>OX359280.1:4333750-5667500 GCA_947179155.2 Hedera helix | reverse complement strand
AGAGTTATCATTGTTTATGTCCAGCAAGTCTCTGTTGTATTGTTAGTTCATTAGCTGGAAAACCATTACACAGTAGATTTAAAATACCTTGTAACAGATTCTGAGGTTCAAGCTGTGTTTAGCTTGGTCGTTCCAATAGTGGATAGGGACTGTTCAACGAGAGCTTTTCAAGTTTGCAGAAGTGCAACAGTTGCAGAGGTGCAAAAGGGGCAGAGGTGTCCATCGCAGTGGAAAGCTTTATTTGAACAGGGAGTTCTTTTTATTGTATTTAATTGAGTTATAAATTAATAAAAAGAGTATCCAATACCAATTGGTATTGGACGTGGATTAGGCCACTAGATTAGTGGATAGGGGCCGAACCACGTAAAAATCCGTGTGTTTGTGGTTTGCATTTATGTGGCTTTATTTTTTACATTCTTATTCTGCATTTGAACTGCTTCACAAAAGTATTTTGCTGATATCCGTAACATACTGATTCAAACCAATCCAGACACTGAATTTCAATAACTCGCTCTGTCTGCATTATTAGTAAAGTAGAATTTAGTCTAAAGCAGACACTAAAAGTTACAGTCATCGTCTGTCTGCTTTAAGCCTGTAACGAAGGAAATTTAAAATTTTCCATTACATATCACTTTTGGTTTAGACACCTATTCACCCCCCTCTAGGTGTGCACGTACACGAAATTACATTTGGTATCAGAGCGAGGCTCTACTAATATTGGTCTTTGCAGATCGTAGGGGAAGATCCTATGGCACACCTCAATTTTCAAGAAGGGCAGTCCACTAGCAGGCCACCTCTGTTGCTAGGGAGCGAGAACTTTAACTTCTGAAAATTCAGAATGAAGATCTATCTCAACAGAGACCCATGGGAATGGTGGGTGGTCGACAATGGACCTGTTATTCCTAGGCATGATGATGGTAGGCCTAAGACTCTCATGGAAATGGATACAAATGAATCATATATGGTATCCTATGATTCCAAAGCCATTAATACGTTGCTGAGTGGTATGGTTCAAGCTGAAATTGACAAGGTCTCTGCATGTAATACGACAAAAGAAATTTGGGATACAATCATTATGAGCCATGAGGGAACAACTAAGGTGAAGGAAGTCAAGCTAAGCATGTTAATGCAGGAATATGAGCTTTTCAAGTTACAAAAGAATGAAACAATCAAAAAAGCTCAAGCAAGGTTCCTCATTCTAATGAACTCACTAAGTATGCTTGGTCGAAAAATTGATCAGAAGGAAATAAACAGAAAGCTTCTTAGAGTCATGCCTAAACGGTTCGCACCAAAGGTTACTACTCTTCAAGACTCAACAACAATCGGTACTATGGATACTCTCACTTTATTTGGAGAACTTGAAGAATTTGAAAATCAACTAAGAATGTATGATGAAGAAGATGAGGGACCTAAAAGAAAGACTTTAGCGTTACAAGCTGAAAGTTACATGGAAGGGGATGATGAAGACTCCGATGAGGAAATAGCCATGATGACTCAAAAATTGAGAGAGCTGATTAGAAAGAAGAACAAGTCAAAGTTCCAAGGCAAAACATTCAACAACAAGAAAGACTTCAAGCAAAAACCACAAGAGGATACATGTTTTGAATGTGGAAGGCCTGGTCATTTTAAAAGAGATTGTTTTCAACTGAAAAGAAAGAATAAAGCAAACATTTCAAAAGGAAAAGCATTGATGACATGGAGTGACGATGAATCCGACCATGAAGATCAAGACGATGAAATTGCTCAACTATGCTTCACCGGATTAAGCAATGAGAAATCATCTGAGGTAAATTCTGAACTTGGAGATATTACTATTTCTGATTATCTTGTGTTAAAGAATGAAAATATTCGTATAAAAGAGAAAAACGCTCATTTAAAAAATTGGATAAACGATTTAATGAAGGAAGTAGAAACCTTAATTGAGGAAAAATAAGAAATAGCTGAAGATTGTTCATCTAGTGAAGTATCAAAACTAAATGCTAAAATTGATTATCTAGATAACAATAACAAAATACTATATAATCGTGGAAATAAGTTAAATGAAGAATACAATGATCTTAAAAAGGAAAATGATAATTTAAAAGAAAGTTTAAAAATGAGAGATGCATGTATTAACGCTTTTAATGATGGAAAAATAGTAAACATACAAAATAATAATGAGGAAGAAATAGTTTCATTAAAAAGGGATCTTGTAAAATTTGTTCGATGAGAAGAAAATTTGAATGTAATGCTGGGTGCTCAAAGGTCAAGCCTAGATAAACAAGGAATTGGGTATAATCCTGTTAAGAATATAAAAAGCACTACAAATAAAATAAGAGTAATAAATAATAAACCAAGGAACAAGTCTCTTTATTGCTCACCTTTTATTACTTGCAAAAATTATGGTTTAAAAGGACATTTTGATGTATACTGCAATAAAATAAAAATAAAACAAATTTGGGTAAAGAAAAGTGAATTAAATGCTACTAACAAAATCGGACCCAAACAGGTTTGGGTACCAAAACGATGAGCTACTTCTTTGTTTTGTAGGTATGCTTAAAAGCTAAAGTGCCGTCACATAAATGGGTACTAGATAGTGGCTGTTCTAGACACATGACAGGTGATAAAAATAAATTTGCCACACTTATTGCAAAGAAAGGAGGAACGGTTACTTTTGGAGATGACACCACATGCCAGATCATCGGGAAAGGTAAAGTTGGAAATGGTAAGGTTTTTATTGATAATGTACAACATGTTGAAGGATTAAAATATAATTTAATTAGTGTAAGTCAACTAATGGATAGTGGTCATAAAGTAATTTTTGATAAAGATAAATGTGCTATTATCCATGCCTCACATAATGTTCCTCTAGTAGCTAACAGGGAAGGTAATATATATACAATCAATTTTGAAAATCAAAATGAAGATATATGCTTAGCTGCTGTTCAAGATCAAACAATTCTATGGCATAGAAGGTTAGGGCATGTGCATATGGAGTTGATTAACAAATTGGCTGCAAAGAATCTTGTTAAAGGTTTACCAAAACTGAAATATGAAAAGATAGGTATTTGTAATGCATGTCAGTTAGGTAAGCAAGCAAGAAATTCTTTTATAAGCAAAAATCAGGTATCAACATCTTTACCACTTCAATTATTGCATCTTGATTTATTTGGACCCGAGAGATATGCTAGCTTAGGAAATAATCATTATGCTTTTGTTATTGTTGATGATTTTTCAAGATTTACATGGGTATTATTTTTGAAAACTAAAGATCAAGCTTTTGCAGAATTTGAAAAGCTTATAAAGAATCTTGAAACAAAACACAACCTCAAGCTAGTTGGTATAAGGAGTGACCACGGTGGTGAGTTTGGAAAAGACTTGATACCATACTGTAGTGAGAAGGGTGTTACACATGAATTTTCTGCACCAAGAACACCACAACAAAATGGTGTGGTAGAACGTAAAAATCGTACTTTCCAAGAAACTGCAAGAACTCTACTTCAAGAGAGTAAGCTGCCTAAGAAATTTTGGGCAGAGGCTGTAAGTACTGCATGTTATGTTTTAAATAGAGTACTGCTTAGACCTATTTTGTTAAAAACACCATATGAGTTACTAAACAATAGAATTCCTAATATTAGTTATTTTAAAGTGTTTGGTGCTAAATGCTTTGTTTTAAATACTTATGGTAATCCGGGTAAATTTGATGCTAAATCAACTGAAGCTATATTTCTTGGTTATTCAATGCACAGCAAGGCATATAGAATTTATAATATGAATAAATCAAAAGTTGAAGAATCTGTGCATGTAATATTTGATGAGTCTAACCATTCTCTGTCAAAGGAAGAAAATGAGGATTGTACAAGAAATGATAATCTAAATCGTAGAACCCAAACAACTCAAATCAGACAAACTACGTCGTCTGCATTAGAAGAAAAATCAGGCGAAGAAGTAAATGAAACCAGACAGCCCGATCCGTCTATTTTAGAAGAAAACTCAAATCTGCAGACTCCTAAATCCAGACAGTGTTTACCGTCTGCTTTAGAAGACAGACCAGATGAACATTCAGATGCTGATTTCAACATACCAGAGTCTGATCCTGAAGAGCAAATGACCACATCCAGACTTCCTAGATCATCCAGAACAGTGAGAAATCATCCTCCTAATCTGATCATTGGTGATCCCAACAATTGGATGAACACAAGAAGGAAAGCAAGGAATTATTGCGCATTCTCAGTTTTTCTTTCACAAATAGAACCTAAGAATGCCAAGGAAGCAATTCAAGATGAGAATTGGTCTATTGCTATGCAAGAAGAGTTAAACCAATTCGAAAGATGTCAGGTATGGGAACTTATTAAACCTCCTAAAGATGTTTCTATAATTGGTACAAAATGGGTGTTTAAAAATAAACTTGATGAAAATGGCATAGTTACTATAAACAAAGCTAGATTGGTAGCTCAAGGTTATAATCAACAGGAAGGTATAGATTATGAAGAAACCTTTGCTCCTGTTACAAGGATGGAGGCAATAAGAATCTTATTAGCTTATGCATGCTATAGAAAATTTAAATTATATCAAATGGATGTAAAAAGTGCATTTTTAAATGGCTATTTAAATGAAGAAGTGTATGTTAAGCAACCACCTGGATTTGAACATGAAAAATATCCACATTACGTGTTTAAATTAAAGAAGGCCTTGTATGGATTAAAACAAGCTCCAAGAGCTTGGTATGAAAGGTTAAGCAAGTTTTTGTTAGACAATGGTTTTAAACGTGGAAAAATTGACTCTACCCTATTTATTAAAACCAAAAATAGGGATTTATTGATTGTTCAAATCTATGTTGATGATATAATTTTTGGTGCTACTACTAACTCCTTGTGCGAGTGGTTTTCCCAATGCATGCATAATGAATTCGATATGAGCCTTATGGGTGAGTTAAATTATTTCTTGGGGCTTCAAATCAAACAATCCAATGAAGGAATATACATTCACCAATCCAAGTACGTAAAGGAGTTATTGGAGAGATTTGGCTTTGAAAATACAAAACCAAAGACAACCCCAATGAGCACAACGGTCAAATTAACAACGGATGCTACAGGTAAAGATGTTGAGGTAACAATGTATCGAGGTATGATTGGTTGTTTACTTTATTTAACATCATCAAGGCCAGATATTATGTATAGTGTATGCTTATGTGCTAGATTTCAAGCTCAACCGAAAGAATCCCACCTTAATGCGGTAAAAAGAATATTTAAATATTTATCTGGTACAATTAATTTTGGCTTATACTATCCTGTATCTCCAAGCTTTGAACTCATTGGATACTCAGATGCAGATTATGCAGGTTTCCAAGTTGATAGAAAAAGCACAAGTGGAGCTTGTGAATTTTTAGGACAAAGCCTTGTGGCTTGGCACAGTAAGAAACAAACATCAGTTGCATTGTCCACTACGGAAGGTGAATATCTGGCTGCAGGTAGTTGTTGTTCACAAATTTTGTGGATGATACAAACCTTACATGATTTTAATGTGATATGTGAAAATGTGCCTATTATGTGTGACAATACTAGTGCTATTGATATATCTAAAAATCCTGTACTTCATTCTCGTACCAAACATATTGAAGTGAGACATCATTTTTTAAGAGATAATGTTGCTAAAGGATTAATTAAATTAGTATTTGTCCCTACTGAACATCAATTGGCTGACATTTTTACAAAACCTCTGAGTGAAGAATGTTTTTGTACCTTGAGAAGGGAACTAGGTATGACTGTTTGTGCCTAATATATATATTCGTATTAAATATTCATCGTATAATTTAGTTGCTTATCTTGAAAAATATTATGATTTTGTCTTCACGGAGTCACATTAATTAGATTTGATTTAACTTTGTGTAACTGGGCCATATGATATAAAGGATTTAGGGCATTTTTGGTATTAAAAGGTTCAATTGGAAATTAGTACATTATTTTAAGCGAAAATAGAATAATTCTTTTTGGTATTTTTTTTTCCTACTAAAATTCTTCATCTTCCCTCTCATTTCTGTTTTCTCTCTCTCTTTTCCCGCTCAGGTTCCTCTCTCTCTCTCTCTATATATATCTAAGTTTTCTTCTTATCTTACTGTAATGACCCGAAAATTCATAAGACTGGTTTGTATGGTCTTAGGTGATTATTGTGATTTAAGGCTACGCTAACCCTTGGATAAGGAAGTAGTGAATAGTCGATCTGTGAAAATTTTAAGCTTTTCAGGATTCGAGCGGGAGATTTGAGGTTAAGATAATCGATGAGATTGATCGGAGGGGCAAATGTTGTAAGGATGATGTGGTAATTCCGAGGATGAAATTATTTTTGGATAAGGCAAAAATTTAATCTGAGGAAGAGATGAGGAAGAATTACCCTCATATTTTGATTTTACCTTATATTGAAATTTCGGGGACGAAATTATTATAAGGGGAGAAGAATGTAACGTCTGCAAAATTTTAAATTTCATTATAAATAAATTATGAATTTATTTATTAATGTAATGAGTATTTTATGAACTAATTTAAATCTTGATGCGATTAAATTAGTAAATTAATAAAAGGTTGGGATTAATCAAAGGGAGTCCAACTAATGGATAATTAAATTTATGGACTAACCTTAGAATAGTAATATCAATAAATTGATAAGATTTTGGTTAATTAAATATTCAATTAAATCGAATATAGCAAATATAATTGAATTATGTAAATTAAATAATAAAATTATTAATTAATAGTAATGGGTATTTTAAATTTGCCCAAAAGGATTAACCTTGCTACAACCCCAAGTCTAGTTGCCATTTAATTAACCAATTGGGCCATTAATTGGTTTACAAGTTAAGCAAGTAGCAGCCCAGCCCAAGCAACAAAATATAACCCGGTAGAAATTTAGAGTGTGCCTACCATTTTGGGACAAAGCTTCAGGAAAAGCAGAGCATGCGCAGGAATTCTTGGCTCAAGAAAGCAGCGGCTTGTTGGCAAAAGAAGGGAGCAAGTCAGGCGTAGGGGGGCTATAGTGTCCAAATTGCAGATGTTTGTCTAGAGGATGGGGGAGTATATGTCTAACATTATTCCATTTCCTTCCCTTCCTGTCCATTTGGCTGAGAGAGAGAGAAGAGTATTATGAGTATTATTTCTACCGGGCATACTTTCAAGTTTGGAGTAATGTTCCACTTTTCATTTTTCTAAGAGGAAACAAGAGAGAGAATTTAGAAAGCTAAGCTCTCGGTTTAGAGATAAAAGAAAGAGAGAGAACTCGCGGGAAGGGAGGAAGAAGAAAAGAAAGGACTGCTACGGCAGTCTTGTAGCAACTCAGGGGCAAAGCAAGATTGAACATCCAGTTTTTCATTTAAAGGTTTAAGTTCCTACATCTTATAACTCATAATCTAGTTAATGTTACTATCAAGTTATATATTGTTAGTTTTAATGCTTGTTGTGGGAGAATGGTTTGTTATGTTTTGGGGACCATGAAGGGTCCGGGTGATATAAGGTGATGATATGGTAGGAGTTTTGTGTAATCCAAGTTGCTATATGGTTAATTAGATGATAAACTAAGGTCTGCCCACCAAGTGCTTGTTAAAAGTCCTAAGAGAATAAATTTCCTAAGTTTGTCGTTCTATGCGTGATTTTCAAACTTAAATGAAAACTAGTTCTAGAGCATGAATTTATTATACATACATATACACATTGTGATAAATAAGGATGTGATTTATGTGTGATGTGCTCATTCATGAAAAACCAATAAGGAATTATAATTTCCAAACTAGAACATTAGTTTTCAAACATTTGTTTTTAAGCTAGGCAAGTGATTTACAAGAGATCGAATGTCATATGTTTTATGGAATGAAATCATGAAGTATATGTTATATCATTCTTGAAATTTGATCATCAAAGGGAAAAGTTGCTTCAAAACTCTTGTTGGATAAGGTTGTTTTTTTTATGAAGTTGCTGTGTAATTTGAATAAAAACAAAGGCTGCCATAGTTTTTTTTTAAAGCAAAATGAGGGTTGTTATGTTTAAACAGGGGCTGTTTTGTTTCTTTAAACAAAATGATGGCTACTACGTTTTCAAATGAAAGAGAAAGGGCTGTCATATATTCTAAATAAAAGGACTGTTATATATGTTCAGTAAAGGGGCTGCTATATGGCCAATTAAAAGCAAGGGCTGCTGTAGTTTTTTTTTAAGCCAAACGAAGACTGCTATGTATTTATTTTTTAAACAAGGGGCTGTTTTGATTCTCAAATAAACAGGGGTTGTTATATTGTTAGATAAAGGGCTACTATATGTTTTAAATAAAACTAAGAAATGTTTCCTAAGTATTATGTTTTGAAGAATGATTTTCAAATCAAATGAGTCCATATGTTGTTAAGTTGTGAAATCCATGGGTTGTGTGCTATGTAAATAGAGTACACACTATGTGTTTGAGAAAATGGCTATAAGAGAAATACTTTCTAAACGTCGATATTTAAAATGTCTTAGGAATGGTGTTATGTGCTTCGAGTAACATATAACATGCTAGATATGTTAATGTGTGAAAACCATGGTTTTGATTTCATGAAACCTAGCTTTGATGGTAATATGTTCATATAAACCAAGTCATGTTGGGGTAATATGTATTATGGAGCTACAAGTTATAATAAGGAACTCTTTGATTAAATTCGAAAAAGGGAGCCTTATGAGCTCAAAGTGTTTTTTTAATCAAACTATGTTGGATTTTTGTCAAAATCCTACTCAAGGGTCAATTTTGGCCATTTTGAGAATTTAATGGTAAAACAAGTTTAGATGACTTAGTTTTATGTAATTGCACATGTCCGCTATGATTTGGTGGTCATTTGGTGTAAATGGTTATGAAAACGAAGGTTAGACAATCGTATCGTTCGCTGGCGGTTAAAATGATTTTTTTCGGAAAAATAAACCCATTTGGGAACGTAAATAATTTTTGAAGGCCTAGACAAGTTTTAAATGTGTTATGGGTGTTAAATCAAGTGTTGGAATAGAGTCTAGCATTGTATGACTAAAAATCACTAGTTGAGGTCAAAGTTTGAAAATTGTGAAAAAGTGGCTAAACGCTATTGTGCGACCTACCTCTTTGATACTTTTAAAAGGTTGTATGAGCCAAGTTGTATTTTTGTAAAATACTATGTAGTAAGGGCTACAATTAGGTCCAAGAATTATAGCAATCGGAGTTATAACGAATGAGTTAAAATTACTCAACGTGGGTATGAAAAATCAGAAAATTGAAATTCTGCAGAAACAGAAAAATATTGCAAGTGTGAAATCTATTGCGAACAGGCTGTTTTGGGCCACTGTTTTCAGATCTTACCAAACTCATTTCATATATGTTATATTTTTTAAAAATACTACGTAGTTAGGAGTATAACATATCCGAAGATAGATTTAATCCGATGTATAACGAATGAGATAAAAATTCGCAAAACTAGTACGAAAATCACAAAATCCAGAATTTCTAGTTTTTCTGCCAAGAGCCTGGGTAGTGTGCAGGCTGTCCTGGGCAGTTTATACTGTTTTTGGCATGCCAAGCCATTCTGGTTTGCCGAGTCAATTTTTGGGCGTTACACAATTTTTTGATATGTTGTTCAAGTTTTCGTGTAGAGTCCAAATATGTAATCGATGTGTAACACTTTTTGGGCACCCCAAAAAGTGATTAAACTTTGAAGAAAATTCAGCAGTTTTGGAACTGTGATGCCATTTTTTTTTCCATGATATAATTATGATATGAAGTCCTAGTGATGTATTAATTAACCAACAAGAAGATTATACGTACATTAAACTAAAGTCAACCTTAGACTAATAATGTATTTTATTGATCTCACATACCGTATAGGTAATGCGAAGGACACGAAACGTTAGCGCAATGGTAAAACACCAGTACAGGCAAGTCTTTCAGTACTTGCTCCTATGTGTTACATGTTTTTATGTGTAAACATGAGTTATGTGCCTTTGTGCAACAATGTGTGGTAAATGGTTGATGTTAATTAAATGATAGTAGATGCATGTTCTATATTGAACTGTTTGGTATGGTAAATGCTATGCATGAAAAGCATGAAGCATAAATTTAAATGCAAAGCATAAAATGTATAAAGCATGATAACATGTTGTTATGTGCTATGTGATTAACTGTTGGACTTGCTGAGCCGTCGTGCTCACCCCTTGCATAAATTAATATTTTCAGCAAAGTGCGGGAAGCTCGGGTGTTCCGATGGAGCTAAAGAGTAAGGATAGGTTATTGTTTATATGCAAGGGAAGATTATTTCTTCGTATTATTAAATTGGGCGATGTGGCATATATGTTATATTAATGTAAGCCTGATAAGGTAGAGGGTAGTTTGACACTTTTATTATTGGTGTTAAATTTCGCCATCTGAAATGTCTTAATTATATATTGTGCAAGCCGTTGAGGTAACTATATTGATTGAGATGGTAAAAGCTATAAAACTTGTATTAGTTCATATAACTTGTGAATAAGTTTGACGAGCGTTGATAATAACGAACTCGAGAGACAAGAGAATATTTTGTATAACAGAAAGACTTAAGGTCAAACGATGAGGTATTACTTACTCGAAATTTGCAATTTAAACAAAGCATAATACATATGATTTTGTGAGTTAAGAAAAGAGGTAAAGGTTGAAATTCTAAAACGAATTGATATTGTATGTTTTACTTAAACAGAGTTAATAAGTTGTGTAGTTAGCAATGGTTGCTAACCTTCGTGATTGAGTTGTTGCATTCCTACAAAGGTTAATACATTGGATCTATGTAAAGATATTAGTAATAATTTTAATTACTTAATGTCTCAAGGTAGTATTTGGTGGAGATAAATATTGGCATCCAAGGTTTAGAGTAAAGACCAAGGAATAAGAAATGATTAATGATTTAATAGGATTAAAGTTATAAATTGGTAATAACTTTGCCATTGGAATTGATAATGGATATCAAGTTTGTAAATATGATTAGAGATAATAATATCCCTTAGACGTAAAATTTTTGGGATACTGATATTATTATATTATTCTTGGTTGCAGGCCATGTAATTGAAATAAAAGACATATCTAAGTTAGACGAGTGCTAATATCATTGGACTCGATCTGATAGTAAAAGTCAATGTATTATTTTAATGGCTTAATATTGGAGTGTGAGTTTTTGTGTACTCACAATTATTGTGATAATTTAAATCATGAGATGTATAATCTTGTGATCAAGAAAACTTAATGTAAAGATTTCGATTCGGGGGACGTAAAGAAGATTTTAATAGTTTTTAAACAAACTAGTTTTATAAATTATTGTATTGAGTTTTAACAGCATTAAATTATTTAATGTTGTGGTTTTTCAGAGAAGGTCGTGGTTAACGATCGGGGGTCGCCCGTGGCAAAGTAAGGGGATTCCCGGGTCGTTACACTTACTCTCTCGGCTCATCTTCACCATACGAAACCTAGGGTTTCTATTTTGTTTTTTTTTCTTCCATGGCCAAAACAAGAGAAGGACACGTCATCATCACCAGACGAGAATCGGCTGCTCGCCGGAAAGAGAACACGGTCAGGGCTCCTGACATGGCAACGACTACACGGCCGAATCGGCATCTGACCGAAAAACAGAAAATAAAGGCTAACAATTTGGGGGTTTCTTCTTCAAAAATCCAAAAACGCAAATCCTCAAAAGAGACAACCTTTCCTTCTGTGAGTATTCCTGAATCTTCCTCTGTGGACCCTAAGTCTCATGGTACTGCTATATCTTTTCGTTCTCCCAAATTTGAAAAAAGCTTTAAAAAATTCATGGTACACAAAAAAAAATTCCATGGGAAATCTGTTGATCCCGTTTTATTTCATCAAATTGGGATTTCTGCTATATTTGAAAATGTTAATTTGGGGGCTATGTTATATCCTTCAAAGGTTGTTTATCCGATCTTACTCAAACAATTCTTTGGGAATATGTCTACTAAGTCAGATACATTAATTACCTTTGTGCAAAATAAGACTTTATCTATTGATTCTGTGTTGTTGAGCTCTTTGTTTAAAATCCCTTGTTCTGGTATATGTCCCTTCACCCTTAAAGGTCCATATGAGTTTGAACAGTTCAGTATTCTTGATCAGATAAAAATTGTGAAAAGTTCTTCTGATACTGAATTTATTGAGTTACCAACAGTTGTTGAAACCTCTCCTATTAACAGTGTCATTCATAAAATTCTTCGCGCCAATTTAGTTCCCCGCACTGGTGGCAGATCTGAAATGACATATCAGGATCTAATTCTCTCAGCCTTAATTCTGTTTGGCACTAAATTTAACTTTGCATTGTTTATGATCAGGCACATAGGAGTTGCCTCACAAATAAAACAAAATGTTTTCCTTATGGAGGGTTTATCACAAAAATTTTGGAACATTTTGAAATTTCTTTTGAAAATGAGGAAGTGGTTCAACTCTTTGATGTGATTGATGAAGCTTCTCTTCATAAATCCAAGTTAAAAGTCCATGCTCATGATGTGTTATCTTGGGATTTAGAGGATTCTCCTCCTATTCCTACTTCTCATATTCCTATACCTTTTACTGGTCCTCCACATTCTGCTATCTTTCAACTGGTTCAAGACATGGGTAAAAAGGTTGATACTATGTTCACCTCTCTCTCTGACTCAATCCAATTATTATCCGACAAAATGACTTCTATGTCCGATACTGTTGAAGCATTGGTTGCTCGTCATGATTCATTAGATGATAAGCTGAACGACCTTGACAAGAAAGTTGACGACTGTGTTCGCCCTGCTGAAGCTAAATAATTTTTTTTTGATGATGTCAAAGGGGGAGAAGTGAGTGGTCTGGATTTTTTTTTTTTTTTTGGAAATGGTGGATTGTATTATGGCTGACTATCATATGGATTATGGCTTATCTGTTATGTTACATTGCAACAATGCATGATATATTTTTTCATAACAGTTGACTATGTGGCATAAATTTAGGGGCAGCCATAGAGATAGGGGGAGCATGTTAATTAAAGTATAATATATTGTCATCATCAAAAAGGGGGAGAATGTTGGTTTATATATTTTGTGATTTTAATGATGACAATCTATTTGGGTTTGTGTTAAGATTAATATATATTATTTAAATTGTTTGGGCTGATTTTGAATATATATATCATGTTATTATTGATGTGCCCGAGATGGGTTACTATTCCAGTAGCTTGAATTAATAGAATTGCAAATTTGCTGGAAATTATATTTCTTAAATCTTGGTAAATCTGTTTTAATTGAGTACGTTAAGGAATCTGTTCAGCTGGGAGATTTATCCTAATTGGAGTCTACCAAGTAAATTATTCTAGCTATTCAAATTACCTGGTGAGTGGACTCTAGCAAACCTTATCATATATACTTCTTTATTTAAGCTATTGTGGTTTGACTAGGTAACCATATATTTGATTTGTTGATTTGAAGAATTCTACATATCCGTTGGTCTCAGCTAATTGCTAAAATCATGTGTGGAATGAGATTTTATTGCTAACAAATTATTATAGTCGTTGGTACTGTTTGTATATATATTCTTCCTTCTCGGCTAGAACAACATACGACAACGAAACAAAGGATATACCAGTGAAGAGAGAACTAAAAGCAGAGATCAGCCTTATTCATTATATACTTTCATTGAGAGCTATCATTATTTATGTCCAGCAAGTCTGTGTTGTATTGTTAGTTCATTAGCTGGAAAACCATTACACAGTATATTCAAAATACCTTATAACAGATTATGAGTTCAAGCTGTGTTTAGCTTGGTCGTTCCAATAGTGGATATGGACTGTTCAACGAGAGCTTTTCAAGTTTGTAGAAGTGCAACAGTTGCAGAGGTGCAAAAGGGGCAGAGGTGTCCATCGCAGTGGAAAGCTTTATTTGAACAGGGAGTTCTTTTTATTGTATTTAATTGAGTTATAAATTAATAAAAAGAGTATCCAATACCAATTGGTATTGGACGTGGATTAGGCCACTAGATTAGTGGATAGGGGCCGAACCACGTAAAAATCCGTGTGTTTGTGGTTTGCATTTGTGTGGCTTTATTTTTTACATTCTTATTCTGCATTTGAACTGCTTCACAAAAATATGTTGCTGATATCCGTAACATACTGATTCAAACCAATCCAGACATTGAATTTCAATAACTCGCTCTGTCTGCATTATTAGTAAAATAGAATTTAGTCTAAAGCAGACACTAAAAGTTACAGTCATCGTCTGTCTGCTTTAAGCCTGTAACGAAGGAAATTTAAAATTTGCCATTACAGATCACTTTTGGTTTAGACCCCTCCCCCCCCCCCCCCCTCTAGGTGTGCACGTACACGAAATTACAATATGTTTATAGAATCTTGCATTAGAACTGCAAAAACACAAAAATAATTATTATTGCATTTTAATGTACCAGGATAGCTTACAAGTTATACAAGGAGAAACGAGCAGATTCACCCTTAGATAATGGCACTGGAATTGGGGATGTACAATATCAGAGTAAATTTAATAGCTCCTGGCCTTTTTCGATCTGAAATAACTGAGGCTCTTATGATTAAAGATTGACTTTAAAATGTGGCTATAAGATCAATTCCATTGAAAACATTTGGTACATCAGATCCGGCATTGACAATTTGACATCTTGTTCGATACTTAATTCAGGACTCTTTCAAATGTGACGGGCAATATTTAAATAAACAATAAGTGAAAAATATTTAGTATAATTTTTTTTATTAATCATTTATTTCAAATACAAATTCCTAAAAAAATATTTTAAAAATGAAGTATAGATAATGACTGAAATTATTAAAATAAATAAGAATAAATTAATAATATATTTGATCAAACATAATTTCTGATTATTTTCCTAAAAAATAATTGTAAGTAATTTTAAAATTAATTTATCAAACACTTTTATTTTTTAAAATCAATTATAAACTTTGGGTGTTTATAAGCGATCCCAAACACCTTCTAACCCGAACCCAAAATTAATAGTTAACTCATACTTGAATAAACTAACCCAAACTCAGATTGATGCCGTCTTTTTCATCAATATAATCTCATTCGACAACCGATTCAACGCTTCCTTGATGTCCAAATCGTGCAGTGGAATTGCATAAAGCAGAATCACGTACAACAAGGTAATATACATGGATTAGTTATTGTAAGGAGATGTATGAGGCTTATGGTTGTTCCTTTAACCATAATGGTGGATTAATGCTAAAGTTAAAGTCTACAACTATACTAAGAAGATAATCAGAAAATTGAGGGAGAGAAGAAATAGAATTAAAGAGGTAGTATGACAAATTTCATTTCAATGAATCCCACTGTGAATACAGTTTTCTAGAAGGGCACAATATTCTATACATTCTGTTGTAATAATTTAGTTCCAATGATTTGCTGACTGATTAATTGATTGCTCTTTTTCCCTTCTTGCCCCTGGATAGTTCTGCAGCCACTTGGGTTCCCTAAGTTGCCTTCTAGACCTCCTCAATTTATTCAATGTGACCAACTCCTCTATTTCATCCTTCTCCAACTCTTCTTCACTGGGCACTTCCTGTTATGGAGCTTCCTCATGCTCAGCCATATCATTCCCAACTTCTTTGTTAGTCTCCCATCTTAATTGTTCTTTGCTACGCTGGGGTTGCTGCTGCTGCTGCACATTCTACTTCTGCTGCTGCTGCACATTCTGCTGCTGCAGAGTTTGATCCAAGACCTCGACCGAAGCTTCTTCTATTTCAAAAGTCTTGTTAATTGTATCATGGATCCGTCGAACACAATGATTTCCACCGAGATATGGTAGAAAGAGAAAGATGATGCTTCTTATTTTTGGGATTGAGATGAGCAGATATAGGAAAGGAAGGCGATTGTTGCATATTCCGTTCAAAATCATAACGGTCCCATTACTATTTCTCATCATAAACGTTGGGGTCCCTTTTTGACACTTGTACAAATTAGAGGGTGAGTTATGCTAAAAAAAGTACGAAAGGGGTTGTAAAAAGATATAAACTAGAGGGATGTAATCAATGCATCAACAGACAACAAATGTGACACTAAATCATGATTATTCTTTCACTAAAAGTACGTGAGTGAAAAATTACAGTTTGCTAAGTCGTGAATTAGTACCTCAAAATCAAAAGGCTTTCTAGCAGTACAATTTCTCAAACTTACATAAAAGGAAGGAAAAACAAACACTCGAGTGACTCAAATAATATCAACGATTACAAATAAGAAATACGCAAAATAAGAGGGAAGTAAGAAACTATTATCGAAACTCCAGAAGATTTTGATTTACTTTTTTGTTTAAAAGATGAAGGCATATTTAAGTTGTCGCCGCCATTTTTGTCCCAGAGTCGAGAGGTTTTGGATGGCATGAAGCAACTAAATATGGTTGAGAAGGAAACCATGGTTAGCTTGTAAAGTTGATGGATATTTTTTGAGATTGTGAATTATATGACAGATAAGTAGAAGGAGAAAATGAATGTAGCTAATGTTTTTTGGAATGGTTAACTTATATATATGAAGATATATATGGAAGTAGAAAATGAAGTGTTTTAATTTGTTGAGAAAGAAATCAACATCTTGAATCTTTATTTTGTGTGGTGAGCAGGGAAGATATTGTAGCTCTCATGTTTCCACTGCTGTTATTAATTGAAAACTTGTTGTCTATTGTATTCTATCAAGAACTTATCACTTTTGAAGACTAATGATAATTTACTCATCGTTATCTTAGTCATGATATTCTTTTCTGGGCTATTTGAGCTCATAATTTCCTTTTTGTTCCATTGTTCTTCAGGAAAGGAAAATATATCTGGTACTAGCCGGGGAATGGAGTGATGGTCTGAGTCTATTGTTGATAGTCTTCACATATTATAAAATAGTGTGGCAATAATAGTTAAGACTTAATTGTGTATTAAGCACTATATTGTTGTACCTTGTACTGTTTTTTAATAGTTGTTGTTTGTCTTTTGATGACTCAATTTTGGGTTGTGTAAGCCCAAATTTGGGAGCGTCACAATTTTTGAGTAACTAATTAGGGTGTCCCAAGAAGCTCAATTTGGGTTTTCCAAGTAGCTTGATTAGGGTTTTTAGTGAATTTTGAAATTTTCACATTTTTGAATAGAAATTATGTCTTTATATCCTGCATAAACACTATGGTGTAATGTGAAAAATCGTAAAAATGAAAGATGTTTTTTGTGTTTATTTTTTTGAAAGAAATTTTCTTACGCGAAATAACACCACATATATATAATCACATAACACATACATTAGGTGATAACTTAACATTTAATCTTATACGATCACTCTTTCGAATCTTATTAAATAATCCACTGTATACCCGAACAATTATTTTTTAGATATTTTATTCACCAATAATTAGGTTTTTAATGTTAACCTTTATTTAAATCTTTTGCAGATCATATTTACTAGTCTCATAAATATTCAGGATACTACATGAATGATCAACAAATGATCTACTATTTCTAGTAAAGGAAGAGAATATCCTATATGATTCGATAAATGACAACTCTTGAATCATTGGCTAAGGTGGTATGAAAATTAGAAAGGAGTTTCTAATTTACATTAATCAGAGTTGTGCATTTGAGAATTGAAATGCATATGATCAAATAAGATAAGACTTGACAGTAATTTCATATCTTATATTTGATTGGGACATTGTATGGTAGAATGATTGAATTGTAAAATAACTATTTACGGAATAGATTCTTTTTGATCAAACGTTGAATTTCATATTATCCGAAAAGTCATTAAATGCTAAGGGGTGTCACTTTTATTGTAGAATAAATATACTTATTTATTTTGAATTAAAGGTGTTTAAATTCATAATAAATAATATTAGAATGTTTCTAATTTATTTATTTTACAACCAGTATAATATTGAACCTAAATGATCACACCATAAAAGAAAAATAATTATTTTAGATGTAATTGGCTTAATAATATTAAATTAAGTGTATTTAATTTATTGTGGAATAAATTAAATAACTTAATATTTATAATTATGTATTTTAGAAATACTAATTATATGTTAATAAGAGGAGTCTTATTGTTATTGTTATTGTTATTGCTATTACTGTTATTATCATCATCATTATACTATTACTATTACTATTATAATATTCATTTATCTAGAACAGATAATAATAATAATAATAATAATCGTTTAATAATATTAATAATAATAGTTTAATAATAATATTAAACAATATTTTTTCCTTTATAACATTGAACTATCATGTCACAAGTGTCATGGTATGGGGTTCGGTTTGCATTGACAAAAAAAAAGGGATCAAAATCCAAAAATCTTAAAGTTCAAGGGGGACAACGGTGCATTTAACCCTAAATATAAGTGCTGAAGCAGCACACTCTTGGCTGGTTTAATAAAGTTCTTCATATCTTTGTAAAGCTGAACAACTTCTTCATTATCCAACTTCCTTTCTTAGTTTTCACCCGATTCATTAGGAACTCCAGATGTTGTCCAACAAAAGCAAAGAAGTTTAAGGCATATGTTCGTCAAGAAGAATTGCCAAACATGTAGAAATTTTGAATACTGTTTCAGGAAAGAAAGAAATAAAACACGTCTGATTCATCCTTCTAATCACACACTGCGCAAGTGTGCATCATCGATCCACCATGCCAAATATTGTCTTCCATCCTTCTAATCACACTGGTTTAAAAAGATCATCCCATGTAGTAATTGACCCCTACACTAGAGAATGAATCCACCTTTTCGCCTTATCACAGAGTGTGAAAGGGAAAATTCTAAGTTTGATTACGTTCTCGAAAACCCCATGATATTTGAATGTATCACAGATTTCTATAAAACTGGCAAGGTGTTCACTTGGATTTTCATTCGGTAGACCCCCAAATTAGACCGAGTTCTGTATCATTTGTATGGTCCCTTGCTTGATCTCAAATGTTGTCACTTGTATGGCTGGCCTCCTAATACTCGATTGGATCTCAGTCACCAAAGGTATATTGTGTAATGACCCGGAAATTCACAAGACTGATTAGTATAGTCTTATGAGATTGATGTGATTAAAGGCTACGCTAATCCTTGGAAGAGGAAGTAGTGGATAGTAGATTTGAGAAAATTTTAAGCTTTTGAGGATTCGAGCGAAATTTGAGGTTTAGATATAAAACTAACCCTAGTAAAGTGGTAAAGATCGCTAGAAAGGAATTAGAGTCCAGTCACGGAGGGACTAGGACAGTAATTATAAAACAATAAGTAAAACAATGACTATGATAAGATAATCGATGAGATTGATCGACGGGGCAAATGTTGTAAGGATGTAGTGCAAATTCCAAGGATGGAATCATTTGTAAAGATTAAGTTAAAAACTTAATCTAAGGAAAATAATTGTTAGGAGTTTAAAACCTAGAATTGGTTGACGGGGTATAAGATAAGGTATACACTAAGTTATGTATCTATATAGTATATAGGTGCAGAAAGCATGATGAGGAAGAACTACCCTCATATTTTTGAGTTACCTTATATTAAAATTTCGAGGACAAAATTATTATAAGGGGGGAAGAATGTAGCGACCCGAAATATTTTTAATACAGAGAAATGGAATTATTGGCTGTAATTGTAAATTTATGGGGGATTAAATTTAAATCATTATATGATGGCCTGGTTTATTTAATTATGTGTTGAAGTAATTAAAGGAATTTAAGGAAGGTTCAATTAATGGGTTAATTAAATTAATGGACCAACCTAGGTTGTATAGTATCAAAGTTTGATAGGGTAAATGAGCTATGTGATATTTAATTAAATAGCTAGCAAGTTAAGCTGGATGTGTAAATTAATTAATATGGTTATTAATTAATGAGATTTCGTAAACATTAATAATGTTATATTTATTCCATTGGGAAAGTTATTGATAGTGGGGTATTAATATTTTATATTTCCACTAGGAATTTAATTTGCGCAACCCAAAGCTTAGTTGCAATATAAGTAACAATTGGGCCACCAATTGTTTAATTAACAAAACAAATAGCAGCCCAGCCCAAGAGTAATAACATAACCCGGTGGAAAAGTAAGAGTGCCACTCATTTAGGGACAAGACCTCAGAAAAGCAGAGCACGCGCAGTTTGTGCAAAGCTCAAGAACTCAGTGTTGAGAAAAGGAGAGACAAGTCAGGCATAGGAGAGGCTATAGGGTCCAACTCCTCAGAGTTGTCTAAGGCTGAGAGAGTATGGTATAACCTCAGTCGTTCTCTCATTTCCCCTTCTCGTGCATTTAGGCTAAGAGAGAAAAAGCCATGGAAATGGAAGAAGAAAAGCTTGAGCTTGATAAGCTAGAATGGTCGGATGAACATGGAATAAGAATTAAAGATGAAGCACTCATCATGGGGAGTCTCTAGAGCCCAAAAAGAATATCATTCATGAAGGTTTAAAAGTTTTCTAAACTCCAACTTTTGTAGAAATTATGTTTTAAGGTTTCCTACATAGTTATTATAGGAAAGCTTTGTATTTTGGGTGTTAGATTATGGTGAATCCAAGTTTTAAGTTGGTCAAGAGATGGGGTTATGTGTATCTAGATGTATATAGCATGCTAGATATATAGATATGTAAAAATGATTAAGGTTTTGTGTTTGTGAAACCTAGTTTTAATGGTTCTATTTTGAGGTAAACCAATTTTATGGTAAAAGGTTATATTTAAATATTTATAGGTGTTTATTATGAGTCTATAAATATTGGAGATAATGTTAATGTGTTGAGATTTATAGTTTTCATGCTTGTGAAACTAAAAGCCCTAAATGGAAACTAGAAGAAATTGGTGGTGGTAGTTATATGCTCACCAAGTGTTTGATTAAAAGTCTAAGAGAATCAAAGTGGTTAAACCTTCTGTCCAAGGATCTATTTTCAAATTAGATCCTCTTTAAGTAATATGTTAGACGTTTTGTTAGTCTAAAGAATAAACCAGAAAGGTTAAAATGAGTTCTGGTATGTTGTATGAAGTTATTGTAAATCTGAGAATTTTCCTTAGTTGCAGTGAAAATCGTAGAGTGAACTGGTAGTAGAGTGCTGCTGGTAGTAGAGTGTTGCTGGTAGTAGAGTGAAATGGTAGTAGAGTGCTGCTGGTAGTAGAGTAAACTGATAGTAGAGTGCTCTGGTAGTAGAGTGCTGGTAGTAGAGTGAACTGGTAGTAGAGTGCTGCTGGTAGTAGAGTGAAAAGTGCAAAACGTAGAGTGAAAATCGTAGAGTGAAAGGTGCAAAACGTAGAGTGAAAATCGTAGAGTGAAAAGTGAAAAACGTAGAGTGAAAATCGTAGAGTGAAAAACGTAGAGTGAAAATCGTAGAGTGAAAATCGTAGAGTGAAAATCGTAGAGTCTGGACAGCTTCAGCGTCAGTTAGTAATATGAGCATAACTTTCTCATACGAACTCGGATTGAGGTGATTCAAGATGTTTTGGAAAGCTAATAGATAGACCTACAACTTGCATTCTTTACGAATTTCGATTTGATGTCTGTAGCAAGGTCTAAATTGACCATTTTTGGGACTGTTTTGACCTGTTATAGTAAAATGAGTATAACTTTTGTATACGGATTCTGATTAATATGATTCAAGATGTTTTGGAAATCTAAGAGATATACCTATAACTTTTATTCTTTAACTTTTTCGATTTGAGGTCTGTAACAGAGTCTAAATTGACCATCTTGAGGTGTGATGGGTAATTGGAGGCAATCGGAGGGCGTCGGGCATGCACGTGTGCAACGTGCAATGTTTTCGACACTAATTTATACTGTTCTTTGTATAAAGCATGAATATTATGATGAAGTCTATCATTAATCAACGATTAATTAGATAAGTGTATGAGCATGCTAAACGTGTGCATATGAGGCGGGATAGACGTGTGGCGTATAAATGTCGAAACGCTGTGTAAAGTGTTATTTAGCAATTTAATAACCTTAGAGATTAATTGAGGTAATACTAATTGGGATTAGTAAGAGTTTTAAATATTGTCTGAGGCGGGTAATATTATGACAACTTGATGAGGTAATTATAGAATTAAACCTAGTAAAGTCCAGTAGTGACTAATTGGTAGATTGAACTAAATAATTATAAGGACCAAATGATAATGTTATGGCATTAAGGAATGTCGGATATACAAAATTAAGTATAGAAGGTTTACGGTGTTTATGTGAAACATCGTGATGAATCTACAATGGACTAAACTAATGAATCAACCCTAGTAAATAAATGGGACGATAAAAGGAAGTAGACATCCTAAGAATAGGATTAAATATTGAGTCAAACTTTGACTAATATAATGCACCATTGATCTCTCATGTTGTATAGGTGGTGCAAGGAACGCGAAAGGTTAGCGTAAACTGGTGTTGCAATCCAGGCAAGTCTTTTAGTGATATTTGTTATCCCTTCAAGTTTTTCAGTGTTATGTGTTATATGCATAAACTATTAAATGTGCACTCATGTTATGTGCTAACTGATTGTAAATATGTCTGTGTACAGTCATATGTTGTTAATAGCTGATATATAATTTATGCTATGATTTGAAATGTGTTATATGAGTTATGTAACCTAGATATATTGACATGCATGGTAAGCATGATTTAAATGCAAAGCATGATAAGCATGATGCCTATATAAATGCAAAGTACAGAGTATAAAGCATGAATTAAATGTAACCTACGTGTTATGTGTTAGCTGTTGGACTTGCTGAGCCGTCGTGCTCATTCTTGCTATTATAAACATTTTCAGCGAAGGGCGAAGAGTTCGAAGATCCCGATAATCGCAAAGAAGATGTGCGAAGTTTATTTTATTAATAAAGGTTGTCACTAGAACTGTTTAAAGTTAAAGTTGCATTTTGTGGGAATAATTACCATTTGGTATCATCCCGGATGTAAAGCCTTGTAATAGTATTGAAAGGCAGTTGTAGTTAATACGAGTGTTAATGTTTTGTAAACTCGTGTAATTAAAAGCAGTGAGTAAATAGTCATGTCGACTTATTGTTAGGATGCGAGTTTTGTTGCTCACAATTGGTTGTAATACACTAGGTCGTGGAATATAAATGATCTGAGTTGTAGGATTCATGTAAAGATTGCGATTCTGAGACAAGGTTAAGTAAATGATTTAGAAAAATTTAAATTTATCGTGGTTTTTATGAGAAGGTTGTTCGCGTAACGACTTAAACTCAGGATTGAGATTACTTTTGACGGACCAGATCCGGGGTTATTGAAGACGGATTTTGGGGCTGTCACATATTGTAGTCTCTTAACGCCTTCTATTCGTTGTCTGCCATCTTCTCCCGAGCCTTTACTTCCCTACAATATCGTCTCAAGTTACGGAACCTCCTTTCGATCTTGTCCTCATATGGCAGCAGTTCCTGACCCTTTGACCTCGTGTGCATACACAAATTAGAAGTACCTAACTTTAATTATGGAAAAATTCGACTTTAATCACGTTAGCGAAATTTGCAGTTTCAGAAACTACTAAATTTGTGCTAACCAAGATAGGCTATTTCCAACACTTGGTTCACACTCAAGATTGAGGTCGACACTTTGCCGTGACAGGTTCGAATGGGTTGAAACCTACAAAAGCAAAAGAAAACAGAAAATAAAAATTTAAAATTGTTTAAAACAAAATTGAATTGAAACACTAATATTAAAATAGATTTTAGCACAATTCCCCGACAACGGCGCCAAAAACTTGTTGCTTGTTTTATATAACAATAGTAATGCGCAAGTGCACACGGTCAACAAGTAATATAGAAGTAAATCAAGTATCGATCCCACAGAGAACCACACTAAATATATAATCTATAAAATAGTAATCTCAATTCAATTCAACTTGTCAGAGACAAACACACCTTGGTTTTTAAGAGAGATTAAATAAAAATTGAAAAGTAAAGAATAACACGAGAATTAGTTTATCACAACTTCCCTTATTATGTCGCAATCACCTAATTATTCTACTTCCAGTTATTCCATTCAATTAAGTTATTAACTAAGAATTCACAAGTAATTCTTATTAAACATTTTCCAATGATTTAACAAACATATTTATTTCAATGAACATGCTATATTCCTATGCCTACTTAATGAAATAAACTCATTAAGAATCGATTTTCATCACAGTTACAAGCAATGCATAGATATATCCCTATTCTATGCACAAATTTAATTAATCAATTATATGCAAAGAAATTAAAATACTTGCTATCATATTCAGACCCAATCCTAGACTTTATTTCCCAAATTCATCCAGAGTGTCACATCAATTGTTGGCCAGACAATCATTGTAATTTTCTGAACTTCTGAGATAGTTGTAATCCGAATTTATAGGCATAAATAAATATTGTATTACATCTAATATGTGTTATGAAATTTTCATGTGTGTTTATTTTTGTGTTTCGTTTCAAGAATCCAACTTAAACAATTATTAGAAAAATAAAAATAAAATTTTTGAAAACCTAAAACTAGGGTTTGGAGAAAACTTAAACCCTCATTTTAGAAACCCTAAGGGTTCAACCTTAAGGTTCAAACCCTAAACCCTAGAAAGTACTATTCATAAATACGCGTATAAATACAAAAATTATACGGATAGAATAGAAAAATAATACGAAAATTATATGGTATAAATATGAAAAAGTCAACTGTGAATAGTAAAAGTCAACTATACTACATGTATACTTGATTAAGATTAAGGTTAATTAAAATTAAGATTAACCTAATAAGTTTAATTGGTGAATTAAGAAACTAATCAACCAATCAAGTTGCTAGCTTTAGTAGAGAATTAACCAATGTTGAGTTAGTTGTTAACTCTAGTTAGTAGTTAAAGTTAAAGCCTAAGCCAAGCCAAAGTCAAGCCAAATTTGGAGCCAAAGTCGGAGCCAAAGTTAAAGCCAAGCCAAACTTGGAGCCAAAGCTTGGTTGTCTTAATGACCATAATACCCTAGCTTTACATGACCTATAAATAGCAACCATTGTGCACATGTTTCATCATTCATTTTCAAAGCACAAAATCTAGTATCAAAACTATACATATATTGAGAGAGAGTTCTTGTGAGTTACTACCTTGAAAATTGCAAAAAAATAGTTAAAGCTTGCAAATTCAAAAGATACAATCTCTAAAAGTTATTATGTTCGATTTTTCTTTCATTTTTAATTTTCAAAAGCTCAAGAACACGAGTCATAGCCATGTACGATTGTCGTTCTCCGTGTTCTTCACGTGTTTTTGAGATTCTCTTCATTTTATAGTAGTTATAATGTTCAATTTTCTTTTATTGACAAGCTCAAGAACATAAGTCGTAGCCGTGTATGATTTTTTGTTCTCCGTGTTCCTTATGACTTGAGTAAGTCGTTGTTATGTCAATTTCATTTTATAGTATATAACTAAAGCTCAATGAACGCGAGTCGTAGCCATGTACGGTTTTTCGTTCTTCGTGTTCTTCATGTGTTCTTGAGCAATAGTTATAAATTGTTAAAATCAAATAAACAAGCCGTTATAATGACCAAATTATTTCATATAAAAATGTTATAATCACTTATACAAGCAGTTATAATGCTTAAATTATTTCAAGTATGAAATCCAAAAGCTCAAGAACATAAGTTGTTACCATGTACGGTTTTTCCGTTCTTCGTGTTCTTCGTGTGTTCTTGAGCAAAAGTCATAAATCTCTATATAAGACGATTTATGATTTTATTATTTTATGTTATAAAGTGTTATTGATTGTTAGAACATGTTATCTTAGCAAATTAAAGCTTAAGGTATCATGTTTTATCAATTCAATCAGTGAAATATTGAAACAGTTTCTGGCAGTCCCCTTACTGTCAAAATCTAATTAAATTAGTAAGGAATTTCGAACTTTGGTCTAAACATAAATTGTAGAGACGGAAGTTACGAACGTGTAAAATTTTGAACGACTAGAAAATATTTTAAAACGAAGAAGTTATGGCCGTTTAACTGAGCCAGGGTCTGACAGCCAATGTTGTTGTCCACTTTTTATAAAGTCACTTAAAAATGAGTTTTTGAGTTTGAGACTTTTCCAACTAAAACCACCTATGGAAATAATCTAAACAAGTTATAAAAACATTTATTAAGAAGTAAAATTCGATAAACTAACATTCGAGTGCGCGTAAACAATTATTTAGGCATTTAACGCTTTACCGGGAAAACCCTAAATTGCTTCAAGGCAAGTTTTTTATCCTTAACCTTTGTTTACTTGTTTTCTATATGATTTATATATTTTGTACAAACAACGTGTTATAAATCTTTGATATGAGAGTTATTGCTTCTTGTTTCGGCATAACTTGCAAAATGAAATGCTTATTCGTGATATATTCACTACAAGAAAAAAGCTCATCTCCGACGGAATTTTCCGACGGAAATAAGCAAATTTCGTCGGAATCACCTTATTTTCGACGGAAAATTCGGTCAGCAATTCGGTCGTAACTAAGCGTGTCGGGATTATTTCCGTCGAAAATTCAGTCGAAAAACTAAAACTTATTTCCGACGGAATTTTCCGTCGGAAATAAGGCAATTCCAACGGAATTTTCGACGAAAATTCCGTCGGAAATAAGTTTTAGTTTTTTTAAAAAAATATGCAGTGGAATAATTTTTAGCAATAATATCCCAATTTCAACAACAATATCCCAATTTCAGAACATCCATAATCCCAATTTCGGCACACACAAAATTTCAGAGCATTAATAATCCCAATTTTCAGAGCATCAATAATCTCAATTTCAACAAATAATCATAATTTCAGTTACAATAATCGCAATTTCAACAACAATATATACATATATATTTAATTTAACCAAGATGCAGCAGAAAATTAATATATATGTATATATATATATATATATATATATATATATAACACACACACACCCACAAACCTTATACACTCGGACGGGGCGGAGGAGAAACAACGTACACCGGCGACCGGAGAAGAGGCAACACCGGCGGCGGAGGTGGTGGGTCGGAGGGGAAACGAGAGAGATATGAGAAAGAGAGAGAGAGAGAGGCGGAAAAAATTAAAGAATGAAGAAGCAGAAATGAACTGATCGAGCTGAAACACTGCAATTTAAAACATTATTTTCGACGGAATTCTGTCGGCAATATTCCGTCGGTTTTAATTATATTTTCGACTGAAATTCCGTCGACATTAATATTATTCCGTCGAATATAACTTTCGCGGTGGCGGGAATTTTGCCGCCAAAACGTCCTGCATATCCTCGACGGAATTCGGTCGACTATAAATTATTCCCGACGGAATTAAATTCGACAGAATATTCTGTCAAAAATAACATATTTACGACTGAATTCATTCCGTCGATCTTAATTCCGTCGGGATTAAGCGCTTTTCTTGTAGTGATTTTGAATCATGCTTTATTTTATCCAACCAAGTTGTCTTGGGGCGATCCTGACATGTGAAGTAAACTGAGATGAACGAATATGTACCACTGTTGAAAGCTGTCGTTATCACTCCAAAATTATTCCTTACTTTCACTCTATCAATATAAAATTGGTATAATGGCAAGCAAGAGTCGAACCCACGGGAAGTGTATTTTATGATTTATCTAAATGTTTCTAACAGTAAATAACAAGTAATAAATAAAAAGGGGATTTTTGTAACTATGATTTTACTAGAAAACAAGAAATATAAATTAAGATTATCCAATGATTTGCAAGCTTCAGTTCTTCAGTTCAGTATCATCTTTTCATAAATATGATATAACCAAGTTAATTAATATCTTTCCTTCAATGAAATTAATAACCCTAGGTAACCACGGTCCGCGTTACCTGAAATTCCCCTTTGGTTTTAAATCTAATGTGACGATCGCCCCCACTAGACCCTAATTATCATACAACCTAGAACTATCAGTCTAGATTTAATATGACAATAGCATTAAGAATTAGGGAATTAGGTTATTCCAAGCAATAATCGTACAATCGCAGACTATTTAACCTGTCTCCTTGATATCATAGCAATATTCAAAAGCTTGACCACAATCAAATACCACTATTCGCTACTTATGATCAGATATAACATCGTTTGCTTAATATTATACCTTAATCTAGCATATGATAATAATCAAATCAATTCAATGGGCCCTTATCAAATTAATCAAACCAATCATCATTAAGCAATTCAAATAGATCATCAAGAATAAACTCCACAGATGAAGGAAAAGAAACTAATAACTCAATTAATTCATAGATAATAAATAAGATTCAACATCCCTTAGAACTGAAAATAGAGAACTTAGCCTGACATAGTCAAAAACGCCAATCAATCTTCAATGGAAATCCTTCTCTCTAAGTTGTCCTTAAAAACATCCTAATCTACTCTATTTATATCTCTAATAACCCTCCTAACAACTCCTAACTCGTAGCAACATCATAATCCTTCTTTTGCTCAACTTCTGGAAACGTACGGACACTTTTAATCAAATCCGCCGACCACGGCCCCGGCCACGGATTCCCTTGTAAAAGCCGGCCCCGGCCGCGGTTACTGTTCACAAATTACAAAATTGCCATTAAGCTCTGTTTTTACCGTTTTGACCCTCCAAAGCTATTTTCTGCAATATAAACATAAAAACAAGTAAAATGCAAATAAAAATACTCAATGATAGCAATATATTAAGCCCAAGAACATCGATTCGTAAGTATAAACTACACTCATCAAATACCCCCAAACTTAAGACTTTGCTTGTCCTCAAGCAAAAAATACCAACAAGAAAAACAACTACATTACTTATACTAACTACATGAATGCATATGCAGATCCAACTAATGCCTTGAGCAATAAACCAACACAATTCATGAAAATTCAGCCTCAAAGATCCTTAAGTAATAATTCAGCAAAATCTCAAATTCATGCATAATCAGAAATCCAACGTATCACCAATTTCATTCACTACCAACCCTTGTGTGTGTGTGAATTCAATATATCAATTCAATCAAAATTTTAATACAACTCATGAACCAATGTGACAAATAAAAGATATCAACTCAAATTTTTAATCCCCTCTATACACTTGTCTTCACCTTTTTTCCATTTTTTTTTCTTTTTTGTTTTACGAGTGCGTTTTACGCTCCATCTCGTGTAATATTAACTTAGCATGTGCAGTGTCCATTTTTCTTAGGCTTTTCAAAATTACCCACGTAGCGAACTTTCCACCAGTGACTCCCAAACCAGTTGGCTTTAGGGCACTGAGTGTAGAGACACTCCTAAGGGCTTACTTGTTCGAGCAATAGAGGCCACAAAAACAGACTAGCTAAGATTCTGCTCATATCTGTCTACTTTTCTTTATTTATTTTTGTTTTTTTTCCAGATAAGACAGACATCGAAGCAGTTATGTATTTCATCCTTTATAACATACGATCCCACACAGTATATAGGTCACCACTATCTTCAATTAGCACCTAATCCATTAAATTGAACCAAAATCCAACTGACTTGACATATCGAATGCGCAATGAAAAATTAAGGGTCTCGAGTTCAGTAAAACTAGCAATTAGTTAGAATCCCCAATTTAGCAATCGTTATCCATCTTACTTAAAATTATTACAAAATTCATCAAAATTTTTATCATCGGCCATCGTTAAACTTCATGCATCAATTACCGCTCAAGGTATGCAATGGAATATGATCCTAACTATATGCAACGAACTAATTAACACTAAATAAAACACAACCATTTTTTATGATTTTTTAAATTTTTTCAAAATTATTTTTTTTATTATTTTTGTTTTTACTAAATGCTAAACCAACTAAACAATGTCCTAAAATATGCAAATGCATCATAATATTCCTAAGACTACTATATATATGCAGAGTAAATATGCAGAGTAAATGCTTTACCACCCCCAAACTTAAAGCAGACAATGTCCTCATTGTTAAAGAAATAAAGAACTGAAGAAATAAGAACAAGAGGACTCCCCTGATAGGTCAATCGTCGGAATCGGAAAAGGGACTGGAGCGGTCATCATGGTCATCAGGAGGCGAGTACACCGGCAATGGATGTGGCTCAGGAAAATGGACTGGATCGGCCGTGGGATTCATCCTCGCGAACATCTCAGTCAAAGCCATGTTAAAGTTAGTCTGAGAGTCAAACATATGGGCTTGACGTTCGGCGAGTCGTGCATTCTGCCTTTCTAAGCGATCCATCCGAGTATCGACCCTCAACTGTAAATTCCGGAGCTGAGTGCTGAATTTGGCCTTACGTGTACCGCCAGAAGTAGATGGTTCACCAGTTTCAGCAACAGGATCGTTGTGGATGATAAAACCTAAACCACGGGGATGTGATTCACCTCCGTCCCAGACTTTATAGCGCTCAATCAAGCCATGATCCAACAAAATCAATGGCTGCTGTATAGACTCATCTGACCCCCATCTAACACCTGCTCGCCTACATAACCCACAAATTAGCGAGGGATGTGGCAAACCACTTTGAGTAGGACCGCGCAGATTCTTTCTTAACGACGCCTCGATCACATTCCCCACATTGATGTGTTTGCCTGTCACGATAGCATATAGCAATACCGCCCGTTCTTTCGAGACATCACTCAGGTGCGTAGATGGCATCAACTTGGCACATATAAATGCATACCAGATTTTGCCATAACGGCTCAAGCAGTTAAATGGGAAAATCATGGAACCCTGATGGCCTCTAGTGGTCCAAACCGTCCCAGGTTTGCACAAATCGCGAATGATCGTGTCGTAATTCGGCTGCTCAAGAACAAACTTCGCGTATTGGCAAAAGACGGGCGGCTCTATGTTATAAAAGGCATTAATCGTAGCACCACTAAAGGAGACCATCTTCCCCCGAATCATAACAGTACAACGCGACGTATCTTCAGCGGTCGCATAAAATTCCTTGACTATTGAGATCACGGCAGGATCCGGTTGATCCGTGAAGGAATCCCATCCACGCTCCATTATCATCCGAGCCATATCACCATCAACTAGCTCCTCGGGACGAAGACCGCGCTCGGGAGTTAGAGCTTTACCCATTAAATATATATCAAATTTATCCGCCGCCTCCGCACTAACAAACTTCTTCTTATCATAAGCACGGGTCGACGGTGTGGAACTTTCACCGAGGTGACGTTTCGGTGGCATAGTGAACAAAATACCAATTCCTAACTCGCTATAGCCCACCACGAATATGTAGCACAAGTTGAACAAATCAAAGAGAGGAAAACTCACAAGTCGTGTCTATGAGGCAACTCAACAAACACTTGGCGTGCACTATTTTTCGTCCCCAAATTCAGAGCAAACACCCAAGGCTAACAATGGCAGAACCTGCAATCTCTCCGTCACACACCACACAAGCACCCAACACCCCCAAACTCCTCCAGTTGGCCAACACAAACCAACTGGGCATCCAAAATATAAAGCGAACAAGGAGAAAAACCAAACAAAAAATGCGAATGGAAACTAAAAATGGTACCGGAACGGGTATGCAGTGAACTACTCGTGACCCAAAGTGGAGGCCTGCTATGACAGAGATCGACCCCCGTCGTGGCAGAATCGTGTCCTTGGTTGGGAGGGTTGTGCGGGTGAGTCTCGGGTGGATGGGTTACCAGGAGAGAGAGAGTCGACTGGAAGGGGTTAGGGCTGGGGGAAGGAAATGGAGAGAGGTCGTAACTGGGGTGGGTCTCGGCTGGGAAGGAAACGGGAGGAAGTCTCGGGGGGGAGGTGTAGTTTGTGTCTCGGCTGGGAGAATGAATCGAGAGAGAGAGGATTTCGGTGAGGAAGTCTGGGTGTGGGTCGGTGGGGTGGTGTATGGGTTTGGTGATATGAGCGACTGGGAGGGTTTTATTTAAAAAAAAATTTTGTATACCGTGCACGGCCGGGGCCGTGGATTTGCTGCATAATTCTGGCTGGGGCCAGAATCGACCGAGAGGAGCCGGCCGGGGCCGGGAGTTCCTAGGCTTAGAGCCGGCCGGGGCCAGGAATGGCTGAGAGAATCTGGCCGGGGCCGTGCATTTCTGGGCATATTGGTGGCTGGGGCCGGAGTCGACCGAGAAGAGCCGGCCGGGGCCGTGGCTGTCGAGGCAAAAATCCGGCCAGGGCCATCTTTGGCTGCGAAGAGCAGGCCGGGGCCGGGCTTTTCTGAGCTAAAACCTGGCCGGGGCCGTGTAGTCTGTAGCAGAAAATGTACTGCTTTTCTTTTATTTTTCCGCTGTGAGTTTTTGCAACGTAACTCACCCATACCTATAATGACACAGAAAATTCCCAAGGATTAGAACGGTTTAACATGGCGTAATATATCCTAAGCTTTATAACTTTGAAATCCTAAATGAACTAAGTTAAAAAAAACGTAGAAAGTGAAAAACGCATGAAATGACTAATTTAAAGTCGGGTTGCCTCCCGACAAGCGCGTTTGTTTAATGTCGTTCGCTCGACATGTTGCTACTCAAGTGTGATAAACGGGATCCAATAATGTCACTAGCTCGACGTCCTCCACTTGAAATCCTTCATAGAACGGTTTAAGCCGATGACCGTTCACTTTAAATATCCTTCCCGTGCGTGGGTCGTTAATTTCTATCGCACCATGAGAGGAAATGTGAACAATCACAAAAGGCCCTTCCCACCGAGAACGTAGTTTTCCTGGAAACAGTTTCAAGCGGGAATTGTACAAAAGGACCTTTTGACCAAGTATAAACGTTTTTCGCACAATTTGCTTATCGTGAAACGCCTTTGTCTTTTCCTTGTACAATCTTGAGCTTTCATAGGCTTCATGGCGTAATTCTTCTAACTCTTGTAATTGTAATTTCCTATGTTCGCCAGCTTCAGTCATGCTCCAGTTACATCGTTTAATGGCCCAGAAAGCCTTGTGTTCTAGCTCGACGGGTAGATGACATGGCTTTCAGAAAACGATCCGATATGGTGACATTCCGATAGGAGTTTTGTACGCTGTCCGATAGGCCCATAATGCATCTTCTAACTTTAGACTCCAATCTTTTCTGTTAGGCTGAACGACTTTCTCCAAAACAGACTTGACCTCACGGTTTGAGACCTCTGCTTGGCCATTGCTCTGCGGATGGTAAGTCGTTGAAACTTTGTGCATGACATTGTATTTCTTGAACAGTGCTGTTAATGTCCTATTGCAAAAGTGTGTTCCTTTATCGCTGATGATAGCTCTAGGAGTTCCAAACCTAACAAATATGTTAGATTTGACAAAATCTGCAACAACTTTAGAATCGTCAGTCTTGGTGGCTTTAGCCTCCACCCATTTGGAAACATAGTCAACAGCCAGAAGAATGTAAACATTACCATAAGAGACAGGAAATGGCCCCATGAAATCAATGCCCCAAACATCGAAAATTTCAATAACCAAAATGGGTGTTTGTGGCATTTGATTCCTACTGGATATGTTTCCGGTCTTTTGACAATTAGCACATGATTTACAAAATAGATAGGAGTCTTTAAAAATACTAGGCTAGAAGAAACTGCATTCTAAAATTTTACGAGCTGTTCGTTTTGGTCCAAAATGACCCCCACAAGCGTAAGAATGACAGAAAGTTAAAATGGATGAAAACTTAGAGTTGGGGACACATCTTCTAACTACCTGATCAGCACAGAATTTCCATAAATAGGGGTCATCCCAGACATACCGTTTCACATCGCTCTTAAGCTTCTCTTTCTGCATTTTGGAGAACTCACTAGGAATATAAGCGTTGACTAAATAATTAATAATGTTTGCGTACCAGGGTGCAGCCTTATCAACGGATAATAGATGCTCATCCGGAAAGGAGTCTCGCAGTGGAAGTGCTTCTTCATCTTTTAGCAACCTGCTCAAGTGATCTGCCACTAAATTGTCTGCTCCTTTCTTGTCCTTTATTTGCAAGTCAAATTCTTGGAGCAGCAGGATCCATCGTATGATCCTTGGTTTGGAATCCTTCTTTGTAAGCAGATACCTGAGAGCAGCATGGTCAGAGTAAACTATGACTTTAGTACCTAGAAGATAAGATCTAAATTTGTCTAAAGCAAAAACAACAGATAATAATTCTTTTTCTGTTGTGGAATAGTTAATCTGAGCAGCATTCAATGTCCGAGAAGCATAATAGATGGCATGTGCAGCTTTGTCAACTCGTTGGCCCAAAACAGCCCCTACTGCATAGTTGCTGGCGTCACACATGATTTCGAAAGGTAAATTCCAATTCGGTGGTTGTATCACCGGTGTGGAGGTCAATAGGGTCTTTAATTTATCAAACGCCCCTTTGCATTCATCGTCAAACTGGAATTCGACCTCTTTTTGCAGCAACTTACACAATGGCATAGCTATTTTGGAGAAGTCTTTGATAAATCTTCGATAAAAACCTGCATGACCAAGAAAGGAACGAATCTCCCGCACGCTTGCGGGGTAAGGTAAAGCAGCAACAATTTCTATCTTAGCTTTATCCACTTCTATTCCCTTAGCTGAAACTACATGACCTAGGACGATACCCTGTTCTACCATAAAATGACATTTTTCCCAATTTAGAACAAGATTCGTCTCTAAGCATCTATCCAACACACGAGTTAAATTATCTAAGCATGCATCTAATGAATCACCATGAATTGTGAAATCATCCATAAATACTTCAATGCAATGTTCAAGAAGATCAGAAAATATACTTATCATGCATCGTTGAAACGTACTGGGTGCATTACAAAGTCCGAAGGACATCCTACGGTATGCAAATGTACCGAATGGGCATGTGAAAGTGGTCTTTTCTTGATCTTCAGGTGCAATCACAATTTGGTTATAACCCGAAAAACCATCTAGGAAACAATAATAATAATGGCCTGCTAATCTTTCTAACATTTGGTCAATAAAAGGGAGAGGGAAATGATCTTTTCTAGTTACGGCATTCAACTTCCTATAATCAATACACACTCTCCATCCTGTTTGCAAACGAGTAGGCACTAACTCATTATTATCATTTTTAACGACAGTTATGCCAGCTTTCTTAGGGACTACTTGAACTGGACTGACCCATTGACTATCTGAAATAGGATAAATAATACCTGCATCGAGCAATTTCAGAACCTCTTTTTTCACAACTTCCATCATGGGTGGATTCAGTCTGCGTTGAGCATCTCGCTTTGGGGTGGCTCCTTCTTCCAAAAGAATGCGATGCATACACACAGCTGGGCTTATACCTTTGATATCTGCAATTGTCCAACCAAAGACTTGTACGTGGTCTCTTAAAACTCGAAGCAACTTTTCTTCTTGGACTTTGGTTAGATTATTAGCAATTATCACTGGCAGTGTTTCCTCTTGCCCTAGATATGCATATTTCAAATGGATTGGTAAAGGCTTTAATTCCAACCTTGGAGCCTGCACAACAGAAGGTAACAACCTTTCATGAGTCACCAGTAATTGAATGGACGAAACTGCATACTTATCTGAAATTTTCGGTAATGAGTGTAATGCGGCTATAGTATCCTTTAATTCCGCATGTTGTTCAATCTCGTCTTCCTCTTCCAGCTCCAAACTATTCGTGATAGCATCCTCCAAGGTTTCCATGTGTAAGTGGTCGAAAGATTTCTGCACCAAGGAATCAAGGACATTAATTGAAAACACGGAATTGACATCACTAGGGTACCGCATGGCCTCGTAAATGTTGAATTGAATCTTTTCGCCGTCAAACTCCATGGTCAGTGTCCCATTGTGCACATCAATCATCGTTCTTGCTGTTTTCAAGAATGGCCTCCCTAACAAGATATGAGCAGGATTCGGAGATGTATCGTCGTCCATGTCCACAATATAAAAATCTGCAGGAAATATTAGTTCATTCACCTGCACCAAGACATCCTCAATTACCCCTTCGGGGTATGTGTTAGTACGATCAGCTAATTGGATAATGACACCAGTGTTTTTCAGGGGACCTAGATGCAGAGAAGCATAAATAGATAGTGGCATAACATTAATTGATGCTCCTAGATCTAGCATAGCTCTCTCAAACCTGGTATTACCTATCTTGCAGGGAATGGTAAACATACCCGGATCTTTACATTTTGGAGGCATTTTTCTTTGCAGAACAGCAGATACATTTTCTCCAACAGTTATCTTTTCATTTTCTTGTAATTTCCTTTTATTAGTGCATAATTCCTTCAAAAATTTTGCATACCTTGGAACTTGCTTGATTGCATCTAATAAAGGAATGTTCACCTCTACCTTTCTAAAGGTCTCCAGAATCTCTTTCTCTTGCTCGTCCTTCTTTGAAGTTCTAAGATTCCTAGGAGGAAAAGGTAAAGGGTTAGACTTAAGCTGAATAGGAGATTTAGGGATTACCTTTGAGATCTCTGCCTCCTCCTTAGCTTTATCCTCATCAAATTCAACCGTAGCCCTTGGTGTGTCCATTTGTTTTCCACTCCTTAAAGTAATCGCACTTGCGTTTTCCCTCTGATTGATCATTGTTTGAGAGGGCAACTTCCCAGAGCCTTGAGAATCCAATCGTCCAACTGTGGTAGCTAATTGGCTCATTTGATTTTCTAAGCTATGAATGGAAGCCTTTGTATCTTGTTGGAACTGTTGGGTCTGATTCATGAACTGTTGAGTATGATTCATGAAGGTTTTAAACATGTCTTCCAAAGACGCTTCAGATTTTGTAGGTGTTGCTTGTCGAGGTGGATACTGCTGTTGAGCTTGTTGAAACCCTTGTTGTCGATTCGGAAAAGCATTCGACATTGGTGGCCTGTTTCCTCCGTAGCTCAGATTAGGATGATCCCTCCATCCTGGATTGTAAGTATTAGAGTAAGGATCATATCGTCTCTGAGGTTGTCCTTGAAAATTTCCCGCTACATTGGCTTGTTCTATGGTGCCATCTTCTTGCAGTGTAGGACAAATATCTGTCGAATGATCCGATGACAAGCAGATTCCACAAGTTCTTGTAACTTGCCCGTTCCCCACAGAAAGTTGACGAACCATAGCAGCTAACTCCGAGAGTTGTTGTTCAATGTTGCTCGAGCCAACCTCATTCACCCTTTTCGGTGCATGGTCCATCCGAGTTCCGTATTGCTGTGAGTTAGCCGCCATGTTAGCAATTAAGTTCCGTGCGGCGTCTGGAGTCTTATCAACCAATGCTCCTCCACTTGCAGCATCGATCATACTCCTATCCATCGGTAGCAATCCCTCATAGAAGTACTGAATTTGGTGTTGATCGTCAATTTGATGTGGACAACACGAACACAGCTTCTTGAACCTTTCCCAATACTCGTGAAGAGTTTCGCCACTAAACTGTCTGATGGCACATATCTCCTTCCTTATGTTGGCAACCCGTGAAGGAGGGAAATACTTCTCCACAAATAGCCTCTTCATATCATCCCATGATTGGATCGAACCGGAGGGAAGATAGTACAACCAATCTTTTGCCAAATCTGCTAAGGAGAATGGAAAAGCCCTAAGCTTTATGTGTTCTTCCGATACTCCATGTGGCCTCATTGTGGAACAAACCACGTGGAATTCCTTCAGATGCTTATACGGATCTTCACCTGTAAGACCACGAAAAGTAGGCAAAAGGTGAATTAAGCCAGATTTCAATTCAAAAGCAGCATCTAAAGCAGGATATTCTATGCATAATGGTTGTTGGCGTAAATTAGGAGTAGCCAACTCCCTCATAGTCCTATTATTTGGTGCAGCCATTTCTTCTTCTGAATAGCTGGAAGAAGTCAGTAATGCGAGCGCAACGTTTAAGCCTGGTGATGTAGTAAAATCGTCTTCGAACTCCGAAGTTATGTTTCGTGCTCGACGAGTCTCCTTCCTTATTCTTTTTGCAGTTTTCTCTATCTCTGGATCAAATTTTAAATCAGGAGAGTGAGAGGATCGAGTCATAAACTGAAAGAAAACAAAGAGAATTTATAAAAACAATCACTTCCCCGGCAACGGCGCCAAAATTTGAAAGCTGTCGTTATCACTCCAAAATTATTCCTTACTTTCACTCTATCAATATAAAATTGGTATAATGGCAAGCAAGAGTCGAACCCACGGGAAGTGTATTTTATGATTTATCTAAATGTTTCTAACAGTAAATAACAAGTAATAAATAAAAAGGGGATTTTTGTAACTATGATTTTACTAGAAAACAAGAAATATAAATTAAGATTATCCAATGATTTGCAAGCTTCAGTTCTTCAGTTCAGTATCATCTTTTCATAAATATGATATAACCAAGTTAATTAATATCTTTCCTTCAATGAAATTAATAACCCTAGGTAACCACGGTCCGCGTTACCCGAAATTCCCCTTTGGTTTTAAATCTAATGTGACGATCGCCCCCACTAGACCCTAATTATCATACAACCTAGAACTATCAGTCTAGATTTAATATGACAATAGCATTAAGAATTAGGGAATTAGGTTATTCCAAGCAATAATCGTACAATCGCAGACTATTTAACCTGTCTCCTTGATATCATAGCAATATTCAAAAGCTTGACCACAATCAAATACCACTATTCGCTACTTATGATCAGATATAACATCGTTTGCTTAATATTATACCTTAATCTAGCATATGATAATAATCAAATCAATTCAATGGGCCCTTATCAAATTAATCAAACCAATCATCATTAAGCAATTCAAATAGATCATCAAGAATAAACTCCACAGATGAAGGAAAAGAAACTAATAACTCAATTAATTCATAGATAATAAATAAGATTCAACATCCCTTAGAACTGAAAATAGAGAACTTAGCCTGACATAGTCAAAAACGCCAATCAATCTTCAATGGAAATCCTTCTCTCTAAGTTGTCCTTAAAAACATCCTAATCTACTCTATTTATATCTCTAATAACCCTCCTAACAACTCCTAACTCGTAGCAACATCATAATCCTTCTTTTGCTCAACTTCTGGAAACGTACAGACACTTTTAATCAAATCCGCCGACCACGGCCCCGGCCACGGATTCCCTTGTAAAAGCCGGCCCCGGCCGCGGTTACTGTTCACAAATTACAAAATTGCCATTAAGCTCTGTTTTTACCGTTTTGACCCTCCAAAGCTATTTTCTGCAATATAAACATAAAAACAAGTAAAATGCAAATAAAAATACTCAATGATAGCAATATATTAAGCCCAAGAACATCGATTCGTAAGTATAAACTACACTCATCAACTGTTCATGATTAGTCCAGTGTAATGTATGTTATGCATAACATAGGATGTCGTTAGGTTAATCCCCTTTCTATATCCACTGTAAATGGTTCTAAGTCAAAAGACCAAGAACAGTTCTAGGTCTAACCACCACTCAGTCTTACTATGTTAAAACACTTGTAATATTAATTGTTGTGTCATGAATTCTTAAAATTCATATCGGTGTGAGTTCACTTATGTGCTATGTGTTAGACTTGCTGAGCTTTTGTATACTCACCCTTGCAAATAAACCTAAATTGCAGACAAACCCGAGAACTCCGGCTCTAAGAAGAAGAAAGGAAAGAAGAAATGCATAGACTAGTTTACATGCTTTATTAAATTGCTTGTCTTTTTGTTTTAAAGTCTTGATGACTTATGTAATATGAACAAGCAAACCGTGTAATCGACTCTATATTAATATATATCAAGTTTCATCATATATTCTTGTTACGTCTTTACTTTGGTTTAACTTAGAATTGTTAAAACTTAACATAGTATTATTAATGATCTATGGATGAGGATCGGTAAATAACTTGTAAGTGTTGTACATCCAAGACAGGACTAAGCGATGTTGACTGGTCAAATCCATCGTGAAGGTTCCTCGGACCCAGGTATAACTCGTTATTACTATTCTGAATGTCAGATAAATAGGATTATTGATAGGAAGAGATATCACTATAACCAAATATGTTTCGAGTGAGGGTTTTAACTAGTTGGGTAATGTTCTGTACGGAAAGAGAATTTTGCACCGGACAAAGATACAACCATTTGTCAAGGATAAAGATGCAAATATTTATCACATGTGAAGATACAAACATTCACCGCGAGATTCTCGGTTCCCAAGGGTCGTCCTAATGATTTTATGCCATGGATATTGGAACATGTTAAGTTATAGAATATCTAAATCTTAAGGATAAAATGTCATGATTGAGTATTAAGTCTCTTATATCGATTACAAAGACTTGATATAAAATAATGAAAGATCTTTGGGAATTAAGATGTGAACTTTGTTTATGAATAAAGGAAATCATCCATAAACCTAATGATTTAACATTTATAGTGAGCACCAAGCCATCTATAGTAAGTATAGTGATTTGGGGGCGTCATAATTATACAATCATAACAAAATATGATAAATATCTCATAAAAGATGAATACTAAAAATATAACAATAATTTAATTCATGCTAATAATAGGTTCTGTTGCAATCCTGAATAGTAACTTAGTTCATAATGGAATTAATAACAAAAGACATCAAATAGTTCAACATCTTAAAGTTCAAAAGATGAATTAAAAGAAAGTGAAGAAATTATGATGTAGCCTTTTTCTCCCTTCTTCTTCAACCTTGTATTTTATTTAGTTGCGTCTAAGTTGATTCCCAATGATTTCTTTGCTATGTGCCAAAAATGATATATATTCTAATTAGGGTAAATATTATATATTTATACTTTAGCCTAATAACCTAATTAATTACGTACATAATAACAGTGATTAGCCTAAGTCCACTTCTACTAAAAACGTCAAAGTCAGCATCCTGTAATCACGATCGGCGCGTCCCGTGTCACTGTTAAACTAACTATGGCGCGCCCCACGCCGACCATGCAGTGTGCAATTTTCATCCTGGAGCGCTCCGCGCCATGTCCTTCACAATTATGGTGCGCCCCACGCTAGTGCACCAATTTGTTAAAGTGAACTACTGTGCTCCCATTTTGCTCCCAAATCTTCCTTTACGCATATCCTGCAAAATGAAGATAAAAACATTAAAATTAACATACAACTATGTAGAATTAAGCCATAATTTCAAATAAAAGACACAAGACTCGTAGGTATTAATCCCACTCATCATTTACTTTTGCAGATAGTAGATTTTGTAACTTGGAGTTTAATATGGTAATAAAGAGATCTTAGTGGTATATTCTTTGAAATGTGTACCAATCTTTGAGAAATAATTTGGATTGAGGTTGTGATATTTTAAACCTTTTGAAATTTGAAATGAGGGTTGATAAAATGACTGTTTTCGTATCAAATGAATTATCAAATATTTTGGAGTTTTATATGTTTATATTATAAAATATGTGATAGATTTGAGATATATATAGGAAATGAATATTAGGGAATTTGACAAAGAACTGATATATATATATATATATATATATATATATATATATATATATATATATATATATATTACTTTTAAATTTAAATTTATATTTGTTTGATGTCAATATAACTCGTTTTTATAAAGTATTCAAAATGGAGTATCCATTCCGAACTGCTTGGAATTAGGATAAGTCTTGTCATGTACAAAGCTCATGTTATAACAAATTACGGTGCATCATGCATGCATCTACGGTTCATTTAACCACGATTATCATGCATGTGGCTCATCATGTCTCGTCATTTATCATTATGTGGTCCAAATCTTATGTACTTGACAAGTTTAAGAAATGGAGGTAGGTGCCATCCCTTGTTTTACTGATTCTTTTTGATACAAAAGATAATGAATGTCATAAACTCAAATAAACAAAATAAGTGGTGATCCTAACTGCCTCGTTTAATTTACATAACTGTGAGCAGAGCAGGATGCTATTTTCTAAAAATATCTGCCCATAATAATTAGTTGTCAAAGTACGTAGTGCTCACATGTAAAAGGAAAATTTTAAAATTTACAAAAACAGTCGTTCCCACCGGACTTGGTATTATTGTGACTATATCTCAACTTTCTTCACTGTCTCATTTCTTCTGTTCCCTGCACTATTATTAAATTTTTAAATTTATATAAACAAGTTGGATCGTTCATTATTGACTTTAGTAGAAAAGAGCATGGAATAATTTTAGTGTATCATGCACGTAGTTTATCATGTTTTGAATTCTAAGCCATTCAAATTTAGGAAAAAATTTATATAAACAAGTTGCATCGATCATTATTGAATTTAGTAGAAAAGTGCATAGTTCAATTTATCCACGTGTATCATACATGTAGCATATCATGTTTCATCAAGCTTTGAATTCTAACCCGTTCAAATTTAGGAATTTTTTTTATATAAACAAGTTATATCGATCATTATTGACTTTATTAGAAAAATGCATTGTACAATTTAATCTCGTGTATCATGCACGTAGCATATCATTTTTTTTCAAGGTTTGAATTCTATGCCGTTCAAATTGAGGAAAAATTTTATATAAACAAGTTGCATCGTTCTTTATTAACTTTAGTAGAAAAGTGCATGGTACAATTTATCCTCGTGTATAATTAATGCATGTAGCTTATCATGTTTTGTCAAGATTTGAATCTAAGCCGTTCAAATTTAGGAATTTTTTTTTTATAAACAAGTTGCATCGATCATTATTGACTTTAATAGAAAAGTGCATGGTACAATTTAATCTCGAACATAATGCATGTAGCTTACAACGTGTTGTCAAGTTTTGAATTCTAAGCCGTTCAAATTTAGGAAAAATTTTATATAAACAAGTTGCATCGTTCTTTATTAACTTTAGTAGAAAAGTGCATGGTACAATTTATCCTCGTGTATAATTAATGCATGTAGCTTATCATGTTTTGTCAAGATTTGAATCTAAGCCGTTCAAATTTAGGAATTTTTTTTTTATAAACAAGTTGCATCGATCATTATTGACTTTAATAGAAAAGTGCATGGTACAATTTAATCTCGAACATAATGCATGTAGCTTACAACGTGTTGTCAAGTTTTGAATTCTAAGCCGTTCAAATTTAGGGGGGGAAATTTATGTACAAGTTGCATCAATCGATCATTATTGACTTTAGTAGAAAAGTGTATGATACAATTTAACCTCATGTATCATGCATGTAGCTTATCATGTTTTGACAAGTTTTGAATTCTAAGCCGTTCAAATTTAGGAAATATTTTATATATACAAGTTGCGTTGATCATTATTGACTTTAGTAGAAAAGTGCATGATACAATTTATCCTCGCGTATCATGCATATTGCTTAGCATGTTTTGGCAAGTTTTGAATTCTAAGCCGTTCAAATTTAGGAAAAAAATTATATAAACAAGTTGCAGCGATCATTATTGACTTTAGTATAAAAGTGCATGGTATAATTTAACCTTGTGTATCATGTATGTGGCTTATCATGCTTTGTCAAGCTTTGAATTGTAAGTCATTCATATTTATTTTAGGAAAATTTTTATATAAACAAGTTGCATCGATCATTATTGACTTTAGTAGAGAAGTGCATCACTATACCAAAAATGACATCTAGCGAAGGACAAATCCTTCGCAAGACATAATATATCACTCACAATAGATTTATTACGAAGAAATATTTTCTTCACGCAGTTGCTCGCATTAGACCTCTTCGCAATAGGGTATCTTTCACTAAATAGTGACTATATGTTTTTTGTGAAGGATATATTGTGAATAACTTTTTATTCACAAATTATATTTGGTAATGGAATTTTTTTATTTAGCAAAAGAGTGGTTCCTTCACAATTTTTTTTTAAGAATGACTATTTGAAATTAGTGAATAACTTTATTCCCTCACAATTTTCCTTCACTAACTATAAATTGAGAAATTTTCTTCAATTTAGTGAGAGAAAAATTCCTTCACAAATTATAAATTTGTAAATAAAAAACTAAATGCTAAATAATCAAAAAATCATTGCAAATTATAATTGATTTTCAAATCAATGATTTTATATTAATTATTATTATTATTAATCTATATAAGAACTATTACATTTAATATTTCAAACTAATGCATAAAGAGCCAATAAAACCAATACTCCATATATAAATAAATAATGCTCGAATCATGATAACTACAGAATTTGTTATTGTATCTTGGTCTCCCAAGGACCATAGTACTTACAATATTTATTAACTAACACAAGAAAACTAAAAAAATAATAATGAACTTGAACGAATAAAGTGTCATGTAAGGTCCGCATCTTCATCATATTTTCTTCAAGGAAATCAAGGTTGGCCTGTAAACTTCATCCTTGAAGAGAAACACAAAAATTCAATAAGATGAGATGAGGAATAAGAAAAGATGAAACCGATGAACTTAAATTAAGAGAGAGAGGGAGAGAAAGATTAATAAAGGATAAAAACAAAAATATAGTTATCAGTAAATACCTCAATTGATTCATAGTTGGTAATTGTTTGAAGTAAGTTGGTAAACTTCGTCTCTACTATTTTTACTATGCGTTCATTATTATCTATGCCAACGAACGGTTGTAGCGTACTATCTTGAGTAGAAGCATCGTCTATAGACTCTATAGCCAAACAACGGATTACAGCCTTATCAACCATACTCTCCAATACCTTATGATCAATAGACGGTTGTGGTGAGGAATAAGATATACTCGGAGGCACTATAGGAGGAGGACCAAGCAAGTCTCGTGCACGATATTCGGGAAAATCGAGTATCCTGTTTGTTTTAGTCCCGCCAGTTATCTCACTCCAAATGGCTAAGTCGTCGTTCTCTGGTGTACCATCCTCTGTAGGTCCGCCAACCTTGGCACAATATTCATTCTACAATCCAAAACATGTACAAGAGTTAAATACGTACATTAAATACTTTGCCGCAAAAAATAAGAAGCCAACTCGTGTTTTTACCCCCTTTTCAGTACTAAGATTTATCATGTTTGAATCGAAAGCTCAAACATTCTTCACAAAATTAATTACCAATCTCGTCAAATGCTAGCAGATTCAGTAAACATTGTAGCAGATTCAGTAAACATTCTTCACAAAGAAAGAAGATTCAGTAAATGCTAGCAAATTTTGTAGAGAAAGCAAATTCAAATTCAGTATTATTCTGAAGTTATAAACTAAAATAGTAAAATGTGTGTTGTCTAAAACACAGAATTCAGCATGTAGTTCCAAATTTACATCTTTTCATATCCAATCTATCCTTGGAATGCAATAATAAATTCATCAAATGGTTGATAGAACTTGGGAACGGAACTGTTAGAATAATAAAATGGAAGTTACTCTTATTTAGTAGTTTTGTAGACCAAGAATGAAGCAGTGCCAAAATAACTAGTAGCCATTGCCTTTCCAACTGAGGTAGGCTGAGAGAATGTCAACTGGGAATTTTCAAGGATTAAACCCATGTAGAAGCTTTTCTTAGATTAAGACCATACAGTTAGAGGCAAACACAAACTACATAGGTAACAAGTAGAAAAATAGTTTTCAGTTCATAAAATTAACATCCATCCTTGGGGTGAAAGTTAGGAACATTAACACCTGTGTAGTTAGGCGTATCAGTATATTCTCAGGTGACGAAGGAGGAATGATGTGCAAGCATAAATTACTGTTCAGGCTGCAGTAAGATTATGTTCAAGGGCTTTAAAGTCTTTGTTACTACTATTTAAGTTATATTGTATGGCTGAAATTAGAGTTAAGAGTTGATAGAAAGTTAGGTGGTATCCTATTTTTTGTAAATAGTAGCCACAACAGCTTTGCAAGGGACCTTTTGATTATTAATGAAATTATTGCCTTTTGATCTTTGAGTTCTTAAAGCTTCTACAATTTTGCGTTTTAAACCCCCTTTTTAGGTTTTAGGTGTGTTTCCTTCAAATAATTTAGGCTTTGAATCAAAGTAAAAATTATTTCCTCTAGCCCTCTCTATTACATCATAAGGAATGTGTTACTGTAGTTAAAGAATTTGAAATTACCACATAACAAGATCCTTGTCATTGTAAATGGGGACTTAAACAATAAATATTGTTATAGGAATCAAGTGAAGCTCACAATCCCTGGATGCCAGAACCTATTGCTTAAGGCTAAATCTATAATTCAGTTATTTTTTGTTATCATTGAACTTGACCTTTGATATTAGTCATTATACCAAGGAAGCCAACTGATTTTGTCAAACCCATGTGTAATCTAGTGACAACTTTAATAAATACCTCCACTTACCATGGTAGCTTAGAAAAGGGATTCTAGTTTACCATATGTCAATAGATTTTAGTTCTCTAGTCCTACAGGAAGCATCATCTTGGGCATACTTCATCCAACTTTCAGTTTAACACTCTTTTTTGGATGAGGTTTAAGTTCTTCGTTAGTTCTGTAGGTAGTTACTTCATATTTGGATATATTTAAATTTCATTATTATATTTTTTAAACAATATTTAATAGGGAACAAGGTCTTTAGCCATCACAAAAGCTTAAGTTGTCCTAACAAATATTTACAGTTGTAGTCTTGCATCAGAAGTTCTTACTCGAATTAAGTGACGGCACACAAACACCAACATGTAAAATAATTTTGAATGTAAAACCAATAAAATGGCTAGCCTCTATATTTATCATTGTAAAGTCATTAAGATAAGCAGTCAACATGAAAAACAACCATAGTTAAGAAAACACACATGAAGAAAACACAATTGCCATAGTTACTAAGACTTTCCTGTTTAAGGTTTCATTGCCATAGTTAAGAAAACACACATGAAGAAAAATAAGAGGAAAATGGTTATAAAAGGGGAGTTCAGCAGCAGCCTACATCACCAGATTAGAACTATCAGAAAAGAAAAAGAAAAATAATGCAGCAGTCAAAAGAAAAATAACACAGCAGTCGCTATTTAAGAGGAACCCAACTGCTACTTGCCTTTGTGCTTTGCGACTGCTGTGTTAGTTTTCTTTTGATTGCTACGTTATTTTTCTTTTGCTTTTTTGATGGTTCTAATGTGATGATGCAGGCTGCTGCTGAACTCCCCTTTATAACCATCTTCCTCTTATAATCATTATACAAAACTGTTGTTATCACTTATTTTTCTTCATGTGTGTTTTCTTAACTATAGCAATAAAACTTTAACTTGCTATACTCAGTACAATGAAAATACTTTTAGATGATTTTAGCAAACAACAAACAGAACCCAACTGAATATCAATATCTTTGAACCACAAATAAAACTGATTATGGTTATTAAAATTACAAAAACGAAGAAAAAAATGACTTACTGCAATCTCCCCAGCACGGGCGCTTATATAAACTCCATTACCCTATTCCGTCTTGTGGGTCTTATCCCATACTTCTATCAAAGTTTGATTTCTTTTCTTAGCTAATGCCAAATCCACCTTGTACTTGGAAAATGGGGCAGAACCACTAGTGTGATGTACTGTCAATTTTGCTCGATTCTTCTTAGACGTTGCACTCTTCAATTCCTAGGCTTGGTCCTTCCACACATCAATCATCTCTGACCAAACTTGTTGCAAAAGCCAACTGGGATTATATGGTTTCAAAGCATCACACATCTCACTTGTATTGGCCTTCTTATGAGCTTCACGCCTTGTAATGCTCAACCATTTTGAGTAGAGCTTTTTATAATGGTTACGAAAACCTCTTTCACTTTCTCATTTTCCCCTTCACAAAATTGAAAGCAAGCCTGAACAAGTAATGAAGAAAAAAAATAAAGAAAGAAATATTAAATTTATAACAATAAAATTATAACAGTATGATAAAGTCGTTAGCATGCGGATAACATCTTGGCGTTTATTTCACATTTCAGGATAAAGATCTTGCAAAACAAATCAAGTGATAAAGATTACTACATTAAACACGCATTTAAAAACATCTGCAACAAACAACATATTAATTAAGTGATTTATTATCAGTTATTAAGTACTAGATACCTTAATACAATTAAATAGTCATTATTCCAATATAAAAGGCCTATTTAGTTAAAGAAGAATAAAAAAATACAAAAATAGAAGTTAAAACATTTAAGAAAGCTTTCAAAGAAGAAAAATTAAACAAATTACTTAGTGTTTGTTTACATAGATTAGCACCAATCTAACGCAATCAGTGATATAAATACATTTGTCACTCTTTTTAGTCTCTCCAAATTTAGTTTGAAAGTATTGTTCTGCTACTTTGGAAGTCACTACTCAGTAGTTTGCACTAATTATGACTCAAGTTCAAATGGAATGCCAGGATTTAAAATGATAACCATCTTTCTTTATTCTTACCCACAGCCTTATAAATAGAAGACTACCCACTAAACAAAGACTACATAAAAACTGCTCTCTCCCAAAAAGTAAACAAGGTATAATTTACAATAGACCATGGATAGACCTCATGATGGTAAAAATGCAGAAAACTGATGAACAACGATTTGACATGAGAAAACTTGTACTTACATAAAACTCCTCATAACAACCTTCAAAGTCATCTTCAGGCACTTGTTTCCAAAGTACCCAAGGCTCGTCTGTATGGCTTTTCAAAATAGGCCCACACTTATTTTGAGCATTTTTAGTAATGAAGTTGTAAAAACAAAATGAACTTATGCACAATTATACATTTTTAAAATTAATAGTGTGTTTGATCTGATTAATATTATTAAAAGAAATACCTATTATCGCTAATCAAACATAGTGGTTAGCCTGAATCCCACAGGTTATACCTCTCGAACGATGAGGTTTAGTAACAGGCATAGTAGAAGGAATACCATTATCCACATGAGCTTCGGATTGAATCTCATGCGTTACACCTCTTAAACTATGGGATTCAATAATAGCTACCTCGGGAGGAACCACATGAGGAGGATGAGGAGGAAGCAGAACATGATCTACATGAACAGCTATTTGAGAAGCTGAATGAGAAATCATCTTGTCACGACCATATACTTTGCCACAAGTGTTGGCACCTCGATGACCTATATTGGGTCTGTGAAGCATCGAGGATAATTGCCTGCAATAATATGATATAAGAGTAACAAAAGCTAAATTAAAACATGGGTTGCCAGTCAAAGCTAAATTAAAATATAGGCTACCAATCAAAAAGTATAAATTTAATTCAATCATGCAACACATACAACAATGGATGTATCTTACCCGGGTCGGATGACTAACGGCGTCATTGATATGGATCTTTTTTCCATGAAACCTATTAATACCTCTCAAGTTATAGGTAACAAAATGAAAGTTATTCAACTAAAGTATGAATATAAAGCTTAATAAGTAAAAAACATAAATACCAGATAAGCAAACATAAATTATAAACAAGTAACCTAATAGGCTAATATAATAAAACCAATTAATAAAAAAAAAATGTGCCATTTCTAATAAAATCAATTACAATTAAGAACAAGTGAAACCAAAAAGTAAATATATCTAATCTTGGTATTCATTGTCATCTTCTTCTTCGGTATCATGTTGCTCTTCTTCTTCTTCAATTTCCTTATTTTCATCATTTGGATCCACTTCTTCCCCAGGGTCACCCGCAACATAGAGATCTACATTAAACAACTCATTTGAGTTTTGGTTAGGCACTATAGAACCATTATCATCATCTTGGTAAGCATCAATTCTTGTATTTTAAAGGATGTCATAATCCGTACGAGCTTTAGTTTTTATAACGGTGTACTAATTGGGATCCTTCTTTGTAACGCCTTTAGCAAAGAAAACTTGTGTGGAATGTAATGCTAGGATGAATGGATCATATGAGTTTAGCCTTGACTTTATATTAACTTGTATCAATCCATTTCTAATCATGCGAAAACCCTTGTCCTTCCGAGTATCGAACCAGTTGCATTTAAACATTACAACCTTTTTTGTAAAGTATTGCAATTCAACAATCTCTGATAAAAGCCCATAATAATCTAGACATGAGTCATTAGAGCAACTACCTTTCACCATAACACCATCACTTTTGGTTTTCCTATTTGTTGATATACCACTCGTGTGGAATCTAAAACCATTGATAACGAATCCCTTATACACATTAATTATTTTACCACGGCCACGAGCTAGTCGTCTTAAACTTTCATCGGTGTTGTTATCATTGAGTACTTATAAATACCATAGATTGTTATTATTATTATATGAATAGATTTATTGTGCCAACCATATATTACATTGATACAATAATAAGCACCATATGTTCTTATACGTTTATTAAACCACTTGATGAAATATTTGTTTTGCAACTCTAGCCTTTGTTTCTCAGATATATTAGGATTAGATGCCATAAGTTTTTCATCAAACTCCCTGTATATGCATAACTATCTTAATGTAGTTAATTAAAATGTGTATACGTATATGTATATGTGTATGTATAATACACAAATTATAAAATGCCTAACTTGATGAATGGTCCGACCTCTATACAATTCATAAGAGTATATAAAGTTGTAGCACAAGATAGCATGACTGTGACGACCCCAAATCCGGGTTCCTTTAATCTCGGATCCGGTTCAACACTAGTACTATATTTTCTTTATTGTTCATGAATTACAACAATATTATAATTGCTAAATAATCATTTATTTATAATTTTACATCATCTCTTTCTATTCTAGAATCGCAATCTTTATACATTCCTAGTCTGTCTTAATATCATACATGATACGACATTCTATTACAATCAATTTGAGTATTTAATACTTATATAACATACCAACTAAGTCTTATGCTACACAATCATTTACCTGTCCAATTCGGACTGATATCTACAACAGACATTTAGATCTTCAGTGAAAGTAATATGCTTTCATGTTCCTTGATCTTTATCGAGAACTTCAAATAATTTGTACTATCTGAAAATGTTGGTTTAGACAAGAGTGAGCACGACGGCTCAGCAAGTTCAATAGTTACACATAACACATTACATGCTTCACATATTATACATGCTCTGCATGTTATTCTTACATCATGCATTTCATGCATTTCATTTTATGAATGTTTCATACTTCTTATGCATCACATACAATAAACAACTAGCATCTAGCAAATCATGTTTCATATCGATACATATTTCACATGTAACCATATCTCATGTTATTCATATATCACAAATATCATCAAAATATCTTCATGTTAATAATATAACATCAAATTGTAGCATATTAATGCATATAGGAGCAAGTTCTGAAAAACTTGTCTGGTTTGCTTCTACCGTTTACGCCTATTTACGTCGTTTGTTCAACCTACAATTTATATAACAAATTGACATAATCATTAGTTATAATGACTATTAATTGGTCTTAACTTAAGACCTTAACTTCAAATTATTAATTCTTTAGTTGTCTGACAAATGAACTTTTAAGTTTCGGACAAAAACCCTAGCCCAAACCTAGTTTGGACATGTCGGGTACACTTTAACCATCTTACGCCTTCACTACACGTTCTTCTTTTACGTAACTTAATGATTTGGACATTTAATAATGTACCAAATATCTCAAAATATTATCTACCTTTGATAATATATGTATGTAGATCTTCCCACATTCCTTTTATTCCATAATTCTCTTCTTCCTTCATTTATCTACTATTACCTCTTCTCTTATTACATTCTTCTTCTTTTTCTTGAACAATCGTTTCACTATCCGATTGTCTTTATTCCATATTTTTATGCTACTATCATCTTACTCTTCTACTATCATTTCACTCAATACTAGTCTTACTCATTTTATTCATTTTACTTTATGATCCTCTTACTTTTCAACTTTCTTTCCTTTTTATGACCGTTTCATTTAATTGCATGAAACTTTATGTTTGTATACTACCATAAAGGTCACAAGTATCCTTTTTAAAAAAATTGAAGCCATGTCCAAACTTCCGAAGTCACATCCAAACTACCAAAGCCATATCCAATCTGTTGAAGTCAAGTTCAAACTGTCGAAGCTATATCCGAATTGTTGAAGCTAACTCGAATTCTAGAAATTGAACTTTAAAGACAACCTAAACTCCCCGAAGCTAAACTCCGAAGATAGCCTGAACTTCTCGAAGTCGAACCCTGAAAGCAATCCCAGTTCCCGAGGTCTATCTCCTGAAGGAAATCGAACTTCTAATGTCATCCAAACTCCTTCTACGTTACATCAAGTACATCCATATCACTCTCCCGCAATACCGTTGAGCATAAGTCACGAAAGAAATGACTAAGTTCAGTCAAAACATCTAAGATTTTAGAAGGCTATAAATCACGGAAGGCAATTGGAATTAATCTTAGCATGAATATATGACAATCATAACTCTTTAACCATAGAATCTACAATCTTTGAGGTTACAACACCGAGATATGTTAGAGGCATATCCATCAGGGAGCTTTAATTCTTTCACCCACTCACAAATTTTTTTTACTTGCTCTTTCTTCAATATAAAGACTGTTTTTGGCACGATCAACTTGATACCATTTTTACTCGACACAGGATGTAATTCATTGTGAATGCCCATTTCTTCCATATCCTTTCGTCCTTTAATATGGTCTTTAGTCTTAGACTTCACACCTATCACCGTATTAAAGGCATTATCAAAGACATTTTTCACAATGTGCACCTCATCTAAGTTGTGTCGGAGCATGAGTGTACTCCAATACAGTAACTCACAGAAAATACTTCGTTTGGTCCAATTATGGGATTCACCAAACCCTTCAGCTCTTTGTTCCTTAAAGACCTTTTCGGGAGGTGGAAATTTCAATTGATCTAACCACGCCTTTACCATTTCTCCAGATAATTGAATTAGTGAAGCACATTTTTCTTGGACTCTATGAGCATTATCTTTGTGTCTTCGCAATCTATGTTGAATTGGTAGAAACCTACGATATGATCCAAATAAGCTTGGTTTTGCACTATAAGTTAAATGAATAGCTTTAGTTTTATCCTTGCACACCGGACATGCCATCTTTTCGTGTGTGCTCCATCCTTCCATTATACCATATGCAGGAAAGTCATTGATAGTCCACATAGCTACAGCTTTTATAACTTATCAATTAACATTCAATTAAAGTAAATTAAAAAGTTTTTGAAAAGACCTATTCAACCACCCTTTCTAGATCTTTTTTGTGTCTCTGAGATAAAATATTATGTACTCCAGATTTGGTATGTTATGATTCACATCTTCCATATTATCCATTAATATTTTATTAATTTAACTAACTTATGCCTCATCCCTGATTCGTAACCTTAGTCTTTACCTTCTTCCATTGGTATCAACCTGTAACTCACATCTAATCTAATCCACGGATTCCTTTGCAAGATTTTATGATCTTCCATACTTCACTCGTTACACCTCCGTATTCTTGACCTTTCTAGTCTTATCATTTCTTTTTATCTGTAACATGTTATGAATAGTAATAGTGAGCATCAAAGCTCAGCAAGTATAAGACAATAAAAAAAAAACAATTCATTTTGAACAAATGGATGATTATTCAAGAGCTTTACCAATTTGATCATTAGATCTACAATATGAAGAAATAGAAAATATAAGAATTCATTTAATTTCAATCATTTTTAAAATCATACTGAGCGATCGTAGGGACCATAAACTTATATCAGGTTCAGCAATCAAAGACTATGAACTATCCAAATTACCAGGTTCAAAAGTATAAACTGTGAACTATCCATATATTTGTCAATGGTACTTTAGGTGATCAGTTTATCGTACCCCATATTATGCATAACATTCCCTTGATATTAGAAATATCCAGTCGAATTCCCGACATCAATATCCCCTTTATCAGGGTTGTTCATGCTCAATCTTAGTCTCACAATTAGCACTAAAGCAATCTGGATTGGATTTGATCACTTATCAAAAGTTATATCAACAGCTTAATTTATCTCATCAATTATGAACAAGTGGCATAGACTTGTAACCCTTCATAAACCACATGATAATTAAATAAAAAATATAATTTATCAAAAAATGATTCATAAATGCACATAAGTGTGAAAACATATTGGTGTGCTGTCGCAAATACCCAAAAATAAAATATTATTTTGAAAAAATATTTATATAGTAGTGTAAGTAAGAGTTGATCCCATAGAGAATGATTAATTTAATTTTATATTTTCGTAAACCAAAATTGGGGGTTTTTAATGAAAAAAATAATTTAAATAATATAAATTAAAAAAAAATATGAAACAATTAACGAAATAAATCAGAATAATGAACCTTGGGTTAAATTAACACCCACTATTAGAATTTTACACTGATTGTTGATTCAAGTATAAATCAATTAATATTTTGAATATTCACCGTAGGAATAACTAGTCGTAGGTGGAATAATTTTTCTCATTTCTCCTTAATTTTAGTTAAGTAATGCGTTCTAAATAACCTTTACTATTAAACAACCTAAGACACGTGCTAAAGATTTAATTTAATAACAATTTTAAGAATTAGAGAGATCGTTGAATTAAACAACACAAGCCACGAGTTTGCTTTTAATTTAGATGAACATTCTTCCTAAGATATAATAATATTTTGATCTGCAAAATAATTATTAATCTTAGTTGCTTTACAAATTAAAGTGACCAAATAATTATGGATTTGATATTTAATTTAGTAGTAGATTAATGCAAATAATAAACTTGTAGCACCCCTAGCAATTAAACGAATCTATCAAAAAAATTAAGTACAAAAGAATATCTAATACTCAAAATATAAATTGAACAATTAAAATAAATTAGAGCTCACAGTTTAAAATTTTTGATGGCTTCTGTTAATTTAATCTAAGAATAATAATTTAACTACTCATAATAAAAGAAGAATTTTTATAGAAAAAGAGAGTACAAGAGAATCTCCCTAATTGTATCTCAAAGCACCTATTTATAAACTACATAATTATTCTAACCCTAATAAGATTTAAAAAACAAAATATAAAAATATAAAAATTCATAATTTAACTCCTTTTCCAAATATAATAAAAACTTATTTAATAATTCCTTTTATTTATTTTTGCTAGACATGGAGACCTATGAGCATGCTGAAGGAATGAGGAAATATGATATGATACCCACTATGAACAAGCCAATAAAAAACACTGCTGCAATTTGAAAAAGAAATAAAGCAAAAGGCTGTTGACCAGCCACACATCAGCCAACCAAACTCGTGCATTGCGCCATGCATAGCTGACCCCTGAAGCCCCAAAGCCAAAACGGTGCCGCATCACTTAATTGACGATCCTATTAGGCGCCATGCGCTTTAATGACCCAACCAGCTGACACACATGCGCGCCATGCATATGCGGATATTACCGAATTGCCATCCACCATTAATTTACCTACAAAAATAAATAAAAATTAATAAAAATAATATAAAAATATAAAAATGCATAAAATTAAATAAATTACCTAAAACGCTAAAAATACTCAAAAACTCACAAATAATTAAGTATAAAATACCTAATAAATAGCTATAAAATCTATTTATTACATATAACTCAAGAAATCTCAAGTAACTTGTATAATTTCTAAGACTAGCATAGGTTAGAAAAACTTGCATCATTTAAGAACTCACAGCAATTAAAAAACTTGCTCGAAATAGGAAATTACATAATTCACGTAACTGGCATAACAATAAACTTTCACAAATTTGGGACTTTCCAATGGGTAAAAGAATTTGCCAAAGATTAGAAAACTTGTAATAACAATAATTTATTAAAAGTTAGAGAACTTGCATGATTTAAAAAACTTGCAATACTAGAAAAAAACTTGCTCACAAGCTTAATAATTTTGAACATTAACTCAATAAAATATAACAACTGAACTTAGCCAAACAAATGGCATAAACTCTTTTTACAGACAATCCAAGAAGCATTATAAAAATGATTTTAGTTCATCACGGAATAAATTTTCAATTGCTTAAGAATGCTAAAACTTATGTGGAATAATAAAGTTGCACAAATTAAGGAACTTACAACAACCTCGGAATTGTGCAATGAAATCAGTTTTAAGGAACTTGCATATAGGCTCAAAAATTGCGAAACTTGCCAAAAAGGGTCAGGGAACTTACAATAATTAAGAATTTTACACCAATGATAATTAACTTCACTCAGAGTGAGGAATCACGCATATAAGCTTTACAAAACTTGAACAGTTCAAAGATCTAGTACAGAATGATAAATAATTTTGCTCAGAGATAGTGAACTTGTCTCGGTCCGTAGTTCATCCTTCACAACATTCACATTCAATATTTTTTTCCGTACTCAGTTCTGAGTCATCTACAACATTTTAGAATATATTCCATCAATAAATTAATTTCCTTATAATAGTATTAACTTTCATTAATTTACGTCTCGTTGTTATATTTTATATTCTCATTTATTTATCCAATAATTTCTATCACTTGGAATAAAGTCAAAAAATTCTAAAATCTTGAAGAATATTGTCTTTACGTCAAAATATGTTATTTTATAACAAAATATATCATTATCCCAATTTTCATTTCAAAACAAACTATAAAACTCGCTTTAACTATTTTAAATCGTTAACGAACGCTATTTTTCGTTTAATCATATAACTCCTTCATTACTTATCCTTTTTTGTTCATTATTACATCAAATTAAAGCTTATACAGTTTACTTTAACGCCACATAGGCCCTGATCCTTGGTTCCATCCCAATTGGTTCAAATTTTAAGGTTTACCAACTTAGGCCAGGATGTTCGAAATCTGGACAGCTTCACCCTATCTCGCTTGAAAAATAATAACATTTAATCTACAAGGTATTTTTGGGTGATTCCTATGTTCATGTGTGGCTGACTTTCATATGTACAAATTTTCTTTACATTTTATACCCAAATTATACACCCATTGGAACAAAAATTCGTCCAAAGCATTGTAATAATCTTTTCAGATTCTTTAGTTTCGTTCCTAACTAGCCTATTTTAAAAAATTATAACAAATAATCTATGAGATATTTTTGAGTACTTATTTTTCTTACGCATAGATGATACTACAAAATACTTTTAGATGTATAGAACTCATCTTAACTCCTTGTATACCAGGAGATATAATCTTTGAAAAAATAAGGTTCATCACTAATTTTTGAAAATCTAGATTTTATTCTTCACTTGATTTCTTGTTTCCTTTTGTTTAATTCATGTTTAATCCATCACATACAAGCTTAAACACATCCTCTTTGCATAAATTTCATAAAAACATACAACTATGTATGAAAAATAAAAGATTTAACAAGGTTTTGGAGTTACCTTCCTCATTTTTCTTTTTATTACATGTTCCATTTTCTTTTCCACATCTTATCTCCTCTCCAAAGCCAAACTCTAGCCCTTTCTCTCTCTCTTAAACATGCTACTGCCATGAGCTGATGTGGGTGTGTATGAATTGTTTTTTAGCTTCTCTTATTTATAGTACAAATTGGATAAGTTTGTACCAAATAAAAATCTCATGGTCAACTTTTTTAATCGACTTAAGCCTCTCCTTCCCTTGTACTCATCTTCATCCGACTCACCACCAGAATTCTCCAGAATTTTGCAGAAATTTCCTTTTCTTAAGCATTAATTGTTAAATAACTTGTTCAATTATTCAAATGTGCACCTCACCCCTTCCATCCTTATTCTAGGCACTCTAGCTGCTTCCAGAAGCTTTCGGCAGAGTCTAGTCATAAGGGTCCCACGTTTAATTGCCTCATTTTGCGTGCTTACATCCCATCTTTAACATTTTGACCCGAAACTCAAATTTTCATATTTATAGTCGTTTCCTACTAATTTCGACATCCCTAACATCATAGTGATGTACGTTTCTTCAAATTCATCTTCAAACTTCAAGTTTGACTTTTTCACCCCAAAAAATTAACTATTGCCTTTGACCGAAAAGTCAACCCCGAACACATATCGTGTTTACAGTCCTTATTTACTAATTTTGATGTTTCGGACATAACGGTGTAGTATGTTTCACAAAATTCCTTCTTAAACTTAAATTTGACACTTTAATTGTATGGTTCCCTCATTCGTATCGACGTTTTCATTGAAACTTCAAATCTCTTTATTCCTTTTTCATTTATAATTTTTATTTCATTATTAAAAAAAATTGGGATATTACATTCTTCCCTCCTTATAAGAATTCTGTCTCTGAAATCACCAGCCTAATATTACTCCCATAAATTTTTGGTCCTAAAATCTTTTTTTCTTTTCTCCCGACTATTACATAATATCTTCTTTTACATTACACTCATTTCTTAATACACACTTCGCTTCATAACACTCATTTCTTAATACACACTTCGCTTCATAACACTCATTCTTTCCTATTCATAGACTTCTTATAATTCAAATATCTATTCATTCGCACGTATTCGTAATCAATTATATATTTATACCCTCGTAGTATTCAAACATTAAACATATCTCTTCATTTACTCTTCTCAAAATCAACTTAAACCTAACTTTTCTTGCTATTCCGAACCAAATGTTTCCCTTTCCAAGGGACTATTTTTAACGTGAATCTTCCTGTTTTAAATTAATCCACATATCTTTATTTATATTCTCTTATCAAATTTTGTCTGTTATTAGTTATTCTTATTGACTTTCGCAACACTCAAATCACTTTCATTTATTATCAACTTGTTACTATTATCATTCTTACTGTCTTCTTTCAGCCTAATCCCTTTCTTGGAATAATTTCATACATAGTAGTCTAAACATCGCACATAACTTTTGTTATTCTTTAAATGCGTTCATTTAAGATAAAATGGTCCTTCTTAACATTTGTATTTCTTAATTAGATCTGGATATGATAGCATATGTTCATATATAAAATCTGAAAGGGTTTATATGATTAATATATAGGATAGGAATATACCTATATATCTTTTGCAACTATAAAGAGAATCTGAGCTTAATACCCTAATTAACATATTTCATATAAAAATATAGTGATTTAATTAATTAGGGTGTTCCTTGTTAATTTTGTTGCCTTATGGTCAAATTTAGATGGATTTGTTTATATGTACGTCTATCAGAAGAAGCGTATAAATACTATAAATAATTATCGGTTAACAATTCTATATAACTAATTAATTAAAAAGGGAGTAAAGAGATTTAAATGAAGCATTGGGTGAAATTAAATTCTTAGATTTCTTTTATTACGTAGTTTTATTTTATTATTTTTTTATTTATTCTTATTGTTTATTTTATTTGTTAATTTTAGTTTAATGCATCTGTTTAAATAAGACTGAGTAGATATAAAATTGGTACTTAAAAAATATTAGAATTAATTCTCTATGGGATCGATACTTGACTTATCAATATATTACTTGTTAATCGCGTATACTTGCACGTAAATGTTAATTATTAAATTACAACAATAAGTTTTTGGCGTTGTTACCAGAAAATTATTTTTCTAATATTGATTTCAATCGATTTGATCTTAATTTAAACTTGAATTTTTGTTTTCATTTTTGTAGGTTTCGTTAATTTTTGGTTTTATGCAGGTCATATATATCTTAGCGAATAGTTGAGACGGTCATTTTTGTGGATGACAAAAGGAAGTTCTTTGAGCTTAATTTTTATTGCTTACTATGTGGATATTGTCAGTTCCACGTTTGGGGGTCTTTTACATTTTGTTTTGATATGTCTTGTTATTTATGTGTTTTGCATCGTTAGGTATAGGGTCTTTGTTTTTAGGTTGTGTTTGTTAATTTTATTTTAGTTATTTTTTTTAGTTTATTTTGAATTTTTTGGATATATTCACTACAAACTCTCACGACACACAATTCGTTCACTTGGGGTAACCATGGGGTTTAAAGGCATATTGCACATGCTAAGTACAATCGTGTTTCCTACGAAAGTGGGTTAGCTTTGGATTCTTAGTTATTTAGTTAATTAGTTTATTATTTAGTAGGTTTTAATAGATTGCTTCAATTATGTTTGCAGTTAATTCTGTGTGGTGCCCTAACCTTTCTGATGTTCCTTTCCTACGAACCAAGCTATAATATTCCAAACTTCCGAGTTAGTTATAGTATGAAATTATATGCATAAATAAATATTGAATTACATATAATATATGTTATGGAATTTTCATGTGTGTTTAGTTTTGTGTTTCATTTCAAGAATCCAACTTAAACAATTATTAGAAAAATAAAAGTAAAATTTGTGAAAACCTAAAACTAGAGTTTGGAGAAAACCTAAACCCTAATTTTAAAAACCTTAAAGGGTTGAACCCTAAGGTTCAAACCCTAAACCCTAGAAAGTCCTATTCACAAATACACATATAAATACTAAAATTATACGGATAGAATACAGAAATAATACGATAATAATACGAAAATTATACGGTATAAATACAAAAAAGTCAACTGTGAATAGTAAAAGTCAACTAGACTACATGTATACTTGATTAAGATTAAGGTTAATTAAAATTAAGATTAACCTAGTAAGTTTAATTGGTGAATTAAGAAACTAATCAACCAATCAAGTTGCTAGCTTTAGTAGAGAATTAACTAATGTTGAGTTAGTTGTTAACTCTAGTTAGTAGTTAAAGTTAAAGCCTAAGCCAAGCCAAACTTGGAGCCAAAGTCGGAGCCAAACTTGGAACCAAAGTTAAAGCCAAGCCAAACTTGGAGTCAAAGCTTGGTTGTCTTAATGACCATAATACCCTAGCCTTGCATAGCCTATAAATAGCAAGCATTGTGCACTTGTTTCATCATTTATTTTCAAAGAACAAAATCTAGTATCAAAACTATACATATATTGAGAGAGAGTTCTTGTGAGTTACTACCTTGGAAATTGCAAAGAAATAGTTAAAGCTTGCAAATTCAAAAGGTATCATCTTTAAAAGTTATTACGTTCGATTTTTCTTTCGCTTTCAATTTTCAAAAGCTCAAGAACGCGAGTTATATCCATGTACGATTGTCGTTCTCCATGTTATTTATGTGTTCTTGAGCGTTTCTTCATTTTATAGTAGTTATAATATTCAATTTTCTTGTATTGACAAGCTCAAGAACATAAGTCGTAGCCATATACGATTTTTCGTTCTCCGTGTCCTTATGACATGAGCAAGTCGTTGTTATGTCAATTTCATTTCATAGTATATAACTAAAGCTCAATGAACGCGAGTCATAGACATGTACGATTTTTCATTCTCCGTGTTCTTCATGTGTACTTGAGCAATAATTATAAACTATTAAAATCAAGTCAACAAGCTGTTATAATGACCAAAATATTTGATATATAAATGTTATAATCACTTATGCAAGCAGTTATAATGCTCAAATTATTTCAATTATGAAATTTGAAAGCTTAAGAACATTAGTTGTTACCATGTACGGTTTTTTCGCTCTTCATGTTCTTCATGTATTCTTGAGCAAAAGTCATAAATCTCTATATAAGAAGGTTTATGATTTTCTAATTTTATGTTATAAAGTGTTATTGATTGTTAGAACATGTTATCTTAGCAAATTAAAGCTTAAGGTATCATGTTTTATCAATTCAGTCAAAGAAATATTGAACCAGTTTTTGGCAGTCCTCTTACTATCAAAATTTATGTAAATCAGTAAGGAATTTCCAACTTTGGTCTAAAATAAATTGTAGAGACGGAAGTTACGAACACGTGAAATTTTTAATGACTCAAAAATATTTTAAAACAAAGAAGTTATGACCATTTAACTGAGCCGGGGTCTAACAGCCAATATTGTTGTCTACTTTTTATAAAGTCACTTAAAAATGAGTTTTTGAGTTTGAGAAGTTTTCAACTGAAACCACCTATGGAAATAGTCTAAACAAGTTATAAAAACATTTATTAAGAAGTAAAATTCGATAAACTAACATTCGAGTACGCGTAACCAATTATGTAGGCATTTAACGCTTTATCGGGAAAATCCTAAATTGCTTCAAGGCAATTTTCTATCCTTAACCTTTGTTTACTTGTTTTCTATATGATTTATACATTTTTTACAAGCAACGTATTATAAATCTTTGATATGAGAGTTATTGCTTCTTGTTTCGGCATAACTTGCAAATAATAAAATGCTTATTCGTGATATATTTCGAATCATGCTTTATTTTATCAAACCAAGTTGTCTTGGGGCGATCCTGACATGTGAAGTAAACTTAGATGAATGAATATGTACCACTGTTCATGATTAGTACAGTTTAGTGTATATTATGCATAACATAGGATGTCGTTAGGTTGATCCCCTTTCTATATCCACTGTAAATGGTTCTAAGTCGAAAGACAAAGAATAGTTCTAGGTCTAACCACCACTCAGTCTCACTATGTTAAAACATTTGTAATATCAATTGTTGTGTCATGAATCCTTAAAATCTATATCGGCGTGAGTTCACTTATATGCTATGTGTTAGACTTATTGAGCTTTTGTATGCTCACCCTTGCAAATAAACCTAAATTGCAGACAAACCCGAGAGCTCAGACTCTAAGAAGAAGAAATGAAAGAAGATATGAATAGACTAGTTTACATGCTTTATTAAATTGCTTATCTTTTCGTTTTAAAGTCTTGATGACTTATGTAATATGAACATGCAAATCGTGTAACCGACTCTATATTAATAGATATCAAGTTTTATCACATATTTTTGTTACGTCTTTACTTTGGTTTAACTTAGAATTGTTAAAACTTAACATAGTATTGATAATGATCTATTTATCTGGATGAGGATCGGTAAATAACTTGTGAGTGTTGTACATCCGATACAGGACTAAGCGATGTTGACTGGTCAAATCCATCGTTAAGGTTCCTCGGACCAAGGTATAACTCGTTATTACTATTCTGAATGTCAGATAAATAGGATTATTGATATGAAGAGATATCACTATAACCAAATATATTTCGAGTGAGAGTTTTTACTAGTTGGGTAATGTTCTGTACAGAAAGAGAATTTTGCACCGGACAAAGATACAACCATTTGTCACGGATAAAGATGCAAACATTTATCACGGGTGAAGATACAAACATTCACTGCGAGATTCTCTGTTCCCAAGAGCCGTCTTAATGATTTAATGCCATGGATATTGGAACATATGAAGTAATAGAATATTTAAATCTTAAGGGTAAAATGTCATGATTGAGTATTAACAATTACTTGATATAAAATAATGAAAGATCTTTAGGAATTAAGATGTGAACTTTGTTTATGAATAAAGGAAATCATCCATAAACCTAATGATTTAGCATTTATAGCGAGCACCAAGTCATCTATAGTAAGTATAGTGATTTGGGGACATCACATATTGGTATCAGAGCTGTAGATTATAGCTCTAAGGTAACAAGTATCTTAGGATATAATCTGATGGAAGTAGGACTAAATGGACTTGTGAAAAGTCTATAAATAATTAAAAGACAAATAAATCTTAAACATAAAATGTTATAAGACAATACATAAATTTTAAAAATGAAATGTTATTTAAAAGAAATATACTAATTAAAACTAAATTCTTGTGTAGGATGACTGTTATTCCAAGTTGGGAAGAGATAATGCAAGCGAATACGCATCCTGTGGTCCTCGAAAATAATCATGAGGAGGATCCAATTGAAGATCCAGTAATAGATCATGTGGGTGACCACCGCGTGATCAACTTTGTGGACATGTCTGATGATGATGATTTTAATGAAATTCAACACGACATGGATATTTTAGACGCCGAGGATGGCGATCCAGAATCTGAGTTGGATGAAATCATCGAAGAAATGAATGAAGAAGAAGCGGAGCAAGTGGCATTGATGGACGCAGCTACCGAAAGAATTTAAACACTTGAAATGTTATGGTTGGAGGAAGTTGAGAGAAACCATGCACAAGAGCTTCAGTTAGCCATCAAAGAAGCTGAAAAGCTCCAGCTGTATGAAGCACTTGCCCATGAAAGGAATGAATGTCGTTATTCCTATTTGGAGCTTCACAAGGAGGTGGAAGATTTCCCCACAAGGAATGAATCGGGTTACGAGATCAATCGATCTGTAGTTTCGAGTATACTAAATAGGGCTTTTAAGAAAGTCAATTAAAAAAAAAACTTGTAATCTTTAAATTATGTTTTACGTGTGTAATATTAGCATTCCCATTTTTATAAGGGATGTTAATAATAGTAAAGTGGAATTATTCACTCGGTTAATAATAGTTTGTAATGTATGGAAGTTTATAAATACAAATTTTGTTATGAAATATAATGTGTAAAATTTTCTTTATGCTTGCATATTTATACTTGTCTTTCTTTTATTTTAGAGAAATGGCACCACCAAACACAAGAGCAAGAGTGACAGCACATGCTAGTAATAGTAGTAGTGAGAGTATTGAGCAAACACCTAGTGATAATCAGACCGCCGAAAATCCTATGCAACAATTTGTTAACATATTAATGAGTTTCATAGTAAATCAAACAAATCCACCCCGAACACACACAATTATGTTTAAAGACTTTAAGAACGTAGGACCTCCCGAATTCTAGGGAACCACTAAACCAATCGATGCCCAAAATTGGGTTACCGAAATTGAAAAGGCTTTTGATATAGCTGAGATTGGGGAAAACCAAAAGACAAAATTTGCTTCCTATCTGTAAAAGGCGAAACGAACTTTTGGTGGGTATCCAACAAATTAAGGGCGGGAGAAGGTGTAATCACTTGGGAAAAGTTTAAGAAATTATTTTTTGAGAACTTTTTCCCAAAAAGCATACAAAATTAGATGGAAGTCCGGTTTTTAAATTTAACACAAAGGGATATGACAGTGCCTCAATATGCCACCAAGTTTAATAAACTCGCACGTTGTGCTCCTCATCAAGTGGCGACGGAGGAATGTAAAGCGAGGAGGTTCGAAGAAGGGTTAAAATCCTGGATTTATGGCAAAGTTACCGTATTATAGCTAGAGAATTTCTCTCAGCTTCTCGAGAAATCCATCATTGCCGAAGGCGGCACTAATGCCTTTAATAAATATAAAAAGGAAAAAGAAAATAAAAAGAATCATAAGGGGGGTCTAGTAAAGGAAATAATGGTGGGGAAAATAACGAAAGAGAATTTAATGGTGGGGGAAATACACAAAAAGAGGGAGATAACAAAAAGATAATAGAACCCTGTAAGACATGTGGCAAGGGCCACATAGGAGTGTGTTTTAAGGGAAAAATGTTTGTTACAATTGTAAACAAAAGGGACACTTAGCCACCACCTGCCCAAACCCAAAGAAGGACACCTGCTTCAACTGTGGAGCAACGGGACATCAAGCCAAGATGTGCCCTAAGAAAAGAGGAGAAACGAGAGGGAGCAAGGCGAATAACGTCGCCCCGACAACTACACCAGGAGGCCCGGGCCGTCCAACGGCAAGGACTTTCAACATGTCAGTAAGAGATGCGGTGGCATCTCAAGATGTAGTGTCAGGTATCATTCCGCTCAACTCCATAAATGCTTATGTGCTATTTGATTCGGGTGCTTCTTGCTCATTTGTTTCACATGAATTTACTAAAAAATTTAACATGCCTAGTGAGAATTTAAACTTTCCCTTGAACATAGAAATTGCTAATAGGGAGATAATACCTGTTAATCACATCTATAAGAAATGTTACATAGCGATTAAGGGTCATGATTTAAGGGTGGATCTTATTCCCATTTAATTAGGGGAATTCGATGTAATTATAGGTATGGATTGGTTAACTAATCACAAAGCGGTGATTGATTGCCAAAAAAAGTGCGTCAACCTTCTGACCAAGTTGAAGGCAAAGGTCACTTTTAACGGGAATCAATTGCCAAGAAAATGTCGTTGTTTGTCAGCAATGCAAGCAAATGGATTACTTAAGAAGGGTTATCAAGGCTATTTGGCCTATATCGTAAATACTCAACGGAAAGAGTTAGATATAGATCAAATACCAGTTGTAAGGGAATTCCCGGTCGTATTTCCCCATGACTTACCCGGTCTCCCACCTGATAGAGAGATCGAGTTTGTCATCGACTTAGCACCGGGAACTGCACCAGTTTCAAAGGTTCTGTACAGGATGGCACCTGTGGAGATGAAAGAGTTGATGGTTCAACTACAAGAATTATTGGAAAAGAAGTACATTCAACCTAGTGTTTCTCCATGGAGAGCACCTGTGTTGTTTGTCAAAAAGAATGATGGAACTTTAAGATTATGTGTCGACTATTGTGAACTGAATAAGTTGACCATAAAGAATAAGTATCCATTACCTAGGATAGATGACTTGTTTGATCAATTGAAGGGAGCTGAACCCTTTTCTAAGATTGATCTACGGTAGGGGTACCATCAACTAAAGGTTAAAATGGAAGATAGATGTGCCGAAGACAGCATTTCGAACACGTTATGGACATTACGAATTTCTAGTGATGTCATTTGGATTAACGAATGCACCGGCATCATTCATGGACTTGATGAATAGGGTTTTTAGGTCTTGTTTAGACAAGTATGTTGTAGTGTTCATCGATGATATTCTTATATACTCGAAAACACTAGAAGAACATGTTGTACATTTAAGAAATGTACTAGAAACCTTACGGAGGGAACAACTCTATGCCAAATTTTCAAAATGTGAGTTCTGGCTAGAAAATGTTCAATTTTTGGGTCACGTGATTAATAAGAATGGAATAGTGGTAGATCCATCAAAGATAGAAGCAGTTATGAACTGGGAACAACCAAAGACCCCAACCGAAGTGAGAAGTTTCTTAGGTTTAGCAGGGTACTATAGACGTTTCATTAAAGACTTTTCAAAAATAGCAACCTCGCTAACCAACCTAATAAGGAAGACGGTAAAGTATGTATGGACGGATAAGTGTGAAGAAAGCTTTCAAGAGCTAAAGAAGAGACTAAGCAAGGCGACGGTAGTCTATAGTGATGCCTCACATAAAGGATTAGGTTGCGTGTTGATGCAATATGGGAAGGTCATTGCTGATGCTTCGCGACAATTGAAAGATTATGAGTTAAGGTATCCTACTCACGATGTAGAATTAGCAGCGGTAGTATTTGCTTTAAAGATATGGAGGCATTACATGTATGGGGAGAAGTGTGAAATTTATACTGATCACAAGAGTTTAAAGTATATTTTTACACAACGAGAGTTGAATATGAGGCAAAGACGATGGTTGGAATTTATTAAGGATTATGATTGTGAAATCCTATATCAGCTAGGAAAAGCCAACGTAGTTGCAGATGCACTAAGCAGGAAGAATCAAGAGAAACTAAATGTGTTAATAACTCAGGATGAGTTGCTCAAGGAATTTGCTAGACTCAACATTGAAGTGAGGGTTCTTTCCATCTCAACGAGGAAATTATTTGTAATGGAGGATCACTCAACTTTGTTGGGAAAAATCAAGGAAATACAAGAAAAAGATGGAGAATATGAGAAAATGAAAAATAAGATAACAAAGAATGTGAACAATAGGTTCAAATTGGACAATGATGGAATCATAAGGTTTGAATCAAGGATATAGGTACCTTTGGTACAAGAGTTGAAGGAAGAAATTATGTCAGAAGCACATAGTACTAAGTTTTCAGTCCATCCAGGTAGCACCAAAATGGGGTTAAATGCACCGTAGACCCTCAAACTCTTGGGTTTTTGGATTTTGATACACTTACTTTCAGTCAACGCAAATTGAGCCCAAAACTTTTTAAAAATTTGGATATTGAACCCGAGTGTGCCACATGTGCGTTGACCGCACACGTGGACACACATGGCACAGCTGACATGGCGCTTCAGTTTAATACATGAAAAAAATTGCTTTTCCCAAAAGTCGAACATGAGACCTTCAAATTGAAACTAATAACCAAGAACCACCCGAGCACTACAAGGTTAGTTATAAACTTAAGCAATAGATTATTCATATATTATAACAACAGATATCCCAGCACAATAATAATAATAATAATAATAATAATAATAATAATTATAATAATAGCAAAGAAATGACATGCGGTGTTTATAAAGTGAATGCCTGTACATGATCCAAAAAGCATGCTCTACAGTCTAAGCTTAAACCAATGTAATAATAATAGTAATAAGAATTATAATTATTTTTATTATTACTATTATTATTATTATTATTATTTTTATTATTATTACTATTATTATTAAATATTATATTACTATAAAAATTATTATTATTATAATAATTATTATTGTTATTATTATTGTTATTATCATCATTATTATTATTATTGTTGTTGTTGTTGTTGTTATTATTATTATTATTATTATTATTATTATTATTATTATTATTATTATTATTATTATTATTATTATTATTATTATTATTATTATTATTATATTATTATTATTATTATTATTATTATTATTATTATTATTATTATTATTATTATTATCATTATTATTATATATTATATAATAATAATAATAATAATAATACCTGCACATTTCCATGGTATCATCTTCCTCCTGGATGCCACCGTCATAGCCATACCTACATATACAAAAGTTTATATCTAACTCCCACCACCAAATAAATTATTATTATTATTATTATTATTATTATTATTATTATTATTATTATTATTATTATTAAATATTATATTATTACTATAATTATTATTATTATCGTCATTTTATTATTATTATTATTATTATTATTATTATTATTATTATTATTATTATTATTATTATTATTGTTATTATTATTATTAAATATTATATTATTACTATAACTATTATTATTATTATTATTATTATTATTATTATTATTATTATTAAATATTATATTATTACTATAATTATTATTATTATCGTCATTTATTATTATTATTATTATTATTATTATTATTATTATTATTATTATTATTATTATTACTATTATTATTATTATTATTATTATTATTATTATTATTATTATTGTTATTATTATGTATTATGTATTATTATTATTAAATATTATATTATTATTATTATTATTATTATTATTATTATTATTGTTGTTGTTGTTGTTGTTGTTGTTGTTGTTGTTGTTGTTGTTGTTGTTGTTGTTGTTGTTGTTGTTGTTATTATTATGTATTATGTATTATTATTATTAAATATTATATTATTACTATAACTATTATTATTATTATTATTATTATTATTATTATTATTATTATTATTATTATTATTATTATTATTATTATTATTATTATTATTATTGTTGTTGTTGTTGTTGTTATTATTATTTATTATGTATTATTATTAATACATATTATATTATTACTATAACTATTATTATTATTATTATTATTATTATTATTAGGATACCAAATCACAAATGTTCCAAGAATAAACATTCACCTTGACCTTCATTATGCTAACGTTCGTACGGGATAATAATAATAGCATTAATAATAATAATAATAATAATAATAATAATAATAATAATAATAATAATAATAATAAAAAACAAAAAAAAAACAACAACAACAACAACAACAATAATAATAATAATAATAATAATAATAATAATAATAATAATAATAATATAATTATTAATAATATTATTATTATTATTATTAATTATTATTATTATTATTATTATTAATCTCTATGATGGCGACTGCATCCGAAGGTTCGCCATTTAGCTAGCGTCTTTCTTTTTCCACCATACTCCATGTGAGGGTACAATCGTCTTTTGTTAAAGGGTGGTGGGGACATTTGATTTAGATAATATGATCAATTTCTTGGCTTAAATATTTAACTAGATAAGTGGTGCTCAAGTGGTTCAAAGTTGCAAGTTTCAAAGGTGAGGTCTCTAGTTCGAAGCATGGGAGAAGAGTTTTTTTTCACTTATTAAGGCAATTTTGCCACGTCAGCTATGCCACGTGTGTGGTCAACACACATATGGCACACTCGGGTTCAATATCCAAGTTTTTAAAAAGTTTTGGGCTCAATTTGCGTTGACTGAAAGTAAGTGTATCAAAATCCAAAAACCTAAGAGTTCGAGGGTCAACCGTGCATTTAACCCCACCAAAATGTACAAAGACATGAGTCAACATTTTTGGTGACCAAACATGAAGAGGGAGGTGGTTGAATTCGTTAGTAGATGTTTGACATGCCAACGGGTTAAAGCAGAGCATCAAAGACCAAGCGAGTTATTACAACCGTTAGAAATTCCAAAGTGGAAATGGGAGCATATTACAATGGATTTTGTAGTAGGACTTCCAACCACACAAAAGGGTCATGATGCAATTTGGGTGATAGTGAATCGACTAACCAAGTCTGCTCACTTTCTACCAATTAAAGTTAAGTTCACCCTAAATAGATTAGCCAAATTATATATTAAGGAGGTTATATCTAGGTTCCAATTTCAATCGTGTCCGATCGAGATCCAAGGTTCACATCAAACTTTTGGAAAAGTCTTCAAGAACATCTCGGGACACAGTTGAGATTAAGTACGGCATACCACCCACAAACAGATGGTCAAAGTGAAAGGACTATCCAAACTTTGGAGGATATGTTGAGAGCTTGTATAATGGATTTTGAGGAAAGTTGGGAAGATCACTTACCTCTGGTAGAATTCGCTTTCAACAATAGTTATCACGCTAGTATAGGAATGCCACTGTATGAAGCTCTATATGGAAGGAAGTGTAGAACACCGATGTGTTGGGACGAAGTCGATGGACGAAAGATGCTTGGGCCAGAATTGGTTCAACAAACAGTGGAGGTAGTTCAAACAATTCAACTAAGGTTACAAGCTGCTCAAGAAAGAAAGAAGAGATATGCCGATCTACATCGACAAAAGAGAGACTTTGAAGTCGGTAGTCATGTTTTCTTGAAGGTATCTCCCTGGAAAGGGAAGATTCGTTTTGAAAAGAAAGGAAAATTGAGTCCAAGGTTTATAGGACCATTCAAGATATTACGAAGAATATGTGAGGTAGCTTATGAAGTAGCCTTACCTCCAGAGCTAGAACATATACATAATGCATTTCATGTTTCAGTATTGTGTTCTTATAAAACCGATTACAAACACGTCATCAGCTATGAACCCATCCAAATCGAGAAGGATCTAAGCTATGAGAAAATTCCTGTTAAAATTATTGATAGGAAGGAACAAGTCTTGCGAAACAAGGTCATACCTTCAGTCAAGGTCATATATAGAAATCAATCCATGAAAGAAGTAACTTGGGAATTAGAAGATAAAATGAAGATAGAATATACGATTTTTCGTTCTTCGTGTTCCTTATGACTTGAGGAAGTCGTTGTTATGTCAATTTCATTTCATATTATATAACTAAAGCTCAATGAACGCGAGTTGTAGCCATGTACGATTTTTTGTTCTTCGTGTTCTTCATGTGTTCTTGAGCAATAGTTATAAACTGTTAAAATCAAGTAAACAAGCCATTATAATGACCAAATTATTTCATATATAAATGTTATAATCACTTTTGCAAGTAGTTATAATGCTCAAATTATTTCAAATATGAAATCCGAAAGCTCAAGAACATAAGTCGTTACCATGTATAGTTTTTTCGTTCTTCACATTCTTCGTGTGTTCTTGAGCAAAAGTCATAAATCCCTATATAAGATGTTTTATAATTTTCTTATTTTATGTTATAAAGTGTTATTGATTGTTAGAACATGTTATCTTAGCAAATTAAAGCTTAAGGTATCATGTTTTATCAATTCAGTCAAAAAAATATTGAACCAGTTTTTGGCAGTCCCCTTACTGTCAAAATCTGTGTAAATAAGTAAGGAATTTCGAACTTTGGTCTAAACATAAATTGTAGAGACGGAAGTTACAAACACGTGAAATTTTGAATGACTCAAAAATGTTTTCAAATGAAGAATTTATGGCCGTTTAACTGAGCCGGGGTCTAATAGTCAATGCTGCTGTCCACTTTTTATAAAGTCACTTAAAATGAGTTTTTGAGTTTGAGAAGTTTCCAACTAAAACCACCTATGGAAATAGTTTAAACAAGTTATAAAAACATTTATTAAGAAGTAAAATTCGATAAACTAACATTCGAGTACGCGTAAACAATTATGTAGGCATTTAACGTTTTACCGGAAAAATCCTAAATTACTTCAAGGCAATTTTTCTATCATTAACCTTTGTTTACTTGTTTTCTACATGATTTATACATTTTGTACAAGCAACGTGTTATAAATCTTTGATATGAGAGTTATTGCTTCTTGTTTTGGTATAACTTGCAAAAAATGAAATGCTTATTCGTGATATATTTCAAATCACGCTTTATTTTATCAAACCAAGTTGTCTTGCGGCGATCCTGACATGTGAAGTAAACTGAGATGAACGAATATGTACCACTGTTCATGATTAGTCTAGTGTAGTGTATGTTATGCATAACATAGGATGTCGTTAGTTTGATCCCCTTTCTATATCCACTGTAAATGGTTCTAAGTTGAAAGACAAAGAACAGTTCTAGGTCTAACCACCACTCAGTCTTACTATGTTAAAACATTTGTAATATCAATTGTTGTGTCATGAATCCTTAAAATCCATATCGGTGTGAGTTCACTTATATGCTGTGTGGTAGACTTGCTAAGTTTTTGTATGCTTACCCTTGCAAATAAACCTAAATTACAAACAAACCCGAGAGCTCAGGCTCTAAGAAGAAGAAAGGAAAGAAGAAATGCATAGACTAGTTTACATGCTTTATTAAATTGCTTGTCTTTTTGTTTTAAAGTCTTGATGACTTATGTAATATGAACAAGCAAACTGTGTAACCGACTTTATATTAATATATATCAAGTTTCATCACATATTCTTGTTACGTCTTTACTTTGGTTTAACTTAGAATTGTTAAAACTTAACATAGTATTGATAATGATCTATTTATCTGGATGAGGATCGGTAAATAACTTGTGAGTGATGTACATCCGAGACAAGACTAAGCGATGTTGACTGGTCAAATCCATCGTTAAGGTTCCTCGGACCCAGGTATAACTCGTTATTACTATTCTGAATGTCAGATAAATAGGATTATTGATATGAAGAGATATCACTATAACTAAATATATTTAGAGTGAGAGTTTTAACTAGTTGGGTAATATTTTGTACGGAAAGAGAATTTTGCACTAGACAAAGATACAACCATTTGTCACGGATAAAGATGCAAACATTTATCACGGGTGAAGATACAAATATTCACCGCGAGATTCTCTGTTCCTAACAGTCGTCCTAATGATTTAATGTCGTGGATATTGAAACATGTGAAGTTATAGAATATCTAAATCTTAAGGATAAAATGTCATGATTGAGTATTAATTCTCTTGTATCGATTGCAAGGACTTGATATAAAATAATGAAAGATCTTTGGGAATTAAGATGTGAACTTTGTTTATGAATAAAGGAAATCATCCATAAACCTAATGATTTAGCATTTATAGTGTGCACCAAGTCATCTATAGTAAGTATAGTGATTTGGGGGCGTTACATAAGCTTAGCAGACAAAGGGTATGAATGCTATATTTTAATTTCAAGGAAGTCATTTGTTTTTCAATTCCTTTATTTTATATGTTGATGACAATGTCTATTTTAAATTTGGGGTTGTGTCATAATTTTTTATTTTTTATTTTTCATTAGTTAGGCATGTAGGTATTATGCATTTAGGAAAATTGTGCTTTAATTGTATTTTTAGGAATTTATTAGATATGCATGTTTTCTATTATTTTGTTTTAGGATGTGTCATTTGGGTAATAAATTAATATTTGGATTTAAATTTGGTCAATGATAAAAATTAGGATTTTTATTTAATAATTCTTGAAAAGGGGATAAATTTTTACTTAGTTTGAATTTTGGCTTTTTATTTATTATTATTTTATTTGAGATCCTTTAAATTTTTATGCACATATCCATTTGTTTGAGCTAGTTTTAATTTAGAGAATTTTTTTTGGTTAAACACTTATAAAGATATTTTTGAATTCTATTTTTTTATTTGATAGTAAGTTGAAATGAAATATTAGACAAAATATAATGTGAGGAAAAGGAATAAGGTAATTTTTCTAAGATTATTAAATTTAAACTGAAGAAAAAAATGGTTATGTGGTAGATTGATATGGAGCGTAAAACGCACTCACTCATAAACACATGCAAAAGAGAGATGGAGCGTAAAACGCGCTCACTAATGTAAAAGAGAAAGAAAAAAAAATAAAATAGAGCATAAAATGAACTCATTTAACAGAGAGAAAATAATGGAGGGAAAAAAATAATCCTTGTGTACCTAAAAGATTAAAACATTTTATCCTTTAATTTATATTTGTCCATATTAGCGGAGAGTGATGTGAAAAATAATCATATAGAGTTTTGGTATTTATCTTTTATGATGTAATTAATAACCTAAATTTATCCGCATTTTGACTAGTTTGATACATTTGGATTCACAAATGCACAAAGGGTCTTAAGTATAGTATGCTTAATAAGTAAGTTAAATTTTTAGGCTTTACATGGTTTTGAAATTTTCTAAAGTTGTTATTTTAAAAATCTTTGAGGCTATGTTAATTTTCAAACTAATTCATTGCTCATGTCGTTGGTTATTAGAGTTTTAATTTTGTAATTTTATTTTTATTTTGCTTGAGGGCAAGAAAAGGGTTAAGTTTGGGAGTATTTGATAATTGGGTTTTACAAGGCAAAACGTATGGGAATAAACAAAGACCGTATAACAATACAACTCTAATCGTTGATCAAAATAGAAGACTCTGATCATATAACAAGAAGAAGATCGCACAGCTGAAGAATCAGATAACAAAGAAGGAGAAATTGAACAAGTAATCAAAGCCACCAAGGATAAAACTGAACAGGTCAACAAATGAAGATCACTAAGCACAAGAATACATCAAAGAGAAAGAACTAGAAAAGATACAAAAGTCATCCCACAAGATCAATGCAAATGAAGAGTTCATAGAGTTCTATCAATTAGACTCATTACAACATGGTACAGACCAAAGGGTTCTAGTTAAAGACGTAAAGATAAAATTTCACATATGCTAAAAATACTAATGCACTCAAGATCGAAAAATGAAACTGAATAGAATATCACCAGATCATTGAGTTACAAATTTTATTAAGCTACCTCCAGAATCAAAGCTATAACAATAATGAAATATCTCAGTGCCCTTTCTATCAAAGTTCACAAAGCAAATGACACTGAGATTTAGATTCACTACAATACACAATTGGGATGATCTTACAAAAGAATTCTCCAACAAGAAGCTGCATTTGATAACATAGCCAAAGAAGTAGAGAAGTGAAATGCTAAGGTTAGCTCATCAAAAGAAGTTATATATATTAAGGGAAAAGAAAGCATTTGGTATCCACTATCACCAAAGTATGCTAAACTAAGATAAAGTGGATAACATAATCTAATAGACAGTGAATGCCTAAGTAAAGGTGAACTAAACATAAGAAGAAAAATCTTAGTTGTCAAGAAGTGAACTAAACTCATCTAGTAGATCGCAAAATAGAACCCCTGATTGAAGAACTACTGGAGACATAAAGAATATAGAGAAGAAGGATCGTATAGTCCCCAGAATTAAAGAAAATATAATGCATAAAGAAGAAAGAATGTGGATCACGAAACAGAAGGAAGATAGAATTGGGTCATAAAGGCTATCAGATCGTAGAGCTGATCATAAGAGTAAAAGCCTTTAGAAGGGACATCATGAAAAAGAAAAATATGAATAACTAAATAAGAAGCTATAGAATCGCAAGGCAACTCAAGATGATAAGCCATATGAGTTACTACAATAAAAAGAGAATTTAGTGACCTCAGATTATTTAGAAGATCCGCGAATGATTACAGAAAGCAAGAATGGAGTGGTAAAGGACTTACAGGCTGCAAAGACACTTTCAGAGTTTGTAGAGTAAGTTAAAATAAATATTTTAAGCTTTCAAGTAGAAGAACAAATCATAGAACATTCAAGTAGCAAAATTCGAGTCGTATAACATCAGCTGAATCATATTACAAGATCAGATTCATAATCAAAATAGTATTGCATAATCAAATCGTATTGTGAAGTTAAGATGCAAACAAGATTCTATAAAAGAGCTTAGATCGTATTGAGAAAAAAAAGATCAAAAAAAATCGCATTGCAAGAGCTGAATCGTATTGCAAGACCTGACCATATAGTAGAGGCTGGATTATATTAAAAAGTCAGATAATATAGAATGATTCAGTTCTTATCATGAGGATATGATCGCATTAAAGAAAGAAGAAGTTCAAGGACGCAATCGTATTAAAACTCTGATCATATTATCTCTACTATGCGATTGGTTCATTTTTGAAGATGAAAGTTGACAGACTATTTAAAGTAAACAAATCACATATTAAAGAGCTGATGCAATCTCTCCAAGTCAAAGTTAAAATCTATGAATCAGAGCGTAACAATGTCTATCGGCTAGTTTAAATTTGAAAATATCAGCCGACCTTTGGATACTTATCAGGAGAAAGAATATAATATGATGTCATCCACGTGATTACCATTTTTAGTATACTATAAATGAAGACTGAGTTGAAAGAAAACTGACAATTACCTTCAAGTGTCAAGATCAAATATCTTTAAGGATTGACATCGAGATTAAAGTAGCAGCTACTTTCCAACGGGCATTTTAACAGACATCTCTTTATAAACATACTCTCCCATTTGAAATGAAGAAAAGAGAAGGAAAGAAGGGAGCAAGCCAAAAAGAAGAAAAGAGAGAGTATGGATTAAACCTCTTAATCATAAAGTAAAAGAAGAAAACAAAGGAGAAAAATATTTGATATGCTAAATATACATATCATTAACCCAAAGTTCAGACGCACTTTGGAGGATCAATCAAGAGTTATTCCACTAATCAGAGAAGAAGAAATATTATGAAAGCACATCAAAAGGCTAAAAAGATCAATGTCAATAAGAAATTACTCAGCTACTAGGTCCAACTGTGAAGAAGAACTTAATGCCAACTTAGTAGCACGTCAACTATCTTCATCAACAATAGCAGAAAGACGAGACTTAGTGACTCGCATGATTCTAAGTGAATCAGACCTTGTGTGGGACGGATTTAGTGTCCAAATTATGGTGGTTCTTAGTTTACCAGGTCTTAGTGATCGAAATTCGTAGACTAAGTAACTCAAAGGGACTGAGTGTCTAGGTGTTCAGAGACTAATTGTGTAAGACCCCGAATTTTATGAAATATAAAATTTAATTTTTCTTCATATATTTTTTTTTTATGAAACAGTAAATGGTTAAATTGATAAAGTTAAAAGTTAAGGATGTTATGTGTAAATTATATTTTGTCGGACAATATTCGCTTTGTCGGGGAATATTCGTTTGGTCGGGGAATATTCGTTTGGTCCGACGGCGCCGAAATAACAAATTATTGGTGGACCCCACAACGGAATATTTGTCGGATATAGAAAACGGCAGAAATAACCTTTTTAAATAAAAATAGTCAACGGAACTGTTAAAATACCGATGATAAAAGAATAGTAGCATACGGTAGTTATTGGTATTTTCTGTAGCACTCGGTACTCTACAGTAACACACGGTATTGCATAGTGTCTCATATTATTGGTCTGATAATTGACACCGTAACTGTTACGCATCATTTCATCGATAATTGTCACTGCATAATATTTTATATTATCAATTCAATAATTGTTGTTACACAGTATTTTGCATTATTGATTTAATAATTGTCATTACACTGTATTTTATATCATTGAGTCAATAATTGTTGTTGCACTGTTTTTAAAATTATTGAACCTAATAATTGTCACAGTAATATATGCACAGTAATTCACATTATTGAATCAATAATTGTCATTACACAGTAACGTATGCTTTATTTTACATTATTGTTATCTCTATTATGATGTTATTTAAACAGTTGTATTTCATTAATTTATTGACTTGATATCTAAGAGCTAACTATACTGTATTTATAAAAATTAGTCATAATAATTGAATTGATAAAGTTATTTGTTTATAATATAAAGTTAGGTGATTATTAGGTGATATGAAATGAATGGTGTAGATTAAAGTGTGAATTATTGTTGAATAATTAAATTGATTTGTTTATAATATAAAGTTAGGTGATTATTAGGTGATATGAAATGAATGGTGTAGATTAAAGATAATATAATATTTGAAATGGATGGTGTAGATTAAAAGATGATCTTTAAATGAATGGTTTAGATTAAATGAATGATAAGATTTTTGGCTATAAATAGAAGCCTTAACTTAAGGATTTTTCATAAACTTCCTTACTTGTTCTTTCTTTCTCTCTCTAAATACTTCTTATGAAAGTTCTTTCTAAGTGTGCTTAAGTCATCTTGAGTATTTGTGAAGATCTATAAGTATACGTGTACTGTTCAAGTTAATCAACCTCATTTAAATCAATATCCAGTCACGTGTTGAGGTAAGGAATATCATTCTTTTCACACTCTTAAATTTATTACGGTAAGGAATGTCATTTTCTTTTCTTACTTGTAAGAAATATCATTTTCTTTCATACTCTTAACCTTATTATGGTAAGGGATGTCATTTTCTTTCATACTCTTAAATTTACTACTCGTAAGGGATACCATCTTTTTCATCTTCCATTATTCAAACATACTATGGTAAGGAATATCATTTTTTTTCACACTTTTAAACTTACTACGGTAAGGTATGTCATTTTCTTTCATACTCTTAAATTTACTACTCGTAAGGAATATCATTCTTTTCACACTCTTAAATTTATTACGGTAAGGAATGTCATTTTCTTTTCTTACTTGTAAGAAATATCATTTTCTTTCATACTCTTAACCTTATTATGGTAAGGGATGTCATTTTCTTTCATACTCTTAAATTTACTACTCGTAAGGGATACCATCTTTTTCATCTTCCATTATTCAAACGTACTATGGTAAGGGATTATCATTATTTGATTCTCGATAATAATATTGTTTCTTCCTTACTCATAAGACGTGCCTTTTATTTCCATGTATTAAATTGTGGGAATAACCTTACGGAGCGGATTGCCGCCTGTTGGTGAATAACCTTTCGTATTAATTTATTATTAATCTCTGAGAATAACCTTACGGAGCGGATTGCCGCCTGTTTGGTGAATAACTCTTTGTACTCAAATTCTATTAAATTGTGGGAATAACCTTACGGAGCGGATTGCCGCCTGTTGGTGAATAACCCTTTGTATTAATTTCCTTCACCTTTTGTTAATCAAACCTGCTACGGTAAGGGATATTATTTTCTTTCATACTCCTAAATCGAAATTTATTATGGAACTATTGCTTCTATAATTCCTGAAAATATTATATGTTCCATAATAGTTGAACTTCATTATTTCAACTGAACCTTCCTATTTACGTGAACCTTTCTATTGAATTGTAACCGTTATTCTGAACTGTGGATCTTGAATATCATTTTTAAATTTCACTCCACATCATGTTGACAATTTGGATATTATTTGAATCTGTACAAAGTAAACTTCCGATACTTATTGTTATCCTATTTCTTCTGTTCATCATTTATATCATTCTAATCATCCAAAAATCAAGCTGTTGTGAATATCTGTGGCCGGGGGCACAGATGTGATATATTTGTTGAACAGATGATAGGTTAAAGGCGATATAATAGGTTAAAGGCGATACATCTGTTCGGTGTCTTTTATGGCACGTGGTGAATGTTCTCTTTGGCCCGTAGTGCAAAGATGAACTGTTGTTTGGTATGATTATGACCAAAGGCTGAATCTGGTATAATCATGACCGTTGGTGCTATATTGAATATCTTTGGCCCGTAGTACAAAGATGAACTGTTGATGTGCATGATTATGATCAGGAACTGTGAATTTGTATTATCTTGACTAATGATATTTCAGATGATAAAAGTTGATGATGTTTTTCCTAAAAAGAGAACCGAGTGGACATTATAGTCTGCATTATTCTTCTAATAGATTACTCATTCCGCTGCTATTATTGATCTGAACGTTGTTTAAGAATTTAACTGCAGTTTTTGATATAAACCTTGTAGTCTATTGTATTCTATCAAGAACTCAGCTGTTGAAGACTAATGATAATTTATTCGTCATTATCTTAGTCATGATATTCTTTACTGGGCTATTTGAGCTCACCCTTTCTTTTGTTCCATTGTTTTTCAACAGGAGATGAAAACATAACAGGGTCTAGCCGGGGAATGGAGTGAGGGTCCGAGGAATAGTTATCATAGTCTTCACGTTTTGCAAAATAGTGTGGCAATAATAGTGAAGACTTAGTTGTGTATTATTATACACTGTATTGTAGTACGTTGTGCTTTGTTGTAATAATTTTGTTGTAGTCTTTTGACGACTCAAGTTTGGGCTGTGTGGGCCCAGATTTGGGGGCGTCACAGTTGGCATCAGAGCTTAGGGATATGGTCTTTAATGGAGATCTGGGATTAGAACTAGGAGGGGAGAGACGAATAGAATCAATCACTAGTGTGTCCTACCTAAATTAGATTTATTTTTTTATCTAATGAATCGATTTGAATGTAGGAACATGAAGAGATGAGTCAGTTTATTTGAACTAACATTTATTTTGTGACCACAGTTAATTATGGCATCTGGAAATCAGGAGGTTAACTATGAAATTACCGAAACAAATGTAGCTGCAAAACAAGAGGCGACGAATAATCTTCTTACAAACTCAGAGTTGAATCATTTGCCTAAGGCAAAAATTATGCGTGTTCTATCCAGTAAGGATGAAGGTGAAAGCTCTGCTACAGTCGTTCCAGATCCATTCTTAGAAGCAATTAAAGGAAGTAACGAACTTGCGGAAATTATTGCCTTTAATTTACTCACTAATTGGGAGAGTGATATCACCTGGTTATGCTCTATAACAAAGGATCAGAATATATGGACTTTTCATATTAGTCTTTGGGATTTATGGTGTTCCAGCTATGATTTTCAAGATTATTTAAAAATGATGTTTCTATACTTTTGGGCGTTACAATTTAGAGGAATTCAAGTTAAGTTAGTCACTATCGTGGAAACTGCAGTCTATCGAAAATACTATTTTAATGGAAATCATTGGTACCTTACTACTGATGAAGTTGATGAACCCGAGAAACAGTTTGCTAGAAAATTATTCAGTGGTATTCCCATGGTTGAAATACGTGAAGATCCGAATGAAGTATTCGGGATTCGATTTGACGATAACAGTCAAGAAACCGAATGAGGTGATAACCGGTAAGCTATTCATAAATTCTCGTGAAGTCTATGCCATATTAGATACTGGCTCTATCCACTCTTTTATCTCACCTATATGTACTCAACGTTTAATTTGACTATTGAAAACTTAAATCTTGTCTTATCAGTTGAAACCTCATTGGGAGAAATACCTATTACATTTACTATCTATAAATCTTGCCTAGTTCAAATCAACAACCTCACATTACCTGTTGACCTTATTTCTTTGGAGATGCATGAATTTGATGTGATTTTAGGAATTGATTGGTTGACTACCCATCATGCTAAAATTGATTATTTTCATAAGATTATTAGTTTTCATATTCCTAATCAACCTGTCATGCAAATTCAAGCAACTAAACCATTGAAATCTATAACTGTTATTTCTAGCCATAAAGCCATTCGTTTATTGAAAAACGGATGTCAAGCCTTTTTAGCTCATGTCACTGATTTGAACAAAAACACGTCAAACTTGAATGATATTCCCATTGTTAATGAGTTTCCTGACGTTTTTTCTGAGGAACTTTCTGGCTTACCCCAAACCGTGAAATTGAATTCTGTATCGATCTTGAACCCGGCACTAAGCCCATTTTTAAAGCCCCATACCGAATGGCTCTCATAGAACGCCAAGAGTTAAAAGTTTAATTATTAGATATCGGTATCATTCGTTCTAGTACAAAACTTATATCGAGCGAGGAATGCAAGAAGAGTTTCCAAGAACTCAAGAGGAGACTTGTTTCAGCTCCTGTTCTGACCATACCATCAGGATCAGGAGAATTTGTTATCTACAACGATGCTTCTGGCAAAGGTCTAGGTTGTGTCCTTATGCAACATGGAAAGGTTATAGCCTATGCCTCTCGACAACTCAAAGATTATGAGAAAAATTATCCTACTCATGATCTAGATTTGGCAGCAGTCGTTTTCGCGTTAAAGATCTAGAGACACTACTTCTACGGAGAAAAAGTGGATATCTATACGGATCATAAAAGTCTCAAGTATTTCTTCACCCAGAAGGAACTCAACATGCGACAACGACGTTGGCTTGAGCTGTTGAAGGATTATGACCACACAATCCAGTATCACCCGGGAAAGGCGAACGTTGTAGCTGACGCTTTGAGCAGAAGATCTTATGCGAGTACAAGTGCACTGCTGACAACACAAAAGTGTATTTTGTACGACTTGCAAAAGATGGAGATAGAGCTAAAGACACCAGGGACCCACTCGAAGATTGCTCACGTGCGAGTAGAACCAGCTTTAATCGATAAAATTAAAGCTGCTCAAGCTACCGATCCGGAACTGATAAACATGATAAAGAAAGTACAAGACAGTGTCATTTCCGAAGCAAGAATCGACGAGAAAGGAATACTTCGAGTCAACTCTCGACTCTGTGTTCCTAACGATCCTGAATTGAAGCATAAAATCATGATGGAGGCACACAACACGCCGTTTGCAATCCACCCAGGAGGTACCAAGATGTATCGAGATCTTCGACATACAATTTGGTGGAACAATATGAAAAGGGAGATTGCAGAATTTATCTCAAGGTGCCTAACTTGTCAACGTGTCAAGGCAGAGCATCAAGTACCTAAGGGCCCATTACAACCACTTGAGGTTCTTGAATGGAAGTGGGAACACATCAATATGGATTTCGTGACGGGTCTTCCCAAAGTTTCTCAAGGCTTAGATGCAATTTGGGTCATCGTAGATAGATTGACCAAATCCGCTCATTTCTTGCCTATACGAGAAAACTTTTCACTTGAACGTCTTGCCGGTATGTACATAAATGAGATCGTGAGATTGCATGGTATGCCAGTTTCCATAGTTTCTGATCGAGATCCTAGATTCACTTCACGCTTTTGGATCAGTCTACAAAAAGCTATGGGCACTGAACTACGTTTTAGTTCTGCATACCATCCTCAAACGGACGGACAATCGGAAAGGACGATCCAGACCCTCGAAGATCTTTTGAGACTTTGCGTACTAGACTTCAAAGGAAGTTGGGATAAGTACTTGCCATTGGTTGAATTTTCCTACAACAACAGTTACCAAGCAAGTATAGGTATGACTCCATTCGAGACTTTATATGGACGCAAGTGTCGCTCTCCAATATGTTGGAATGAGGTAGGAGAAGCAAAATTGTTGGGACCCGAGTTGGTACGCTTGACAACAGAAAAGATCCAAATGATCCGACAACGAATACAGACCGCACAAGAACGACAAAAGAGTTATGCTGATCTTCATCGGAGAGACGAAAGTTTCAACGTCGGAAATCATGTATTCTTACGTGTTTCTCCATGGAAAGGGGTTACGAGATTCGGAAAGAGAAGAAAGCTCAACCCTCGATTTATTGGCCCATTTGAAATCCTCGATCGAATAGGAACTGTAGCCTACAGACTAGCCTTACCACCAAGTATGTCTCGCATCCATAACGTTTTTCACATATCTATGTTACGTAAATATGTGAAGGACCCAAACCACGTCATTGAGTTAGAACCAGAAGTTATAACAGAGGATTTAACGTACGTGGAGGTACCTGTTAAGATCCTAGATAAGAAGGAGCAGATCCTACGCTCAAAGGTTATATCTCAAGTTAAGGTTTTATGGAGGAACCAAGATACTGAGGAAATGACTTGGGAGCTAGAATCTGAAATGAAATCTAAGTATCCTTACCTCTTCGATATGCCAGGTACGTCAATTTCGGGGACGAAATTTCATAAGGAGGGGAGGTTGTAAGACCCCGAATTTTATGAAATATAAAATTTAATTTTTCTTCATATATTTTTTTTTTTATGAAACAGTAAATGGTTAAATTGATAAAGTTAAAAGTTAAGGATGTTATGTGTAAATTATATTTTGTCGGACAATATTCGCTTTGTCGGGGAATATTCGTTTGGTCGGGGAATATTCGTTTGGTCCGACGGCGCCGAAATAACAAATTATTGGTGGACCCCACAACGGAATATTTGTCGGATATAGAAAACGACAGAAATAACCTTTTTAAATAAAAATAGTCAACGGAACTGTTAAAATACCGATGATAAAAGAATAGTAGCATACGGTAGTTATTGGTATTTTCTGTAGCACTCGGTACTCTACAGTAACACACAGTATTGCATAGTGTCTCATATTATTGGTCTGATAATTGACACCGTAACTGTTACGCATCATTTCATCGATAATTGTCACTGCATAATATTTTATATTATCAATTCAATAATTGTTGTTACACAGTATTTTGCATTATTGATTTAATAATTGTCATTACACTGTATTTTATATCATTGAGTCAATAATTGTTGTTGCACTGTTTTTAAAATTATTGAACCTAATAATTGTCACAGTAATATATGCACAGTAATTCACATTATTGAATCAATAATTGTCATTACACAGTAACGTATGCTTTATTTTACATTATTGTTATCTCTATTATGATGTTATTTAAACAGTTGTATTTCATTAATTTATTGACTTGATATCTAAGAGCTAACTATACTGTATTTATAACAATTAGTCATAATAATTGAATTGATAAAGTTATTTGTTTATAATATAAAGTTAGGTGATTATTAGGTGATATGAAATGAATGGTGTAGATTAAAGTGTGAATTATTGTTGAATAATTAAATTGATTTGTTTATAATATAAAGTTAGGTGATTATTAGGTGATATGAAATGAATGGTGTAGATTAAAGATAATATAATATTTGAAATGGATGGTGTAGATTAAAAGATGATCTTTAAATGAATGGTTTAGATTAAATGAATGATAAGATTTTTGGCTATAAATAGAAGCCTTAACTTAAGGATTTTTCATAAACTTCCTTACTTGTTCTTTCTTTCTCTCTCTAAATACTTCTTGTGAAAGTTCTTTCTAAGTGTGCTTAAGTCATCTTGAGTATTTGTGAAGATCTATAAGTATACGTGTACTGTTCAAGTTAATCAACCTCATTTAAATCAATATCCAGTCACGTGTTGAGGTAAGGAATATCATTCTTTTCACACTCTTAAATTTATTACGGTAAGGAATGTCATTTTCTTTTCTTACTTGTAAGAAATATCATTTTCTTTCATACTCTTAACCTTATTATGGTAAGGGATGTCATTTTCTTTCATACTCTTAAATTTACTACTCGTAAGGGATACCATTTTTTTCATCTTCCATTATTCAAACATACTATGGTAAGGAATATCATTTTTTTTCACACTTTTAAACTTACTACGGTAAGGTATGTCATTTTCTTTCATACTCTTAAATTTACTACTCGTAAGGAATATCATTCTTTTCACACTCTTAAATTTATTACGGTAAGGAATGTCATTTTCTTTTCTTACTTGTAAGAAATATCATTTTCTTTCATACTCTTAACCTTATTATGGTAAGGGATGTCATTTTCTTTCATACTCTTAAATTTACTACTCGTAAGGGATACCATCTTTTTCATCTTCCATTATTCAAACGTACTATGGTAAGGGATTATCATTATTTGATTCTCGATAATAATATTGTTTCTTCCTTACTCATAAGACGTGCCTTTTATTTCCATGTATTAAATTGTGGGAATAACCTTACGGAGCGGATTGCCGCCTGTTGGTGAATAACCTTTCGTATTCATTTATTATTAATCTCTGAGAATAACCTTACGGAGCGGATTGCCGCCTGTTTGGTGAATAACTCTTTGTACTCAAATTCTATTAAATTGTGGGAATAACCTTACGGAGCGGATTGCCGCCTGTTGGTGAATAACCCTTTGTATTAATTTCCTTCACCTTTTGTTAATCAAACCTGCTACGGTAAGGGATATTATTTTCTTTCATACTCCTAAATCGAAATTTATTATGGAACTATTGCTTCTATAATTCCTGAAAATATTATATGTTCCATAATAGTTGAACTTCATTATTTCAACTGAACCTTCCTATTTACGTGAACCTTTCTATTGAATTGTAACCGTTATTCTGAACTGTGGATCTTGAATATCATTTTTAAATTTCACTCCACATCATGTTGACAATTTGGATATTATTTGAATCTGTACAAAGTAAACTTCCGATACTTATTGTTATCCTATTTCTTCTGTTCATCATTTATATCATTCTAATCATCCAAAAATCAAGCTGTTGTGAATATCTGTGGCCGGGGGCACAGATGTGATATATTTGTTGAACAGATGATAGGTTAAAGGCGATATAATAGGTTAAAGGCGATACATCTGTTCGGTGTCTTTTATGGCACGTGGTGAATGTTCTCTTTGGCCCGTAGTGCAAAGATGAACTGTTGTTTGGTATGATTATGACCAAAGGCTGAATCTGGTATAATCATGACCGTTGGTGCTATATTGAATATCTTTGGCCCGTAGTACAAAGATGAACTGTTGATGTGCATGATTATGATCAGGAACTGTGAATTTGTATTATCTTGACTAATGATATTTCAGATGATAAAAGTTGATGATGTTTTTCCTAAAAAGAGAACCGAGTGGACATTATAGTCTGCATTATTCTTCTAATAGATTACTCATTCCGCTGCTATTATTGATCTGAACGTTGTTTAAGAATTTAACTGCAGTTTTTGATATAAACCTTGTAGTCTATTGTATTCTATCAAGAACTCAGCTGTTGAAGACTAATGATAATTTATTCGTCATTATCTTAGTCATGATATTCTTTACTGGGCTATTTGAGCTCACCCTTTCTTTTGTTCCATTGTTTTTCAACAGGAGATGAAAACATAACAGGGTCTAGCCGGGGAATGGAGTGAGGGTCCGAGGAATAGTTATCATAGTCTTCACGTTTTGCAAAATAGTGTGGCAATAATAGTGAAGACTTAGTTGTGTATTATTATACACTGTATTGTAGTACGTTGTGCTTTGTTGTAATAATTTTGTTGTAGTCTTTTGACGACTCAAGTTTGGGCTGTGTGGGCCCAGATTTGGGGGCGTCACAAATTGGCTCGAATGAACCTTAGTGGTTCAGGTGTGACAGATCTTAATGATCTAATTATAATGAGCAAATAATATCTTTAGTGGATTCCCTGCCAGAAGTACAGAAGTGTAGAGTAGGAGATTTTTATGCTCTAAACCACTAAAAAATTCATGTGTCATTCTTTCATATCTCTTACTGCTTCACTTTACCACTGCATGAACTATCAACTGCACTAACTGTTTTACATCGCTTAATTATTTACAATATCATTTCAGCAGCATAATCAAAAACAGAACTGCAATGTCTACTCTCAGATCAAAAAAAGGTGTTTTATCAAATTAACTATTCTACAGCGCCTACAATGAAATTGATTTGATAAATGAGTTTTGAAAAGAAAAGAAAATTAATGTGATCTATTCAATCCCCCCCCCCCCCACCCTTTGATCACCTTTGTGCCATCAGGGAACCAACAAGGTATATGCACGATACACGAGGTTAAATTATACCATGCACATTTCTACTAAAGTTAATAATAATCGATGCAACTTGTTTATTTAAAATTTTTCCTAAATTTGAACAGCTTAGAATTCAAAACATGACAAAACATGATAAGTTACATGCATGATACACAAGGATAAATTGTACTGTGCACTTTTCTACTAAAGTCAATAATGGTCGATGCAATTTTTTATATAAAAAAATTCTTAAATTTGAACGTCTTAGAATTCAAAACTTGACAAAACATGATAAGCTACATGCATGATACATGAGGTTAAATTGTACCATGCACTTAGAGTTTGGAGATGAATTTGAAGAAAAAAGCGCCACCATGATGTCGGGAACGTCGAAATTAGTAGAAAATGACTATAAACATGAAAATTTGAGTTTCGGGTGAAAAAGTTAAAGACAAGATTTAAGCATGCAAAACGAGGCAATTAAACGTGGGACTCACATGGCCAAAATTTGCAGAAAGCTTCTGGAAGCAGCTAAAATGCTAAGGATAAGGATGGAAGGGGTGAAGTGGCACGCTTGAATAATTAACCAACTTATTTAACAATTAATACGTTAAAAAAGAAAAGGAAAATGATAGGGCTAAATTATACGATATTTTTATTCCGTAATACTTAGTTTTTATATTTATTGTATGCTTAAATGTTTAATTATTTAGCTTATTTTGGTTTTAATAGGATTTATAGGATTTTAGTTAATTTATGTTAATTTAGGTAATTTTATAGTATTTTTATATTTCTTTTTATTTATGTGTTTTTATTTATTTGTAGTGTTTTAGGTGTTTTATTTATTATTATGTGTTTTTAGGATTTTTAGTATTTTTATATTATTTTTATTTATTTTTAATTATTTTATATTCTATTTTGTAGGAAAATTAAGCTTGGGGGGAAAAACTGTAAATTCGGAAAACCTCGGGGGCAATTTGGTAAATATAGCAATTTGGCATCTACGCGCATGGCGCGCTAATGAATAGCAGTTGCATCAAAACGGCGGAGCATGGCGTCGTTTGGTCCAGGAAAAGAACCACGCGCATTGCGCGGATGTTAATGAACTGAGTGAAGAGAATACGACGTCATTTCGTGGCAGGAACGGACCTATGCGCGCAATGTGCGGAAGGCGGGGACCGACAATGTAGCGAAGGGGCTGTTTGGCTGCGCGTTAATTGCCAGAAACGAGATTATTCACGAATTTTGTTACTTTTTGATTCCAAATTGGATTTTAATTCCAACTAAGGTTAGGATAATAATTATTTTTCTTTTTCTTTTATTTTTATTTGTATTTTAAACCCTTTTAGGGTTTGGAAAGTGTACTTCATACTAGGGTTAGGAGGATTTTGGAGTCTATAAATAGAGGGCTTGATATGCAATGTAAAATACAACTTTTCTATTAGAATAAAAATTCTCCCTTCTATTCTTTAGTGTTCTTTACAATTATGAGTAGCTAAATTATTTTTCTTGGTTTAAGTGATTGAAGCCATCAAGATTTATACACTGTGAGATTCTAATTTATTTTAATTATTCAATTTATATTTTGAGTATTGAATATTTTTCTGTGTTTAATTTTATGATTAATTCGTTTAATTGCTAGGATGCATACTAGTTTATTATTTGTTGAAATCTACTGCTAAATTAAGTATCAAATCCGTAATTGTTTGGTCACTTTAATTTGCGAGGCAACTAAGATTAATAATTATTTTGCTTATCAAAAGATTGTTATATCTTAGGAAGAATATTCATCTAAATTAAATGCAGACGCTTGGATTGTGTTGTTTAGTTCAACGATCTCTCTATTTCTTTATGCTGCTACTAGGTTAAATCTGTAGCGCTTGTCTGAGATTATTTAGTAGTAAGGGTTATTTAGATCGCTTGTTTCTGCTTAACTAAAATTAAGGAGAGATAGGAAAATTATTCGAATTGGAGTAATTATTCCACGTTAAATATTTAAAATATGAATTGATTTATTCTTGCATCAATGATCAGTTGAAAATTCTTGATGGTGGATGTTGACTTAAACCAAGGCTTTTTCTTCTCATTTATTTCATTAAATTACTTCCATAATTATTTTAGTTAGTTTTATTTAAATTATTTCTTTGATTTAAAAACCCCCCAATTTTTGTTTGCAAAAACATAAAATTAAATAATCATTCTCTGTGGGATCGACTCTTGCTTACACTACTACATTAATATTTATTTTTCCAAAGTAAGATTTTATTTTTGGGTGCTTGCGACATCACACCAAATTTTGGCGCCATTGTCGGGGAATGATTTCAAATTAATTTTGTGCTTTTGTAATTATTTATTTAATTTAGTAATTATTCTTAGTTTTTTTTCTAATTTTCATAGTTTATTTGAGTTGTGCAGGTTAAAGATGGAAATCATGGCTAGAAATCGAACTTTGAAAGAGCTTGCAGCCCCTGATTTGAATCAACAACCTTTAAGCATAACTTTTTCAAATTTAGATGCTAACACTTCCTTTGAATTAAAATTCGGTCTAATCCATCTATTGCCCAGTTTTCATGGCCTTGCAGGTGAAGATCCTCACAAACATTTAAAGGAATTCCATATGGTGTGCACAAGTCTGAAACCTTCTGGAGTGACTGAAGAGCAAATCAATCTAAGAGCTTTTCCATTTTCCTTGAAGGATTTGGCTAAGGATTGGCTCTACTACCTACCCTCCGGAAGCATCACCACATGGGAAGAGATGAAAAGACTATTCCTGGAGAAATATTTTCCAGCTTCAAGGGCAGCCAATATAAGAAAAGACATTTGTGGTGTGAGATAGAACCATGGAAAATCCCTGTACGAGTATTGGGAACGTTTCAAGAAATTATGTGCAACTTGCCCCCACCATCAAATCAGCGAGCAACTCCTCATCCAATACTTCTATGAAGGACTCATGTCTACCGATAGGAGCATGATCGATGCTTCCAGTGGAGGACCTTTAGTGGACAAAACACCTGAAGCTGCAAGGAACTTGATTGCGAACATGGCGGCTAACTCCCAACAATTCGGCACTAAGCTTAATTTTACGTCCCAAAATGTCAATGAGGTATAAATTTCTTCACTTAAAGAACAAATAGCTAGTCTAACTTCTCTTGTTCGTCAAATGGCTGTAGGTAATACACAACAAGTCAAAGCCTGTGGAATTTGTGCGGTCGTAGGACATCCGACGGATATGTGCCCCACTCTTCAAGAGGAGTCCCATGAACAAGTGCATGCAGTCGGTGGTTTCCCTGATCCCCAACAAAGGAGATATGATCCTTACGCGAACACGTACAACTCAGGTTGGAGAGATCATCCGAATTTCGGCTATAGAAATCCACAAGGGAATCCGTCTGCGACTCAAAATTTCTCAAGCTACCAACAATACAAGCAGCCATATCCTAACAAACAACAGGGTCAATCATCTGGTTCTAATATGTCTTTAGAGGATTTGGTTAAACAAATTAGTACTAACACTTTACAATTTCAACAGGAAAATTTGTAGTTTCGACATGGAACGAAGGCGAATATGCAGAATTTGGAAACACGAATAGGACAAATGACAACTGCAATTAGTCGATTGGAGACGCAAAATTCTGAAAAAGTACCCTCGCAAACAATGGTGAATCCAAAAGCAAATGTTAGTGCAATCACGTTGAGAAGCGGTAAAGAGATCGAAACTCCAGCAAAGACAGAGTCTGCACCAAAAGAACAAAGTAAAGCAGAAGTGACCAATAAAGAAGCAGACAATAGTAAGGAGGAAGACAGTGTTCTAGGAAAAAATGGTACTCCGAAGCATAAATTTCCACCTCTCTCTGAGTATAAACCGGTACCCCCCTTTCCCTCTTGCTTTAACAGAAAAAAGGATGTACGAGAAAAATTCAGATTTATATGACACTTTTCATAATTGCGAGGTAAAAATTCCTTTGTTCGTTTTGCTAGATTTCTGAAAGAATTGTGTACACACAAGAGAAAACAAGCACTTAAAAGATATGAAAAGGTACAAGTGGGAGAAAAAATGTGTCTACCGTAATTCAAGGAAAACTCCCTACAAAATGCCAAGATCCAGGAATGTTTACTATCCCTTGTAAGATAGGTGACACGAGATTTGAAAAGGCTATGTTAGATCTAGGAGCATCTATTAATGTCATGCCATATTCTATATATGCTTCTTTGCAACTTGAACCTTTAAATAGAACTGGTACTGTGATTCAGTTGGCTGATAGGTCTAACACTTATCCTAAGGGTATAGTAAATGATGTTCTTGTGCAAGTAGATAATTTGATTTTTCCTGCTGATTTTTATGTGCTTGATATGGAAAATGGTGATCAAAGTGCTCCTATTTTGTTAGGAAGACCTTTCTTAAAGACTTCCCAGACTAAGATCGATGTTCATAGTGGTACACTAACAATGGAGTTTGATGGCGAAATTATTAAGTTTAATATTTTTGATGCCATGAAATGTCATAATCCTGTTTACTCTGTTGATGTGATTGATTCTTTAGCAGCAAAAGTTTCTAAAAATGATGGAAATGGTGAATTGGAAACTACATTTAGTCTGAATCTTGAGAAAGAGAAGGAGGAGTTAGTTTTAAGTGCTGATTTGAAGAACACTGTTGCGGCTATGAATGGTTCTCCGAAAACAGGTAATAATCCATATTTTGACTTACCAGTTCCTAACAAGAAATTTTTACCTTTTGTTTTGCAGGATTACATTCTAGATTTGAAGCCTCTCTCTAATCATCTCGAATGTATGTTCATTGAAGAGGGAGTAGAACCTTCATATCAACTGCAAGGGAGTTTGAACAAGTCCATGATAAATGGAGTAAAGATGGATGAAATGGCCAAAATTCAAGAGGACGGGGTAACGTAGTGTTTAAGCATGTTATCCAGCCAATGACAATAAACAAAGGCGCTGCTTGGGAGACAACTCAAGAGATCAGATTTGCATTTCTTTTCCTTTTTCTTTTTATAGTTATTTGTGTCTGTTTCTTTGCATTATAGTTTACATTGGGGACAATGTAAATTTTAAGTGTGAGGGAAGGGATTTAGGATATTTATTTTATTTTTAGGGAATTTTGAATTTTTGTTTTATTTTAAAAAAAAAATTATTTTATTTTAGGGAATTTAAAAAAAAAAACTTTTTTTTTTTTAAAATTTTGTGGGTATATTCACTGCAAACCCTCACGAGACAAAACTCGTCCACTTGGGGTAACCTTGGGGTTTAAAGACTTGTTGCACATGCTAAGTGTAACCGTGTTTCCTACGAAAATGGGGTAGTTTTTTAGTTTTTTATTTTTTTAGGATGAGTCACTTGAGCAATGAGTTAATTGAATTTTAAATTTTTAGCCAATGATAAAATTTTTGGTTTTTATTTAATAACTCTTGGAAAAATGATAAATTTTTGCTTAGTTTGAATTTTTGACTTTTTATTGATTATTACTTTGTTTGAGATCCTTTAAATTTTTATGCACTTATATCCATTTGTTTGAGCTAGTTTTAATGAAGAGAAAGTTTATATGGTTAAATGATTATGGAAGATATTTTTGAACTCTATATCTTATTTGATCATTATTTAAAGTGAAATATAAGACAAAATATAATTTGGAGGAGATGATTTAGGTAATTTTTCGAAGATTATTATTGAAGAAAAATCTTGTGGTGGGTTGAGATGGAGAGTAAAACGCATTCACTCATAAACACATGAAAAAACGAGATGGAGCGTAAAACGCACTCGCTGGTGAGATGGAGCATAAAATGCACTCACCGTGAAAAAAAAAATGAAGAAAGAAAAAAAATGGGATGGAGCATAAAATGCACCCATTAAAAAAAAAATTGGAAATATATTTGAAAAAGTGATATTAATAATCCTAGTGTGTTTCATTGATTAAAAACCTTTTGATCTTCCGATTATATTGTCTGTATTAACTGAAAGTGATGTAAAAAATAAATATATTAAGTTTTATTATATATCTTTTATAAGGTAATTAATGACCGAAATTTATCTGAATTTTGATTAGTTTGATACATTTGGATTAACACACACACAAAAGGTCTTAAGTAAAGTAGAATTGATAAATATGTTAAAGTTCTAGATTTTGCATGATTTTGAAATTTTCTTTGAGTTATCATTTAAAAAATCTTTGAGGCTAATGTTGAATTCATATTAATTTGTTGTTCGAGTCAAGTAAGTTGTTTGGTTATTAGTTTTATTTTTATAGTTTTTATTTTTGTTTTGCCCGAGGACGAGCAAAAAGCTAGAAAATTTTGCATAATTCTGTAAAATTCAAGGGGTGAGTCGGCTGAAGATGAGTACAAGGGAGGGAGAGGCATATTAAATAAGTCAATCAAGAAAGTTGACCAAGAGATTTTTATTTGGTACAAACTTAACCTATTTATAATATAAATAAGAAAAGCTAAAAGCACCCATATCAGCTAATGACATTAGCATGTTTAAGAGAGAGAAAAAGGGTTGGAGCTTGGCCATAGAGAGAAGAAAAGAATAGGAAAAGAAAAAGGTACATGGAAGAAAAAGGAAAACTAGGAAAGTAACTCCAAAACCCTATAAAATCTTTTGTTTTTCATACATGGTTGTATGTTTTTATGAAATTTATGCAAAGAGGACGTGTTTAAACTTGTATGTGACGGATTAAACATGAATTTACCAAAAAGAAACAAGAAATCAAATGAAGAACAAAATCTGAATTTTCAAAAAGTAGTGATGAACCTTGTTTTTTCGAAGACTATATCTCCTAGTGTATAAGGAGTTAAGATGGGTTCTATACATCTAAAAATAGTTTGTAGTATTTTCTACGCTTAGGAAAAATAAGCACTTAAAAATACCTCACAGATTATTTGTTATAATTTTTTAAAATAGGCTAGTTGGAAACGAAACAGCAAAATCAAACATATTCTGGCAACGCTTTGGATGAATTTTTGTTCTGATGGGTGTATAATTTGGGTATAAAATGTCAAGCAAAATTGTAGATGCAGAAGTCAGCTACACGTGGACGTAAGAGTTACCCAAAAATACCTTGTAGATTAATTGTTATGATTTTTCAAGTGAGACTGGGTAAATCTATCCAAATTTCAAACATTCTGGCCTAGGTTGTTAAACCTTAAAATATGAACCGATTGTGATGGAACCAAGGATCAAGACCTATGTGGTGTTAAGTTAGACTGTATAAGCTTTAATTTGACGTAATAATAAAAGAAAATGGATAAGTAACTAAGAAGTTATGACTAAACGAAAAAAACAGTGTTTGTTAACGATTCAAAATAGTTAAAGCGAGTTTTGTAGTTTGTTTTGAAATGAAACTTAGGGTAATGATATATTTTGATATAAAATAACATATTTTGACGTAAAGGCGATATTGTTCAAGATTTTAGAATTTTTGGACTTTATTCTGTATGATAGGAATTATTGGATAAATAAAAGGGAATGTAAAATATAACGACAAGACGAAAATTAATGAAAGTTAATGCTATTATAAGAAAATTAATTTGTTAATGGAATGTATTCTATAATGTTGTAGATGACTTAGAATTGAGTATTGGAAAAAAATATTGGATGTGAATGATGAACTACAGACCAATACAAGTTCTCTCACTTTGAGCAAAGTTATTTATCGTTGTGTTCTAGCTCTTTGAACTTTTCAAGTTTTGTTATGCTTGTATGTGTGATTCCTCACTCTAAGTGAAGTTAATTATTATTGGCGTAAAATTCTTAACTATTGAAAATTCCTTGACCCTTTTTAGCAAGTTTCGCAAATTCTTATTTTGAGCTTGTGTGAGTTTTTTTAAATCGTTCAAAGTCATTTTGATTTTATGTGCAAGTTTCTTGAAATTCATTTCATTACACAATTCTGAGGTTGTCATAAGTTCCCTAATTCATGCAAGTTTATTATTCCACTTAAGTTTTAGTATTTTTAAGCAATTGAAAATTTATTCCGTGATAAACTAGAATCATTTTTATAATGCTTCTTGGATCGTCTATAAAAAGAGTTTATGCGATTAAGCTTAGTTGTTATATTTTATTGAGTTAATGTTCGAAATTATTAAGCTTGTAGGCAAGTTTCTTTCTAGTATTGCAAGTTCTTTAAATCACGCAAGTCCACTAACTTGTAATAAATTCTTATTATTGCAAGTTTTCTAATCTTTGGCAAATTCTTTTACCCATTGCAAATTTTCAAATTTGTGGAAGTTTATTATTATAACAATTCCATAAATTATGTAATTTCCTATTTCGAACAAGTTCTTTAATTGTCGTGAGTTATTAAATGATGCTAGTTTTCAAACCTATACTAGTTTCATAAATTGTACACGTAACTTGAGATTTCTTGAGTTGTAAGTTTCCGCACTTATGTGCGTTTATGAATCATTCTTTTATAAACTATAATTGTTATTTAATTATTATGTGGTTTATGAATGGTTACAAGTCTATGCCACTTGTTCGGCTAGACATAATTGATGTGATAAATTAAGTTTTTGATATTACTTTTGATAAGTGATCAAATCCAATCCAGATTGCTTTCGTGCGGATTCTAAGACTAAAGCTGAGCATGAACGGCCCTAATAAAGGGGATATGGATGTCAAGAATTTGACTGGATATTTCTAACGTCAATGGAATGTTATGCATAACATGGGGTACGTTAGCTAATCACCTAGAGTACCATTACCAAATATATGGATAGTTCACAGTTTGCACTGTTGAACCTGGTAATTTGGATAGTTCACAATCTTTGACTACTGAACCTGATAGAAGTTCATGGTCCCTACGATCGCTCAGTATAATTTTGAAAACGATTGAAATTAAAGGAATTCTTATATTTTCTATTTCTTCATATTGTAGATCTAATGATCAAATTGTTTAAGCTCTTGAATAATTATCCATTTGTTCAAAATGAATTAGTCTTTTTTGGATTGTCTTATACTTGCTGAGCTTTAATGCGCATTCTTGCTATTTATTTACATGTTATAGATAAAAATAAATGATAGGACTAGAAATGTCAAGAATGCAGAGGTAAAACTAGTGAAGTATGGAAGATCATAAAATTCTGTGAAGGAATTGAGTTATAGGTCGGTATCAATGGAAGAAAGTAAAGACTAAGGTTACGATTTAGGGATGAGATATGTGTTAGTTAAATTAATAAAATATTGATAGATAATATGAAAGATGTGGATCATAGTGCACCAAATCTAGAGTAGTGAATACTCGAATTTGGGGGAGTTATAGGTTGATAGCAATAGGTTATAAAACCTAGGTTGGAGTACCATAGAACATAACCTTAGAATAAGTTGAAGAAAAGAATAAAGATAGTGAACAATAAACTCTTTATGATTAGTTTTATGAGATGAGTTGAGGACTTTAAAGATATTCTGGGGATTATAAGAAAGGATCTTGTAGGTAGAATTTTAGGGAGATGTGGGAGATAACTGATGTAGAAATATAAGAAGGAAGAAATGATACAGTTATAATGAATGTGGTATGGGAAGGGAATAATGTTGGGATATGATGTAAGGAAGTTCGTGATTAGAAAAGGTTATTGAGATGGTTGGCGTTTACAACTCAGTATCTGTGGAATAAGTGCTCAATAAAGTGAAAGCTATTGAGAAAGGTGTTGAGAATTTAAAAAAAGGCAAAATTTCATATAAATGGTATAAATGTAAAGCCTAACTGGTAGATCATGGATCGAGGTATAAACATTGAATAACAAAATCATAGAGTAAGATAGATATAATGTAAGGGTTAAATGATTGTTGGGAATTAAGATCGTAAAATAAAAGGATGAACATATTATATAATAAAACTATCATGAAGTGATCATGGGGTCAGATAATCGTAGAATGATTAAAGAAGAATGAGATCATCGTATAATGAAACAACTATAAAAAAAAAAAATCGTAAAATGGATATTGAAGTGAAAGATCGTAAAGTGAGCGAGAGAAATTATAGAGTGATAGATGAACTGGAAATTACAGAAAGAAATAGTAGAGATTGCGGTAAAAAATAACGAGAAACTTACCAAAAATTTGAAAGTAGTAAAATTGTAAGTTATGGTAGAAGGTTTGTTAAGAATTTATTACAACGGGTATAGAGATCGAGGAAGTATGTGTAGATAGGAGAGTGTATTTTGAGGAAACGGAGAAAGGATTAAGTATAATATTAGTAATAATTTTTACCAGATGATAATGGTGAATTGATAGTGTATGGTATTATGCGGTATACAGATCAGAATATGTTTAGTGTAGCATGAGGAAGTAAATGACTATGGATAGATAGAGTTGATATCTCATAGGAAAGTATCGAAGCTATGTATGGTGTCATAGATTGGCAACATAAGCTGGTGTAAGAGCTAAGAAGATTTAAATTATGAAAGCATAAGGCTTAGATATTTGATAGAAATTAATGAAGATGGTAAGAAATAAATTCAGATAGAATTTTAAGTGGTAAAGGATAGATTGAGAAGAATATATTTTAAGTAAAAAGGAAGTTAGAGATAGTTATGCAAATATGATGAATAATCCTGAAGTGAGATTTCAAGAAGATTTAAGAAGAAAATCTGGAAGAAAGATTTAGAAGAGAATCTTGATGAGATGGAAGAACAATAAAAGATAGAAAGTCAAGAGATGCCCGATTTAAGAAATAGAGATGAAGACGAGATAATAATATTATAAAGAAAGAAATGTCACTATAGATATATAACGACGGTTAACCATCGCTATAGGCTATACATGTCGGGTTTACCGTGTGGAAATATCAAAAAATAGTGTAGAAATATCAATTCTCTTTTATTAATGTATTCTCTTTTTAATTATTATTAGTTATTTGTGAATCGTTTATCATATCTTGTGCTTAAATGTTTAATTGACTGATCAACAATTACCGTGATAATTTGTACAAAATCAAATATTATTAACCATTTAATAATATTTTAACCACTTATTAATATTATTAACCATTTAATAATATTTTAATCTCTCACTTATTAATATTATTAACCATTTAATAATATTTTAATGACTTATTAATACTATTAACCATTTAATAATATTTTAATCACTTATTAATATTATTAACTATTTAATAATATTTTAATTATTCAAAAATATTATTAATCATTTAATAATGTTTTACTCATTCGGTAATATTTATTGACTTAAACAATTAAATATAAATTGTTTAATCACTTCCTTATTCCTTTAACTATTTAACTTTCTTTTTTTTTATCTTTACATAAACAATTATTTCCTTAACCTTATTTCCCTTTAATTATTATTTAATATCCTTTGAATAATAATTAAATAATTAATTAACCCCATTTATTATATAATATTAATTAAATAACAAATGATTATTTTATTCTCCTCATATCCCTTTAACTATTATTTAATATCCTTTAAATAATAATTAAATCATTAAATCATTCTTATCTATTAAATAATAAATAATTACCTTATTAACTTTTCCTTCCTTTAATTATTATTTAATATCCTTTAAATAATAATTAAATAATTAATCATCCTTACTTATTATTTAATATTAATTAAATAATAAATAATTATTTTATTAACCTTATCTTCCTTTAATTATTATTTAATATCCTTTAAATAATAATTAAATAATTAATCATCCTTACTTATTATTAAATAATAAATAATTATTTTATAAACTTTACCTTTCTTTAATTATTATTTAATATCATTTAAATAATAATTAAATAATTAATCATCCTTACTCATTATTTAATATTAATTAAATAATAAATAATTATTTTATAAACTTTACCTTCTTTTAATTGTTATTAAATATCCTTTAAAGAACAATTAATTATTTCATCATCTTTGCTTATTATTTAATATTCACAAAAAATAAATACTTTGTTTATTAACTTTAATATCCCTTAATTATTATTTAATAATAATTAAATAATAATTATTTATTTATTTAACTTTACTTATTTAATATCGATTAAATAATAAATAACTAAGTCATTTACTTTAACATCTTTTAATTATTATTTAATATTAATTAAATAATAATCAATTAATTACTTAACTTTACTTATTATTTAATATCCATTAAATAATAAATACCTAACTTATTCACTTTAACATCCTTTAATTATTATTTCATATTCATTAGATAATAATTAATTAATTACTTAACTTTACTTATTATTTAATATTAATTAAATAATAAATAATTAGCTTATTAGCTTATTTACATACTAATAAATAGCTAAGTGATGATGAATCACCCAATTTTTTTCACATATTATTTTATATCACTTAAATAATATGTCGATAAATATCATTTTTCTGTAATTAATAATAATTTTTCTATAATTATTATTAATTTAGTAAGCTTTAATCTATCATTAATTCTAATAAATACCAAATGATAGAGAATTTCAGATTTTAAATTTTTATAATTTTATTTATAAAATTGCAAGCATTTTCTCTTTTGGAACCAACCCAAGAACCGGCCTAAAAATGGCCAAACCGGCCCCACTAAGAAAACGCAAAACCGAACAATTTGTTGAACCGGTCGGTTTATTTAAGAAAATAGGCAGATTGCTTTCTGATTTTTTCAGACTTGGGGTCTCCGACGGACTCTTGAATAAAATGAAATCTACAAGTCCGATTGAGGTCTGTTAGGTATCGATGAATTCGTAACTTCCCGAACTACATGATTATATTATCAAACATCAAATTTGAATTTGTTTTGGTTACTGAAATTGGCTCCAAACTGGACTGTTGTTCACAGCCCTAAAACAGTGGGGTGTTTTGGTAGAAAAATCATATTTTGCTCATTTAAAATCGGGTCGTAGTCATTCCACTTGGAGAATCTTCATATTTCATGCATCTAACACCAAAAATTTACGGATCATGAATCCGACTTACAGATCGTGAACAGTAATTCCGTGAAGGGGCTGCTATGTATTAGATTAACTTGTTTTCGTCGGTAAAAATTTATTCAATGAGTTTGATGAAATTTTTCATCACAAACACATATAAAAACCCATTTTAAACCCATGTAACCCTAGATATACCAATATAGCATGGATCTATCTATTTAGACTTTGAAAATTATATTTCTACCATAGAAATTACATAATACCCAAAGAACAATACCAAGCTAGAAGGTTTTATACCTTTTGTTGATTATCCTCTTTGTTATAACTTTGAAAAGGCTTGGATGATCAATCTTCTTACATAGATAGATTCCTCTTGATGAGACCTCCATATTTAAACTTTGCTCTAAGATCATCCAACCATCCATGCTCACATGATCTAACTTTCTTTTTTTCTTTTTCTCTAGAGCTTTTCTCTATTTTCTTTCTCATCTCTTCTACTTGGAGAAATGAAGAAGAAAAGAAACAAATGAAATGATCTAAGTCTCCTTCACTCTCACTCTCTCTATCTATTGTAGAGACTTAACCCAATGTGGTTTAATTTTTGCTAGCAACTAACCTTAGGTTAGTTCTTATCTCATTTAACCTTGGCTTTGACCACACCTTTTCCCATCACTTAACCAACATATAGTTAAATCTCTACATTATACATATATATTATATATCTATACACTTTGACTAATAATTGCTTCTATGACATGAATTTTAGCTAGAGTGTGGTTATTACATTGAGTAACTTAGAAGCAACCACTTGGCAATATTCTCCCATCTTTTAACTCGTGTATAGTTAACCTACTAACACAACATGTGACCTAGGGTTGACATTATAACCCACCTTGGTCAATTATCTACATTATGTATATATATTAATACATTTCCCAACACCTAACTCAAGTGGAGTTAACTCTCTACAATCATGTAACCCATGGTTACTTACTAATTCCCTCTATTTTTCAATATACAAACCTTCTAGAAGCTCTCTCAAATTGGGTCATAGTTTGGGCTTCTATTTTATTTCTTTAGGGCTACTTAACATACTTATATACACCAATACTTGGGCTACTATTTATTTCTCTTGGATTACCAATCCATTAATAATATAAATCCCACAATTAAATTTCCAATTCAATTCTCTTGAACTCTCAATCCATTCATAGTAATATTCCACCAATTGGGCTACCAATTAACTCTACTAGTTTTCCAATTCTCTAAAAATATATCTCATCACTTGGGCTAGTTTAAAACATTACCACGCCCCATATCTTGGCTAGACCAATTAATTAAATTAATTACTTCACATTATTGTCATCCTAGACAATCATCCTAAATTTTTTACAACTTTAACTCGTACTAATAAAATTAACCTAATTAATTATATTTCATAACTTCATTTTAAACTAATAATTTATTAGTTTAATTGAGTATTAACTTACTCATCCTCTTATTTGGCTAACAAGCACGCGTTAGGTATATATGTATATCAATATAACCACATTCACTTCTTGATTGAATTTATTTCCTTAATAAATTCTCTACATGCATCATTACAATATTCTCACATTTAATTTCTAACAAATAAATTATGTTAAAAAAAAATGTTCACCCATTTTCTACACATCTCACTTCGACAACTCTAAGTTTTAAATCATAACCTTTAATTAATTATTTAAAATCTTATTTACAAATCTTGTAAATATCTGGGATATTACAATGACCAACATTTTTTAAGATAGAAAGGTTTTCACAATCTACTTCTCCTATATCTTCATTGCGGCTAACACGATTATGTTTTGTTTCTTTGTCAACCTCAAAATAAAGAAAGCAAAAGTTTATGAGCTCCTCAATGATGTATGCCTCCGCAATTGAACCCTCCACATGAGCTTTATTAGTAACCTTTTTCTTTAAGCGACGTATATATCTGATTTTTTTTAAAATAAAAAAATTAAACACATGATGTTATTTCCACAAGGTGAATAAAATTACAAGTCTTTTGATTATCATGAAAAGGAAGAAAAACAATACCTCACAAATGGATACATCCATCGGTATTGCACTGGTCCACCTATTTTTGCTTCATAAGCCAAGTGAATAGGTAAATGCTCCATATAATCAATATACTTTAGAAAATCCCCCTTAAATATAAGGTTTTATCAATTATAGTTCTGAGATTTCGAACTTGAAAATAATCAGCACACACAATCATAAATGAATATAAAGCAAAAAATAATTGTAGATAATAAATGAGAGAGAACGGGTTTTAAGTGGTTCGAAGACGTAATAACTCCTACACCACTCTTCTACTCCACGAATAGGAAATCCACTAAGGATATTGATCACTAAGATCAGCTACATCTGAACCACTAAAGTTCCTTCGAGTCACTCAGTCTCAAAACACAAGGACAGTCAATCCAAATCACTTAGATCTCTTTAAGTCACTAAGACTTGGAATAATGTCAGTAAGACAACACGATGTAGTTGAGTTGATGTTGTGAGTTGCTGCTAAGTTATCAATATGATCCTCTTCTCAAGTATTTAGCAGCTTGAATGAGATGTACAACTTTTTGTAGAGTAGGCTTTTGAGCTTTGCAAATTTTTTAACTTTTTGATCAGTGTCTCATCTTTGTCCTATTTAGATTCTACTATTCTTTATATAGATTTCTTGAAATCTTCCCGTTGTAAGATAGTCGTTGTTCATTAAATGCCCTGATTTTTGAGATCTTTACTATGGATATTATGGAGTTAGGCAAAACAGCTTTCTACTGTGTCAGCTTATCAGAGTTTCAAATATAGTAATTTTTTATCTGACTTTTCAACGTCAAATTAGCCAGTAGATACAAGCAGCTCTGATCTCTAGATTTTATCTCGGACTTGGAAAGATTCATTGGGCACTTCAGTCTGTGATAAATCCAATGTCAGTACTCTAACAGCTTTTACTCTTCAAAATGAGCTGATAGTATAGTGTAGATTTTGTAGCATAATTTGAGCTTCAATACGATTTAGTTTCTACTATACGATCTTGAATTTGCAATGTGATCTTGATTTAGCAATACGATTCAGCTTTTGTAATACGATATTGAACCCAAAGTCATCTTTGTAATCTTCATTTGCTTTACGATTTCAGAGTTCACTTTACGATCTGGTTTTTCTTCCAATCATGCTCAGTAATAGATTTCAAGCTTTTAGATTCCAGAGTATACTCTGAAGGGATCTTCTATCTTTGTGATCGTTGATCCTAGCATCTATACATACTTTGAATTTTATAAGAGTAACCTAACAAATTTGATCTTTCTATTCTAAGTCCTTGTACATCAATAAGCACTGTACAAAAGTTATTTGTTACAAATATGCATCTATCATTCAAAATGAATAACCATTGTCAAATCATCATGTCATCGTCAAATTTATCATGCAGACTCTAATAATCTCCCCCTATTTGATGATGACAAAACCAGTAGTTTCAAATCAGATCATCAATTTTCTAATGCAGTGTTATACGAAATTAAACATGACTTAAAATATAATCACAAATTGTATTGGTAGATCAAAAGCATGAATTAATTGATAATTTTAGTACAAACTCAAGGTACTCAACATTTAGAGATTACATAAAACCATAAATACTTATCTTCTGGTACTCCTTTTTTTACTAGGAGGGTCTCTTCTTTCAGCTTCAACTCTACGATTGTAGATTTATCTTCTTTCAACTTCTCTTATTTTCAACTAAGTAATTTCTTTAATGGTATCCTTTGGACCAAGATCAGACATATTGAATTGTTCTTCTCCTGAAATGTAAACACGTTGAGACGTCCTATTATTGAACATAGGATCATCATTCGGTAATCTTACACCAGCATTAGTCACAGTTTGCCATGATTCTTTTTTAGACGATGAACGCCCTCTTGAAGATTGGCCTTCCAAAGGTAGAGTGTAAGCAGTTGGAGGAGACGAATGTCTTGTTCTTCTTTCATCTTGACTTCTTTGCTCCCCCTGAATTGATGATTTTCTTTTCTACCCCAGACTACCTCTTTTCTCCCCTTTTTTGTTATCAGTCAGGAAAGAGACATCCTTGGATATCTGTTGAACACCAAGAACAAGTTCTTTCAACTGGTGATGAGAGAAATTAATATCAGTTCTATTTTTTGCCACTTTTATCAGCTTCTTCTTTCTATTGGTGAACCATAGCCATTACATTATGTGTGATGTCAATAACTTTATCAGTCTACTCCATTTGTTTTGAAACTTGCATTTTGAAATCACTGATAGATGAATGAAGATTAATAAGATCACTAGAAAATAATTTTCACAGCATTGTCATGTGTTTTCTGGTCTCTAAAATTGTTTCCTTTTTCTCTAAGATGTGCTTGAAGAATAACTTATCTCTCTCATGAAGACTCTTTACTATATCACATAATAACTTACGCATTTACTTAGAAAACTCCTTTCCCATTTCACCTGGATCATTAACTGCAACTTTGGCTATGTCATTCAGACTATCCTATAGCTCTTTTGTGTTATCTTCAAGATCCTCATTGAAGTCAGTAGACAAGAGACCCATCAATCCAGCAATTTGATCTTTAAACGGTATCACAGAGACTCGTTCAAGAATTTGGTTCAGAATTGGTTCTTGTCCAAGAGTGTTAGATTGAGGGACATTAACCAAAGCAAGAGTTAAGTTAAAGTACTCATTGTTAGATGAAGATGGTATGTCTGAAGGAGGGGCTGATGAAGTAATTGGCTTTTCATTGTATTAGGAAGATATAGAAGAATTTTCAGGGGTTCAAATCAGAGATGAGATATTTACAGGAGGGGGAGAGTTTGAAAATTCATGAACAGGAGAAGTTGGGGGTGTGTTTTCAACAATTTAATGGTGAAGAGATTCTTCAACTTGAAATGATGTAGACTTCTCATCGATCGTGGGGCTATGAGACTCTATGACCAAAATTGTATGTGTAAGAGAAATAGATTAGATATCGACTGTATGGTCTTGAATCAATACGATCAAAAAGTCAACAGAAAAACATGAAATGTCTAAACATTTCTCTAAGGTTGTAGAGGATAATTCTAGGACCTCATCATAGCAAAAAAAAGTACAGAGATTCAATATAGAAAAAAGTCTTTGGAATAAGTGTTTCCTTATCAAAGAACTAGCAGAAGGATTTAAATGGTTCATTACATAAAAGCTTAGTGGCATAAGAGATTACGCTTGGAAATTTTGTGATACGAGCCTAAGATTAGGGAAAGTTAAGTAGCTCAATTTCACAAAGTTATGATCGCCCAGAGTTATTGCTTTCAGTAACGGCATCAATGGTAGGAAGTACTCAGTTGCTCACTTTCTGGATGATATATTATGGCCTTTCTGTCCAAATTCAAGTTAATGAATCCTTCAAATAGCTCGTCTATACTCATCCCCACAACGTGCATCTGCCTAGCTCCAGATTTATTAATCTTGGCAGATAACCATGTATTTGAATCCTCTACTCCTTCAAACACTACACGAGTTATCAGTCCTGATACAACTGATGTAGCTTGAGGAGGTCTTTGATGAGTAGGCAGAGGCTCCCCTCAGAATCAGGACCTTCAGGCTTAACAATTACTGGAGGAGGTTCCTGGTTAGGAAGCAACTGCTCCCCTTCAGCATTTTTGTTGATTTCTTCAGTCACTTTAGTGATAATATTTGTGATCCTCAAAGAGTCATCACGCAAAGCTACAGTATTTTTTCTTTTCTTGCTCCTTATTTATGTCTTCCTCTTCTTCTTCTTCTTCTTCTTCTTCTTCTTCTTCTTCTCCACCATCTTCCTCAGTTCTCTTTGCAGTTTCTTTGGCTTAGGATTTGTATCCTTTGCAGTTATTTGTTCATCATTTTGAGGCATAGGCTCAGATGCATTCTCAGCCATTTCTTCATAATCAGCTTCGTGTTTCTCTTAGATCGGAATCTCCTCTATGATTACGGTTTTCTCTACAATTTTCTCTACGAGTGGAGTCTTCTTTACGAACGACTCTCCACATTTCTCTTCAAAGTTAGAAGTTTTTATCTATCTTTCTTTTCTCAAGTATTTCTTCTTCTTCTTTATAATCTAAGAGATTGGGGCAAGGTCATCTTGAGTTTCCTCAAAATCTAATTGAGCACTCTTTGGAAGTTCTTCTTCTTTCTTCTTTAGAGGTTCTTGTTCGAAGGCTTGAAGTTTAACAGATCCTTGAGACTCATCTTTCTGAATCTTAGATATCTTCCTTTTGGCTTGACCTCTAACTGGTTTATGCACCTCACTGATATTGTGTTCATTCCCTCTGGATATCCTGGAACGATGTAATTCAACTTGATTTTTCTTTCAATTCTCAAATAGCTTTCGAGTAATCTTCTTGTTGACATTTAAAGCATCACCGTCATCATTTTAAATTAATTTCTTCATTCTTTTCTTTATAACATAGCTAAGAATTCTCTCGTAGTACATCTGGTCGGCTTGTTAGCCTTCCTTTTGGCAGTTTGGCTATCTAGCTCATCATAATAGTATCAAAATTGATCTCCGCCTTGTTGAATATGGTTGTGATGATTTTTAGTTGTAGTTTTTTGACTGAATCATGTACAGAATCCTTGCACAGAATGCATTTCCCAACCATATCAGCCAATAACTCATATTAAGAGGGAAACTCCTTCTTTTTCATCCCCTTAAGTTGAGGATTCTTCTTGTAGTTATCAGTGTCATGCCTTCTTCACTATCAACAATTTCAAATGAAATAACGTCTTTGCTTACAAGACCCATGTAGTTGTTTAGTTCTTCTAGAGTGATCTTTAGAGAGTGGCATTTCACCTTCGTTGTGAGAATATCATCATTAATAGCAGGATTAACATAAAATTCTTTAACATACTTAGTGTAAATCTTGGTATTAGCTTCCAGAATCTCTCTAAATCCAACCTTTTAAATGCGAGTAAGAACATTTCTAAATTTCTTTTCTGCTGCGCCAAACTTCTCAAAACAGGGTCAATTTCCTACAATAACTTGATAACCAGCCATCTTATCTTGGAATTAAATTGAAATAAACAACGAAGTGCTTAAGTTTTTTGGATTAACTGAGAATTCAAATTTTAGGGCTTTAACGTAAGTTTCAGAATCGTAAAGTATAAATGAAAATTCAAAAGAACTTTTATGATACTTTCCTCTATTTTGCAAAAGTGGGATACGTGTTAGAAGATAAATGGATTGCACATTACATCAGTTACAGCTGTAACGCGGTAACTTCGCTTGGTTACTTGCTTTCTTTGGCAGTAAATGATACGCGCTTGGTGAAAACCTCTTTAACTTCTTCTATTCGTAGAGTAACTTCTTGCTGATTACTATGTGATTTGAAGGTCACTTAGAATACTCTACGAATTGAGTGTTCTTTAGTGATTTACTCTCCTCCATATGATCGTTAATTTGATTTACGAACTCTTCCATGCTATGATCGATAGCTTCCTGCACTGTTAGTAGTAACTAGAGCATATAATCTAAAATTGTAAGTTTAGCATGCCTAACTCACTAATTAATTTATTGAGTCTAGATTCATCCAAAAGATTAGTAAACACATCTACAATTTGATTTTCAGTTGAAATGAAATGTAAAGATATGATTTCTTACAGAATGATATCTGATGTCTATATGCTTGGTTCTAGAATGCATGACAGGGTTATGTGTAATTGAAATAGCATTCGTATTATCATATAATATAAAGACAAATTTGAAATCAAACTCATAATCAGCTAATTGATTCTTCATTCATAAAATTTGAGCACAACAGCAATGTACTCAGCTTCTGCAATTGAAGTGGACATCTGCAAAATGAGTAACTGAATAACCAATTAAATCAAAGGGAGACTCTTTGGAATACCATAATCCCAAATATAAAGTACCCTTGAGATATTTGAAAATCTTTTTTTACAGCAAATAAGTGTGATTCCTTAGGATTAGCTTAAAATCTAGCACAAATACAGGTAGCAAACATAATATCTGGTCTACTTGCAGTTTAGTACTAGAGAGATCTAATCATACCTCTATATTAAGTGGCATCAATACTTTTACCTTGTTCATTCTTGTCAAGTTTAGTTGCAGAGGCCATAGAATTTTTAATGGGAGTAGATGATTCTAGGTCATATTTCTTAAGCAAATTCTTGATGTACTTAGCTTGACTTATGAAGATTCCTTCCTCGGTTTGTTTAACTTGAAGTCCAAGAAAGAAGCTCAATTATCCCATCATACTCATCTCAAATTTACTCTGCATTAACTTGACAAATCTCTCACATAATTTTTCATCAGTGGAACCAAAAATAATATCATTTACATAGACTTGAACTAATAACGTTTTATCTTTATGCTTTCTAAAGAATAAAGTCGTATCTACCTTACCTCTAGTGAATCTATTTTCAATTAAAAAGCTAGTAAGTGTTTCATACCATGTTCTAGGTGCTTGTTTTAACCCATACAGTGCTTTATAAACATGATTATATAGATTTAAAATGACAAAACCTGGGGGTTGTTCCACAAATACTCTTCTTGTAGTTCTCCATTCAAGAATGCACTCTTAATAACCATTTGAAAAACTTTGAACTTCATGTGGGCTATCCTTATTTCTTATTGTAATGTCAGCTTTATCCATCTTGTTCCTAAAGACCAATTTAGTGCCAATGACTGGATAATTGTCAGTTCTTGGAACTGATCTCCATACTTTATTCTTTTCAGACTGATTTAGCTCTTCTTGCATAGCTTCAATCTAGCATGAATCTTTCAATGCTTCTTCAATCTTCTTTAGTTCCATTTGAGATAGAAAAATGAGATAGAGATATTCATTTTGAGTGGCTGGCCTTTTTCTTACTCTAACATTTGGATCACCAATGATTATATCTTGAGTGTGATCCCTAACCCATCTTTTGCTTTGAAATAAAATTAGAGAGCTTTATTCCCAGTCATATGCTTTGAGCATCTACTGGCCAGATACTATATAGATTCAGTGAACCTTGAAAGCTACAGGGATAATCATCATTCACTTTGGTACCCATACTTGCTTAAGTCCAACTTTATTAGTTTCCTTAGGAACCCAAATCTTCTCGACTTTGGGTTGATGATATATAGAACAAGATGTAACTATATGCCCATATTCATGATGGTTATAATATTAAAGATGTAGCACGTGTGTATGTGAGTGTGGATATCTTCTTACTTGAAACACATGTGGGTTATACTCTTTCCTTGGTCAAACCTTACTCTGTTTCCATACTATTCTACGGTTTTGATGTTTCATAGAGTAAAAATCAACTCTACAATTTGAACATGGTTGGCTCATATAGTTAGTCTTACTCAACCTTACGATCCTTCGAGGTACAAATGTACACTTTGTTTTACTTAGCGGTTTTACAAATCCTAGACTAGTATGTAATATGTTATTCTTATGAATGACAATTTAATCCGCAGAGAATGAGCAACTCATAGTGGGGGGTTCAGCTACATCTGTAGATTTTACAAACACAATTTCTCTAGTAAGAGAAAATTAATTGTTATTGTTAGTCACCAAATAATTTTCTACATTTGGGAGTGAAGTTAAAACTTCAAACCCTAACCCAGATCTATCAGAAACCGTTCTTTGATTTAAGATCAGGCTGTCCATAGATGAGATAGATCTATTCCACATAAAGATAGTCTTTTCTAGTTCTTCTATCTTAGAGACTAGAGCAAACTCTCTCTGTGCATTGGTGTCAGTTATCTGCCTCAATTAATTATTCTCAGCTTCAAGTTTGGATAGAGAGTTAGTGCTTCGTAAAGTTCCTTCCAACTCTATTTGTATTTTCTCTTTCTCCTCTTAAATGAGATAGTAGTCTTTTGATAGAACCCTGAACCACTTCATGTATTAATGCATATCAGATGTTATATCATGCAATGCAGTTCTTAGGTCATCAATATTAACATTAGGAGAATTGAAATCAAATACCTCATTTATGTCTACCTTTCTGCGATTGGTAAGTCGGTTGGAGTTTTCTTCTATAGCCATCAGATATAAGTTCGCTATATGAGGTTCTTAATCATCACTTGATTCTGTACTGGTGCCATTCTCTGAGTCACTCTAAATTATTTACCATTGTCTGTTGCTTCTTGTAAATCTTGAACTCTTTCTTTGAGTATAGCTTCTTTTTATCTTTCTTTAACTTTTCTTGTAGAGGCTTGTTGCATTTAGCAATGTAATGGCCTGACTTTTTGTAGTTGTAGCAGAGATCTTTTTTCTAATTTCTGTTATTTCCCTTGTTAATGTAATTCCACCTAAGCCTTCTATTGTAGTTCTTCCTCATAAACTTCCTCAGTCTTTCTGCTAGGAGACAACATCCTCATCATCATTTTCTTCTTCATCATCAAAATCAACTTCAACTGTAGCTTTAGATGAATCTTCAGTGGCTTTAAGAGCATCATCGTTATCTTTCTTATTTCCTTTAGAGGTAGCATTTGCTCTTTGATTCAGCTCTAGCTCATAGGTAAGCTGATTTCCATAAAGCTTCTGAATAGTCATTTCATGTAGATTCTTGGATTATCTGATTGTTGTATCCCATTTTTTTTTGTAGTTCTCTCATAAACTTTATGTTAATATCTTTGTTAGGGTAGATCTTACCATAAACTCTTAAAATGTTGAGGAGTATGTTGAACCTTTCATAGATTGCTGTGATGTTTTCTCTAAGTAAAAGATTGAACATCTCGTACTGTTGAGTCAGCAGGGACTGCTTGTTCTCCCTTACTTCTTCAGTGCCTTCATACATCACCAGCAGAGCTTCTCAAACTTCCTTGGTTGTAGTGTAATTCATTACATTTTTAAAAAGCTCATCTTCGAGGGTCATGAACAAGATGTTCTTAGCTCTTTTATCCATTTGTACCAACCTCTTCTCATTTTCAGTCCATTCTGTTCTGTGCTTTACTACCATTTTGTTCCGATCATCAGGAGTTGGAGCTAGCTTGGTAGGAACATAAGGACCATGTATAACTGTACCGAACAACTCATCATCAATTTCATCCATGTAAGCTTGCATACGAACTTTTCAATTAGCAAGTTTTTCTCTATTAAGAAGTGATGGCTTGTTTCCACCTCCAAGCTCAGAACTAGTTTTGTTAAATGCTATAGATCTACTCAAGCAGTTAAGTTATATGTTCAAGAGAACCAAAAGCTCTGATACCATTTGTTGTATCCCAAAGGCATAAAAAAGATCTAGACGAGGGGTTGAATAGGTCTTTTCAAAAGTTTTTTATTTTACTTTAATTGAATGTTAATTGATAATTTGTAAAACAAAATCAGTTATGTACAGTGGAATATACTTTAAAAAAATCCCCTCAGATATAAGGTTTTATCAATTATATTTCTGAGATTTAGAACTTAAAAATAATCAACACACGTAATCACGAGTGAATATAAAGCAAAATATAAGTGCAAATAATAAATGAGAGACAACAGATTTTAAGTGGTTTGAAGACGTAATAACTCCTACACCACTCTTCTACTCCACGAGTAGAAAATTCACTAAGGATATTGATCTCTAAGATCAATTACAACTGAACCACTAAGGTTCCTTTGAGTCACTCACAGAACATAAGGACACTTAGTCTAGATCACTTAGATCTATTCAAGTCACTAAGACTTGGAACAATGTCACTAAAACAACACGATGTTGTTGATTTGATGTTGTGAGTTCTGTTAAGTTGACAATACGATCCTCTTCTCAAGTACTTAGCAGCTTGAATGAGATATTCAACTTTAATTTTCTTAGAGTTGGCTTTTGAGCTTTGCAGAATTTTTGACTTTTTGATCAATGTCTCTTCTCTATCTTCTTTGGTTTCTGCTCTTTTTTATATAGATTTCTTGAAATCTTCCCGTTGCAAAATAATTGTTGTTCATTAAATGCCTATTCTTGAGATCTTTACTATGGACATTATGGTGTTAGGCAAAACAACTTTCTACCGTGTCAGCTTATCAGAATCCTAAATATAGTAATTTTTTGTCTAACTTTTTAATATCAAATTAGCTAGTAAAAATTGGAAAGATTTCATTGGGCACTTTAGTCTATGGCACGTCCAATGTCAGTAGTCTGACAGCTTTTACTCTATAAAAGGAAATGATCGTATAGTGTAGATTTTGCAGCACAATTAGAGCTTCAATACGATTCATCTTAAATTTGCAATGCGGTCTTGATTTAGCAATACGATTCAGCTTTTACAATACAATCTTGAACTCAGAGTTAGCTTTGCGATCTTCATTTTCTTTACGATTTCAGAGTTCATTTACGATATCGTTTTTTATCCAATCATACTCAGCAGTAGATTTCAAGCTTTTCAATTCTAGAGTATATTCTGAAGGGATCTGCTATCTTTGCGATCACTGATCTTAGCATCTATACATACTTTGAATTTCATAGGATCAACCTAATAAATTTTTATCTTTATATTCTAAGTCATTATACATCAATTTCATCAATAAGGACTGTACAAAAGCTATTGATTACAAATATACATTTATAAATCAAAATGAATAACCATTGTCAAATCATCATGTCATCATCAAATTTATTATGCAGACTCTAACAGTGAATACTCGAATTTGGGGGTGTTATAGTCTATATACAGTAAAATGTACTCCCTCTAGTGACTAACAGTAAAATGTACTCCCCCGTCCCATATTATAATATCAATATTGATTTTTTTAAAATTAATTTGAGACATTTTTAAATTTAAAATTGACACAATTTATTTAAGTTTGAAAAATAATAAATCTTATAATTAATAGTATTTTTATGTAGTTTATAATATTCATAATTGTATTGACTAAAACTAAATAAATTCATGCCAATTTTGAGTTTGAAAATGTTTAAAATTAATTTTTGAAAAGTCTATAATGACCTTAATAATTTGGAACGGAAGAAGTAATATATATTTTTTGGAATAAGTATAAACAGACAATAACTAAATACTACATCAAACACTACATTCATCTACACTATTAAAAAGTAGGGCATGATATTGAAATTCGTGTCACACCTTATTTTTTAATGATATAGATGGATGTAGTGTTTGATATAATATTTAGTTGTGTATAGTGATAATTAGATTTTATATCTATTTATTTAATATTTTTAGACTTAATTATTTGTGAGTTTTTAAGTATTTTTAGTAATTTAAGTGTTTTATTTAATGTTATGCATTATTATTATTTTTAGTATTTTTATATTATTTTTATTTATTTTTAATTAATTTATATTTTATTTTGTAGGAAATTAATCACTGGTGGCATTGTTGTAAATTCTGCAAAGTCTGAGGGCCAAAAACGTAGTTATAGCAAAAGGAATGGCATAACGGTAATTAAGATGCGCGGTGGCAAAATCGTAAATTCAGCCAACATGTTTCAGCGCCATGCGCGGGAGAGAATGACGGAACCGGAGATGAAACGACGTCGTTTTGGAGCAAGAGCAGCAACATGCGCGCAGTGCGCGGTTAGGAACGAAACAGGCTTAAAACGGCGTCGTTTCAGGGGACACGACAGTGAACAGTTCGCGCAATGGGCGGCTGTTCAGCTGAAGAAAAAAAAATAAAATAGAACGCGCGTTGACTTGGTCAACGCCGCGTTTGGCAACACGGAAATTGACCAGAATAGGAGATTTTGCGATTTTTGCATCTTTTTGATTCCCAATTGGATTTTAATTCCTATTAGGGTTTGAAAAAATAAATCCTATTAGGGTTTGGATATATTTGAGGCCTATAAATACATGTCAAAGGGAGAGCACATACACACAATAACCTAGAGCTACATTGAAGCATTGAAGCAAAGGAGACAACATCAAGGGTTCAAGGATTGAAGATTGAAGAAGCGCTACAAATATTTTATCCTTTATTCTTTTATCTTTAATTTTTGCTAAGATGTTGTTTAATTTGTGGAATTCTTTTCATTTACTTATGAACTAATTTTATTTTAAGATTACAATGGAACCCAATGTTTAGTATAAATTAATTCTCTCTTGTTTCAATTATTAATCTTTATAATTCATTTATCATATTTTATGCTTACATGTTATAATTGTTTGGCCATACAATTATTTGATTTCCTAGATGGCATTGGAAGATAAAATCTAGGTTTTGATCTAAATATGATAACATGCATTACGTATAAAATAGGAATATATTTATATGTTGCATGTAAGTACTTTGAGAATTTAAACTTAATGAATCTATTCTTAATTATTTTACATAGGAATATAGTAGATTAATTGGAATAGATATTTTTGTCAAACTCTTGGAAAATGTTTAATAAATATTTATGAATTTTCACTTAATGAATTGTATCGATTAAATAGTTGTCAAGAGAGTGAAAATATTTTTACGAAACATTGGGGGAAATTGTAGTCTTAACTTTTAAATCTGATATTAATCTTTGCTTAACAATTTGCTTATTTTAGTTAGTTAATTTAATTACATAAAATTTAAATCGGTTGTTTAAATAAAATTGAGTTGATATAAAATTAGTACTTGAATATTATTATTATTATTTGCTCGTGAGATCGATACTTTACTTACTATTATATTACTTGTTGGTCACGTATACTTGCGTGAATTTGTCTATACATAAATCTGACAACATATAGACTTGCCTTTGTCCCAACAAAGAAACATATGTCCAACGTTTGCAACATTTACTTTTCTTTTTTCTCTTTTCTTTTTTTTTGCTGGGCCTACAACATATACTTATAGTCATATGGAAGTCGACTGATTATATATGTGTTTCATGCCAATCGCCACAATTCCAATACATCAATGGTTACGTGTAAATAAAGATGGAACAACGCACTATTCTTACTTATGTTAACCCGTATATTTGGTATAATCCATCCAAGCCACATGCTTTGCCTGATCATTCTTTTTCCCCCAAATTATAACATCCTTGTTATTTAATCAATTTGCATCACTTTTGTCTTTCTGAGATCTTGATATGCAATCCATTAGGAAATACTATACCAGGTCTGCGTATTATATCAAATTTTCAAAGCTCGACATTCAATAAAACTATTTCGTAAAATCTATTTCCTCCCAAACTTTATTTTTGATTAAAAACTCCTAAATTTTTAAGTGAAAAAAATAATTTGCACCTTCTATACTAAAATTTAGCGTGCAAATTATTTCTGCGTTTAAAGTTTAGGGTAATTTGAATTGAAAATAAAGTTTGGGCCTATATTATAGGGTCGAATTTGTGATTTTGTCTTTTTATTTGTACAAAAATAACTTGGAATTTTTTCTTGGTTTTTATAAGATTCCTTTCATATCTGTTTCAGAACTAGTAACATACTCTGTGACCTAGTGATGAACAAAAATGGCCATTTGCAGCTTGGTGAACTCAGCTCCAACACATAGTCTAACTCCACCACCAAAAGCCATGAAATTCTTCGACCCAGCGTGCAATTCTTTGCCCTTTTATTTTCTTGCATCACAGTTTTATTTACAAAAAGTCAGAAATAATTATTACTCTCATTTTAACTGATAGTTATACATCAATGATTTAAAATTTATAAATTATAAATTATTTGTGATACCTCCCATCTCCATGGATTGAATTGAAGGGGGTTGACATACTTAGCAGCATTCACATGAAGTGCTGATGTAGAGACCATAACTATCCACCCTACTGGTATTGTATATCCTACAAAAAAATATTCAAATTAAATGATAGCTTGAATATCAAATTTACGCGTAGATCCAGTAAAGAAAAAAGAGAGAGAGAGAGAGAGAGAGAAAACTCATTAATTGGTATTTTTTGGGATTCGGATTCCAAGAAGTTCTCACACCTTAGACCACCATGGATTTCATAATTTTTTACTACATTTGTTATAGAAAATATTACATTTTAACTGTTTCACTCCATTTGTGGGTCGATACAAATGCAACATTTGCTAAAGCAATGCAACAAAATTTATAAACCTCAAGGTGTTCAAGGAGTTTCCAAATAAAATCAAATTGTCTCCAAATTAAGTTCTTAAACTAGGTTTTAGAGGACAACTTTCTTGGAACCTATATAATTAGACAAGATTATGTACTTAACTCAAATTACAGATCTGTCATCACTCTAAGTTGTCAGCCAATTTCAAATTAAAATAGCCCCTCAATTACTAAATTAAATACTTGCCCACTTATAATTACTACTTAGTTTCAATTTTTATTTGGGTTATTTATTTTTTTCTAATTTAGTGTGATACGCTAGTAATGAGCCTATGCTTTAAAAGGACAACTTTCTTGGAATACAAGACTAAAATGCATAATTATATTATGAGTTTATCATTTTGTAAATATATCATACATGACTTTATGATATAGAAAATTGCAACTTCTTAGTATAATTAGTACTGCTAATTATATTTTAAAAAGTACACTTTTGCAGTGCTAATTATACCTTGAAAGGTATAGTTTTGTACTAATAATTTTACTTTGAGAGAGAAATTTGCTAGTTAATCAATATCAAGGACAAAAACATTACACAGACTAGAGTTTGCACTTTATTCTATATATCTTAAATAGTTCAAAACATTCATCTTTCATAAATTTTAAAATTCAAAAACTTAAAATTGTTGACAAAAAATCATAACTTTCTACTCTTTTTTTAACGAATGGCGGGATAACGTAAAACGCGTACGGGGCGAAAAACTGGATTGTCTCCCCAATAAACGGGTAGCCTGTTGTACCCGGTGGCAATCTTCCAGAGCTCTTAAGGTTACCCCAACTATACAATAAATGGCCAATCCAGATAACTAGTAGAGCTGTAAGGCATACAATAAACCACATCGTTTTTGCAATCGTTTGCATAGCCTGGAAATGGAATTAAACAAGAAATGCGATGACCATCAAGCTTTAAATGGAGACATTCAGCTTTAATGAAATGAAATGTCCAAAATTTGAACTTGTGACGAAGCACATTCAGCTTTGTTTTCGTGCTCAAGTTTTATGGCAGATACATCTTGAGGCTTAAAGACAAAAAACCATGCGACAACTATTTCCTAATTTAATTTTCAGATGCCAACAAATTGTCCATTTCAGTTTTACATGTAACGCAGTTTGTTTTGGTTCGTAGAATTTTTCTTAGAATCTAAATTTAATATTGATGACGCCTAGCTAGCCCCCGGAGGTTGTCTTCAATTGTGGGCCCTGATTTGTTCTGTACAAATGTCCACACTTTGGTCAAAGGCAGGTGCCGTCATGTGACGGCTCCGACAGATGCATCGTCAATAAATAAGGTCAAGAGATAAGTTATTAATTAATGGGATTTCAAGAGTAAAAATGTATCTAACCTCTTACTTACCCCTTGAGATCTCCTTTTGTAGTTCCTTTGTTCTCGTTTTTTTAGGTTGTCAAATCAAGTACATAGACAAGAGGTTTGGTGTTAAACGTTTTATTGCCTGACAATTGCATTACTCGAGAAACGGTTATATGAGTCACTTAGTCAGAGAATAAATCCTTCGTTTCCCCATCATCCTTCATTTGAGCAGGTCACAGTCTGGTTGTTCTTGGGCCTAGACCTATTTGATGAGGGCCGGGTCATTGGTGCCTATATCCTAACAAATTTAATTAAGTTTGATATAAGATTTTTAGTTGAATCAAGACGTTGATTATTTTATAAATAATTTACTATAATTGTGATGTTTGAGCATCTAATATTAAATATTGATATAATTATATTACCAAAGGTAAAACAATACATATATATTTCAGTATGCCAACTTTATAGTAAATACCAATACATAGTCGTTAGTTCAATAAGAATATCTAGTAATTCTAGGACTTCAGTTATCACCTCTGTATATATTAAACTTCAATATTCAATTAGTTAATTGGGAATTTATTTTTAATTTCATTCAATCTTTTTGTTCAAATTTTAATCTTCAACTCATCGAATTGCTTTCATCGCGGCAACATCTTCTTTGTTCGCTTATACTTAAATTATTAATTAATCTTGGATGATTTTCTCTCTTCTTATCTGCAATTTGTCCTTGGAATGTTTAATGGGAATGGTTAAATGTTCATGCTAATCAGTTAATATATATTTTCAGACCTTTGCATCTGTTTTCGTACCACTAGAAGAATAATATTATATATATTATGCCTCTTTTTCTCCTCAAGTTTTGGACCTTTCTTCTCGTTCTTTTCCTCCGGGGTATACTTGCGCCTCCTCCGCAAAGTTCCTCCCTCTCTACATTTGTCTCAAGTAATATACCCCCTGATCTATATAGGAATGTTTTGTTTTAACAAATAGTTATTCCGTTCTCAAAAAGATGATTTAAATAATAATAATAAAAAAAATTATTCTTAAAAGTATAATTAAAATACATAAGTTAAGCCGGATAAAATTTTACATCCACTAATCCACCTTTAGCCATATTACGTATTAACCAAACAATAAATCAGTTACATTTCTAATGAATTATTCAAATTAATTCACTCTCTCCACACACCCAAGAACTAATTAAAACAATTGACACATCCATCAATGCAAAGACAAAATGAAAAGTAAAATTTTACTTTTTTCTCTTATTTGGCTATTTTAATTTGCATGAAATATGTACTTAAGTAATTCTTTTAAGAACATAAGGAGTAAAGAATAACATAACATGATCATATTATTATTTTCATATAAGCATCATCATGTTTGAAAATAAAATTAAAGGTCACACCAATGGACCTAAATTTTTATAAAGAATGTGTGACATGATTGATGAGTGTATTCTAAGCAAAGGCAACCATAGAAAGATGATGACGGTGTTTATTACTCCCTTAGAAAGAGTTTTATTAATTTGTAAATATTGATGATATATATAGAGAGTGACCTATATCTAACATTAGTTATGAATACTATTAAGTCTAATGCATCTTTTACCATCAATAGAATATCTCAACGCCAACATCTAAAAAACTTTGTGACTATCTGAGGTTTGAGACGCGAAAGTAAGGAGTCTTTGAACAGTCACAACCATTGCGAACAGTCACAACCCTTGCGAACAGTCACAACCATTGCGAATGGTCACAACCATTACGAATGGTCACAACCGTTGCGAACGGTTACAATCATTACGAAATGACACGATTGAAGAGACATGACTTTTTGAACGGGAGTGTCCGTACGAACGAAAAGTCACAACCTTTCATTCATTTTGAATTTGGCTCAAATTCTAACAATCCCCCACATGAATGAAATTGACATCCCCCACATGAATGAAATTGACTGTCAGCCTTATGCAAATGTTATGTAGACTCTGAGAGAGAGACAAAATTGAAAATTATCTGTATAGAGAGCGGTGGCTTTTGGCTTTGAACCTTCCATTGTGAAAGACTATCGGGTTTACTGGTTGTCAAGTGAACGTGATGTCTTGAACTATCCAACCATTTGTGTAAACCGAGACAATATAAATTCACACAGAATTTTTTTCAGACATTATTTGGTTCTCATGATTTTGTTCATTTCGGCCCCGAACAATCCCAGATTTATGAGTGCTCTAGAGAAGTATAGCCTTATCATTCTCATAGAATTGGCCCAGTTCGCACTCACATAGGTGATTTCTTAATAAGAGTATCCTGTCATACCCCCACTTGTTTATCAAGATTTAAGAATCATTAAAAGCACCGCTTATCCTGAAATCGCTGCAGGTATCACTATCTCGTACCATAGGAATGGATAAAAGAAATTAATTTCTTCATAATGATTTGGTTGAATCATTCACAATTTAGTTGTCCCTTTTAACTTAGATCTTGGGATCTCCAGTCAACTAGGTTGGGTTTCCATCATGACGATTCTTATTTTATAGGCTTTAAACTCATTCCCCTCGATGTTATTTTTACTTGCTCTCTATTCAAACATTTAGTCAACGGATCCGCTATATTCTCTTTCGACTTTATGTACTCAATAGACATAATGTCATTAGAAAGAAATTGTTTTATGGTATTGTGTCTACGACGAATATGTCTAGACTTACCATTATACATGTGACTCTGTGCCCTTCCAATTGCTGATTGACTATCACAATGAATGCAGACAGCAGGAACAGGTTTAGGCCACATCGGAATATCTTCTAAAAAGTGACGAAGCCACTCAGCTTCTTCTCCAGCCTTATCTAATGCAATAAACTCAGATTCCATCGTTGAACGAGCAATGCATGTTTGTTTAGAAGATTTTCATGATACTGCTCCTCCACCTAGTGTAAACACAAAACCCTAGTGGATTTAGAGTCTTTTGTATCCGATATCCAGTTCGCATCACAGTAACCTTCAAGTACTGCTGGATATCTTGAGTAATGTAATCCAAAATTTTGAGTGTATTTTAAATACCTTAAAACTCTTATAATTGCTATCCAGTGAACTTTTCCTGGATTGCTTGTAAATCTACTCAATTTATTAACAGTCTGTGTTATGTCAGGACATGTACAATTCATTAAGTATATAAGGCTTCCAATTATTTGTGTATACTCAGGTTGTGATATGCTCTCGCCTTTATTTTTAGACAAATGTAGATTTATATCTACCGGTGTTCCCACAGGATTGCAATCATATTGATTGAATTTCCTAAGTATTTTCTCAATATAGTGTGATTGTGATAACACTAATTCATTCGATGTTTTAGAATTTTTAATTCCTAAAATTACATCGGCAACACCCATATCTTTCATGTCAAACATATTATTTAACATTTTCTTGGTAGTTTTAATGATTTCATTATTACTACCCATAATGAGCATATCATCTATATAAAGACAAATAATAACACACCCTTTCTCAATGTCCTTGACATATACACATTTGTCACACTCATTTATTTTAAAACCATTTGACATCATTGTACTGTCAAATTTTCCATGCCATTATTTAGGTGCTTGTTTTAATCCATAAAGGGACTTCACAAGCCGACTATCTTTTTGTTCTTGTCCTGGAACAATAAACCCCTCGGGTTGTTCCATATATATTTCTTCTTCAAGATTACCATTCAAGAAGGCTGTTTTAATATCCATTTGATGTATCTCCAAATTGTATATAGCTGCAATGGCTATTAAAATCCTAATTGACGATATTCTAGTCACAGGAGAATAAATATCAAAATAATCCAAACCCTCCTTTTGCTTGTATCCTTTGATTACAAGTCTTGCTTTATATTTATCTATAAATCCATCTGCTTTCATTTTCTTCTTGAATATCCACTTGTATCCAAGGGGTTTAGAGCCTGGTGGTAGATTCACTAACTCTCATGTATGATTATGCAGTATGGACTCTACCTCACTATTTATAGCCTCTTTCCAATATGGAGCTTCAGGACTCGATACTGCTTCTTTATAAGTTTAAGGCTCATTTTCTAACAAATAAGTTAGAAAATCTGGTCCAAAAGTTTTTGATATTCTAGCACGTTTACTACGTCTGGGTTCATCAATATTTTCCAAACCATGATCACTGTCACTAACAGTGTCATAAGTTCTTTTATTAGAACTTGTCTCTTGTGTCTTTTTATTAGGAAATATAGTTTCTGTGACACCCCCAAATTCAGGTACCACTACCTCGAATTTGGTGCTCACGCAATAATATCAACAATCTCTGCTAAACAACATGTAATACTAATGCGGAAAATAAATAAACATATGTTGTCTATTACAATGACTTTCTAGTCCCAAGGTCTATAACCTTTACCAAAATAAACATCACAAACTACAAAATAATATCAGTGTTTGTGTTACAATCTTATAAGTTCTAAACAAAATATAAATAGACTAACAACTATCTAGATAATTAAGATTTTGCTTTCCCTTTTCCTTTATCTTTACCCGATCCTTCAGGTTTAGCTGCAAAATATTTTATGACATAGCAAGTATGAGCAACTAGTTTGCTCAGCAATTTAAATGAATAACAATAATTATGTCATAAATGAATAGGAATATCAACTGAAAGATTTAATAAAAGGAGCTCAACAATGAACAATAGAATCAGTGCACAAAATAAAGAAGTGACAATTGATTATTTAATTGCTGAGTGGTCAAATGGACCATGAACTACTATTGAGGAAATCAATCACTTGTTTGACCCTCTTAGGTTACTTTGTCAGAATTGTACTTGAGGGGATCAGCCTCTCGTACCATATGTATATGCATAACATTTATTCTGTTTGTATCGTTTGTTCGATACTTAGGTTATTCCCCATTATGGGTTGTTCTTCTCAGTCTAAGAATCCGTACCACTATGGCTTGGATAGCTTTCAAAATAAATTTCACATAGGTCTAGCCGAACAATGGCTTAGACTTCTTCTTTAATCAATTCATAATTCAAGAATGGAATATGAATTCAAATAATATATACAATTTGCAATAATATTATTGTGGAATAACCTGCGATATAATATAAGCTCAAGATTTAAGAATTAGCACAATAATATTGAGTAGAGTTAGGAAGCTTGCTCAATACAAATTTGAGTAAGGTTAAAGAACTTGTCTGTCTGTTGACTTACGGCTAATTTGCTTAATTTAAACTCCTCTTGATGTCCTAACATTAATAACGTTAGCCTATCAATTAGTATAACATTTAATCGTGCACTTTAAACACTTATCTATGCTAAATAATTAATCACATAACACATATAATTTTATATTAATCATATAAGACATTTAATTGATCTTATATTAATGATTTAATTAATCAATATTATTTTTCTTAAGTGTTAAACACTTATTAAACTCTTAAACAATTTACTATCATTGTTTAATTAAATTCTTTTTATAATATTAACTCCATCTTCATTTAATTACTATTTAATATCAGTTAAAGAGTAATTAATTAATTACCTTTAGTCATTATTTTACAATAGATAATAACTAATTATGTTTATTTATTATTTAAAAGTTAATTAAATAATAAATAATTAAAGTATTAATCTTAATTGCCTTATTATTTAATATTAATTAAATAATAATAATTTATTAATTATCCTCATTTATTATTATTTAATAATAAATAATTATTTTATTAACTTTAATTATCTTTAATTATTATTTAATGTTAATTAAATAATAATCAATTAATTAAATATCCTTACTTATTATTTAATCTTAATTAAATAATAAATAATTAGTTTATTATCTTTAATTATTATTTAATGTTAATTAAATAATAATCAATTAATTAATTATCCTTACTTATTATTTAATCTTAATTAAATAATAAATAATTAGTTTATTAACTTTAATTATCTTTAATTATTATTTAATGTTAAATAATAATTAATTAATTAATTAATTAATTATACTTACTTATTATTTAATCTTAATTAAATAATAATTAATCATTCTTTAATTATTATTTAATGTTAATTAAATAATAATTAATTTTCTTAATTATCTTTATTTATTATTTAAATAATAAATAATTAATTTATAAATTTTATCTCTTTTCAATTATTATTTAATATTAATTAAATAATAATTAGTTAACTATTTATCTTTATTTACTATTTAATTATAAATTAAATAATAAACAATTAATTTATTTACTTTATCTTTCTTATATTATTATTAAATACTTAAATCACATATTTAATATTTAATAATAATTTATTAGTAATTTTATCTAATTACTAACTAATTAATAGCTAATTAGTGCACTATTTACACTTTAAATACAATTAAAAACAATTAATTTATTAATTAATCTTACTTATTATTTAATATTACTTAAATAATAAGTAATTAGCAGTTTTATTATTTTTCAGAAATTAAAAATGTAACGCCCCCAAAATCCCCGCGCTTTCCACGCGGCGGACCTTGTGCGTTAACTTCGTACCTCTATCGACTTAACCAATGATCCCATAATCATATTGGTTGAATTAGTCTTATTTTAGACTATACATTAAAATTTTCTCTTAACTTTGTCCCTGGATCTTAACTTGATCTCGGTCTCATAAGTATACAAGTATCAACTTGTATTTCATCCATATAAATGGATAAAACCATATATAACGGTTTAATTTTAACCTTAGGATTTAAATATTCTATATACGTCCACTTGTAACGGTCTCATTCGTACTACAAGTATCAATATACAAAGATATCTCTTCATATCAATAATCCTACTTATATGGTATTCAGAATAGTAATAACGAGTTATACCTGGGTCCGAGGAACCTTAACGATGGATTTGACCAGTCAACATCGCTTAGTTCTGTCTCAGATGTACAGCACTCACAAGTTATTTACCGATCCTCATCCAGATAAATAGATCATTATCAACATTGTTTTAATATTTAACAATTCTACATTATATCAAATTTAAAGACATAACAACATTCTGATGATAATAATTTATATCATTCATTCAATATTCGGTTACATGTTTGTTTGTTCGTATTACAACAGTCGTTATGACTTATACAAATACAAGTAATAAACATGAAAACCTAATCTACGCTTCATCTTTACGTTCAAGATCTTCTTAACGTTCATCTTTAATCTGCAAATAAGGTTTTATTCGCAAGAATGAGCACGACGGCTCAGCAAGTCTAACATATTATCACATACACAATTTATGCTTTCATATAAACTTTAACATGCTTTGACTGAACATACATCTCAGTTAATAATCATATTAATTTATGCTTTAACAATAAACATATTTTATACATACTCATATGCATCATCAAATATCAATTAACATTTAACAGTTAATCAATAACTAACACTTAATTATTTAATCACATAAGATCTTCATTCATGTACTTTCACATATAAACTATCACATAATAACATGAACAATCTTAGAACATACTAATAACACATAAAAGTTTAGAACTTGCCTCAAATTGAAACTAGGGTTTTCCGGCGGAGCGTTAAACCCTACACAGTCATTTAGTGCATAAGCGGTTAGATTCATCGTATTATATAACTTCATAAGTCTTATATTAACTTATTTAAACTATTTCAATAGGTGGAATTATTTGGAAAATTGGCCAACTCAAAAACTCATTTTTAAGCCAAATTTTCGGATTTGGGCAGATTGTTGGACTGCCAGACCCCGGCTCAGTTAAACGGCCATAACTTCTTCGTTTTAAAACATTTTTTAGTCGTTCAAAATTCCACGCGTTCGTAACTTCCGTCTCTACAACTTTCATTCAGAAAGAAGTTCGAGATTCCTGACAGATTTGTACAGATTTCGGCCTAAAGGGGACTACTCTAAAACTGATTCATATTTCTGACCTCTTTTATAGTAACGGCCATAACTTTGTCATACGAAAACATTTTTGAGTGATTCTTGAGTCTAAATTGCTTAGAATTTCATGATCTACAACTTTCATTTAGGTTTCTAAGGCAAATTAAGACTTTAAAGTTTCGGAAATTTGCAAAAATATTCTGCGACGATATTAAACTTAACTTTCTTTGATCCGATTGCTAAAACATGATGCCTCAAGCATTAATTTGCTAAGATAACATGTTCTAACACTTCGTATCACTTCATAACATAAAAAATAACAAAATCATAAACCTACTTATGTAAGATTCATGGCTTTTGCTCAAGAACACACGAAGAACACGAAGAACGGATAAAACCGTACATGGTAACGACTTATGTTCTTGAGCTTTTGGTTTTCGTACTTGAAATAATTTGAGCATTATAACTGCTTACATAAGTGATTAAAACACTTTATGATTGACAAAATTTGGTCATTATAACGACTTGTAAATTGAATTATAACAATTTATAAAAATGCTCAAGAACATACGAAGAACACGGAGAACGAATAAACCGTACATGGCTACGACATATGTTCATTGAGCTTTAAACTACGAATTGAAATTCGACATTATAACTACTACAAAATATAGAAAGGCTCAAGAACACGTGAAGAACACGGAGAACGACAATCGTACATGGCTACGACTCGCGTTCTTGAGCTTTTGAAACTAAAAATTAAATAAACATAATAACAACTAACAATTTACCTCTCGAAGTGCAAGCTTTAACAATTTCTTTGCACTTCCTTCTTGTCTCACAAGAACTCTCTCTATAAAATCTGATTTTTGCTCTTGAACTATGGTGAGAATTAATGAAGACATGGCTTAGTATTTATAGGCAAGCAAAGTCTAGGGCATAAAGGTCATTATGACAACCAAGCTTTGGCTCCAAGTTTGGCTTGGCTTTAACTTTGGCTCCAAGTTTGGCTCCGACTTTGGCTCCAAGTTTGGCTTGACTTTGGCTCCAAGTTTGGCTTGACTTTGGCTTGGAGTTTGGCTTAACTTTGGCTTGGCTTAGGCTTTAACTTTATCTACTAACTAGAGTTAACAACTAACTCAACATTAGTTAATTCTCTACTAACTTGTATACTTGACTTTTACTATTCACAGTTGACTTTTTCGTATTTATACCGTATAATTTTCGTATTATTCTCGTATTATTTTCGTATTCTACCCGTATAATTTTCGTATTATACGCGTATATGTGAATAGTGATTAGGGTTAGGTTATAACCCTTAGGGTTTCTAGGTTTAGGGTTTAGGTTTTAACCTTTTCTAAGTTTAACCAAACCCTAGTTTAGGTTTTCCAAACCCTAGAATTAGGTTTTTAGGTTTTAACCTTTAAATAACTTTTCGATTTTAATAAGTGTTAAGGTTAATTACTTGAACCGAAACACGAATTCCTACACATAAGTAATTCACATAGCACATATTTAAAAGCTCAATTCAAGCTTTACTAATCACATAACACATAGTTTAGGTTAAAAGTTTAACCTCTAATCGTAAACGAATCGTAGTTTCGAGTCGTTTTTAATCTTTAATATAGTTCAATGTATTGTTGAGCAATCGTTTTTAGGCTTCTAAATTAACAACCTTTATCATATCTTGACAGATCATTTTTAAAATATTTGGGATATTACATTCAACCCAACTTACAAGAATTTCGTCCTCGAAATTAACTTACAATTCACTTTACTCATTTAATATCATATTTATAAGTGCTATAAATATTCAAGATATTACATTCTCTCCTTCTTATCAGAATTTCGTCCTCGAAATTAACTTTACAATTACTTTAGTAATTTAATATCATATTTATAAGTGCTATAAATATTCAGGATATTACATTTTCTCCTTCTTATCAGAATTTCGTCCTCGAAATTATAATCATCTCCAATTTAATCTTCAATATGAATTTTCTAAATTCATCTTTTACTCACATTAAACTTCCAATACTTTGATTAGGTCTGAACAATGTTCACTTATCTCTACACATTTCCTTTTATAAAACTTGACGTTCAGTCTCACTCTTCCTTTATTTAGGATTCTTCGAACTTATACTGTTGTCAATCAAGACCTTGACCTTTTTTTAAATACTATGGATGCTAGATGACCCACAAGTTTAACAATCACTTGGATTGACAAACACTATTCTTGTGTAGCAATCAAATAAGATTGAGAACACTCATGACAGTACATTAGGTGATCAGCCTGTCGTACCATATTATCTCTTAAAGACGCGGTATGTTGCATCAACCGGAATCATATGTCCGTTTACTTATCATAACCAGAAATGTCTAGCCAAAACAATTGGCATTGACTCATATTTAAACCATTCAAACTTTTGAAAAGCAATTTTATGACTGTATACTGCACCTTGCAATGTGCGTTGATAACTCATCATGTATCATCTTCACACCAGGTTAAATGGGGTGCTGATGAATAAATCATTTTTATCCTTCACATTAAATCCGCCTAGCCAAAACAATTAGCATAGACATAAGAATAACATAGCCAAAAATTTTCCATTTTTGAAAATCAATTTTATGATTTTTATCACACCCACATCCCTATAACTGTGCATTGATGATCTTCGATCATAACCACAACATTTGACCATGTGTTCATGATAAAATTCATTAAATTTAACTCTATCTAGCTTGAAAAATTAGCATAGATGTAGTTAACAAAATTTTTCAGTTCAACTAGTGAACAATTCTTTTCAAAGGCACTCAAGTGCGAATATAACCATAAAGATCTAGCATAGCTAGAAGATTTTTGAAATACCCTCAATCCTCTATCTTTTCCATTATTCTCTAACCAAAACACAAGTTTTGCAAATATATAGTAATATAGTAAACTGGTTGGTTGTTTTAACCACAAGAACAAATATATCAGTTCCCCTTCTTATCAACACGGGATTGAAAATGTCTCAGTTCATATCAGTTTGTTCCAATATTCTTACCGAAATGACATTCGTAGCCGTATCTCATAGTCGGTTCGACTGACATATCATAGCCCCCGCCCATACAAGGGTTCGTTCACTCAGTAACTAACATACAAATATCTTTTAAAACCATTAGTTTTGACGTAACAACTAATAACTAATCAATATACATATGAGTGAAGAATTAACTTCTCAGAATATATACAAAGAAGAGTTGACACAAGATTTTAATTTACTTATCAATATAGCAAACTGAGTTATTCCTCCACCCAAGAACTAATGAATCAATTCCCCGTCTCATCAACACTATCCTCAAATGATATCATTCAGTGTGTAACCCGCTTTGAGAACACTGACCATGAATCATTCATACCAACAGTGTAGTTAGATCGGTTCTCTGAAGCATATTAAACTCTTTCCCATACAAGAGAGTCGTTCTACTCAGTTTTACTAATATGAGTTTTCAATTGCAATCTCTAATCGTTCTCTATAACTATCTTATGAATTCCCTGAATTCATTCATGTATCATTACAACTCATTATAAGCTTAATTCTTACAATCTCCAAATGAATTTCTTATTAACATCTCTCTATGAGTTTACTCATCTCTTATCTTAGGTATAATTACACATAATACCAAACATACCATTTCATTTTTATGAAACAGTTTCACACAAAAACTAATAAGATTATTTTATCTTATTGCTTGCTTTGAGAACTCTTTATGAGTCTATTTAACTTCAGATATTCTCGTAAAGAGTTTATCTTTATTCAATATATTACATTCACATAATAATTTTTATGTATTAAGACTTAATAAGATTTATGCGTATCTTTTAATTATATACGGACTCTTCACAAGTCCATTTCTTTTTTAATCCATCAGATTATACTCCAAGGTACTTGTTACCTCGAAACTATAATCCACTGCCCTGATACCAACTGTAACCATCATTCAATAGCACCTTACAATGGTACCTATCAGTTTGCCACCGCATGCGGCGTCCCCTACGGAGAGTCTGGCTTCGGTGCCTCCCTTCTATGGGCGGTCACCAGCGAGAGGCTCGGGGTTCTTTTTATATAGCTCTGATACCAACTGTAACCATCATTCAATAGCACCTTACAATGGTACCTATCAGTTTGCCACCGCATGCGGCGTCCCCTACGGAGAGTCTGGCTTCGGTGCCTCCCTTCTATGGGCGGTCACCAGCGAGAGGCTCGGGGTTCTTTTTATATAGCTCTGATACCAACTGTAACGCCCCCAAAATCCCCGCGCTTTCCACGCGGCGGACCTTGTGCGTTAACTTCGTACCTCTATCGACTTAACCAATGATCCCATAATCATATTGGTTGAATTAGTCTTATTTTAGACTATACATTAAAATTTTCTCTTAACTTTGTCCCTGGATCTTAACTTGATCTCGGTCTCATAAGTATACAAGTATCAACTTGTATTTCATCCATATAAATGGATAAAACCATATATAACGGTTTAATTTTAACCTTAGGATTTAAATATTCTATATACGTCCACTTGTAACGGTCTCATTCGTACTACAAGTATCAATATACAAAGATATCTCTTCATATCAATAATCCTACTTATATGGTATTCAGAATAGTAATAACGAGTTATACCTGGGTCCGAGGAACCTTAACGATGGATTTGACCAGTCAACATCGCTTAGTTCTGTCTCAGATGTACAGCACTCACAAGTTATTTACCGATCCTCATCCAGATAAATAGATCATTATCAACATTGTTTTAATATTTAACAATTCTACATTATATCAAATTTAAAGACATAACAACATTCTGATGATAATAATTTATATCATTCATTCAATATTCGGTTACATGTTTGTTTGTTCGTATTACAACAGTCGTTATGACTTATACAAATACAAGTAATAAACATGAAAACCTAATCTACGCTTCATCTTTACGTTCAAGATCTTCTTAACGTTCATCTTTAATCTGCAAATAAGGTTTTATTCGCAAGAATGAGCACGACGGCTCAGCAAGTCTAACATATTATCACATACACAATTTATGCTTTCATATAAACTTTAACATGCTTTGACTGAACATACATCTCAGTTAATAATCATATTAATTTATGCTTTAACAATAAACATATTTTATACATACTCATATGCATCATCAAATATCAATTAACATTTAACAGTTAATCAATAACTAACACTTAATTATTTAATCACATAAGATCTTCATTCATGTACTTTCACATATAAACTATCACATAATAACATGAACAATCTTAGAACATACTAATAACACATAAAAGTTTAGAACTTGCCTCAAATTGAAACTAGGGTTTTCCGGCGGAGCGTTAAACCCTACACAGTCATTTAGTGCATAAGCGGTTAGATTCATCGTATTATATAACTTCATAAGTCTTATATTAACTTATTTAAACTATTTCAATAGGTGGAATTATTTGGAAAATTGGCCAACTCAAAAACTCATTTTTAAGCCAAATTTTCGGATTTGGGCAGATTGTTGGACTGCCAGACCCCGGCTCAGTTAAACGGCCATAACTTCTTCGTTTTAAAACATTTTTTAGTCGTTCAAAATTCCACGCGTTCGTAACTTCCGTCTCTACAACTTTCATTCAGAAAGAAGTTCGAGATTCCTGACAGATTTGTACAGATTTCGGCCTAAAGGGGACTACTCTAAAACTGATTCATATTTCTGACCTCTTTTATAGTAACGGCCATAACTTTGTCATACGAAAACATTTTTGAGTGATTCTTGAGTCTAAATTGCTTAGAATTTCATGATCTACAACTTTCATTTAGGTTTCTAAGGCAAATTAAGACTTTAAAGTTTCGGAAATTTGCAAAAATATTCTGCGACGATATTAAACTTAACTTTCTTTGATCCGATTGCTAAAACATGATGCCTCAAGCATTAATTTGCTAAGATAACATGTTCTAACACTTCGTATCACTTCATAACATAAAAAATAACAAAATCATAAACCTACTTATGTAAGATTCATGGCTTTTGCTCAAGAACACACGAAGAACACGAAGAACGGATAAAACCGTACATGGTAACGACTTATGTTCTTGAGCTTTTGGTTTTCGTACTTGAAATAATTTGAGCATTATAACTGCTTACATAAGTGATTAAAACACTTTATGATTGACAAAATTTGGTCATTATAACGACTTGTAAATTGAATTATAACAATTTATAAAAATGCTCAAGAACATACGAAGAACACGGAGAACGAATAAACCGTACATGGCTACGACATATGTTCATTGAGCTTTAAACTACGAATTGAAATTCGACATTATAACTACTACAAAATATAGAAAGGCTCAAGAACACGTGAAGAACACGGAGAACGACAATCGTACATGGCTACGACTCGCGTTCTTGAGCTTTTGAAACTAAAAATTAAATAAACATAATAACAACTAACAATTTACCTCTCGAAGTGCAAGCTTTAACAATTTCTTTGCACTTCCTTCTTGTCTCACAAGAACTCTCTCTATAAAATCTGATTTTTGCTCTTGAACTATGGTGAGAATTAATGAAGACATGGCTTAGTATTTATAGGCAAGCAAAGTCTAGGGCATAAAGGTCATTATGACAACCAAGCTTTGGCTCCAAGTTTGGCTTGGCTTTAACTTTGGCTCCAAGTTTGGCTCCGACTTTGGCTCCAAGTTTGGCTTGACTTTGGCTCCAAGTTTGGCTTGACTTTGGCTTGGAGTTTGGCTTAACTTTGGCTTGGCTTAGGCTTTAACTTTATCTACTAACTAGAGTTAACAACTAACTCAACATTAGTTAATTCTCTACTAACTTGTATACTTGACTTTTACTATTCACAGTTGACTTTTTCGTATTTATACCGTATAATTTTCGTATTATTCTCGTATTATTTTCGTATTCTACCCGTATAATTTTCGTATTATACGCGTATATGTGAATAGTGATTAGGGTTAGGTTATAACCCTTAGGGTTTCTAGGTTTAGGGTTTAGGTTTTAACCTTTTCTAAGTTTAACCAAACCCTAGTTTAGGTTTTCCAAACCCTAGAATTAGGTTTTTAGGTTTTAACCTTTAAATAACTTTTCGATTTTAATAAGTGTTAAGGTTAATTACTTGAACCGAAACACGAATTCCTACACATAAGTAATTCACATAGCACATATTTAAAAGCTCAATTCAAGCTTTACTAATCACATAACACATAGTTTAGGTTAAAAGTTTAACCTCTAATCGTAAACGAATCGTAGTTTCGAGTCGTTTTTAATCTTTAATATAGTTCAATGTATTGTTGAGCAATCGTTTTTAGGCTTCTAAATTAACAACCTTTATCATATCTTGACAGATCATTTTTAAAATATTTGGGATATTACAAAAAATATTAATTTATCATTTTTCCTTTAGTTAGTAAGGTTTAATCATATTTTAATTATGGAAATTACCAAATGACATGCTAAAAATACAAACATATTTTTATAAAATACTACACGAAAAACCAAGCAACTTCCGTCAAGGACCCATCGCCGTAACCGGTCATAATTCCGGTGAACCGGTCGCCGGAAAGTTCCGGCCGGTTCATGAAAAAAAACCGGCAGAAACATTACCTATTTCCAGATTTTTGTCCAACTTTGGGGTCTTGGAGAAAAACCTTAATAACTTGAGTTCTATAACTCCGATGGAGCTCTACTAGGTATCGATGGAATCGTGACTTCCCGAACTACAATTTTCTGTGCTCAAACACCATTTTTGGATAAGTTTTGATTTCGGAAATTAGGCTTAAAGTGGACTGTTCATGCAATAACTTGGACAGTGAGGTGTGTTTGGTAAAAAATGCATAACTTACTCATTTTAACACATTTTTGGGTGATTCCAAAGGGAGTTTTTTCTTAACTTATCCATATATTCCCAGAAATTATTAAATCACAAAAATAATTTGTAGATTTTAAAATGTGCAATTTATTCGTGCAACCTATGTTTTGTTCGTCGGTAAAAATATTTTCAAGTATTTTGCTAGATTTTTCTACATAAATCCATACCACTATACATTTAAACCACATGGCATCCTATATAAACATGTCTATCATGATTATAAGCATAAATATCTCCAAGATAATATTTCTACCATAAAATTTAAAAGAAAACCAAGATTAGGGTTTTAAAGGAATTTTTATACCTTTTGCTTTTGATGGCTTGTTTTCTTTGCTTTCCAAAGTAGGTAATAAGTTGTGATGACATCCAAGAACACCCCCCTTGATGAAAATGACTTGACTCACTTAACTCGGTGGTGACTCACTACACAACTCACTTCCTTTTTCTTTAACTCACCTAGTTAACTCACTAAAACTCACTAGCACATTATATAGAGAATACTTGCAATATTTTGTAAACTCTTCACCAAATGAGCTAGCTTCTATTTATAGTAGTATAAATCTATACATATAACATATATATGTATAGATTGGACTTCAACATTTTTACAAAATTTGCTAGCCAAAAAGTTTGAGTGTTCCACACACTAATGAAATCAACAAATTGAATAAAAATTTGAAATCCATAGTACTCTCTCCATACCACCAGCCATGCTCTCTAATTTGTCCCATTTTTGATTTATTTTTATAGTCAAATTGGTAAATAATTGATCTTCTAGAAGCTTTGGCAATTGGATCAAGGAATGGGCTTGCAATTTATTTCATTTGGGCCATATATGATCATAATAATCCAACAACATTGGGCTACCAAAATAACTCACCCACTTCTTAATAAATTGGGCTAGCTTAATTAAATATCAACCCACAAAGCACATCACACAAATCCCTCACTTAATTAATTGTTTGGGATTATTTAAATAATTATAGGAACATTTAAATAATCAATTTAAATTTAATTTATATAATCAATTTAGACTTGTCATATTCAATATTAATTGAATATTTAATTATGGTTCCTCACAAAATAATCTTAGGTTAGTCCGTTAATTTAATAAATCCATTAATCGGACTTCCTTTACTAAAATTAACCGAATAGTCAAGAATCAAATTACCACATAAAGGTTTAAATTAAATTACACAATAACTCATTTAATTAGAATTTAGTTTTCCAATTTTATTTATAATGTAATTCAAAATTCTTGGTTCTTACAGTTTCAAAAAATTCAGCATCTTTTGACTCAATAATAATATTTTCATGTATTTCCTCTATTTTTGATTTATTAACCAAAAATCTATGTGCACTGCTATTATTAGCATAACCAATAAATATACAATCTATTATTTTTGGTCCTATCTTTACCTTTTTGGGTGGAGGAACCATTACTTTTGCTAAGCATCCCCACACTTTTAAGTGTTTATAAGATGGTTTTCGTCCTTTCCATAATTCATAGGGTGATGCATTAGACTTCTTTTGAGGTATTCGGTTGAGAATATAATTTGCTGAAAGAATTGTTTCCCCCCACAAATTCTGAGGTAGCCCAGAACTTAACAATAATGCATTCATCATTTCTTTCAAAGTTCTATTCTTTCTTTCAGCAACACCATTTTGCTGTGGTGAATAAGGTGCAGTTGTTTGGTGTATTATACCATGTTGTGAACAGATTTCAGCAAAAGGAAACTCATATTCCCCATCCCTATCACTTCTAATTATCTTAATCTTTTTATCAAGCTAATTCTCAACCTCATTTTTGTAATGTATAAACATTTTCAAAGCCTCATCTTTACTTTTGAATAAGTAAACATAACAATATCTTGTACAATCATCTATAAAAGTAAGAAAATATTTCTTACCCCCTCTTGTTTGTATATACTTTAAATTACAAATATCGGTATGTACTAATTCAAGAGGTTTTGTACTTCTGTCAATTGATTTAAAAGAAGATTTTCGAAGTTTTGCCTCAACGCAGACTTCACATTTATGATTGGAGTTAATCTCACATTTTGGCAAACATTCCATATTAATTAATCTACGTATAGTATTATAATTAACATGTCCTAATCTACCATGCCATAAATTAGATGACTCAATCATATAAGCAGAAGATATATTTTTATTAATATTGGAAGGTACAATTGTCATTACATTCATTTTAAAGAGCCCATTGCTCACATATCCCTTCCCCACATACATTCCATTTTTGGTTAGGACAAACTTGTCCAATACAAAGACCAATTTAAATCCCTTTTAACTAAGAAGAGATCCTGACATTAAATTCTTCCTAATATCATGCACATGGACCACATTATTGAGGGTGAGTTCCTTGCCAGATGTCTTCTTCAGAACCACCTTTCCTTGTCCAACAATCTTGGATGTGGAAGAATTCCCCATGTACAATTGTTCTCCATTCTCAATTTCTTGATATGTGGAGAACATCTTCCTATCAGAACACACATGGCGGGTTGCTCCAGTATCTACCCACCATTCCCTGGGATTTTCAACCATGTTTACTTCATAAACAACCGCTAATAGGTTCATTTCAGAAACGTCTTCAAGAAGACCGTCCACTTAGTTTGTGCAGACTTCTTGTTCTGGTCTTTGCGTTTACGACAATCCTTTGCCCCATGTTCAGGCTTATCACAAATGTAGCACTTGCCTTGGAACTTTTTATTCATTCCTTGTTTAGGCCCGTTTTCGGTGTGTTTTCTCTTATTAGACTTTTGACCTTGTTCCACCACGTTGGCTTTATGCTCCACAAAAGTCCTTCCTGCTTTCTTTTCAGAAGCACAGTTATCCTCTTCAATCCTTAATCTCACGATTAAGTCTTCAAGTTTCATCTCTTTGCGTTTATGCTTGAGATAATTCTTAAAATCTTTCCATACTGGTGGTAATTTTTCAATAATAGCAGCAACTTGAAAAGATTCACTTAAAGACATACCTTCTGCATGTATTTCATGCAGGATTACTTGTAGTTCTTGGACTTGGTTGATGACAGCCTTGGAATCCACCATCTTATAGTCCAAAACCCTGCCAACTACGAACTTCTTCGTGCCAGCATCTTCTGTTTTATACTTCTTATCCAAGGAATCCCATAATTCTCTTGCTGTCTTGAGAGAACTATACACAATATACAATGTGTTATCCAATCCATTGAGGATATAATTTCGACATAGGAAATCAGCATGTTTCCATGCATCAATAGCAACAACAACCTGCTTATCTGATTCATTCTCATTAAGCACAGGGGGCTCTTCATGAAGAAACCTTGCCAAGTTGAGCGTAGTGAGATAAAACAACATCTTCTGTTGCCATCTTTTAAACTCTGTTCCATTGAATTTTTCTGGTTTTTCACCATGGTTCACAGGAACATTTGGTATCATAGGTGTAGAAGAAGAAGAACCGATTATAGTAACAGAATCGGTAGCCATACTTTTGCAAATATAAATTAAATATAAAAAGATAATTGTCTTAAGATTGTTATTGAAAACTAATATATATTTAATAATATATATAAACTTATCTTATTTAACGAACTTCTAAGAAAATAATATGTCAATACTAGTATTTTATATATTATGTCCTTAAGACAATTATGCCCTCCTTATTGGTGCTTCGAGTTAGCGGCACTTGTCTCCCAGGATATAATGACAACGTATGTTATAGCAGCACTACAAATAACACACACAACGAACCAAAGAAATGCTTTGAACTCTCTCTCAAATAACTTATGAAATATGAAGACTATGATATTAGAATGTTTTTTTTTTAATTTGAATGAATTGTTGTCTATGCCAAATGGCTGCCTCCCTAAACTATTTATAGGAAGGTTTAGTGACCCTTCAAATGGGTCACAACCCTTGCGAATAGTCACAACCCTTGCGAACAGTCACAACCATTGCGAATGGTCACAACCATTACGAATGGTCACAACCCTTGCGAACGGTTACAATCATTACGAAATGACACGATTGAAGAGACATGACTTTTTGAACGGGAGTGTCCGTATGAACGAAAAGTCACAACCTTTCATTCATTTTGAATTTGGCTCAAATTCTAACATTCGCTACCTAGCAAGATCAAAAATAAATCTCACGAGCACCCCCTTAATCAACTTCAAATCTCAGACTGCACCGTGAGCGAGTATAAATATTCTGGTTTTGGATTTGGCTACAAATATTGCTGTTTCTACCCAAGTAAAAGTCATGCTATATATTATGTCACGTACGATTAGGCACAGATGGGATCCACATCAACTCCTCTTGATGTATCCTCCGGTCAAAGATCATACACATGAATTCGACTGTGAAATGTGCTCTGTGGATATAGACCCAAACTATTGGTTCTATCATTGTCGCGATTGTGATATGTGAGTTGCCTTGGTCAAGACGATAGCTCAAACATCAAGTTTGGGGTACCATAAAAGTTGACTATCATCAACATGGACTCACATTTGTTCAAAATAAAAGGAAACGGGCTGTGTGTAGCAGTTGCAATGACGATATTGATGTTGGTGCATCAGCCTTTGAATGTGCTTCTTGTAAATATCTACGTTGTCTTGTTTGTTCCAGAAGTACTTCTAGTGACAGTGATTGATACTTGTGATCATAACCCAATGGTCAAGTAAGGGTTAATGACTTAATGAGTTACGCCCCGTGTTCTTGTGGAGAAATGGTTGGGCTTAAATATGTCATGACTGTTTATTGGATATTGCGATCAGCTTACACTCGTAACTTCCGACTTGGTCACCACCTTGGCACCTTCACCCACGAGGTCACTGTTGAGTTTCTTAGGCAATTGGCAATATTGACGTATCGGAATATTAGTTAGACAGCAATACTATTACACAAATACGAATGACTAATTATCATAGTAACACAAACTAGAAAAACTTTGAATCAGAAGGAACATAGAAAATTTTCTGAGTTCGCAAGGAAATTAATTTTTTTTTAAATATTAATATAATTGTCAAAAATTGGATAATTCAAAAATCTTAACATAACGTATTTATAGTGCTAAATAACTTTACTACAACTATTACAAAAATTAAGGAAAATAATAAAATCTTAATAAAATAAAATAAAAATTAACCCAAAATATAAACGGACCAAAAATAAATTAAACTATTGTATTTTTTTAAATAATAAATAAAAACAAATATAATATACTAAATCTTCAAATATCCTACTTTTCAATCCTGCAAAAGCCGTACTCAACTCCCTAAGTTCTATGTTTGAGATGGTTTTTTTTTTCTTCTGTAATTCTTTTTTGAATGGTCAATGATATTACTATAGGTACAATGAATCACATAATCAATCCACTTGATGTATCCGCCTGTTAAAGATCATCCACATGAATTTGACTGTGAAGTGTGCTCAGTGGATGTAAATCCAAATTATTGGTTCTATCATTGTCACGATTGTGGATGTATCTTCGTCATGATGTTTACTCAAATACCAAATTTGGGGCTACCGTTAAAGTTGACAATTTGCACCCACACCACCTCACATTTGTTCAAAATAAAAAGAAGAAAGCATCGTGTGGCAGTTGTGGACCTTGTGGTACTAGTAATATTGGCATTGGGACAGCAGTTCTTGAATGTGCGCAAGTTTGTAATCAGCTCTTTCTTCTAGTAGTAATTTTTACGGTTGTTTTATCTATAGGTTGTTGTTCTTTTAAATTTAGTCAGTTACTAAAATATATATATATTATGAATCAGAAATCTTCTATCCATCCTTTGTCTTATTTTCTATTTCATGTCAAATATTGTTTTCAAATGTAATGTAATTTACGGTGAACTTTTTAAATAAATAAACCTGGTATCTATATATAAAACAGAACAATGGATGAGACAGAGAAAGGTAAAAAAGATCTGAAATTATATTCTAATGCTCAGTCATTAGTTGAATTCATAAAAATATGAGTCAATCATCACACGTGTTGATAATTCCTAACAAAAACTAGTACCCATGTTGATAATTCCTACAAAAGACAACAAACAAAAACGAAAACTCTATACAATTACGCAAGGAATTATATATAACATTCAGTTCCCAATGCCTTATCATGGACCATATTTTGGTTCTTTGCATGGATGGTTATGTACCATCGAAAAATACTCCATGATAATAACTCTTGTCAACCAATTCTCCAACAGAACCATCCGGCTTCCAAATTCAAACATCCGTACAATGTAGGTGTGAGTCAATGAATAAAATTATGGTTTTCATTTGACCTAATTAATTAAATGAACTAAAATGAATAAGCCGAAAATAAATGAACGAGACCCGAGAGGGACCCTAGAAGGCTCGTGGGGACAACTCATTTTTGGAAATTGATTAAGGGATTGGATTAGCGGCTAGAAGAATCAAACAATTTGGGCATTACTCGGATAACTAAGGGTATTCTAGAAATTTTCCTACGACTAAAGGTATTTTTAAAATTTCCCTCAAAGTCACATGTCTGGGACATGACCCCCTTTGCCAAAAGACTCTATAAATAACCCCCTCAGTTCAAGATAAATGGACTTGGAACCTAACAACTCTCTAGGGAATTCTCTCCGAGTATGAGACACAAGTGAATATTCTTGAACCCTCGAAATTTGGACTTGAATTCTCTTGAGACCCGAAACACCAGAGAAAGCTTTTGATCCTTGGATTCTCTCAAAAACTCTAAAAACACACGAAAGGCTCTTAGAAACTAGATATTACTTTGGGATCCCGAGAGTTTTGCCTTGTGTTATTCAAGTGATTGTCCACCTGTTCTTCTCCCCTCTCCAATCGATCAATTAATTATGTATTCTTCACAGATTGCTCACCTCTAACCCCAACACGAAACCCTAACCCTAGCAAGGTACGAAATTTCTTGCCTATATTCTTTTGGCGACTCTGCTAAGGAGGTGAAAGTTTGTGAAAAGTATGCCCAGAACTCGAAGTGAAAGAGTTTCGAGAAGAATTTCACCAGAAACGCCTTCACCCGAATTTGTCGCAAGACAATTAGACCTTGACCGACCAATCGTTGAGGAAGCTTCTAACAGTAGTTTTACTTCTCCAATGGCCGACCAAAACGTGTAAGGAAATGCTGGAAGACAAGGTGATGAGGTAATGGGAGAACAAACTATGGCGATGAACAATATGCAGATGGAAATAGTAAAGGCGCTGAAGGAGGTACAAGAAGGCCAGGGGATGATAATGAGCATGATGATGGAGATGCAGAGGCAGCAAAAGGAGATGGCCACTTTTCGTCAACAGATGATGCAAGTCCCTGCCTTTAAAGTTATGTTTCCTGGGAGCTCGCAGCAGCAATAGCAAATGGAAGTCGATAATAGCAACAAGAACCAACATAATGTGCCTCCTCTGATAAAAACCCAACAGATCATTTACAGACATAAAACATCCAAACTAGCACAAACAGGATCAAATATATAAAAACTAAATCACATATACAATCACAATAAAAATACATAAATAAGAATTAAGAAAACTTACATGTTTCCATGGAAGTTTCAGAAGACGAAGGCTCACAGGAATATACCAACTTTATTACTAAGAAAGGTTTTTACAAATGCTTGATAATCAAGCTAGAGAGAGAGAAAGGAGGATCAAGATTAAGCGTGCCTACAAATGAATCTGGCCACGCTATTTATACAAGAAAAGCAAATCTAAATACGTAAGCAATGATGTAACAAGCTACATGATTGCCCCGACATAATTATACAACTTTAATAATTAAAGCAAAACTTTATAAAAGTCTCTGGCCGACATTCTGCTTTATGAAAAGCAGATTCCTTCACGCGTGAATACCTTTACGCGTCATCCATTTTGTCCTTGTCCTTTGAGGGATTATCAATCTCCTTTATTTTTTCTTTCAAACGATTGATTTCTTCATTTCCATATTGTTTGAATTTTCGGTTATGTTCTTTCATCAGTTTAACTTGTCTCTCCATAATATCAAGCCTATGGTTGTAATCTGGTTGAGTATCAAGTTCTGGAAATTCATCCTGGTTCATAACCTGATTCATAATGTTTTGAACTTCTTGTGAAAATTCTTCTGGAGATTCTCCTTCTTGAGTTTCTGACTGACTTTCTGAATCAGAAGCCACAGTCCTGGTAGCCATGGACATATTATCCTGGTCTTCATTATCACTGTCAGATAGTGATGTCAATTCCAACAACTTTTGACGAATTTCTGCTTTTGAAGCATTAGGATATTTCCTCTTTAAAGATTCCTTTAAGGATTTGATGGGATCAATAATTTCCTCCCTTTCTTTGGCCTTTGAGGCTTTCTTTTCAAGAGCTTCATAATGTTGAATATGATCAACAGCAAGATGCAGAATATCTGAGTATTCAAATTTGTTCCACCATTTATATTTAAATTGGCGGATCAAGGTTGGAAGACCATAATTAAATTTTTCTTGAAATTTTGTTCCAAATTGCCAACCCCATATCCATGGAATTTGATAATTTAAGAAAAACTTAAATAAAGGATATTGAAAATTTATAAATTGTTTTCCCCGAAATTGAGGATATAATTCAACAAATTTAAGAAAAACAGAGTATAACTCTTTGGGCAAAATTTCCGGTTCAGGACCAAGTCTTTGCCACCAATTATAAGACCAATTTGGAAGTTCAATATTACCAAACTCTGGACCAAATCTAAGAAACCACGTATGTTTCTTCATTGGGTTTTCATAATAAAAACAATTATACCAGGCATCTTTATAATCCCAGTAAGTATAATTTTGGTGAGGATAATTTGACATTTGTCTAGTCCTATTAGGATCTAGTCCCCAATCAGTAGGAGAAAGCATTTTTTTGAAATAAGCTTTAGAAAAGCTAAATGGAGCATGCTAATAATCAACAGATTGAGTTTCACTCAAAATCGTTTCATAAAATAATCTTATATTTTGGGATCATTTTAAAGGATAATTGACAGTTGGCTCAAAATATCTAGAGGCCACATAATTAGGGTCTTTAAACCATTTCACGTCTTGGTTTTCAACTGTAAGAACCACTTCACAGAATTGTGAAATGCGGATATTATCCATTTCTTCCTTTTGAAGGGCATCTTTCATAGTTAAGATGGGTTTACCTCTCGATGTGGAGGCACCACGTGTGGTATAACCACCTATTCCTCCTCTTTTAGAGGAGACTATTTTCCCTGTAAGAATTCACGGGTTAAATAATCAGGGAGAGAATTTAATTCTCCTTTAATATATTCAATATGAAAATCAAATATGACCAATAAAGATTGCCATCTTGCAAATTGTTGTTTAGCAACTAAGTTTTTAACATCTTTTTCAAGAACTTCTTTGATAGCAGAACAGTCAATTCTGAGAATAAATTCTTGATTTAATAAATCTTCTTGAAATTTAAATAAACATTTAATTACAGCTAACATTTCTTTTTTAATAGTAGAATACTTACTCTGAGTAAGATTCCAATGACCAGAATGATATCTAACTAATTCTTCTTTATTTTTATGAGGATTTAATTGTTTTAATATTCCTCCATATCCTAAATTAGAAGCATCAGTTTCTACAATTTTCTTCCAATCAAAATGAGGTAAACAAAGACATGGAATAGATTTAACTTTTAATTTTATCTTTTTTATAGCATCAGTATGACCCTTATGCCAAGCAGGAGGATTTTTAGTTAATCTTTCATACAAAATCTTTGTATCTTTAGCAAGATCTTTATAAAATTCAGCAATATAATTCAAACTACCAAGAAATCTCTGTAACATTTGTTTATCTTTTATTTCATTAGGAAAGTTTTTAGCAAAAGCAATAGATCTATCAATAAGAATTATTGTCCCTTGATGAATATTATGACCAAGAAATCTTATTTTTATTTGAAATAAACTCATTTTTGAAGCAGAAACTACTAATCCATTTTTCTTAGCAATATTTAAGAAGATATTTAAATGTTTAAAATGTTGATCAATATTATCAGAAAATATTAAAATATCATCAATATAAACAATACAGAAACTAGAATATGAGTAAAATATATCATTCATAATTTTCTGAAATTCAGAAGGAGCATTTTTTAAACCAAAAGGCATAACATTCCACTCATACTGCCCAAAAGGAACTGTAAAAGCAGTTTTATATCTATCTTTAGGATCAATTTGAATTTGCCAAAATCCTGATTTTAAATCAAATTTAGAAAAGATATTAGCAGTAGCTAATCTGTTTAACAAATCTTTTTTATTAGGAATAGGGTACCTAATCCATTTTAAGACTTTGTTTAAAGGTTTATAATTTATTACAAGTCTGGGGATTCCTCTTTCAATTTCTGAATGTTTCATAACATAGAAAGCAGAACAACTCCAGGGAGATGAACTAGGACTTATTAAGCCTTTTTTTAGTAAAGTATCAATTTCTGTTTTACAATAATCTAAAGTTTTCTTATCCATTTGAGATGGTCTAGCTTTAGTAGGTATAAAATCTTCAGAAAAATCTTCCTTATAAGGTAATTTTATCATGTGTTTCTTTCTATCCCAAAAAGCATTAGGCAAATCAGCACAAACTTCATTAGTTATTTTTTCTGTAATTTCTTTTATTTTTCTCTGAATTAGGGGATCATGAAGTTTATTATCAATAGTTAATAAATTAATTTCCTTTTTTAAAAAATTAATTTGATTTTGTTTAAAAATTAAACTTGTCTTTAATTGATTTAAATCTTTTGTAATAGGAGAAGTAATAAATTTATAAGTAATATGGACTCCATCTAAGGTAGTATGAATACCTGCAGAATCTATAGTAATAGGTTGAATCATGTTTAAGAATGGTGTTCCTAATATCATAAATTGGGTAAGATTTTGAACTAAAATGAAAGGAGTCTTAACACACATTCCTTCATTACAAATATAAGCATTTGACAATTTAAAATTAATATTCATTTTATTACCATCAGCAGTACTTAAACTTTGTTTAGTTTTTTCAAAATAATGTGTAGGGATTAAACCTTCTTTTATACAGTTCATATCTGCACCACTGTCAACTAAAGCAACAGTATTAACAATAAAATTTTCATCAACAACTAAAGTGACTTCAATATACCATTTTTGAAAAGTAATTTTTTCAATTTGACATAAAAATTGTTCTGAAGTATCATCTTCCTTATTTTCAACTTCTTCATTTTCATCCTCTTTATTTCCTAAAGTATTTTTGAATTGTCTTAAAGCTAAGCTTTCAACAAATTCTAATCTGTCTTTTAAGTTATTAATTTCTTTTTCTGAGAATTTAATTCTTCTTTTAAATCATTAAGTGTAATGGGTTTTTCTTTAGGAGCATTTTGAATTCTGTTAATCACTTCCTGCAAAGAATAATGAGTATGAATCTTAGGTTTTCTATTATGTTCTACATGTTGTTCTTTAGTCTGATTAATATATTTTTCAATTATTTTTCTCTTTTCTATAGGATCTTTAATTTGATTTATTATGTCAAGAATAAATTGTTCTTGTTTAGACAAAACATTTATACTAAGACCATTCATTTTTAAAGCTGCATTATAATGATTTTCATCTGTTTTACAGGCACATAAATCATCAAGAGAACTATCAGTTTCAGAGGAATCAAACACATCAGAATCACGGATATTAAGCACTTCATTAGTACTGTCATATTCAGATGTATTATCAGAATTATCAGAATCATCAGATTGCATCAGAATATTATAAATTTTCTCTTTAACAGAATTATCAATTTCTAAAGAATTAATTTTCTTTTTAAGAGTACACTTATTAGCATAATGACCTTTTTTACCACATTTATGACAAATAACATCTTTTAAAGATTTTCTTTTAAAATTTCTTTTCTTATTAAACTTTTTTGGTGTTTCATTTTTATTCTCATATTTTCTTTTTCTCCTTCGTCTAAAAAATTTGGCAGGTTTAGATGAAGGTCTTCTACGTTTATCGGGGGAAGCAGAAACTAAAGGATAACTAAATTGTTCACAGAATTCACCAATTTCTTTTCTATGAGTAATACCTTGTTTTTTCAATTGAGCCTTTAAGTTCAAATCATTACATAGAGCTAAACCTTCAAAAATCATTTCATTAATTAATTCTCCATAAGTGTAAGCATCATAAGGAATTTCCAAGATTCTATTAAAACTTCCTTGTTGATTTCTTAATCTAGTTCTAACTCTTTCTGCAAATAATTTAGGTAATCCAGAAACAAATTTTTCTTTCCAGAAACTCGAATTAGCATCTGGCCTATGCATGATTTTTGACATAAAGACATCCTTATAGCATCTAAAATGAGTAAGAGTAGGACATTTTAAGTTTATTAATAATTCTCTACTGCAATCCATAGAATGGAATCCTATACCAATAAAATGTTTAATAATTGTTTGAACGAGCGTATAAGCCATGTCATCAACAGTTTCAGTTTTAGCTTGAATTGTGGTTTGAATGTCTTGTATAGTAGTACTTGGACCTATCTGTGTTATAGGACCAGCAGCAACAGGGACTTGAACAGGAACTTGAATAATTTTTCTAGCATTTAAAACCTCAGCACGTTGTGCATCATGTAAAACATTATCCCACCAACCTTTAAGTTGACCAGTAAAACCCGCAATTATAAAATTCACAATTTGAGCTTCTGTATTATTATTAGCTTTGCAAATAGTAGTATACATTAGCATTCTATGCATAACATGGAAAATTTGTTGTTCTCCACAACCATCAATATTCCATTCATAAATCTGATCAGGTGAAAAACTGACTCTATCCATATTTATAAAATTTTCTTCAAATAAAACATCCATTGGTGTTGGTCTAGGATAATAATATCTTCCATAAGGAACTCTATTCTCAGGAGATTTTTTATTATTAAAACTTATCTTGTTAATTTTATCATTTTGATTCTCATGACTTAAAGCTTTAAATTGAGAAGTAAGATTTTCAATATCTTCTTCAACATAATTTTCTTCATTTATTACAGAAATAGAAGGACCTTTTCCTTTATCTTGCATTTTTTGAATTTCTTCTAGCAATTTTTTCATAAAATCACTGTCCTTTTTTGAAGTTAAATTAAAATCTGAATAAATAGGTCTAGGTATAATTGTAGGATATTTTGTATTTTTATCAGAAACAGTTTGACTAACTGGTTGTATAATAGGTTGATCAACTCTTTTCAAAATATTGTCTGTTATCTCTTCCACCCTAGAAAGTTGATTTCCTATAGTATGTAGGTGAATATTTGTAAAATTATTTTGAGCAAATAATTTTTCATTTATAACTTTAGAATCAAGATCATTGACAAAGGTTTCAACAATAGCGTAAGCCTTAACAGAGTTATTATTTTGTTGTGACAAAATTAAGGGGTCATTCATAGGGGGATGAACAGCCCTAATAATAGGACCTTTAGATGTTTGCCAATTTTTCCAAAAATCAGAAATAACATTTATTTCAGGAAAATTAGTTTGAGTTTGGAAAAACCAATCAACAAAAGATATAACTTGTTTATTTTCTTCAATATATTTGTAAAACATTTCTTTGAATTCTAGAGTTTGTTTTTTAGAATAATATTTAAAAAACCAACTTCTGAATTCTTTATATTTAGATAATTGAAATTCAGCATTAATTTTGATTCTGTCAATTACAAAATTCGATTCATCAGACCATTCAATTACATTAACAGAAAAATTCATATCACTAGGTGTGGGTGAACCTATGTCCAATCGATCAATTAATTATGTATTCTTCACAGATTGCTCACCTCTAACCCCAACACGAAACCCTAACCCTAGCAAGGTACGAAATTGCTTGCCTATATTCTTTTGGCGACTCTGCTAAGGAGGTGAAAGTTTGTGAAAAGTATGCCCAGAACTCGAAGTGAAAGAGTTTCGAGAAGAATTTCACCAGAAACGCCTTCACCCGAATTTGTCGCAAGACAATTAGACCTTGACCGACCAATCGTTGAGGAAGCTTCTAACAGTAGTTTTACTTCTCCAATGGCCGACCAAAACGTGTAAGGAAATGCTGGAAGACAAGGTGATAAGGTAATGGGAGAACAAACTATGGCGATGAACAATATGCAGATGGAAATAGTAAAGGCGCTGAAGGAGGTACAAGAAGGCCAGGGGATGATAATGAGCATGATGATGGAGATGCAGAGGCAGCAAAAGGAGATGGCCACTTTTCGTCAACAGATGATGCAAGTCCCTGCCTTTAAAGTTATGTTTCCTGGGAGCTCGCAGCAGCAATAGCAAATGGAAGTCGATAATAGCAACAAGAACCAACATAATGTGCCTCCTCTGATAAAAACCCAACAGATCCCCATTATAAATCTTGAACCTCAACATATTGGTGATGCGACACAACAAAGGGCAGAAGTAAGTCCCGTCCAACAACCATTTGTTCCGATCAATACGCCACCATTCGCACAAGTGCAGGTAAACCAACCATATCAATCCACAACCAACAACCGAACCACTAACAGATTTTGCGAGATGCAAGTGTGCATCAACAAGTCTCTTTACCACCCACACCCCAAATGAACCAGTATATAATGGCATCCCAGAAAGCCCTTATATCCAGTTAATATGTGACGAAAGAAGACATGATAGATGTGATCAATCAGATGCGCAGGTAGACAACTAGGCTTAAAAAATTGGACTTCACCCCACCATACCCGGCACATGTGAGAAGGCAGTCATACCCTACAAGATATATTGAACACCCACCACAATTCCCTAAGTATAATGTGGAAAAAGGAAATGCGAGGGAGCATATTGCATGTTTTGTGGAATCAATGTCCCCGTGGTTTGGTAATGATGAAACTAACAATCACAACATCTTATTAAGGGAGTTCAACAAAACATTGACAGATAATGCTTTCAGTTGGTACTATAACTTGGAAAAGGGGTCGGTCCAGGACTGGGATGACATGAAGTTACAATTTTTTAAGAAGTTCTTATATATATGTGCAGAAACAGGTGACCATTGTGGAGTTGATGAGAATCACACGGAAATCGAACGAGGAGTTGTCAGACTATGTAGATAGATTTAGGGCTCAAACGCAAAAGTATATAGAGCCGATTGAAGAAAAGAATCTTGTAAGCATATATAACAATGGTGCCCTAGATGCCTTCAAACCCCACCTCATTACCAAGGCCTCTAATTCATTTGCAACACTTTCATCGTTTGCACAGGACTTGGGAAAAATCAAATCATTGCCCGAAAGCCATGAGACCATTATGTGGAAAGGCAATAGGACAACTACTATGGCTTTGGCGGATTCTCAGCCAAAACCATAGGGGGAAAGAGGGAAAGAAGTGACAAGAATACATATTTGTCAGAGCCGGAAGCCATCACTTGCAACGAGGAGGTATTTAAAATTTTGTATATGCAATGGGTAGAAAACAGAGTGGTGAAGCATCTAAGACCCAGATTCATGGTAACCGAAGAGATGAAGAAAAGAGCAAACTTCTGTGTGTATCATCAATACCCAGGACACTCCACCATGAATTGTCGCAATCTGCGAAGAATTTACCACGAAAAATTAGCAGCAAGTGAAATCGAATTAGAATAGGGAAACAGCATGCTAGATAAGCCACCACCTAGACCTGGCAAACAGGCCGGGCCAGCCCAAACAAGATGGGCTAAATACGGGCCGGCTTTTTATGGGCTAAAAATACAAGGCCCGTGGCCCGGGTTGGGCCGGGCCGGGCTAACCCGCGGGCCAAAAAATAATCTTTTTCCTTGCGTTCTGCACCAGTTGACCATAGCCGGAGCATACCAACCGGCAATCAGACAACACCCCAAAATCACAAGGAAACACTAAACCTTCTTAAACTAACCATTAGCAAGACTAATTCCCTAAAAACCAAACACAAACAGATCCAAAATAATATGCTATCAATTTATTTTTTGAAAAATTATTTATTAAATTAAAAAAAAATTATCTTATAGTTACAGATCGTTAATCATCTTCATCTCCACTCGAACCTTCCTAAACTAACCGCTAACAAGACTCACGGAACTAAAAATACATTTGTCTGGGATGTTGATCGAATAGTGTAGCCATTTTTTTTTTCTTAAAAAACAATTCTAAGAATTCAATTTATTTACAACACGGAACTGACAGAGGAATGAAGATTGATGGGGCCAAAAATCCCCACCTTATATTATTGAAAGCTACACATAATAAGATCTCAGCAATTAAACAAGGTTTTTTTTTATATATTTATTATTAATAATGCAATAAAAGTAACACCTAGATCTAGATCTACCACAAACTCAAAAACAGATTAGCATATATTTAGATCTACTATTCGCAAACAATAAGATCTGCAACAAGAATAAGAGAAAAAAGAAAAATATAATAGATGAATATTAACGAGAGAGAAAATATGGTGAGAGAAAACTCTTCATGGAGACTGGAGAAGGAAACTCTTCATTTGCTTCATTCGCCAACAAGATTTGTTGGAGAGAGTGAGAGACTAACACTTGAATAAAACAAAAGCTCTAAGTAAGGAAAAAGAGATGGAGAGAGAAATGAAAAAAATACATTGAAAAGGAAACAATAAAAAAGAATACATTAAAAAGGAAATAATAAGTTATCCTAGCTTAGTTGGTTCGAGCTCTTGCATTAGCATTAGCAATTCGGAGGTCTCAGGTTCAAGTCTCTATATGATCATTATTTTGTAAAAAAAAAAAAAAAGATACGGGCGGGCCGGGCCAAAATGGCCTAATTTTTTTTGGGCTGAAATACTAAAGCCCGTGGCCCAAATTTTTATGGGAGGGCTGACCCAGCCTGCGGCCCTGGGCTTTTTTTGCCAGGTCTACCACTGCCCTAACAAACTAGAAAATGAAAAATATTTTCTTATTTTTATTCGTGTTTTCATTATTAAATAAATGCATTATATCTTGATCTTTACATTAAATTTCGATCAAAAAAAATTCAATAAAAGTTATACTTTTTACTTTAAAAGTAGTAAGGCACCTGATCAATCAGTCATCGACTCGAAAAAGTTATACTTTCCACTTTAAAAGTAATGAGGTACCTAGATAATCAGTTCTCGGCCTAAAAATAATGAAGCACCTGAATAATTAGCCATCGACCTAAAAGTAATGAGGCACCTGAATAATCAGTCCTCGACCCGAAAATAACGAAACACCTGAATAATCAACCCTCAACCCGATAATTACACTTTCAAACTTTAAAAGTGATCGAGACACTTGATTCTAAGGATTCAACTCGACAAGTTACACTTTATCTTCAAAAGTTGAGAACGTTATGCTTTACACGTCAAAAGTATTAATGATATGATAAATGTTATTCAATTTAAAACGTTATGCTTTTTAAAAGCAATATGATTTATTAATAAAATTGTTCATACTTTTACTTATACTTGAATGAATTTTTTTAAAAGTATAGATCGAAGTGTTAGTTTGTGAATACAAATTGATTTTATATATATATATATATATATATATATATATATATATATATATATATTATGCACATTCTTGCCTTGGAATACTAATTTGAATAACTATGATTCAAGGACCAAATATTGTATCATAAGGGTTCAAGTTAAAGGCAAAGAAGTGTAATAAATAGAAAATATTTTGATAATTGAAAACATGATATAAAATTAAGTTTTCTTATATAGGAAACGAGAAAACTATAAAGAGTTGTGCTCTAAAAGCCATGATACATCGAATTGAATAGGGGGCAAAGACAAAGCCTCAAAGTCCGCCTTAGCACCATCTTGAGCTTCTGCAATGGTTGATATCTTTTCGTCAAGACCGACTCAAACATTTGAAGCTTGGCTTTCAACTTAGTCACGATATCTTTGACCTCCGATAGCCTCTCCAAAGGCACTCTCTCTGTAGAATCCTTTTGGGAAGGAGCGACGTCGGCAACAAGTTCTAAAGGATTCTCCCTCGAGGGAGTAAGACCCGAAACCATAGCGTCAGCATCATAGGAATCCCCAGTACCTTCAAGGTTATTGAAAGATGATGCTGCATGTGGATGAGAAGAAGGAACTGAACTATGCACAGCTGGAGCAGAACTGACATCAGACAATGAGTCGTTAGCACTATAACTGATGCGCTGATTATGAGGAGAGAAAGCATCGCTAGTAGTCCCAACAGGTCGGGAAGGTCCACAAATGGCAGAACCCATGGCCTCACTTCTAGCACTCCTAAGAACTCCTATGAGGGCATGGCGTCATCCTTTTAGCACTTTTAAAAACTCCTATGGGGGCATGGCGTCATCCTCCTAGCACTCTTGAAAACTCCTACGAGAGCATAATTGTCATCCTTCTCACCCTCATCATCCTCAATCATTCGAGAAGTCTAGAACTGGTAGGCCAATATTCTTGAAGAGCACCATTAGGAAAGAAGTATGCAGAGCGCATCTTGGTCCTGATGAATGTTGAGATCCCTGCACAGATGGATACACTAAAGGATGCCAGCATTTTCGAGCCTCTTCACGTGGTCAAGGTTCTTTATAATCTCGTTTGTCTAATGTTGCCATCCCTAAAGCCGATGCCAAGAGTCGGGCTGGAAGCGAACCAGACTCTATAGGTATTCTTGCATCTCAATGCATATGCGGTGAATACGACTTGCACTTGGATAGTTGTCCCAGCTTTCTTAAGTCGTAGCGTAGAGATACAAGCCTTCCTTCTCGAGGCGAGGAAAAGAGTGCCGATCATAATTCTTGACACGATTTTAGAAGAGGTCATTATCTCCGAAGAAATAAGCGCTCCCCAATCAGTGACAGGTGGTGGTGACCTTGTGATTTATGGCGTGATCTTTAGAACTTGTTTGTAACATGTGACATAAGAATTATATTGTGGAAAAAGCATATGAAATAATCAACCTGCTTACGATAGTGCATTATGATTGCAATAAGGCGCCTTGAAGAAACTTTTATTTGACAGTAGCCGGCAGAAACAAAGTCCAATGCTTGAAAAAATAGATTTTGTCTGGAAAAGAGCAATCCAATTTTACCTCTCATGAGTCCTTGTCTCTGTGTTGATTGTTTGACCCGGATGTTCCTCCGTTGCAAAAAGGCAACCTCTCTTTAAAAAACCAAGATCCCATTAGGGTGAAGTGACTTAGAAAAGAAAGATGGAAGACCCCCCTTAAAAACACTTAAAACGAAAAAGAAACAACCATCAAGAAGAGTTTGAATATAAGAAATTATGAATAATAATAATAATAATAATAATAATAATAATAATAATAATAATAATAATAATAATAAATAAATAAATAAATACCTGAAAGAAGAAAATTGGTAGAGAGAAAAAACTTTGAGAAAGAAAAATATTATTGAATGAATAAACCTCTTGGGTTGGTCTCCTATTTATAGCATTACATAGAAGGATCTAGAATCCTTAATACTTGAAAACCTAGCGAGAATTCAAATCCTAATTGAAAAAATAAATCCAAAACCTAATAGGATTAGTAATCATTTCCTAAGCCAAAAGAGGGGTATTGCTTTCCAATGGTAAAAAGAATTTAATTACCTTGATAATAAGAAAAAAATATTTCCTTAGTTTATTTTTCAAAAATAATTAGGAAACAAAAGAGTAAAGAAATATTTTTTATAAAAAAAATAATAATAATAAAATCCCGTTCTCCCATTGCCGCCGCAAGCCTTCAGATTCGGGACTTGAGTTTTTAATAACAATTAGTAATTCACATGGTTGCTTTAAATAAGCATAAGATATTACTAGATCATATGGATTACTAGATGTTACATATGTATTATATATGTAATTCACGTGAACATACTATATCATTTAGATATATATTATGGACGGCCCACATGAGCTTTACAAACTTAAAAGCTAAGGATTCAAACTTTCCATTTAAGCTTGCATGGTATGCTTTTAATTAAGGATTAAAGTTTGCATGGCAGGAACTTATACTAAAGCTTAAGTCTCACGTTTTTATACCACTAAGGCTCGGTAACGTCACCTAGGATTCGGCCCTAGTACTTATTTACCTAGGTTTCGACCCTAGGGTCCACTTGACTTCCCAACATAATGCTAATACTTGCAAAAAAAATAACGCGGGAATTGCTTGAAAAATATTCGAAAACTTAAAAAAAATTGTGCACGATCGTTACTTCAAAGTATGACTCACATGCAAGGGACAAATGTAAGTCAATGAATAAAATTAGAATTTGCATTTGACCTAATTAATTAAATGAACTAAAATGAATAAGTCGAAAATAAATGAACGAGACCCAAGAGAGGCTCTCATGAATCTCAAGGTAGAAGATTTGTAGGGGTAACTCATTTTTTAGAATTGATTGAGAGATTAGATTGGTGGCTAAAAGAACCGGACGATTTGGGCATTACTCAGATAACTAAAGGTATTCTAGAAATTTGAAATTTCTCTACGACTAAGGGTATTTCTAGAATTTCCCTCAAAGTCACATGTCTGGCACATGACCCTCTTTGCTAGGAGACTCTATAAATAGCCCTCATTTTAAGATAAAGGTACTTGGAACCTAACAACTCTCTAGGGAATTCTTTCCGAGTATGAGACATAAGATAATATTCTTAAACCCTCGAAATTTGGACTTGAATTCTCTTGAGACCTGAGACACCAGAAAAAACTTTTGATCCTTGGATGCTCTCGAAAACTCTAAAAACACACGAAAGGCTCTTAGAAACTAGAGATTACTTTGGGATCCCAAGAGTTCTGCCTTGTGTTATTCGAGTGATTATCCACCTATTTTTCTTCCCACTCCGATCGATCAATCAATTTCGTATTCTTCGCAAATTGCTCACCTCTAATCCCAACACAAAACCCTAGCAAGGTACGAAATTCTTTGCCTACAGTAGGCAAGGTCGAGTACTTCATATGGAGAGGTATATTATCTTCTGACCCTAGTTTGAATCCAAATAATTACCAGGTTGTGGTCATCTGTGGTGATTGGTGAAGGTTGGCATTATTAAACTCCACTTGGAAATTTATAAATTTGCCATGACTGTGTTTTGTGATGACATATTTTTCGAAGATCAGCTTTATGCAGTGAATTATTCTTGTGTAGTTCTGAAAGTTGATATTAGTAGTAATAATCATCACATTAATATTACTACAAGTAAAACTAGTGTCCATAAAGCTTATATTGTGGAATCAAAAGGGGGCGATTTGTCTGCTACTTATTCAAAGGTTTAACGATACTCCTAATTATACACCCTACATTGCAAGTACTAATGAAATCAAGGTTTTTAAATTAGTACATTTTAGTGATTCAAGGAAAAATGCGCGAGCACCAGCATGGGTTCCGGTGGGGAGCCTAACTGGAGAAGCCTTGTTCTTGGGTGAAAATTATTGGCTATCGGTTTCCATATCAAACTCTATCAGTCCCGTTGGGTTCTCGCAGAATTGCATGTACTACACTGATCACATAGCATTTATACTAATGGATCTTAATTACTTTACTCGCCACGGAGTTGATGACACGGGTGTATTTAGGTTAGAAGATGGGAGTATTGGTAAGCACTTTGTCTCAGATCCCTCTCATAACCACCAATTTCCTGCAATTTGGATACTGCCAAATTTAAAGGCTATTCACCATATTGATTTGCGCGGGTGCTGGCATGAATCAGATATTAATTTTTGCTGATATACAATCAAGATTTGTTATCTGTGTCTCGAATTTTAGTTCAATCTGACAGTTGACCTGACTTGAATTATTTTTTGTGGTGATATGAAGGAAAAGAAAGATGAGATTTAGTAGTGATAGCAAAGGATACGGGGTATGGACATGTTATATTATTTGGGTCCATTATATTTTTAGCCTAGCTATATATATGTTATTGTAGCGCTAGGGTTTTGATATTTTTCTTTTCTTTCTCAATTTAAGCTAGCCGTCTTCAATGTGAGATTTACATATTATATTCTTCAGATATATATCAATCTTCTGCCTCTGGCCCGTAATTTTTTTCGATTTGAGTTTTTCACGTAAATTTTGTATTCGTGTCTATAGTTTCCATTGTTCATTGATTTTGTGGTTGCTGCAGTTTGTTCTAACAAAGGTTTTGTTACTTAAGTATACTGGATTGTTACTAATAATATCAAATTTTGAAAGTGAGGTGCAAAGCTAGTAGTTTAGCAGCAATATTATTATTGACATATATATCGGTAGCTTAACAGTTAATGCCTAACCTGAATTCCTAAACAGCTCTATAGCTTCTTTCATATCACATCAAATCAGGGGTAGAGATTCGTAGTTGAAAAAGAAATACATGTTATGATGTTAGTATAAGATTGAACCTTGAGCAATTTGTACTTAATGCTCAACTTTGATCAGAGTAATGCTTATAACATATCTAGGCAATGAATCTTTACCAGTGGTTCTAAGAAGCCATTTCAAGGGAGCTTTGATAATGCAACTTTAAGTTATCAACACAACGTTAAGTACAAATTCTTAAGTGCCAAATGAACAGGAAAAATGACAATCGAAAGGAGGAAGGAGCTTAAAGTCATAAAAAAATGATTGTGGAAATACCCCTTTGTGTGTGTGTGTGTGTCCGCATATATATATATATATATATATATATATGTGTGTGTGTGTGTGTGTGAGAGAGAAATAATCTATAACAATCGTTTACTGTAACAAATTCTTTTTTCTATCCGCTACTGTAGGTAACAGAGTGTGTGAAATAACGGATTGCTAATATTTATTTATTTATTTTATATACCATTTCAACTTTTTAATTAGTAAATGATTGGGAGGGGGGGCGGGGGGGGGGGGGGGGAATTAACACACCGTTACCTAAGGTAGCAGATTGGAAAAAAAATTACAATAGAAGTGTAAATTTTGATTCTTAATTTTTTATATGGTCAACCACGCTAGTGCTTGGAATATATATAAAATTATGAAGGTAATATGAAAAAGAAATTCAAAATCAAGTACCACTTACTTAAGCTTCTCCCACGTATAATTGGATACTGAAAATTAATTGTTTTTTTTATAAGGAGTCAGAATGGTATATTTTTTTTCAATCCGATACCTTAGATAGCATAATGCTAAAAAAAAATATTTTTTTCCCCTCTTATCCTCCGCTAACTAAAGAGCTGGAATAATACTTTTAAAAAAAATAAACACTCTACTATCTTAGGTAACAAAATGGTACAAAAAAAATAAAAAAAATTATACTCCGCCAAGTTAGGTAGCGGAATGGTATTAAAAAAAAATCATTTCATAAACTCCACTACCTTAGGTAGCAGAATTGTATACAAAAAATAAAAAAATATTCTTAGCACTCCACTACCTTAGGTAGCGGAATGGTTAAAAAAAAAATTATTTCATGTACTCTGCTACTTAAAATAACGGATGGAATTAACACACCGTTACCTAAGGTAGCGGATTGGAAAAAAAAATTACAGTAGAAGTGTAAATTTTGATTCTTAATTTTTTATATGGTCAACCACGCTAGTGCTTGGAATATATATAAAATTATGAAGGTAATATGAAAAAGAAATTCAAAATCAAGTACCACTTACTTAAGCTTCTCCCACTTATAATTGGATACTAAAAATTAATTGTTTTTTTTATAAGGAGTCAGAATGGTATATTTTTTTTCAATCTGATACCTTAGATAGCATAATGCTAAAAAAAAATATTGTTTTCCCCTCTTATCCTCCGCTAACTAAAGAGCTGGAATAATACTTTTAAAAAAAATAAACACTCTACTATCTTAGGTAACAAAATGGTACAAAAAAAATAAAAAAAATTATACTCCGCCAAGTTAGGTAGCGGAATGGTATTAAAAAAAAATCATTTCATACACTCCACTACCTTAGGTAGCAGAATTGTATAAAAAAAATATTCTTAGCACTCCACTACCTTAGTTAGCGGAATGGTTAAAAAAAAAAATCATTTCATGTACTCCGCTACTTAAAATAACGGATGGAATTAACACACCGTTACCTAAGATAGCGGATTGGAAAAAAAAATTACAGTAGAAGTGTAAATTTTGATTCTTAATTTTTTATATGGTCAACCACGCTAGTGCTTGGAATATATATAAAATTATGAAGTTAATATGAAAAAGAAATTCAAAATCAAGTACCACTTACTTAAGCTTCTCCCACGTATAATTGGATACTGAAAATTAATTGTTTTTTTTATAAGGAGTCAGAATGGTATATTTTTTTTCAATCAGATACCTTAGATAGCATAATGCTAAAAAAAAAAAAAATTCCCCTCATATCCTCCGCTAACTAAAGAGCTGGAATAATACTTTTAAAAAAAATAAACACTCTACTATCTTAGGTAACAAAATGGTACAAAAAAAATAAAAAAAATTATACTCCGCCAAGTTAGGTAGCGGAATGGTATTAAAAAAAAATCATTTCATACACTCCACTACCTTAGGTAGCAGAATTGTATAAAAAAAATAAAAAAAAATATTCTTAGCACTCCACTACCTTAGGTAGCGGAATGGTTAAAAAAAAAATCATTTCATGTACTCCGCTACTTAAAATAACGGATGGAATTAACACACCGTTACCTAAGGTAGCGGATTGGGGAAAAAAAATACAGTAGAAGTGTAAATTTTGATTCTTAATTTTTTATATGGTCAACCACGCTAGTGCTTGGAATATATATAAAATTATGAAGGTAATATGAAAAAGAAATTCAAAATCAAGTACCACTTACTTAAGCTTCTCCCACGTATAATTGGATACTGAAAATTAATTGTTTTTTTTATAAGGAGTCAGAATGGTATATTTTTTTTCAATCCGATACCTTAGATAGCATAATGCTAAAAAAAAATATTTTTTTCCCCTCTTATCCTCCGCTAATTAAAGAGCTGGAATAATACTTTTAAAAAAAATAAACACTCTACTATCTTAGGTAACAAAATGGTACAAAAAAAATAAAAAAAAATTATACACCGCCAAGTTAGGTAGCGGAATGGTATTAAAAAAAATCAATTCACACACTCCACTACCTTAGGTAGCAGAATTGTATAAAAAAAATAAAAAAAATATTCTTAGCACTCCACTACCTTAGGTAGCGGAATGGTTAAAAAAAAAAAATCATTTCATGTACTCCGCTACTTAAAATAACGGATGGAATTAACACGCCGTTACCTAAGGTAGCGGATTGGGAAAAAAAATTACAGTAGAAGTGTAAATTTTGATTCTTAATTTTTTATATGGTCAACCACGCTAGTGCTTGGAATATATATAAAATTATGAAGGTAATATGAAAAAGAAATTCAAAATCAAGTACCACTTACTTAAGCTTCTCCCACGTATAATTGAATACTGAAAATTAATTGTTTTTTTTATAAGGAGTCAGAATGGTATATTTTTTTTCAATCCGATACCTTAGATAGCATAATGCTAAAAAAAAATATTTTTTTCCCCTCTTATCCTCCGCTAACTAAAGAGCTGGAATAATACTTTTAAAAAAAATAAACACTCTACTATCTTAGGTAACAAAATGGTACAAAAAAAATAAAAAAAATTATACTCCGCCAAGTTAGGTAGCGGAATGGTATTAAAAAAAAATCATTTCATACACTACACTACCTTAGGTAGCAGAATTGTATAAAAAAAATAAAAAAAATATTCTTAGCACTCCACTACCTTAGGTAGCGGAATGGTTAAAAAAAAAAAATCATTTCATGTACTCCGCTACTTAAATAACGGATGGAATTAACACACCGTTACCTAAGGTAGCGGATTGGAAAAAAAAATTACTGTAGAAGTGTAAATTTTGATTCTTAATTTTTTATATGGTCAACCACGCTAGTGCTTGGAATATATATAAAATTATGAAGGTAATATGAAAAAGAAATTCAAAATCAAGTACCACTTACTTAAGCTCCTCCCACGTATAATTGGATACTGAAAATTAATTGTTCTTTTTATAAGGAGTCAGAATGGTATATTTTTTTTCAATCCGATACCTTAGATAGCATAATGCTAAAAAAAAATATTTTTTCCCATCTTATCCTCCGCTAACTAAAGAGCAGGAATAATACTTTTAAAAAAAATAAACACTCTACTATCTTAGGTAACAAAATGGTACAAAAAAAATATAAAAAATTATACTCCGCCAAGTTAGGTAGCGAAATGGTATTAAAAAAAAATCATTTCATACACTCCACTACCTTAGGTAGCAGAATTGTATAAAAAAAATAAAAAAAATATTCTTAGCACTCCACTACCTTAGGTAGCGGAATGGTTAAAAAAAAAAAATCATTTCATGTACTCCGCTACTTAAAATAACGGATGGAATTAACACACTGTTACATAAGGTAGCGGATTGGAAAAAAAAATTACAATAGAAGTGTAAATTTTGATTCTTAATTTTTTATATGGTCAACCACGCTAGTGCTTGGAATATATATAAAATTATGAAGGTAATATGAAAAAGAAATTCAAAATCAAGTACCACTTACTTAAGCTTCTCCCACGTATAATTGGATACTGAAAATTAATTGTTTTTTTTATAAGGAGTCAGAATGGTATATTTTTTTTCAATCCGATACCTTAGATAGCATAATGCTAAAAAAAAAAAAAAAATTCCCCTCTTATCCTCCGCTAACTAAAGAGCTGGAATAATACTTTTAAAAAAAATAAACACTCTACTATCTTAGGTAACAAAATGGTACAAAAAAAATAAAAAAAAGTATACCCCGCCAAGTTAGGTAGCGGAATGGTATTAAAAAAAAATCATTTCATACACTCCACTACCTTAGGTAGTAGAATTGTATAAAAAAAATAAAAAAAATATTCTTAGCACTCCACTACCTTAGGTAGCGGAATGTTTAAAAAAAAAAAATCATTTCATGTACTCCGCTACTTAAAATAACGGATGGAATTAACACACCGTTACCTATGGTAGCGGATTGGAAAAAAAAATTACAGTAGAAGTGTAAATTTTGATTCTTAATTTTTTATATGGTCAACCACGCTAGTGCTTGGAATATATATAAAATTATGAAGGTAATATGAAAAAGAAATTCAAAATCAAGTACCACTTACTTAAGCTTCTCCCACGTATAATTGGATACTGAAAATTAATTGTTTTTTTTATAAGGAGTCAGAATGGTATATTATTTTTCAATCCGATACCTTAGATAGCATAATGCTAAAAAAAAATATTTGTTTCCCCTCTTATCCTCCGCTAACTAAAGAGCTGGAATAATACTTTTAAAAAAAATAAACACTCTACTATCGTAACAAAAAAAATAAAAAAAATTATACTCCGCCAAGTTAGGTAGCGGAATGGTATTAAAAAAAAATCATTTCATACACTCCACTACCTTAGGTAGCAGAATTGTATAAAAAAAATAAAAAAAATATTCTTAGCACTCCACTGCCTTAGGTAGCAGAATGGTTAAAAAAAAAATCATTTCATGTACTCTGCTACTTAAAATAACGGATGGAATTAACACACCGTTACCTATGGTAGCGGATTGGAAAAAAAAATTACAGTAGAAGTGTAAATTTTGATTCTTAATTTTTTATATGGTCAACCACACTAGTGCTTGGAATATATATAAAATTATGAAGGTAATATGAAAAAGAAATTCAAAATCAAGTACCACTTACTTAAGCTTCTCCCACGTATAATTGGATACTGAAAATTAATTGTTTTTTTTATAAGGAGTCAGAATGGTATATTTTTTTTCAATCCGATACCTTAGATAGCATAATGCTAAAAAAAAATATTTTTTTCCCCTCTTATCCTCCGCTAACTAAAGAGCTGGAATAATACTTTTAAAAAAAATAAACACTCTACTATCTTAGGTAACAAAATGGTACCAAAAAAATTATACTCCGCCAAGTTAGGTAGCGGAATGGTATTAAAAAAAAATCATTTCATACACTCCACTACCTTAGGTAGCAGAATTGTATAAAAAAAATTAAAAAAAATATTCTTAGCACTCCACTACCTTAGGTAGCGGAATGGTTAAAAAAAAAATCATTTCATGTACTCCGCTACTTAAAATAACGGATGGAATTAACACACCGTTACCTAAGGTAGCGGATTGGGAAAAAAAAATACAGTAGAAGTGTAAATTTTGATTCTTAATTTTTTATATGGTCAACCACGCTAGTGCTTGGAATATATATAAAATTATGAAGGTAATATGAAAAGAAATTCAAAATCAAGTACCACTTACTTAAGCTCCTCCCACGTATAATTGGATACTGAAAATTAATTGTTTTTTTTATAAGGAGTCAGAATGGTATATTTTTTTTCAATCGGATACCTTAGATAGCATAATGCTAAAAAAAAATATTTTTTCCACTCTTATCCTCCGCTAACTAAAGAGCAGGAATAATACTTTTAAAAAAAATAAACACTCTACTATCTTAGGTAACAAAATGGTACAAAAAAAATAAAAAAAATTATACTCCGCCAAGTTAGGTAGCGGAATGGTATTAAAAAAAAATCATTTCATACACTCCACTACCTTAGGTAGCAGAATTGTATAAAAAAAATAAATAAAATATTCTTAGCACTCCACTACCTTAGGTAGCGGAATGGTTAAAAAAAAAAATCATTTCATGTACTCCGCTACTTAAAATAACGGATGGAATTAACACACCGTTACCTAAGGTAGCGGATTGGGAAAAAAAATTACAGTAGAAGTGTAAATTTTGATTCTTAATTTTTTATATGGTCAACCACACTAGTGCTTGGAATATATATAAAATTATGAAGGTAATATGAAAAAGAAATTCAAAATCAAGTACCACTTACTTAAGCTTCTCCCACGTATAATTGGATACTGAAAATTAATTGTTTTTTTTTATAAGGAGTCAGAATGGTATATTTTTTTTCAATCCGATACCTTAGATAGCATAATGCTAAAAAAAATTATTTTTTTCCCCTTTTATCCTCCGCTAACTAAAGAGCTGGAATAATACTTTTAAAAAAAATAAACACTCTACTATCTTAGGTAACAAAATGGTACCAAAAAAATTATACTCCGCCAAGTTAGGTAGCGGAATGGTATTAAAAAAAAATCATTTCATACACTCCACTACCTTAGGTAGCAGAATTGTATAAAAAAAATATAAAAAATATTCTTAGCACTCCACTACCTTAGGTAGCGGAATGGTTAAAAAAAAAATCATTTCATGTACTCCGCTACTTTAAATAACGGATGGAAAAAAAATTTGTGCAAACGTTTGCTATAGATCATCTCCCTATATATATATACTAAGGATAACCCGTGCCTGAAGGCAGAATGCAACTAATATAACAGTTGAATACTGTATTCAATATTTTTAAATTGAAAAATCTAAAACTGTTGTGGCCAACCATTAATACAAAAAAATTGATACTCAATCTAATTATAGTTTTTTTTTTAGGCAAACATTAGTGTGCTACTCATTCCCAACTTAAAATTAGTTATTAGCATGTTTGAACAATTAATTGATTGAAAATAACGGGCTCAAATTTGTATAATATAGTGTTTTCGGTTATCCCACACACTTTTCCTTTATTGACAAAACGGAATGAGAAATTTAGCAACATTTATTTGCCTTCAGTATCTCTAACCATCGATCAATATGATCCATGAACAGTATTTCCTGTGAAAAAAGATTACTACTGCAAGCCATTTGGTGGGATCTAATTAGGGAAAAAAAAGATGTAAAAATCCAAAAAAATGGGTTTTGCATATATACCCAAAAGTATAAAATAAGTCCTCTAAGTCCGAACAAAAAAATATTGTTATAAAACCAACTAAATCGCATCACCATAACATTTTTTCCTCAATATTTTTTCTTGAAATTGGACAAAAGATTCTCATACCATGAGTCAGAGCCTACTACAATAGTTGCTCTCGATATAGCCCGCAAAAACACCAAAGAGATGACACGTAATTGCCTAAATATTTTATTCCAAAAATATTTTATTACCTAAAAACTTTTTGCAACCTAAAATAACTTACAAATCAATTAGAATGAATCTGAACCGTCCATGTGATTTCCGACCCAAATCAATTTGCATGTTGAAACATAAATACCGCAATACCCGAAAAATAGAAAAATGGCGTCAATGCTAAAAGGGTAACCCGTGTTGTTTAAGTGCAATTTTTTATTTATTATTATTATTATTATTAGTAGTAGTAGTAGTAGTAGTAGTAGTATAATTATTATTATTATTATTATTATTATTATTATTATTATTATTATTACTATTAATATTGCTATTTTATTACTATTATTATTATTATTAGTAGTAGTAGTAGTAGTAGTAGTAGTAGTAGTAGTAGTATTATAATTATTATTATTATTATTACTATTAATATTGCTATTTTATTACTATTATTATTATTACTATTATTATTATTATTATTATTACTATTAATATTGCTATTTTATTACTATTATTATTATTATTACTACTACTACTACTACTACTACTACTACTACTACTACTACTACTACTACTATTATTATTACTATTATAATAATTATTATTACTATTAATATTAATATTAATATTAATATTATTAATATTATTATTATTATTATCATCATCATCATTGTGATTACTATTATTATTATTATTATTATTATTATTATTATTATTATTATTATTATTATTAGTATTATAATAATTATTATTATTATTACTATTAATATTATCATCATTATCATCATCATTATTGTTATTACTATTATTATTATTATTAGTATTATAATAATAATAATAATTATTATTATTATTATTATTATTATTATTATTATTATTACTATTACTATTACTATTACTATTACTATTACTATTTTTTTTATTATTATTATTACTACAATTATTGTTATTATTATTGTTATTATTATTACTATTATTATAAATATTGTTATTATTATTATTATTATTACTTTTATTATATTAATTATTATTATTATTATTTGTATTATCATTATTATTATTATTATTATTATTATTATAATGTAGTGGTGAATTTGATTTGAGAGGAAAATGTGAGTGAATAGTTTTTTGAAAATAAAATGTTGAATTTAGAGAGAAAATGAGTGATAGATTAGTAATCGTTAGATGTTGAAGCCTTAAATGATTTTAGACTGTTGAATGTTGAAGCCTAAATTAATTTGAGGCCGTTGGATGTTAAAATCTTGAGATTTGAGCCGCTCTATTTTATTATTATATATATATATATATATATATATATATATATATATACTGTTTCGTGGTACAAGAATGAATTAAATGAATGTATGATATATATATTTTAATTTATATACAAATATATTACCCCCCCACCCCACCCTTCTTGCTTTAAGCCCTTACCTCCGACAGCCCTGAAAGAATGAAATGTGGAAGCCGCCCTCCAAAAAACTGCTCTCCCAAAATTAAGGACTTTTAAGAAGCCGTGTTGCTGAAATTCATAAACTTTTTGGGGTTTGACAGGCTCCAAGAAAGTGCACTTGCCAGTGCCTCTTTCTCGACATTCTGTAGAGATCCGGTCTAAATGCCAGATTACAGGATTATCACGAGGTTGAATGTTTATTCAAATCATTGCACATACATTCCGGGATAGGATATTTTGTTACATCCCTTCCAGCTTTGCTTGTTCTAAGCTCTGGCTGGCCCAAGGAATCGCGGTGCAAATCCATTATAATCCTATTGAACTCCGCTTCAGGGAGGGAAGAATTTAGGAAATACGAAACCATCTGTCTTTTATTTGGAATTAAGGTTTTCTTGTGCCCTAAATAGGCCCTGTGTCCCTGTGTTAACAACAAAGTAGAATCGTTAAAAAGTAGCCTAAACCCTGACAAAAGAAAATTAATAATTTCAAATTGTTCAGGAATTTTTTTAAGATGGTGGTGATTGTAGCAGTACCTGGATCGCGTGTCCCATATTTCCACCATGAGAAGGCATGAAAACGTCACTGTTTTCAGAAACTATATAATCAATGGCAGCCATAATGGAGGCTTTATTTACGAATGGCTCAAGCACCCCATGTAATGCAAGGTCTTCCTTGTTGTATAAATGTGGAAATTCTTTAGTTAATGTTAGCAGAGCTTCTTTCCCTCCCAATGGATTTCCCCCAGCCCAAAAGATCCTCGCTTTTTTTGGAGCACCAAGAGCCTTAAGCAACCTACACAAACATTGAATAAACTCACTCGATTACAATATATTTTACAAGGACACTATAAAAACAAGAAGTTACCCAAAAGAACAATAAGGACGATGAAATGGTGAAAAAACTTACCTTGTGACATCCAAGGCATTTAAGGGGCAGAGACCAGCAAGCTTCCTTTCATGGTAACTCATATTTGATCTTGAAGTTAAGAGTTCTGGTCGTAGCTTTCTCTCATTGTTTATTATCTCGTCGTACTCATGGCTCAAACCTGGAAGGCAGCCGGTCCTAACCCATACATCTTTCTCCATACGCAAATGAAGAGCGAGATATGGACCCTTGCTCCGTATCCTCTCAGTGAGCTTATTACCAATATCCAAGATTGGTGGGGCAAACTTTAGGGCATGGAATGCCACCTACAAGATTAATCAGATAATAAATTGGGTATTAGCCTTAAAATTAATAATTTGTAAGATTTCAAACAAGCAACTGATGAAGATGCAGAGGAGCAGCATCAGTTGAATCTTTAAATTACAGGATTAGTTAGGGTGAATATACTTAATAAGGAACTAAGGTGCCTCTAATACCTTGCACCGAAGTTTTTGAAGATCAGAAGGAAGATCCTTAGAGAGCCTTGAATCCAGACCACGCAAGAGCAAAACACCTTCCCTCCTCATCTGCAGGAACCAACAGATATCAAATCAGTAAATCTTTTGTGCCACTTCAAACCAACTAAAACATGTTTTTATTTTGCTTTTCTTTAAAATATATATATATATGGAACTAAAAAGGTGATCGTATTCTATCAGTTGAACCTGTCTCAACTCTCAACTCTCAACTTTGAGACCATAAATTCAAGTTAAACAAAATCATCCATCCAGCAACTGATACCGTCTAATAAATTAAGTTTATATAATGTTCCAAATGGACTAGATATAAAAAAAATTCCCACATATAAGTTAAACCTTTTAACCAATTTTTACCTTCAAACATTGGATTTACCTCCAACGATTACATCTCAAAACTAGTTAGATAATAAGCACATGATTGGCCTTTTCTAGAATCAATCGCTCTCACCCACCTAACTAGCAAAATACTACCCAAACATGCAGAAACCATAACAAAACAGCCGTCCAACCTCATAAAACCATCCATGAAGCAGACACTTACCTAAATGTTTGGGTTCTTTTCTATACTTTTAAAATCCATACAAAACAATCTCTAAGGGAAAAAAGCCATTAAAGCAGAACCCACATAATTCATTTGGATGAATAGGCATGGCAGAGTGTATTACCCGTCTCAGGTAACGTGCACGGATCCATTGAGGGGAGACATGAAGCGGAGTGTGTTTTTCCTCCACTGGCCTTGACATCAAATGAGTAGATGGCAAAGACGAAACTATTCGTACATCATTGGCCAGAACACTCTTGAAGTGATCCAAATCAAAAATATCAGAAAATTCACTGCACCAAGAAAAACAAAATCAAAAGAAATTATTACATTCCTTATATATCCTTTAATGCATTTAATCAACCTAAACAAGAAAATTATTTAGTTGAACTCCACTATAACTGGAAATAAGTTCCAACGATGATATGTAGATGACTTCATATCAAGAAAATAGTATCAGCGATATGACAAAATGGGTTGTTGCTATATTATTGAATAATAATTAAACACATAGATACATAAGGTTGGTATTTCTAAAATTGGACCAAATTTACCTCAAAAGGTTAAGTGTATCCGAGAAACTTAATACGTGGTCTGAGCTAAATTAATCAAAATGGAAATGAATCAACTAGGACAAAAAAAACTAAAATAAATGAATAGCTTTTAAATCGCACAAACCTTTCATCACCCCAAATGACATTGACTTGCAAGATTGGAACAACCAAAGCAGCCCCAAGAATCCTAGCAATAACCACAGCATCAACTATTTGATTCCTCTGCTGATTCATACCACCAGAAACCACAACCACCAAATACCTTTTCCTATCCTTCATAATCTCCACACTTGATTTCTCATATTCCCTACTAAAATCCAAACATGGCCTATACCCTAACCCATCAGGCTGCTTCCAAAAATCACTCATTTCTTCATCTCCACCAAGACTAAGCTGAGAACTCAAATTCCCGTCTGAAAATGAAGATTCTTGATGAGAACTCACATACCCATTTGACATTAAAGATTTTTGGTGAGAAATTGAACATGGGTCTGGTGAAAATGGAACCAAAGGGTCAAAATTGTACCACATCTTCATCATTACAAGAAACCCAAATAGAATAAAGGAAAAATAGAATCTTGGGTTCTTGAAGAGCTTGAACTTTGAGCTCCTTGAAGCCTTTTTGGGAGAAATAATAAGGGATTGGAGTGAGTGAGAGGAGAGAGAGTTGATTATTTGAGATGGAACTGAAATGTAACATTGCTTCTTCTTTTTATTGTGCTTTGATTTAGCCATTACCATACACATTTTCACAACAAATTAGAGCCCTTTTTGGAGCTCTTTGAAATGGCTGAGCCCTTTTCTTGAGGTTTCTTGAAAAACTTTGAAGAGAGAAGAGAGAAGTGATGGATCAAATCAACGTTTGGATTCATAAAAGAGGACTGACTAGTCAGAGGTGTTGTGTTTTTATCAGACGGTTTCGTTTGTGTTTAAAATCTAAGTGGGAACAATTTAAGGGCCAAGGTTTGAGTTTTCAAATTGGAAACGTATCGATTATTTGTTGCTTTTCATCTTTATTTATTTTTCTTTTTTATTTTTTTAAATTTATTATTGTTTGTTGTACTCCCTCCAAAAAATGACTGGATTACAAAAAAAATTGTCTCATAAAAAATATCTCAAGTACATAAACTAAATGCCAAAATATTATTTAAAATCTATTTTATTCTTAAAAAAATACTCAAGCAAGAAGAACCACTATTTTAAGAAAAAATAATTGAAAGAATTTTTAATGTACTTTTATGTGACCTATAATGGATGAAATAGAAACTTTTTATTTCCTCTCTTCGTTTTAACTTTTATTTTTCTTAAATTGTGTGAATTAAATACTTAAGAAGTCATTTATGAGACGAAGGGAGTAATTCACAATTTAGCCCTTGATGTTCTTCTTTTTCCTATTTAATTAGTATCCCAACTCAATATATTCTATATATATATATATGATGGTTGTGATTTTTAAATTATTGTTTTATTTGGGGTTTTTAATAAAAACCAACGATTCCAATGTAAAGTATGTCAACTGTAAAGTTTATCAAGCAATACCAGAAGGGTAGCTACATTAAATATTTTACTAAAGGGCTTTCATTTTCATTAGGTAAGGAGAAAAACATAAATAAAAGCAAAATTGCAAGAATATATTTTAAATTTTAATTTTATGATGTGGTTTGGTGAACTAATACTACCTAAAGTTGGGTATGGAATAAACAAATTAAAGAAAAAATTAAAATAGCTTGTAAAGTAGAAAGGAATATGATTGAAATGATAAACAGTACCTCGTCTCACAAAGATAATATTTATTTTTTGAACCTTAATAATGCAATATAGATGCAATATAATGATTCATTATGTAATGTAAAAATTTTATTTATTTATTTATCAAGTTATAACTATAAAAAAGATTGTAACATTATTTCACCCTTTCTATTATATTTATATATTTAAATATAATGTCTCTCATTTTTAGATCAATTGTAAGTCACTTATATATTGTGTCGCGTTCTCATGTTAATCAATTATATAATATCTGTGTAATGTACAGACATGCACATTCACATGTTATACTACTTTGAAGTGTGAACAAAGCACCTATATATCATAAGAGCACATATGATTACGTTATGGTTTCATTACATTAAAAAGTTTTATTATTTTATATTTCAAAATTAATCAATGATTCAAAATGGCCATAATTGTATATTCGAAACTTTAAAAATATGAAGAACTTAAATTAAAAATCTAAGAATTCATTGAAGGTTTTCTTAAACGTTCATTTTAAATATTGATAATTAGACTAATATTAATTAAATTTATATATTTCTTGTCAAGTTTTTTTTTTTTTTTTTGTGATATTAAACATATCATTTTAAAAAATGTGTCTTTTTATTAATGTTTTAATATATAGGAACCCGATTGGTTGCTTTTTATGCAATAAAGACATTAGTGATAGTGCTAATTGGATAAGAATTTTAAAAAGATAATTTTCAAATATTTTTAAATTTAAAATTGACATGAATTCATTTAATTTATGTCAATATAATTATGAATATTATAAACTATAAAAACTGATATTTTCACAATAATTTTTATATTTTCATATGTAGACCTACATAAAAACCAATCATATCCCTCCACCATAGTTAATATGTGGATTCTACGTGTAAAAATATCAAAAAAATATTATGCAAATATCAATTTCCTAAACTACCTATCAAATACTAATAGTTATCAAATTAATTATTTTAAAATTTTAAATAAATTATGTAAATTTTAAATTTTAAATTTTCATAAATTAATTTTTAAAAAATTAATAATAATTTTATAATTCAGAACATAAAATAATAAATAATTGGACAAAAAGGAATCACATGAGGCTGCCGCCATTATCTGATTCCAATACAACTTCAAAGGGACAGGCTGGATATTATTGGATTTTGAATTGGACAAAGCCATCTAACCAATAATATTTTGCTTATAAAATACTCTCACTCAATTGCCAGTTGTAAAAGGCGTAGTCTACACTCTGGCGTTTCTCGTCCTACGTGGAAGATATGACCTCTCAACACAATCCCACGTTGCATCCCCAAACCATAAAAGATGATTCCACTTTGGGGAATTGTGGGTCCCTATGAACTTTCCCATGATTTTTTTTCTTTTTTTGACAATTTTATACCCACTGTAACTAAATATTGCTTCAAATATTATATACATTTTAATCATTAAAAAGTGAGACCTAACATAAATTTTTGTATCAGATCCCATCTTTCAATTATTAAAATTAAAATATTGTGTTTAATATTGTGCACTTATATTTATTTATTTATTTTTATTTGGTATTAGAAATTCACCAACTGGAAGAAAAGGTCTTCTCTTTCTCTCTCCTATAATTATAGGTTCTTAAGAGAGGTTACGTTTATTTGTAAAGATAATATTTGATATTAAATAATTAAATATAAATTTTTTGTTTATTTTAAAAATTAAAATTATTAGTCCAGAGATAACAAAATAACTTATAATGCAAGATTATTTAATATCATGTTCCACCTAATAATATAATTCTTATCATTTTGGATTAAAAATTTGTGCACAAAATTAACATTTAGTTTATTTAAAAATAACCAGTGTATCATATTATATCTATTTATACTTATACTACTAAGAATACCATTTTTTTAATTATTATTGGTAAGAATATAATAATCTAAATAATAAATTTGTATTCAATCTTTTAAATAATTTTGGACAAAATTGAATTAACATGATATTATTTGAATTTATTTCATAAATAATCTTATTTTAAACAACTATGTAATTAGAAGTATTTAATCGTATGATTACTACTCTTGAAATTATAATTTATGATAATATAATCGCAAGATTATAATTCTTTTAAATAAATATGGCCTAAATTCTAAGACATTACTCACAATATAAGAAATGTATTTAAGATTAAGGTTATAATCGAGTCAAGGTGAACCCAGTACATTAGAGTTCAAGTTATGACACAAATTTTTATATTCAAACTCGCCTCGAATATTTATCGAGTAGTTGTTGAGTTCATTTGTCACATTATCAAGCATGAATTTAGTAGATAGCCAAGTGGACGTCACTTACGTTTCCGGCAAGCTGTTATCCGCGTCCGATAATATCCTCTTCTTCTCACGGACACAGCTACCATATGGGGAGGGTTTAAATCCTCTTTAATCAAATTCTTTTTTTTTTTTTTGTATCGAGACTTATAACAACGGTTTTTAAGATTTATAGTTACAGTATGTACTGTCGTCATAACTCTATTTTTTTGTAGGATTACAGTGATGGGACATATCGTTGTCATAGACCCTAAAAATCGTCGTCATAAGCCTCGACATAAAAAAATAAAAAAATTTAGTTACAGACGATCTCATGTCATAACAAAACTTTGTATTTTTAATGTTTGTTATTAAATTTATTTTTTTTTATAAAAATTAAAGATATATATATTTTTTATTTTTAAAATAAAAACTGATAAAAAATTTTAACATGTTTTGATTTTTATTTTTAATCATTTAATTTTATTTTATCTATTTTTAAATAAAAAAAATTAGTATGCAAATATCAATATCAGCTGCTGCCGCTGTGGGCCGCCAATCTCTTCATCAGCCACTAATAATCACCTTCAAGATCTGTAACTGTATTATTGGACCACCACAGAGCGGTTAATTTAAGTACAGTTAAAGTTGTTGACCAGTTGCTCTCTTAATTAGGTGGGAGTGGTGAAAACGATTAGTTTTTTTTACCATTGTATTTTATTTTAACACAGAATTTACCATTTTAACACTATTTTAATAGAGTGCGAATGGTAAAAGTCGAGAGATTTATCATTTTCCTTTTATTACTAATCATTAATATGGCTCTTTTAATATTTTTACCAGTAATTATAAATTTTACTTTTTGTTTCTTTGTATAAATAAAATTAATTTTGAGCCTCTATTCTATCGATCCAACACAAAAGGCTAAGATTTTATAAATTATCGAGGTTTTATTTCGAGCCCCTTTGAAATTATATATACACTTGATCGGTAAAAATAACAAAAAATCTACTATGGCCTAATATATTAATCTGGGGATTCTGTTATTTTCAAATTTCATGTTTTTTCTCACAAATTTAATAAGTAAAAAAAATTAAAAACAATAATTTTTAATAACATAAAGTCCACTTAATTATGAAAGATAAAATATGAGATAAATAAATTAAGACACGTGAAAGAGGAAGTTGGTAGGGAAAATGAAGGAAGTGCATGGGTGATGTAAGGTTGGTTACTTGTGAGAAAAGAAAAAGAAGAAAAGATAGATAGAGATTTGCGAAAGTGGGCTTGAGTGCAGTTTACCAGTTAACATAAAGTTTTGAATTAAAGTTGTATGATAATCAAATTATATGATAAAATTAATTTAATCATATTATCTGTCCTAGTTTTGCCTTTATAAGGAAATATTTGCCTCACATAATTGTACCTACTTTGCAAGTAGGAGTAGAAGACCTTTCAGTAAGTTTTAGACTACTATTTGCATTTTAAATTTTATATATGAGACACTTATCACATTTAAAAATTTTAAAAATTCACACTTATGTTACAAATTTTTATTTTTAGTATTAAGTTACATATTCCGAATATTTTACCGGTCACTTTTGACCGGGAGTGTCACACATGTGATTTTTTTAGGGACAATTGAGTCAATTCATATCTTTATATAATTACATATAATCAATTCATAACTATTCATCTTCTTCCCCAACCATCTTGTGTTCTCTCCTCTTCACTAGAATCAAACTTTCGATTATAAATCCGATAGTAGCAGTTGTTCTTTTGTGTTTTTTGAAACTTTCTCATTCTCTTTTTCTTGTGGTTGGTGGTACGTAGTGATGGAACTGAGACTTCTCATCCGTCGGCTCACTCCCTCCATTATTAGCGAGTTCGACAAGGCTTTAATTTGTTGCTCCTTTACCATTTATTATGAGATATAATTCTTATTCTCTTGCTTTCGCAGGTAGCTTCAAATTTTATATGGGTAATTTGGGATATTTGATTTGGGGTTTAAAAATAGGAATATTTGATTTAACGTTGACGGTCGTGGGGTTAGAGACGATAAAATATGGTTTGGAGAGAGATTGAGGATGCAATTGAAGTTAGGGTTTTCCAAAACCTTAGGATTGAGCAGTAGAGATAATGAGGAAGAAGACTATTGGCTAAGATTGAGATTGCAGGCTTCTGGTCTTGAATTTGTTTTAATGTAATATTTTGTTTAATTGTTGATATCCAATTTCATAGTCTGTTGCTTCCTTAACATCACATCCCAATTAACAATTTAGGGGGGGAAATATTATAATAATAATAATAATAATAATAATATGATGTAGGCATCAAATGGAATTTTGATACTGAAGTTTTTGCAAACTGGGTTGCTTGATTTTTATGCCAAAGTTGGAGATTTGATGTCAGTAAAGAGGTTTTTTGCCGACATGTCTGTGAGAGATGTTGTGGCCAACAATGCGATGATTTCAGCTTTGAGTTTCTGATCCGCCACAAGTTTCTCAAAGCCCCATCTCAATTTCATAAACCCTAACCTTGAAGTCCTATTTTTCTGATGGAATTAAGATAGAAGAAGCTGGATTTCCTGATGAATGAATGAGAAGAGAATTGAAGAAGAGAGAGAAAATGAAAGTGAAGACATGATAAATGTTTAGACTATTTTACCCCTTAAGCAGGTACTGTTTGAAGTGAAAACCAAAAATCCCGATAAAAAATAATCGGTTAAAAGTCTAGTGAGTGCAACTTAAAACTAAAAGTAGAAGTTTGGGGTTCAAGTGTGTGCCTTTTAATTGAGATGTGAAAGGTGTCAAACATATAAAATTTAAGAATTCAAATAGTACTTTAACCTAAGTTCTAATATCTGAATGAGTTAATATATAGAAAGTGATCCATAACTACTTAACAAATATTTGTTATAATAATATCGGAGTAAATATTGATCGTCCATAAGAGAAAGAACACTTCATATTCAAACTTTTTAATGCATCTACTATTAATAATTGGGGAATTAATAGCGAATAATGCTATTTTTTTACTTAGGAATCACTCTCCTATATATATTTGTTTTTATTTCTCATGCAGATTATTGGTAGGTATAGTCGATTAATAAGCTTGCTGGCAATTATTGAACTTAAGATCGAGTGATATTTAGGTTAACGTGGTGCAATATTCAACATAGAAAACTTGATACGCAAGTCAATTATTTGGCACTAAACAATATTCAAATGTGTATAATTAACTCCAACACCAAAAAGAGATCAGCGCGATCCTCATTTTAAATAAATTTCAGCTTTCTGATGAGATGAGAAATAAATATAGTCACGTAATATAATTACTTAGCGAGGTCTCCCTTTTGTTGATTGGCAAAAAGAGGGCTTGATTTTCCTAATATGCAAAAATAATTACCCGTCTTTCCATTGATTGGCTAAAAAAAATAAAATAAGCAAAATCATTTTGCTTGAAGTTTGGATTTAATCAAATTTCATGAATATAAACGATTTACAAATATATATTAAATGTGTGTAAAAATCTGAAAATTTGTCAATAATAAGTGGGGTCTACCTTCATGTGACTAGAGTCTTACGAAAATATTAATTTTTATTGTAAAAATATTAATTTTCTTGGTATATACAATTAAGTTAATTTATAGTTTGCACTTTTTTATTTGGGCTAATCTCATTTTTTGTTTTTTTTTAAAATTTATTTTTATTTTTAATATAGCATACTGACACTGTCTTTAATATTGATAATATATGCAATCAATTAGTTCGATGGCTTAGTTAATGTATGGATTTTTTATTTCTAAAGTAGATCATCGATAAGTGAAATAAGACAAGTGGATTCCACCTTTGAGTAATTCATGCAATTATTGAACTCAATTGTAGTATTTAGGTTACAGACGAGCAAGATATACCTAGAGGTGCACAAAAGGCCTGAGATCCGAAGCCTGGCCTAAAGGCACTAAAAAGGCCTACTTTTTTTGCATGTGCCCTGGCCTGAAAAAAAAGCCTGAGCTTGGCTTGGCCTGTGGCCTAAATGGCCTGGCTTGCAGGCCTAATCACTAACCCAACCCAACTTAATTTAATAAACTATTCGCCTATCTTTCAATCCAATCCAACTTGTGTACAAATTTAAGCTACTACTTTTCACTAATTAAATTTAAGTCCAATTGCAGGCATCGTGCTTATCACTGCCTTTCCATCATTTTTCTTCACATAATATCTTCCCAAATCTTTAACATTTGCCCATAGTCCCACAAAGTACACATTTCTTTAGTTTTATATGTGCATAGTACGTGAGACTACAACTTTCTGGGTCATAAGTCATAACTCATAAGCAGCCCCACATACTTGCCTTGGTGAATGATGTAGCTAGTTTACATTTAAGATTAGGCCAACATTTAAATCCCTTTCTCGGCGTCTCCCTTACAAAGCCTTCAATTTTCTCTCTCGTAATCCTGATTTTCTCACTTTTGGATTGAGATCCATGGCCTCTTTCTTTAATCCTTACGTTAAGATTTTTGCTTCATTTGAGAGATATGACGGTTCTCTTCTCTATGGCCTCTTTCTCTATTCTTTGCCCTAAGATCTCTGTTCCTCTTTCTCGATCTATTTCTTGCCCTAAGATTTATGCTTCAGGGGAGTAAAGAGAAGCTTTATGGAGCTCGGGGAACTGGTTCAAAGTCGTCTACTTGGTCTACTTAGCCTCTGTCGCTTCAAGTAGCAAAAGAAAGAGATCAAGGACATTCTTGCTAGGTATGGATTTACTTTACCATTTTATATTTTGTTGTTTTCTTTCATATAATAGACTTGAAATGACATCTTCTTGGGGGTTTTCTCGAAAACCTTAGATCATGTTTTTGAGTTACTAAAGCTTTGAATTTAAAACTTTAGAGCTTATTATTGATGTCTTTTGCTATATATATCATGAATTGGTACTTTTATTTGGTTTGTTTAGTTTATATGCTTAGTTGATTGCTTGGTTAATTTTTAAATCCTTTGTTTGATAACCTGAAACCTTGTTTGGAGGTTTTCAATGAACATCAGTAAGTTAATTGAGATTCTAGTAGGTTGTTTTTGGCTAAATTTGTTATTTCCATTTGAAATCTCAATTTTAGTTCTCCCCTGTCAAACAATGAAGAAATAATTAAGTTCGGCCTAGCCTGGCCTAGCCTGGCCTAGCCGGCAGGCTTGCTCAGATCACCATCTCAGTCAATAAGCTTGGCCTGGCTTGGCCTGATCAACGGTCAAAGCCTGACAGGCCTGGACCGGACCAGGCCAGGCAACCTGTTTGTGCACGCCTAGATATACCCATCAGAGAAAACTTGGTGAACAAGTTAATTCGCCATTAACTGTCAAATTCAAACGTGTATAATTAATTAACCCAAAAAAGCCTATTTTTAATAGACTAATATTCACCTTTTAATACTCAATTTCAAATATTTTTAAGCTAAAAATTAAATTAATATAAATTTATTTAATTTATGTAAATATAATTATAAATATCATGCATTACCTACAAAAAACGACTAGTTATGAGATTTATTATTTTTTAAAATTAAATAAATTATATCAATTTTAAATTTTAAAATATCTCAAATTGAATTTGAAAAAGTCAAAATTTAGTCTTATAATTTGAAACGAATGAAGTATTTTCTTTTTTTTAAAAAAGATACTCCTTCCGTTCCTTTTTACTTGTCATTTTAGGAAGATAATTTTATTCTTTTTTATTTGTTGTTTGTAGATTCCAATATTATAAAATTAAATACTTAATTTTTCATATTATCTCTTAGAATTAATCACTAGTAATTCATTTCTCACTCATCTTTCTAATGAAATTTAGAAGGTTAATATTAAAATTTTATATTCAATTTAGTCAATTAGAAAAAATATTAATTATATTTCTTAATTTATATGTATAATATTAAAACGTTAAATAAAAAAGAACAGATGAGGGATCAGTATAATACATAATTTACGTGCAGTTAAATCTTGTTGATTTACACAGAAATAAGTATAAGTACACAACATCTAAATATTATATTTATTTTAATCATTAAAAAGTAAGACATGATATTAAAATTAATGTCATGTCCTATTTTTTAATAATTAAAATAGATATAGTATTTAATTTTGTGTTTGAATATTATGTATGTAGACTTATCCTTTACACAAGCGTCCTAGCCTGCTGCCCAATGCTCATCTGTTTTATGTTAACTATTTTTCAAAACACAATACTTATTAAGGAAATAAAATATATTTTATCTTCAAATTGACATACCAAATATAAAACAATTTTCCGTTAATCACATTTAGTTTTGAAGCATCCTTTTTTAGGGATAATAGAAATATGAAGTACACACTAATTATACTTACAATATCATAAAACTCACACTAACAATGAGAGAATACGTATAATAAACAATCATTAAAAATAGACGTACATAAATGTGAGAATCAAAGTTTAGACCTAAATGTCTAAATGCTCCAATTTTTGCAACAGATTAATTATGACCTTATTTGCTCGGTCAACTAATTTTCTATTGTCAGAAATGAAATTCTTTATGTCTAAATTTTTTTTTTCTATATCGAGATTTATGGTAATAATTTTTAGGGTCTATGACGACGGTATGTCCCGTTGCCATAGCCCTATAAAAAAAATAGGTCTATGATGACAGTACATACCGCCATCATAAATCATAAAAACCGTTGTCATAGGCCTTAACACAGAAAAATAGATAATTTAGTTACAGAAGATCTTACCCCCTATTGCCATACCTAAGATAATTAACTTATATCATTAAAACATAATTGTAAGACACTGACTTCTATGAAATACAAATTTTATTTTTCTTTATATATATATTTTTCTGAAACGGTAAGTGGCTAAATTGATAAAAGTTAGAATTAAAAAAATGCTTTGTGCAAATTTTATCTTGTCGGAGAATATTCGTTTTGTCGAAAAATATTTGATTCGTATGATGGCCCCCAAATAACCAATCATTAGTGGACCCCACAACAAAATATTATCGGATATAAAAAATGACATAAGTAACATTTTTAAATAAAAATAATCAATGATACTATCACTTTTAACTGTTAAAATACCCAGTAATAAAGGAATAGTAGAACACGGTAATGTACAGTCACACACGGTATTGCACAGTAGCATACGGTATTGCACAACATTTCATATTATTGAACTGATAAAGTTGCTATTATACAATATTGACTTTATTGAACCAATAATTGTCGCATGCACAATAATTCATATTATTGAAATGATAATGGTCAAAGTAGCATATGTACAGTAATTCACATTACTTAATTAATAATTGTTATTATATGGTAACATATTTTATTTTATTTTATTTTAGGCATTATTGTTATCACTATTATGATGTTGATTTAACTGTTGTATTCCATTATTAGTATTTCTGCTTGTATTGTGAGTATCTAACTTAAAAAGCTAACTATACTGCATTTATAACAATTGGTTATAATAATGAATAATTATAAATAATTGATGAATTATTGTTGAATAATGGAATTTATAAAGTTATTTTTTTTATATACTTTATATAAAGTTAATTGTTTTATGTATAAAGTTAATTGATTTATATAAAATTAATTATTTTATATACAAAGTTAATTAATTTATGTAAAGTTAATTATTTTATATATAAAGTTAATTGTTTTATTAAGATATAAATGAATGGTATAGATTAAAAGAAATTTGAATGAATGATTTAGATTAAAGAAATCTTAAAAGATGAAATGTGTTGTACGGATTAAACATTATCTTGAAATGAACGGTTCATATTAATTTAGGAAATCTTTGTTTTTGATAAATAAAAAAAATTGTTATAAATAGATGTCTTAACTTAAGAACTTTTCATAATTTTCTTGCTTATTCCTTCTGTCACTCTCTAAATATTACTTTTTGTAAGTTCTCTCTGAGTGTGCTTAAGTTATCGTATATATTTGTGAAGATCTGTAAGAATACAAGTATTGTTCAAGTAAGTCTTTTCATAATAGTTAGTCAAGTAACCACACACTTCACACGGTGTTTATAAATCTTCCTTTAGAAGACTCTTCCTTTAGAAGATTTATTTTGAAAAACTTCATTTGAAATATTTATTTTGAAATATTATTTTCTTTCAAAAACCATATTTAAGTTATTATATTTTACTCTATCAAATTACTTTTGATAATTTCATATGAATTGGTATACACCGTGAAATTTATATATTATAAATATATAGGTTGATCAACTTCATTTAAATCAATATACAGTCACGTGTTAAGGTATTAGGGATATCATTTTCTTTCACACTCTTAAACTTACTATGGTAAGTATTATTCTGTAAAACTTTCTAAAATGATTATATGTTCCTTAATAGTTTGCGCTTCATTTAATATCATTTCATATGAACCATCTTATTTACTTAAACCTTTCTATTGAATTTTAACCGTTATTTTGAATTATGGATCTTGAATATCATTCTTAAATTTGAGTTAACATCATGATGACAATTTGGACTTTTTTGACTATAGAAAAAGTATCATGTTATTCTATTCATTATTTATATCTCTGTTGTTATTTTAATCATCAAGAATCAAGTTGTTGTGAATATCTGTGGCATGTGGTACAAATGATAGGATAAAGGCGATATAATGGTGGTGTGTCTTTTAGGGCACGTGGTGAATGTTCTCTTTGACCTAGGGCAAAAAAGAACTATTATTAGTATGATCATGACCAGTGTTGTTTCAGATGATAAAAGTTGGTGATATTTTTCTGAAAAGAGAAGTTAGTGGATATCATAGTCTACATGATTTTTCTAATGGATTGCTCATTTCGCTGCTATTATTGATCTAAAACTTGTTATTTATTATATTCTATTAAGAACTCAACTGTTGAAGGCTAATGATAATTTATTCATTGTTATCTTATTCATGATATTTCTTTACTGGGCTAGTTGAACTCACCATTTTGTTTGTTTCATTGTTCTTCAAAAAATAAGAGAATAGTTGAGTCTAGCCAGAAGATGGAGTGAAAATCCGAGTAATAATTGTAGTTGTCTTCATATGTTATAAAATAATGTGACAATAATAGTGAAGACGTAGTTATGTATTATTGAGTTATGTATTTTTGCACTATGTACTGTTTTGTAATAATTATCGTGTATTTTTGGCTTCTCAAATTGGGTTGTGTAGGCCCAAATTTGGGGGCGTCATATTTGGTATCCGAGATTAGAGATATGATCTTTAATAGAGATCTGCGGGTAGAAGTAGGATGAGAGAGACGAATAGAATCAGTCACCAGTGTGTCCTACTTAAATTAAATTTTGTTATCTAATGAGTCAGTTTGAATGTGGGGACAAGAAGTGACGACTCAGTTTGTTTAACTAACTTTTATCTTATGACCACAATTAAGAATGACTTCTGAAAATCAGGAAATAAACTATCTAATGCCCAAGGTGAATGTAACTGAGAACTAGAAAGCTACAAATAATCCTCTTGCAACTTTAGAAAATAACGCGGGTGATCATGTAAATTATGATGATTTCTTTAGAAACTTCATGCAATTCATGTAAAATCAGGGGAGGGGAGCTCTTATCGGTGGAAACGTTGGTAATTCAAGGATGGTCACTTTTAAGCAGTTTAAGGAGTTGAGACCACTTGAATTTTTCGGAAAGTCGGACTCACTCAAGGCAAAAGCTAGTTAAAACAGATGACAAAAATATTTGATGTCCTACGATGTAAGACCCCGAATTTTAATAAATAGATTTAAATTTTTTCTCATAATTGTATGCCTAACAGTAAGCTGTTAAATTAATAAAAATTAAAGTTAAAGATGTTATGTGCAAAAAATTTATGTCGGACAATATTCGTTCTGTCGGAAAATATTCGCTCTGTCAGGAAATATTTCTACGACGGCGCCAAAATATTCAGTTATGGGAGGACCCCACAACGAAATATTATCAGATGTAAAAAACAATAGTAGTAGCCTTTTTAAATAAAAATGGTTAACGTTATTATCACTTTTAACTATTAAAATACCCAGTGATAAAAGTATAGTAGCATATGGTATTTTACACAACATTTTACATTATTGAATCAATAATTGTCATTACAAAATATTTTACAATATTAATTGTACAGTGTTCCATATTATTGAATCAATAATTGTCATAATGCGCATCATCTTGCATTATTGGGCCAATAATTGTTACGGTAGTAGTCACGAGTACTAAACAGTTAGACAGATTTATTATTTGAAAAATACTGTATGTTCAATAATTGGGATATTAAATTAATAAAATAATATGTAAGTGTGCAACACACGTAAATGTGTAACGCGTGTGGGCAAACGCGTGTTAGTCAACGAAAGGTGCAGATTAAAGTGTGTAATGTGTCTTGGTTGATGAATGGTTTAGATTAAAAGATGAGATTAAAATGTGTAACGTATATGTAAAAAAGTTTGTTAGACTCTGACTATAAATATGGGGCTTAGCATAAGGAATTGCATACATTCCTCACTCAATCTTTTTTTCACTCTCTAAATATTTCTTAGTATAAGTGTTTCTCTGAGTGTATTAAAATTATCTTAAGCGTTGAACATCTGGAAGAGTGTGAGTATTTTTCAAGTAAATTTTTTTTAAAAATTATATAAACACTCACACACACATCAGTTTACAACTCTTCCTTTAGAAGACTCTTCTATTAGAAAACTCTTCCTTTAGAAGACTCTTCTATTAGAAGATTTAATTTGAAAAAAATCATTTGAAAGATTTTACTTTGAAAAAATTATTTTCTTTAAAAATTATTTTGAAGTATATTTATACTATATAGTCACTTTCATGATTTTATATACATAAAATTAGTATGTGTCACTTACTAATTAAATTATGAATATACATATAGGTCAACCTCATAAAAGCTGTATTTAGTCACGATATAAGGTAAGGGGTATCATTCTTTTCATCATCATAAAGGAATATCATTTTCTTTCTTACTTGTAAGGGATACCATATTTTTCATTTTCTCTCACTTAAACTTACTACGGTAAGAAAGTATCTCAATTGTACCTTTAATATTATTAACGGGTAGAAATTCTTGAATTAATAATTCAATAATATTCCCTTAATAGTTTGCACTTCATCTACTACTCTTTGACAAGAACATTCCTATTAAATTTCCATCGTCATATTTGAACTGTAAACTTATGGACCTTGAACTTTTGAACTGTGGACATTTATTTGAACTGTGAATATTTTGGACTAATTCCTTGTACCGTAAACCTTACAGCTGAACTTTTTCCCGGTGGATCTTGGACATTACTCTTGGACTTGAACACCTTTTTCTCTTCATCTTGTTGACAATTTAGACATTATTTGAATCTGGACAAAGTAAAATTTGTTAACTCCTAATGTTATTATTTATCATGTTTCTTCTGTTCATTATTTATATCTCTGTTGTTATTTCAATCATCAAGAATCAGGTTGTTCTGAATATCTGAGGTCTAGGGTACAGATGATAGGTTAAAAGCGATATAGGATAACTGCGATACAATTATTGGGTGTCTTTAGTTGGATGAAAAGGACACATGATGAATGTTCTCTTTAGCCGGGGGCAAAGAAGAACTGTTGTTTGGCATGATCATGACCAGTGATATTTCAGATGATAAAAGTTGATGATGATTTTTTTTAAAAAGAAAAGTTAGTAGACATTATGCTCTACTTGATTCTATTAATGGTGGTTATATCATTACAATAAAACTTTGTTTAAGAACTTAACTGTTGTTGATTTAAATTTTACTGTTTATATTACTCTATTAACAACTCAACTGCAGTTGTTGATTTAAAACTTGTTGTCTATTATATTCAATTAAAAACTCAACTGTTGAAGGTTAAGAATAATTTATTTATTATTATCTTAGTTATGATATTCTTTACCGGGATATTTGATGTGACGCCCCGGGGAAAATCAACTTTGACCAACCGTGACTCCCGCTCGTCAACGAATAAACTCCACAACATTTAAATAAAGGCATGTTGTTGAAAAACTCAGTAAATTTAAATTTTTATAACATTTACTTAACCTTGTCTCAGAATCGCAATCTTTACATAAATACTACAACTCAGATCATTTATATTTGATGACCTAGTGTATTACAACCATTGTGAGCAAATAAAAGCTCGCAGCCTAATCAATAAGTCGACATGACTATTTACTAACTGCTTTTAATTACACGAGTTTACAAAATATTAACACTCGTCTTGATTTACAACCGCCTTTCACTATTATTACAAGGCTTATACGACGTTATCTTAAAGCAGTTCTAAAAACAACGTCTTAAATAAAATAAACCATAAACCTCAAACACCTTCTCTGCGATTACCTGGATCATCAATTCCTCGCTCCTCGCTGAAAATGTTTATTATAGCAAGAATGAGCACGACGGCTCAGCAAGTCTAACAGCTACCACATAACACGTAGGTTACATTTAATTTATGCTTTATGCTTTATGCTTGGCATTTACATAGGCATCATGCTTATCATGCTTTACATTTATACAATTTACACATGCTTACCATGCATGTCAATATTTCCAGGTTATATAACTCATATAACACATTCAATTCATAGCATTAATCATATACCAGCTATTAACAACATATGACTGTACATAGGCACATTTAAAATCAGTTAGCACATAAAATGAGTGCACACTTAATAGTTTATGCATATAGCAAACAGGTTCGCAAGTATAGCACATAGTACTGAAAAACTTGCCTGATAGTCGCATTGACTTACGCTACCAGTCTGAAATTCGCATTCCATCACTAACGCTCAACGAATTGAATTACTGCCTTCGAAAGACCTAATTTGCTTATCTGGCAATTAGTAAAGTACATAGGAACTCAGCTGTCATTCTCAAAAGAATTTACTCTACAACACAGAATTCCCTATTTATTAACTCGTAAATTTATAAGACAATATTATCATCCTTTGATAATATTTTAATTACCGATCAGTATTATTATACATTAATAATACATCACTAAATTACCAACGCTTCTCACGTACTGAACAACACCTTAATTGGTTATTAATAATATTAAGCCCTTAATAATATTCATCCAATTATCCATATTATTAATCCATTAATAATATTTATCCACTTACCATTAATTATCATTCATTAAATGAATATTTATAATATTGGTAGTAACTAAACACTCCAACAATTACCCGTCAATTGTTTACACTTTATTACATTTAATTCCTTCACATTATTTATTTAATACCATTTAAATAAATAATTAATTCACTTAACTTTACTTGTTTATTTATCTTCACATAAACAATTATTTCATTAATTACCCCACATTATTTATTTAAATAAATAATTAATTAATTAACTTTACTTGTTTATTTATCTTTACATAAACAATTATTTTCTTAATTGCATAACATTATTTATTTAATATTAGTTAAATAAATAATTAAATTAGCATTACTTGTTATTTATTATTACATAACAATTATCTCATTAACCTTAATTCACTTTAATTATTATTTAATTTAAATAATAATTAATTAATTCTCCTTAATTCATTTAATGATTATTGAATATCAATTACATAATCATTTCTTAATTAATTAACCTCATTTATTATTTAATATTAATTAAATAATAAATAATTATTTTATTCATTTCATCTCTCTTTAATTATTATTTAATATCCTTTAAATAATAATTAAATAATTAATCATCCTTATTTATTAAATAATAAATAATTACCTTATTATCTTTATCTTCCTTTAATTATTATTTAATATCCCTTAAATAATAATTAAATAATTAATCATCCTTATTTATTCAATAATAAATAATTACCTTATTTAACTTTATCTTCCTTTAATTATTATTTAATATCCCTTAAATAATAATTAAATAATTCATCATCCTTATTTATTCAATAATAAATAATTACCTTATTTAACTTTATCTTCCTTTAATTATTATTTAATCTCCCTTAAATAATAAATAAATAATTAATCATCCTTATTTATTCAATAATAAATAATTATCTTATTTAACTTTATCTTCCTTTAATTATTATTTAATATCCCTTAAATAATAATTAAATAATTAATCATCCTTATTTATTCAATAATAAATAATTACCAAATCAATTTCATCTTTCTTTAATTACTATTTATTATCCTTTAAATAATAATTAATTAACTAATTATCCTTATTTATTATTTAATATAATTAAATAATAAATAATTATTTTTTTAACTTCATAACATCCTTTATTTATTATTTAACAATAAATAATTAAATAATTAGTTATCATATTTATTTGCTCTACATATTATTTAATATCAATTAAATAATAATTAATCATAAAAATGGCTTTTATTTACTTTATTTATTATTTATCATATAAATAATAAATAATTAATAAACTTGGGTCCCAAATTAATTATATTAACTTGTAAACATTTTGACCCATTTTGACTCAAACTGCTCCGAACCGACCCGTTAAAAATGACCCGACCCGACCCGGATTAAAAATTTATTTTTCTGTGAAAAGGGACTAGGGCCCCGGCCCTCCTTTTACAAAGGAAACAAGGGCCCCGACCCTACTCTTGCAGAATCTGCAAAATTGCCATTTTCTGATTTTTCAACTTTTGCTCCTTTGATTAAAACTTGAATAAAATGAAATCTACAAATCCAAATGACCTCAAATTGGTATCGATGGATTCGTATCTTCCTAAACTACAATATTCCGTCATTGGATCAAATTTTTGGAAAAGTTTTGGTTATGAAAAATAGCCACAAAGTGGACCGTTTGCACATTGAGTTCTTAAAATGGCCTTCTTTGGTATATCTTGACCATAACAACTCACACGAACATTTTACCAACTAGGTATTGTCCTTAAATTATATATTTACCATAACCAAGAAGAAAATCTCATACCTAACTTTTAGGTTTCAAAATATAAAGCTCCGAATCACCCGTTCGCTTAGGGTTCCGTCGGTAAAAATCTTTTTCAAGCTTTTTGCTAAACTTTTCATAATAGATACCCATAAATACACATGTTAAATCCATTGAACCCTAGATTTACTAATCTAGCATGGATATAAACATTTATAGCTTTGAAAATGGTTTTACACCATGGAAATCACTAGAAACACATTTTGACCATCAAAATCACTCTAAGTATACAAGACCCAAATATTTAAATGAAAGCTAGGGTTTGAACACTTTTAAACCTTTTGATGGCTTTTCTTCTTCTTGCTAGAAATGAGAGGAGGCTCGGATGATCTATCTTGATGACTAGATGATTCTTTTTCCTTGCTTGGATCTTGATTTGCTAGAGTTTTCCTTCCTTTCTCTTACTTTCTCTCTATGTTTCTCTACTTTGCTCTTTATTTTCTCTCTAGACTTAGAAGATGAGATGAAATGGAAAGATGATAGAATGAGAGAGATAGAGAGAAATGGGGTGTTAGTAGATGTGTATATTTACATTATATGTAAGTATATACATCAATAGCCATCCTAGCTTACTTACACAAGCCCCCCCTATTTTTCCTTGTTTTTCCCCATGCCTTGAGCCTCTAAAAACTGAGCAAATCAGCCCCCTAAAATCTTCCAAAGCTGCTGGAAATCTGAGGGTAAAATGGTCCAAGAATTGTTTCCTTTTCCTTTTATTTTAATGCCCAATTGTGCTAGTAAATTGTATATATACATACACAATATATAATCACCCATACACATGTATTTGGGCTACTCATTGGGTCATAATTTAAATTCATTTGGGCTCAATGTCTCAACTTGTTTGGGCTCAACAATTAACTCCATTTGGGCTCCACTTAAATAAGTCTTTGGACCTCCTATATGGTTTGTCATATTCACCATATTGTGCCAATTAAATTATCTCCTAACCAATTTACAAGTCCATAAACAATTAAATTAAATTGGGCTTGTTTAATAAATTAATTTGACAAATTCAAATTATTAATTTCCTAGTGGAATTAGATAATATTAATAATCCACTATTAACAACTTTCCAAATGGAAATAAATAACATTTTTAATGTTTAAGCACTCTCATAAATTAATAATCACATTAATTAATTTATTCCTCCAATTTAACTCGCTAGCTATTTAATCAAATAATCACATAGCTCAATAACCCTATCAAACTTTGATATTACACATCTTAGATTGGTCCATTAATTTACTAAATCCATTAATTGAACCTTCCTTAAATTCCTTTAATTATCTCAACATATAATTAAATAACCTCAAGCCATCATATAATGATTTAATTTAATCGCACAGAAATTTATAATTACTGTTTAATAAATTCATTTATTTATATTAAAATATTCTCTTTTAACCCTAATATTCGTATTAGGTTAAATGCTTAGTCTTTCCTACGCATTCATCTCTTCTTCAGATTAAATTTTTGACTAACTCAAAAGATGAGTTCATCCTCGGAATTACCACTACCACCACTTGGTTAAAGTTTGGTCCATTTCTAGACCCTTACAACATCTGCCTCTCCGAACAATCTCATCGATTTTCTTAACATGGGCATTGTTTTACAACACTGTCCTATCCCCTTCATGACAAGACTCTAATTTCTTTCCAGTGATCGTCTGTCACTTTACCAGGGTTAGTTTTATATCTAAACCTCAATTTTCCGCTCGAATCCTCAAAAGCTTAAAATTTTCCCAAATCGACTATCCACTACTCCCTCATCCGAGAATTAGCGTAGCCTTAAATCACAATAATCACCTAAGACCATACAAATCAGTCTTATGAATTTCCGGGTCATTACATTCACCCCTTCTTCTAAGAATTTCGTCCTCGAAATTACAGTATACTTACCCCTTTACCCAATTGATGTCCAGAACCTTGGAACATCTTCCATGAGTCTTCAACAATTGTTCAATAATTGTGAATGAGTTTGAATAACCAGGAAGTAAAAATAACCCCTTTAAAATAACTCCCCTTTACCCATGTGATGTCCAGAATATTGGAACATCTTCCAGGAGACTTTTCAATAATTGCGAATGAGTTTGAATAACCAGGAAGTAAAAATAACCCCCTTAAAAAAAAAAACAACCCATTTGTCCGGCGTCATAAAAATTTACACTGAACACCTTAGAGATATTTAACAATCACAAAGACTGCAAACATCCTTACCCTGAGTACTCATTACTTAAGGTGATCAACCTTCCGTACTCCATGTATATGCATAACATTTAACCCGGGTACTTACCACCTGAGGAGATCAACCTACCGCACCACATGTATGCGCATAACATTTATTCCCTGTTGGATTCCCAACATAACTCCCAAGAAATACTTGAAAAATATATCTCAACCTTTGTCTAGCCGAATCAATTAGCTTAGACTTTTTAACAATAGTTCGGATATCAATCGAAACTCTTTAAAACTTTTCACCAGCACATATGTGCAATAAAAATGACTTCATGATACCGCATCATCTTGACAATGCGTTGAGGATTCCGTCATCGCCATGACTTCATGATTCCGCATTGTCTTAACAGCACGTTGAGAATTCCGTCATTTGTCGCAACCATATCACATGGTAACTTGACAATATTTAAAAATACTTTTTGATATTTTCAAATAAATCTGGTCTAGCCGAAACAAGTAGCATAGACCCTCATTTAAACGTTTCAAAAATATTTGAAAATCGTTTTGGATTTTATCTTATAGCCACGGGTAATAACGAATTGTCCTACAACTCGGCTTGCCGCGACTTCTTGATAAAATTTTAAATATCCTTTTTAAAGGCACACAAGTGCGAATTGGGCACGATTTTAAGAATTCAAGATCTAGCATAGCTAGAAGATTTAGAATGTCCTAAAACCTTAAATAATCACCAATTTTACTCCTCACCTTTCCAGCTTAATAACTATCTTTAGTATAGCTTTAATCGTGTTACTTAACTCTACCCACACTCGATGTTCATCAAACTTACCGCACAGTGTGAGTTCAGGAACTTACCACAATCATATGGGTTGAGGAACTTATCCTAGTCAGACTAAAATCGTCCATTCGCTGAGGGGCTCCACCATATGATTATGAGTCACGAACCTACCACCAGTATGAGTTTTAAGAACACGCACCTGGGCTTAACATTCTCTACCTATCCGATTGACTATGAGAAAAGAATCACCTTCTCACCATATATACATCGAATAGCGCGACACAAGATTCCAATGATTATCATTATAGGAAGCTAAGTTGTCGTAAAACCAAGCACATTCCCCTGCCCATACAAAGGAATGTTCAACTCAGCCACTATTATGAGTCCTCAATTGAAATCAACAACATCTAACTAGGGATCCTCTAAATCCATATTACCATACATACCACTCTTTCCGAGTTTACTACTATTCCACATAGTATCTTTTGTTTATAGCATCCTGCTATCTTCACATGCTGTTAATCCCTTAACAGATCATTTAACATTTTTCTTATCTCATTTTACGGTTATAGCCTAAGGTACTCCTACCTAAGGTTTATAACCTATCAGCTCTGATACCAACTGTGACGCCCCGGGGAAAATCAACTTTGACCAACCGTGACTCCCGCTCGTCAACGAATAAACTCCACAACATTTAAATAAAGGCATGTTGTTGAAAAACTCAGTAAATTTAAATTTTTATAACATTTACTTAACCTTGTCTCAGAATCGCAATCTTTACATAAATACTACAACTCAGATCATTTATATTTGATGACCTAGTGTATTACAACCATTATGAGCAAATAAAAGCTCGCAGCCTAATCAATAAGTCGACATGACTATTTACTAACTGCTTTTAATTACACGAGTTTACAAAATATTAACACTCGTCTTGATTTACAACCGCCTTTCACTATTATTACAAGGCTTATACGACGTTATCTTAAAGCAGTTCTAAAAACAACGTCTTAAATAAAATAAACCATAAACCTCAAACATCTTCTCTGCGATTACCTGGATCATCAATTCCTCGCTCCTCGCTGAAAATGTTTATTATAGCAAGAATGAGCACGACGGCTCAGCAAGTCTAACAGCTACCACATAACACGTAGGTTACATTTAATTTATGCTTTATGCTTTATGCTTGGCATTTACATAGGCATCATGCTTATCATGCTTTACATTTATACAATTTACACATGCTTACCATGCATGTCAATATTTCCAGGTTATATAACTCATATAACACATTCAATTCATAGCATTAATCATATACCAGCTATTAACAACATATGACTGTACATAGGCACATTTAAAATCAGTTAGCACATAAAATGAGTGCACACTTAATAGTTTATGCATATAGCAAACAGGTTCGCAAGTATAGCACATAGTACTGAAAAACTTGCCTGATAGTCGCATTGACTTACGCTACCAGTCTGAAATTCGCATTCCATCACTAACGCTCAACGAATTGAATTACTGCCTTCGAAAGACCTAATTTGCTTATCTGGCAATTAGTAAAGTACATAGGAACTCAGCTGTCATTCTCAAAAGAATTTACTCTACAACACAGAATTCCCTATTTATTAACTCGTAAATTTATAAGACAATATTATCATCCTTTGATAATATTTTAATTACCGATCAGTATTATTATACATTAATAATACATCACTAAATTACCAACGCTTCTCACGTACTGAACAACACCTTAATTGGTTATTAATAATATTAAGCCCTTAATAATATTCATCCAATTATCCATATTATTAATCCATTAATAATATTTATCCACTTACCATTAATTATCATTCATTAAATGAATATTTATAATATTGGTAATAACTAAACACTCCAACAATTACCCGTCAATTGTTTACACTTTATTACATTTAATTCCTTCACATTATTTATTTAATACCATTTAAATAAATAATTAATTCACTTAACTTTACTTGTTTATTTATCTTCACATAAACAATTATTTCATTAATTACCCCACATTATTTATTTAAATAAATAATTAATTAATTAACTTTACTTGTTTATTTATCTTTACATAAACAATTATTTTCTTAATTGCATAACATTATTTATTTAATATTAGTTAAATAAATAATTAAATTAGCATTACTTGTTATTTATTATTACATAACAATTATCTCATTAACCTTAATTCACTTTAATTATTATTTAATTTAAATAATAATTAATTAATTCTCCTTAATTCATTTAATGATTATTGAATATCAATTACATAATCATTTCTTAATTAATTAACCTCATTTATTATTTAATATTAATTAAATAATAAATAATTATTTTATTCATTTCATCTCTCTTTAATTATTATTTAATATCCTTTAAATAATAATTAAATAATTAATCATCCTTATTTATTAAATAATAAATAATTACCTTATTATCTTTATCTTCCTTTAATTATTATTTAATATCCCTTAAATAATAATTAAATAATTAATCATCCTTATTTATTCAATAATAAATAATTACCTTATTTAACTTTATCTTCCTTTAATTATTATTTAATATCCCTTAAATAATAATTAAATAATTCATCATCCTTATTTATTCAATAATAAATAATTACCTTATTTAACTTTATCTTCCTTTAATTATTATTTAATCTCCCTTAAATAATAAATAAATAATTAATCATCCTTATTTATTCAATAATAAATAATTATCTTATTTAACTTTATCTTCCTTTAATTATTATTTAATATCCCTTAAATAATAATTAAATAATTAATCATCCTTATTTATTCAATAATAAATAATTACCAAATCAATTTCATCTTTCTTTAATTACTATTTATTATCCTTTAAATAATAATTAATTAACTAATTATCCTTATTTATTATTTAATATAATTAAATAATAAATAATTATTTTTTTAACTTCATAACATCCTTTATTTATTATTTAACAATAAATAATTAAATAATTAGTTATCATATTTATTTGCTCTACATATTATTTAATATCAATTAAATAATAATTAATCATAAAAATGGCTTTTATTTACTTTATTTATTATTTATCATATAAATAATAAATAATTAATAAACTTGGGTCCCAAATTAATTATATTAACTTTTAAACATTTTGACCCATTTTGACTCAAACTGCTCCGAACCGACCCGTTAAAAATGACCCGACCCGACCCGGATTAAAAATTTATTTTTCTGTGAAAAGGGACTAGGGCCCCGGCCCTCCTTTTACAAAGGAAACAAGGGCCCCGGCCCTACTCTTGCAGAATCTGCAAAATTGCCATTTTCTGATTTTTCAACTTTTGCTCCTTTGATTAAAACTTGAATAAAATGAAATCTACAAATCCAAATGACCTCAAATTGGTATCGATGGATTCGTATCTTCCTAAACTACAATATTCCGTCATTGGATCAAATTTTTGGAAAAGTTTTGGTTATGAAAAATAGCCACAAAGTGGACCGTTTGCACATTGAGTTCTTAAAATGGCCTTCTTTGGTATATCTTGACCATAACAACTCACACGAACATTTTACCAACTAGGTATTGTCCTTAAATTATATATTTACCATAACCAAGAAGAAAATCTCATACCTAACTTTTAGGTTTCAAAATATAAAGCTCCGAATCACCCGTTCGCTTAGGGTTCCGTCGGTAAAAATCTTTTTCAAGCTTTTTGCTAAACTTTTCATAATAGATACCCATAAATACACATGTTAAATCCATTGAACCCTAGATTTACTAATCTAGCATGGATATAAACATTTATAGCTTTGAAAATGGTTTTACACCATGGAAATCACTAGAAACACATTTTGACCATCAAAATCACTCTAAGTATACAAGACCCAAATATTTAAATGAAAGCTAGGGTTTGAACACTTTTAAACCTTTTGATGGCTTTTCTTCTTCTTGCTAGAAATGAGAGGAGGCTCGGATGATCTATCTTGATGACTAGATGATTCTTTTTCCTTGCTTGGATCTTGATTTGCTAGAGTTTTCCTTCCTTTCTCTTACTTTCTCTCTATGTTTCTCTACTTTGCTCTTTATTTTCTCTCTAGACTTGGAAGATGAGATGAAATGGAAAGATGATAGAATGAGAGAGATAGAGAGAAATGGGGTGTTAGTAGATGTGTATATTTACATTATATGTAAGTATATACATCAATAGCCATCCTAGCTTACTTACACAAGCCCCCCTATTTTTCCTTGTTTTTCCCCATGCCTTGAGCCTCTAAAAACTGAGCAAATCAGCCCCCTAAAATCTTCCAAAGCTGCTGGAAATCTGAGGGTAAAATGGTCCAAGAATTATTTCCTTTTCCTTTTATTTTAATGCCCAATTGTGCTAGTAAATTGTATATATACATACACAATATATAATCACCCATACACATGTATTTGGGCTACTCATTGGGTCATAATTTAAATTCATTTGGGCTCAATGTCTCAACTTGTTTGGGCTCAACAATTAACTCCATTTGGGCTCCACTTAAATAAGTCTTTGGACCTCCTATATGGTTTGTCATATTCACCATATTGTGCCAATTAAATTATCTCCTAACCAATTTACAAGTCCATAAACAATTAAATTAAATTGGGCTTGTTTAATAAATTAATTTGACAAATTCAAATTATTAATTTCCTAGTGGAATTAGATAATATTAATAATCCACTATTAACAACTTTCCAAATGGAAATAAATAACATTTTTAATGTTTAAGCACTCTCATAAATTAATAATCACATTAATTAATTTATTCCTCCAATTTAACTCGCTAGCTATTTAATCAAATAATCACATAGCTCAATAACCCTATCAAACTTTGATATTACACATCTTAGATTGGTCCATTAATTTACTAAATCCATTAATTGAACCTTCCTTAAATTCCTTTAATTATCTCAACATATAATTAAATAACCTCAAGCCATCATATAATGATTTAATTTAATCGCACAGAAATTTATAATTACTGTTTAATAAATTCATTTATTTATATTAAAATATTCTCTTTTAACCCTAATATTCGTATTAGGTTAAATGCTTAGTCTTTCCTACGCATTCATCTCTTCTTCAGATTAAATTTTTGACTAACTCAAAAGATGAGTTCATCCTCGGAATTACCACTACCACCACTTGGTTAAAGTTTGGTCCATTTCTAGACCCTTACAACATCTGCCTCTCCGAACAATCTCATCGATTTTCTTAACATGGGCATTGTTTTACAACACTGTCCTATCCCCTTCATGACAAGACTCTAATTTCTTTCCAGTGATCGTCTGTCACTTTACCAGGGTTAGTTTTATATCTAAACCTCAATTTTCCGCTCGAATCCTCAAAAGCTTAAAATTTTCCCAAATCGACTATCCACTACTCCCTCATCCGAGAATTAGAGTAGCCTTAAATCACAATAATCACCTAAGACCATACAAATCAGTCTTATGAATTTCCGGGTCATTACATTTGAGCTCACCCTTTCCTTTTTATTCAATTGTTCAAGAAATGAGAGCGTAGCTGGGACTTGCAGGGAGGAAAGGGAAATGGAGTAGTTCTCCGAAATAATTGTTATATTAGTCTTCACAGTATTGTAGAATAGTAATAATTGTGAAGACTTAGTTGTGTATTATTGGGTACTATATAGTGTATTGTAATAATTTTATTATAGTCTTTTGACGACTCAAATTGGGTGGTATGGGCCCAATTTGGGGGCGTCACATACAATGCGTAGATGATCAGAAGGTTCCATTTGCCACCTTCATGTTACAAGGTGAGGCGTACCTTTAGTGAAAAGTGGTAAAACATATCCATCATTCAGCACTTGAGATGTCTTGGATAGAATTTCAAGAGTTGTTTAACGAGAAATACTTTCCAGAAAATATTCACCACATGAATAAGGTGGAGTTCATTAAAGTGGAACAGGGGAACATTACTGTATCATAATATGAGGCCAAGTTTGTCGAGTTATCCCAATTTGCGACCTATCTGGTAGACGACAAATCACGAATGAGTCGTATGTTCTTGCAAGGTTAGAGAATCAAAATTCGTCAACACCTCAGCTCTCATAAATTTTGTTTATATTCAGATGTTGTGGATAGGGCTCAAAGGGTGGAGCAAGAAAATAAAATATTACAGTCATGAATCAATGACAAGTAGAGAGAGAAAAATAATGACGACAATCAACGGAACGAGAACCATAGAGGAGGCAGTCAACACTTTGATGATAATCCCGGCTCAAATAACAGAAGAGGGGAATCAAGTGAAAATAACTTCAAGAGGAAGATATCCCACAATGATTACGAAAGGGCATCGACATCAACTCCAACACTGGCACCAGTTTCAAAGGGAGGGCATCAACTGTAGTGTACCGAGATCCCTACGTTCCTTATTTAATCCAATTATGCCAAGATAAGATAATCATTAACTTTAAACCACAATAACTGGAATCTCGTGCGTTAAAACTTAACATTTAATCCTTGAAAATATTATTTGACCATAATGCGGTCCATATTTTATTTATTTATTTATCTTACATTCCTTACCTGTCTCAGTATCGCAACGTTCACTTAACATTCATTAGCCCTTAGGTCAAACATTTATTATTTGTGACCTAATCTATTACCATTCACAATCATATAATATATATTTCACATAACTTGTAAATAAAAATTTCGCCATGATTTATCTATACATGGCCCTGTTTACTTATGCCCTTACTGTACCTGGTCCTGATCACAAATACCTGTATACAAACATTTATAACATATATGCGAGTTTCATTATATATACACTCACCTTATAACAATACAGTCACCTTAACCTTTTACCACATTTCTCTGACTAATACAAATAGGCATATTCACATGTCGTCCCTTTAATCTTTTATTCACTAGCTTTAAACTCCTCTTTCCTTCTCAACTCAAATACATACATATACACATATTCATACATTCAAACTGTTGCCTGCTGACACATCATAGGATCTTACATTAATTATATTTTGTCCTTAACCATTAATACATTTTACTTCCATTCAACCACATAGGTCTCTTTAGCACATTGATTAAATCATAATAGTTCATATGTAATCATTCCTTAATACATTATGTCCTTCAAATTAGGTTTTATCTGATAATCTTTATTTAATTAATCAAAATCCTTATTTGGAATTCTTATAAAATCCTGTAAAATTCGGGATGTCACATTCACCCCCTCCTTCAAAAAATTTTATCCTCGAAATTGCTACGTACTCATTCCTTATTCATTTGCAACATGCATAACTTTTTGCTTTCATTCAACATAACTGGGTTTTCAACTAACCTTTACATTCTCTCATCTCTCTACCCATCTTACCAATTTTCTAACATTCATTCCAGAAGATTGGAATGTTTTTCAGAAATCTCCACAATTGTTCAATAATTGTGAAGCATAATGAATAAATAAGAAAAGTTTTTCCATAAAACTTTTACTTTTCAAAACAAACTTTTGTTTTTGCTAAGGGGTCACAAAGACTGTAATATCCATGGGTCATAAAGACCAGGAATATGAGTTTACAACACAATCACGCCACTCTTTTTCCTTGGCCCATTGGTACGCTAGGTGATCAGCCCATTGTACCCATTTCCTTTCTGTTTAGGTTGAACCATGTTAACCAACCCACATATCATATCCCTTTTTTAGGGTTGTTCACCTCAAACTTCAAAAATATTTTTCTTTATCCATTTCTGGATTTAAAACATTTATTCATTTCTTTCAAAATGGTCTAACCGAAACAAATGGCATAGACTCACATCATTAAACTGTTCATACATTGTAACTTGAAACTTGAAATATCATTGGTTCACAATTTGAACCCATTTTCATAAACTGAAAAGAAAAACTCTTTTAAAGGCTTTATAATACTGCACTATCTCAGCAGTACATTGAGAATGCAGTCTTTCAAGACTTCATAATACCGTACCGTCATAGAAATACGTTGAGAATTTCGCCATTTTGTCATTCCACGCCATATTTAATAGTGTGGCAATGTTTTCATAAATACATTTTTAAATTTTTAAATAACTTTGGTCTACTTGAATCAATTAGCATAAACACATGAACCACAGAATTAAAAACTTTAGTTCGACATTTGAACAAAACATTTTTAATGTACCAACGTGCGAGAATAAGCACATTTTAAAACTTTGATGATCTAGCTTATCTAGAAGAGTAGATTGCCTACCCAATCCTAATAATCTCTTCTTTTCTTTACTTTTCCTTTACTCCTTTAAACCTTACTTATAATCTCTATCTCTTTCTTATTTCCTTAATCTTAGTCAATATCTGAGAACTATTTCTCTCAGCTTATAACTCTATTTTCTAATCCCCCACCCCACTGTTTATCAAACTTGCCACGCATTTGGGCTCAGGAACTTACCACAATCATATCGCTTGAGGAGCTTGTCCTAGTCAGGCCAAAGTCGCTCATTCGCTGAGGGGTTCCACCACATAATCATGAGTCACGAACTTACCATACGCTTGGGTTTTCAGAACACATAACTAACCTTACTTTTTCTCTCTTCCTATGTATCAGGTACATATAGAAGAAAAGAATTACCTTCTCAACATACATAACCGATACTGTGACACTGGATCTCCACTGATTATCATTATAGGAAGCTAAGTGGTCATGAAACCAAGTACAAATCCCCGCCCATACAAGGAACAACTCAGCCACTACCATGAGTCCTCAATGAAAAATCCCACATACCCTAACATTCCTCACTTTCCTTTACTCAGTTTTTCTTTACCTTTCCTTGATCTGATATGAATTTTATCGATTCATATCTTACTTTTCACAACTCATCAAGAGTTCCTTTATATTTGTGATCGCCTAGGATCACATGGCCCTTTTGCCCTTTCTCATTATCTTATCTTAAGATATCTTTATCATTTCTTAATCCTGAATAAAATTCATTTCTTATTGACTCAACTTATCTAGAGTTCATTTCCTTACTATTTTCTTCTTCTACACGAAAGTCATAGCCTAAGGTACTATTACCTAAGGTCTATAACCTGTCTACTTTGATACCAACTATAGCGCACCGAGATCCCTACGTTCCTTATTTAATCCAATTATGTCTAGATAAGATAATCATTATCTTTAAACCACAATAACTGGAATCTCGTGCGTTAAAACTTAGCATTTAATCTTTGAAAATATTATTTGACCATAATGCGGTCCATATTTTTATTTATTTATTTATCTTACATTCCTTACCTGTCTCAGGATTGTAATGTTCACTTAACATTCATTAGCCCTTAGGTCAAACATTTATTATTTGTGACATAGTCTATTACCATTCACAATCATATAATGTATATTTCACATAACTTGTAAATAAAAATTTCGTCATGATTTATCTATACATGACCCTATTTACTTATGCCCTTAAGGTACCTGGTCCTGATCACAAATACCTGTATACAAACATTTATAACATATATACGAGTTTCATTATATATACACACGCCTTATAACAATACAATCACCTTAACCTTTTACCTCATTTCTCTGACTAATACAAATAGGCATTTTCAACCCCTACAGATTTACAAAACATTAATTCCCTTGTTAACGACTAAGTTTAAAATTAAAACCTAGATGTTATGTACATATACCATTATAGATTTATAATTATTTGGCTTACTTGCACATTACACAATTTACATACAACAAATTTCTTCATACGTATCAATGCATTCACCCTGCTTTACCTTTAGCTTCACCGGAACTTCCGGCCTTCTCGTACTTTACCTGAAAATGTTAGTTCATAGCAAGAGTGAGGACAAAGGCTCAACAAGTCAATCAGATAACACATTTCATGCTTGCAATTTATATTCATGCGTTATGCATCTTTTACTTTATTATATTATGCATAAATGCCACGTATTTCATCTAACAGTTAAAACACATAGTTGCACGTAGTGTACATCTGAACATTTAATGTCATATAGTTCACGTAGAACAATTATCACGTTTAAGTCTGAAAAACTTGCATGTACGCTTTTATACTTAACATTTACTTCCTTGCTTGACTATGCTATCCTTCTTTGCATCGGGTTGCTAGTCCGAACTTTATCTGTAAACATTGAATCTATATACATCATTATAGGATCATAAATCTTTACATAATTCATTTCACTTAAACCATAATTAATAGACCATTAGTCTCTAATCATTTCACATTTGATGTATTATACCTTACATAGGTCAATAATACATCCTAGCTCGTTCCCGACTTTTTTCATAACCCTTAACATGGTTTGACTTAAATTTAGGCATGTTATATTATCTCATTTATTATTTCATTATACTTTAACACCCTTTACATTGACCATTATTATCAATTTCAGGGTTTATATAACTTATTTCTATCATCTTACATCAAAATATAGCTTTTTGGAAGCTTAAAATTTTTTCAAATGCAGAGCAATTTCGCCCTGGCGCCATCAGAGCTCGTTGGCCGCAAAATCTCCTCAACCATGAACAATACATTGCGCCCCGGTGCAATGTTTAGTACAAAACATTGCGCCTAGGTGCAATGTTCAGAATTAGCATTTTTGATTTTTTTTACTACCTTTGCCGATTTTTAACTTCTTCATCTTACATCCAATTAAGCTCAAATTTCAACCATAACTAGGTCTTACTACCTAGTATTTTATAAAAATATTATTCGGGTCATTTGGCTTCTTGAAATCATCAAAGAAATAGCCCTTAGGAGGGCGTTTCAAAACATTTCAACACTTAGAAAAAATTTCAACTTTAAAACTCAATTTTTCCAACTTTGTAATTTTTGGCCAATTGCATCCAAATTTCATTCCAACACTTAACATAGTTTACTTGGGTCGTATAGGACGTGGCTAGGCCTTTCAAACCATAAAATTATACCCGAGACGGGTTTTGTCCATAAAAGTCCGTTTAGGGTCGAAACGATCGGTTTCGATCGTTCGAAACTCATTTTCATTCTAATTCTCATCCGTTGATTCTCAAATCAACCTAAACATGTGTAATAACATAAAACTATGTCATTTGAATTCATTTCACCTTTAATTCCTCAAAATTGCCAAAAATCACCTCTTAGTTGCATTTTCATCAAATTTCACGAACTTTTCACTTCCAAAACTTATGTTATTCTTGGCCCCTTCTTGCAAGACTTGATTCCAACATGTCATTTAACACTTATAACACATATTTAACTTGTATGGGCCTTCAAAATATTTCAAAATTTTCAATTGAATTCATTTCTCCAAAGTTTCCATTTTGGTCATCGGCGAACGTTTTAAAACGTTTAAAATCCACAATTATCGTCGTGGACACAAATGACTTTCAAAACAAATCTAACACATATATTATCATCAAACTTAGTTATTTAGCCTCATTTGACCTTCAATTACACACAATGGCCAAAATCACACATTGGTGGCATTTTGCTAACTTAACAAATTTTAAACTTAAACTCATCTTAAGTCCTTATACTCCATACACCACATAGGCTACCACAAACACGTTTAACAATTTTGTGCGATCACATAACTTCTATACGCACATTCTAATGCACTTTACAGATTACGAGTTTACATAAAAAATATAGCTTAATATTGTGTATTTCCTTCACGAATCATACTCTTCAACCTTTCATCAATCTTGAATGCTATCTAACATGAAAATAAGCATGCTTTTTACATGATCAACATTTCCAACTAGATTTTCATTACTTCTAGCAACATATAACATATGATCATCCATTAAATCATGGTTTCTAACCTTGAACATGAACTTAAATAACATATTACATTTATCCTCCAATCTTATGCTTAGGGTTTCATGAAATAATTCATATATACCATATAAACTCATATAAAACTTATACCTAGCCACACTTCCATGCATGGCTACTCTTAAACCATCCTTCAAACACATAAACATCAAACTTTAAGGTAATAACATACTTATACCTTCTTGGTTGTCCCACTTTTTCACATAAATAGCTTCATCATGTCAAGCTCTTCCTTTTTTCTTCTTGCTACTTGATCATTTAAGGACCCTAGCTCCATGATTTCCAAGCCTTTACCCTTGCTTCCATGGTTTCTTCTCATTTCTCTCTTAGAACTCTCTCACTTTGCTGGAAACTTAAATGAACTAACCTTTTCTTTGCTTGATATCTTCACACATATATATCTAAAAGTGCTCCAACACTTAACTCAACATTGGTTAACTTAATCATGCATGGTTAGAGGCACTTTAGATAATTCACATCACAAAACAAGGATGGTTTAGTCATTATACCATCTTAGGACACAAAAGTCATTTCTTAACATGTCAAGGGCATTTTGGTCATTGCCACCAACATCTAGCAAATTTAATTCCTTAAAATTCATAAATTGCTTATTTTTCATCCAAATCTACTCCTTTTTTTTATCCAAACTTGCTTCATTATGCTTGAATTTTATTCCATCATTAAATACCTCATAATTGGCTTATCCCATAACACTTGTCACACTTTCAAAACTGCATTCCATCAATTAATTATATTAATTCACAATAATTTGCCAATTTGCATAACATTGCATTCTTAATTTCTCTACGAACCTTTCGGTTCCTCATTTAATCAATCTCACTTTCCGATATCCAAATATAATTGAATTACTAATTTGTCCGTAAACCGCTTCCTCAAAAAACGAATATTGATCGGATTATCAAATTCATCATCATTTAACCTTTTTAAGCTCGTAATAAATCCATTACAACTTTACGCCCTTTTACATATTTACATAACACCCCGGTGCCAAATTTGCACCATACCTGCATACTACATTCTTTCTACACAGACTCGGGGTATTACCTTCCATATTTATGATTCGCATAAATACATACCTTATTCAAATTAATTATATCAATTTCTTAATAAACTCCAAATATTCACATGTCGTCCCTTTAATCTTTTATTCACTAGCTTCAAACTCCTCTTTCCTTCTCAACTCAAATACATACATATATACATATTCATACATTCAAATTGTTACCTACTGACACATCATAGGATCTTACATTAATTATTTTTCGTCATTAACCTGTAATATATTTTACTTCTATTCAATCACATAGGTCTCTTTAGCACATTGATTAAATCATAATAGTTCATATGTAATCATTCCTTAATACATTATGTCCTTCAAACTAGGTTTTATCTGATAACCTTTATTTAATTAATCAAAATCCTTATTTGGAATTCTCATAAAATCCTGTAAAAATTCGGGATGTCACAACAACCACCAGTGAGATGCTACAAGTGTGGTTAGAAGGGTCACATCAGCCCAAACTATACTTAGCAGTCCAAGTTGTGTTATAGATGTGGGAAGGAAGGTCATATTGCTCGATTTTGTCCGGTTACAAAATCAAGTTCAACTACAATGATGGCTCCAAAAGCTAGCATGGACAAGAAAAAATATATAGTTCAGGGGAAAGCTTTTGTTGTGACATTCCAAATGGCACGAAACCCGAACAAGGTGATAACTGGTAAGTTATTCATAAATTCTTATGAAGTCTATGCCCTTGTTAGATACTGGTTCTACCCACTCTTTTATCTCACCTGCATGTGTTCAGCGATTAAACTTAACTTCTAAAAATTTAAACTTTGACTTATCAGTTGAAATCTCATTAGGAGAATTAGCTATTACGTCTATTATATATAAATTTTACTTCAAATCAATAGCCTCACATTACATGTTTTCCTTATTTCTTTAGAAATGAATGAATTTGATGTGATTTTAGAAATTGATTGGTTGACTAACCGTCATGTTAAAATTGATTGTTTTTAAAAGATTATTAGTTTTCATATTCCTAATGAACTTGTTATGCAAATTCAAACAACCAACCCATTGAAATCTATAATTGTCATTTCAAGCCATAAAGTCACTAGTTTATTAAAAAATAAATGTCAAGCATTTTTAGCTCATGTCACTGATTTGAATAAAAATAAGTAAAACTTGAATGATATTCCTATTTTTAATGAGTTTTTTAATATTTTTCTGGATGAACGTCCTAGCTTACCCTAAAATTGTGAAATTGAATTATGTATTAATTTTGAACCCGGTACTAAGCCTATTTCTAAAGTCGCATACCGAATGGCTCCTATTGAAATTCAAGAGTTAAAAGTTCAACTACAAGAATTGTTAGATACTATTTTCATTTATCCAAGTACATCGTCTTGGGGTGCCCTTGTTCTTTTTGTCAAGAAGAAAGACAGGAGTATCAGATTATGCATCAACTACCGAGAGAGTTGAATCATGTTGCCATAAAAAACAGGTACCCGTTATCTCGAATTGATGACATATTTGATAAATTACAATGTGCTCAATATTTTTTAAATATTGATCTTCGCTCTGGATATCATCAGTTAAAAGTTAAAGCTGGTGACATTCCAAATACTGCTTTCAGAACTAGCTACGGGCATTATGAGTTCGTAGTCATGCTTTTTAGACTAACTAATGCTCCTGCAGCTTTCATGGACATGATGAATCGGATATTCAAGGAATATTTGGATCATTTTGTGATTGTCTTTATTGATGACATTCTCATATACTCCAAGTAAGGATCACGAACAACACCTGAGATAGATACTCCAAAAGCTACATGAGAACAAGTTGTATGCCAAGTTGAAGAAGTGTGAGTTTTGGCTTAAGAAAGTCATATTTTTTGAGCATGTGATTTCTAGTTAGACAATATCAATTGACCCTGCAAAGATTGAAGCAATTAGGAGTAACCTCGATCAGTAATTGAAGTCTAAAATTTTCTAGGCCTAACTGGTTATTGTTGGAGATTCGTAAAAGTATTTTCTCAAATCCTTACTCTATTAACTCAGCTTACTTAGAAAAATATAAAATTCGTATAAAACGAGGAATGCGAAAAAAGTTTTCAAAAACTTAAGAAGAGACTTATTTCAACTCCTGTTCTGACAATACCAACAGGATCGAAAGAATTTATCATCCACAACGATGCTTCAGTCAGAGGTCTAGGCTGCGTTTTTATGCAATATAAGAAAGTTATAGCTTATGCATCTCTACAACTCAAGGATTATGAGAAAACTACCCTACTCATGATCTAGAGTTGGCAACGATTGTTTTCGCGTTAAAGATCTGGAGATATACTATTTGTACGGGGAGAAAGTGAAAATATTCATGGATCACAAAAGTTTCAAGTATTTCTTCACCCAGAAGGAACTCAATATGCGACAACGACGTTAGCTTGAGCTGTTAAAGGATTACGACCATACCATCCAGTATCACCCAAAAAAAGGGAACGTTGTAGCTGACACATTAAACAGAAGATCTTATGCGAGTACAAGTGCAATGCTGACCACGCAAAGATACATTTTATATGACTTACAAAAGATGAAGATAGAGGTAAAGATAACAGGGACCTACATGAAGATTGCGCACATGTGAGTAGAACCGGCTTTAATCGATAAAATTAAAGTTACATACACTACTAATCCGGAACTGATGAACATGATAAGAAAGTACAAAAAGGTGTTATTCCGGAAGCAAGAATCGACGAGAAAGGAATACTTCGAGTCAACTCTCGACTTTGTGTTCCTAACGACTCTGAATTGAAGCATAAAATCATGATGAAAGCACGCAACTCGTCGTTTACAATCCACCCGAAAAGTACTAAAATGTATCATGACCTTTGACATACATTTTGGTGGAACAATATGAAGAGGAAGATTACAGAGTTTATCTCAAGGTGCCTAACTTATCAACGTGTCAAGACAGAACATAAAGTGCCTAAGGTTCCATTACAGTCACTCAAAATTTCAAAAATGGAAGTGGGAACACATCACTATAGATTTTGTAAGACACCGAATTTTATGAAATATAAAATTTAATTTTTCTTCATATATATATTTTCCTAAAATAGTAAGTGGTTAAATTGACAAAAGTTAAAAGTTAAGGATGTTATGTCCAAATTTTATTATGTCAGATAATATTTGTTTTGTCAGGGAATATTCGTTTGGTTGGGGAATATTCGGATCGTACAATGGCGCCGAAATAACTAATTATTGGTGGACCCCACAACGAAATATTTATCGGATATAGAAAATGACAGAAGTAACCTTTTTAAATAAAAATAGTCAACGGTGTTATCACTTTTAACTGTTAAAATATCGATGATAAAAGAATAGTAGACTACGATAATTTAAGATATTTTACTATAGCATGCGGTATTCTACAGTAGCACAAGGTATTGTGCGGCATTTATATTATTGAACTGATAAATTGGTTATTACACAGTATTTGTATTATTGATCTGATAATTGACACCGTAACTGTTGCACATCATTTCATCAATAATTGTCACTGCATAATATTTTATCAATTCAATAATTGTTGTTACACAGTATTTTACATTATTGATTCAATAATCGTCATTACACTGTATTTCATATCATTGAGTCAATAATTGTTGGTGCACTGTATTTTAAAATTATTGAACCAAATAATTGTCACAATAGCAAATATACAGTAATTTATATTATTAAATTAATAATAATCTGTAACGTGTTTATTACATTATTGTTGTAACATTATTTTATTATATATGTTGGACCTACAGGAAGAATAAATAAATAAATTTAAAAAAAATTATTAATTAATTTTTACTATTTGGAATAGTAAACATGTAGGCCCTTTGTGGGGGCCACGTGAGAAACAAATTCTAAATTTAGGGAGTTGATGGCAGCCGACTACGCTGCCACTTTTGAAAAATAAGACTGGCGTGTAGCACACCAGCCACCTACCACACGCACAGTAACTTATTTTCTCCTATAAATAGCTTGTTCAGCTGAATAGAAAAATCACACCTAAAATATAAAAAAATTCTATAAGAATTTTACCAGTTTTCTCTGAGAATAGTAAGGTTATCTTGAGTGTTTGAAAGCCAAAAGGAGTGCAGGAATTTTTCAAGTAAGTCTTTTATTAAAGAGTAGTAATTTCATAAATTCTTATTATTCATGGTATTCACAAATTTTTCTTTAGAAGACTCTTCTTTAAGAAGATTCATTTTTACAAACTTTCTTTGGAAGATTTATTTTGAAATATTATTTTAAAAACTATTTTAAAGTTGTTATATTATACTACAAAAATTATGTTAAATATATATAATTTTGATAGTTCATATTATACGAGTTATCATACACTTTAAAATTTATATGTGGTAATTACTAATTATATTATAAATATATAGGTTGATCTACCTCATTTTTATCAATATCCAGTCACGTGTTAAGGTAAGGGGTATCATTCTTTTCATCATCATAAATGGTATTATTTTCTTACTTGTAAGGAATATCATTCTTTTCACACTCTTAAATTTATTACGGTAATGAATATCATCTTCTTTCATATTCTATTATCTAAACTTACTACGGTAAGGGGTGTCATTCTTTTCATCATCATTATTTTCTTACTTGTAAGGGATTATCATTCTTTGATTCTCGAAAATAATATCGTTTTGTTGAATGTTGTTTGATTTGATGATGATGACTGTTGTGCAAAGATGATTGTGGTAAATGTGCTTACTTGGTTGATTGTCAATATGTATCTGACAAAGTGCATATGTGTTAATGTGCTTATGTGCTTAATTGATTATGTGCTTAGATACTCTGAAAGTGCATATGTGTTAATGTGCTTATGTGCTTACTTGATTATGTGCTTAGATGTTCTGAAAGTGCTTATGTGGTTATTTGACAAAGTGATTATATGTTAATCTAATTGTGGGTTTACATTGTCATGTGTGCTTGATGTATATTACTCATTTCTAATACTGTGATTTGTACGCTTGTTTAAACAAATATGATCTTATTGTAAACCATCTGCTGCTTATTAAAGAGAAAGAAAGTTATCTGATTAAAGTGTTGTAAAGTCCTTTTTTAGATATATGTGTACAAAGGACTTAGATTTTAAAGATCAGAAATGTTAGGTTGATCTTTCAATAGAAGTCACTCTGCATAAAAGAGGTATGATATAAGCAGAATAGCATAAGAATGAATCTTTGTTGTATTTGTGTATGTCAGAGTTTGTAAAAGTCCTTTCAATATGTAATGATGTAATATTGTAATAAAGGACTTAGTTAGAAAAGATCAAGTCTGTTAGGTTGATCAGTCTATACGATCGTAGAACGGACACTACGATTTCTTTCAAAGAATACTCAACGTCTGTATAGATCGTAGAGTCAACTCTACGACTCCTTACCAAGATAACTCTACGATCATCAAAGAGAGTCAGAAGTGCAAGAAGTCTACAGGATATGCAAGTAAGATTAAAGAACTGTTTAAGTCCAAATCGTAGAGCTGAACTCTACGATCGTCGAACGGACAGCCAAGCTAGCCTGCAGATAACGCTGAACCAGAGAAGAAATGTACTCTACGATACACACTCTCTAGCAAAATCGTAGAGTAAACTTGATGAGCAAGCTTACAAGGACTGGAATTTACACAGATAGAAGAAGTCGTAGAGTGGAACAGAATGACAAGGCAATACAGAAGATTGTTTTACACATGGAACAATCGTTGAGTAGAATTAAAGGATGAAGCAACAAAGACTACAACTCAACGATTTCACTAAGAAGCACGGCAGTTCACAAACTCTACGATTTGAACAAAAGGACAAGATCGTAGAACGAAATCATAAAGCAAAGCACTGCAGACAAACTCTACGATCTGTTCACAAAAGCAAGACCGCAGAGTAAAAGAGAAGTACGCTCCATCTCCACCATTTACACCACAACATACTTCAGATAACGAGTGGAGATGAATTCGTAGAGTCCAGATGAGCAGACAGTCACTCTACGATAACCATAAACAGCAAAGAATCATAACTGCAATTTAGTATGAGAGAAAAGAGAATACTCCTCACCCATATTCAAGAAAGAGTAAGTGCTCTTGAGAAATAAGATGCATGTCAGAGTCACAGAAGACTTTGTGCCTAAACGACTATAAGTCAGGACCCACTGCTCAGGAAGATGGTGAATAAAGTCAGAAATGGGACATCTCTGAATGGATCAGAACAGTTGGTTCTAAAAGTCAAGGAAGGTATTTATTGATGAATCAGAAGATTAATTAACAAAGGAAATAAAAATCCTTGCTGAACCAATCTGGGTGTGCAACGGCTATAAATTCAGAGAAAGCTGAGCTATAGGTCAATATATCAGAGCATGTCAGAAAAGGGTAAAGCACTGACACAAGCGGCAAGAAAGTCAACATTGAAGATATTAAAGATCTGCACAAAGCCAAAGGAAACCAACGGGATTTCTTTCAACGGTAAAATTTGCTCTGAGATATAAAGGCTTACATAACAAACAGAAAAGATGTTGTTGAAAAATATACGAGAGAGATGATAGTAGACAACAACCGATCGTAGAGTGGAACAAAATATGAATATGCTGAAGGACTCTACGATCCATCAGAACACTAACACTGAATTGAGAGAGACATAGAGATAAATAACTCTATTACAAGAGAAGTGTTAAGAGCTGCTAGGCACATGGAAGAGAGAAGCTTAAACGCCAACTTGATATATACATTGTAGCAACTGAGTACCAAAAAGGAAGAAGCATCACAGTCATCTCAGGAGTTCATCTCGAGAAGTTATCAAGTACCAAATGAGCTGAAGTGCAAAAGCCTAGCAGCACAATGGGTGATCATGAACAGTTGCTGAATACAGAAAGAAGAAGAACATCAACGACAAATATCAGCAGCATTCAAAGATTGATCACAAGCAGCTGCTAAGTACCTAAAGATGAAGAAAAGCAAATGTTCTACTTAGCAGCACAACCCAACGAACAAACAAATCAAGTCTGCTGGACTTGTTGAGTACCGAAGGGTACAAGAGATTCTAAGTCTGCTGGACTTAGTCTACAGTCCCAAGGCTATTAGCCTTGATGAGGGCAAAAGTGTCCTAGTCTTAATGTGACTAAAAGAGCCAAGTCTGCTGGACTTGATGAGGGCAAGAGTGTCCTAGTCCGGAGGACTAAACCTTAGTGGATTTCCTACTCGTTGTAGTAGAAGAGTAGAGTAGGAGTTATTCAGTCTCCGAACCACTTTAAACTCTCTGGTGTTATTTACTTTCAGTCATTTACATTTTGTCTTATATATATATATATATATATATATACATTTGACTGTGAATTAATTTACTTAACAAGTGACATTCTTCAACTTAATCTTAAACTCAACGGAGAAGTTTTACAAAACTTTAAGGGGTGTTTTTCAAACTAATATTCCGCTATGCAAACAAATCTTGATCCAATAAATTATTTGGTAATGAACTCTTAAAGCAAAAAGTTTCCAAGTGATCTATTCAACCCCCCCCCTTCTAGATCATTTGTGTGCCTCTGGGAACTAACACGTTTATTTCTTACTCATAAGATGTGTCATTTATTTCCATGTATTAAATTGTGGGAATAACCTTACGGCGCGGATTACCGTCTGTTTGGTGAATAACTCTCCGTATTCAAATTGATGGGAATAATCTTACAGCGCGGATTACCGCATGTTGGTGAATAACCCTTTGTATTTATTTCCTATTTGTCTCTTGTGGAAATAATTTGTCTACACGAATTATCACATGACACTTTTATTCCATATTCGTTTGTAATATCATTTTCTTTCATATTCGTAAGTGATATTATTTTTCTTTATACTCATAAGGGATACCATCTTTTTCATCTTCCATTATTCAAACTTACTATGGTAAGGGATATTAATTTCCTTCACCTTTTGTTAATCAAACCTACTACGGTAAGGGATATTATTGTCTTTCATACTCCTAAATCGAAACTTATTATGGAACTATTGTTTCTATAATTCCTGAAAATATTATATGTTCCATAATAGTTGCACTTCATCATTTCAACTGAACCTTCCTATTTTCTGAACCTTTCTATTGAACTGTAACCGTTATTCTGAACTGTGGATCTTGAATATCATTTTTGAATTTCACTCCATATCATGTTGACAATTAGGACATTATTTGAATCTGCACAAATAAACTTCCGATACTTATTGTTTATCTTGTTTCTTCTGTTCATCATTTGTATCACTGTTATTTGTACTAATCATCAAGAATCTAGTTGTTGTGAATATCTGTGGTCGGTGGCACAGATACGATATAATTGTTGAACAAATGATAGGTTAAAGGTGATATAATAGGTTAAAGACGATACATCTGTTCGGTGTCTTTTATGACACGTGGTGAATGTTCTCTTTGGCCCGTAGTGCAAATATGAACTGTTGTTTGGTATGATTATGACCAAAGGCTGAATCTGGTATAATCATGACCGTTTGTGTTATATTGAATATCTTTGGCCCGTAGTGCAAAGATGAACTGTTGTTTGGTATGATTATGACCAAAGGCTGAATATGGTATAATCATGACCGTTGGTGTTATATTGAATATCTTTGGCCCGTAGTGCAAAGATAAACTGTTGATTTGCATGATTATGACCAGGAACTGTGATTTATATTATCATGACTAATGGTATTTCAAATGATAAAAGTTGATGATGTTTTCCTAAATAGAGAAGCGAGTGGACACTATAGTCTGCATTATTCTTCTAATAGATTGCTCATTCCGTTGCTATTATTGATCTGAACATTGTTCAAGAATTTAACCGCAGTTTTTGATATAAACCTTGTAGTCTATTGTATTCCATCAAGAACTCAACTGTTGAAGGCTAACGATAATTTATTCGTCATTATCTTAGTCATGATATTCTTTACTGGGCTATTTGAGCTCACTCTTTCTTTTGTTCCATTATTTTTCAACAGAAGATGAGAACGTAGCTGGGTCTAGCCGGGGAATGGAGTGAGAGTCCGAGGGATAGCTACCGTAGTTTTCATGTGTTGTAAAATAGTGTGATAATAATAGTGAAGACTTAGTTGTGTATTATTATACACTGTATTGTTGAACGTTGTTCTACCTTGTAATAATTTTGTTGTAGTCTTTTGACAACTCAAGTTTGGGCTGTGTGGGCCTAGATTTGGGGATTTTACAGATTTTGTGACGGGTTTTCCCGAAGTTTCTCAAAGCTTAGATGCAATTTGGGTCATCGTAGATAAATTGACCAAATTCGCTCATTTATTACCTATACAATAAAAGTTTTCACTTGAGTGTCTTGCTAGTATGTACATAAATGAGATTGTAAGATTGCATGTTAGTTTTCATAGTTTCTGATAGAGATCCTAGATTCACTTCACACTTTTGGATCAGTCTACAAAAAGTTATGAGCACCGAGCTACGATTTAGTTTTGCATATCATCCTCAAATGGACGGACAATCAGAAAGAACGATCCACTCTCGAAGATCTTTTGAGACTTTGCATACTAGAATTAAAGGAAAGTTGGGACAAGTACTTGTCTTTGGTAGAATTTTCCTACAATAACAGTTACCAAACAAAGCATAGGCATGGCTCCATTCGAGGCTTTATATAAACGAAAGTGTCGCTCTCCAGTATGTTGGAATGAGATAGGAAAAGCAAAATTGTTGGGACCCAAGTTGGTACGCTTGACAAAAGAAAAGATTCAAATAATTCGACAACGAATACAAACAGCACAAGAACGAAAAAAGAGTTATGCTGATTTTTATCGAAAGGACAAAAGATTCAATGTCGGAGACCGTGTATTTTTACGTGTTTCTCCATGGAAAAAAAGTTACGAAATTCGGAAGGAAATGAAAGCTCAACACTTGATTTATTGGCTCATTTAAAATTCTAGACCGAGTAGGAGTTGTGGCCATAGACTAGCCCTACTACCAAACATGTCCCGCATTCATAACGTTTTTCACATATCAATGCTATGTAAATATGTGAAGAATTTGAAACACATCATTGAGTTAGAGCCAAATGTTATAGTAGAAGATTTAACGTACGAGCAGGTACCTATTAAGATCTTAGATAAGAAATAGCAGATCATAAGCTCAAAGGTTATACCTCAAGTTAAGGTTTTATGGAAGAACCAAGATATTGAGGAAATAACTTTGGAGCTAAAATCTAAAATGAAATCTAAGTATCCTTACCTCTTCAAAATGCTTGGTACGTCAATTTCGGGGACAAAATTTCATAAAGAGGGGAGGTTGTAAGACCCTGACTTTTATGAAATACAAATTTAATTTTTCTTTATAGATATTTTTTCCTGAAACGGTAAGTAAATAAATTGACAAAAGTTAAAATTAAAAAAATATTTTCTGCAAATTTTATCTTATCGGAGAATATTTATTTTGTCGGTGAATATTTGATTCATACGACGGCGTCAAAATAACCAATCATTGGTGGACCCCACAACAAAAATTATCGGATATAAAAAACGACATAAGTAATCTTTTTAAATAAAAATGGTCAACGGTACTATCACTTTTAACTATTAAAATACTCGGTGATAAAGGAATAGTAGAACACGGTATTGCACAGTGTTTTATATTATTGAACTGATAAAGTGGTTATTGTACAATATTGACTTTATTGAACCAATAACTATCACATGCACAATAATTCATATTATTGAACTGATAATGGTCACAGTAGCATATGCACAGTAATTCACATTACTGAAACAATAATTGTCATTACACAGTAACGTGAATTTTCTTTTATTTTATGCATTATTATTATCACTATTATGATGTTGATTTAACTGTTGTATTCCATTATTAGTATTTTTGCTTATATTGTGAGTATCTAACTCAGAAAGCTAACTATATTGCATTTACAATAATTGATTATAATAATAAATAATTTTGAATAATTGGTGAATTATTATTGAATAATATAATTTATAAAGTTATTTGTTTTATATATTTTATATAAAATTAATTATTTTATATATAAAATTAATTAATTTATATAAAGTTAATTAATTTATATAAAGTTAATTATTTTATATATAAAATTAAGTAAGTCTTTTAATAATAGTTAGTCAAGTAACCACACACATCACACTATATTTATAAATATTTTTTTAAAATATTATTCCTTTAAAAGATTTATTTTGAAAAACTTCATTTAGAAGATTTATTTTGAAATATTATTTTCTATCAAAAATCATATTAAATGTATTCTACTTTATTCTATCAAATCACTTTTGATAATTTTATACGAATTGGTATATACCATGAAATTTATATGTTGTAGTTACTAATTAAATTATAAATATATAGGTTGATCAATTTCACTTAAATTAATATCCACTCATGTGTTAAGGTAAGGGATATCATTTTCTTTTATACTCTTAAACTTACTGTGATAAGTATTATTCGGTAAAACTTTCTGAAATAATTATATGTTCATTAATAGTTTGTGATTCATTTAATATCATTTCATATGAACCTTCTTATTTACTTAAATCATTCTATTGAACTTCATCCATTATTTTGAATTATGGGTTTTGAATATCATTCTTGAATTTGAGTCCACATTATGTTGACAATTTGGACATTATTTGACTTTAGACAAAGTATCATGTTATTATATTCATCATTTATATTTCTATTATTATTTTAATTATTAAGAATCAAGTCGTTGTGAATATATGTGGCATGTGGTACAGATGATAGGATAAATACGATATAATGGTGGTGTATCTTTTAGAGCATGTGGTGAATGTTCTTTTTGACTTTGGACAAAAAAGAACTGTTGTTAGTATGATCATGACCAGTGATGTTTCGGATGATAAAAATTGATGATGTTTTTCTGAAAAGAGAAGCTAATAGACATCATAGTCTACATGATTTTTCTAATGGATTGTTCATTCTGCTGTTATTATTGAGCTAAAACTTGTTGTTTATTATATTCTATTAAGAACTCAACTGTTAAAGGCTAATGATAATTTATTCATTATTATCTTAGTCATGATATTTCTTTACCATTTCATTTGTTTCATTGTTCTTCATAAAATAAGAGAGTAGCTAGGTCTAATAGGGGAATGAAGTGAAGATCTGAGTGATAGTTATAGTAGTCTTTGCATGTTATAAAATAGTGTGACAATAATAGTGAAAACTTAGTTATATTTCATTGAGTTATGTATTTATTGAGTTATGTATTTTTGTAGCGATAGGTTCTCCAGACTTTATTCCTCTTTTCCTTTCCCATACTTGGTGTTTAGTATATTTAATATTAAATATATAATAAATATATTATATTAGATATATTTATTTTATTTTATTAGATATATTTTAGTTTATTTTAATATGTATAAATAAATTTAATATTATATGTATTTATAATATTAATGCATTTAATAAATATTAAATATATCTAACAAAAATAAATTTATAAGTAATTAAATAAAGTTAGATATATTATATTAGATATATTAAAATAAAATAAATATATCTAATATAATATATCTTTTATTTTATTAGATATATCTAATAAAATATATCTAAATTTATTTAATTACTCATAAATTTATTTTTGTTAGATATATTTAATATTTATTAAATGCATCAATATTATAAATACATATGATATTAAATTTATTTATACTTATTAAAATAATAAATATATCTAATATAATATATCTTTTATTTTATTAGATATATCTATTATAATATCCCTAAATTTATTTAATTACTTATAAATTTATTTTTGTTAGATATATTTAATATTTATTAAATGCATTAATATTATAAATACATATAATATTAAATTTATTTATACATAATAAAATAAATTAAAATATATATAATAAAATAAATTAAATATATCTATTATAATATATTTATTAGATATATGATATTAGATATATAATATTAAATATACTAAACACCAAACATGGGAAAGGAAAAAAGGAATGAAGTGTGGAGAACTACCTTAAAAATATAGACCAGTCTAATTTTCCTATCTGCGTAGAAGTACTCTAATTAACGTGCAGCATTTGGTGAAATTAGATGGAACTACCGGTGGCAATAGGCATGGTAGACATGCACAAAAAGTCCGCGGCCTGAGGCCTGGCCTTGATCTGGCCTGGCCCGGCCTGGTCAAAGTCTGGCCTGGTCAAAGGCCTGGTCCGGCCTGGCCCGGCCTGCAGGCTTTAAACAGGCCACGATTTTAGAGCAAAAGCCCGGTCTGGCCTGGCCTGGGGAAAAGCCTGGCCCGGCCTGGCCTGGCCTGGTCTGGCTAAAGTCTACCTCGATTTTTGGTAAAGTGACAAGAATACTGAACTGGGATACACTAAATACTAAATTGTATTTATATTTCTCCTATCATATTATATTATAATATGATTATTAGTCTATGAGTGAATATTTAATTCAAATTGGGGTGATGGTGATTTGCAGACAACCCTATATTATATAATTATATAGTCATTATCACTGTGGGTCATTTCTAATTTTTATGCAGCAGTACTAAAAATTATGAAAAATGGTGATTTTGATGAATTTTTCAATATTTGGTCTTCTTGATTTGTAATTTTGTACACGTTCATACAAAAAAATATGCAACCGACGATTTCGCGGCTCCCTCATTCTCTCTTTCTTCTCTGTCTCTCTCTCGGTCTAGGCCTGGCCTGGCCTGGCCCGCAGGCCTCAACAGGCCCTATTTTTTTTGGAGAAGCCCGGTCCGGCCTGGCCTGCAGGCCTAAAAGTCAAGGCCTGGCCTGGCCTGGTCAACGAAAAAAGTCTGCCAGGCCTAGGCCAGGCCGACCTGACCTGACCTGTTGTGCATGTCTAAGGCATGGTCAACAGTGGTTGTAAGTTTAATGTAAGACGTTCCTCAAATAAAATTATTGAAATAAATGTCCGTCACTTGTTTAATAATTTTTTTTTTGTCTATCTTGATCTAAAAAGTTAATTTATTAAGTCTATAATTTATTAAAGTATATATATTCTCAACATTTTTTTCTTATAACTTGATATATAATTTTATTATCACGCAGTAACTTACTAATAAAAAAATTCACTATTTTTACCGAGTAAAATAAAGATAAACTGATTGAAGGCAAGGGAGAAATGTCCAGAGTTTCTAGGCGATGCTGCATTTTATTATTGACGAACAATAATTAATGGTGGTACTACTCCCTGTCTCCCTCATTTCACAAAAGATCTTATTTTCATTTAGTAAGATGAGCATACAAAGGTAGGTATGTCACCAACTTAGATGGCAGCTTAGTACAATATCATAGACTCACAATTATAAAAAGATAAATATCGTTTCATCACGGGGACTTGTGCATGTTTTTGTAGTTAATTCAAATGGTGGCTTCACGTTAGGTGCAACTTCTTACTCACCTCATTAAACTTTGATGGATTAGTTAAGCGATATATTGACATATTATCTTGCTTTTAGGGTTTAGTTAGGCAAATTTGATGCCGAGTATGACCTGCACTAAAAATTTCATTACTCCTTTTGTCTCGCATAAAAGTCTTATTTACTAAAAATAAAAATAAAAATACATTCCAACTTAATGAAGTTGTGAATTCATTCAACTTCATAATTAACTTAATTTAAATAATAATTGATATTATATGAAATTTATGAAAACACATCAACTTAATTCCTAATTAATATAATTTAAATAATAGTTGATTTTTTATGAAACTAAAGTTTAATCACCTATCGGTCTACTTTTTAAATATAGGACTCTCATTTTGGGATACACAAACAAAAATAGCAAGTTATATAAAAACCAAGAAATATCCCAAATTATCAAATGTGCCGAAATGGGAAATGGGCTCAACTGTAAGCCTCCATTCGAATTATGTTAGGGGATTTTTCGTTTTTGTCGGATCTAGAGAGATACTACGAGTCTTCCGTCCGAATAAATTGTCATTTTCTTAACCACTTACTTAATTTTTATGCGTAATATATAAGAATATAACCAACGAAACCCAACACTGATATTATTGGAGTCTAACTGCAACTAATTAATCATTTCTTAGGTAGAAGTTAGGTGTAAGGATTAGCATTTGTTGGATGGTTTATATCTCCGCGCATCTGTTTTAAGGCAAAATGCAAAAACATGGGGTTGGTTGTTAATTCCCTCTTGTATGATTATCTAATTAAGGATTTAAGGAGGTTGAAACTACAATTAAAGTTGTGAATCTTGTGTTACAATAAATTATTGTAAGACAGGTTCAAAAGTCCAGAAAGCACCTGGATCTCTCTTTCCTAAGTTAGAGTTGGAATAAATTACTGTAAGAAATTCGGACATTCAAAAGAAAATTTGTGATCATTATTCTATAACAAATTAATTGAGTTAGTTTTAGTCTAAAATAATTAGGTCTAGCACCTTCCCATGAATTTATACTCCTTTTGTCCTTAAAAAAAAAAATAATAATATTACACGCAAGCTTTGATTTTTTTTCAAAAAATAATTATCACAATTTGAAAATTCAGAGGACTATAAGTGTAAAAACTATGTTGTGTAAAAAAACTTTTACGAGTTCAGTGCAATATGAGTGTTTATATGCTTTATTTTAGAACAAATCTACAACCACATAAATAAACACACAAATTCAAACATTAATAATATCTACCCTATTAAAAAATAAGGCATTGAATAAATTTTCGTGTCATATCTCACTTTTTAATAGTGTAGATATTATTAGTATTTGATTTCTGTGTTTTATGTTTGTACACTTAGACTTATTCTTTATGTTATCTTATCAAGCTTGAAGGTACCATGTAAGACTCCAAATTTTAATAAATAGATTTTAATTTTTCTCATAATTTTATGCTTAACAGTAAGATGTTAAATTAATAAAAAGTAAAGTTAAAGATGTTATGTGCAAAAAATTTATGTCGAGCAATATTCGATTAGTCGATGAATATTCGTTCTGTCGGGAAATATTCGTACGACGGCGCCGAAATATTTAGTTATGGGTGGATCCCACAACGAAATATTATTGGATGTAGAAAACGATAGTAGTAACATTTTTAAATAAAAATGATCAACAGTATTAACACTTTTAACTGTTAAAATATCAAGTGATAAAAGTATAGTAGCATATGGTATTTTACAGTAGCATACGGTATTACACAATTATTAAACTAATAAAGTGGTTATTGCACAGTATTTCATTAATAATTGTCATTACACAATATTTTACATTATTGAATCAATAATTGTCATTACACAATATTTTACATTATTAATTGCACAGTGTTCCATATTATTGAATCAATAATTGTCATACTGGACTGCATCTTGCATTATTGGGCCAATAATTGTTACGATAGTGGTCACGGGTATTAAACAGTTAGATAGATTTATTATTTGAAAAACACTGTATATTCAATAATTGGGATATTAAATCAATAAAATAATATGTAAGTGTGTAAAACGCGTAAGTGTGTAACGCGTGTAAATGTGTAACACGTGTAGGCGTGAAACGCGTGTTAATCAACGAACGGTGCAAATTAAGGTGTGAAATGTGTGTTGGTTGATGAATGATTTAGATTAAAAGATGAGATTAAAATGTGTAACGTGTGTGTGAAAAAGTTGGTTAGGCCATGCCTATAAATAAGGGGTTTAGCATAAAAGAGTTTTATACATTTCTCACTTAATCTTCTTTCCACTCTCTAAATATTTCTTAGTATAAGTGTCTCTCTGAGTGTATTAAAATTATCTTAAGCATTGAAAATCTGGAAAAGTACGAGTATTGTTCAAGTAAGTTTTTTTTAAAAGTTATATAAACACTCACACACACATCAGTTTACAACTCTTCCTTTAGAAGACTCTTCTATTAGAATATTTATTTTGAAAAACTTCTTTTGAAAGATTTTACTTTGAAAATTATTTTCTATAAAAACTATTTTGAAGTATATTTATACTATATAGTCATTTTGATGATTTTATATACATAAAATTGGTATGTGTTACTTACTAATTAAATTATGAATATACATATAGGTTGATCAACCTCATAAAAATTGTATTTAGTCACGAGATAAGATAAGAGATATCATTTTCTTTCAAACTCTTAAACTTATTACGATAAGGGGTATCATTCTTTTTATCATCATAAATGGATATCATTTTCTTTCTTACTTGTAAAGGATACCATTTTTTTCATCTTCTATCACTTAAACGTACTACGGTAAGAAAATATCTTATGTGTACCTCTAATATTATTAAACGGTGAAAATTCTTGAATTTATAATTCATTAATATTCCCTTAATAGTTTGCACTTCATCTAATAATACCCTTTGATATGAACATTCCTATTAAATTTCCATCGTCATATTTGAACTGTGAACTTATGGATCTTGAACTTTTGAATTGTGTACATTTATTTGAACTGTGAACAGTTTGGACTAATTCCTTATACTGTAAATCTTACCGTTGAACCTCTTCCATTTGGATCTTGGACATTACTCTTGGACTTGAACATCTTTTTCTCTATATTATATTGATAATTTAGATATTATTTGAATCTAAACAAAGTAAAATTTATTAACTCCTAATGTTATTGTTTATCCTATTTCTCCTATTCATTATTTATATCTCTGATGTTATTTCAATCACCAAAAATCAAGTTGTTCTGAATATCTGAGGCATGGGGCACATATGATAAGTTAAATGCGATATAGGTTAAAGGCAATATAATTGTTGGGTGTTTGGTCAAATGACAAGGACACGTGATGAATGTTCTCTTTGGCCGGGGGTAAAGAAGAACTGTTGTTTGGCATGATCATGACCAGTAGTGTTTCAAATGATAAAAGTTAATGATAATTTTCTTTAAAAAAAAGTTAGTCGACATCATGATTTACTTGATTCTCTTAGCGGTGGTTATTTCACTGCAGTTGAACTTTGTTTAAGAATTTAACTGCTATTTTTTATTTAAATCTTGTTGTTTATATTACTCTATTAATAATTCAACTGCAGCTGTTGATTTAAAACATGTTGTCTATTATATTCGATTAAGAACTCAACTGTTGAATGCTAAGAATAATTTATTTTTCATTATCTTAGTCATGATATTCCTTACTGTGCTATTTGAGCTCACTCTTTCCTTTTTGTTCAATTGTTCAGGAAATGAGAGTGTGACCGAGACTAGCGGGGAGGAAAGGGGAATAGAGTAGTTGTCCGAGTTAGTTGCTATAGTAATTTTCACTGTATTATAGAATAGTAATAATTGTGAAGATTTAGTCGTGTATTATTGGGCACTGTACAGTATATTATAATAATTTTGTTGTAATCTTTTGACGACTCAAATTGAGTAGTATGAACCCGATTTGGGGGCGTCACATACCGAGTATAGTGAAAAATATATGACTAACTCGTTTTAAAATATATTATTAAATTTAATTATTTAAAGTTATATAAAAATATTTTTAAAAAATTAATATAATTTATTCAAATTTATATATATATATATATATATATATATATATATATATATATATATATATATTGTAACTAGTATTCCGTTTTATATATTTTAATGTTTAATTTCGAAACTAAGACTCACATGATGTTATACATTAATAGACGTTTAGTGCACAACTATTAACGATCCGTATACAATTTATTCACTTATAAATCTAGTATCAAACGTAATGTTAAAGTAGTAATTGGTGTGATGTCGCAAGTACCCAAAAATAAAATCTTACTTTTGAAAAATAAATATGCAGTAGTGTAAGTAAGAGTCGATCCCACAGAAAATGATTAATTTAATTTTATGTTTTTGCAAACAAAAGTTGGGGGGTTTTTAATTAAAGAAATAATAAAATTAAAATTAACTAAAATAAATATACAAGAAATAAATAAGAAGAAAAAGCTTTGGTTTAAGTTAATATCCACCATCAAGAATTTACAACTGATCACTGATGCAAAAATAAATCAATTAATATTTTGAAGATTCATCGTAGAAAGAACTACTCGCAGGTGGAATAATTTTTCCCCTCTCTCCTTAATTTTAGATAAGTAGAGCCACGTGGTCTAAATACCCTTACTACTGAACAACCTCCGACACGTGCTAAAGATTTAATTTAATAGCAGCATAAAGAATTAGAGAGATCGTTGAACTAAACAACACAAGCCACGTGTTTGCATTTAATTTAGATGAATATTCTTCCTAAGATAAAATAATCTTTTGATCTGCAAAACAATTATTAAACTTAGTTGCTTCATAAATAGCAATAGATTAATATGAATAATAAACCAGTAGTACTCCTAGCAATTAAACAAATCAATCATAAAATTAAGCATAGAAGAATATTCAATAATCAAAATATAAATTGAACAATTAAAATAAATTAGAACTCACAGTGTATAAATTTTGATGGCTTCAATCACTTAAACCAAGAAAAATAAATTAACTACTTATAAAACTAAAGAATAAAAGAGAGAATTTTTCTTATTAGAAAAGTTGTATCTTACATTGGTCTCAAGCCCTCTATTTATAGGCTCCAAAATCCTCCAAACCCTAGTAGGAATTACTATTTCCAAACCCTAATAAGATTTAAAATACAAATAAATAAATATAAAAATTCCTATTTATTTTTCCAATTCCAATTTGCAATTGGAACTCTATATTTTATTTACTTGCTGAGAATTGCACACGGAACAAAGCAAAACCTGCTGCAAAGCTGGTGAATGACGCGTGCCCACGTGTCAAAGAAACAAGGAATCAGCAGCTAGCCACTCACGCGGAGAGAGAAAGAGACGAAATGTAAGACCCCGAATTTTATGAAATACAAAATTTAATTTTTCTTCATATATATTTTTTTTGAAACAGTAAGTGGTTAAATCGATAAAGTTAAAAGTTAAGGATGTTATGTGCAAATTTTATTTTGTCGGACAATATTCGCTTTGTCGGGGAATATTCGTTTGGTCGGGGAATATTCGTTTGGTCCGACGGCGCCGAAATAACAAATTATTGGTGGACCCCACAACGGAATATTTGTCGGATATAGAAAACGACAGAAGTAACCTTTTTAAATAAAAATAGTCAACGGAACTGTTAAAATACCGGTGATAAAAGAATAGTAGCATACGGTAGTTATTGGTATTTTCTGTAGCACTCGGTACTCTACAGTAACACACGGTATTGCATAGTGTCTCATATTATTGGTCTGATAATTGACACCGTAACTGTTACGCATCATTTCATCGATAATTGTCACTGCATAATATTTTATATTATCAATTCAATAATTGTTGTTACACAGTATTTTGCATTATTGATTTAATAATTGTCATTACACTGTATTTTATATCATTGAGTCAATAATTGTTGCTGCACTGTTTTTAAAATTATTGAACCTAATAATTGTCACAGTAACATATGCACAGTAATTCACATTATTGAATCAATAATTGTCATGACACTGTAACGTATTTTTCTTTTACATACTTTCTGCATTATTGTTATCTCTATTACGGTGTTATTTAAACAGTTGTATTTCATTAATTTATTGACTTAATATCTAAGAGCTAACTATACTGTATTTATAACAATTAGTCATAATAATTGAATTGATAAAGTTATTTGTTTATAATATAAAGTTAGGTGATTATTAGGTGATATGAAATGAATGATGTAGATTAAAGTGTGAATTATTGTTGAATAATTGAATTGATTTGTTTATAATATAAAGTTAGGTGATTATTAGGTGATATGAAATGAATGGTGTAGATTAAAGTGTGAATTATTGTTGAATAATTAAATTGATTTGTTTATAATATAAAGTTAGGTGATTATTAGGTGATATGAAATGAATGGTGTAGATTAAAGATAATATAATATTTGAAATGGATGGTGTAGATTAAAAGATGATCTTTAAATGAATGGTTTAGATTAAATGAATGATAAGATTTTTGGCTATAAATAGAAGCCTTAACTTAAGGATTTTTCATAAACTTCCTTGCTTGTTCTTTCTTTCTCTCTCTAAATACTTTTTGTGTAAGTTCTCTCTAAGTGTTCTTAAGTCATTCCTAGTTTTGAAATCTTTTGCATTCTTCTTTGAATTCCCGAGTAGAATTTTCTTATGTACAGCAACTCTTTCGAAAAATCGTAGTAAATTCATTATTTGTCAGAATTTAATGAATTAAAAGCCTGTCTCTTCAGTTTTTCGTCCTCTACAACTTTGAAGAAGGAAGAAAAGTCATCTGAAATCATCTTCATGTCTTAAAATACTAAAAACCGTAACCTATTCTGATTTTCGTCACTATTTTCAGTCTTAGTTTTGAAAATTCATAACTCATTCATATTAACTCCGAATTGAGTGATTCTTGAGTCTATGTCGTCTATCTTTCCGAGAGTAACATTATTTTAAAAACATAAAGAGATTTTAAAAAACTCTAGAAGACTCAAAAGTCAGATTCTTTACTGCTACAAACAAGGAAGGATTTGTTCGGCTATAAACTTGTTTCACAATATCAAGGTAAGGGATACCATCTTTTTCATCTTCCATTATTCAAACGTACTATGGTAAGGGATGTCATTTTTTTTTCATACTCTCAAATTTACTACTCGTAAGGGATACCATCTTTTTCATCTTCCATTATTCAAACGTACTATGGTAAGGGATGTCATTTTTTTTTCATACTCTCAAATTTACTACTCGTAAGGGATACCATCTTTTTCATCTTCCATTATTCAAACGTACTATGGTAAGGGATTATCATTATTTGATTCTCGAAAATAATATTGTTTCTTTCTTACTCATAAGATGTGCCATTTATTTCCATGTATTAAATTGTGGGAATAACCTTACGGAGCGGATTGCTGCCTGTTGGTGAATAACCTTTCGTATTCATTCATTATTAATCTCTGAGAATAACCTTACGGAGCGGATTGCCGCCTGTTTGGTGAATAACTCTTTGTACTCAAATTCTATTAAATTGTGGGAATAACCTTACGGAGCGGATTGCCGCCTGTTGGTGAATAACCCTTTGTATTAATTTCCTTCACCTCTTGTTAATCAAACCTGCTACGGTAAGGGTTATTATTTTCTTTCATACTCCTAAATCGAAATTTATTATGGAACTATTGCTTCTATAATTCCTGAAAATATTATATGTTCCATAATAGTTGAACTTCATTATTTCAACTGAACCTTCCTATTTTCTGAACCTTTCTATTAAACTGTAACCGTTATTCTGAACTGTGGATCTTGAATATCATTTTTAAATTTCACTCCACATCATGTTGATCATTTGGACATTATTTGAATCTGCACAAAGTAAACTTTCGATATTTATTGTTTATCCTATTTCTTCTGTTCATCAATTGTCTCACTATCATTTGAACTAATCTTCAAGAATCAAGCTGTTGTGAATATCTGTGGCCGAGGGCACAGATGTGATATATTTGTTGAACAGATGATAGGTTAAAGGCGATATAATAGGTTAAAGGCGATACATCTGTTCGGTGTCTTTTATGGCACGTGGTGAAAGTTCTCTTTGGCCCGTAGTGCATAGATGAACTGTTGTTTGGTATGATTATCACCAAAGGCTGAATCTGGTATAATCATGACCGCTGGTGCTATATTAAATATCTTTGGCCCGTAGTGCAAAGATGAACTGTTGATTTGCATGATTATGATCAGGAACTGTGAATTTTTATTATCATGACTAATGGTATTTCAGATGATAAAAGTTGATGATGTTTTTACGAAAAAGAGAAGCGAGTGGACATTATAATCTGCATTATTCTTCTAATAGATTGCTCATTCCGCTGCTATTATTGATCTGAACATTGTTTAAGAATTTAACTGCAGTTTTTGATATAAACCTTGTATTCTATTGTATTCTATCAAGAACTCAACTGTTGAAGGCTAATGATAATTTATTCGTCATTATCTTAGTCATGATATTTCTTACTGGACTATTTGAGCTCACCCTTTCTTTTGTTCCACTGTTTTTCAACAGGAAATGAAAACATAACAGGGTCTAGCCGGGGAATGGAGTGAGGGTCCGAGGAATAGTTATTGTAGTCTTCACGTTTTGTAAAATAGTGTGGCAATAATAGTGAAGACTTAGTTGTGTATTATTATACACTGTATTGTAGTACGTTGTGCTTTGTTGTAATAATTTTGTTGTAGTCTTTTGACGACTCAAGTTTGGGCTGTGTGGGCCCAGATTTGGGGGCGTCACACGAAACAGCCCAGCCGCAGCCTTGATTACCGTTGGCGCGTGTCTACCACGCGCCCGTCCCAAATTTGCATAACCGCGCATTGCGCGGTCTTTGTTTTTCTGTTCAGCATCACAATACGGCGTCGTCCAGTTGAACGGTTGGTTTCTGCTTGCGCGCATTGCGCGGAATTGCCTTCCAGCTTAATTACGAAATTGCCCTCAGAGTTTGTCTTTTTACCGTTTTGCCATCCCAGCTTTAATTAATTCCTACAAAATAAAATAAAACCATTAAAAATAATATAAAATTATTAAAAATAATAAAAACACATAATAATAAATAAAACACCTAAAATACTAAAAATATTTAAAAACTCACAAATAATTAAGTATAAAAATACCTAATAAATTGATATAAAATCGACTTATCAGTAATAATTAGTAATCATGTGATCAAACGTAATGTTATTTTCTCATCATTTTCTTTGGTTTTTCTTGTGGTCTCTAAATTTTAGTTAGTCACATTTGTGAGAGCGGAAAAGATTCGCCAATAAAAGATACAGGCACATTAATTCTGTATATTTTACAATTTAAATATAATTTAAAATAAGTAATGGCATTGAATAGCATATAATCCCTCCATCCAAAGAAACACTAGCCTTATTTTCCTTTTTAATCTATTATATATACTAAAATGCAGTACATAACACCGTTGCTTGACAAGTGGCTTTCTCACAATGAAACACATGTCTTACGTATTTAATACCCTCAATCCTTACTACGATTTTGGGAATTTACTCCACTTTTTGTAATTTTCTAATATTATACATTTTATATAATTATACCATACATATAACTTACTTCCTAAATTACTAACCATAATTACCCATTAAATCCGGCTTTTGGAATTTTAAAATATTATGTACCATTTATAATATTATATTTTACATTATATCATACATATTATTATTAAATAAATAATAACAAAATTGAGCTGAACCATTACTTCTACTTTTTGTATTTTATAATATTATATTACACATTATACCTTAAACAAGTAAAAAAATACAATTTACTAACCATTAGATACCATTTACAATATTATACCACACACAAATAATAACAAAATTATTTTTGTAATGTATGGTATAATCTACACGATCACTACAAATTTAAATTTAATTATGTTCAAACATAATTATTATATCCTAAAAACAAAATCAATACATATCTAAACTGTTTTAACTCATACAATTCACGCCTATGTATTAAACTTTTAAAAATTAATTTTATCTCACAAAAAAAATAATATTAATTCCATAATTACACAATAAAATTGTACTATAACCAATAAATATGTTGCGATTACAAAATTGCATCGTCATGCAACAATTTCTAATTTTTTTACATATAATATTAATTATCTGATAATATTATTAGATCCCCAATTTCTGCCAACTCTCCCAACCAAAAATAAAACTTCTCCGTAAATATTGCATTAGGATTCGAAACTAAATCCATAATTACTTTATCCAATACATTCGGATTTGTACATATAATATTATTGTTTTTTACCTCCCAAAGTTGTTGCAAATAACTCTACCACAAAAAATATTGCATAATTTAAGCAATCTCAATTTGATCTTATCAAATTAATTCAGTTTAGAATATTATCCAATTAAAATCCCATTAATTTTAGCAATCTCAGATCCTCAAATCTCATTAATTTAATCTTAACAAATCAGACTACTATCATAAAAAATAGAATGTAACCCATAAATATGACTGTCATTCAATAATTCTAAATTGTTGCAAATAAATCTATCACCTAAAAATGTTGCATAATTTAAGCAATCTCAATTTGATCTTATCAAATTAATTCAGTTTTGAATATTATCCAATTAAAATCTTATTAATTTAAGTAATCTCAAATTGAATATAACACAATCGAATATTATCCAATAAATTGAAAATTCAATATTATCCCATTAAAATATATAAGTATAGCACAAAAAATAATATTATTTTTTTTGTCACAAATCATATAAAATTGCAAAATTAAAGAAATACCAAATAGATAATAATCCAATTTTATGTATGGTTTGTCTACACAATTTTTATAATAACCTTATAAATATATACCACTTATTTCATTCTAAATCACACCACATAACAGTTTTCTTCTTCATATATTTTGCTTCTATATGGTAAGCTTATTTTTCTTTTGTTATTGCTCTTTTTCTATTTCTATTACATTCTGTTTCTTTGTCTCATCATGAATTTGACTTCAAATTTTCTTTCTACTTCTACTTCTACTTCATTCTAAACCTTTGTCCCACCACGCATCTGACTTCAACTTTTTTTGTTGTTTGATTATTTAGCTAGCGCAACTACTAAATACAATTGTATTGCTAACATCAGCCCTGTAAAGAGAAACGTGAAAAATTAAGGCACAAATAACTAAACTCTGAAATATGTCTTGCTGCTATAAATGTGACTACATAAACAGTATTAAGATGATATTATTGAATAAGAAGATATATATACATACATAAACTTTACCTTTACTATAACAACTTGATGCATCTACAAATTGTTTACCTTTATTATAACAACTTAACATCTACAAGTTATTCCTTCGTAGGATGGCAGAATACAAGCCAATATCAAAAGAACACTTTAAAATAAATTTTAACCATTGGTCAAGAAAAATAAAGTTTTTATTATCACCAATTTTGTTGTTAGTCAAAACGATGGTTCTTTTAAAGCTACCAAACATCTATATAAGATTAATTTCGTATATTCCACCTCATTGCAAGAGTCAGATGATACTTCAATTCATACATATGGACTGAATTCAGTCCATTTGATCAAATACTAGCTAGCGCGATTGATGATTCCTGCTTAGTTGGTATGTTTCACAATGATTTTGAAGCCATCTTTTTCATACAAATTTTATTATTTAACTGTATAATTGTAATGTTTTGTGTTTAGATGTTATTGCTCAACTAACTGCAATTGGAGATTTACAACTCAGCACAAACAATGAAAAACAATGTAAGAAAGTTAATATTGAATTAATTGATAACATGTAAACTATACATATTGCTCAAAACTACAATTATACAATAGATTCGTATGAATTTTTTGTTCTAATGTTGTATTCATATATCAGTCAAACTATATTGACTTGCCGCAATTTCAAATTGATATTATCCAATAATTTGATTTTTGAATTGTTTTATTATCTCATTTTTTGCTAATAACTCTCAAGCAAAAAAATATGTAATATTATCCCATCATTGGGCTTTAGAACTTTATTTACAAAAAAAATTCATGCATAATTTTTAAAAAATTTAAATTCCTTAATCAGACAAAAAAAATTAATATTATCTCATAAATATAAATATAAACTGATATTATATCCCAAAATTGCATCAATTCTAAATTGATATTATATTCTATAATTTTATTTTTATATTATATCAAATTGATTGGTGATTAATCTAAACAATTTTTAATTTTTTTTAACAAAACGAATAATCCCGCCGCAACGCACGGGGTTGTATCTAGTTTTCTCTAAAATGGTGTCTTCATTTTTAAAATTTTTATTTAATAGTGATTGGAGGTATAACCTTTCATTTAATATTAATTTCATTTTTTATCTGCGCTGTTGTCATCTGAGCCTAACATCCAAAATAAAAATGAGTTATATCAATTAATTAAGTGGTCATTGATAATTTCGGATGCAAACTTAAAAACCAATAACTTATCTTAATTATAATGCATTATTTTAAGATTCAAAAAGAATCACATGAGGATTAAAAGAGTCTTTTGGGTACCCGGTCTTAACGATCGGTCCAAATATATATATATATATATATATATATATATATATATATATATATATATATATATATATTTATTCTTAAAATATTTATAAGATTTATTCTGATATTTTTTTTTTTACAAATTTTAGTGATTTAGGTGCAATTTAGATACATATAAATAATAGTATTATAGTAACTATTTAAAATTATTATTTATATATATCTAAATTATATCTAAATTACTGAATTTTATAATAAAAAAATTATCAAAATAAATTTTATAAATATTATAAAAATAATAATAATATTTTAGCGACCGGTCCCCCAAGACTTATCCGGATTAAAATCTCCCATGTGACACTGTACGGTTTTCTGTTCATTGATTATACTCTCAAGTAACTCTGATCCCAAAGATCAAGTTCACGTGAACTAGCTAGACTACAGTGATCAGTATTTCAACTTCCAAAAAAACCTATCCCAATTTAAAGAAATGTTAAATTATGATTGGATAAGGTAATCTTCAAATCGTTAGAGGATATATGGTGGGATATCCAATTGACTGGATTAAGTAATAAAGTTGGTTATCCAACCCCATCCGTATCCTGATTGATGAACATATATGGACATATACATATGATATATGAGGTCAATTACTATTCGTTTCTGCCAATCCTGATAGCAGACATTTGTATGGATGAGGCAACATCAAGGGCTGGTAAAGTCGTAATGGGTCTTTCATGCAGTCAGTAATACATCCCTATCCAATCAATCATTTTCAGGCCAACTTTAGCATACACAATTATAATCCTTTTATAATTGTTTATAATGATTATAATTTTAATATATGAATTATAATATTAAAGATAAGATGAAAAAATTTAATTTTAATTTTGTTTTATTTATTTTTAAATTTAAATTTAAGATTATTAGTCTAATGATTATAAAATAACTTAATATAGGGAATTATTTAATGTCATATTTAATCAGGGATTATAATCTCAAGATTATGAAGTCATTTTATAATTTCTAGATTAATAATCTTAAATTTAAATTTTAAAACAAACAAGATATTTTTGAAATTAATAATTTTATTTTAAATATAATCATTACAAATAAATAAATATAACATTAAAATTATAATCTATATATTAGAATTATAATCTTAAAATTATTATTTTTATAAACAAGCGTAGAAATTTTATTTTTGTCTCAAAATACTCCATTTGTCTCATAAAACATAATTGAAGTATTAAATTAATAATAAAATAGAAAAGATGTCCCTCGAAAATATTTAAGTAAGGTTCATATTCAAGTTTGTCATTGAATGTCCAAGTTGAAGCACAGCAGGGGAGGAAAATTGCGGCCACACACTTGTCCTTCATGTTAGTTCGATTGGATGACTTTTCAAGTGAGATTTCATATTGGTACTTTCAACTTTAAGGACAAGGTCAATTTTGAAGAGTAGAGTATTATTACGTATTATATTAATAACGCAATTAAGTGGGGCATTGGATAAGAATATTTGTAAATAATATGTAGGAAATGAAGGGCTAGGATTAAAATTTGATGGAAGGTTAGGATTTAATATAGAATGAACCCTGAATATGACTATGTACTGAGAATTAGATATTAATGAATTAATCAAATTTTCTCTATCTTCTCTCTATATTTTTTCTCTACTTTCTTATGTGTTTTGAAATCATTATAAGAGACTATAATATCTTACTTCAATGACCATGTAAAGAAACCCTTTATTTTGATACCTTTCCTGCAAAGGTTGATCACACCATTACAAAGTCAAATAATCTATGCGTCTAATATCGCAACACATTCCTTTTTAGAGGATTTCCTTCGCCCCTTTTATCCAATTTCACCGGTCAACAAACTCAGTCGTCCCATTTTAGTTCTGCAAAACGATTACCATATTGAACTATATATGTACTGTTATTTATCTAACATTCTTTGCAATATTTTTTTATTTTTTTTTGGCTGAATGTCACTTTTTGTCACTCATTTTTAAAATCGTCCCTAAATTAAAGTTTATTATTCGCCAATTAAATCTTTAAAGTGATATTTTTTTGTCGATTCAGTTCCTTTGACCCGATTTGAGTGTAACCCAATGAAAAATTGACCTGATCTATTTTTGTAAGGAACAAGTGTCTTTAACATTATCAATGTTTATATGGTTAAATACACTTTTGTCCCTCAAAGTATCATCTCTTTTACATAACTAATAATAGACCAAATTTCTTACTCACTAAAAAATCGTTTTTCTAAAAAAATACAAGAAATAATTTTTTTTTCTTAAAAAATTACAAGAAAAGGCTAAAAATTAGAAACCCAATTGAACTGGCGCTGAAGTATTTTTTCAATTTTTTGGGTTGACATAGTTGATTTGGCGTTGAACTTTTTTTTTTTTTTAGCTTTTTTGTTTGAGCCTGTTACATTTTTTTTTTAAAAACACACTTGAACGTAAGTTCAATTGGCATTGAACATGTTTGTCAAAACATAATTACAAGAGCATGCTTCTCTCATTAGCCAACAAGTAGTAGCTTCAGCAGAGCCAATTGAATATATAGACTCTTCTTTTCTTGTCTGAAATAAGCAGCCCTCGGATCCATATCTACAGTTATCTATATAAACTTATAAAGGGATGAAATTGAACAATTGAACCAACAATTAAAATAAATATTTGCTCATAAAGAAGAAGACAAAAGCAAAAAAAAATTAAAAAACTTGAACACCAGTTCAATTAGCGTTGGATTTTTTTTTTTTTAGAAAAACTTGAATGTCATTTCAATTGGCGTTGAACAGAATTTTTATTTTATGACAAACTTTTTTTTTAAAACACTTGAACACCAGTTCAATTGGCATTGAATTTTTTTTTTTTAAAAAAAAAACTTGAACGCCAATTTTAATTTTTTTTTATTTTAGTTTTGTTAAGTTAAATTTAATTAAATAATTAAACTGGATTACTTAATCATGTTAATGTTAGACGCCAAGTGGCGTTGAGTTTAAAAATTGTACTCAACACCAATTGAAATGGCGTTGAGGCTATAATCTGAAAAAAAATTCAACATTTTGGATATAATTCATAAAGAAGAACTAAAATGAAGCTATTGTAGGAAATTACCCCATACAACATAGTAAACCAACTCACTAAACTCCCTTACATCTTATCAGAATTAAGCATTTAAAAAAAACCTAACAAATCATTTCAGTACCCAGAAAAAACCAAAACCAAAAGTAATCGAATAACGAAATGGCGGAAAGAGAATCCAAATCCCAAGTTAGAACCCGATCAAATTTTGGATCCTCGATTCACAGCAAGATTATGGTAAGGCACCGTGATCTGGTAGAGATTGTGGCGGTGCATAAAGAGTGTTTCAGATCTTGAGATTCAATTTTGGTTTCGATTTGCTTACTCAGTCGCTTCAATTCAATTGGACGAAGATGCTGAGGGTAGAAGTAAAGGCAAAAAAATGAAGAATATTTAATTTTGTTTAATATATAAAACGTATTTATTATAACTATTTTATAATTGGCATCATATTGGTAAAAGACACTTTTGCCCTTCAAAAATGGATCCGGTCATTTTTTGGGTACGTTTAGTTAAAATCGAATAAAATGAACGAAAACGACAAAAATTGACACTATAAGGTCCAAAATGACAAAAAATGTACTTTATAGAAGACTTTAAAAGCGAGCGACAACTTAAAGAAACAAAAGTGAGATTCAGTCAAAATATTATAACTAAAAGCATTACTATAAATTAAAATTAAAACAATAATACGAAACAAATAATCTTATTACAATAATCAAACGCCATGCAATAAAGCAACAATTTATAACACTTCACACTTAACATGAAAGAAAGAACTTTCTCTTTTCATCCATTAATCCCTTTCTCTTATTAAAACTTTCAACACACCATCAATGACCATCAGATAAATAAGCTAGAAACTCTTGATCAGCTTCCAGTTTAGCTATATCTTCATCCAAAAGGTTAAACCACGCTTCAATTCCTTCCCCGGAAGGAGAATCAAGAAAAGTAACCACGGTATTACCGCGAGGAATTACATTAGTAGCTACCCAAACCGGATTCCCCCACCCTAGATCAATTTCATAGAATGGGAACCTGCACAAACTACTGAATAACATGTTGAAATTCTTCGCACTAGGCTTCACCGGTGCTGCCGCCGGCCTTTTTGCTGTGAAGATATTGAAAAACTTGTTTCCTTCATGTATTTTCCTCACAAATTCATCATTGGTTTTTTTTATAGCCTCTCTAAGCTCTGTAGCTAATCCACCATAATCTACCTTCTTTTTGTTAGGCCATCTAGCCCCTATAGCAATTTGGCTAATATTTCCTAGTGAATATTGTGGTAATGGAGGAATCATTCTGTTCCTTAAATCCACACAATGCATCGCGCGACTCGAAGCTTCACTGGTAGAATAATCTTCATCTTGTTGACATCGAACTCGAATGATGGAACCCCATATGTGAGCAGATACAGCTACAACTTTACTACAATCATAATTATTATTTTTATTTTTGTTGTTATTATTATTTTCGAGCTGCGATATGCAGTTGGAAACCTTTTCCCTAAGGCTTTTGAGCTTTTCCCCATCATAAACAAACCTTTTGTTGACATATTTTGACGAAACAATGCTTTCATCCTCTTGTGGCGTGCCTCCAGTGGCGTCAGCCAACTTTAATGCATCCACTGGTGGAAAAAGAGAGGTGCAGTCAACAATTGGAGCACCATATTCGAATGGAGCCCCAACAGATATGGCCGCCCAGTATTTGAGCAGGGCGGCCACACTACTTCCATCACCAATCTTGTGTGACAGGAAGATGCCAAGAGCGGTGCCGCCACACTCGAAGGTGCTGAGCTGGATAGCTAAAAGGACGTCTGTTGCGCTTAATGTAGAAGTACAACAAGGTGGAAGGAGTTGTTTTAATGCTTTTGCGTTAATATTATCGAGAACTTCCTTTTGCTGGCCACCAACTTTGGCCAAATAAAATTCGGCACCTTCGTCGGTACAGTTAATCGAACAACCGTCTTCATGAAGCCTTCCGGCAAGGGGGTATAAATATCTTAATGTTTTTGAGAGGGAAAGCTTTAGCATATCAAATATTGCTACATTTTTGTGGTCCAAAGATGGGTAAAAGAGAAGAATATGGGTGTAAGATGAAGAAACAAGTTGATCCAAAACAGAGAATTTGAAGCATCGGAGGTGGGGTGGGGTGGCGGAAGATGGTTTTATGGTTTCTTTAGAAATGATATTCACTTCTAGCACCATAATTAATTTAGTAATATTTGAGTCACTCAAAAACAGAATTGAATAGATGAAAAGGATCGAGTGATAAACAAATCAAGCCACTCTTGCATATATAGGGTACATTTTCAAGTGAAGAACCTAACTATTTTATTTTTAGATTTTTATTTTTACTGAAACATAAAATTGAACACGTTTTCCTCGTGCCTTTTCAAGAAACATATATAAAATTTAACACGTTTTCCTCGTGGAGCTTGGTTTACCAATACAAATATTATTTTAGCAACGTAATTAGTTGGAGCGAATTTTATTGCATCGATAAATATTTATAACCATTTTATTTTATCGTTAAATATAATATTTGTGTAATTATTTAAAAAAAATTAAAAAATAAGTGTAATGGAGAAAATTCTAATACAAATATATTATTGTGGTGGCCAACTATTAATTACTTGTACAGCTTGGTTTGAAAAATAAAATTAAAATATGTATAAAAAAATATACTCCCTCCGTCTTATAAAAAAATACCTAAGTCAATTTTCACACAAATTAAAAAAAATAAAATCATAGTATAAAAAAGACAAATAAAAAGTTGCAATTTTATCAACAATCGACCCGTGTAAATAGAATATGATTATTTCCTTCCAGTGAAAGTAATAAACCACACTTATATATTTTTAACGATAAAATAATCATTGAATTGTGTATTTTAAATATTTTTTAGTATTTTTATTTTTTTATAGTTCAAACATCTTTTGCCGGCTTAAAAATCACATTACTTGCTTGCCATTTGATTTAATTTGCCAGAAACAAAAGTTAATACTAATTCAATAAATCGATTGTGACAAATCACGAAGCATTGATCAAACATACCCTCAAAAACCCAATATAGGTGTTGCCCGCTACAGTTGTTAAAACTAATAATTGTTTCGCTAAATGTATATTAAGAAAAATTAAATAAAAAGTATATTTAGGGTCCGTTTGGATAATTTGTTTTGAAATTCAATTTAACTTGTTACTCTATAGAGTTACAATTCATTGATTTACAAAATCAAAACAACACAATTCTATTATTTGGTTAGCATATTGAATTCATATTGTATTTGTGTTAAAATTTAAAAATTATTGTTTGGATAGTTATTATTTTTGTATTGTTTTCATTATCAAAAATTCAACATAATTAAATATATCTATATAAAATAAAGCACAACTAGTATTTATCATAAAGAAACACAAATAAATAAATTATAAAAAATATATATATTGTTAAGTCATTTTTAAATTTATTCTTTTTACATGTTTAACTAAAATTTGCACAAAGAGAATAAATAAAGCATGTGAAAACCAAAATATGGGGATCTTGGGAGAGTGAATTTTGTAAGCTAGATTTCTTTAACATTTCAATAGTGTTAACAAAATGCAGTCTCTCAATACTCAATAGTAGACCTTTTCACCAAATCATGACTTATGAATTCATGTTCAATAAACTTCCATACAAATAATGTAGAATTGCATATTTGTGAAGCTCCAGGAGCTTTTACGGTGGATCTTGACTAGTTAATGCACGGATATTGAGAGATGGAAACAGAGTCCAGCATCACTTTCAACATTGACCTTTAAACAACATTGGCGTTCATGACTATTTCCGCAAGGAAAGACTCGACAGTGTGGTTGTCATCAAATCTTGGTTGCATCCCTCCATAGTGTTTTTGCATTGAAAGGCAGTTAAGAAGCACATTAACATGTGTAGGAAGAACAATTGCATCAAAATGCTAAAAGGTTCATATATATATTCAAAGTAACACGTAATATAGCCCACATTCTGACTGACAAAAAAGAGGTTCTATCCATGACTACATGTGAAATGATAATATAGGAATATATTACTCCAGCCAGCATGAAGCACTTGATTGATTCCCCTTGCATGTATTTATAAATTTACATTAAGCATCAAACACTTGATTCTTGCAAATATTTGAAGTATTAAATACTCTACTAATAAGAAAATTAAAGTGCTAAAATAACATATGAAATAGGTAAGAAATTTTACAATACACATCAAAATTACAAGCTCAATTACAAGAATTCCATTTCAGCATTCAGTTCTATTAATCAGGGGTAACCAAGTGTGTTGAGCCCTGAGATTTTTAAGATATTGGCTGCAATCACCACTGAACCCACTGAGTTGGTGAGTGCTGGCTTGGACAAGTCCAAGGAGAAATCATCAGCTGTTATGTTCTCTTTGCAGGCGAATCCATTCAACTTCACACCTGTTTAAATCACAACAAAAATCGCATTTGTAGACCTCATTGACAATTGGAAAAGTTGCCCTTCGTTTCTCCCTTTAATATTATTGTGTACCAAAATCAAGTGACGAAAGGGCTTACTTAGAACAATCAAGTCATTAGGCAATTACTACATAGTTCCTTTGGAAGGAACCAAGAAATATGGCTCGGACCTAGCAACCAAACTAAGACCCATTTGTTACAGGTGATAACTCGCACTTTAATTGGGGCTTTAGCATACTCGCACTTTAAGTATTGCTTTGTACTATAGACCGAAGAGATATTCCCATTTGTATGTCAAACCACAAACAGGAAGAACATTGAGATTATAATGATTTAAGCATAGTAGATATGCTGAAAACCAGGTAACATGCACGCATATATAAAATGTTAAAGAAAAGATTTACAACCTGTACCCCTCGATCCAGCATCTTGTTCTCCAAACTGTATATCACCTGATCTGTTCCTGCTGATTTCTAGTTCATTATCCAACAAACTTCAGTGCCAACGCCTCTTAACAGAAAAGCTAGTTCCATAAGCAACAATGGTTTGCCTGAGCAAAGAGAAGGATACTGCCCTTAATATTTTGTAGATTGTAAGACAACAAGTAACAAATAAAAATGATAGCAAATTCCAAATACAAGGATGAGCTTAGAAGAGCGAAAGCATGCATAGAAACTACTCGGGTGCTTGTATTATTCTCAGATAATCAAGTGCCAGAGCAGGAAAGCAACAGAAATAGGTTGAATACATTGTTCCGCATAATTATAGTACTTATATTTCTAGTGACAACAAAAGAAAGTATAAAACAAATTTTGCTACAAAATTAACATTAAGTATAGTCTTAAAATGCCATCCAGACCATATCATTCAAGACATTGTTCAGAACTTATACTCTTTCCTCTAATTTACATTGATTATGGGGAGCTAAAACTCAATCACGAATTTACATACTTTTTCCCAAACATTTTTTTCATATAATTAATAGATTTGACAAGTTCTGTGGCAGAAGTAGTAATTGCATAAAAATTAACATTGAAATTCAAAAAGTGACAGGACTACAGGGAAGGATACTGAATACAGATGGATGCACTGATAATCATTCAAAAATTCACTCGATTGATTTTTTATGTTAGTTGAAAAACATGATAAAGATTCTGGCATTATCTACACCAGGTTTAAAGAAATTCCCATCATGAATGACAAACTATTTGAACTTACCATTTCAGTACAGGGCTTAAAAATTCATGAAATAGATGGCAAAGTCGGAACAAACTGTATTCCTACTCAACATTAAGAAAGCTGCCAAAAAATGTGTTAACCCACTTATAAAGCATTTTGAGATTGCGCCATTGCAGAATCATGTATCTGATCCATTCGTAATATGACAAATTGTATTTTGTTGGGTTGCATTTAAACAAATTAAGACACATAAGAGTTCATGTTATCATGTTACAAAAGAAAAAACTACGTATCTTCAAAACATAATATGTTTCTTTAAGTATATGTATATGATAACCATATAGTTTGGAAACTTAGCATGGTCACCACCACCAATTTATCAAAAGCCCCCATGATTTTTCTAATGATTTTCCAAAGGCTATAAAAATATACACATACCAACATATACATATATGTAACTATGTCAGATTCCAAAATTATATGAAGGCTTGTTAATTCTTAGATTGTTAATGTGAAAGAAAATTGTACTCCATCTATTTACACATTCAATCTGAGGTAAAATATGAAGTATAAAGTACATCTATGTCATAATTATAATTTCCCATCAGAGAATAGTAGTGCATTGCACTATACTAGGAATATAAAAATTCCATCTTTTGCTTTATGCCAGTAGATTGATTACTCTTTTAGAAGTTTCTCTTCACATGAATCATCAATATGTACCCTTCTTTTTAAATAGCTCCAAACTGCTTAATTGTGCTATTTTCATAAATTTACCAAATCGATGTCTTTTAAATAGCTCTTCTTGTTATGCTATTTTCATAAATTCACATGAATCATCAGTATATATTCTTCATCGATTTAGGGATACCAAATTTCGCACACACATACAAATATAAATCCTAAGAAACTAACCTCTGAAAGGAAGATGAAATTGGTATGAAAATGAGTTCAATAAAAAGGGAATCGATCAAAGGAGGTCGTCGGAAGATGAGGAATCGCTGATGACATTGATTGAATTCATGGAGATGACAGAAGCTGACGGCTGATTGGGCCTCCATGGGGAGATAGAAGAGAGCCTTCTTCTTGCAACCCTCATCATCTTCTTTTTCTTCTACGTTCTTCTCTCTGATTTGGCGTGTATAATTCCTGAGAAAAGGAAAAAATCATAACCGCAAATTGGAGAATATGTTGAGAGAAAAAATCATAGCTTAATGTCCCCCCATCAGAGAAAATCTAGTTGAGAGGGAGAGGAGCGATTGGAGAATATGTTGACCATATGTTCTGAGCGTGTTTTAGTGTGTGTGCCTGACATTTGATTGTGCGAACTCTTAAGTTTTGTTTTAAAAATCTCATGGATAGCCTTGGTATTGGATTTATGTTATTTACAGAACTTTTAAATCAATCTCAATTCCAAACTCATTTTTATTATCCAAACAATGGAATTGGTTTTGAGAACCCCAATTCTAATTCCAAACCACTGAATCAAGATTCCCAAACAGACCCTTAAAGAAATCCAAACTTTCTGCTTTTCGGATACAAAAGTAATGAATTCAAAACAATAAAAATATAAGCAGCTACACTTCTCTTATATAACTCACAGAAATACACAACAAATGACACAAACTTTATAAAGAACCTAAAGAAATGCATCCTGTGGATGTTTTAAATTTGCATTATTAGCAAAAGAATTGCGATGGTACCTAACGCAGTTCTAAGCAGGTATTTCTCCTTCCTCTAATTCCCCCACAGCGAAAACTTCACAGAAGTTTGCCTGATCATTTCTTTTCTCCAGTTCCACATCCTCCTTAAACAGCCCTTGAAAATCAAAAAAGACATCGGGATTCGCTTCTAAAATCAAATCCGAGTATGAATCTATTATTTCTTGATCAATATCCAAATCCATGCTTTCAGAAACTCCTGTTTCAGCTTTTTCAGTGCAGACATTGTTCTTTATAACTGGTGTTTCCGTCATTCTAAAGAACAATGGGCTGTCTACCGTGTCATTTAAATTTTTCTTGGTTTTTCTGGGTTGATGGGGACTTTCCAATTTGGTATGCTTCATTAGATCCAAAAACTGAGGATTCGAGGAGTTGCCCTCTTCTATTTCCTCCTCCCTGAAGAAAACACCCTTAGGATTCTGTTCTTGATGGCTAACAGACTCCTTTAGATCAAATTTATGACGACTAGCAGCTTTTATAACTTCAAAATCGTAACGGTGTGAAGGTAGAAGTACATGAATAACAGGATACTCAATGAGAACCAAATTGGCTAGTTGCTCACGTATTGGAGCATCTATGTCCAACTCAAGGAAAGGTGATTTGGGGCCCTGCAGGTCAAACAATTCAAATTTTTAAAAAATATGACAGCCATAATTGCAAATAGATGTTTGACTACACGTCAAAATTCTCCCAAGTTCATTTAATTGTAGATAGAAAACCGACTCCTTCATCTGAAAATGAGAGTCCTACATTTTTTGTTCAATTATTTTGGAATGTTAGGAATTGCATAGGACGCACTTGGACATAATTTTCTTCTCACTGAGTCATTTTAATTACGAGTATTAGTGTTTAAAATGAATATTGACCAAAAAACAAAATTATGACCAAGTGTGTCTTATACAAATCTCAATATTTGAAAATTCAGCAACAGAAATAGAGGGTTCTCATTCCAGACAGATAGAGTACTACATATTCAAAAAAGGTCCTCTACCCATACGAGAGGGCATTCATGCTGCTCTCAACTTTTGAAAGAGTAATACCAGTTTCAATTGGAACCTTAGGTTTCAAAAAGAAAAAAAAAATCATATCAAACAGAAATGTAAAAAGTGAACACCTTTGGATATTTTCGGATGAAAATTTTGAGAGTGCGCAGTGGTTCCTCACAGAATTGCTTCAACTGATGATTCCATGGACCAGGTTTAAGATGGTTCTCAATAACCGAGCAGAGGCTTCTGTTTTCATCCACTCTGGAACAAAAACAATTGCATGAGATCTATAAAAATATATACCCAGTATGTGCTAATGAGAAATGAAATTCTATTAGTTCTCGAAAGGCACAAAGGAAGACATATTTCAGATGGAGAAAGAGAAATGACGGGAGAAGAAAAGGTCCATTTGCAGATTTATATCGATGCTCACCCATGGTCAAGCAATACAACATCTGTTGAATGAAACCTCCATTCAATTGTCCATGAAATATGCTTCTTCCTAGAACATAATTAGAAATAAAAATTCATTAGAAACCACATTATCCTTGGTTCCCATACATGAGAAACACAAGAAAAATCAATGCGTTGAAGTTGTACAGCAGGAAATACACAACCTAGATGCTGAACACCACAAAAGAATTCAAGCATGCAGCCAGAGGTAACAAATTTTGTCTTACTACTTTGCAATTCAACCATACATCAATGTTCAATAACAAGAAGAATGCATAAAATAAACGATGCTAACACGAACAACAAGCATCATTTTTTAAATTAAGAATAGCAAGCAGAAAGAGATTCAGATATGAAAGAGAATGACTAAAGAAAAGCCTTAGCTTGACTGACCTATATCTTAGGCTTCAACTATAATAATATTAGCTTTTTATGGTTATAGAAGTTACAACTAAGCGGCAAGCGCCATAAAAGTACAAGTAAAAGTTTCAACTAGAGACCTGTTTGGAGATCAATTGTTCGTAAATCCTAAACTTCTCCCAACACACTAAGACCTTGTTTAGAAAAATTGAGTACTGCATATTTTAAGTAAAAACTAGCATTTCTAATTAAGAGATGAAATACTATGACAATATAACTTGCCAATAATTTCATGTAGCTTTCTAAACAACAAGTATAAATCAAATCATCTTAATTTTCCTGAAATGTTTTCATCTGAATTTGAAGATCTAGCTAATGTGCTGTAAATTTCAGTTACAAACAGTTGATGGGATACACCTCCCCTATTCCTTCTCATCGAACCCTACATACTTGTAATTCCTTCTCCAAATACCAAGCTCTCAAAATCTTTAGATAACTAGTGTCAAACCCAAAAGTAAAACTCCCTACATCACTCTGACAAATATTTAAAAAAAAAATTGATTAAAAAGAAGAGAGTAGCCATAGTAATATCTTAATATGCACAATTCAGCATAGATTTCAAGTAGCATGCATACACCATTTCCCATAAATAAAATGTTTGAAACTATTTTCAGAGACATTTGAGGTACTTAATGTTGCTTCAAGACCATCAAGCCATTCTTGCAAGCAGAAAGTAGCATAAAACATGACCATAAAATGGCAACACAAGGAAAACCTTACAAATATACAAACACAAAAGAGAAAATAATGTTCTACAGTTAAAGCATCCAACAATTTATGGTAGGCCTACCAAGTAAGATTCTAGACCACATAAATCAGAATAATAATCTAATACAAATGTCTCTCGTAAGATTAATTAATACCTGTTGTTGTAAAACGATTGATTTGTTTGTCTCTTTGACATTCCACTTGAGAGAAATAGGATTTTTGTCCTCCGGCTTGCTGCAGCAAAACTAAGACTTTTAAGAGGGAAAGGAAGCCTAAAGTGAGAATATCCGCACATCTTAAGTCTCTGTCTCTGAGCAGAGTCAGCAACTCTCTTCACATCCTCAAGCATATTATAATCTAACAATGAGAAAAGGAATTTCACGCAAATAAGTTCATTGAAAGTTAAACATCATAGCTAACTTCATCACCAAATTATAACTCACATATATAGTTTAGGAACATTCTCAGGAAAGTATTGGAACTTATCCCCGGGAAAAGAAAAAGAAAAGAAAAAGAAAAAGAAAAAGAAAAAGAAGAGCTGATCATGGATAGTGGATCTTGAGGAACCATGTTGAATTTGTAGTTCAAGATGGTTATTAAAGACCGTTCGAGGCCAAAATTTTGGCATGTGCACTACAGTGATGTAGTGGCACTCACATAATTAGATTAGAGACAACCACAATGGAAACCTAAAACAAGGATTATGTTCCCCACACCATTTAAGCAGATTTCTAAGTCGATGGAATTGTTTGAGTTAGTTCTGTGAATTATTTTACATTGATAAGTTTGTAAGCAATTTTCATTTTGTTTTAGCATGTTTAGGTGTCAATGATTTTCAGAAATATAATATATTTGTTGGAAATATTCGTCTACATAAAAATTATTTGTTGGGAAGAAGTTGTACGTACGTCCACAGATCCTAGTATAGTCAAGTTATCTTAGTTGGGTCTTAGAGACATTTTTTAATATCTGGAATAGGTTAAAGGTATAGAATTTAAGTTTTCTAGTAGTACCCTTGTAATTCTAGTCCAACAATACTATGACAACTCTAGTAGCTTACCAAGTTCAAATATAATCTCTTAAATTCAGTTGAGAATATTGATGACAATTCTATACGTATTTTGTATGTGCCTTTCCGTAGTCCTTTGTGAGGGTAGTATGACGTTATTTCTTCTTCTTCCTTTACTTCTCTACTACGTTGTCCTGTGGTCAGACTCCAAGGCACAGAAAAAGGATGGGTTTTTTCATTTCTGTTTTTATGTGGGGAAGGGGGGGGGGGGGGGGGGGGGGGGGGGGCATAATGAATGGATGAAAAAAATATGGCAAATAGTTACTCATCCTACGTTTAGTAAGGGTCTATATGAAAATATAAATTTTCAAGGGGGATACTTGTGGCTTGCCAGGGTCCCTGCTGCCTCTCCCCTTCCCGTCGCCGAAGTTCAACCCCTGCCATCCAACAAACTATATCTTCGGTTTAACACTATAGTCTTAGAAACCAAAACTCAAAACTCGTGGAAAAACTTAATACACTTGTTGCAGGCCTAAAAGCCCTTCATTCAACCCAAACCCTATCAAATCAATTCCTAACCAACCCTACCCATTAGCCATAAATATTAAATCCCTCCGATTTTTTAGCTGCACAAATATCATGCATACATACTTCTAAAAACACAGATGATGGGGATCAAGATCAAGTTATTAAGTATTTATTTATAGATTTAATGTTTTTTATTTATTTATGGAATTGTTGTAATTTTAGGAGATAGATAGTATTTTATTAGTTAGGGTACTTTTAATATTTTAAGTGTTTTATTTAATTAGTATGGTAGTTTTGTCATTTAATATTTTTAGGGTAATTAGGGTTTGTGTCCTAATTGAATTAGGATTTGTTCCTATTTAAAGGTTGATGTACTCTCAGATTAAGGAAGCTATTGATTATTTTGATTATTCAGTTATTCCAATTATCGCAGAGATAATTCTCCTTCTAGGGTAAAAGACGCAGAGTTGAACCCTAAATCCTTATTGGTTTATGAGTAGATCTAAACCCTAGGTTTCTGTTACTGCTATTGCTATCTAATATACAATCCACCATAATCTGTCCTACATCAAAGTGGTATCAAAGCTTAGGGTTTCTCCATTAATTTCTCAATTTTTGGGAGATCCTGGGTGGGGGGAAAAAATATTGTTCAGTGCAAGTTATTGTTCATCGCAACACTATTCATCACAGTTACTGTTCATCGCAGCACTATTCATCAAAGTTATTGTTCACGGAGTACTATTCAAGCCAGACAAAAAAAAATTAGACGTGGCAGGAAAAAAAAAAAAAAAAAAGTAATGCTACTGCTTTTGAAACAGGAAAAAGAGGTTGCTGCTTAGGAAAAGGAGGCTGCTGCTTTGGTAACCCTAAATCTGCAAATTTAACTTTTCAAAAATTACAGTTTAAACCCCAAAGTTTTCACAATTTTCAATTTAGTCCCCAAAGTTTTATAAATTTTTAAACTATCCCCTGAACTTTCAACCTTTAGGTATCAGTCCCTGTACTTTCATTTCCTTCAATTTCAGTCCCTAAAGTTTTAGTAATTTTCAATTTAGTCACTGTTAATTTTAAATAAAAAAAAAAGTTTTATTTTATTTATTTATTTTAGTTTTAAGCTATTGTACCAATGTACCGAACCACAAAAGAATTGATTGAAAGGGAAAAAAAGGAAATTCGGTTTCTTTGTGATGAAAGTGACCGAATAGACTACCTCGTCAAGATATATGGGCAGACTACCTGTTTGAAAAATGAACAAGAAGAGGTTAGACAGTATATTGCCAATGCACATTACGAGCTTGATCGACTTCAATGGCGATATCAGGATGAACAAAGAAGAGTTGCGATAGAGAGACGTCAACAAACTGAAGCAGAAAAACGTCAACAAGCTAAATCCGAAGAACTTCAAAAGGCTACACGTGAAATTGGTTCTAGATGTTCTTCTATAAAGGATGAAATCTCTTCTATAAAAGATGACCTAATTAACTTGCTGGCACATATTCGAGCAGAGAAAAAGCAAGAACAAACGCAAGCGCAAGAGCAAGAGAAAGAGGATGTTCACCATTCCAAGACTACAGATAGTTGTGACGCGTCTATGACAATCCTTGAAACTCCACTAGTTAAACCATTGGACATTATTGAAGACAAAATTGAGTCAAAGATTGCATGTGAACAACAGATTGAGGAAGATTTTGAAGTTGATGTTGAGTTGATTGTTGTCAAAGAGGAGCCGGTTCAAGAAATTGCTTCAAACCAAGTTAATCACATTGAGTTTATCATTCCTCTTGATCTATTTCAAACGCCTTTAAATGCAAAAGTGATTCTCTTGTCAGCTACCTTCCCAACGATACTCCAAGATGTTTCAATGAAGAAGAATTCATGGTTCATTATCTCATTCTATAAAACTCGAGGTCGAGTTTTCTCCAACAAGGGGAGAAATGATGGGGATCAAGATCAAGTTATTAAGTATTTATTTATAGATTTAATGTTTTTTATTTATTTATGGAATTGTTATAATTTTAGGAGATAGATAGTATTTTATTAGTTAGGGTACTTTTAATATTTTAAGTGTTTTTTTTAATTAGTAGGGTAGTTTTGTCGTTTAATATTTTTAGGGTAATTAGGGTTTGTGTCCTAATTGAATTAGGATTTGCTCCTATTTAAAGGTTGATGTACTCTCAGATTAAGGACGCTATTGATTATTTTGATTATTCAGTTATTCCAATTATCGCAGAGATAATTCTCCTTCTAAGGTAAAAGACGCGGAGTTGAACCCTAAATCCTTATTGGTTTATGAGTAGAGAACTTAATCTATCCCAAATCTCACCAATTCAATACCTATTTGTGCCAAAATATATCCCTTCCTGCCTTATTAAATCATAATGATTGCTTTCTTGAACCCTCACCCACCATGAAATGCAGCTTACGCTAAGGTTTAAAGTTGTCTACTTCATGCAGAGAGGATGAACTATGTAAGGCCAGTCCCAACTTGTTCAAAAATGTCTATTATGTACTTCCTCCCCCAAATTATAAAATCATACATTTAAAAAGTCAATTTGAAACAATTTCAAACTCAAAATTAAGGTGAATTCAATTAGTTTTTGTCAATATAATTATGAATATTATGAACTACCTAAAAACTACTAACGGTTATAAAATTTATTATTTTAAAAACTTTAATGAATCGCAAGATTGAAAATGTTTCAAATTAACTTTTCAAAAGTTAATAGTGATGTTATAATTTGGAACGGAGGATGCATTTGGAGTCTCCCTGATCAAGTTATCATTTTGATGGTCAAATCATTCCCTCCCTCAGAAAATGATAGACTTTTTTTTATCTTTGAAATACAATTTTCTTTTTTACAAATGGGACTCTTTATGTGGAACGAATGGAGTACTAAACCCACAAAAAGAAACTCTTGAATTATCAAACGAGGGATTGAATTAGGGAAAATTACCAGATATAAGGAGATTGTCATCAAATTGGGACAAAGGAACAAACTGGGTCTGTTGTCTCTTTCCAGTACAACCGGTCTTTTGCTTGTGAGCTTTGACGCAATGGAGGCTACAAGAGCGTACAGAGCAACCAGGGCATTTGTATTTTGATGGGTTTGATTTACACTCTTCACATAAAGCTGCCTCTTTGGGATTCGAGCAGTTTCTCGAATTTGCTTCTTCTTCATTCTCTTCCGCCATTGTAGAGAGAATTTGAGCTAAAAACTTTGATTTACCATTAAGCTTCCCACTCTTTTGTTTCTCCAGCTTCGGTAGGTCTGTGCGCAGAGTCTGAGGTTACAACAAAGCTGTATTGGGCCTATCAGGATATTGAGGGAAAAGGCCTATATGTTGGGTTGGGTTGGGTTGGGTTGGGTTTAGTCAATTTCCTGCAAAAAGTTTCATTGGGCATTTGAGTTTGATGATGTGCATTTTTTTAAATTTCAAAATAATGATATTATACTTAATAATATTTTTTAAATAATTTATAATATTAATTATTACACTAATTAAAATAAAATAAATTCAGAAAATTTACATCAATTTTAGAATTTTAAAAATTAATTAGTAAAAATCAAATTAGACTCCTATAGAATGGATGTAGTATAATTTTATTCATCGTTAACTTATAATCTCAAATTTTATCCAGAAAAACAATATTCATATTTCTAATTTTACTTGGGTGCTACTTAATCATTCCTGAACATAAATTACAAGGGCAAATTAATTTTAATAAACAATTCATATTTTACTTTATAAAAAAATTAAATATAGGCTCAACAAGAAAATAAAGAAATGAAAAAGTAAGTGTCATGATCTGTCTGCAATTCTTAATGAAGGTGACACATTATAATCAAAGGATAGAAAGTAGCTTTTAATATCTACTTTTTATTAATTTAATTATAATGAATAGAAAAGCAGAGTTTTATTTTTAATTATTTATTTTTTATAACGATGAAATTTGTTGCATAACAAAACAATCACCATAATAAGCCCATAATAAAATATGTTTAACTGCTTTTAATGAAGATCATTGCCTTGTATAATATGGAATTCACTACTTAAACCTTTTTAGTTTTTAGACGAGTATAATGCAAAAGTGACCTCCGTATTATAAAGATATTTGAATATTGCGTCTTTTTTTTTATTTAATGCAAAATAAACTAATTACTGTATGAAAATTTGGATTGTAAATCCTACTGTACGATGTGACGTTAACTTGCAAATATAATATACTGACATGTCAATTTAACATATTTAGACTTTAAGAAAAAATCTCTTTTCTCAAAATTTGAACATACAATCTTGTACTTCCAACACTAACAAAATATTTACTTGTTGACTAAACTAAGAACATTAACGTTATCATTTAGAAAGTTATTGTAGTTCCCGTAACTATAGTAAATATTTAATATGCAATAACAGAGTTACTAAATTAAGTAAGTAAATTGAAATTAGAAAGTTCAGTATACTTACTTGAAAAAAGGAGATTGAATTTTTGAAAAGATTAAATCTGAGTCCTTTGAATTCACAAAGTCTCCTTGAAGCAAATTTATTCCCTCACTGGTGCTAAAAGGTTTCTGAATAATTATTTCCCAAGATGAAACGGATTTCCAATCCTTAATTAGAAGCACTTCAAAATTAAGAATTCTTCGAACTCAATTTCTATACTTTATACTCGAACTGACTATATGATGAATGTAGAAGAATGAAAATTATTTATGGAAATGAATGAGTGAATGATTGCAGTGCAGGCAAGCTATTTATAGGATGAATTGTGACTGATCATAAGGGACACCTCCTTTTGCATGACATTCATTCGTCAAAACGACGTAGTTTTGGACCAATAAGAATGGGCGCTTCTATTCAGAAAATGCGCCATAAAAAACGACGTAGTTTTGGGTCTATCAGAAGGGTGCTTCTGTTCAGAAGAAGCGCGTCTCAAAACGACACAGTTTTGTTTCCGCTTTTGTTCAGAAAACTCAAAACGACATAATTTTGTTTCCGCTTTTGCAATAAAACTTTAAACAAAATTTTAACAAAATTTTGCCCAAAAAATTATATACAGTGTGACCCACAACCCGACCCGGCCGGGCTGGGTGGCGGCGGCGCGCGCGTGTTCAAACCAAGCCTTAGCTAGGTCCGACCCACGACCCACGATCCACGACCCGACCCGAGCGGGCGGCGGCGCGCGCGTGTGTTCAAACCAAGCCTTAGTTAGGTCCTCTCCCTTCCACAAAAGTGGGGTGCCCCTTGGGACCCTTCCCATTGTGCAACTATCCCATATATAAACTCTTCACATTTCCCTCATTTATTCTATGTGGGACAAGGTATTTATGGCAAGTTTAAACATTTCAAGTAGATGATTTTGGAGTCAATTTTTCATTCAATACTTAATGGATTTGAACAAATAAATATACCACGTTATACTCTTTGCGGAGGAGAACGCGTTGGTACATGGACCCGACATTTTTGGAGTTTGGGTCCCACATTAATTGAGCCTAAAAAATACTCTAATTATTTAGTTTTCAAATTCATTTCTAACAATCCCCCACATGAATGCAAAATTGGCTTTACTACATGCAAAACATGAATATGCAGACACTAGTTCAAGTACAGAAGAAAAGATACTTCATCGGGTTAAGTAGCCTAGTGGCTTTGAACTTGCCCTAGTAAAATCTATCGGATTTACTCGGCTAATCAGTAGACTTGATGTCTTTGAACCGTCAGCTTTTCGTGTAAACCAAGACAATAGAATTAACAAAAAATTTCTTCAGACATAGTTGGTTCTCACGTTTGTGTTCATTTTGGCCTTGAAACACCTCTTGGTTCCGTGAGTATGTCAGAGAATTCAGCCTTCAAAATTCTCACAGAAGTGGTCCCCTTCTTACTCACGTAGGTGACTTTTATCAAGAGTATCCTGCAATACCCCACTGGAACGTATTCTAAATATAAAAGTCATTAAAAGCGTCACTTATCCTTATTCTCGCGGCAGATGTGCACTGTCTCATCATAGGAATGGTTAGGAGTAAATATCTCCTCAGTGCTTTACTGAGTACTACATAATTTGGTTTGCCCATTGAACCTAGATCTTGGGATCTCCATTCACTAAGTTGGGTTGCCACTATGACGACTCTTATTTAAACAGTAGGCTTTAAACCCATTCCTTTCGATGAACTTTCCACTTGCTCTCTTGTTAAACCTTTCGTAAGCAGATCCGCAATATTATCCTTTGACCTTACATAGTCAATTGAGATAATTCCATTTGAGAGCAATTGTCTAATTGTATTATGTCTTCATCGTATATGACGTGACTTACCGTTATATAAATGACTCTGTGCTCTCCCAATTGCTGATTGACTATCACAGTGTATACATATAGCTGGCACAAGTCTTGACCAATTTGGAATATCCTCTAAGAAATTACGAAGCCACTCTGCTTCTTCTCCAGCTTTGTCTAAAGCAATGAACTCTGATTCCATTGTAGGCCTCGCAATATAAGTTTGTTTTGAGGATTTCCAAGATACCGCTGCACCTCCAAGGGTAAAGACATATCCACTTGTGGATTTCGAGTCTTTACTATCAGATATCCAATTAGCATCACTATATCCTTCTAATACTGTTGGATATCTCGTATAGTGCAATCCATAGTTTTGAGTATGTTTTAAATATCCCAAAACTCGCAAAATAGCTTTCCAGTGATCTTTACCTGGATTACTCGTATATCGACTTAATTTGCTTACTGAATAAGCTATATTTGGTCTAGTACAGTTCATGACATACATTTAACTGCCTATTATACGAGAATACTCTAGTTGAGATATGTTATCACCTTCATGTTTGGCTAGATGAAGATTTATATAAACTGGGGTCTTATTTAGAATTATATTATACTTATTAAAATTTTCAAGTATTTTTTCAATATAATGAGTTTGAGATAATATAATTCCATCAGATGTTCTAAAAATCTTGATTCCTAATATCATATCAGCAACCCCTAAGTCTTTCATATCAAATCTATTAGCCAACATACGTTTGGTGGAGTTGATAATTTCATTGTTACTACCCATGATTAGCATATCATCAACATAAAGACAAACAATGACATATTCCTTTTGAGTGTTTTTAACATAAACACATTTGTCACACTCATTAATTTTAAATCCATTTGATAACATAGTATTATCAAATTTCTCATGCCATTGTTTTGGTGCTTGTTTCAATCCATACAAGGATTTAACAAGTTTGCATACCTTCCTTTGTTGTCCAGGAGCAATGAAACCTTCAGGTTGTTCCATATATATTTCTTCATCTAATTCACCATTTAATAATGCAGTTTTTACATCCATTTGATGTATTTCAAGTCTATTTAATGATGCTATTGCTATTAACATACGAATAGAAGTGATTCTTGTAACTGGTGAATAAGTATCAAAATAATCCAATCCCTCCTTTTGTCTATAGCCTTTAACAACAAGCCTTGCTTTGTATTTATCAATTGAACCATCAGCTTTCATCTTCTTTTTAAAGATCCATTTATACCCTAAGGGTTTGGAACCTGGTGGAAGATCTACCAATTCCCATGTATGATTTTGCATAATGGATTCAATTTCACTATTAATTGCTTCTTTCCAATGAGAAGCCTCTGGAGAGGATATTGCTTCCTTGTACGTTTGAGGATTGTTTTCTAACAAATATGTTAGAAAATCTGGGCCAAAAGACGTTGAAGTCTTTGCCTTTTTGCTACGTCTAGGTTCATCCACTACAGACTCTTTGTCTATATTTTCAGGATTACCAATAGTAGCCTCCAAAGGTCTTTTGTATAAATTTGACTTTTCATTCAAGTTATATGGAAACACATTCTCAAAAAATGATGCATCTCGCGATTCAATAAAAGTATTAACATGAATATCAGAAATTTCAGATTTATGAACAAGAAAACGATAAGCACTATTGTTATTTGCATAACCAATGAATACACAGTCAATGGTTTTTGGTCCTATTTTAACCTTTTTAGGTTTAGGAACCATTACTTTTGCTAGACACCCCCACACTCTTAAGTATTTATAGCAAGGTCTATGACTTTTCCATAATTCATAAGGTGTTTTGTGTGTTTTCTTATGAGGAACTTTGTTAAGAATATAATTGGCAGAAAGCAAAGCTTCCCCCAACAAATTCTGAGGTGCTCCAGAACTGTTCAACATAGCATTCAACATTTCTTTTAATGTTCGGTTCTTGCGTTCAACAATACCATTAGATTGAGGTGAATAAGGAGCAGTAGTTTGGTGAATGATACCATGAGTAGAGCATAACTCTTCAAATGGTGATTGGTATTCACCACCTCTATCGCTTCTTATAGCCTTAATCTTTTTGTTAAGTTGATTCTCAACTTCATTTTTATAATGTTGAAACTTTTCTATAGCCTCATCTTTGCTTCTTAACAAATATACATAACAGTATCTTGTGCAATCATCAATAAAAGTAATGAAATACTTTTTTCCACCTCTTATTTGCACAAACTTTAAATCACATATATCAGTGTGAATTAAATCTAGAGGTTCAGTTTTCCTTTCAACGGAATGGAAAGGTAATCTTGTCATTTTAGATTCTACACAAATTTCACATTTATACTTTGGATCAATATCAAATTTAGGCAAGAATTCTAAATTAATTAATCTACGAATTGTATTATAATTAACATGTCCTAATCTGGCATGCCACATAGTTGAAGACTCTATCAAGTAAGTAGAAGAATTAATTTTATTATTATTATCAATAGACTTTGGTACAACAGTCATTACATTCATCTTAAAGAGCCCATCAGACATATAGCCCTTTCCTACAAACATATCATTTTTGGTAAGTACAAATTTATCAGACACAAATACCAACTTGAAGCCATTCTTGCTAAGCAGTGACCCAGAAACTAGATTTTTACGGATATCCGGCACATGAAGCACATCGTTGAGAGTCAGTTCTTTGCCGGATGTCATTTTCAGCACAATCTTTCCACGTCCTTCAACCTTGGAACTTGAGGAATTTCCCATGAAGAGTTGTTCGTCATTTTCCACTGGTTTGTAGGTAGAGAACATCCATTTGTTGGAGCTAGAGCTGCAAACGAACCAAACCGAACTTTGTCGAACTCGAACCGAACTCGAACACTTCTAGTCGAACTCGAACATGTTCGAATAACTTAATCGAACCAACACCTGTGTGCGAGTTCGGTTCGTTAGATGTTCGCGAACTGTTCGCGAACATAATCGAGTTCGCGAACATAATCGAGTTCGCGAACATTGTCGAACATGATCGAGTTCGCGAACATAAATAGTTCGCGAACATAATCGAGTTCGCAATCAGTTCATGAACCTATCGAACATGTGCAAGTTCGCGAACATAAACAGTTCGCGAACGTTCATAGTTGTACAATAAATATTGAGAATTATTTTATAAAAAATTATAATTTTCATAGTTGTACAATTTATATTGTTTAAAACTAAATAAATTAACTACGATTCTAAGATCAAATGTTCAAAGCTATTTAGAGATTTTGTTTCATTTTAAAAAAAACCTTTTTGCTTATTCTAATTTAAATTAATAACTAATTTTAATTTCATGAAAACGGTACTGTGATATTGTTTAATTGAATTATTAAACACTGCTTTTTAGTTTTTACACTAAATATGATTGCTTAATTACATAAATCAAAGTTAGTCAATCACTTTCTTAGCTCTCACTATTTCACATATACACCGTAAGTTTGTAAAACTAAAATATTCAAAAATTGGTGAATTCAAGTTTGCACTTTTAATTATATAGTTCATGTAATATATACAATAGTAACTATACAATGGCTATTACTTTATTAGTGAAATCTCGATACATTGATAACTTGATTTCTCTATTATTTATCTCAATTTGATAATTTTAATAACTCATGCAAATGTAATCAACTGTATTGTATCATTCTTTAATCAATGTCAAATTGTCATTACATGATGATTAATTACTTTATTTATATGATTTATGACATGGGTTATACTTTATTAAATTATTAGTGATGTAAATTGTAATAATCCAATAATCATTGTTAAAATTTTTATGAAAATATTAAATTATTTTAATGAAATTAGAGGTGAAGAAATACATATTATTATTTATTAATTATTTAATAAAAATGTTTCCATATAATCAATTATTAAAAAAATAAAAATATGTTTAAGTAATAAATAAAGAAAATTACTACAAATTTAACAATTATTGATAAGACAAACTTTAGAATTTAATATGAATTATGAAATAACCAATTATTTATATTTAGAATTTTAAAAACAATTTACATAAGTAATAAAATGAATTACTTTATAAAAATTTTATAATTTTCATAGTTATATAACTTATATTGTTTAAAACTAAATAAATTAACTACGATTCTAAGATCAAATGCTCAAAGTTATTTAGAGATTTTTTTTTCATTTTTTTAAAAATCTTTTTGCTTATTCTAATTTAAATTAATAACTCATTTTAATTTCATAAAAACAGTACTGTGACATATTGTTTAATTGAATTATTAAACATTACTTTTTAGTATTTACACTAAATATGATTGCTTAATTGCATAAATCAAAGTTAGTCAATCACTCTCTCATTGTTTCACATATACACTATAAGTCTGTAAAATTAAAAATTTTAAAAATTGGTAAAATCAAGGTTGTACTTTTAATTATATAGTTGATAATTGATATAATATACAATAGTAATTGTACAATGACTATTACTTTATTAGTGAAGTCTCGATACATTAATAACTTGATTTCTCTATTATCTATCTCAATTTGACAATTTTAATAAATCATGTAAATGTAAGCAACAATATTGTATCATTCTTTAATTAATGTCGAATTTTCATTGCATGATGATTAATTACTTTATTTATGTGATTTATGACAAGGGTTGTAATTTATTAAATTATTAGTGATGTAAGTTGTAATAATCCAACAATCATTTTTAAAAATTTTATGAAAATATGAAAATTATTTTAATTAAATTAGAGGTGAAGAAATACACAGTACTATTTATTAATTATTTAATAAAAATGTTTACATATAATCAATTATTAAAAAAAATAAAAAGATGTTTAAGTAATAAATAAAGAAAATTACTACAAATTTAACAATTATTGATAAGACAAACTTTAAAATTTAATATGAATTATGAAATAACCAATTATTTGTATTTAGAACTTTAAAAATAATTTAAACATGTAAGAAATCGAACTACTCGAACCGATCTCGAACCGAACTCGAACTTATCGAACCGAACCGAACTCTAACTGTTCGCGAACATAGACGAACCGAACCACATGGTTCGCGAACATGTTCGATCGAGCAATCGAACATAACATCATGTGCGAACTCGATTCGACAAAGCATCCAACTCGAACTCGAACCGAACCGAATCGGTTCGCGAACAGTTCGGTTCGTTTGCAGGCCTAGTTGGAGCATATGTGGCGAGTAGCGCCAGTGTCCACCCACCATTCTTTTGTGTTTCCTACCAAATTACATTCGGATGCAACCGCAGAGAGATTAATGTCTGAAACATTTTCAGAAAGTTTTTCTAGTTCTGTCATATTTGCTTGAGCTTTTTGTTCTTTCTTGAAGTTCTTTGGCTTGCGACATTCATTTGATTTATGTCCTTGCTTGCCACAATTGAAACACTTGCCTTTGAACTTTTTCTTGGATTTGAAAGTACATTCGCCTTCACGCTTCCTTTTGTTGTTATTGTTTGGCCCTTGTTCTACAACATTAGCCTTTGCTTCAATGAAATTTTTCCCATTCTTCTTCTCAGATCCTCGATTGTCCTCTTCAATCCGAAGTCGCACAATCAATTCTTCAAGATTCATCTCTTTGCGTTTATGCTTAAGATAATTTTTGAAGTCTTTCCATGATGGTGGAAGTTTCTCAATCATTGCAGCAACTTGGAATGAGTCACTTAGTGACATTCCTTCAGAATGAATGTCATGTAGGATTACTTGTAATTCTTGAACTTGGGTGATGACTGCTTTAGAATCCACCATTTTATAGTCAAGAAATCTACCGACTATGAATTTCTTCATGCCAGCATCTTCAGTTTTATATTTCTTGTCTAAAGATTCCCAAAGTTCCTTTGCAATTTGAATTTGACAATACACATTATAAAGTGTATTGTCTAATCCGTTCAATATATAATTTCTGCAAAGAAATCAGCATGTTTCCATGCATCAACTGCAACCACTTTCTCCTTGTTAGTTTCTCCTTCAACAAGAGTAGGACATTCCTCTTGAAGAAATCTAGCCAAGTTCAAAGTTGTGAGATAGAAGAGCATCTTTTGTTGCCAACGCTTGAAATCTGTTCCATTGAACTTTTCAGGTTTTTCTCCATGAGACATACTCACAGTAGTGATGGTGCTAGTAGATGTCATTTATGTTACACAAACAGAAAGTAATTTAAGAAATGTAGAAGAGAGATAAACAGAAACAAATTTTTGTTTTGTACAATAATATATATATAAATTTTAATTATAATATAATATTAAAACAAAAAACAGAAACAAATTTCTGTAAAAAATTTAACAAAATAATCTGTACTTATAATAAACCAAGTTTCTTAAAAAAAATGGTTTATATGGCAATTACAGAATGATATTAAATAAACTATAATTACAGAAAAAGTAAATTTGCTTCAAGATTGTAGTTCCCGTAACTATAGTAAATATTTAATATGTAATAACAGAGTTACTAAATTAAGTAAGTAAATTGAAATTAGAAAGTTCAGTATACTTACTTGAAAAAAGGAGATTGAATTTTTGAAAGGATTAAATCTGAGTCCTTTGAATTCACAAAGTCTCCTTGAAGCAAATTTATTCCCTCACTGGTGCTAAAAGGTTTCTGAATAATTACTTCCCAAGATGAAACAGATTTCCAATCCTTAATTAGAAGCACTTTAAAATTAAGAATTATTCGAACTCGATTTCTATGCTTTATACTCGAACTGACTATATGATGAATGCAGAAGAATGAAAATTATTTCTAGAAATGAATGAGTGAATGATTGCAGCGAAGGCAGACTATTTATAGGATGAATTGTGACTGATCAGAAGGGACACCTCCTTTTGGCATGACATCCATTCGTCAAAACGACGTAGTTTTGGACCAATAAGAATGGGCGCTTCTGTTCAGAAAAGGCGCCATAAAAAACGATGTAGTTTTGGGTCTATCAGAAGGGTGCTTCTGTTCAGAAGAGGCGCGTCTCAAAACGACATAGTTTTATTTCCGCTTCTGTTCAGAAAACTCAAAACGACATAGTTTTGTTTCCGATTTTGCAATAAAACTTTAAATAAAATTTTAAATAAATTTTGCCTAAAAAATTATATACCAACGACCCGACCGGGCGGGCGGCGCGCGTGTGTTTAAACCAAGCCTTAGCTAGGTCATCTCCCTTCCACAAAAGTGGGGTGCCCCTTGGGGCCCTTCCCATTGTGCAACTATCCCATATATAAACCCTTCACCTTTCCCTCATTTATTCTATGTGGGAAGAAAGGTATTTATTGTAAGACCCCGAATTTTATGAAATACAAAATTTAATTTTTCTTCATATATATATTTTTTGAAACAGTAAGTGGCTAAATCGATAAAGTTAAAAGTTAAGGATGTTATGTGCAAATTTTATTTTGTCGGACAATATTCGCTTTGTCGGGGAATATTCGTTTGGTCGGGGAATATTCGTTTGGTCCGACGGCGCCGAAATAACAAATTATTGGTGGACCCCACATCGGAATATTTGTCGGATATAGAAAACGACAGAAATAACATTCACCACGTGCCAAACGACAGTTCATCTTCGCACTACGGGCCAAAGAGAACATTCACCACGTGCCATAAAAGACACCGAACAGATGTATCGCCTTTAACCTATTATATCGCCTTTAACCTATCATCTGTTCAACAAATATATCACATCTGTGCCCCCGGCCACAGATATTCACAACAGCTTGATTTTTGGATGATTAGAATGATATAAATGATGAACAGAAGAAATAGGATAACAATAAGTATCGGAAGTTTACTTTGTACAGATTCAAATAATGTCCAAATTGTCAACATGATGTGGAGTGAAATTTAAAAATGATATTCAAGATCCACAGTTCAGAATAACGGTTACAATTCAATAGAAAGGTTCACGTAAATAGGAAGGTTCAGTTGAAATAATGAAGTTCAACTATTATGGAACATATAATATTTTCAGGAATTATAGAAGCAATAGTTCCATAATAAATTTCGATTTAGGAGTATGAAAGAAAATAATATCCCTTACCGTAGCAGGTTTGATTAACAAAAGCTGAAGGAAATTAATACAAAGGGTTATTCACCAACAGGCGGCAATCCGCTCCGTAAGGTTATTCCCACAATTTAATAGAATTTGAGTACAAAGAGTTATTCACCAAACAGGCGGCAATCCGCTCCGTAAGGTTATTCTCAGAGATTAATAATGAATGAATACGAAAGGTTATTCACCAACAGGCGGCAATCCGCTCCGTAAGGTTATTCCCACAATTTAATACATGGAAATAAAAGGCACGTCTTATGAGTAAGGAAGAAACAATATTATTATCGAGAATCAAATAATGATAATCCCTTACCATCGTATGTTTGAATAATGGAAGATGAAAAAGATGGTATCCCTTACCTCAACACGTGACTGGATATTGATTTAAATGAGGTTGATTAACTTGAACAGTATACGTATACTTATAGATCTTCACAAATACTCAAGATGACTTAAGCACACTTAGAGAGAACTTTCACAAGAAGTATTTAGAGAGAGAAAGAAAGAACAAGTAAGGAAGTTTATGAAAAATCCTTAAGTTAAGGCTTCTATTTATAGCCAAAAATCTTATCATTCATTTAATCTAAACCATTCATTTAAAGATCACCTTTTAATCTACACCATCCATTTCAAATATTATATTATCTTTAATCTACACCATTCATTTCATATCACCTAATAATCACCTAACTTTATATTATAAACAAATCAATTTAATTATTCAACAATAATTCACACTTTAATCTACACCATTCATTTCATATCACCTAATAATTACCTAACTTTATATTATAAACAAATAACTTTATCAATTCAATTATTATGACTAATTGTTATAAATACAGTATAGTTAGCTCTTAGATATCAAGTCAATAAATTAATGAAATACAACTGTTTAAATAACATCATAATAGAGATAACAATAATGTAAAATAAAGCATACGTTACTGTGTAATGACAATTATTGATTCAATAATGTGAATTACTGTGCATATGTTACTGTGACAATTATTAGGTTCAATAATTTTAAAAACAGTGCAACAACAATTATTGACTCAATGATATAAAATACAGTGTAATGACAATTATTAAATCAATAATGCAAAATACTGTGTAACAACAATTATTGAATTGATAATATAAAATATTATGCAGTGACAATTATCGATGAAATGATGCGTAACAGTTACGGTGTCAATTATCAGACCAATAATATGAGACACTATGCAATACCGTGTGTTACTGTAGAGTACCGTGTGCTACAGAAAATACCATAAACTACCGTATGCTACTATTCTTTTATCACCGGTATTTTAACAGTTCCGTTGACTATTTTTATTTAAAAAGGTTACTTCTGTCGTTTTCTATATCCGACAAATATTCTGTTGTGGGGTCCACCAATAATTTGTTATTTCGGCGCCGTCGGACCAAACGAATATTCCCCGACAAAGCGAATATTGTCCGACAAAATAAAATTTGCACATAACATCCTTAACTTTTAACTTTATCGATTTAACCACTTACTGTTTCAAAAAATATATATATGAAGAAAAATTAAATTTTGTATTTCATAAAATTCGGGGTCTTACAACCTCCCCTCCTTATGAAATTTCGTCCCCGAAATTGACGTACCTGACATATCGAAGAGGTAAGGATACTTAGATTTCATCTCAGATTCTAGCTCCCAGGTCATTTCCTCAGTATCTTGGTTCCTCCATAAAACCTTAACTTGAGGTATAACCTTTGAGCGTAGGATCTGCTCCTTCTTATCCAGGATCTTAACAGGTACCTCCTCGTATGTTAAATCCTCTGCTATAACGTCTGGTTCTAACTCAATGACGTGGTTTGGGTCCTTCACATATTTACGTAACATAGATATGTGAAAAACGTTATGGATGCGAGACATACTTGGTGGTAGGGCTAGTCTGTAGGCTACGGTTCCTATTCGATCGAGGATTTCAAATGGGCCAATAAATCGAGGGTTGAGCTTTCCTCTCTTTCCGAATCTCGTAACCCCTTTCCATGGAGAAACACGTAAGAATACATGATCTCCGACGTTGAAACTTTCGTCTCTCCGATGAAGATCAGCATAACTCTTTTGTCGTTCTTGTGCGGTCTGTATTCGTTGTCGGATCATTTGGATCTTTTCGGTCGTCAAGCGTACCAACTCGGGTCCCAACAATTTTGCTTCTCCTACCTCATTCCAACATATTGGAGAGCGACACTTCCTTCCATACAATGCTTCGAATGGAGCCATGCCTATGCTTGCTTGGTAACTGTTGTTGTAAGAAAATTCCACCAACGGCAAGTACTTATCCCAACTTCCTTTGAAGTCTAATACACAAAGTCTCAAAAGATCTTCGAGGGTCTGGATCGTCCTTTCCGATTGTCCGTCCGTTTGAGGATGATATGCAGAACTAAAACGTAGTTCAGTGCCCATAGCTTTTTGTAGACTGATCCAAAAGCGTGAAGTGAATCTAGGATCTCGATCAGAAACTATGGAAACTGGCATGCCATGCAATCTCACGATCTCATTTATGTACATACCGGCAAGACGTTCAAGTGAAAAGTTTTCTCGTATAGGCAAGAAATGAGCAGATTTGGTCAATCTATCTACGATCACCCAAATTACATCTAAGCCTTGAGAAACTTTTGGAAGACCCGTCACGAAATCCATATTGATGTGTTCCCACTTCCATTCGGGAACTTCAAGTGATTGTAATGGACCTTTAGGAACTTGATGTTCTGCCTTGACACGTTGACAAGTTAGGCACCTTGAGATAAACTCCGCAATCTCTCTTTTCATATTGTTCCACCAAAATGTATGTCGAAGATCTCGATACATCTTGGTACCTCCTGGGTGGATTGCAAACGGAGTGTTGTGTGCCTCCATCATGATTTTATGCTTTAATTCAGGATCGTTAGGAACACAGAGTCGAGAGTTGACTCGAAGTATTCCTTTCTCGTCGATTCTTGCTTCGGGAATGGCACCTTCTTGTACTTTCTTTATCATGTTTATCAGTTCCGGATCGGTAGCTTGAGCAGCTTTAATTTTATCGATTAAAGTTGGTTCTACTCGCACGTGAGCAATCTTCGAGTGGGTCCCTGGTGTCTTTAGCTCTATCTCCATCTTTTGCAAGTCGTACAAAATACACTTTTGTGTTGTCAGCAGTGCACTTGTACTTGCATAAGATTTTCTGCTTAAAGCGTCAGCTACAACGTTCGCCTTTCCCGGGTGATACTGGATTGTGTGGTCATAATCCTTTAACAGCTCAAGCCAACGTCGTTGTCGCATGTTGAGTTCCTTCTGGGTGAAGAAATACTTGAGACTTTTATGATCCGTATAGATATCCACTTTTTCTCCGTACAAGTAGTGTCTCCAGATCTTCAACGCGAAAACGACTGCTGCCAACTCTAGATCATGAGTAGGATAATTTTTCTCATAATCTTTGAGTTGTCGAGAGGTGTAGGCTATAACCTTTCCATGTTGCATAAGGACACAACCTAGACCTTTGCCAGAAGCATCGCTGTAGATAACAAATTCTCCTGATCCTGATGGTATGGTCAGAACAGGAGCTGAAACCAGTCTCTTCTTGAGTTCTTGGAAACTTTTCTTGCATTCCTCGCTCAATATAAGTTTTGTACTAGAACGAATGATACCAATATCTAATAATTAAACTTTTAACTCTTGGCATTCTATGAGAGCCATTCGGTATGGGGCTTTGAAAATGGGCTTGGTACCGAGTTCAAGATCAATACAAAATTCAATTTCACAGTTTTGGGTAAGCTAGGAAGTTCCTCAGGAAAACGTCAGAAAACTCATTAACAATGAGGATATCATTCAAGTTTGACGTATTTTTGTTTAAATCAGTGACATGAGCTAAAAAGGCTTGACATCCGTTTTTCAATAAACGAATGGCTTTATGGCTAGAAATAACAGTTATAGATTTCAATGGTTTAGTTGCTTGAATTTGCATGACAGGTTGATTAGGAATATGAAAACTAATAATCTTATGAAAACAATCAATTTTAGCATGATGGGTAGTCAACCAATCAATTCCTAAAATCACATCAAATTCACACATCTCCAAAGAAATAAGGTCAACAGGTAATGTGAGGTTGTTGATTGAACTAGGCAAGATTTATAGATAGTAAATGTAATAGGTATTTCTCCCAATGAGGTTTCAACTGATAAGACAAGATTTAAGTTTTCAATAGTCAAATTTAAACGTTGAGTACATATAGGTGAGATAAAAGAGTGGATAGAGCCAGTATCTAATATGGCATAGACTTCACGAGAATTTATGAATAGCTTACCGGTTATCACCTCATTCGGTTTCTTGACTGTTATCGTCAAATTGAATCCCGAATACTTCATTCGGATCTTCACGTATTTCAACCATGGGAATACCACTGAATAATTTTCTAGCAAACTGTTTCTCGGGTTCATCAACTTCATCAGTAGTAAGGTACCAATGATTTCCATTAAAATAGTATTTTCGATAGACTGCAGTTTCCACGATAGTGACTAACTTAACCTGAATTCCTCTAAATTGTAACGCCCAAAAGTATAGAAACATCATTTTTAAATAATCTTGAAAATCATAGCTGGAACACCATAAATCCCAAAGACTAATATGAAAAGTCCATATATTCTGATCCTTTGTTATAGAGCATAACCAGGTGATATCACTCTCCCAATTAGTGAGTAAATTAAAGGCAATAATTTCCGCAAGTTCGTTACTTCCTTTAATTGCTTCTAAGAATGGATCTGGAACGACTGTAGCAGAGCTTTCACCTTCATCCTTACTGGATAGAACACGCATAATTTTTGCCTTAGGCAAATGATTCAACTCTGAGTTTGTAAGAAGATTATTCGTCGCCTCTTGTTTTGCAGCTACATTTGTTTCGGTAATTTCATAGTTAACCTCCTGATTTCCAGATGCCATAATTAACTGTGGTCAAAAAATAAATGTTAGTTCAAATAAACTGACTCATCACTTCATGTTCCTACATTCAAATCGACTCATTAGATAAAAAATAAATCTAATTTAGGTAGGACACACTAGTGATTGATTCTATTCGTCTCTCCCCTCCTAGTTCTAACCCCAGATCTCCATTAAAGACCATATCCCTAAGCTCTGATGCCAACTGTGACGCCCCCAAATCTGGGCCCACACAGCCCAAACTTGAGTCGTCAAAAGACTACAACAAAATTATTACAACAAAGCACAACGTACTACAATACAGTGTATAATAATACACAACTAAGTCTTCACTATTATTGCCACACTATTTTACAAAACGTGAAGACTATGATAACTATTCCTCGGACCCTCACTCCATTCCCCGGCTAGACCCTGTTATGTTTTCATCTCCTGTTGAAAAACAATGGAACAAAAGAAAGGGTGAGCTCAAATAGCCCAGTAAGAAATATCATGACTAAGATAATGACGAATAAATTATCATTAGCCTTCAACAGTTGAGTTCTTGATAGAATACAATAGACTACAAGGTTTATATCAAAAACTGTAGTTAAATTCTTAAACAACGTTCAGATCAATAATAGCAGCGGAATGAGTAATCTATTAGAAGAATAATGCAGACTATAATGTCCACTCGGTTCTCTTTTTAGGAAAAACATCATCAACTTTTATCATCTGAAATATCATTAGTCAAGATAATACAAATTCACAGTTCCTGATCATAATCATGCACATCAACAGTTCATCTTTGTACTACGGGCCAAAGATATTCAATATAGCACCAACGGTCATGATTATACCAGATTCAGCCTTTGGTCATAATCATACCAAACAACAGTTCATCTTTGCACTACGGGCCAAAGAGAACATTCACCACGTGCCATAAAAGACACCGAACAGATGTATCGCCTTTAACCTATTATATCGCCTTTAACCTATCATCTGTTCAACAAATATATCACATCTGTGCCCCCGGCCACAGATATTCACAACAGCTTGATTTTTGGATGATTAGAATGATATAAATGATGAACAGAAGAAATAGGATAACAATAAGTATCGGAAGTTTACTTTGTACAGATTCAAATAATGTCCAAATTGTCAACATGATGTGGAGTGAAATTTAAAAATGATATTCAAGATCCACAGTTCAGAATAACGGTTACAATTCAATAGAAAGGTTCACGTAAATAGGAAGGTTCAGTTGAAATAATGAAGTTCAACTATTATGGAACATATAATATTTTCAGGAATTATAGAAGCAATAGTTCCATAATAAATTTCGATTTAGGAGTATGAAAGAAAATAATATCCCTTACCGTAGCAGGTTTGATTAACAAAAGCTGAAGGAAATTAATACAAAGGGTTATTCACCAACAGGCGGCAATCCGCTCCGTAAGGTTATTCCCACAATTTAATAGAATTTGAGTACAAAGAGTTATTCACCAAACAGGCGGCAATCCGCTCCGTAAGGTTATTCTCAGAGATTAATAATGAATGAATACGAAAGGTTATTCACCAACAGGCGGCAATCCGCTCCGTAAGGTTATTCCCACAATTTAATACATGGAAATAAAAGGCACGTCTTATGAGTAAGGAAGAAACAATATTATTATCGAGAATCAAATAATGATAATCCCTTACCATCGTATGTTTGAATAATGGAAGATGAAAAAGATGGTATCCCTTACCTCAACACGTGACTGGATATTGATTTAAATGAGGTTGATTAACTTGAACAGTATACGTATACTTATAGATCTTCACAAATACTCAAGATGACTTAAGCACACTTAGAGAGAACTTTCACAAGAAGTATTTAGAGAGAGAAAGAAAGAACAAGTAAGGAAGTTTATGAAAAATCCTTAAGTTAAGGCTTCTATTTATAGCCAAAAATCTTATCATTCATTTAATCTAAACCATTCATTTAAAGATCACCTTTTAATCTACACCATCCATTTCAAATATTATATTATCTTTAATCTACACCATTCATTTCATATCACCTAATAATCACCTAACTTTATATTATAAACAAATCAATTTAATTATTCAACAATAATTCACACTTTAATCTACACCATTCATTTCATATCACCTAATAATTACCTAACTTTATATTATAAACAAATAACTTTATCAATTCAATTATTATGACTAATTGTTATAAATACAGTATAGTTAGCTCTTAGATATCAAGTCAATAAATTAATGAAATACAACTGTTTAAATAACATCATAATAGAGATAACAATAATGTAAAATAAAGCATACGTTACTGTGTAATGACAATTATTGATTCAATAATGTGAATTACTGTGCATATGTTACTGTGACAATTATTAGGTTCAATAATTTTAAAAACAGTGCAACAACAATTATTGACTCAATGATATAAAATACAGTGTAATGACAATTATTAAATCAATAATGCAAAATACTGTGTAACAACAATTATTGAATTGATAATATAAAATATTATGCAGTGACAATTATCGATGAAATGATGCGTAACAGTTACGGTGTCAATTATCAGACCAATAATATGAGACACTATGCAATACCGTGTGTTACTGTAGAGTACCGTGTGCTACAGAAAATACCATAAACTACCGTATGCTACTATTCTTTTATCACCGGTATTTTAACAGTTCCGTTGACTATTTTTATTTAAAAAGGTTACTTCTGTCGTTTTCTATATCCGACAAATATTCTGTTGTGGGGTCCACCAATAATTTGTTATTTCGGCGCCGTCGGACCAAACGAATATTCCCCGACAAAGCGAATATTGTCCGACAAAATAAAATTTGCACATAACATCCTTAACTTTTAACTTTATCGATTTAACCACTTACTGTTTCAAAAAATATATATATGAAGAAAAATTAAATTTTGTATTTCATAAAATTCGGGGTCTTACATAAACAGTTGTATTTCATTAATTTATTGACTTGATATCTAAGAACTAACTATACTGTATTTATAACAATTAGTCATAATAATTGAATTGATAAAGTTATTTGTTTATAATATAAAGTTAGGTGATTATTAGGTGATATGAAATGAATGGTGTAGATTAAAGTGTGAATTATTGTTGAATAATTGAATTGATTTGTTTATAATATAAAGTTAGGTGATTATTAGGTGATATGAAATGAATGGTGTAGATTAAAGTGTGAATTATTGTTGAATAATTAAATTGATTTGTTTATAATATAAAGTTAGGTGATTATTAGGTGATATGAAATGAATGGTGTAGATTAAAGATAATATAATATTTGAAATGGATGGTGTAGATTAAAAGATGATCTTTAAATGAATGGTTTAGATTAAATGAATGATAAGATTTTTGGCTATAAATAGAAGCCTTAACTTAAGGATTTTTCATAAACTTCCTTACTTGTTCTTTCTTTCTCTCTCTAAATACTTCTTGTGAAAGTTCTCTCCATCTTGAATATTTGTGAAGATCTATAAGTATACGTGTACTGTTCAAGTTAATCAACCTCATTTAAATCAATATCCAGTCACGTGTTGAGGTAAGGGATACCATCTTTTTCATCTTCCATTATTCAAACGTACTATGGTAAGAGATTATCATTATTTGATTCTCGATAATAATATTGTTTCTTCCTTACTCATAAGACGTGCCTTTTATTTCCATGTATTAAATTGTGGGAATAACCTTACGGAGCGGATTGCCGCCTGTTGGTGAATAACCTTTCGTATTCATTCATTATTAATCTCTGAGAATAACCTTACGGAGCGGATTGCCGCCTGTTTGGTGAATAACTCTTTGTACTCAAATTCTATTAAATTGTGGGAATAACCTTACGGAGCGGATTGCCGCCTGTTGGTGAATAACCCTTTGTATTAATTTCCTTCAGCTTTTGTTAATCAAACCTGCTACGGTAAGGGATATTATTTTCTTTCATACTCCTAAATCGAAATTTATTATGGAACTATTGCTTCTATAATTCCTGAAAATATTATATGTTCCATAATAGTTGAACTTCATTATTTCAACTGAACCTTCCTATTTACGTGAACCTTTCTATTGAATTGTAACCGTTATTCTGAACTGTGGATCTTGAATATCATTTTTAAATTTCACTCCACATCATGTTGACAATTTGGACATTATTTGAATCTGTACAAAGTAAACTTCCGATACTTATTGTTATCCTATTTCTTCTGTTCATCATTTATATCATTCTAATCATCCAAAAATCAAGCTGTTGTGAATATCTGTGGCCGGGGGCACAGATGTGATATATTTGTTGAACAGATGATAGGTTAAAGGCGATATAATAGGTTAAAGGCGATACATCTGTTCGGTGTCTTTTATGGCACGTGGTGAATGTTCTCTTTGGCCCGTAGTGCGAAGATGAACTGTCGTTTGGTATGATTATGACCAAAGGCTGAATCTGGTATAATCATGATCGTTGGTGCTATATTGAATATCTTTGGCCCGTAGTGCAAAGATGAATTGTTGATGTGCATGATTATGATCAGGAACTGTGAATTTATATTATCATGACTAATGGTATTTTAGATGATAAAAGTTGATGATGTTTTTACGAAAAAGAGAAGCGAGTGGACATTATAGTCTGCATTATTCTTCTAATAGATTGCTCATTCCGCTGCTATTATTGATCTGAACATTGTTTAAGAATTTAACTACAGTTTTTGATATAAACCTTGTAGTCTATTGTATTCTATCAAGAACTCAACTGTTGAAGGCTAATGATAATTTATTCGTCATTATCTTAGTCATGATATTTCTTACTGAGCTATTTGAGCTCACCCTTTCTTTTGTTCCATTGTTTTTCAACAGGAGATGAAAACATAACAGGGTCTAGCCGGGGAATGGAGTGAGGGTCCGAGGAATAGTTATCATAGTCTTCACGTTTTGTAAAATAGTGTGACAATAATAGTGAAGACTTAGTTGTGTATTATTATACACTGTATTGTTGTACGTTGTGCTTTGTTGTAATAATTTTGTTGTAGTCTTTTGACGACTCAAGTTTGGGCTGTGTGGGCCCAGATTTGGGGGTGTCACATTTATGGCAAGTTTAAACATTTCAAGTAGATGATTTTGGAGTCAATTTTTCATTCAATACTTAATGGATTTGAACAAATAAATATACCACGTTATACTCTTTGCGGAGAAGAACGCGTTGGTACATGGACCCGACATTTTTGGAGTTTGGGTCCCACATTAATTGAGCCTAAAAAATGCTCTAATTATTTAGTTTTCAAATCCATTTCCAACAGTTATTACTAAGATTAGTAATATTAATACAACTTATTAGTTATTGATAATAATAAGTTGTTAGTAATTTTATTCTATATGATATTACTTAGCTAAATATTTAGAATATATTATCTTAATAACATTAGTTATTGGATACTATTATATATTAATGTTACTAGTAACATTATTATCCTTATAACTTTAATGTTATTAGTATACATTTATGTTGATGGAAAAAAAAAATGAATCTTACTTTATTTTTATCTATATTTATAATTCTTTTAAAAAATAATAAAAGTGTTTTATTCTAATACCAATAATTTATTATAATACATAATAATTATAAATGTAGTACTTATTATTATTACTACAAAATTTGTTGTCACGAGATTATTTTATTTAGTATTTCTTAGTGAGTTCAACTTATAAGCGAACAAAGATGTAACTTAAGTGGGGGAGGATCTTTTGCCTTTGGTTTTACTTGCATAATGAGAATCTTTCAAAATTTTGAGAAAAGGAGATAAATTCAAATTTTCTCTCTTTTTTTCTAGGTTCTCCTATAAAAACGGGTGGGAATAGTGAAGATCATGATTATTAGTCATCTTAGAATTTTCTTCTTTATTTATTTATTATTCTATTATTAGTTGCATCTTCCCAACTTCACAAGAGTAATTTAAAGCAAAAATACTTAAATACATAAAGTACTTATTATTAGTATTACAAAATTTGTGGTTACTAGATTACTTTATTTATTAATAATAATAATAATAATAATAATAATAATAATAATTAGTATTATTATTATATAATTACTGATATTAGCATACATTACGTTTATTATTTTTCTTTAAAAATAATAAATAAAATAAGCTTTATTTTTTATTTCTTTAACATTAATATATACTAATATATAATAAGTAATAAAATTAAGATAATATATTATAAGTATTTAGCTAAATAAGTAACATCATGTTGAAGAGAATTACTATTAAATAATTACTAACAACTTATTAGTAATATTTACTGACAACTAATAACTTGTTGTAGTATTACTAATTTTAGTAATAACTTTCTTAATGATAACATTAATATTCTTAACTTTAGTTGACAGCTAAATGTTTTGTTAGTATTAGGAGCCTGAGTCTGTAGGTTCAAATCTTTTGAGAAGATATTTTTTTAACCCAAAGATGTTAAATTGACATGTCAGTATGTTATATGTGCAAGTCAACGTTACATGACACAGTAAGGTTCACAATCCAAAATTTTATATAGTAAATGATTCATTTTGCATTGACCAAAAAAAGCAAAAAAAGAGTGCAATATTCAAATACCCTTATAGTACAGATATCACTTTTGTATTTTACTCATTGAAGTTAAAAAAGGGTAAGTCTTGTTAATTAAACTTTACTTAATCATAACTCTAACTCTATTTACTTCTTACTTACTAAGGATGGAAATTTAAATCAAAATCGGTGAAACTGTATCGAATTGATTGATTTTTATATATAGTGTTGATTAAGCGATGAGATTTTGGTACAAAGAAAAATAAATCAGGACTACTAAGGTGTGATTTTGATATTTACTATTAAATAGGTGGTGCATTGTACCGCATCGCACCAAAAAATAAAGATTATGATTTTTATTTAAAATTTTTAAATTTTAGTTGTTATTGTGCTTTTCTATTTTTATTTTTGTTGAGATAACCTCAATTGTTATCGAGAACATATGTTATGTAATTTTTTTTAGAACACTTTGTTATGTAAAAAATTATTGTAATTTAAGTTAAAAATTGCATGTTTAATTCATAGATAGTGTGGGGCAGTATAGTGCAATACAATACCAATATGGTTTAATACTAAAAATTGGATGGAACGGTTATGGTACCACAATTCCAAAAATTGAGACCGATGCGATGCGATTCTAGTACAAGATTTTCTAAGAGCGATACAATATTAAATTATTAGAAAAATCGCTACTGTACCGTACCATTATTATTCCTATTTTTTACTAAGATGGTAGTAAGATATTTGTATTTTCAGCTTTCAAGAAATGTGAAAGATATCATGATATTGTGAAGGGAAAAAAAAACAATTTATACGAACGAATCCAGTAATTCCTTCTTCTTTGCAACAAATTCATTTTTACTTTTTTAAAATGGTTTTAAACATTTTTAAATTAAAATTAATATAATTTTTCATTTAATTTGTATTAATACATTTTTAATTAATTTAAAGTACAACAGGCACTAATAGCTATAAAACAAAATTTGTAATATTGTTAACTATCTAATCAATGTTACTATTAATAATATTTTTATTTTTAAAATTCAAACAACTATACATGAATCATAATTCATCCAAGTCAAAATGAGTTGTTCTTTTTTTATATATAAAATCGGAACAGAATTAAGAGAATTGATATTTTCTGACATAAAATTTATTTATTTTTATAAAATTTTACTCACATTAATTATAAATAAGACTTATATTCATGTGTAGATCTCACTTGTGAAATTATCAAAAAAAATTGTGTGAAAAAATTCAATCACCTGAAATTAATAAACTATTATATTACTCCAAAGAGTCAAAAAAAAAAAAAAAAAAAGAACACACCAAATATCAAAACATCATTATTTAAAAGAATTAATATTTTTATAAATTAATTTAATATTTTTGAATCTTATTTAATCTTTTTAAAAATATTAAATTAAATTATAAAAATATCAATTCTGTTATTTAATTGCAATAACACTAGACGTGGTAAACAGGAGGAGCAATAAAAATTGATTATGTAGTAGAGAATAATATAATAATATTTCTAAATTCATTTCATTAAAACTTGTATAGACGCAATCAACGGCCTTCAGCCATTCATCTGCCAGACTACCAGTATCCGTCTCTCTCCAAATTTCGTTTTTCTCTCTTCACTTTCTTCACCTCAAAGCTACGAAATCTAAAGTTGATAAAGACAGACAAGAAGAGACAGAATAAAATTTACACCCCAAATATCCTTTTTCTCAGATCTTGTGTAATACCATCGAAAAGAGAAAAAGCTCTCCCCCAAACCCCATCTTCAATCTGATACCCTTTTTGGGTCTCTATCGATCTAATAAGAAAGCACAAATTACAAGCAGATCAAATCTGTTGTCGGAATTACAATCTGGGTATGCCTTTAAATGCGTTATACTTTTGTTAATTCATGTGCCATTTGTTTTCTGTTTAATTCAAATCATGGGATTTAAGATTGTGGGACTCTTTATTTTTTTTGAAGTAAAGAGTGTGGAGCTTGTGATTTACTTGATGATAAGTCCCAAATAGGAAAAAATGGTGTGTATTTGTTCATTATATGTTTTTGATTATGTTAACTGTGTGCCTTTGTTTGATTTGGTAGTATGTCTTTGTTTGTATTTATGGATCATTCGGATCCAACTATTGCATGCAATGGTAATCGGCTAATGGTTATAGATCCATATAATCAGGGACTGTTTGGGGTTAGAATTACCAGAAACTAACAGATCCGGGTTCTGGTGATATGTAGGATTATCAGATCTTCTAATATTAGAAGGGAACATACTAGGATGTCACCCAATCCTGTCCAAGTCTGGTTGTTTTACAAACTTACTACTGCCACTATACAGACTTTGGTTTTATGGCTGCATCAATTGGACTTGATTAATGTTATTCAGAGCTGAAAATGTTGATGAAATGGATTGCACACGAGAGAGATATCTCTAAAACAGCAAAGTTTTGCTGATAATAAATGAACTGTTAGGTCTGTATCATGTTCGTACCCAATAGGCCAATATTGGCGGAGAAATAAATGACATGGCTATGATTAATTCTCTGTTTAGTTATTGAAATTGTGGTTGTACAACTGCATGTGATATACATGTTTATGCTACCTGTAGAGACGGATATAGTATCTATAGTTACATTTATTATATACACACACATATACATATATATATATATATATGGGGAGTGATACTTGACAAACGTTGGGTGGGATGACTTAGTCGGCAAGCCCAATTCCTACCGTCCATGTGCTCGAAGGGATACGAATAAATAACTTATTTAATAGTCCGCTCGACAGTTTGACAGCGGTGCAAACAGTTGGGCGAAATGCTTGCTTTTTCCCCTTTTATGTTTACATACCCGAAAAGCTCTCTCTCTCTTAGGTTAAACTTTTTACTAGTCCTCCAAACTGTTGGAGGACTAGGAAATAGTTTAACAAAACTTTAGGACTTCTAACACTTGGTTTTTTGGCGAATTTAAATTTGTACAATTTCACCACTTCGATTTTTTTTACTGTGTTGGACAACATGTTCCGTTTCACACAATTTTTTTAAAGTTAAGATACTTAACTAAAATAGCAAATAATGGTCACACGTATTGATAAAATATAAGTTAATCTACTTCATTTTTATGTCTATACTTGGAATGAGAAGTACTTTGAGTTATATTTTATCAATGTAGTACTTCTTACCGTTATGTGCTATTTTACTTGAGTATATTAACTTAAAAAAAAATATGTGAAATGAAAAAGGAAACTAATAAAATCCACATGTAAAAATGATAGTTCCACATGAGTCTCTCTCACATGAATGTAGGACCCACTAACTATTTATGTGAGAGAGACCATGTGGAAATATCATTTTTTTCATGTTGAAATATCAGTTCCCGTTGAAAAAATGTTGCTCAATAGAAATAAATTAAGTGTTGAACTTTTTTATTTACACTCCAAAAACCAAGTGTTAAAAGACCTAAGTTAAAGTTCTTACCAGCCCTCCCAACAGTTGGATGGAGATGGACCGGTAAAAAGTTTTACCCAAATGAGAAGCTTTATGGGGGATGTAAACGTAACAAGAGCAAGACGGTAATTACAGCAGTCCGTCCAACTGTTCGCACCATCCATCAAACTGTTGGTTTGACTATTCAAGGAGCTGTTAATTCGCAGCCATTCGGTCACCTTGTGGATTGTATGAAATGGGTTGGCCAACTAAGTCATTACAACCAACAGTGGTCAGGGATCATTCCCCTTTATATATCATGTATGGGTGTTTGTGTAATGCAAGGGATACTTCGAGGGCTCATTTCTCGACACTTTGTACAACCTCAACCTTTGAGCATCCAAGAGTTATAGCGCAGGGTTTAGTTAAGAGTGGTTATTACTAAATTGGCATTTATCCCAAACATCTGGATTGTATTTACTTTCATTCCCAAGCAATATGCATTTGTGGGATAAGTGGGTACCTTTTAGTTGGGAGAAAAATTATCATAATGTTGACTGTTGTTACCTCCCCCAATTTAACTCTGATAAAATCCTAGTTATAACTTTTCTTTTTTGTGATCTGATAAGCAAAAGTCAACTCTTTAGCTTACATTATCATCTATACGACTTGCTGTTTCCTTTTCAAATATTACTCTCTTTTACCAAAATTCTATGTACCAATACCAAAGGTTTGTTGGTCATGTATCTAGTTCAGTAAAAGGGCATGCCATGTGACTGAAATGTCAAGATATAGCTAATAGGCATCTAGAATTAAGTTCTGGTCAGTGGTGATACTTTCTCCAAGTGTCCTGTTACTTGGTTCAAATGCGGAGGAGTTTTTAAACAAATAGTACCTTAATAACATATCTCCAATTTGAAATCCAAGAAGTTTATTCTGTGCGTGATACTTCATACTTGTATGTGTTTGTGTTCTATTCAGATTTAACAGGATTTTTAAATATTGGTGCTTCATATAATTTTTGATTATTTGAATCATTATATGTCACTTACTCTTTCTTTCTTTCTTATATCCTTCCCTTTTGTAGAACTTTTTCTGTTTTAAATCCCCCCATTAATCATGTGGAGATTTAAACCTTTCATGCCTAAAGAGCAAACTGGACTTGAAGGTCGCATGATTGACATTGGCAATCTGAAAGTTCAGATTCGTAATGTCATTGCGGAGGGTGGATTTTCTTGTGTTTACCTAGCTCGAGATGCTATAAATGGTTCTAAGCAGTATGCTGTAAAGCACATAATTTGTAATGATGACGAATCTATGGAACTGGTGATGAAGGAAATCTCTGTAATGAAATCACTTCGAGGGCACCCAAATATTGTCATGCTTTACGCACATACCATCCTGGACATGGGCCGGACAAATGAAGCTCTTCTTGTTATGGAGTACTGTGAGAAGTCTCTGGTTAATGTGCTTGAGAGCAGAGGGGCTGGGTACTTTGAGGAGAAACAGATCCTTGCAATGTTCAGGGATGTCTGTAATGCAGTTTTTGCAATGCACTGCCAGTCCCCACCAATTGCTCACAGGTGAAGATAAATTATATCTGTTCCTAAAAGTTTGGTTAATACTGTCTTTAGCATTTCTTTTGGTTCATCTGTGCCTTTGGGCTTTTTGTTGAAACAATTACTACTTTATGTGGTCTGATCACTATTGATTTTCTTACTGGAGTGCATTTTGTAGTTATTGATTTTTATTTTTTTTGCCTTAGTAGCATTCTTATATAGTGCCCAATAACTAAATAAAACATGTGTTTTCTTGTGAGAACCCGGTAAATTTCAATTTATTTCTTCTACCTTCAATCTTAATTTTCATTTTTGTAGTGCAGTATTATTTTTCTCACCCTCCCTCTTGGTTCTCTCTGTATAGAGGAAATGTGGTGGGAAAATCATATGTTGAACCTCTTATGTTTCTACCTGCAACGTATTCCAGATTTCCTTATATCTTTTAACTCACATGCATTTGAAGTACAAGAATTGAAACCTTGTCAACTGAAGAAATGATTATATTCCTTTCCTGGGAAAAATGGATTTGGATCATCAAACTTTTTGTAAAATGCTCAACCGTGTAGTAACTGATGGGTTTGATGATAGTAGAAGCATTTGTGTAGGGATATTTTGGTGTTGGTAGATGGTGGGGAATGGGTCCGAGGCTAGGCAGTGGTTTAAGTGGTGGTGGTAAACAGGTTGGATGGCTGGCTATAGGATGTCGGAAAAAAATAGAGAATGAAAAGTAGGAGTTCTTTTTTTTTCATGTTTTCTTTTTGGATTTTTCATTTTTCGTCTGCCCTTTGGCCCTTTTCTAATTGGATAAGGTAACAAGCTCGTGCCACATTAACTAAGAAGTCTAATTACCTAATCTAACCTTGGATAGTTTACCCTCTTCCATTTGTTGTGTGCTTTTCTAGAAATATTTTTACTGAACTCTTCTTTGCTTAACCCATGCATCTTTTTCTTTTTTTCCCCTTCTATTGGGGATAAGACTTGGTCGTGCATTTTCAGAATTTCACAAACTTATCCTTATATCTTCTGTGTTATTTTCTGTAGAGACTTGAAGGCTGAGAATCTTCTTCTGGGGTCTGATGGATTGTGGAAGTTATGTGATTTTGGTAGCATATCCACCAATCATAAACGCTTTGATAAGCCTGAAGAAATGGGAATAGAAGAAGACAACATCAGGAAGCACACTACCCCTGCCTATAGAGCCCCCGAGGTTCAAACAAAGGACCTTAATTTTGACAAGTGATGTGAATATTCAGTCGTATAAATTTTACTCATGTCTCCCTTCTTTTCATGCAGATGTGGGATTTATTCAGGAGGGAACTACTAAATGAGAAGGTTGATATATGGGTAAGTTAAGTGCATGTGTATCTGTCTGAAGAGTCTGGGTACAGTTTCTGGTTTGTTTAAATTTGTATGACAACAGGGACTTAGAAACATGCTGAGGTTAAATCCCCTGATCTCTTTTTGTAGGCACTTGGCTGTCTCCTGTTCCGCATATCCTATTTGAAGTCTGCATTTGATGGTGAATCAAAACTACAAATTTTGAATGGGAATTATCGCATTCCAGAGATGCCAAAATACAGCTTGGACGTTACAGACTTAATTAGAGACATGCTGCAATCTTCACCAGATGACAGACCAGACATCACGCAGGCAAGCGCTTTGCTTGATTGGCCATTCATCTCCATGAATTTAGGTTAGTCATAGATCATTTGTGTCCATGGCAGTCATTGTTGCTGGACCTAAGGGCCTGTTTGGTAACCTCTTCTGCTTCCTGGATTTTGCTTTTGCTTGGATTTTGTTTTCTTTTCAAAATCTACTACTACAAGAAACGTTGTTTGGCAATTGTTTTTGTGCCTAAAAACTGGAAGCAGAATCTATTTGGTTGCAAAAAAGTGGAGGGCCAAAAATCGAGCTTTTTAAAATTTTCAATTTTGGCAACTCGCATGCCACTTCCAACTTAATGAGTTCTAGCTATTGAACTCTATTAGGAACAAAATTCATAACTTGACTTGAAGATAAGACATTCAAGAAAATCAAACGTATTTTTAATTTCTGTTGTCATTTATTTCTGGCAGCACATGGTTACGTAGCAGGGTTTTATTATTTATGCTTTTATCAGTGAAAGCAAGTAAAGCAGAAACAGAAGAAAGTAAAATCATGGAAGTGAAAGCCGATATTGAGTGTGGCTTGATTATTTGCTTACTGATGCCCTTTTCCTTTTGCATCGTTTTTTTTTGTTTATGGCAGGTGTGGTTCCGAGTTAATGGTTTATTACCTGATGGGTTACAGAAGTCATTACCTGATAGACCACCAGAGACGCAGCAACATGGAACAGACACACATCAAGGTGATTACACTTTCGCAAGAAAATTTTGAAATAGCTAGTTTTTGAAATATCTATGTCAAAGGTCAGTTTTTGAAATATAATATATATAGATACTTGAATTTATAATGCCTACTCTCATGCTTAATGTTGATTATTCATTTAGAAGATATTTCAAGGCCGGCAATTAAGGCTAGTCCGATGCCTCGTAGAAGTCCGCCACCTCCTCCTTCGGTTAGTGAACCACGTCACAATGTAGTGCCGCCTCCTGTTACTTCAAGGACAGGCGGAGGAGGGGGGCCGCTAGGTGCTTTCTGGACCACACAACACGGAAAGGATTCAGTGGTTGTCGATGACACAATGCCCAAATTTGATGAAGAACCCACTAGCAACAGCTCTTCCAGACATGATAAGAGTCGGCCAGACAGGCCAGCCCAGAAAATTGTTTATGGAACATCGGATAACAGACCTGTGGATGGCTCTTCAAAAGACTTCGAAATAAACTTTTTTGACAATTCAGACCGTGTCACTGAAAGGCCAAGATCATCGAAATCTGAAACCACACCTGCCTTTCAAGGTGATGCATTCAATGCTTTTGTTGCTGAATTTAATACCAATAAGATCAGTAAGAAATCAGGCAAGGAAGAGCTGTTAGAGGCTGAGGTAGAAAGGCTGAAGGAACAGCTGAAGCAAGTGAACATGGAAAAAGCTGAAATAACTTCCAAATATGAAAAACTCTCTACCATATGCCGATCGCAGCGGCAAGAGCTCCAAGAACTTAAGCAAGCTCTTCCTTCGAGAACTCCACCAAATAAAGATGCCCCCAAAAATCAAACATCTCCTGGCATTCAGTTATCTTCTACGCCACCGGTATAGTTTTCCTCTCCTTTCAATTACCTGTCAATGAATTACTTTGCACCTGTAGTTTTCATTCTTATAACAGTTATTCAGTTATTCACTTTAACTATCGTTGTGTTCATTCTCATAGCAGCAGAGAGAGAAGACTGAAGGAACAGTTTGGGAACTCCAACAAGGATTATCTGACAAGAGTTCCCCAAGTCCGGATACTAAACCATGGCAGCCTTTTGTTAACGATCCCAATCCATCAATGGACAGCACTCCCAAATCCGTCAGAACAAGAAACGGTCACCCGAACAAACAGGCTGCTGAATTTACTTCAGGAGCAACTACATGGGGTTTCGGAACAGAGAACTTTACAGCAATTCCGTCTGCCAGCTCTCAGATATCCGGACCTGCTAATGAGATGAATAATTCTCAGCGCTTTGGTGACTCAATGAACATTGGAAGCAAGTCCGCTTCTCAACCCGCAGGTTGGGCTGGTTTCTAGTATATGCTCTGGTGAATGTGAGAAGTCCATTGTGAAATTTACCCAGATAATTTTTACCTTTTTTTGCGTGTACTGATTGAAAGATAAAAAGAAAGAGAAAAAGAGAATATATACGCCGCCTGAGATTGTCCTGTGCTGTTGGAATATGTAATATGCAGGTTTGGATGTAGAGTGGAGGGATAGTTGATGTTTTATGGCTTTTGGCAAGCTTTTTACAAGTCTATACTTTGCAATGTCCCTGTTCTAGGGGAAGGAATAACAATATATTTTTCATCTCCAGCTTTTACAGTAATCCTTGATTGAATTTTTAACTTCAATTTATAGCAAATATTGCATTGCATTGTATGGGGATTTGTCAAAAGACAAAATTGTCAATTTGATTGAATACATTCATGATAAGCTGCAGTGAAGGCAATACTATCAAACATCACTTGAATAAAGCTTTTCCAGTGGCATGATATAAGATACCAAGTCCTGCTGATGCAAAAGTTTTCTATTGAATTACAGTTACGAATTATATCGATACATGAGATAATAGAAGTGTTTCCATATTACACGTCTTTCAATGATATAAATAAGAAATAAAAGTGTTCCATCATATTACACATATCTTTCATAAAGTTAGTAGTTCCATCATATTTTATATATATCTGTCAAAGAATTAGCACTAGCATTGGATAGAATAATAAAAGTAATTCATCATATTACATATATCTTTCAAAGAGTTAACACTTATACTTATTTACGTAACTGACAAAAAAAGAAATAGTATATAAATTCACAGCATATACTTGTATTTACACAAACTATGCACGAACAGTTGTGTACAAATATAAAAAAAAGTAATATACATATCATTTAAATTATTGATAATTTTTTTTAATTTTTTAATTTTTTTTACTATTTAATCCATGGAGTGAAAGTATTTGTGCACAACTGTTTATGCATATAGAATTAAATTACTTAATGTCATAAAATACTATTTGTCTTCCACAAGGCTATAACATTATGATACATTATTATTTAAACAAAAAATAAGACTCATATCTTTACCCTTTATTAATTCCGAGTCTCTGACATTCACTTGCTCATTAGTTATTTCTGAACAGCAAGCAAATGATAATGCTATAATTATTTTCATTTAAAATGTCCCAAAAATCAGGAAAAATTATTAACTGGTCCTGGGGCAAGGCCAACTGGTACCCCACACCAATCTCAACAAATCAGTAGCTCCAGCTATGAGGTTTATGCAAACCTTATATAAATGGCAGCATGTGATTGATGGGGGGCACCACTTGACCCTGCTCTCGGAGCCCTTAATAATTACTCCAAAGATCAATGAGAAGTCTCAAGTTACATCCAAAATTGAGTTTATACAATTAAAACCTGCAATTGACTTTTGACATGAAAGAAGGTCAATTTTATTATAGTTAATTAGTTTAATGATTTCATTTCATTAGAGTTGCCTTTGTATTCAACCGATAGATAAATATTACTCCATTATTTGTTGTTTGTACCATTGCTTAGTGTGTGACTAGGGCTTCAAACATAATAGAAACGAGATAGAAATCAAAATATGCCTAAAAACTTTAACGTAGATTTATGTAGCATTTAGTGCGTTTGTGCTTGAAAATCTTATTCGTTTATAAGCAACTTATTCTACATACGAGTTAATTCACAAATCTAACGTTTTAAGCTTAAATGCACCACACTATTTTGGTGCAATGACCAAATGCACTAAATATTGTCATTACAAATGCTATAATGTAACTGAACATACTCCAAGGAACTGAAACTCTTCCCCTTTTAATGTATCAACAGATTGAATTAAAAGGGCAAGGACTGAATCGTAATTGTACGATTTATCCTACACAATTTATTATTAATGCAGTGACCTGTGTAGGCTTGTTAACCCATCTACACCATACTTGACCCCATCACTTTGACTCAAATTATACGTTGGCAAACGCGTGAGGATGACCCCCTTATACTCCACCCGACTCAACTCTATTTAAGCCACTGGAGTTTCAAACTGATATTTGGATCCATCAAACCACCTACGCAAACTGGCTCAACAAGTATGTTGAATCACTTCCTTACCCAAAATATTAACATATTAGGTTGAGATTTTACCATATTTATGAACCTATTTATACTCTTGAATTTACCCGACATGGGATTCATGTGAAATATCTCAACAAGGACATGGAGGAATTGAAACTTCAACAACTCTTTAAGCATCTGTATAACTTTTTTCATGGATGGCCTTAGAGAAGGATCCTTTTGAACGCACCAAATTGCCACCATCACTAGCCTTTCAAACCTCTTTATGTCATTTTTCGCCTCCTCATTATTCTCTACTAATTTCGCCAATATTTTTTCTGTTAAGTTTTGTTATTCTAGACGTTAGGTTGCTTTAGTGAGTTGTTACCACTCTGTCAATAAATCCCTATTGTTAAGGGTTAGTTATTTAATTGAATTAGTCTTACCACATTTTTAAGATCTGTAAAACGTGGGTTATTATTTTTCTTGTTGTTGCTCTTTAAGGCTATAAGATAACCAAGCTTTATCTTCAATCAAATAACAGAGATTTCTCCCAAACTTCTTTATCTTTTCATAAATTATTTGGTTTTTAACATTTGGTGTCAGAGCTACGTCGTCATGGGGCCTGGTTAAAATTGGAAGCAACAATCTTCTACGTGTGTAGTGATTGAAGTACGATGACAAACAATTCTTTTGTGCAGCCAACAGTTTAGAAATTTGATGGGCATTATAATTATTGGGCGATGTTCATGGAAAACTTCTTGCGTTCGAATAAGTACTGGGGCTTGTGGAGAATGGAATTCCTATAGCAGTAGAAGGTCTCACAGATGCTCAAAGGAAGAACATTGAAGATCAGAAGTTGAAAGACTTGAAAGCAAAGAACTATCTATTTCAAGCAATAGATCGTTCGGTCCTGGAGACAATCCTCAACAAGGATAGAGTAAAGAACATATGGGATTCTTTGAAGTAGAAGTATAAAGGTACAACACGAGTAAAGCGTGTTCACTTGTAAGCTCTCCGGAAGGAGTTTGAAATTCTTCACATGATGGCAGGAGAATCTATAATATCCTAGATAAATATGATTATAAGCAATTTCGAGGACGAAATTCTTATAAATTGGGGTAAATGTGGGATCCTAAAATTTAATTAAAATTATTATTACGATCTTAAAAGATTAAAGAATTTAAAACTTAAACTAGGGTTTAACCCTAATAGAAACTTATTATGTAATTTACCTTTAAGTTAATAAATGTTATAAATGTGGTTGCACAAGTCAGCACGAAATTCGACCAAGGAAACATGTGGATTTCGGGGAGTGACAAGTTGGTATCAGAGCATTAGGTTATAGCTCTAGGGTAAGCGTACCTTAGGATATAGCCTACGCAAAATTTTGGAGATAAAAAAACTCATAAAAAACTAAAAAAATAAAATAATTACACTGTAATTTTGTAGACTAAATTATTATAAGGAGAGGATAATATAATGTCCCAAATAAATATGATTAGAAGCAATTTCGAGGACGAAATTCTTATAAGTTAGGTGAATGTGAGATCTCAAAATTTAGTTAAAATTATTATCACAATTTTAAAATATTAAAGAATTTAAAACCTAGACTAAGGTTAAAACTTAATCTAAGGTTAAACACTGAGGATATAACCTAGGTTTTTTAGAGAAACGTGTACGTCTTTTTGACATTTTGTTTTAAGATATGACGTTCCTATGAAATAAAAACACGTAATAATGAATAAAAGTTTTTTTTTGAAAAATGAGCGGTAATCACTATTCACGAGAAAAACGCTCTGCGTCTTTTTAACTTTTTGTTTTACGGAATATCGTTAATATGAGTTATAGATGCGAGAGAACCAATAAAAAAAATTCCAAAGAAAAACATCGAAAAATACTATTCACGCAAAAATCGTCTTTTATTTTTTTAAAATTTCACATTCCTGAATAGCGTTTTTATGGACAATAAATATATTTTGACCAATAAATTTTTTAGTGAAAATAATTTTCAGAGATTACTATTTGTGAATATGGGATGAATATGAAGAATAATACAAGTATACTATAATGTATAATACGAAAATTATACGTTATAATTACAAAAAAGTCAACGATTACGGCTAAGTCAAGCCAATCTAAACTTGGAGCCAAAGTTTGGTTGTCATTTTTACCCTTTTACTCTGACCCTGGTTTTCCTATAAATAGCAAGCTTAGTTCTTCATTATTTTCTACCATTCAAGAAGCATTTCAAGAGCAAAATTACTCTTTATATATATTTTAAATAGTTATAATTCATGTGATCTAAAGTTATAAAGAAATAGTTAAAGCTTGCAACTTCAAAAGATAAAACCCTAGTCGTTACTATGTTTGTTTAATTTTTAGTTTAAAAGCTCAAGAACGAGAGTCGTAGTCATGTACAATTGTTGTTCTCCGTGTTCTTCACGTGTTCTTGAGCATTTCTTCATTTTATAGTAGTTATAATGTCAAATTTTATTTCATAGTTTATAACTAAAGCTCAATGAACGCAAGTCGTAGCCATGTACGATTGTTGTTCTCTGTGTTCTTCATGTTTTCTTGAGCAATAGTTATAAAATGTTATAATCAAATATGCAAACCGTTATAATGCCCAAATTATTTCAGTTATAAAGAAGAAAGTATACTTTTATAAGCAATTACAATGCTCAATTTTCTTCAAGTATTTAATGAAATATTCATTTTACAAGCAGTTATAATGCTCAAATTTTTTTAAGGTATTTAGTTAAATACTCATTTTATAAGCAGTTATAATGCCCGAAATAAAACTTAAAAGATTTAATTAGTAAAGTTTCACTAGAGTATGAAATCGTAGTAGGACTAATGGTTATGTCAAACTGACATACTTTGTAGGTTGTACGAAGGACGCAATATTAGCATAAACGATTGAAGCGATAAAAGGCAATATCTAATTTACTTGTTATGCACTCCGTGCACGTTCTAAATGTTATGTGTACATGTCAACTGACTTGCAAATATGCATTCTGTGCAATAACGTATTTTATATTTTGAAGTCGTTTATTATGCAAGTGTTATTTCATTGCACTCCGTGCATTAACATGTTTGTTATCTGTTATGTGCCAACATGTTGTCATTGTTATATTTCAATTGAAAACTCATGTTAGCATCTGAGTTTGAACAACTCTCTTGTATGGGCAGGAGTTTAAGATGTGTTAGGAAACTGATCTAACTACACTGAAGGTATAAATGGGGCTCAACACATATGTAAGACCTCGGTAAATCTCAAGCAAAATATAGTTGGACATTTGTAGAAGTGTAGATGGGACGGAGAACTAATTCATTAATTCACGGGTTAGGAGCCATTCAACCTACTATATTGATAATTGTTAAAATTTTGTTTCGAGCTATTCTTTATATATATCTTGAAAAGGTGATTCTTTTCTCATATATATGTCTCTGTTAGACTTGTTGGGAATTCGTATGCTCATTCTTACAAATATCTTTCTAAATTTCAGTAAATGAAGTATAATGGAAATATTTGGCGGTAAATAGATTGATGAAGAGATAGTTTATTATCGTCTTCATATTGTATAGTGAAATTTTAAGTCAATATGACTTTTGTAATTGAAATTGCAGAAACTGAGATCCTGAAAATTATAACATGATTCAAATCAATAATATTGCGAGTTTTATATAAACTTATTGCGTAATTTACCTTTAAGTTAATAAATGTTATGAATGAGGTTGCACAAGTCAGCATGAAATCCGACTAAGCAAACAGGTAGATTTCAGGGCGTGACAGAATCTGTGAATGAGTATTTTGCTCGGACCCTTACCATAGTCAACAAGATGAAAGTAAATGGTGAAGACAAGGGAGATATTGCTTTTGAGATACATGACTCCAAAACTTGCTTATATTGTGTGTTCCATTGAGGAGTCTAAGGATATAAACACATTAACCATTGATGAGTTGCAAAGCAGTTTGCTTGTGCATGAACAATGTATGAGTTCTCATAAGGAAGAAGAACACGCTTAGAATATTACTAATGGAGATCAATCTAGAGGAAGGGGTTGAGGTCGTGGAAGTTTTAAAGGAAGAGGAAGGGGACGAGGCAAACAAAGCTTCGACAAGGCCACAGTGGAGTGCTATTACTGTCACAAGCTTGAGCATTTCAATGGGAATATCTAAACAAAGAGAAGGAATCCAACTATGTTTATAGTCAATAAGAGATGTCACTGATGTCTAATGTTGATTTTAATAAGGCCAATAGAGAAGATATGAGGTTCCTTGACTCGGGATGTAGAAATTATATGTGTGAAAAGAAGGAATATTTCTCGAATTTTGATGGAAGTTTAAGAGATTATGTGAAGCTGGGCAACAACTCAAGTATGGTTGTAATGGAAAAGGGCAATGTACTGTTACAAGTTAATGGAAAAGTACAGATTATCATAGGAATATTTTATGTGCCGGAGCTAAAGAACAATTTAATAAGTATTAGGCAATTGCAAGAAAGAGGGCTTACCATTTTGTTTCAAGGTAAAAAGTGTAAAGTGTTTCATCTTGAGAAAGGCTTAATAATGGAGAAGAAGATAGCTTCGAATCGAATGTTCATACTACATGCTTTATCTCAACCTATAGCATCTACTTGTTTCAACACAGTCACGAAAGATATGGTGCAACTTTGACATCTTAAATATGGACACTTGAGCTTTAAGGGCTTAAAGACTCTTCATCATAAGAAGAAGGTGAATGGTTTACCACAGTTTAAGTCTCCCTCAAGGCTATGCAAGACTTGTTTGGTAGGGAAGCAATAAAGGTTCTCATTTCCAAGGAAAAGCACCCGGAGAGCTTCATAAATTCTTCAATTAGTGCATGCTCATATTTGTGGACCAATCAAGCCCATCTCAAATGGCAAGAAGAGGTATTTGATTACTTTCATTAATGATTTTAGTAGAAAAATATGGGTTTATTTTTTGATGGAGAAATCAGAAGCCTTAGATATTTTTAAGAGTTTTAATGTGACGCCCCCAAATCCGGGTCCCTCGAACCACAGATTCGGTGCTCACGATACTATTCTACCTTGTCATCACATATATTCATTTTTGAATAAAATAACGTAATTTATAATATTACATAACTATCCCAGGTTTACAGACCTTTAAATATTACAAAACATATACAATATGTTCTATTACAATATATTACATTTACAAAAACTCTATAGCTATACAATCACTGCTTGCTAGCCTTTCCCTTTCCTTTATCCGCTTCTGACCCCTTGGCCTGTTTGGGCTTAGTTGAAATATCATGTTAAAGCAAGAATGAGCATAAAATAGCTCAGCAAGTACATAATCAAATAATGACATGATATTTCTGAATAATGAAATAAAATCTGATTCAATAAGGCTATGACGTTAACAGTTCTGAAAATGAACTTGAGAATATAACATGAAACTTTGCATGATTAATTTGAAAACATGAACTTGCTAGTTGTATGGCCACAAGACCAAAAACACATTAAGAACAATACCAATCACGAAGACTTATACTGCCCAGTTCAGTCATAAAACTACATTATATTTCAGATGTGTACTCTAGGTGATAAGCCTATCGTACTTTTATATTGTGCACAATATAAACATCTAACGACGCAACCACGCCATAAAATTCATATTTTCTTTTACCTTTACCCCCTTTTATCAAGGTTGTTCTATTACAGCATTTCGTAGATTACACACCACAACAATATGGATTAGAGAACATAACAATGAATATATGACTTCAATATGAATTATCACATATATCTAATTGAATCGAGAATGGCATAGACCTTTCTCAAAATAGTTCAGTAAAGAATGAACTTCAAATGATGTACATGAATACATAACGCATATAGCATGCTCAATGAACTACAAATGGGAGTTCGAATAGAACACTTGCCCTTGTCCTCGTTTACGCTTACAGTTAATATATTATCCCGTTTATGACCTACACAATCATAACGTGGTCCATGAATTAGTTGTATGTATTTACATGCTTTACCTTGACATACAAGCTATTATTTTTACCTTGACATACAAGCTATTATTTTCCTTTACATGCTATTTTTGGCCCATTTCTACGCAACTTGATTCTAACAATTAATTTAGCACATGTAACATATATATGACTTGTCTAGGCTTTCCAAAATGTTAAAAGTTTTCAAATGACTCTACTTTCCCGAGAACTCAATTTTAGATGCCGACGGACGTTTTTAAACGTTTAAAACTCACATTTGTCGTCATAAACACCAAATAACTTTCAAATCGTCACGGACACATGTATTTACATAAAACTTAGTTATTTTGCTCCTTTTTACCTGTAATTATCCAAAATGGCCAAAACTCACACGTTGGTGAAATTTTGCCAACTTTTCAAAACTTAACCTTAAACCTTCCTTGAGTTCTTGAACTCTACACTACATATACATTCACATATGCTCATATAGCAACTTTGTAAGTCCATATCACTTCTATATGCACCTTCCAAAATACTTTACAGATTATGATTTGGTTTACATGCAAAGTATAGACTAATATTATAATTTTTCCACACAAGTCATATTTTTCAACTATTAAGGCTTCTAGTATGTTATCTAGTAAGAAATTTTACATGCATCAAACATATTCAACACTTCCAACTAGGTTTTCACCAAAATATCTAACAAATAACACATGATCTTTCACAAATCAGGCTTCCTAGCCATAAATTTAAGCATGAATAGTCCACCACCTTTGTAGTACAACTTTTAAGCTTAGGGCTTCATATTTTAACCATATATCACATAACTCACATAATCCACACTTATATCCATAAATACATGCATGATTATGCATGTTATTGGATTTAAACACATAAAGAAAGAGTTTTGAAGCTAGAACTTTTTTATACATTCTATGAGCTATTCTTCTTCTTGCAATAAAGTTTTCTAGTGTTTGATTCTCCACTTTGATGGTTATCTTCTCCTCTCTTGGACACTTTTCTATGAACTCTCAAGCTCTAGAACAAACCCTAGCTCTTCTTTCTCTTCTCTCTTATGAAGCTCTCATACTTAGCTAACTTGGAATGAAAGATGAAATGAAACAAGGCTAATACTTACAAAATATATACATACATAATTTATATGTATTTTTCTAGCAATTAACTACACATTGGTTAGCTTAACTCATGCATGATTAGGGTTAGTCGTGACATTTTACATTGATAAGTAAAGACATATTAGACATTAAACCAAGCTAGGACACTAAAGTTGATAAGTAGATTTTATTCCTATTTATTAGGTATTATTATGCTTAATTATTTGTAAGTTTTTAAGTATTTTTAGTGTTTTAGGTTATTAATTTATTATTATACATTATTATTATTTTTATGTATTTTTAGTATTTTTATATTATTTTTAATTATTTTATTTTATTTTGTAGGAATTAATTAAAACTTGGATGGCAAATGTGTAAATTCTGCAAGATCTAGTGGCAAGAACATAATTATAGCAAAAGGGATGGTAGAACCGTAATTAACCAATTCGGTGGCATTAATGTAAATAACCAGAACTCGCGGTCGCGCAATGCGCGCAAGTTAATTAGCAACAGCGTTAAACGGTGTCGTTTGCGATCTGGGCTAAAGAAGGAAACGCACGCGCAATGCACGCATAGAAGACAACAGCAGCAAACGAAATGGCGTCGCTTTGTTCATTGAAGGAAGTAACAGCCGCGCAATGCACGAAATAGACGGTGTAATGCTGACATCACTGAGCGTGTTGACCAGGTCAAATGCGTGTTAAGGTCGCATTTGGCAGACTCGAAAATTAAGCAGAACAGGATTATTTCGCGATTTCTTGCTTTAATTTGATTCCAAATTAGATTTTAATTCCACATTAGCTTAGGATTATTATTGTACTTCTATAAATACATTACATTACATTAGAGTAGAGGATAATCAGATTATTAGATACAATTAGGAGCTCTCTCTCTCTCTCAGGTTTTTCTTATATATTATTATTATTATGTTTGACTAATTTTATTATTCAGTTCTAGGAAATTTCAAACCCGATTATAATTAATGATTAAATCAATTTAGTAATATTATTTATTCTTCCTTATATGAAATTATTTATGATAATCTGTTTTAATTGTTTATTTGATATTGGGTTTGTTTGATTTAATTTTAGCATGTTGAGTTGATCAAATTATTATCAATTGTTAGATTTAGGAATTATATTACGTGTAATTGATATTGTTCATAATCGTTGGTAGTGAATAGTGATAGATGATTGTTGTCAAGCTTTTGTTTATTTCTATGGTTATCATGATATAAGTTAAACAATCCGAGCTTATGAGGTTGTTGCTTAGAATAATTTAATTTCCTTGTGATTAATACTTCCATTATATTAAATTTAGAGAGCTTGTTTTAGGTTGTATAATGGTTAGAATCTAATGAAGAGCTTGTTTTGTTAGATTAAAATTATGAGAAATTTCGGGTAGCAGAGCTTGTTGTTGCCTAGGGTTATTAGTTTCATGGAATGATAAAAATATATTTTAAATGATTGAATTATTATTTGTAAGAGTATGATTGAACCGAAGAACTGAAGTCTTTAATTTATTAATTAATTTTATTAATTTACTTTTATTTATTTAGTTAATTATAATTAATTCAAACCCCTAGTTCTAGTTTACATTGCATAAAAATAAATTAATCATTCTCTGTGGGTTCGACCCTTGCTTGCTATTATACTGAATTTATGATTGAAAGTAAGGATTAATTTTGGAGTGTTAACGACAACACCAAATTTTGGCGCCGTTGCCGGGGAATGATTTTAATTTATTTTTGTATTTTTGTAAACTTTATTTTAATTTATTAATTTTTTTTAGATTTTATTTTTATAGTTTTTCATAGTTTAACTGAATTTTGTAGGTTAAGGATGGAAGTCATGTCTGATTATGTTAATGAGGTAAATATTTATTCTCATATGTAATAAACTGATAGTCTAACTTATCAAATGGTTGTAGGTACTTGTAGGATTTGTGCGACAATAGGACACCCAGCTGATATGTGCCCAATGCTTCGAGAAGAGTTCTATGAACAAGTCAATGTAGCTGGTGGTTTTCTTGGGCAATTAGAAAGGAGATATGATCCCCATTCAAACACGTATAATTCAAGATGGAGAGATCATCATAATTTCAGCTATGAGAATTCACCAGTGAATTGGCATGCAAATCAAAACTTTCCAAATAATCCACAGTACATGCAACCATATCCCCAACAACAACATGGCCAATCGTCTAGTTCTGATATGTCTTTAGAATATATGTTTAAAGCTTTCATGACTCAGGCGCAACAATTCCAACAAGAGACAAAAACTTTCATATATAATTTGGAGAATCAAATGAGTCAGTTTGCTACTACAATTGATTAATTAGATTCTCAAAAGATAGTCCCTCCATCGCCGATGTAAGAGGAAGCAGACAACATCAGTGCAGAAACGGACAATATTAATGTAGAAAATCATGTTCTTTGTGGTGATGTCATGCCTAAGGTGGAGAATTTTTTTGGGGAAATAGATAAAGAGAATTTAGAGAATGCAAATACAAACAGTTTGAAGTTAGAGGAAGAAAAAGAAGAAATTGAGCTGAAACAAGATTTGAAGGACGTTGAAGCTGCATTCAATTCTTTGCCAATGATTTTATATAGTAATGTAATTATTTTCATTCCATTACATGTTACTCAGGAAAATTTTCTATCTTTTGTTTTACAGGATCCCATTCCGAATATAAAGACTCTCCCCAATCATCTTAAATACTTTTTCGTTGAAAAGGGAGTAAAACGTTTATGTCACGTGCAAGGGAGATTGAATCTACCGATGAAGGATGGCATGATGGATAGGGTACTCAAAATCCATGAAGTTAGAGTGACGTAGTACTTTGGCATGCTGTTGAGCCAATGACAATAAATAAAGGTGCTGCTTGGGAGGCAACCCAAGAAATCATATTTGCATTTTTTTTTCCTTTTTCTTTATATTTATTTGTGCCTGTTTCTTTGCATTATAGTTTACATTGGGGACAATGTAAATTTTAAGTATGGGGAAATGATTTAGGATATTTGTTTTGTTTGTAGGGAATTTTAAAAATTTTGAATTTTTGAATTTTGTGGGTAAATTCACTGCAAACTCTCACGAGACAAAACTCGTCCACTTAGGGTAACCTTGGGGTTTAAAGGCTTGTTGCGCATGCTAAGTGTAACCGTGTTTCCTACGAAAATGGGTAGTTAGTTAATTTTTTGTTTAGGATGTGTCACTTGAGCAATAAGTTAATTGGATTTTAATTTTTAGTCAATGATAAAATTTTATTTTTATTTAATAACTTTTAATAAATGGATAAATTTTTGCTTACTTTGAATTTTTGACTTTTTATTAGTTATTACTTTGTTTGAGATCCGTTTAGTTTTTATGCACTTATATCCATTTGTTTGAGCTAGTTTTAATTTAGAGAAAGTTTATATAGTTAAATGTTTATGGAAGATATTTTTGAGCTCTATAACTTATTTGATCATTATTTAAAGTGAAATATGATGCAAAATATAATTTTTGGGATAGATGATTTAGATAATTTTCCTAGGATTGTTAAATTGAAAAAAAGAATTCTTGTGATGGGTTGAGATAGAACGTAAAACACACTCACCCATAAACACATGAAAAAGTGAGATGGAACGTAAAACGCACTCACCGATGAAGAGATCAAAAAGAAAGAAAAGAAAAAGAATGAGATGGAGCATAAAATGCACCCATTTAAAAGAAAGAAAAAAAAATGAAAAAAGTACTTGAAAAAAATTGATATTAATAATCCTAATGAGTTTATCAAAATTAAAAACCTTTTGATCTTCTAGTTTATTTATTTATATTAGCTTTAAGTGATGCAAAAAATAAGAGTATAGAGTTTTGTTGTTAAACTAACCATTTTTGATATCTTTTATGAGACATTTAATTATGTGAACAGATCTAAGTTTTTTTGCTAGTTTGATACATTTGGATTCACACACACACGAATGGTCTTAAGTAAGTAAGATTAATAAATATGTTAAAATTTTAGACTTTGCATGATTTTGAAATTTTCTTTGAGTTATTATTTTAAAATAAAAGATCTTTGAGGCTAATGTTAAATTCATATTGATTTGTTGTTCGAGTCAAGTAAGTTGTTTGGTTATTAGTTTTATTTTTTTAGTTTTTATTTTTATTTTGCTTGAGGACAAACAAAGATTTAAGTGTGGGGGTATTTGATAAGTAAATTTTATTCCTATTTATTAGGTATTATTATACTTAATTATTTGTGAGTTTTTAAGTATTTTTAGTGTTTTAGGTTAATAATTTATTATTATGCATTATTATTATTTTTATGTATTTTTAGTAATTTTATATTATTTTTAATTATTTTATTTTATTTTGTAGGAATTAATTAAAACTTAGATGGCAAATGTGTAAATTATGCAAGATCTAATGGCAAGAACGTAATTATAGCAAAGGGGATGGCAGAACCGTAATTAACCAATTCGGCGGCATTAATGTAAATAACCAGAACTCGCGGTCGCGCAATGCGCGCGAGTAAATTGGCAGCAACGTTAAACGACGTCGTTTGCGGTCTGGGCTGAAGAAGGAAACGCACGCGCAATGCGTGCATAGAAGACAGCAGCAGCAAACGAAATGACGTCGCTTTGTTCATTGAAGGAAGTAACAGCCGCGCAATGCGCGGAATAGGCGGCGTAATGCTGACGACACCGAGCGCGTTAACTGGGTCAAATGCGTGTTAAGGTCGCGTTTGGCAGACTCGAAAATTAAGCAGAACAGGATTATTTCGCGATTTCTTGCTTTAATTTGATTCCAAATTAGATTTTAATTCCACATTAGCTTAGAATTATTATTGTACTTCTATAAATACATTACATTACATTAGAGTAGAGGATAATCAGATTATTAGATACAAGTAGGAGCTTTCTCTCTCAGGTTTTTCTTATATATTATTATTATTATGTTTGACTAATTTTATTATTCAGTTCTAGAGAATTTCAAACCCGATTATAATTATTGGTTAAATCAATTTAGTAATATTATTTATTCTTCCTTATATGAAATTATTTATGATAATCTGTTTTAATTGTTTATTTGATATTGGGTTTGTTTGATTTAATTTTGGCCTGTTGAGTTGATCAAATTATTATCAATTGCTAGATTTAGGAATTATATTACGTGTAATTGATATTGTTCATAATCGTTGGTAGTGAATAGTGATAGATGATTGTTGTCAAGCTTTTGTTTATTTCTATGGTTATCATGATATAAGTTAAACAATTCAAGCTTATGAGGTTGTTGCTTAGAATAATCTAATTTCCTTGTGATTAATACTTCCATTATATTAAATTTAGAGAGTTTGTTCTAGGTTGTATAATGGTTATAATCTAATGAAGAGCTTGTTTTGTTAGATTAAAATTATGGGAAAGTTCGGGTAGCAGAGCTTGTTGTTGACTAGGGTTATTAGTTTCATGGAAGGATACAAATATATTTTAAATGATTGAATTATTAATTGTAAGGGTGAGATTGAACCGAAGAACTGAAGTCTTTAATTTATTAATTAATTTTATTTATTTAGTTAATTATAATTAATTCAAAACCTCCAGTTCTAGTTTACATTGCATAAAAATAAATTAATCATTCTCTGGGGTTCGACCCTTGCTTGCTATTATACTGAATTTATGATTGAAAGTAAGGATTAATTTTGGAATATTAACGACAGCTAGCAAAAGTCATTCTTTAAGTGGTTAAGGGTATTTTGGTAATTAAACCATCATAGGATACCATGGTCATTCTTTAAGTTATCAAGGGTAACATGGTCCTTTGCCAAAAATCCTGGAGAATTTAATTCAATTAAATTCCTAATTTGCTTATTCCTTCTCCAATTCAATTCTTTTTTTTTATCCAAATTTGTTTCATTAGGCTTAAATTTTATTCTATAATCAAATAATCCATAAATAACTTGTACCAAAACACTTGTCACATTTCAAAATTTTAATTTCATTAATTAATTATAATATTTGCAATCCTTACAAAATTTTATATCATTACATTTAAGATACATGTTGAGAAGGAGACAAACTCGTTCATTAGAGTGGCATGTGCTGATCGAGGATGAGAGTTTACATCACAAGAGTTCATCAATTTTTGTGCGTAAGTGAGATACGAAGATAATTAACAGCTGCCTACACACCACAACATAATGGTGTTGCAGAACAGAAGAATAGAACTATTATGAATATGGTTCGTAGTATGATTTTTGAAAAGCAACTTCCAAAAACTTTCTGGCCCAAAGCAATCAATTGGACAGTGTATGTCTTGAATTGAAGTCTAACAGTGGCAGTGAAAGACAAGACTCCAGAAGAAGCTTGGAACGGAGTTAAGCCTTCAGTTGAGCATTTTAGAGTTTTTGGATGTAACTCTCATGTTCATGTGCCTAACAATAAAAAAAACTAAGCTGGATGATAAGAACTTGAGTTGTGTTCTATTGGGAGTTAGTGAGGAGTCCAAGGCTTACAGGCTCTATGATCCAGTTTCATAAAGAATCATAACAAGTAGGGATGTTGTATTCGAAGAATACAAGAATTGGGATTAAGATAAGAAATATGAAGAATCCATTGTGTGTGACTTAGAATGGGGTGATCTTGAGGATGAAGTAACTATGTTTGATGACAATGAAGAAGGAAATGAAGTTGATCCTAATGAAGAGGAAAACAAATCTAATTTGATCTTGAAGCTGATGTAGACGCAGTCAAAGAGAATTTTTCCTCAGATTCCTTGGCCGAAGAAAGCTCTCCTAGCTCGAATGAAGGGAGGAATAGGAGACCACCAATCTGGATGAGAGAATATGAAATAGGAGAAGGCATTTATGAAGAAGATAATGAAACTTATTTGACCATGTTTGCAACTACTGATCTTATTCACTTCGAAGATGCTGTGAAGAGTGAGAAATGGAATAGAGCTATGGATTTAGAAATGGAAGCAATAAAAAACAATGGTACGTGGGAATTGACGGAGTTACCTAAGGGAGCAAAGAAGGTTGGAGTGAAATGGATTTATAAGACCGAGTTTAATGAAAATGGAGAAGTGGACAAATACAAGGCTAGGCTTGTAGCGAAGGGGTATACTCAGTAACATGGAGTAGACTATACTGAAGTATTTGCACCTGTGGAATGTATGGAGAAAATTCGATTGGTGGTAGCACTTGCAACTCAAAGAGGATGGACTATTTACCAGTTAGAAGTAAAGTCTACATTTTTACATGGTGAGTTGAATGAAGTGATTTTTATGTAGTAGCCTTGTGGTTATGTGCAAAAGGGAAATGAACATAAGGTTTACAAGTTAAAAAAGGCACTTTATAAGCTTAAGCAAGCACCATGAGCTTGGTACAGTCTTATAGAGGCCTATTTTATGAAAGAAGGCTTTGAGAAGTGTGACTATGAGCATACTTTGTTCATCAAGACAAGCAAAGAAGGCAAAATATTAATTGTAAGTCTTTACGTTGATGATCTCATTTTTACTAGAAATGATGAATTGATGTTTACAGAGTTTAAAAATTCCATGAAGCGTGAGTTTGACATGACAGATCTTGGTAAGATGAGGTATTTCCTTGGTCTTTAAGTCTTGCAAAGATCTGATGGTGTTTTTATCAGTCAAAAGAAGTATGCTTTGGAGGTGCTGCAACAGTTTGGAATGGACAAAAGTAATTATGTTTATAATCCTATTGTTCCTAGCTTCAAGCTCATGAAGGATAAATGTGGAGTTAAGGTGGACAAGACCTACTATAAACAAATTGTGGGTAGTCTCATGTATCTGACAGCTACTCGACCTGACATGATGTTTGTGGTGAGTCTTATTAGTAGATATATGTAGAATCCTACTGAGCTTCATTTACAGGCAGCAAAAAGAGGGTGCTGAGATATTTGAAAGGAATAGCTGAGTTTGGAATTTTCTATATGAAGGGAGGAGATGATGGAATTTTCTTTAAGAATGGAGGAGATAATGAACTTGTTACGTACAGTGATAGTGATTATGTTGGAGAGTTGGAGGACAAAAAGAGTACTTTAGGCTATGTGTTTTTATTAAGTTCAGGAGCAGTATCCTGGTCATTAAGAAAATAACTATTAGTAAGTCTATCTACCACAGAGGCAAAGTTTATTGTTGTTGCTTCGTGTGTATGCCAAGCAGTATAGTTGAAAAGGGTGTTGGGAAAGTTGGGTCAGAATTAAGGCAAGTCAACTATTATTCATTGTGATAGTAGTTCTGCAATAAAAGTCTCAAAGAACCCAGTATTGCATGGTCGTAGTAAGCACATAAATGTACGTTTTCATTTTCTTCGAGAGCTTACAAAGGCTGGTACAGTGGAGTTGGTGCATCATTGTGGGACACAAGAACAGTTGGCTGATGTGATGACTAAACCACTCAAGCTTGATGTTTTCTTGAACTTGCAAAGGCTATTAGGAGTTTGTTCTGAGATGGATATAAACTGAGTGCTTGTAACATTCAGATTAAGGAAGAAATTATTAAGTTTTGTTATTCTAGACGTTAAGTTACTTTAGTGGGTTGTCACTACTCTGTCAATAAATTCCTATTGTTAAGGATTAGTTATTTAATTGAATTAGTCTTACCATGTTTTTAGGATCTGCAAAACGTGGGTTGTTATTTTTCTTGTTGTTGCTCTATAAGGCTATAAGATAGCCAAGTTTGTTCTTCAATTAAATAACAGAGATTTCTCCCAAACTTCTTTATCTTTTCATAAATTCTCTGGTTCTTAACATTTTCTTTGTAACAATCATAAACCCAGTCAGTCAATAGAGTTTCCTCTTCATTTTCCCTTTCCAATTCGACATTTTTCCTGCAATAAATTATCTCTAATAACATTACCCATAACTATAAACATCCACTTTGGCAGTAACCGGTGTGCTTCTGAACCATTCGAGTGCAACATATCCTTTAGTCCATCTTATGTTAGTGTTTGTCCGAGTTTGATCACTCATTAAAAGTTTTGCCAATCCAAAATTTGAAATTTTCGCTGTGAATGAATCCCCTAGAACGATATTTTAGGGCTTAATCTCATAATGCATAATCTGTATGCTACATTCCTCGTGCAAGTACATTAGCCCTTTTGCGATCCCATATGCCATTTGTAAGCGCTTGTTCCAATCCCGCCTTGAAATACCAAACATAAAACAAGCCAATGTGCCATTAGTCATGAATTCATAAACCAAAAGCCCTTCATCACATAATCCAAGCAATCTGACTAGATTCTTGTGACGGATTTTTGCTATGGCGCTCACATCTGCCTTGAACTCCTTTTCGCCTTCTTGTGCCAGTTCACTGTTATAAAAATTGTTAAAGTTAACGCCGATATGATCCCTTTATACACAATGCCAAAAGCCTCTCTTCCAACTTCTTCCTAGAATCCATCTGTTACTTCTTTGAGTTTTTCATAAATGAAAAGGTGAAGATTCATTTCCAAAAGAGTTGAACTTCTATGAACCCTTTTCTTTCTTTTGTATGAACAAAAAACTACGAGACATTGTTGCTACAAATATAAAGTTGAAAAGCAGTGAACAACCTAAGAGAAGTGATACCACCAAAACAGTGGTAGATTGATCTACCATTACCAGAAACCTTGTTTCTTGAGGTGTGACGCCCCCAAATCTGGGCCCACACAGCCCAAACTTGAGTCGTCAAAATACTACAACAAAATTATTACAACAAAGCACAACGTACAACAATACAGTGTATAATAATACACAACTAAGTCTTCACTATTATTGCCACACTATTTTACAAAACGTGAAGACTATGATAACTATTCCTCGGACCCTCACTCCATTCCCCGGCTAGACCCTGTTATGTTTTCATCTCCTGTTGAAAAACAATGGAACAAAAGAAAGGGTGAGCTCAAATAGCCCAGTAAAGAATATCATGACTAAGATAATGACGAATAAATTATCATTAGTCTTCAACAGTTGAGTTCTTGATAGAATACAATAGACTACAAGGTTTATATCAAAAACTGCAGTTAAATTCTTAAACAACGTTCAGATCAATAATAGCAGCGGAATGAGTAATCTATTAGAAAAATAATGCAGACTATAATGTCCACTCGGTTCTCTTTTTAGGAAAAACATCATCAACTTTTATCATCTGAAATATCATTAGTCAAGATAAAACAAATTCACAGTTCCTGATCATAATCATGCACATCAACAGTTCATCTTTGTACTACGGGCCAAAGATATTCAATATAGCACCAACGGTCATGATTATACCAGATTCAGCCTTTGGTCATAATCATACCAAACAACAGTTCATCTTTGCACTACGGGCCAAAGAGAACATTCACCACGTGCCATAAAAGACACCGAACAGATGTATCGCCTTTAACCTATTATATCGCCTTTAACCTATCATCTGTTCAACAAATATATCACATCTGTGCCCCCGGCCACAGATATTCACAACAGCTTGATTTTTGGATGATTAGAATGATATAAATGATGAACAGAAGAAATAGGATAACAATAAGTATCGGAAGTTTACTTTGTACAGATTCAAATAATGTCCAAATTGTCAACATGATGTGGAGTGAAATTCAAGATCCACAGTTCAGAATAACGGTTACAATTCAATAGAAAGGTTCACGTAAATAGGAAGGTTCAGTTGAAATAATGAAGTTCAACTATTATGGAACATATAATATTTTCAGGAATTATAGAAGCAATAGTTCCATAATAAATTTCGATTTAGGAGTATGAAAGAAAATAATATCCCTTACCGTAGCAGGTTTGATTAACAAAAGCTGAAGGAAATTAATACAAAGGGTTATTCACCAACAGGCGGCAATCCGCTCCGTAAGGTTATTCCCACAATTTAATAGAATTTGAGTACAAAGAGTTATTCACCAAACAGGCGGCAATCCGCTCCGTAAGGTTATTCTCAGAGATTAATAATGAATGAATACGAAAGGTTATTTACCAACAGGCGGCAATCCGCTCCGTAAGGTTATTCCCACAATTTAATACATGGAAATAAAAGGCACGTCTTATGAGTAAGGAAGAAACAATATTATTATCGAGAATCAAATAGTGATAATCCCTTACCATAGTATGTTTGAATAATGGAAGATGAAAAAGATGGTATCCCTTACCGTAACACGTGACTGGATATTGATTTAAATGAGGTTGATTAACTTGAACAGTACACGTATACTTATAGATCTTCACAAATACTCAAGATGACTTAAGCACACTTAGAGAGAACTTTCACAAGAAGTATTTAGAGAGAGAAAGAAAGAACAAGTAAGGAAGTTTATGAAAAATCCTTAAGTTAAGGCTTCTATTTATAGCCAAAAATCTTATCATTCATTTAATCTAAACCATTCATTTAAAGATCATCTTTTAATCTACACCATCCATTTCAAATATTATATTATCTTTAATCTACACCATTCATTTCATATCACCTAATAATCACCTAACTTTATATTATAAACAAATCAATTTAATTATTCAACAATAATTCACACTTTAATCTACACCATTCATTTCATATTACCTAATAATCACCTAACTTTATATTATAAACAAATCAATTCAATTATTCAACAATAATTCACACTTTAATCTACACCATTCATTTCATATCACCTAATAATCACCTAACTTTATATTATAAACAAATAACTTTATCAATTCAATTATTATGACTAATTGTTATAAATACAGTATAGTTAGCTCTTAGATATCAAGTCAATAAATTAATGAAATACAACTGTTTAAATAACATCATAATAGAGATAACAATAATGTAAAATAAAGCATACGTTACTGTGTAATGACAATTATTGATTCAATAATGTGAATTACTGTGCATATGTTACTGTGACAATTATTAGGTTCAATAATTTTAAAAACAGTGCAACAACAATTATTGACTTGATAATATAAAATATTATGCAGTGACAATTATCGATGAAATGATGCGTAACAGTTACGGTGTCAATTATCAGACCAAAAATATGAGACACTATGCAATACCGTGTGTTACTGTAGAGTACCGAGTGCTACAGAAAATACCAATAACTACCGTATGCTACTATTCTTTTATCACCGGTATTTTAACAGTTCCGTTGACTATTTTTATTTAAAAAGGTTATTTCTGTCGTTTTCTATATCCGACAAATATTCTGTTGTGGGGTCCACCAATAATTTGTTATTTCGGCGCCGTCGGACCAAACGAATATTCCCCGACAAAGCGAATATTGTCCGACAAAATAAAATTTGCACATAACATCCTTAACTTTTAAGTTTATCGATTTAACCACTTACTGTTTAAAAAAAATATCTATATGAAGAAAAATTAAATTTTGTATTTCATAAAATTCGGGGTCTTACAACCTCCCCTCCTTATGAAATTTCGTCCCCGAAATTGACGTACCTGACATATCGAAGAGGTAAGGATACTTAGATTTCATCTCAAATTCTAGCTCCTAGGTCATTTCCTCAGTATCTTGGTTCCTCCATAAAACCTTAACTTGAGGTATAACCTTTGAGCGTAGGATCTGCTCCTTCTTATCCAGGATCTTAACAGGTACCTCCTCGTATGTTAAATCCTCTGCTATAACGTCTGGTTCTAACTCAATGACGTGGTTTGGGTCCTTCACATATTTACGTAACATAGATATGTGAAAAACGTTATGGATGCGAGACATACTTGGTGGTAGGGCTAGTCTGTAGGCTACGGTTCCTATTCGATCGAGGATTTCAAATGGGCCAATAAATCGAGGGTTGAGCTTTCCTCTCTTTCCGAATCTCGTAACCCCTTTCCATGGAGAAACACGTAAGAATACATGATCTCCGACGTTGAAACTTTCGTCTCTCCCATGAAGATCAGCATAACTCTTTTGTCGTTCTTGTGCGGTCTGTATTCGTTGTCGGATCATTTGGATCTTTTCGGTCGTCAAGCGTACCAACTCGGGTCCCAACAATTTTGCTTCTCCTACCTCATTCCAACATATTGGAGAGCGACACTTCCTTCCATACAATGCCTCGAATGGAGCCATGCCTATGCTTGCTTGGTAACTGTTGTTGTAAGAAAATTCCACCAACGGCAAGTACTTATCCCAACTTCCTTTGAAGTCTAATACACAAAGTCTCAAAAGATCTTCGAGGGTCTGGATCGTCCTTTCCGATTGTCCGTCCGTTTGAGGATGGTATGCAGAACTAAAACGTAGTTCAGTGCCCATAGCTTTTTGTAGACTGATCCAAAAGCGTGAAGTGAATCTAGGATCTCGATCAGAAACTATGGAAACTGGCATGCCATGCAATCTCACGATCTCATTTATGTACATACCGGCAAGACGTTCAAGTGAAAAGTTTTCTCGTATAGGCAAGAAATGAGCAGATTTGGTCAATCTATCTACGATCACCCAAATTGCATCTAAGCCTTGAGAAACTTTTGGAAGACCCGTCACGAAGTCCATATTGATGTGTTCCCACTTCCATTCGGGAACTTCAAGTGATTGTAATGGACCTTTAGGAACTTGATGCTCTGCCTTGACACGTTGACAAGTTAGGCACCTTGAGATAAACTCCGCAATCTCTCTTTTCATATTGTTCCACCAAAATGTATGTCGAAGATCTCGATACATCTTGGTACCTCCTGGGTGGATTGCAAACGGCGTGTTGTATGCCTCCATCATGATTTTATGCTTTAATTCAGGATCGTTAGGAACACAGAGTCGAGAGTTGACTCGAAGTATTCTTTTCTCGTCGATTCTTGCTTCGGGAATGACACCTTCTTGTACTTTCTTTATCATGTTTATCAGTTCCGGATCGGTAGCTTGAGCAGCTTTAATTTTATCGATTAAAGTTGGTTCTACTCGCACATGAGCAATCTTCGAGTGGGTCCCTGGTGTCTTTAGCTCTATCTCCATCTTTTGCAAGTCGTACAAAATACACTTTTGTGTTGTCAGCAGTGCACTTGTACTTGCATAAAATTTTCTGCTCAAAGCGTCAGCTACAACGTTCGCCTTTCCCGGGTGATACTGGATTGTGTGGTCATAATCCTTTAACAGCTCAAGCCAACGTCGTTGTCGCATGTTGAGTTCCTTCTGGGTGAAGAAATACTTGAGACTTTTATGATCCGTATAGATATCCACTTTTTCTCCGTACAAGTAGTGTCTCCAGATCTTCAACGCGAAAACGACTGCTGCCAACTCTAGATCATGAGTAGGATAATTTTTCTCATAATCTTTGAGTTGTCGAGAGGCATAGGCTATAACCTTTCCATGTTGCATAAGGACACAGCCTAGACCTTTGCCAGAAGCATCGCTGTAGATAACAAATTCTCCTGATCCTGATGGTATGGTCAGAACAGGAGCTGAAACCAGTCTCTTCTTGAGTTCTTGGAAACTTTTCTCGCATTCCTCGCTCCATATGAATTTTGTGCTTTTCCGAGTAAGCTGCGTTAATGGAGTGGCGATTCGAGAAAATCCTTCTACGAATCTCCGATAATAACCAGCTAGACCCAGAAAACTTCGGACTTCGGTTACTGTTTTGGGTTGTTCCCAATTTAGTACCGTTTCAATCTTCGCAGGATCGACTGATATTCCTTGACTAGAAATCACATGCCCAAGAAACGCAACCTCCTCAAGCCAGAACTCACATTTCTTCAACTTGGCATATAATTTGTTTTCACGGAGCTTTTGTAGTATCAATCTCAGGTGTTGTTCATGATCCTCGCGACTCTTGGAGTATATGAGGATGTCATCAATAAAGACAACCACAAAATGATCCAAATGTTCCTTGAATATCCGGTTCATCATGTCCATGAAAGCTGCAGGAGCATTAGTTAGTCCAAAAGGCATGACTAAGAACTCATAATGCCCATAACGAGTTCTGAAAGCAGTCTTTGGAATGTCCTCAGCTTTAACCTTTAACTGATGATATCCAGAACGGAGATCAATCTTTGAGAAATGTTGAGCGCCTTGCAATTGATCAAACATGTCATCAATTCGAGGTAACGGGTACCTGTTCTTGATGGTGACATGGTTCAATTCTCGGTAGTCAATGCACAATCTCATACTCCCGTCTTTCTTCTTCACAAATAGAACAGGAGCACCCCAAGGTGATGCACTCGGACGAATGAAACCGGTATCCAACAATTCCTGTAGTTGGACTTTTAACTCTTGAAGTTCAATGGGAGCCATTCGGTAGGGAGCTTTGGAAATGGGCTTGGTACCGGGTTCAAGATCAATATAAAAATCAATTTCACGGTTTGGGGGTAAGCCAGGAAGTTCTTCAGGAAAAACGTCAGGAAACTCATTAACAATGGGAATATCATTCAAGTTTGACGTATTTTTGTTCAAATCAGTGACATGAGCTAAAAAGGCTTGACATCCGTTTTTCAATAAACGAATGGCTTTATGGCTAGAAATAACAGTTATAGATTTCAATGGTTTAGTTGCTTAAATTTGCATGACAGGTTGATTAGGAATATGAAAACTAATAATCTTATGAAAACAATCAATTTTAGCATGATGGGTAGTCAACCAATCAATTCCTAAAATCACATCAAATTCACGCATCTCCAAAGAAATAAGGTCAACAGATAATGTGAGGTTGTTGATTTGAACTAGGCAAGATTTATAGACAGTAGATGTAATGGTCATTTCTCCTAATGGGGTTTCAACTGATAAGTCAAAGTCCAAGTTTTCAGGAGTTAAGTTTAAACGCTGAGCACATGCAGGTGAGATAAAAGAATGGGTAGAGCCAGTATCTAACAAAGCGTAGACTTCACGAGAATTTATGAATAGCTTACCGGTTATCACCTCGTTCGAGTTTCGCGCCATTTGGGATGTCACAACAAAAGCTCTCCCTTGAACTACAGATTTTCCTTTATCCGCGCTAGCTTTTGGTATCATCATTGCAGCTGGACTTGATTTTGTGGCAGGACAAAACCGCGCAAGATGACCCTCTTTCCCACAACTGTAGCACTTTTTAGACTGCAGAGTACAGTTTGGGCTGATGTGACCTTCCTGACCACACCTATAGCATCTCACTGGTGGTCGATCTTCTCCCCTTGAAACTGGGGTCGGTGCTGGTGTTGGTACTGGTGCTGGTGCCCTTCCATAATTATTATGGAATCTCTTTCTTTTGAAATTGTTCCCACTAGATTCTCCTCTTCTGTTATTTGGTGTGGAATTACCACCGAAGTGTTGGTTACCTCCTCGATGGTTTTCGTTCCTGTGGTTGTTGTCACTCCTTTCTCTATGCTGATCATTAACTCTTGGCTGCAATGTTTCATCTGTTTGCTCCACCCTTTGAGCCCTATCTACAACATCTGAATACAAACTGAATTTATGAGAACTAAGTTGTTGACGAATTTTGAGTCTCAAACCTCTCAGGAACATTCGACTCATTCGTGCTTCGTCATCTACTAGATGAGTCGCAAAACGAGACAGCTCAGCAAACTTAGCTTCATATTGAGAAACTGTCATGTTTCCCTGCTCCAGCTTAATGAATTCCACTTCCTTCATATGGCGGATGCTTTCTGAGAAGTACTTCTCGTTAAACAGTTCTTCGAATTCTGTCCAAGACATTTCGAGTGCTGAAGGTTGGATACGTTTTACCGCTTCCCACCAATGGTCCGCCTCACCTCGTAACATAAAAGTGGCAAATGGCACCTTCTGATCATCAGCGCATTGTAAGACATCAAGTATTTTTGTCGTCTGCTTCAGCCATGCCTCCGCTTTGAGTGGGTCAGGCTTCCCGTGGAATTCAGGTGGTCCTAATTCTTTAAATTGCTTAACAGTGACCATCCTCAAATTGCCAGCGTTTCTACCGTTATTATTGACTGGATTTCCTCTTCCTTGATTCTGTATGAACTGCATGAAATTCCTAAAGAATCCATCGTTCATCATGTTATCAGGAACATTATTTCCTGAGTTAGCAGGAGGATTGTTTGGGGCCTCTTGATTCTCGGCTACATTTGCTTCGGGTATTCCATAGTTAACCTCTTGATTTCCAGATGCCATACTAAACTGTGGTCATAAAATAAATGTTAGTTCAAATAAACTGACTCATCACTTCATGTTCCTACATTCAAATCGACTCATTAGATAATAAAATCTATTTTAGGTAGGACACACTAGTGACTGATTCTATTCGTCTCTCCCCTCCCAGTTCTACCCCAGATCGCCATTAAAGACCATATCCCTAAGCTCTGATGCCAACTGTGACGCCCCCAAATCTGGGCCCACACAGCCCAAACTTGAGTCGTCAAAATACTACAACAAAATTATTACAACAAAGCACAACGTACAACAATACAGTGTATAATAATACACAACTAAGTCTTCACTATTATTGCCACACTATTTTACAAAACGTGAAGACTATGATAACTATTCCTCGGACCCTCACTCCATTCCCCGGCTAGACCCTGTTATGTTTTCATCTCCTGTTGAAAAACAATGGAACAAAAGAAAGGGTGAGCTCAAATAGCCCAGTAAAGAATATCATGACTAAGATAATGACGAATAAATTATCATTAGTCTTCAACAGTTGAGTTCTTGATAGAATACAATAGACTACAAGGTTTATATCAAAAACTGCAGTTAAATTCTTAAACAACGTTCAGATCAATAATAGCAGCGGAATGAGTAATCTATTAGAAAAATAATGCAGACTATAATGTCCACTCGGTTCTCTTTTTAGGAAAAACATCATCAACTTTTATCATCTGAAATATCATTAGTCAAGATAAAACAAATTCACAGTTCCTGATCATAATCATGCACATCAACAGTTCATCTTTGTACTACGGGCCAAAGATATTCAATATAGCACCAACGGTCATGATTATACCAGATTCAGCCTTTGGTCATAATCATACCAAACAACAGTTCATCTTTGCACTACGGGCCAAAGAGAACATTCACCACGTGCCATAAAAGACACCGAACAGATGTATCGCCTTTAACCTATTATATCGCCTTTAACCTATCATCTGTTCAACAAATATATCACATCTGTGCCCCCGGCCACAGATATTCACAACAGCTTGATTTTTGGATGATTAGAATGATATAAATGATGAACAGAAGAAATAGGATAACAATAAGTATCGGAAGTTTACTTTGTACAGATTCAAATAATGTCCAAATTGTCAACATGATGTGGAGTGAAATTCAAGATCCACAGTTCAGAATAACGGTTACAATTCAATAGAAAGGTTCACGTAAATAGGAAAGTTCAGTTGAAATAATGAAGTTCAACTATTATGGAACATATAATATTTTCAGGAATTATAGAAGCAATAGTTCCATAATAAATTTCGATTTAGGAGTATGAAAGAAAATAATATCCCTTACCGTAGCAGGTTTGATTAACAAAAGCTGAAGGAAATTAATACAAAGGGTTATTCACCAACAGGCGGCAATCCGCTCCGTAAGGTTATTCCCACAATTTAATAGAATTTGAGTACAAAGAGTTATTCACCAAACAGGCGGCAATCCGCTCCGTAAGGTTATTCTCAGAGATTAATAATGAATGAATACGAAAGGTTATTCACCAACAGGCGGCAATCCGCTCCGTAAGGTTATTCCCACAATTTAATACATGGAAATAAAAGGCACGTCTTATGAGTAAGGAAGAAACAATATTATTATCGATAATCAAATAGTGATAATCCCTTACCATAGTATGTTTGAATAATGGAAGATGAAAAAGATGGTATCCCTTACCGTAACACGTGACTGGATATTGATTTAAATGAGGTTGATTAACTTGAACAGTACACGTATACTTATAGATCTTCACAAATACTCAAGATGACTTAAGCACACTTAGAGAGAACTTTCACAAGAAGTATTTAGAGAGAGAAAGAAAGAACAAGTAAGGAAGTTTATGAAAAATCCTTAAGTTAAGGCTTCTATTTATAGCCAAAAATCTTATCATTCATTTAATCTAAACCATTCATTTAAAGATCATCTTTTAATCTACACCATCCATTTCAAATATTATATTATCTTTAATCTACACCATTCATTTCATATCACCTAATAATCACCTAACTTTATATTATAAACAAATCAATTTAATTATTCAACAATAATTCACACTTTAATCTACACCATTCATTTCATATTACCTAATAATCACCTAACTTTATATTATAAACAAATCAATTCAATTATTCAACAATAATTCACACTTTAATCTACACCATTCATTTCATATCACCTAATAATCACCTAACTTTATATTATAAACAAATAACTTTATCAATTCAATTATTATGACTAATTGTTATAAATACAGTATAGTTAGCTCTTAGATATCAAGTCAATAAATTAATGAAATACAACTGTTTAAATAACATCATAATAGAGATAACAATAATGTAAAATAAAGCATACGTTACTGTGTAATGACAATTATTGATTCAATAATGTGAATTACTGTGCATATGTTACTGTGACAATTATTAGGTTCAATAATTTTAAAAACAGTGCAACAACAATTATTGACTTGATAATATAAAATATTATGCAGTGACAATTATCGATGAAATGATGCGTAACAGTTACGGTGTCAATTATCAGACCAAAAATATGAGACACTATGCAATACCGTGTGTTACTGTAGAGTACCGAGTGCTACAGAAAATACCAATAACTACCGTATGCTACTATTCTTTTATCACCGGTATTTTAACAGTTCTGTTGACTATTTTTATTTAAAAAGGTTATTTCTGTCGTTTTCTATATCCGACAAATATTCCGTTGTGGGGTCCACCAATAATTTGTTATTTCGGCGCCGTCGGACCAAACGAATATTCCCCGACCAAACGAATATTCCCCGACAAAGCGAATATTGTCCGACAAAATAAAATTTGCACATAACATCCTTAACTTTTAACTTTATCGATTTAACCACTTACTGTTTAAAAAAAATATCTATATGAAGAAAAATTAAATTTTGTATTTCATAAAATTCGGGGTCTTACATGAGGAGCCATCACTTTTTGGAATCTTAATAAGAGCCTTTCCATAAGTATTCCTCTCTACCCTCCCATTTGAGAGTGGTAGTTTCTTCTTCCAACAGGTGCCTTCTTTAGTAACTGTAAACACAAAATTGTAGTCTGTAAACTGCTATATTTGGGTAGAAAGAAAGAGACAGAAAAACGGTGAACGAGAGGTAATTCATTTTCATTAGTTTTCTCTATTTATAGTGCTAAATGGGTTACAATAACTCATATAATCAAGCTATTACAATCTCTACAATTAAACTAATCCCTACAATCAAGTTATTTCAATCAATCTTTATAATTTACCAACAATTATTATAAGAATATTTTATTTACATTTTAACTATTCTAAGAATATTTTACTTACATTGTAACATAATATTATGTTTATATTCTAACACTCCCCCTCAAGTTGGTGCATATATGTTCAGTATGCCCAACTTGATACATAACGGATGAAACATTTTTGCACTCAATCCTTTAGTTAAAATGTTAGCTAGTTGATGTTCCGTCTTGACGAAAGGGATACAAATGAGACCATTAGTCAACTTCTCTTTGATGAAATGTCTATCAATCTCAATGTATTTCATTATGTGATATTGTACTACCTTATTTGCAATGCTAATGGCCGCCTTATTGTCACAAAATAATCTCATTGGTTCTTTAATTATTATTCCCAAATCCTCTAATAACACATGAAACCACATTAGTTCGCATACACCTAATGCGATAGCTTGATATTCTGCCTTAGTACTAGATTGAGCCACAACATATTTTTTTTGCTACACCCCGTGACAAGGTTGCCACAGACTAAAGAGCAATACAACAATGGAAGCTCGACCCTTGATTTTTATTATTTTATGCGCTTGTTATTTATTTGGTGAAATTACATAATTTATTTGGCGTGATTTATTATTTAATTTATCAAAGAAAGTTCTAGTTGGAGGAGTTTTCCCAACATTAGCCGCTAATGAGGAAATGATCGTTTGATTGACATTATTAACATTGGCACCATATATACATCAAAATTACTAAAATTTGACTAAAATAAAAAGTAAAATTGACTCAAAATACTTGTATTTTTCTTTTTCTTGCGTTTCAAAATAGAAGTCCATTTTAAAAAATAGACAAAAGTGATCTAATGTGCCAAATTTTTCAGCATGAAATCCTTTGTAACCAAAATCCTCTGTTTCTCTGTGTCGATGTCTATGACAACAGTTTTTAGGGTTTATGACGACGATATGTCCCGTCATCGTAGCCCTACAAAAAATAAGATTATGACGACGGTACATACCATCGCCATATACCATAAAAATTGTCGTCATAGGCCTCGACACAAAAAAACAGAGGATCTCACCCCCAAATTTTCCTAACCAAAAGAGGTTAAACCTAGTTTTAATCTAATATTAATGTTGTTATTTAAGTTGAATTAAGAGTTAATGTAGATTTTTTAAAAATATGACTTTGATTTTGGGATAGATGAAGTATTTTCTAACCTATAGGTTAATATTGGTGGTGGGCATACTTTACATAATAATCTAGGTATCTAGAGTGGCCTCGATCGACAAAATTTGCTTTCATTCTCACCATCCTTGGGTTTACTCATAATTCTTTGAATCTTTAACAGACTAAAGAAATGGTTACTCAATCCCATGGCTGCTTTAGGGTCAATTGAACTCTTAAGTGTGTCACCATTTTGAACTTGGTTTTCTTTTATTTATTTATTTATTCCACACCCTTACTTAAAATGAATGAAATATATTGACACTGTAATATGTTACAATGAAAAAAATTATAACGGGGTAAACCAAATTGAAAACTCTTTCAAACAAATAGCAGATATCAAATCAGGAAGAATGCATGAAACTTCAAATATTTCCATTGAATTTGATTAAACATTTTAATTTGCTTGCAGTTTTAATGAATAAAAAAGAAGAAGAAATCTTTGATCCTTTTTTTTTCCTTCTAAGGATCACTTTTTCAAAAATAAAAGAAGTGCCTTGTTTTGTGGGTAAGTAGACATGATTTCTAGGGAGCTTCCACAAAGAATATCATGTGTTTTAATCTTGTTTTAAAAATGATCGTCTTTCAAAGTTTGAGAAAAATTAGTGTAATTTAAGTGTTAAATACCTTCTTCTTTTTTATCAAGGCACACTGTATTAATTACAAATATTTATGTGGGTTTTGTATGACTGATATATTACCGTATCTCTCTATTTTGTGCATAATTTGTGTATATATAAATACTTTTATGACATATCTAATACTCAAAAAACATAAATTGAAAACATTTGTAACTCATGCACCCATTTAATCACAATGCACGCAAATTATAAATAATGATAGTTATTTTTGTTAATTAACCATTAATGCATACCCCTAAAATATCTTCAAATATAAATTCATAATAAATTACTTATTTAATAATTTTATTTTTAAAAAAATCACCAATTTTGGAGTCAACTTGTATTAGCAAAACCTCTATGCGCAACAATAGCATGAGAGTCCTCCACTGTATCGTCAGACTTCATAACATCAGTCCTCTCTAGGTATCGCAAGCCGGGGACGCGTCCATAACGCATTTAATTCTCCTTTCTGCATCTGCTCACGAAGGCTGATGTGATAGGCACAATTACATTCGATCAGACTAGTTGCAGCATCGTAACCTCGAGGGACTGCTGAATTTCCGCGGACTTTATTCTTGAAACCCTTGAAAATTTTACTCAAATGCTTCCTAAGCTTCTTGATTTTAGTGGCTAAGGAAGAAGACATCTTGTCATGTACTAAAGCCTCTTTCTTTCTTTTTCCACTGTAGTTTTGATCATGCTTCTATGTATTTATAGGGCAAGAGGGCCTCATCTTAATTTGGAAAGAGGGAAAATTAAGGAAATTCACAATATGATTCCCATATTAACTACCCGATATACTTGCCTGATTTTATGGTATGCCTTGTTCACAACATTTTGGCTTTGTACCTTGAAGATTTAACCTACCAAAAATTTCTAAACGAGTTATATTCAATATTCCATATTAAAATTTATTTTTATATTATTAATTAACTTTTTAAATGAATAGTTCTATGTGTACACACTAACTACAGACTATATATCATGCACAGATAAAAAAAATACTATGTGAGTTATACTATTTAAATTATTGATAAGGTTATTATTACATAATTTTTTAACTATTCAATATATGAGATATTAGTGTTTGTGCAGATATAATTATTCTTTTTAAATAAATAAATTCAGTTATTATTTTTCTCTCTTTTTACTCAGCCTCTGTATGAAGATAGTTTTTATTATTCTGCTAGTGGTGTTGAAGAACTGTTTAGATATGCGTATTATATATAGTGATCTGTTAAAAGTTTAATTATATTCAAATACTTATGGTGTTATCTAGTTGTTAAGATTTATTTATTTTAAAAGAATTATTATTTAGATTTCTTTTATCATTACAATCTTTTCTTCATTTATATCTAATTAAAATTTTAATAAATCTCAATCTTTTAGACAATTTCAAAAATAAAAATGAACGTAAATTACTTAGCCTTTGTTTGAACATAGCTTTGTGTCCTTTTCCATGCAGGTAGTTTGCTTTTTGATAAAGATATTTTTCAACGTTCCAAATATGCATATATATATATATATATATATATATATATATATATATATATATCAAAGACAATAATTCAAGCAAGTATTTGTTATCAAATAAAATAGGACAAATAACATTCGTACTATTTATCATAAAAATCAACAACTGAGATTAAAAAATAAAATTCGTTGTCCGCTATTATTAATAGCGGATGGTTTAAATTTACTATTATTAATAGCGAACGTTAAAAATTTTTAATTCTCTCATCCGCTACTAATAATAAAATTTTAATAATTTTAATTTAGGTTGTTGTTTGTTAGATTGGACACTAATGATATTTGTTCCATAATAAATATTTGTTATGAATCATTCTTTTTATATATATATATATATATATATATATATATATAGAGAGAGAGAGAGAGAGAGAGAGAGAGAGAGTTGGATGAGATCACCCATCCATCCAACTCAATTTGAATTGTCCGTTTAGAGATCAAAAGGAAAAGGCTAGGATTAAGACTATGGCATAACAATTATTAAGCGCTTAAATAACTGTTATACAATATCTAACTCACATATCAAATGACATTGTTATTGTTGAATAAATTAAAAAAAATATGACATAATAATTATACAATATGTATAATTTAATAAAAATATCTGCCGCACAATTGTGCGATAGGCTTTTCTTCATAAAACGGTATCATATGGTATCATATGTTTTTTTGCTAAATGCGGCATCATATTTATATTTGTTAGCTCGTCGGTGCACCAAATGCGGGATGGCTCTAGTAGTCGATACAGAAAATAGTATTAGACAACATAGTTTTGCTTTTCCACTGTGCGTATACGCGTTGATATTTTATTTATTCATGTAAATCTTGGTTGTTGACTACGAGATTGGATTATTATATACATATTATGGGTTTTAGGCTAGCAATTAATAGGCAAAGATTCATGAGTTTGAGTTGGATAGTTTTAAAATTCTTAATAGTTCTATTTTAAAGACATTCCGGAGAGTGGAGACTCTAGTTGGTTGTTCAATATTATCTGAACGGTTTCATCAAATTAAATCATTGTCATGCATATGAATAAGATAAGTGGTTAATAATTGGGCTGTTTGTGAGTTTTTTTTAAAGAAGTTGTTCAAGGATTATTTAAATTCACTACTGTTTCTTGTAAATAATTTAGACAATTTTGAACTATGGCAATATCATGAGAGTGACTTCGCATCTAATAGATTTGGGCATTTTCTTCAAATCTCTATGCATATAGTATATAAATACTCTCTCATCCGGCTTGTTTCTAGTTTAAACCTGGTCTTTTCATTCTTTCAAACATTTAAAAAAGAAAAGAATAGAAAACTAAAACAAGGAAGAACAGAAAAAGTTTGTGTGTGTGTGTGTGTGTATCCGCAATTTGCTATGCAAAAAAATCTTATTGCACAATAGTTGTGCGATAGGTATTTTTATTAAATTATATCTACTGCAACATAACTATTGTGTGATACCTCTTTTTATTTAACCGAGAGCAACAAAGTCATTTGGTACATGGGTTACGCACCGCATAACAGTTATTTAGACTCATAATAACTGTTATGCGGTATTATTAACTCTAACCTTTTAATCTCCAAGCATATGGTTCATATTAGGTTTGATAAATAAATAATTCTATTTAATTTTGAATGTAAATCACTATCAGCTATATATATAAATATATATATTTGTTCGTTTTACAAATAAAGGTATGTTTTTATTTTCTAGATTATATAGTATCATATCGTTATTATTAAATTTTTAGTCTCTAATGAAATTTTAGTCTAATGGTTAAAGCTAAGGTCATGTGACCTTTAAATATCAAGTTTAATTTTTTTTATATATCTTAGTTTATTTTTTATTTTATATGAAGTGTATTTGTTTTTAATGAGAGTTTTGATTAATTACAGATATCGTAAGAGTGAATCGATAGATATGAAGGACTGAAATACCCAACAAGCCCCCTATTAAATTTTGATGCGACTCTATTGTTGCGTAACCTTTTTGACACGCTACAGGATCAATTGGCTCATTTGATCAATTAAGTGGATTATTTGTTAATCAATTCATCGAAAGTAGGACACATATAAATAGAAATTTGATATTTTAATAAAAAAAAATTGATATTTTTATAAAAAAATTAATATTTTTGTAAAACTCTATTTATATGAAAATAAGTTTCATTTATTATTTATATAACTAGGATCTTATAAAAATATTAATTTATCTTATAAAAATATTAATATTCTATAAATAAGATACTTGATTATGAAAACATAATGCAATCCCCAAAATGAGACTTCAAAACTAATAATAATAAAGTTTTTAACTATTACTTTATTCATTTTGCAAAAAAATTTATTTAACAAAGTTCTAAATTTAAAATGGATAAGTCTATATACACAATAATCAAATACTACATTAAATACTGTATTTATTTATATTATTAAAAAGTGGAGTATGACATAAATTTTAATATCATACTCCACTTTTAATAGTGTAAATTGATATAATATTTGATATAATATTTAGTTGTTATGTATGTAGATTTATTTATTTAAAATTGATGAAAAGTAAAATAGATTCACATCGCAATTTGAATTTTAAATTTCATAAACAAAATAAAATTAAATTTAAATAAAACTCTTTTTGCAGAACAAAAAAAAAAATATTGGGTATATATTTTGAAATATAAAATTTAATTTTAAATGCTACAATTTTAAAATTGTTATATCTTTAATTTTGGAAGTATAAGCATTTTAGATTAATAAATTGAATTTTAAGCAAATTTTCCCTATTCTAATTAATCATATCACTCGCAATTCCTTACCCAAATGATTTGATGCGGAGTTTGTCTTCCTCATTGTTCACAGGCACGTGCGCCTTGGCACCCAATGACCAAAAGTCAAACACCGAAAGGAGGCGGAACTCAAAGCCAACAATTAAACATAAAACACAAAACTCCCAAAAAAAACTTTCAAGTCCGCGCCACTACTTCAGCCCCCAACTGGTACACACACTCTCCCTCTCTACTGAACACCAAATCGCCCCTCGATTCGTCTCTCTCTTTCTCTCTCTTCTCGAAGCTTGGATTCCTCGATTATCATGCCCAGTAGATTTTGAGTCCAGTCTCTTTTGAGTGAAAACCTAGTTGTTGATTTTTTATTTATTTATTTGGCTGATTGGAATTCTTGCGGTGTTGGGGATTACAAGCTGGCAATGGACTACGAGCCTTTTGATAGCAGTGGTGAGTTTTATATTCGATAAAGATTATATTTTTAGTACAATTTGTCTTAATTTAGGGATTGTGGTGATATTTAAATTTTGATGAACTAGGGTTAATCTTGTTTAATTTCTTTTTCTGCATTGTTTTTTTGGTTATATTGGGTTAGCTACAACCTAGAATTAGTTTTAAATTTTCAGTTCAGAACTAAATTTTCTTATTGTTGTGAGTGCAATTGAATGTTTAATTTAGGGTTTTTGTGGTTAATTGGTTTACGTTGTGATTGAAGTTATACTTGGGCACCAAAAGATTAAAAGATGCGCTCTTTATTTCTTTTTAATTGGTTGAGTAATAATCTAGGTTGTCTATTTTTGCTATGTAGTAGAGGTCAAACATGGTTTATTTAGTAATTGGTACAATGTACTTGTTGATGTGATTGCTGAGATTAATTTGGTTCCCTTGATAAATTTTTGGAGTGATTATATTGATTAATAAGCATAGGCATTAATGTTTTTCTGTGTACAATTGTAAAAGTTCAAATGTCAATAACATTGTCTTAGGAGAGACTTGCTAAGCAAAGCTGTATTTTCAGGAAGTTGGTAAGTTTTTTATGCAATTCATGAGAAGCTAAAGATGGTGAATTCAAAAAAGTGATAAAAACTTAGATTGTGGTTTACTCTCAAACTGCGCCACCGACCTTTTGAATTTATTCAGAAAATGGTGATATGGATACCTTTTTTAATTCTACACACCTCTGTAATTAGATAACTTTGATGAAAATAACTTAATTTCAAAGTAGATAATTAATATTTTACGTTTAATATTTCAATAAAATATATTTTAAAAGTCGACTCTGTTATTGAGAACATATGTTAACATATTGCCATAGATTTTTTTTGGTGAACATGCTAATAGAATACTTGGCATATGAATATTATTCTTTCCTTAATCGGTTTTTGTGGGGAGGGGGACTGACTTGCAATAAAATGTTATTTGGGAATAATCTTTTTGTTTGGATTTTGACTTATTAGTTCACTTAAAACATGTTTGTTTGCAAAAAATATGTTTGGAATTGGATTATTTGTCTTAATTTAACACTAATCATGACTATTTTATCTCATGATGAGGGATTAATAGTTCTTTAAATAGTCTTATGGACTATTTTTTGTTATTCGTAAGGATATGTGTAAGGAATTATATAATCCCATGAGCATTGTGAATAGTTCTCCCATTTTAAGCTATCAAATGGCTTTATTAGACTAATAGTACCACATTAAAGGACTAATAGTCCCTCGTGATGATTAAATAGTCTGAAGTAATGTTAAATTAAGACAAATAGTTCAGTCCCAAGCATGCTTTTTATAAACAAACACGGTCTTAGAGAATTCGTATTTAAGTCATAATAACTAGTAACCTGCACACGCGTTGCGTGTAACAGAAATAATGTTAGAATTTAAAATTTTAATGTAATTTACAAAGTCATATGCATATGATAAAAAGATTGATTGAATTCAAAGAAGGGGGAAAAGTATAGATTCTGAAAATAAAAAACAATCAAAAATTTCGTTTCTACACAACAATTCTTATACAAGTCCACTTACTTTTTATAAAACGATTTTCATAGTCATCTTCATCAGATTGATGAGTTATAATTCCACTTTCTCTTCATCTTCTTCTATGATGCCTTTGCACTGTAATTAGAATTCAGTAATGATTAACAAAAATAGCCTCACTTTGTACTTTGTCATCCCAAATAACTCATCTGACTACGTCTTTTTGGGAAGAAAAAAAATTAGATGAGAATTGGACAAAAGAATGAAAAAGAAGAATGGTTGAAAATCGATTAGATGGATATATAATACTGGTGAAAGGATAAAATATTTTGAATTGTGTGAAAGAAGTAACTGCAAAATATCATCGGAAGTTATTGTGGATGAATTGAACATGGGTTAGTGGGAGTTTTATTCACAAACAGATTCAATTTTCTTTATCAATATTTTTTTAATTTTAATAGGACTCTTTTATTATAAGATGTGACCCAATTACGCCAAAAAGCGGTTAAAAAGAGCCAGAGGGTTTATAATAAGAGATTTTGGGTATTTGTCACTGTTTTATTGAATTTGGGTATATGTGATTGTAATTTTATTGAGTTGGCAAAGAGTTAAAAGTACATGTCATCAACTCCTCAATTCTATGAATCGTCTGCTATTACGTGCTCAGTGGAGTATGTTGTAGTGGAGCAAAATGTTCTAGCCAAGACAGCAGAGAGAAAAGGACAAATATAAAAGGAAAGTCTGGCTGCAGTGATTAGATACTGGTTCAGCCGCACAATGTTTGACAACTATGTGCTTCTTGCAGCTCCAACTGTATTTGTTTTCCATTTATTGTTGCATGGGATGCAAATTAATCTTAGTTTTATCCAAGTGTTTTTAGAAGCAAAAGTGCAATGGAGTTCCTTGTTAGGCAACTTATATAAATTCCAGAAACAATCATAACCATAGAAGTCTTTACAATTTTTCCCTCAAATATTTACTAATGTTAAAAGTTGTATTTGTAGTAACCGTAGTTATTGATACATCTCACACATATATATTCATCTTCATGATATGTATTGGGATATGTTTTTCCAACATTAGTGATTGTTTGTACATTTAATGCTGAAAAGGTATGTATTGTAACATACAGTGATGCATCATGCAATCTGTCATTGTGTCGTAGGAGACTCTTGGATACAAACAGGGGAATTGTATCTTTCGTGACATTTCTTTGTATTTTATTCTTAAGATATTGATGAATATTCTAGGAACTTATCAAGAAAATTAAAATAAGGTGTGTTTATAGTAATACACTAAAATTAATAGATCCAGTTGTAATTCTATTGTGTTCCTTTTCGAAATAATTGCAGGAACCGATGACGATCTTCCTCCGTCGCATCAAAATAGAATTCAGAGAGGGGGGCGTGTTGGCGGGAATGGCAGATCTGGGGTTGTAGGTTCTGTTCCATATTCTAGAGTTTATGGTGAAACTGACATGGAGGCCCAAATTCACCGCCTTGAGCAAGAAGCATATAGTTCAGTTCTAAGAGCTTTTAAAGCTCAAGCTGATGCCATTACTTGGGTACACTTTTTTGTATTATTTCCATGGTTTCAATTTCGTTATATTTGCTTAATCCGGTTTAAACGACTGTTCAATGAAATGTGTTTTCTTCAGGAGAAAGAAAGTTTAATTACTGAGCTTAGAAAAGAACTGAGGTTGTCAAATGAAGAACACAGGGAGCTTCTTGGCAAGGTTAATGCTGATGACGTAATCAGGAGGATAAGGTCCACTAGTGTTACACAATCAAGCTTTGCTGTTTTCTGAAAGTTACATCCGTTTTATCTGATTTTCAGAGAGCTTTGGTTTCTTTTTTCTTTTAATTAATAGTATTTGGGTAATGCCATTAGGGAATGGAGACAGGCGGGTGGCCTTCAACCTGGCTTGCTTACCACTAGTCAAGCTGTTCATGATCCAGTGCCCAGTCCCTCTGTCTCAGCATCTCGTAAGAAACAGAAGATAAACCAATCAGTACCTTCTCAGTCCTTTGGCGGGCCATCTCCTTCTTTCCACCCAACTCTGGCTGCATCAAACCATCCATCTTCATCAGCTGCAAGACGAGGACCTAATACAGGAGCCAAGGGAAAAAAGCATAAAAGTGTATGTTATAAACACTGAATTCAGAAGCATATTTCTGCTATGAATATTCTTTTAATCGTTTCCTTTTCGTGTTTCCATCTATTTAACAGGGCCACATATTGCCAGGAGTATCTTCGGTGAAAGCACAGTACCCTCCTTCTGGTCCATCTCCTAGGGGGCCACTTGGTAATCGTGGCCCTCCTGGGGCCCATGCAAGTGAACCTGCTGAAGCAGCATCATTCTCTCCGTTAATCGGAAGAAAAGTGAGGACCAGATGGCCCGATGACAACAATTTCTATGAAGCTGTTATAACTGACTACAATCCAGACGAGGTATAATTTGGCATTATATTTAATAATGGATTCTAATGTATTCAGGTTCTATGCTGAAATTTGTGAAACTTTTCCAGGGTCGACATGCTCTTGTTTATGATATAGGTACCGCAAATGAGACATGGGAGTGGGTCAATCTGACAGAGGTAATGATACCCTTTTTTACACAACCTGAAGCATTGAAGTGAAAAATATTTTTTGAACTTTTAGAACATGTTGAGATGTGGCTTTGTTATTTGTTCTAGCAGGCACAAAGATTATATTATCTTCATAAATATCATTTTGAATTTTTTTAACTAAATATTTCTATCAATCAGATGATTAGATACGCTCGGTTATGATCGTTAGAATTGCATTGGAGCCTGGTTTAAGTTTCAGCCAGGATCTTGATTTTGAAAATAGATTTCAATATGCAAGTCTGCGTCTAGTCAGATATACACTGAATTTGGCGCTGATGACAACACTATGCAGTAGGGATCGAGGCAGTCCTAAAATATTTAATCTTACTTAGTTTTCAGTTTTCTAATCATATAACTAACTGGATTGAGATATCTGTTCATCCAAGCTTGATATGGACAGTAAGCCTAACAATTCTTTTGCTTTTTGGGTAAAATATGCCTTGTCCATTCTATACCGGTCTTATGTATTGTCTTTAACTAGCCTCTTTTTAAATGTCAAGCACCTTCATGCTGCACTTGTGGTTGAAAGGTCAAAATATGTTGCAGTATGCACTTGACAGAGATAGGCCTCTGCTCTTTTGGTGAGGTCAGCACTCAGCAGTGAGTTATACCTGTGAGGTCTAGGGGTATTACATGGTCGCTACTCTTATTACTATGATTACTGTTAATTGAGATTGTTATGTTATGCAGTGCCCTCAAGGGGTTCCTACTGCATGTCAAGGCTCCATTTAATAACCAGGCCAACTGATTAAAGTTTTTGATTTCTTTTCTCCTTATTGTTATATTAGTAGGAAGGAGACATCAGAGACAAAATGTCTCTTCGTAAGGAATATGATATTCCTTCTCTTATTAAGTTATTTTTAACTGACAAATCGTATTATGTTATTTGAATTTCAAGTGGCTAATTTATACAAATGATCTTCAGTGGTTATTGTACTATAGGAAGGTCTGCCTAGTGTGAATGTTTTCATTGGAAGTTTCTGGTAGGAAAATATGGGAATAAAAAGTTTGCGAGATTTTCGGGTTATCTTTTGGTTTGACATGTGGTAGTAGCAAGCGCTAGAACAATAGTCTAGTGTTAATCTATTTTTTACTTTATAGTTCATTAACCTTCAATTTTCCTATAGTAGACTGTGTCACTAGACAGTATCCAATTGATTATTTGGCGTTAAAAAAATTTAGTCAATAACATTAGCTACACCATTTTGTATTATGTGCTTACTGAGTAATTATATGCGCACGCGCGTGTGTATACATATCTCTATAATGTTTAAATTGATCTTTGTTCTAGCACTATGAGGGGTATATCCCTTGAGCAGCCCTTGTGCTCCTACTATAATCCTCAGTTAATTGTTACCATAATGTGATTGTTTCCTTGCAAACCATTGAGACTGTAATTTTTTTTTTTTTTGTTTCTTTGACAGATTTCTCCCGAGGATTTACAGTGGGTGGGTGATGACCCTGGAATTTCTCATCAAGGGGATTATGGTGGTGCAGGTCTCGGTATGCATAGATCTGCCGGGCGTGATAGTGCTCTAGGTACTGGAAGAGGTAGGGGGTTACCAAGAGGACAATCCCGAAAGGATTTTCCTCCTTCACAAAATGGCATAGGAAAGAAGGGCTTGGATGATATCCGACTATTACATACAGATTCTCTTATTAAGGAGGTTGGCAAAAGTAGCTCGAGTAGATTCCAGAATCTAAAAACGTATTGAATTTTACTGTAGTTGTTTAACTGTGAATATTCATTTGGACAGGTGGAGAGAGTTTTTAGTGGAAGTCATCCCGACCCTAATGAAATTGAAAAAGCAAAGAAAGTGCTGAAGGTTTGCAAAAGAGAAATCATTCAATTTGGTAAATGGTTTTCTGCATTAATATTGCTTAACAACTATTGTTTAATATCATGTAGGACCATGAACAAGCACTCACTGATGCCATTGCGAGGCTTGCAGATATTTCTGATGGTGACAGTGGTAACGAAGTTGTTTAATTACTTGATACATTGTGTTTATAACTGCATAGGCTAATTCAATAATTCCTTTTATTCCCTTGCCATATGAAAATGATTTGAAGTACTTGGGCCTAATTTGGTGTTTCATGGAAAAAGTTTGGCAGCATTCAGTTTTTGTGCTGGCATTTTGTGGCAAATTTGTCCACCGTGTCTAATAAAATGTAGGCAAGCAGTTTTAGATTGAGCACCATCTCAGGAATTAGATCACGGATAAAAAATTGTGAAGTGGTATGCGCTTTTAATGCCCTAGTGAAAGCAACATATGCTTGTTCAAAAAAATAAAAATAAATAAAAGAAAGGAAGAATATGCTCATCCTATTTTCTAATTGGTTTACTCTGCTAGTAAAAGGTTCTTGTGTCCTATGCTCTATGGTCCTCCACTTGGTGATTGTCCTAGTTTTCAGGTTACCATGATCTAAATTATTAATAGTATTCCAAATTGAAATAATTACTTTTTTTTATAGATAAAATGATCATCCCTCCATTCCTTCCTTTTATGCGATCGTGAAATTCTAATTTATTTTCACACGGGTTTATAGCTCGTATGTACCAGCCATTGAATCGGCCAAGATTTTGGTTAAATAGCTATATTGACTAATTAATTTTATTATTAACCTCTTGTTGTTTTTTCTTGTTTCAAACAGACAAGGCTCCTCATTTCATGCACGGGCAACAACAAATGGATCGAGAATAATAAAGGATGCATTTTGAAAAAAATTCGTAGCAACACTAACGAGTATTTGACTGGAGAAAAGAGAGCACCTGGATGAGAGTCGAATGTCACAGGGCCCTAAACATGTGGTTTTCTTGTTGTATAATACCATCTTTTGGCTCTAATTTCCCTGTGTTTGAGTAGTATAGCTATAAGTTAATTACTAGTGTTGGCAAATTGGTTAGAGGGGGTGATAGTTTCTATATGAAGTGTTGAAGCTTGTGTAAAATTAATTAAATTAGTAATTAGATTGTGATTCTTTTTCCATTTTTTCTTAAATTTAACCTTTGGTTCTATTTTCTCATTTTTCTTTTCTTGTTCTGGGCTGTAGCTAAGATCAACATTAGTGTCCCTTCCCTTTCTCCTCTTGTCAAATTAGAAGAATAACATGAACACAAGTGAGATGGCATGGGACAATTTCAGTTGGTTTTTAAAAAAAATAAATCAAAGATTATTACAACTTTTGTTTAGTAGGCTCGTCTTTTGTACTTAGTTCGTTTCAAATTATTTGATTATTATTAATTTTTTAAAATTAATTTAAAAAATTATTATATTCAAAATTAACATAATTTTTTTTAATTTTAATTAATATAATGATGAATTTTATAAATTATCTAAAAAATATTAATTTAATACAAATTTTATTATTTTATATTTTTTAATAAAAATTTTTAATTTTAACTTTTAAAATATATTAAATTAACTTTTAAAAATTAACAACATCTAAATACTTTGAAATTAAGAATCTAACAATGTTATGTAATTAGATCATATTCGTCTAGACCATAAACGCATCTAGACATTTAAAATGTGTTGATTGTTGTACAGTACGATTTACTAAAGTTTGATAAGTTGTACAATATAATTTATTAGTATTTGTTAATTATACAAAAATTGTCTAAATATCTAACATTATTCGGGAATGACTTCTTTAAAACGCGTTATGAGTTAAAATTTAAAATAAATTATTAGTTATTTTAAGTTCTGACTTATAAGTAAAAGTATTTGATATTATTTTGATTTAGTATAAGCCATAAATTAAGTTCTTATACGTTGTTAAGGTATTTGACTAAAATAAATAATAAATTAAAATAAATTATAAAAATTAATAAAATAAGGATAATTTTTTTTTTATATTTGATCAGACTTACTTATTTTAAAATAACTTATAAGTCATTTTAAAATAAATAAAAAATTAATACATATTAAAATTATTTATAAATTTATTTATAAATTAAAAATTAAGTCACGTATAAATATTCAAATAATAAAAAAAAATATTTATAAATTAATATAACTAACTTGTAAGTCAATCCCAACATGACTTTACGAATTACTTGTGATGGACAAACAGAATGGATGCCACAAACCGGAAGGTGATGGGACGTATAACAAGCTGAAAATGTCTAACATGAATAAAAGGGACAAAACCATACAATGAAACTACTAGTCTACTACTATTCAAGTCCCAACAGCCAACAAAAGCAACCAACCAATCGAAAGCTAATTTAAAACCAAAAGTAACCTAATCTAAATAAACAAACATCAACGCCAACCAATCATATTAAAGAATAAAAAAGAGAAGCAATGTACATATATACCCGTATTTCCTTTTTTTTTTTTTTTATAATGAGTCTCACATCAGTTAACAATGACGATTTTAAGTGTTGTATATATGAATTTACAAATCTCATCTTATGAACTAGTTTTTGAGATGTATTTGTCTATGTTCATATCATTTGATATCAAAGTTATTTTTTGGTGGGTCATGTATGTTGGGTATATCGTTTGTTCTTATTTTTCTGTTATTCATTTTAAATTCTAACAATGTACGAAAGTTCTCACGAGGACCTGTCATTTAATAGGATTAAAAATAATGAGTCTCATATCGGTGAACAAAGATAATCTTGAGTTAAATATATGAATTTGTAAATCTCCCTTAATGAATTAGTTTTTGCGGTAGAGTCGGGTAAATTCATATCATTTGGTCTTTTATATTTTTGGTGTAATCTACAATTATTATATTTTTGATATTTACTAGACGAATGATAATTGAATACATGCCATACTCACAAATCCCCGAATAAATTCGTTGTAAACAAACAATGTAGCACAACCTTTGTGAAAATGTGTAACACACTCCATTCATTCAGGAAAAAAAAAGTCTTATTAGAAATAATTTCATTATTGGATAAGTATTTGTTTAAAAATATTAAGTTTATATATAAAATATTTTTGAATAATATATTTAACAATGTCCTAGACAAACGTAGAAAAAAGTAATACGTATTATTCATTGTTATTTTCTACGATTACTACTACGTATCGTGTTGAAGTCATGATTATACCATTTTATAATCATGACTTCATTTTAAAAAATGTTTTTTCTATTAAATTCATAAATTGATTTAAATTAATTACAATTTGAGTCTTCTTTTAAGGCATCAGTTTTTACATGTCACATGTTCAATACACAATATTAATTTATGACGTGATATTTAAATTGAACCAAAAAAAAATAAAATAATAGTTCGACCATCTAATTATAAAAATTGAAAAGTAGCCAAGGAAATGGGAAAAAATTAATAATTTAAAACAATAACTTATATTTAAGCTTTTTTGTCTCCCCTTTTGGACTGTTGCCACAATCATATATCCACACACATGAAGTGAAAATTTATTTTTTGTCTTCTTCTATATTTTTAATTATTTACTTTTATAAATAAATAAATAAAATCTAAACCGACACCGATTCTCTTCTTGTAAAAACCAATAGAAACACAGGTAAAATGGAATTAATGGGACAATTTCAGTTGGTTTTTAAATAATTTCTTATTCGTCAGAAAAAAAATAAATCAAAGCTCATTACCACTTTGCTCTCTAGGCTCATCTCACAGGTGGGATTTGATTTTTACTTGTTTTGACCCGGACAATAATCATAACCCTTTATACATGTATCCTTTATTGGGAATCCAAACATTGTGGATTACAACAAACAGGAAGGAACAGGGAAGTTATTCAGGGCACTGGGGCATGTCGCGTGGTGTCCTAGATAGAGTCGCGGGGGAGGAGGGGGGTTCATTTGACTCTGGTAATTTCAACTCTCAGGTTAAGTTTCAGGCGAAGTTTTATTTTTTAACCTCTCAATCTTTATCTCCTGATCTTCCATTGTCGACAGTTCGAAACTCCTCTTTTTCATACGAAATAGATTTGGCTCTTTTTTTTTTTTAAACTTACTAAATGAAACGACGTCGTTTTATTTAGTAAGTTTTTTTTTTTTAAAAAGGCAAAATCCTTATCATTCAACCACAACTCAGAGCATCAGACTTCAATCTTCAAATAACCTCACAGCCGACACCGTCAATCTCCTCTCCAATCTCCCCTCCTTTGTCGCATCGTTCTCTGCCCTCCGATAAAAGTAAGTACTAGAGTTTTAATTTGTGACTTTGTGAGATTTGATTTCAATCGAATTGATTTCTCTTTGAACTGGGTTTGACGATTTTGTGTTTTTTTTGGGTTAAATGATGTTTTTGTGATGGGGTGTTTTATGGGTTCTGGACCTCCTGGCTTCTGGTGGGATTTATTAGTATTTCGTTTCTCTTTCAAATTTCAGATCTGCAAGACTGCATCTGATCTGCTTATTTGCTCTATGGTATCTATATATATAAATAATATAATATATTAACTTTTAGAATTTGCTTTTTCTAGATTGATTTAATTCTTTAAAGTTTGAACTGATGAGTCATGAGTGGGGCCCGTTCCAAGTGTTTGTAATGTTGGTGTATTATGTATATATAGGTTGCCAAAGTTAATTTGTTATGTCAATAGCAATATGTCATTAAATTATGAAATGTTTAAATTGATAAAATTATTGTGAATTGTGAAATACTGTAAATCTGTAATTGATTAACAAAAAGAGAGAAATTTGTATGAAGAAAAAAAGGAGGTAAGGAAAAAACTGTGGAAGAGCAATTCTGACTTTTCAAACAGGGTGGTTAAGGGGATTATGTTAAAAGATTGATGATGATCAGATGTTGTGATTTTGTTCGTAGTTTGCTTTTAATTTTAATGATTATATGTCTCTTCACAATCACAACAATTGATGTTTTCACACTACAATAATTTTCATGTAGCAATTGATGTTTTTATTTTTTCTAGATTATGGACACATACTTAATTAAGCGACCAAGAACTGCTAATTATTCTAATAGTCAATTACCAAGTTCCGAGGCAAGTGGTGGTATAAATAATTCACGTGTGGAGTTTAATCTGAACGATATTGTTAGTGATCCGGAATTACATAAATCAATTGAGGACTTTGATATTGTGATTAGAGATCAAGTTCGAAGAAAGTATTTGACTAGAGGTCCATGTCAACTAATTACCCATAATTATCCCAAAAAAAAAAATTCTAATGTGAAGAGAAGCTTTCGGCCCACTTGGTTTAAAAATTTTGAGTGGTTGAAGTATAGCATTTCAAAGGATACGACATTTTGCTTTTGTTGTTATCTATCCGGCAATTCAAACAGAGTAGATACTTTTACAAAAAAAAGGGTTTAGCAACTGGAAAAAGGCAATGGAAAAATTTCAAGAACATGTGGGTGCTTCGAATAGTGCTTATACTAATGTTAGAATACGACTTCAAGGTTTTCAAAATCAAAAGCAGAGTGTATCATATATACTACTAGCACACGGGCAAGATATAAATGTTGTTTATCGCACCCGTTTAACGACGGCGTTAGATGTCACACGCCTTCTTTTGAAGCAATGTTTGCCTTTTCGTGGACATGATGAGTCATCGACTTCATCAAATAAGGAAAATTTCCTTGAGTTTTTTGAGTGGTACACCCTACAAAATGAAGAGGTAGGCAAGGTAGTTAATGAGAATTCTCCTGGAAACTATCAAATGACTTTTCCAAAAATTCAAAAAGAACTAGCAAATGTTTGTGCTGTGGAAACTAGACTTGCCATCATAAATGATATTTGGGACAACATCTTTTTTATTATGGTTGATGAGTCTCGAGATGTTTCAATAAATGAGCAAATGAGAATTATTTTGAGATATGTAAACAACTATGGAAATGTGATTGAAAGGTTTCTTGGTGTGGTACATGTGCCGACACTTCATCTATTTCTTTGAAGAATGTTATTGATGAATTGTTTGCAAAACATAAATTGTCATTATCGAGTTTGAGAGGGTCAAGGATATGATGGGGCTTCAAATATGCGAGGCAAGTTCAATAGATTGAAGACTCTCACTTTAAAAGAAAATCCATATATAAGGTATATCCATTGTTTTTCTCACCAACTCCAATTAGTTATTGTTGTTGTTGCCAAGAGCAATCGTATTGTGAGTGATTTTTTCCAATATGTTACTATGATTGTGAATGTGACTGGAGCATCATATAAAAGGAAAGATAAACTTAGACAGCTTGAACATGATAGAATCATAAAGTGTTTGGAAAATGGAGAGATAGTTAGTGGTAAAGAAAAAAATCAAGAAACGAGTTTAAGACGGCCAGGAGACACTCGTTGGGGGTCACATTATATAACTATAATCCGTCTTATGTCTATGTGGACTTCCGTATTACAAGTGCTTGAAAATGTGCATGATGATGGTGCTTCTGATGATAATAGCGGTATAGCTATAAGTTTGATTGATAAGATGGAGAATTATGAATTTGTATTTGTGATGCATTTGATGAAATATTTATTGGGAATCACAAATGATTTGTCACTTGCCTTACAACAAAAAGATCAAAACATTGTACATGCTGTGAGATTGATTGGGGTAATGAAAGCTTGACTACAAGATTTTAGGGAGGCGGAATGGGAGAATTCTTTGAAGGAAGTCAATATATTTTACGAAAAGAACATGATCCCAATAATTAATATGGAAGACAACATGAGATCTCGCGGTCGTAGCGAGCGCAATGGATAAATTATTACTAATTTTCATCATTATCATGTTGAGATTTTTTATCAAGTACAAGTATAATCTCTATAAATCTTTTTTCATTATTCCTATCCAAGAATTTATCTTTTTTTGTTAACTTTTCAATTTTACAACGTAGGCTGTTGATTCAATTGTTCAAGAGATGAACAATCGTTTTTCAGAAGCAAGCACATAGTTACTTTTATGCATATCATGCCTTGATCCAAGTGATTCATTCTCTAAATTTGACAAAAATAAGTTACTCCGTCTTGCTAAGCTTTATCCAGAAGATTTCTCAGTGACTGATTACATGATACTTGGGGATCAACTTATTAATTACATTTATGATATGCGATGCGATAATCAATTTTTTGGGATCAAAGGTTTGGGAAGTCTTGCTAAAAAATTGATTGAAACAAGAAGAAATTTGACTTTTACATTAGTATATCGATTGATCGAGTTGGCTTTGGTTTTATCAGTTGCGACTGCTACTGTTGAAAGAGTATTCTCTGTGATGAAAATTGTCAAGACTGGTTTGCGTAATAAAATGGATATTTTTTCAACAATTGAAAACGAACAAATTTTGAGACGTTTTCAAGCTATGCAGAGTCGTAGAATACAGTTATCTCCTCTCAGTCGTACAGCCGAAACAAGCAATTCAAGTGCAAATAAATAATTTTTTTACTGAGAGATTTTGACCCCTCTATAATATGGTCCTAGTTTCCGCCACTGGTCGTAGATTACTAACATATTATCATTTTAATATATATAATAAATTATTTTATTATATGTATTAAAATAATAGTATATAAATAATCTTAAAACACTACGTAATTATACTTCAAGATCATAGAATAATTTTTTTATATAACAAGGTGAAAATATCTAACATGAATACAAGGGACAAAAATAAGAATATAACTTAAAATACTTTACAATTCATTTTAAATTTTAATTTATAAGCTATTTTAAAATAAGTTGTTGTCGAATAGGCCCTAAGTTTTAACAGCCAATAAAAGCGAGAACTACTTTTCTCCAGAGTTATTCATCTATATTCTTTCATATTTGTAATTTTAGCTGTGCATAATAAAATTATAAATGATACTTATAATATATTTAGACACGTATATATCTAAAATTACAAGTACGCAGAAAATAGTCTCTCAACAAAAAGCCACTAACCACTAGGGGTGGCCAAAAATTTTGATATTTTTGGTTTTTTAGTGAACTGGACCGGTTCGGTATAGGTTCGGTACCGGTTCGCCATTTTCCAATTAGGTAAATACCGATTTTCTTATTTTATTATTATTATTAATAAAAAAATAAAAAATAATAATAATAATTTTCGATAAAATTGAAACCGAACCGGTTTATTGGTATATCGAACTGGTCCAACCGATTTCAGTATAAAAAATTAGATAATTTCGATATCAGTTCAATTTGATACTAATCCTGCTTGATCCGATTCGGATCGAATAAACACCCATACCAACCACTACAAAGCTAATTTAAAACTAAAAGTAACCTTATCTACGATAAACAAGAATTAATCCGACTCAACGTCATAAAGAAGAAAAGGAGAAACAACATGAAAATGGATAACACCCATTCACTAAAAATTCAAAGTCTCATTTGACTTTTTAATTTTATTTATATTTATATTTTTATATAATTTTTTAGCATGGTGCTAGACTGCTAGTCTATGCTTTGAAACAATTTTAACGGATTAGTTATTTTAAAAAATATTAAATTTTATGCCTAGAATATTTTATCCAAAAATATTAATTTCATTTATATTTATATTTTTATATAATTTATTAGCATGGTGCTAGACTGCTAGTCTATGCTTTGAAACAATTTTAACGGATTAGTTATTTTAAAAAATATTAAATTTTATGCCTAGAATATTTTATCAAAAAATATTATTAAATACTCCTCTCGTTCCGTTCCAAATTATATAATTATTATTAATTTTTAAAAATTAATTTGAGATATTATTAAACTCAAAATTGAGATGACTCGTTAAAAATTTTGAAACAATAAAAATTATAATAAATAATACTTTTTAGAAGTTACAATATTATCATTGATTTAAAATTAAAATAATTTATATCAATTTTTAATTTAAAAATCTCTTAAGTTAATTTTGAAAAATTGAAAATGATCAAATAATATGAAATTGAAGACGTAATATGTTTACATATGTCCTAAAAAATTTATTTGAACTCGACTTGAAATATAAACGATTCAAATATGAATAAAGTTTAAAATTTAATAAATTACGCGAATTTTTTCAAATTTTAATTTTCTATTGATATTCGGATCATATTTATTTGAAAATTTTAAACTGCTCGTACTCGATTTGAGATCGTGTCCGATTCGTTAACTAAACAAACTTCAATTAAATTTTATTTAATATTCAATAAATTTTATAAATTAAATTTAAATAACTTAATATTCAATTAAATTTGATTCGTTTACACTCAGTCATGAAAGTCCACTCTGTTACTTGTCCCCGCGGAAGACCGTCACCATATGGAAACCCTTTAATTGTATTGGTGTACTATATATGTCGGGGTATACTATGAATAGAAATAAATATTATCCTTTGACACACTCTGCTAATCTAAATTATTTAATTTAAATTATTATTTTTAGGATGGGGATGGGGATGGGGATGGGGAGTAACTAATAAGACCATAAAAGTTGTTGGTGACTGGTGCGATCTAGTCGGTTGAATCCTTTGACCATTCTCACCGGCTACAAAATGCAACCACATGAATATGTTTCCCTAGATTAGAGTATAGTACACTTTGTTTTACTCACATATTTATACATATATACAATAAATACTTATTATAATATTATTTGGATAAATTTATCTTTAGCCATTTCATATAAGAAACCGACGCACAAAATTTGATTTTTTATTAATTATTTTGTCACTATTAATAGGGGAGAACTTTTCCTTTTATTAAATTTAGACGGTCTATTTATCCAATAAGGTTAGAAATGAATTTGTCCAAATAATATCGTAACAAATACTCTCATTGATCTAAAATTAGAAATTTATTTTTTGTTTTATTTTGTTCTAAAATTAAAGTATATTTATATTTTAGGAGTATAATGTGACATAATATTCTTAATTTTTTATTATAATTCTCGATATCAAACTACTACAACTAAATTTCTAGTTAATACTAAGACTATATATATTTGAGAATATAAAATTATTTTTAAAACTCGTTATTTTAATAAATATATCTTTATATATGTGTATGCTACCACCTAGCTAGTTAATGTGAGAGTAATTATTTAGTGGTCCTGAGACACCGTCACGTAGTGTCCCAGATCAATCACATTTTTCTATTTTAATGGGTCTAGAGTTGTAAACAGTAAGACACTACTAAAATAAAAAGATATAATTAATTTAAAATATTACGTGACAGTGTCCAGGATCACTGAGTAAAATGTGGGCAGAAAGGTACGCTCACAACAGTATTCCTGGCTTGTCTTTAATTTGGTTTAACCGCTCCTACTGTAAAGCTTCATGTTCCCTGTTTCATTTATATTCTTTCTCAATTGATTTGAACATGGCTTTCATTACACAATGTTTCATTTTTCTTCCTTTTTTTCAGAATCAATTAATTAGGTCTGCGTATTACAAATTTTGCAATTCACGAGGCAGGTGAAGTTATGTTTACTTCCAGTTCATGAATGGGGGATGATAGCAGTGCCCGCAGTAGGGTGGATCTTCTTATTTACTTGTATTTTCCTTTTCTTTATTTTTTTTCTCCATTTCTGCGTGCCGTCTTTGGAAATAGTTTTCAATACCGAAATACCATACAAACACATTGGTATGATACTACTACGGTCTCCGTTCTATAATATAAGATCAAAATTTTAAAATTAATTTAAAATATTTTTAAACTAAAAATTAATATAAATTTTTTTAATTTTAATCGGTACAATAATAAATATTAGAAATTATCTAAAATTTAAAATATTACTCATTATAAAATTTATTATTTTATAATTTTTAATAAACCATCTCAATTTTAAGTTTAATACTATTCCAGATTGACTATCAAAAATTAATAATAATCTTACAGTTTAAAAAACCGTGGGAGTATTAATTTCCAACTGTTATTAATATAAATGAATATGAATAAATTCTCATATAACACATGTTGTATCAAGTACGTATTCCCTCTATTCCAAATTATAAAATTATTATTAACTTTTGAAAAGTTATTTTTAAACATTTTTAAGGTTAAAATTAAGATAAATTCATTTAATTTATGTCAATATAATTATGAATATCATAAATACATAAAGAGTAATATTAGTTATAAGAATACAAATTTGAGATTTTAGCACCATTATTTTTGTTATAGCACTCACTTCATTTTATATTTTTGAAAAGACAATACAGTCCTTTACATTTATAAGTTATATATTACCCTAATTAGGAGGGTATCAATGTTTTCCAATTAAGAACATAAAAAGAGACGTATAAAGGAGTACCAAGTCACTCAGAATTTACCAAACATTTCCATGTCATTTATGGTCAATGTATAAAGGACCATTTTAGACACCTAACATTCAAATACAATATTAAATATTATATTTTATCTTATCATTAAAAAGTGAGATTAATACGAATTTTCGTATCAAAATTTACTTTTTAAATAGTAAAATAGAATGTAGTGTTTAGTGTCATAACTGAATATAGTATGTGTAAACTTGTTCATGTATAAAACGTTTTTAAAAAAAAATGCAAAAGCAAAACACAACTTGTTAAACAAAAAAAAAAACTAATCTGTTAAAGGGACAACCGACAAGAGTTCCCATAACTAAAAAATGTTGTTCAAAAGATTAAGAATCTATAACATAATTTACAGTCAGTATTACCTTTTAGTCCTTTTAGTAGGCCTCTTGGCAGCCACCTCCACTTCACCTCCTTCTTTCCCCCGCTTCACCGGAGCCGCCTCCCTCCCTCTCTTCGGCGGCCTTCCAACACCCCGCTTCGAAGGACTATTCTCCTCTGATACCTTTTTCCCACCTGCACCGCCACTACCACCACCCTCCTTTTGGCGGGCAATCACTTCTTTCCGTTCATCCACTCTCTTCTTTTGCTGATCTCTCGATTCTCTTCGGATGCTCTCATTACTATCCTCTGTTGAACTCTTTAACGTCTCAAGTAGCGTCGTCCCTTTTGCCGGAGAACTCTTCTTGATTCGCTTCAGAAAGTCCGCAGCACCGCGCTTTTTCACCATGTTTGGAACTTCCGTTTTCTTCTTCTCTACTTTTGTAGCCTCTCCTTTGTTTTTGGAACCCGGGTTTGAGCCAGAATTCGTACTCGGATCTTTAGTCGATGTAGTAGTACCATTTGTTTGGCTATTGCTAATCCTTCTCATGCTCCTCACACCCGTTACCGGCTTTTCCTTTAGCTTCAACTTTATTGAACTCTCATCTTCATTTGGAGAGCTCGAGGAAGATTTAACAGGAAATTTCGGGCTTATACCCGGTTTCCCATCTGTTTGTTTCTCATTTTTGTTAGAAGTGGACAATTTGCCAGAAATGGAACTTCTCTTGCGGCAGACTATAAAGGGAGCGGAGGACTTTTGCTTTGTTAGCAATGAATCGGATCTTTCTGGGTCGAGTTTGGGTTTAAGAAGAATTGGAGCAGATTCGGGTGAATGATTGGATTGACTGCTAATGTGCTTCTTGTTTAGGTCTTTTAAAACGAGTTTTCGAAGCTCACAGGCAGCCGCTGATTCGGCAGATGCCTTGGGGAAGAAGACAATTGCATTGTTGACTAAGAGTAATAGGTCCAAGTAGAATTTTGTGGTGCACGACGAATAGGACCCGTCCTCAATCCGGGTTTGCACCGTTTTGAGGTCCACGTGTTGTCGGATTGTGCTTTTGTACGTTTCTGTTTTCTGCAATAGATCACAAAAGTTGTTTATCATTGCTTTTCAAAAGTAAATGTCAAAGTAACCGATAAAATATTAATGGACTCCACGTAGGCACATGCAATCCAAGTATTTTTCGTTATAAAACAGGAAGGCCAGCTATAATGAAAAAATTATTCAGTGTCTCAAAAATAAATGAATAGTATATTTTTTTTTTTCATATAATAATAAGGTGAAATCTACAAAAGTCCTGTCACTTGTGAATCTCATTATTATGTGAAAAGAAAAAATATATTATTCATTTGTTCCGGAGACATTAAATAATTTCTCAAATAATGCCATAACAATTATTATCCTGTCTTTGTAAAGCAATAAATGTCACTAAATATTTAAAATATTATTTAAATAAATATAAAAATATCATTAAATACATATTTATTTTAAAATATCAAGCATTTTAAAAAAGAATAAGAATTTTGTTACATATAATGATCTATACAATGATCAATTTGTAAAATGATGAGTTCCATAGAGCAATTAAAATTTAGAATCCTCTATTTTATAAAAAATTATTATATAAATTATTGTATGAATTATTATATATAGTAAAATTTAAAAAATAAATAGTAAGAGAGTGTCCCCACAAGTTATGCCACGCATGTGTACCGTGTACCAACAGGTGTGACTATGGGAAGAGGGAATACTAAAATAATTAGAGACAGAGAGAAGTGTATAATTGTAGTGTTGCAATTGTACCTACCATTTTGGATGGTCATCATAACTTATACTTAATATTTTTATTTATCATAATTGAATGATAATCCTAAACTTGATGATATCATGTCCGTCCAAATTTATGACCATCAGAACTTATATTGATGTTTTTATTTTATAGTTTAATGATTCCTAAACTTGATATTGTCATTTTTCTAATTGATCGACACAAATTTTATGATGTTAAGGAAACAATTTATAAACTATAATTTTTATGTGTTTAAATTTTGGTACGTTAATATTTTGTAAACTATATACAAAGATCAAAAATAAAACTATGTTTTAACACATGAGCAATACACGAAAAATAACAAAATAAATAGAACAGAATGAACAATAAATAAGACGGAGACAAAATAAAAGATTCACACTTGCATGGGGTCCACTCTAATCCTACACCATGTGTTTCGGATCGAGTGTTGAGGAAATGGCTCCGTTAGTATTAGTTAATAAATCTATTGATAGATCTAATTTTATTCTTTCGAAAATTTAAATTTAAATGTCAAAAGATTAATAAAATTAATATATGAGTCTCCTCTCTCTAATATTTATTTTTTGATTTTATTTGTCTAACAACGTTTAAACTTACATTTTGAAAAAAATAGTATAAAATAAATATATCTATAGATAAACTCTTTTTGAATACTTAGACTTTGAATTATATTTCTTGAGTGATTCTAAGCGGACCGGTCCTTTTTTTTTTTTTTATGACTCCTAAAATATTTATAATATTAATTCTGTCAATTTTTTTTACATAATTCAGTAATTTAGATATAATTTAAATGCATATAAATAACAGTGTTATATAGACTATATAACAGTGTTATTTACATGTATCCAAATTAAACTTAAATCACTAAATTTTATAAAAATAATTATCAAAATAAATATTATAAATATTCTATGAGTCAAAAGAAAAAATATAAATTGTACAGCTCACAACTTTCAGTCCCAAAAACCGATTCCCTAAACTTTTTGATATTTCTTTCACAACATGTATTTACGTTCGGTTCGACTTTAATAGCCTCGACTGCTCGAGTTTATTTGTCTAGATCTCTGCGTGTTTATTGGGTTAGGAGTGAAATTATACTCATACTTACGTCAAAGATACCGGTAAACGTTGGCAAATGAGAGCTCCATCATAAAAATAATCCTCCGTCTATGTCACGAGAAGAATCTTATTTGAGTTATTTTAGTTAATTTTTAAATTTTTAAATTTAAATTCTAATGTAAATTATTTAATTTTTAAAACAAAATTTTATACTTAATAACACTTTTAGAAATTTAAAATCTTAATTATTCTATTAATAGAAATCAAATCAATTCTCATAAATTTAAAATTTTATAAATTAACTACGAAAAAAATTTAATTAAATCTTTTTTCTTTTTTTTAAAAAAATGACGGGAGTATCAAAACTTTTATACCCCATGGTACATTTATATATACAACATACAACGTATAAAGCAGTAATTTGGCAAATTTTCTGCTCAACTCCCTCATACTCATATTATTTTTTAAAAAAATAATACCTTCCCGCTCAATTAAAACTAATCTTTTGATGGCCCCACACAATTGAAGAGAATTTAATAATATATAAGAAAATAATTGTTTTGCTATTTTTTTTTTTTCATTTCTTCTACTCAATTACCTACATAAAATAATATTATGATTTCATTATTATACAAAGCAAAGCGCAAAAAATCATTTTCCGTTTTAAATTATTTGATAATTATTGTCTTTTGAAAATCAATTTGAAAAGACTCATTAAAAATTATGAAATAAAAAACCTTATAATAAGTAATACTATTTAGATAATTTATAATATTCATCATTGTATTGATTAAAATTAAAAAAAAATTATATCAATTTTGAATTTAAAAATTTCTTAAATTAATTTTAAAAAATTAATAATGATCAAATAATATAAAATGGATAAAATACTTTATATATTGAATATAAAAGTAATTTTGATATTTGTGCAAACTATTACTCATACAAATAAGAATTAAAGTTATATACATTTTATACATAAACAATATTAAGATCATAATATCTCAAGTTTCTTCTTTTAATAACGTATTATAATTCTAACTCTACTCATGTGTACACTGTTAGTATTATATTTTAACTTTATAAATATTACTGGAGACCTGCAATTTTGAACTTGTGATTTTTTTTTAAAAAATAATAAAGAATATACTATTTTTTTTTTCTAATAATCATTTAGACATTTACACAAGGAGCATATACACACAGTAATACATAGTGGTCTACTTACGTAAGCCTGTTTACAAATTTAGATCATTAATTACTTTTATATACACGCTACTTTATAAGGAATAAAGTTTCTACAAGTGTATGGCATAAATTCATTATTATTTCGTTCTGTGTCCATACCATAACAGTTTAACTTTTGAGGATTACTTGACTAACAAATTAAAATGCCAAAATTTCCGTGTTATAATTTTTAAAATGTAATCTTTTAAAGATAAAATAATAATATATTATTTTAAGAAAAAAAATTCTAAAATTCACAAACACAGAGAAAAGAAAGTAAATTTTCTTTCCTCGACTCTATTTTCTCTTTAAAAAATTAAAAATTTTTTTTCCAAACTCACAAACACAGTGTTAAAGTGTGTGACGATCACAGTTTCACTTTTTGCAATTAAAAATAGTAATATTCTACAATCTGCAAAATTTAAAGATGACAAGAGACATTGCTTAACAGACATCGCTTAACAGGCAGGTTAAAGCTCCATTAAGATTTTTTCATACGTATGAGAATCAATTGTGTACTTATTAATCATATGAAAAGTAAATATCTACACTACATATGTTCATTTGGGCCACAGGAAATTTTCGACCCGTCACAGTACCACTTAGCTGTTAAATTATTTACCTAAACTCACATGCAGATTTAGCCGTTAAATTATTTACCCAAACTCACATGCAGATTTCGTAGTAAAAGCGCCATTTTTGCAAATAAACGTTGAGGAGTATTTATATTTCTAGTTGTGGGGTACTTTAATTCGACGGCTGTAGATTTATCAGGAAATGCAATTCAACTGTAGATATTAGATTATTATTTGACAATTTGAAATGTGAGAAGCACATAAACGCACCTGGCTTTCGAGCCGGACCTCAAATATTGAGCCGTGTTTATGCGATCTGATTATATCTAAGAACCGAACTACCGGCTCAGATTTATTCACCGAATCCCGCCTCATGGTGGCAGGAGATACAACAGGTTCATCGCCGCTGCCGCCAGCTGCGGCGGCACCACTCTTCCTCGTTAAGCTCGCCGAGCTCTGCACGTCACTGCTTTCCTTCGACTCAGCCGCCGTCGAGTCCCGCAACTCGGCTGACTCATCATCGACTTTCTTATCTTCACTTGGTTTCGAACTATCATTCCAGGAGTCTGCCCGAACCGCTTTTGTATCCGTATCCTGTTTTACCGAACCGGTCTGAACCGGCTCCGTTTCCCTCTCCCCCGCCTTTTCTCCGGTATGTTGATTCTCCGTTGAGTTCGACTCGTTAACCGACCGGTTCTCTCTCTCCGAACGTTCGACGGAAACTAAAACTCCAGCGACGTCGACCGCCGGTAGTACTCCTTCGGTAACATCGTTTTTGTCGTTTTCTGCTTTCTCCTCCCCCGAATCGTTCTTTAGATCTGGTTTTTGGTCGCCGTTTTCATTCTCTCTCATGCTATGTTCTCTCTCTTCTTCCAATCTCTTCACTTTGGAGTTCAAACTCCTGTTCAAAATCACAGATCAGAAAATCTCTCAGATCTAGAACGCAAATTCACATCATTTTTTTTGACGTAAAATTATTTATTGTTTAATTATTCGAAAATTAAATATAAAAAAAAGTAAAAACATAAAAATGAGAGGGAGAAAGAGATTTATTACTGGATCCAAACACCGTGTCCATGAACCTTCCGCCTGAGCTCCACCATCCTGAGTTCCTTCAAATCCTCCAGCCAAGGCACACTGTTATCACCACCACCGCCGCCCTCGCCATCAACCTCATCGCCGCCGAGACCGCTGACGTCGTTTAGCTCGCTTGCAGTATTTTCAGCAAATCGGCGTTTAAGGTCGTGAAATTTGGTCCGACAGATTTGAGCGGTTAACAAAATAGGATTAGGAACAGAGGAGGCTCTGCTCTGGAGCTCCATGGCTATGGCGTTCCAGTCCTTGAGCCCGTGCCGCTTCACGGCGCTCGTTAGCAACAGCTCCTCCCAAGTTGTCCATGTACTCATCTCTGTTCTTCAAAATCTCACCAAAAGTTTTGTTCAAGTCCCTCCATTTATGTGTTTTATGTTTTTGTTTCCAAAAAAAGCTAGGGTTTTGTTTTTCTCTCTCCCCGTCTCCGTCTTCTTCTTCCTCCTCCTCTCTCTCCTTTTTACTTCATCAATTTTAGTTTTTAACTTATTTTTTAGTACTGTTCGTAATTTTTGAATGGGAGGAGAAAGAGAGAACTTTTCGTTTTGTTTTAGGGATGGACGTCACGTATTTATACACGGGGACTGGGCTCTCCCTCGAGCACGCAATTCATTTAAGTCGCATATTCTATGTTGAGTAATGTTAAATATTTTAAATTATTTTTTTTTAATATGAGAGAATCGGAAGAGACGCAACTCTAGTATAATAAATTTTTTTATATATAATGTTAGAGATTTTTAATTTTTAATTTTAAATAATTTTTTTTTAATATGAGAGAATCAATTATTATTTTTTTGTATAATGTTAAAGATTTTAAATATTTAATTTTAAATAAACTTTTTCAAATACGAGAGGATCGAAAGGATGTACCTCTAAGTAATAATTTTTGTAGACACGGTAAACTTTGGGTAACTAAGTGCGTGGCCATTGTTATGCTACGTTTAATTATTTTTCTCTATGATTAATAATTATAAAATAATTTAAGTTTAAAAAATTATTATTATTATTTATAATATAACACTATTTTTAATTTTTTAATCATTTATAAGAGTAAGTCATAAAATATAGAAGTTTTTTTAATTGTCGTTTTTTTAAAATATATCTCTAATTTTAAATGGGCGGAATAAAAAATAAACTCAAATTGTCAAATGGAGCCATAGGGGTAACCTAATTTTGTCAAAGAAGCTGCACATGGCAATTCTTAGTAAATTTCTACATTATGTTCGGCAAAAGGACTATTTAGAAGTTAGATTGAATCTACGATGGTAGTGGGAGGATGAAAATGGAATTGCGCACAAACTTTTGGGAGAATCGTTTTATGAAATTCTTTTGACGTAAGCATTGTTTATATATTCAAATTACTAAGCTGCCCTCGGGTAAGATGGAAATTTCATATTTGTCCGTAGTTCAAATGCTTTTGTGGAGCGCTCGGTTACTGAATTTGACAAATTTTGTGACTAATATTTTGGTTAGGTGGGCAAGGGGACGGGAATGGGGTCTGGACGGCAGGTTGGAGGACCTTAGGGCGTGTTTGGTTGAGAGATAAAAAGGAGTTGGACATGGGAGTTGAAGTCGATAGCAATGTCGATTCTACTTCCCTCCTTCAACTAGTTTTTATTATGACAAACATGGTGTTAAGGTTTGTGGGGGCAGAAAGGTTAAAGGATTAATAGTACCCCTTACATTTTAAATTATAATATTCTCTCCATTCCCGACAGGATCACATAAGTAACAAAAAAAATTATTAATAAGAGCATTTAAAAAGTAAATAAATCAATAAAATAAAATTTTATATTTATTAATTTATCCTTGGCTATATTATATGTCAGTCAAATATTAAATCAATTACATCACAAATGAGTGGTTCAAATTAATTTACTCTATTTACACAAATCCAAGAGATAATTAAAATAATTAATACATACCTGTACCAATACAAGAGTAAAATAGAAAGTAAATTTATATTCTCCCCTTTTTTTGACTATCTTAATTTGTGTAAAATTTATTCTTAAGTCATTCTTTTAGAGACGAAGAGAATATCAATTTTAACTTTTTCAGATTAATCTAAATTATTTTTAAATTTAAAATTTATATAAATTTATTTAATTATATACACTTGTAAGATTATAAAAAAAATTAAAAATTATTATTAATTACAAAAAACTATTATTTTTAACCATTCCTTGAACGGTAGAGAGTGATTCAAACAACAACTTGGTGTCCACCTTGCCAGCCTTATTAAGCTATTTTAATTTATACTTTTTGACATCAGACTATCTAGAGGAATAAATTTATATACATAATAATTAAATACCATATTAAATATTAAATTTATTTATATTTTTAAAAAATAAAATATGGTATTAAAATTCGTGTCATATCCTACTTTTTAATGATATAAATAAATATAGTGTTTGATATAATATTTAGTTATTATGTGTGTTGACGCCTGGTTTTGTCCGGCTGTCCTGCTGGCCGTCCGGATAAGATACCTGCACAAAAGTCCTAACGGCTTGGGCCGTTGGTGGACTCCTCCGGCGTAAGAGTTAGTGAAGGTTCTCAGAAAGGTCAACAATGGAGGTCCAAGTACTTAATATAGTAGTAAAGTGTATGTGTGCGTAACCCTTTCCTCCATCATTGACTGGGTATTTATAGTGCATACCTGACTCTTACCGATTCCTTTTAGGATTGTCCCTCAACGTGGTATAGTTTGAATAGGAAGGTAATCTCCTAAACCATCTAAGAACCTGACTCCTATTCTAATTCGGATTAGATATAGTAAATAGCCACAGTCCAGATTGGTTAGGGACCTATCCCAAGCCTATCGGACTTAGGAGTCCTCATAAGAATTTGCCAAGCTGATGGTCCGTTGGGCCTAGCCCATCATATATTTACCAGACCAGGCTTAGCGAAATATTCATCCTAACATTGCCCCCCACTCCCTTAGTACATAAATGTGCTAGGGGAGTAGAATGAATTACCCCACAAGTATATATAAATGCACCGATCAAAAGGGAAATAACTCTTCGGGAATCCAGGTGCAGGAACATAGAAAATGTTTAGACCGAAGGCAAACCCTCCTTGAACTTTTCAAGAATTCTGGGACAACGTATCAGAGGAAGAAAGCTCCATCGGGATCCCGGAGGCATCAAAACCGATAGGAAAGCACCATCGGGAGACCGGAGGCCTCAGACCAATGGGAAAGCTCCATCGGGAGCCCGGAGGCATCAGACCGATGGGAAAGCTCCATCGGGATCCCGGAGGCATCATACCGATGGGAAAGCTCCACCGGGAGCCCGGAGGCCTCAGACCGATGGGAAAGCTCCATCGGGAGCCCGGAGGCATCAGACCGATGGGAAAGGCTCCATCGGGAGCCCGGGGGCATCAGACCGATGGGAAAGGCGCATTGGGAGCCCGGAGGCATCAGACCGATAGGAAAGGTTCTTGCAAAGCGATCCTAGGCCCTATTGAACGAAATTTCAAACATTGGGCCACACGCAATAACCAGGCCCAAATCTTTACTAAGCCCACCGTGCTCAGCCCAATAATTTACCCTACCTTTTCAGCTTCCGTCCGTTTGAATTTCGAAATAGTGCCAAGACAGCTGGACCCGTGCACGCGGGAGTGGGCATTTATTACGCCTCTGTAAAATGCTGATAAGACACCCCATCCGTTAGATTAATTGCATCCGGACCATTAAACAAGGCATATAAGATAAGGGAAGTCGAACAATCGCCGCTTCTACTGGAAGCAGTTAACTTAAAGAAAAGACATCTGAGAGAAAAAGACTCCCATCTGTCATTTCGATTGCTCTGTTCCCGTTCTGCTCCTACCTGCCCACCGCTCCATCAACCTCATTTTTGCATCAAGTAAGTTCTTCACACTCTATTCCCATATTTTCACAATGGTTAAAAGTACACAAGACACGAGAGCACATGCTTCGTCTTCCCGGGTTGAAGACGAGGTCACGGTCGCCGAAATAGGGATCCCAGAGGGTCAACCGTGGAAGCCAGTAATTATTGAGAGGATGAGGGATGTAGAAGAATACAATAGGAGTAAATACTTTACTCTCCTATACAGAGTGGCGAACACCCCCTCTTCCATCCGTAACCACCACTTCGATTTAGCCCATACAGAATTTTATATTCCTGAAACGTATGAAATTAAGAGACCCGGGGCTGGTGAGAGGATGTATTATCAGTTAGAGGGGGGATGGATTCCGATCCATCGCCAGATTATGATATACGGGGTCCGATTCCCACTTCGCCCCTTCGTTCTTGAATTATTACACACGACAGGGCTCAGCTTGAACCAGTTATCCCCCAATTCTTACATTCATATAAACAGCTTTATTGCCTTCTGTGCTTCCGAGTCAACCCTCCCCGCCTTAGACTTCTTCTTTCAGTTCTTTTCCATCACCAATAATAAGGAAAAGGGCTTCTATCAAGTAATAAAGAACCCTGGACGAGATACCCTAATGGACACCCCCTCCAGTAATAAGGGATGGCACGGGGACTGGTTCTTCATTAAGGGACCGGACACTGAGATGGTCGGACCTTGGGCTGACCCGAACAGAGACCAGCTGAATCCGAAGAGGATCACCCGAAAACGGTCGGAGGAGTTCGAGGTCTTGTATTCCAAGAGACCATCCATGAAGTGGAACCGGGATCTCCTCAATGATCAAGATTGGTTGTATTCATTCGGTCGTAAGTCTTCCGTCTAACTTGTTTTTTTTATTCCGATTATGTTCAAGATACTCACTTCTCTGTCCCGACTATGTTGTAGTGGCCGATCAAGGAAAGCATCCCGACAATGAGGCCGTACTTGAAGCGGCCAGGGCTCCAAGGGGTAAACTAAGTGCTGCTGAAAAGTTAAGGGCAAGCCGCAGTTTGAGGGTCACAAAACCCAAAGACCCGACCCCAGTTGCTGTCACTCCAGAAGTTGCCCCGGGAGCTCCCGGAAGGGATGATATCACCATGTCAACGGGCGGGGAAGCGGCTGCTGCTGAGGATTCAGGGTCTAGCAGACCGAAGATTAAGAGGAGAAGACTAGTACTGAAGTCCTCCCTGGAGGCAAGAACCGAACAGGTTCCACTCCCTCCCAAGGCCCCAACCGATCTTTCCGCCGAGCTGGACGTCCTCAATCAGCCAGAGGAGTCAACCGTCCCTCCTCCTCCAGCTGGGGAAAAAGAAATTGCCGAAGGTGCAGAGCCTTCGAACAAAAGAGACGGCCCTGCTGACCCCCCCGTAAGTACCGAAGGTACAAGGTCCGAGGAGGTACCGAACACCAATGCCTTGGGATCCTCGATGATTCCCTTTGCTGCCGCTGATACCGAAGGAGCCGATCTAAACACACTAATGGAGATGTTGTTCTCCTTTCACGCAAAGGTAAAAGGTCTTCTTGTGATTTTACTTGTTGAATATTGAATAAAACTCTCACCTATTCATCCTCGGTTTACCACCATTTTGTTAGGGAAACGCGATTCTCCTGAAGGTGTCTGACGAGCAGAAAGCGCTCGAGAGGGAGCGTGCTGAAGCGGTGAGAAATCACCAAAAGATTCGAGAGCAACTGATTCACCAACACGACGCCTTCCGCATTATGAAGAATGATTATGAGGCGGCTCGGAAGACCAGGGTCGAAAAAGAAAAGGAAATCAGCCGACTTGAATCTCAAATATTGGATGCTGAGAAGCATATGAGGCAAGTCCTCGAACAAGTTGAGGCGGATAAGACCCAATTTGTGAAGATCCGTCAAGAGCTCGAGTTTCAGGTCCGATCCCAACAAGAGCAACTCGATCAGTCAAGAGACCTCCTCAACCTTCAAACAGATCGGATGAAAAATCTGAAGGACAATATAGAGCAGATCGTCGAAGGTTGGGCATCGAAAGAGGCTGATTGGTTGAAAGGGCCGATAGCTGCCGCCTCCCCGAGTGTCCTAACTCCGGAGCTTCGTCAAAAAGTAATAGAGGAATACAAAGCTTCGGATGATTTTCAAACGGACATCTATGCCTCCATCGTGAACGAGTTCAGCGATGGATTTGAGTATGCTCGGGAGCTTGCCAGGGGAAAGGGTCACGATCCCGATCAGCTAGGGATTGTATTTCCCGAAGAATGATTTCTTTTGTAAAAGACTTGTCATCATCACCATTCTTCTTTGTTTTTGTTTTTTTTTCTGTTGGTTCCAACTTTTGGTTGTAATGGAATGATTTGCCTTCATCGTTTATTTTATTACCCTTTTCTCATGAGTTATATTTTATCGTCTGCATGTATAACTGTTTACTTATACTGCTTTACCCCCCTCTAGCCTAATCGGGTGAAGACCCGATGAGGCTAGAAGATAAATTTGAAAGTGTGTATCAAAACAGAAATACAGAAATACGATGTAAAAAATATTCTCATTAATATCGAAAAAGATAATCCTATCGGCTAAAATGCAGCCTCAAAATTTGACTAAGTACAAATTCAAAGTAACCCAACTACTGATAATACCTACGAAGCCGAACGGCATGCCAAGTATTTGGAACATTTTTCCCATCCATGCCCTGAAGCTTGTAAGTTCCGGCCTTCAACACTTCAATTACTAAGTATGGTCCTTCCCATGTTGGCATCAGTTTGCCGGTTTCCCTAGGGGTGGATGCCTCGGCTTGCCGAAGAACTAGATCGCCCACATTGAATGACCTTCTTTTGACATTTTTGTTGAAGTGCCGAGCAGTTCGTTGTTGGTAAGCAGCCAATTTGAGGACTACTGAATCACGCTCCTCTTCCAATAAGTCGAGGTTTAACCGAAGACCTTCGCTATTGAGTATTTCCTCAAAATTTAAGACCCTCGGAGAAGGTACTCCGATCTCAATAGGTATTAGGGCTTCGGAACCATAGGCCATCTTAAAAGGCGTCTCCCCAGTAGTAGTCCGAGGAGTTGTTCGGTAGGCCCAAAGAACATGCAAAAGCTCCTCGGGCCAGGCACCCTTTGCCTCTTCCAGTCTTCTTTTAATGCCATGAAGAAGTGTCCTGTTTGTAACTTCTACTTGACCATTTGCTTGTGGATGGGCTACTGAAGTCCGACGATGCTGGATATTAAGTTCTGATAAGAACCCTTCGAAAGTTTTACCAACAAACTGAAGTCCGTTGTCAGAGACTAAGATCATCGGGATGCCGAACCGGTAGACCACTTGTTCTTTGAAGAATTGGAGACATGTGTGCTCGGTGATCTTGGCAAGTGGTTTGGCTTCTACCCACTTGGTGAAATAATCGATGGCGACAATCACAAACTTCACTTGTCCCTTACCCTGTGGAAGAGGGCCCAATATGTCTATTCCCCATACAGAAAAGGGGATCGGAGAGAGTATCGGGGATAACTCCTCGGGAGGTTGGTGTGGTACAGATGCAAATATCTGACATTTATGACATTTTTTGACGAAGTCTTTGGCATCTTCAAGCATTGTCGGCCAAAAATATCCTTGTCGCAAAATTTTATGGGCCAGTGCCTTTGCTCCCACATGGTCACCGCAGATACCTTCATGAACTTCTCGAAGAGCATAATCAGATTCCCTAGGGTCGAGGCATCGGAGCAGTGGTGAAGAATAAGATCTTCGGTACAGCTGATCATTCGTGATACAATACTTGGTGGATTTGTACTTGATCCTTCGGGCCATAGACTTGTCTTCGGGCAATTCGCCGGTCAGAAGGAATTGAATGATCGGGGTCATCCAAGAATTTGTCTGTTCAATATCCATTATTGTTTGAACCAAGGTGCTTGGATGCTGAAGATTTTCTAAATATACTGCTCCGTCTAGTTCCCCTTGATCGGTGGTTGCCAACTTGGAAAGGGCATCGGCCATTGTATTTTCCGATCTGACTACTCCTATGAGCTGGTATTTCGGGAAGAATGCCAACAATGACCGAACTAGTTGGAGATAGGCCTGTAAATGAACTTCTTTTGCCTCATATTCTCCCAACACTTGTTTCACCACCAGTTGGGAGTCGCTGTATATTGCCAAGTTCTTTACCTCCAAACTTCGGGCTAGCTTTAGCCCTGCCACAAGTGCTTCATATTCGGCGATGTTGTTTGTGGCTATGAACCCAAATCGTATAGATTGTTGTATTTTGAAACCTTCGGGAGAAGTGAGGATGATGCCGGCCCCACTCTTCGTCCCAGTAGCGGATCCGTCCACGAACAGAGTCCATACAATTTCTTCAGGTGTTGATGTCAGTTTATCACAGTCGGGTTCCTTGTCCTCTAGATCATTACGGAATGAGCACTCGATGATAAAGTCAATGAGTGCTTGTGCTTTGATTGCTGTCCGAGGGCGAAACTCTATATTAAACTGGCTCAGCTCGATGGCCCATGCTGCAAGCCTTCCCGAAGATTCGGGCCTATAAAGGATCTTCCGTAATGGCTGGTCAGTGAGGACGATAATAGTCCGCCCCTGGAAGTAATGTCTGAGTTTCCGACTGGAGATAACCAGTGCGTAAGCCAACTTTTCTAAATTTGGGTACCTTGTTTCAGCATCCCGAAGAACATGGCTTACGTAATAGACTGGTTTTTGCCCTTGTGGATCTTCTCTGATCAAAGCCGACCCGACTGCCAAGGATGTGGCAGAGAGGTATATTTGTAGATCCTCCTCGGGCAGTGCTTTACTCAGAATCGGAGGTGAAGAGATATATCTCTTAATCTGCTCAAAAGCCTCCTGGCAATCTTCGGTCCAATGAAAAGTTTTCTGATTCTGGGCTCCCTTCAAAGTTCCGAAGAATGGGAGACATTTCTCTGCTAGTCGAGCCACGAACCGCCGAAGAGCTGCCAGCCTCCCTGTCAACCGTTGAATTTCTTTGAAGTTCTTCGGCGGTTGCATTTCAAGGATAGCCGATATCTTTTCGGGATTTGCCTCAATCCCTCTTCGGCTAACCATATATCCCAAGAATTTACCTGACCCGAGGCCGAATGTACATTTAGTTGGGTTAAGTCTCATGTTGTGCGTTCTGACATTCGCAAAGCATTCTTTCAGGTCGGCTAGATGATCTTCTTCGCTCATGCTTCGAACAATCATATCATCAACATAGACTTCCATATTTCTCCCGATTTGGCCGCTGAACACTTTGTTCATCATTCTCTGATAAGTGGCCCCCGCATTGATTAATCTGAAGGACATCACTTTGTACGCGTAGATGGCTCGGTGAGTGATAAAAGATGTCTTAGGGATATCGCTTTCATGCATGGCAATTTGATTGTATCCCGAGAAAGCATCCAGGAAGCTCATCACAGTATGACCCGAAGTGGAATCAATCAGTTGATCGATATTCGGGAGAGGGTAGTAATCTTTCGGACACGCTTTATTCAGATCTGTATAATCCACGCACATCCTCCACTTCCCATTATGCTTTTTAACCAGTACCACATTCGCGAGCCATTCTGGATAATTGATTTCAAAGATGAAGTCAGCAGCCAGAAGTTTATCGATTTCGTCGTCAATTACTTGTTGTCTTTCGGGAGCTATGTTCCTTCGCTTTTGCTTAACAGGTTTTGAGTTCGGCTTTACACTCAGCTGGTGCACGGCCACGGTCTTATCAATGCCTGGCATATCGGCTGGGACCCAAGCAAAGATATCTGAGTATTGTTGTAAAAGGGCCACCAACCGTGCTCTGGTTTTTTCCTGAAGGCCTGTCCCAATCTGTACCGTTCTTTCGTCATCTTCTTGAAATAACGGGACCTGGGCCGTATCTTCGGCGGGTGTTGCTATTGGCTCGGTACATCCCTCAGTGAAAGGCTCGAGCTCAATCTTCATGGTGGCTTTCTGTTTGCTGTCGATGATAGGGGATGCCTGAATGGTCTGTAGATAACATCTTCGGGAAAGATCTTGGTCGCCGACTGATTCCCCGATCCCATTCTTTGTTGGGAATTTCATTTTTAAATGCGGGATAGAGGTAACGGCTTTCAATGCTGACAGAGTCGTTCTTCCCAAGATGGCATTGTAGTTACTTTCCACCTGGACTACATAGAAACGGACCATGATGGAAGCTTGCTTTGGGGCAGTCCCGAAAATCACAGGCAATTCGATCGTCCCTGCTATACGGACCGGGTTATTCCCGAAGCCATATAAGGGGGACTCATTGCAGATTTCCAGTTTCCTTCCTCCCAAGTCCAGCCGATTGTATGCTTGGCTATAGAGCACGTCGACTGAACTCCCATTATCAATAAGCATCCTCTTCATATCCATAGTACCGACCTGAGCTGTGATGACCAGTGCGTCCTGATGCGGAATAACCATTCCCGACGGGTAATCATCGTCGGAGAAAGTGATGGGGTCGGTCTTGATATCCTGGGGTTTACCGGACACTTGATGGACTTCTCTTCCGAAGGCTTTCCTCTTTCGGTTAGACAGAACAGTGATCAATCCTCCGGAAATGACATCAACCACTCCTCTTGCCTCTGAAGCGGGTGGAGGTGGTTCTAGGCGATCAAAGGCTGATTGTCGATGAGAATCGGCGATGTAACAGTCGAGGTTACCCTTCCGTATCTGTTTTTCTAGGAAGTCTTTGAGCTGGTAACACTCCTCGGTATCATGTCCTTTTGCTTCATGGTAGGTGCAATATCTATCCCCGTTCTTTTGCCTTGCGAAAACCCGAATCTTCGGGGGTTTTTCATAGAAGGGTTCGTTTTTTATCGCTTTCACGATGTTACTTTTGTTTGTATTCAGGGGTGTGTAATCCTTGTCGGCACCCCCTCTATCCCTCGGGGGAGGGTTTGTTTTTTATCGCTTTCACGATGTTACTTTTGTTTGTATTCAGGGGTGTGTAATCCTTGTCGGCACCCCCTCTATCCCTCGGGGGATGGTTCTTTTGCTGTCGATCTCGGCTAGAATCTCTTCGGTCATTACCCTTTTTACCGGAACCACTGGATTTCTTCTCGGCGCTTTCGTCTTCGGGGTTTCTCTGGTGAAACTCACCCGTGTTTTTCGAAGAGCCCCGAAGATTGGCAAGAGCCTCTTCCAATTCTACAAACTTGTCTACTTTCTCGTAAGTTTCCGATAGGGTTTCTGGAGCTTTTGAGATGAGTTCCTCGATCAACCTGCTGGATTTGTCAACGTTTAATCCCATAGTTAAAAATTGGATTACCTGCTTTGGATCGATTCCGTTGATTTCAGACACAGCTTCCCGAAATCTTTTGACATACTGCCGAAGAGTCTCATTCGGCTTCTGTTTTACTTGTAGTAGAGAGGTCATCATTCTGGCCCGTCTTTTATTGCTCCCGAAGCGGGTATGAAATTGTTCCTGAAGTTCTTCCCATGACTTAATAGACCCGTTCGGGAGAGAGGTGACCCATTCTCTAGCTGTCTTCTTTAGAGTAGACAAAAATAGGTGGCACATCGCCACTGCATCATGACCATGGAAGTGCATGGCTTGCTCGAACGAGTAGGTGTGATCATGCGGGTCTCCCGTTCCGTCATACATCTCCAAATTGGGTACTTTTCGACTTCGATCGATTTTGGCTTCCTCCAAATCCTTTGAGAACGGGGAGAACCGGGCCTTCTTGGACCCATAGTACTTGTCCGAAGCCTTCTTGGGTGAGGATTCTCCAGTATGGCTCTCATGGCTGCGTCTGTCCTCCCTATCCCTTTTGGAGGGTGATCTGGCTCGCTTCCTCAAATCCGCCGTCCAGATCGACTTGGAGCGGGTCAATTCCTTTTCTCGGGGTTGGGGGCCACCTCTACGGCGTTCCGTGTGTCTGTCTTCCCGTCGGCCCCGGTGGTCTGAGCGGGAGGCCGAGCCTCTCTGGCTCGAGAGATTGTCCCCTGTTTCGGTTAATTCCTCGTATTGTTTGTCAAGCTCTTTCTGCTGGATATCTAGAGCCTTTTTCCTGTCGAGGATTATCTGGAGGCGACGTTCTTTCTCAGCCGCCGTCTCCCGGCGAGACTGGGAGGGTGTTGGTCGCCGTGAATAACTTTGCGAGTGTGAAGTTTCCATATCAATGTGGATTGATGGAAATTTTACTTGGGGCCCTCCTTCTAGCGCCAATGTTGACGCCTGGTTTTGTCCGGCTGTCCTGCTGGCCGTCCGGATAAGATACCTGCACAAAAGTCCTAACGGCTTGGGCCGTTGGTGGACTCCTCCGGCGTAAGAGTTAGTGAAGGTTCTCAGAAAGGTCAACAATGGAGGTCCAAGTACTTAATATAGTAGTAAAGTGTATGTGTGCGTAACCCTTTCCTCCATCATTGACTGGGTATTTATAGTGCATACCTGACTCTTACCGATTCCTTTTAGGATTGTCCCTCAACGTGGTATAGTTTGAATAGGAAGGTAATCTCCTAAACCATCTAAGAACCTGACTCCTATTCTAATTCGGATTAGATATAGTAAATAGCCACAGTCCAGATTGGTTAGGGACCTATCCCAAGCCTATCGGACTTAGGAGTCCTCATAAGAATTTGCCAAGCTGATGGTCCGTTGGGCCTAGCCCATCATATATTTACCAGACCAGGCTTAGCGAAATATTCATCCTAACAATGTGTATAAACGTATCCATAAGAGAGTCAAGTCTTGTCAACAAGTGTAAATTATATAAAATAAAATAAGAATTTTATAAAATTTGAATGACTAAATAAAATAATTAATATAATTATAATATAATTAAAGTTATAAGGATAAAAATATAAATAAAAAAAGTGACACAATTACATTATTGATGTCAACCGTTTTTGAGAGCCGCTTTATAAGATAGAAGATAAAGAATTTGGGACAATAATTTATATTTTATTTTTTAAATTATTATAATTTTATATATATTATGTACCTTATTTTGACATTGGGATTCCTATTTAATATATTTTTAAAAATTTAGATAACAGTGGGGTCTCAAGTTTTTGGCGAAAAAGTGTCGTAGATGATGCGTTATCATTATATTAATTTAGTAAGACTCTTATAGTTAAATAGGTTATAAAATATAATAAAAATATTTAATAATACATTCTTATTTGAGATCAAAAAATTTGATACATATAATATTACTCTCATCACTTTATTTGTTCTAATTAATTTTTTAAGATTAAATTAATTAATTTTAAGATTAATAGTTAAATAAATATATTAAAAAAATTAAATCAAATAAATTAATTTTGATAGTATATTCAATATAATTTTTTATAATAATAATTTTGTATTTATATCTAATAAATTAAAGAATAATTTTTAATTCTAAATATAATTAATTTGACAATAAAAAGTAAATTAAACTATTAAAATTAGATGAAGGGGGATATTTAGTCTGGACATACTTGAGGCTGATTTTCTTAATGATATAGTAAGATATTGTTTGGAAATCGGCCTAAACCGGGAACCCAATGCTCTAGACGTGAAGGCCCGACCGCGATGCTCCAAATTCAAATTAAGGGCCCATAGTCACAAATCTTACAAGCACGTTTGAAGGTGACACATGTCCAGATAGTCTGAAGCTGAACGCAATCCTCCTTGGACCGCAAGCTAACACCGAGGCATCCGTGCAGCACAAAGTCAGAATTAGCCCTTAACGCCTAGGCAGAATCTATTGGGCAAGTGGACGACTCCTAGCCAACACATAGCAAAGATGATTGTTTGCGTACCCGATTGGTACGATAAGCCTACAACACGTCGGCTCAGGGAACATGAGTAACGTCATAAATATCATAAACCACCATAAATAATTTATATATACTTATATATATATATATATAAAAGAATGATCTATAACATATATTTTTTATTGATCAAAAATAGACATACATTATGTATAACATCCTTTCAAATACAAATGATCAAGATTAAATTTAGGAAATATAGCTTTCGCTAATAATACTAATTTACGGTAAAAAAAAGATATTATCCACTACTAACACTAACTGGCGTTAATTAGAATAAAATTTTGACATATATTATTTAAAATTTTTGTTTATATTAACTAGAGTTTAGGTTTATTAACTAAGTTTAAGATTTATTAACTAAGATTTAAGATTTATTAATTAAGATTTAGGGTTTATGCATTAAAAAACATAATACAAGTATAATTGCAACATATTAGATCGTGAGTTATGTTACGTATTTTCGTTTTTAACACGTTAAATAATATACTCTCTCCATTTCATATTTATTTGATTTTTATTGATTTTTTAGAGTTAATTTATTGAAACTATTCCTGGTAAAACAAGGGACCTATTTCTCATTTTAAAAGTTAGCAGGAATGAAAGATGGAACAATTACATTTATTACTACATTTTTTAAAAATATTATAACAAAAGTGCATATATAAAATATTTATAAAATTAGTGTATCTTTAATATTTAATTTTTAAATTAGTGCATTGTTATTCCTTTAATTTAGTGGGTAGTTGGTTCCAAATTTCAAATTTCAAAATTCAAATTACTTAACAATATGTATTCCACCAAATACTCTGATAATTTTTTTCTTTCATCTTCTCCAAAATTCCTCCGCCACTTTCTCTTTCCTCCATTTTTCCTCCCTTCCATTTCCTATAAGTTTCAATATATATATATATATATATAAACCACCGTCCTGTAAGTTTTCAATATAACTTCCTGGAAGTTTCAATAAGTTTCCATTTCCTTCTATGTTTTTCCTTCCATTTCCTGTAACGTCCTGTAAGTTTTCAATATAGTTTCATAGAAGTTTCAATAAGTTTCCATTTCCTTCTATGTTTTCCCTTCCATTTCCTGTAAGTTTCATTTATATATATAAACCATCTTCTTCTTCTAGGAAAAATAAGAAGATGCAAAAAAACACCGTCAATGGAACCACCGTCAATCCCTTCTATACCACTGTCAATGATCGGTGTCGTGATGGTGGTGTCAATGATGGCGACAAGTTAATGGAGTTTTTCACGTTTATGGTTGTATTTTTCAATTTCTCCAGGTAACCAAACACTATTATGGAGGTAACCAAACTCTAGTATGGAGGTAACCAAACACAAGTATGGAGGTAACCAATTCCTGAATGTGTAGTAATTAATTTTTCGTGCAGTAAATCCGTGTAACCAAACACTAGTATGGAGGTAACCAATTCATGAATGAGTAGTAACTAGTTTTTTCATGCAGTAACTCTAGGTAACCAAATACAGTTGGTAACCAAACCTTCATATCAAGGTAACCAAACATTTATATCAAGGTAACCAAATACTAATATGGAGGTAACCAAACACTAATATGGATGTAACTAAACACTAGTATGAAGGTAACCAATTCCTGAATGTGTAGTAATTAATTTTTTTCGTGCAGTAAATCTAGGTAACCAAACATTAGTATGGAGGTAACCAATTTCTGAATGTGTAATAACTAATTTTTCGTACAGTAACCATTGGTAACCAAACAGTAGTATGGTGGTAACCAAACACTAATACAGTGGTAACTAAACACTAATACGAAAGTAACTAAGTGTAGGCTAGAGGAGTAATTCGACGCTGCAGGTGAAGAGGCGGGGGCGCCGATGGATGACATGGCCGAGGTCTCAGCCGTCCACGTGGGCCTTGTGGAGGAGGAAGGTGAACACTGGGACAAGGGTGGAGGGAGGTGTGGTAAGGATTTCGATATGGAGATTGGTTGCAGCGAGGCCCATGAAGTAAAGGAGGGAGATTGTGGATTTGATGGAGGAAATAGAGGTGGAGACGATTGGAGGGTGTGAGGCGAGGAGATAGAAAAAGTCAAAATAGAAGAGAGAGATGAAGAAATTGAAGTAATTTAATTTACTTATTCTTGATTTAAGAGATTTGTAAAATTTAATTTACTTCTCCTTGATTTAAGGGATTTGTGAAACTGAAATGATTTAATGTGAGTATATATTACACTCTTTTTGTAATTATTTTGTGAATGCACTAATCTTATATTTTTTTCTAAATTATTGTATATTACTGTAAAAAAACCATGAAAGATCCCCCTCTTGATCTGGCTCTCCAAGTTTCTACTATTAACCGATTAAGCAGAAGTTATTTATAATATTAGCATTTCTTGCTCTTTAGCGCTTTAGTTCAATTGGAGCTAGCGCACTCCTTTTTCTTTCTTGAAGTAAAGTTTATAAATTTAAAATTAATATAATTTTTTTTAATTTTAATTAATACAATAATAAATATTATAAATTATTTTAAAAAAATATTATTCATTATAAATTTTATTATTTCGTAATTTTTAATGAGTCATTTTAATTTTGAGTTTAATAATATTTCAAATTAACTTTAAAAAATTATTAATGATTATATAATTTAGAACGAAAGAGCGGTAAGCAGAAACTTCAAGATCTAACTTGCTGCTTAATTTTTTAAAATGAAAATTTAAAATAGTTGGAGAAAAAATATGGGAAGTTTCACTCCATTATAGACAATAAATAATTTGAAGTGTGAAAAATTATACCATAGAGGCTGCGGGAGATATGCCTCGAACATCAAATTTATACCCTTTGCACCAAAGTCAACAAATATCCACAAGAGATCAATAGCTCATACCATCTTTTGCAAAGTTTGAACTGGTTATTCCTTATGAATTCATATTAGGATATTCACATAACAACGAGGACAAGCATTCAAGCTATAATATTCGATAGATAAGTTTATACACATAAACACCAAACCCAAATTCAAACACAAATTATCATCTCACCATAAAAAAGTGACGCTTGATCCAGTAAATAATGGCTCGCATACAAGTAGAGTTGTCCAATTTTAATACTCGATACCCAAAAAAGAAAAAAGAAAAAACTTTTTTAGTGCCTTCTCCAACCTCCACCTGAAGTCCTCTCAAATACATGTGGCTGCTTTGAAGGAAAGGTTTCTCTCCAGTCTGGGTGTTCAATCAAATATTCACCTTGCCTGTATTAAGCAACAAAATAAGTTATCTTTCATTAATGACCTTCTTCCTCAATAAATATGCTATGCATGTCACAATAGTAACGGCCAGCATTTTCTAAGAGATTTCAAAGTTGAATCCCCAACTTATTTTGATCATTTTAAAACTTCAGTAAAAGAGAAGTGTTGATGAGGAAAGATATTTTTTTAATTTATCTTTTACAATGAATAGATTATAAAAAGATTACAACAATATGTGATAGTAAACAACTATAATAGCAAAGGAAATAACATGATTTCCTTAATCCGTGACTTTTGGGTTTACGGTTGATCGAATTACATTTTAACAGTGTACTAAAATGCCACACCAAATGATTTAAGCACATGGTCTACACCCTAAAGTACCAAAGTAGTATTGTATGCATGTTTGATATCATAAATTCTAATTTAGAAAAAGGGATTGGTTCAGAAAATTTGAGATACGAATTGCCAAAGACAAATCAGACTACATTGTTATTATGGATCCCTCGAAATTTCCACACTTCATTGGACCTAAGCTCAAATGTTGCAGACTGCAACCCGAGTGTTAAGAAATGAGAAATCTACTATCCATACAATAAACCAATAATAGGATAGAGCAGTCAGTACCTTCTTTGATTATCAACAAAATCTGGGCCCTCAGCTGACGGTGAAGTAGAGTATTTGTGGAGAATTTCTGCATCAGAAAGGTGTCGCAGTGTGAAAGCAACACGTAATTGGCATCTGATCCTAACAGATGAAACATATAACAACTTTGTAAGGGAAATCTATAAACCAGAGACTTAATAAGAAAAAACAGAACAGTTTAGGTTTCAGAGGGAAAAATTCGAGCACGGATAACAAGTAGAAAAAGGACAGTATGAGTGGAACCAAGCATAATTCACTACTTCTTTCAGACTTTAAAAGCATTTAAATTAAACATTCAAATACGACAGATTAAAGCAAAAGCTGTTAAAAGTTATCAGGCTCACCGGGTAAATGGAGCAATTACAAATTGATCGGTTCGTGTGTCATACGTCTCTAGTAACCTCCCAGTACAACTAGGGTCCTCAAAAGAAGCAGTCAGTCGGATCCTTCTGACAATTTCATCCGGACATCTCGAAGTTATATCAAAGCTGGCTGGGACGACTGAACCAGTGGAAGGTTCAACCTGCATTAATGTACAAAAGAAACTAAAGACATTATTTTAAAAACAAGGTTAGCAGCATACGTGATTGTGAGTGTGATTTGTGAGTAATTGGAATGGAGGTCAGATCACAAGGTTATGCCCCCCCCCCCCCCCCCCCCCCAACAATTAGTCCAAAAACTAATAAAGGCTTATAATTTATATAACATAAATCAATAAAGTTATATAGTAAAATCACAAGGCTATAAACGCATAAAAATTGAAGGAAGAGGAATAAACTAGGAAGCATAACTAAGTTATAGTAGGCAGCAACGAGATTAACTTTGCATCACAATCTTAGAATAAATTATGTGGAAATTTTCTCTTGCTTTATCTTTACTGATTACGAGTTGAAAGCACGATATGACTTCATATAAGCTTAAGCAATTCCAACTCTACTAAGACTGGAACATCTTAACTGAAAACTATTTGACTTGACTTCGAAAATATAAACAAACATCTAGTGGAATCATATCAAAAGACCCAATAGTCCATAAACTAATAAAATAAGACTCACGGAACACTGTCGACCTATGTCCACCAAACTAAATGTAGAAATTATGCCTACTCTTAACAAAAGAAAATGTATAAATTTGGCAATTTTCCAAGCAACATAAATCATTACCATAAACATAAAGTAAGCCTCCAATAAGCCTAATAGTTCCTCAAGTACATCCTCCATCAACTAGAATGTCCTGGATCAAGGCTTGGGACTGTGACATATACTTTTCAAGTCAACAATCCGAATATTGCTGTGACTTACTAAGATTAATAATGTCTCTTGGTTAGATTCAGCTTCAGTTACTATGTACTATATTATATAATTATAAGATGGTCAATTGTTGATGGGTTTTCATCTACTGGAATTACCAAAGTTTGAAGTCTGAAGACTACTGGTATGTCTATGCTAGGGAATCTGCATTTCTCCTGGAGATTTTAGAGGAGCAGTTGGCAGGCATGGCCAGAAAACACGGTCAACTTATAAGAGTCAAGAGGACAAGAATGATATATAGGATTTAGTAAAATTCTAAATAGTTCTTCATTAAATATTTAAAATAGTTTTCTTTTAACAACTGATCGCGACAGAAAGGCAGTCAACCGGTGCTAATTAGGTTTAATATTCCTGACAGAAGTAGAACTTTTTCCTTTTAAGTTAAGAAGATCAAACTTTCACATGAATTAGTTAGATACAAATATAATATATTGTCATCTTTACAAACAACAAACTTGAATTATTACAGTAAAAGCATACCAACTTGTAACGTGAAGACAGGAATTCATGAAGTCAAAACTGACCAGGAGCCCATCGAATATGGGGAAAGCATTTCCTTGAGAATCCCATCTTGTGTTGTGCCCCAGAACATGGAGAGTTTGAATGTGAAAGTTTACATTGCTCTTTTGCAAAGTTTCAATTATCTTCGTACACAATGAAAAAGAATAGCCATCCAATTTTGCAAAGTACAGGGACTTGGGCCAAACTTGAGGTGAGGCATCATCAAAAGCACCAACTAGATGGACCTGCATACATTTTTGCAGAGGTTACAACTTCTGCTAAAAAAGTACCCAGAGTTAACACATAAAAATCACCATCTAGGCAACACAAGTTTTTAAGGATATAAAAAGCATACATCCAAAACGTCATCAAAATTATGATCAACAACTAATGACAACATCTGGGTGAGGCCAATATCAACAACATTCGGTGAATCCATATGGGCAACAGAGGTCCTGCAATCAAGAACCCGGACAGAGAAAGTAAGAAATTCAAATCAAGCACTTACTAACAAATTAATATGTGTATGTGTATCAATTTTATGCATGCGATACATACATTCCACTTCTCCGGTTTCGAATGACAAGGCCCACACAAGTTGTTGCTTCATCAGTGCCAACTAACTTTCCATAGGAAGAACAATAGAAACACAGATGTTCAGTACATGTTAGTGAAAGAAACATACAAAATCTAGATGTGGAATCAGAATATTTAATTTCTGGCCCTTAAAGAGAATTACACCGATCCTTTCCACATAAAACTTACATAATCGAAGAACAATGAGTCGACAAGCAATGTAAACTCCAATCAGGTTAATTTTTTGCAAGTATATTTTATTAACCACTGCTCATAGCACTTTGAAAAGCTTTTTTACTAAGAAAAATCAGTTTAGCTTTTAAGGTGAACCAAAATTAACTTAACAAATTATAACCGAAACTACACCAACAGTATTACTAATTCTCGCGTGAGGTAGAAGTCACAACTTTACTTTAAGCTTCCAAGGTGGATGCATCCAATCTAAAATAACACCTTATTTTGGTAACAAGTTATAAGCATGACCTGGGGCATATTTAGACCATTGTCCCACATAAGAAGGTAAGGCAGTGAATGACAACAGTCCTACAAGAACATCTCTTCCTGAATCACTTTTGTGCAGTAAACTGCATCATGAGCCACGGTTATACCATCTACCTCTACCGTGCTCTGGAAAAGAATGCTGGTCTTACAGTCTTATCATTCATAGATAGGACATACCTTCTTACTGAAGAACTACCACGGATTACTTGTCCCAAAAATGAGGCACTAGAAGGTCCATCTTGATCTATTTACAGCAAGAGGACAAACCTAATCTCAGGGAATTAAGGGATTGGATTGGCTAGACACACAACTCCAATTATATGACAAGTTCCTTAACATATTACATTGTGTTTACCTACAACAGACTAACTTATTTAGTGCTTGTGTGTGTCAATGAATTTATAGATTATATGTGCATTGCATTAATCTATGTAAAAATTAGCTCTGGTACAATCCAACTGATGAAAAATGAGCAGTTAAATGCAAATTTGAAATTTCATACTAGAGAATTTTAGCTGCCTGGAGAAACAAAGCTATGAACATACATCCACAAGAGTAGGATCAACAGTTGCATATTCTCTTTGAAAAACATAAACACATTTACTAGTTGATTTCTCCAAATTAGATTCTTCAGAAACTGAGAACTTCCTCTCTGAGATAGCGTTGAATGATTCTGATGCAGATACCAAAATAGGGTGCCCCATCAAAACAAGCAAAGCACTACCGTCCTACAAGGAATATGAGTTTCGAGAGCAAGTTATGAGGTAAGCTGAACACTTGAGCCATGATATAGTGAAAATCAATGAAAACTTTTTATAATCCTGATGTGGTGGATGCAGTTGAAAAAAATATTCAGGTACCCCACAGCATATGCGTTGATGAAGCTTTAAGATAATCCAGTCTTCAAGCTGCGCATTATGCACAACTAGCCACAAGGGAGTTATGAACCTTCCCTTCAACTTATTAAATTTCACATAGAATGATCACAGTTTAAATAAGGCATCTCTTACATAACATATTGAATTGGGCGCCCATGGGGATATACTCATGATGAATATGATTAACTCGTTATTGGAAAATGATGAGGCATGAGAGTTATTCTTCACCCCACTTGGATTTTTATTTTTATTTTCTTTGTGTTTGAGGGAGATATATCAACTTCTTAGTTCTTGTTTCAAGCCAACTGCTGACTGGCAAAACGAGAATAAACTTATGAATAAACAGATAGTGACTTCCAGCCCGAGCTGAATAAATTTGGTATATACTTTTTTTTTGGCTAAATAATTTTATATACACTTGCATACCAATAAACAATATATTTATTCACTCTAATATCAGAAATGTTCCGGAGCTGATCTTAGATAGTACTCCATGATCCTCGGTTATTCAAAAAAAGACCCATTTGACAATTTTTTCCCAAAAAAAAAAAGGAGTCCCATGTCCTCAAGTTCACGATCACAGTTTCATTATAATGCCATCATTATTAAACTGAACTCTGAAGAAATATATGTATAAAAACCGAACAAAAATATATCCTTGAAGTTTGTAAAATTTGCAAAAAAAGAGCACCTAAAAACGCAAACTTTCATGCTTGACAAATGCCAACGAAATATACCCCTTCTTTATTTTGATCAATTTTAAGTACACATCGAAATTCCAGCAAAAGGGGCAGACCCAAATCAAAATAAGACTTGGGGAGCCGATTAGAAACTCCTATTCTATTATAAGACCAGAAGGGTGAGGTTTCAAAATAAGGTCCACCCGAAAAAATGTAAATTTTTACAAACTAAAACAGTCTAAAAATCCCGTTTCTATTCTATATTTGAAATTCAGTTCGTATACGGTAAGATATACAAAGAGATGAGAAACTGCCAGGAAAATGGAGCAGGGAGAGGTGAAGAATACCTGAGACGAAGATGGGTCTGTTGTAAATGGAATTCCGCCAACAAATATCATGATTTCGAAGCACAAAAGATTGTAATCAAAGGATCCTGAAAGGGTTTTTATGGAGAGATCCAAAGTTGCAAAGGAAGGAATAGTGTCAAATTGACTCTGGCAAAGCCACACTTTTTTGCTCATGGACTTTACTCTGGTTTGAATTTAGTTGTTGTAATTTTTATTTTATTATTACTCTTGTATAATTTTTTAGGTTAATAATATGATAATGATGTGGATTTAAATTTTAAAAAATCCATATTAGCTTTTTCAACACATCTACGCGAAAAATAAGGGTAAAAAAAATATTTTAACAATTTATTCTTACGCCCTTTTCTCTCTCGATTTAAGTCGACAAAAAAAATTATGAAACCTTAATATTGTTGACTAATCCATGTTGGCTTCTTCGCCGAGTATTGGAATAAATTCGTCGAAGGAGTGAGTGAAAGCAGCAGCTGCTCGTCATTTTTATAAGTCGCTGACCTTACATTAAAGCGTTTGATTTTTATTATGGGTTTTGCATTTTGATAAGTATTACTCTTTTTGGTGGTTTTTGGGTTGAATTAGCTAGTTTTTCTATCTGGTTTCGGGATTTTGGTGATGGACGATGATTCGGGTATATTTCGGGTTTTGGGCTAAATCAGGTTTGTGGCTCTCTCTCTCTCTCTCTCTCTCTCCATATATATATATGTATATATATCTATACATTTTATTTTTTTTGGTTGCTAATTTAAGAGAATTTATAAGTTTGGCTTTGTCAAGGTTAGATCTCAATATCTCATGCACTCAAACCTTATGAGTAATTATTTGGGTTCTTTACATAAGTATATAACTTTTAGAAAATATTTACATAATTAGTATGTCCACAAAAATATTTACACTCTTAGTGTATCCACAAAAAATAATTACAAAACAAATGCCACATCCATCAAAAATTAAAACAATACCTACAATCAAGGACGTAATTGTCACATTCACCAGTTACCAAGCAAAACCAGCATCCAGAAATAAACTTATATTCAACCATTTTCAACATATTGATAGAAACAAAACCGGCAACCACAAATCGTCATTGATATAATGTGCAAACATCTGAAAATCAACCATATACAATAGATTGTTCAAATCATATTCTGAAAAACTATTACGAAGGTAGCCATCAAGCCCAATTTCGTGCTACGGAGAAATACGGCAACAGAAAAAATTGAAATCTCGAATTAAGCAAAGTTGCGGCAACGAATACATCCAGAAATCGAAGAAACCAGAATTCGCCGTTTATAGAAGGTGCATAGATCTGGAAGCAAACATATACAATAGATTGTTCAAATCAAAATCTGAAACATTATTATGAAGGTAAGTAATCAACAATCTAAAAAATGAGTATTAAATCTCATATCTTATCATTGAATCTATAAATGATTGTATGAGTTTTTGTTTTGATTAGTAGCAAGAAACAAAAAAATTAGAATTGTAAACTAAAATAGTAGAAAAAAATATTACTGTATAATGAAAATTTGGTTTGGGTATATCATTCTTCGATTAAGTAAATTAAACATATAAGAGTTTGTTTACATATTTTATAATTCAATATGTAATTGGTCACCAGAAGAATAAGACTCTGTATTTTGATTAGGAACATAAATTAAAAAATGCTGTTACGATTTATGGTTACTAGTCATTAGTTATTTGGTTACTATAATATATTGATTTGGAAACCAACTACTAACCAGTTGCATTTTACTACAACGTAATATGATATGATGGTAACCAATTCCACAAATTTGAATTAACTTTCTCAGATTGGCATTTGTCAGTTTGTTCCCAAGTACTATAGGCATTGTTGTTGCTGCTACTGAGCTTGTATCATTAATTCTTTGTTACTAATATGCTTGATGTAAGTAGGAACAAGTGTTACTAATGATATACTTGTTGTGGCACTACTTCTATTAAGGTTCCTTGTGTCTAACTAGCATATAGTAGTACATATTGCAACTGAATTAATCAAAGTTATATATCCAAACCAGAAAGTAGTTGTATACTGAGCATAAAACTAATATACACAACTCGTTAATTAGCTTGGTGCATTTTTTGGCAACATCGAAAGGTCTATTTATTTATTATCCAGTACATATATGGCAACACTGAAAATAAACATGCATGTTAGTAGCTTGTACTCCTTCATGCACGAAACACACGTACATATATACTTATTAATTAGTTGTTGAATGAAGTATAAATTAATTTAATAATTAGAAAATGTTGCTTGCATGTATATATTATTTTATTTTTAAAAAAAATCTCCAAAACAATATAGTTTTAATAAAACCAATGTGTTTTATATTCATGATTACTTAATATTTATAATTGGTTACTGTATGTTATTCATTTGAGAACATTCAGAATAAAGTGATATTTTTAATGTTTCAGATATCACACAATGGAGATGATTCCAGTTGTACTTTACTACAACGGAACGTGGTCTGATGGTAACCAATACCACAATATTGAAGTAACTGGCATGTTAATCCCAACAACTTATTCATTCAGAGAATTACAAATTTTTGTATGCAATGCACTGAGGCTAGACAGCAACACAACAAAATTGTCGCTCAAATTTCATATTAGAAGCAGCATACCGCCAATCAATATATCGGATGAATCTACATTCATATTCTTTAAGGAAGTTAGTAGAAAATCAGATGAACACGGTAAGTATCCACTGATTACAAAGAATGTATACAACAAATGAGGGACTACAATTGTACAAAATATGAGGAATGTAGAGGGGAATAATATTCATTCTGTAACGCCAATTAGAGTGACACAATGGAATTCATAAATTATACCATTGACAACACAAGAAGAACAAATGGGAACACAATACACTGAACAACTCGCTATCGAAACTGTTTATCAATAATCAGATATACTACAAGACAAATCATTCAAGGAACAACAATGGGATGATGTCATATCAGACCCAAATGAATGTGAAATGAGGGTACATCAAACCTACAAAGACAAAAAAATATTGGCTCAAGCAATAAGACTGCATTCAATACGGCAAAATAGACAACACAAGGTTGAGAGAACGAGTGGAAAAGACTTTGTACTTGTATTCATAGAAAATGAAATGTGCAAATGGAAGTTGCGAACATCAAAGTTTCGAAAAACCAGTATGTTCAATGTGAGAGAATTCAATGACATACACACATGTTCAACCGATATACTGTTGGGAGATCACAGACAAGCAAACAGTAAATTGGTTAGTGAATGTATATTGCATAAATTAACAAATGTGAAAAAAAAGTACACACCAAATGATATTGTCGAAGACATGATTACAGAGTATAATGTGTCTATCTCTTATCAAAAAACATGGAGAGCAAAGGAAAAAGCTTTGGAAAAAGTAAGAGAAAATCCACATGACTATTCTGTCATCCCATCATGGTTACGCATGCTAAGGAAAATAAATCCAGGTAACAATTGAAAAATCTTTATGACTTTAATATTAAATATAGGTAGCCCAATAAAACTTATTTGGTTACATTGATCTAAAATTTTGGTTACCATATGTTATATGAAATTTGGTTACCACTATTTGTATATTGACAATATGTGAATGTCTTTTGGAAACTGTTTATTTTCTATTTCGTTCCTAATGAAATTTTATTTTTGAAAATGGAATTTTACAAACAAGTTTAATTTTGGTTACTGTTGTACTATGCTTTGGTTACAGGGTGCTTGTTGTAAATATGGAGGTTAAATAAATTGATTTTGGGAACATTATAATTGTGTTTTGGAAACTGTTTTTGTTATGTTTGGTCACAAATGCTGGAAAAAAAATTTGTACTGTCTATATTCTTAATTCGGTTACTAATAATATTTTGACAATTTGGTTACTGCGATACACTATTTTGGTTACTAATACATACTGATTTGGTTACTGCTATATGAAGTTTTGTATACCAACTGGTATATGAATTAAAATTTATACACTATGTTTTTAAAAATATTAATCATTATATACATAAAATTCATTTCAGGTTCAATAACAGACCTGGAGTTGGAAACAAATGGTCATTTCAAGTATCTATTTTTTGCCATAGGAGCATCCATTGAAGCATGACATCATTGCTTCCCCATCATTGTAACTGATGACACATTCATACAATCAACGTATGGGTGAACACTTTTAATAGAAAGCACCCATGATGCAAATAAAAATATTGTCCCGATTGCTTTTGCAGTGGTTGACAGTGAAAATAAATTCTCTTGGAGATGGTTTTTAAACAATTTGAAAAAGGCATGTGGAGTTAGAGAAGGCCAATGCATTGTTTCGGATAGACATGAAGCAATTGTATAGGGACTGAACTTTGTGTTCCCCGATGTCATGCATGGCTCATGCACATATCATATCTTGAAAAATATAAAAAATCGATTCAAAAAGCAAGGAGAAGAACTGAAGAAAGCATACAATGGGGGCTTGTAGAGTTTACACAATTGAAGAATTCAACAACTACATGCTTGTACTTGATGAAATTGATGATCGAATAAGAAAATATTTGGAGGAAGAGGTTAAATTAGAAAAATGCACAAAGCTACATGGAAATGTAAGCAGGTACTCAACAATGACATCAAACACAGCCGAATCTATAAACAATGCAATACAGGGAACTTTCTGTTACAACAATGATTGAATGCCTCCGCTATATGGTCCAAAAATGGTATTTCACAAACAAACAAGCAGCACTATCAACATTCACCCTTTTAAAAAAATTGGGCAAATAAAACTCTTTTTTTTTTGTGAGACGATGAGTAATATTTGACAAATAATTTTAGAATATTCTCAAAGTATAAAATTTTACTCCCTCCATCTCAAATTATTATTATTATTATTTTTACTTTTTTAGTCAAATTGACCCTTCTTAGAATTAATAATTAAGCATATAGGAATATGTTTTTAAAATTATAAAAATTGAAATTGGTAGCAAATTGTATCTAGTTTTTTATGATTATAATTTTTTAACGTAAATTTTATCAACAACATAAAAGTCAAAACAAGACATTTTATTTGAGATGGAGGAAGTAACTTATCTTGAAAATGTTTTAAAACTGTTATTTCCAAATGCACTAGAAAGAATCTAAAAAGGGAGATTGAATAGATTATTTTTCTTTTTTTGAAAAAAAAAATGATTTCCAAGTAGTTAAGCAAGTAAAATTTACTTGAATTGCACAACAGAATATAGGTTTGAAAACCCCTTCAAAGATTAAATAAAAATCATAATTTTATATTTAATGAATGTGCAGAAATAAGTCACTAATAAAAACATAGTGACAATAAAATAATATGCAGAAAGTAAACAACACAGATATTTTAAGAGATTTGAGGCACAAAAGTCTACTAATCTTTTCTTTTACCTCGTGAATAAGGATTATCCGCTAAGGATGCGATGGTTACACAAACCAAGGTTTACTTAGAACCAGTATAACAAATATTCACTTAGAATCTAACAAATCGCTAAGACTTGATTACAATATATCACTAAGATCTATACCATCACTAAGAAAAAGATATTATTTGAGGTACTACTGTGTTGCGTTAAATCTTTCTTCAATTGATTTAGCAGCAATTTATGTTTTCCAGAATAGTAGAGTAGAACTTTGAAAACTTAGAATTTCAACACTTTATTTCTTTATCGTTGTGTTCGGTATTTGATGTAGCAATCCTTTTATAACGTCTTCTTGAAATTTGTCTGTTGGATTGTTATTGTTACTTTATTTTATCTAAGACACTTGTCAAAATTCAAATATTTGACTTCAAATTTGTTGTTTGCTTGGACCATCTCAAGTCGTTTTATTCAGTATTGTACCTAGTGCAATAGTAAACACATGTCATTTGTTCTTGTAAATATCTAATTTTTTGTAAACAAAAATATAGTGAAATAATATTATAATATTAGTAAAAATATTTAATTTTAAAAATAAATTTTTTATACAAAAATAAATATTTTAAAATCGGATATTTTTTAAATTAAATCGGACCGACTTGCGGACGGTTACAATTTTTGACTGATCGGACCGTTGTCCGGGCCAGGTATAATAACCATGGTCCTAACCCACGAACAGTCACCAATTGTTATGACCCATGGGACTTGTGGAGCATCAAATTTGGTTTTGCGCTACAAAGTTTAAAATTTTAAAGTTGGAACTCATTCCAAAAAGGAAACTAATTTGAATTTTTATTTTAAAACAAACAAAAAATAAAACTCCTCCCAAACCCAAGATTACCCGCCACCATTTACACATCAACACCATGGCTATGCCTTCTTCTTCCCCACCAAATCCTCCCTCCTTCACAGCCGCAACCCCTCGTCTGTCCTCTAATCCACCACCACAATCCGCAAACAAAACCCCAATTCACCAGCACTCTGTCGCCGCCTCTACATACCCTTCTCACCGCCAACAACCCCACCTCAATTATCAAAATATTGCCCCAAGGGTCCCACAATTAAGCAAAGCCCACAACCCACCACCGCCAGCACCGGCAGCTCAGGGGATTCTTTACCCACTATCCTCTTCCGGCCGGGGATTCCTCCCAATACCCACTTCAGCCGTGGATCAGCCAATCACCACGGCTAACCCTGGCGGCTTCCCTCCTCACTCCTATGCTCCCAATTCGGCTCGTGTGCCATATGGGTGTCAGTCAGTGCACTTGATCCGGCCGACCCATATGCAGAACAGTCTTGTTGGTTCTACTGGTGGTATGGTTAAAGGCATCCCAGTTTCCTCGCATCCCAAGGTTTGAATTTTACCTTTTATTTTTTTTTCTAAGTTTTTTGATTTTGTTAATTAAATGGAGATTCTTTTGATTTCACCTGATTATTTGATGATGAGTGGTTTATAATTAGCTCAGAGTGAGCTGGATAAATTTGTCTCTTTGACGTTTGTAAATTCAAGAATTGCTGCAAGTGAACGTGTATGATGAAACTCAATCTATGTAATAAATTTCTGCTTAAATTCAAGTACTTTCTCCCGTTTGACTGGTTTAGGCTTTGATTGTGTTATTGAGATATGGTTAGGCGTGATTTGGTATTTTTGAATCTTGGAGTGGAGAATAAATGATCTTGGCTTGACACTTTATTTTTTTAATTTAAAAGTCCATATTATTGGCCCAAAACCACTGTAGAAGGGGAGGTGAAATGTACTCCGAAATCATTTTTAAGTCTGATGACAAATTAAGAACAACTATATAGCCCTTTGTCCTTATAATGAATCCAAGATATTTAATTATCTGATATATTATCTTTATTAATAAGAGAATTGGGCATAAAAAGTTGTGCATTCTATTACCATGAGTACTGAATGTTATAATTGTTACCTAAGTCAGCTTTCATGTGTATATGGGAAGATTTTTCTGAGGCAACCAAATTAATATAATCCATTCATCAGACCTTTTATTTTTTTCACTTACTTACGTATTGAGGAAAAAGTAAGTCTATGACTCTCTCTCTAGACTTATACTATTGAATTAATCCATGCATGCCGCCCTTGTATTTGTTGTGAAACCTCTCTATTATATGTGTGGATATTTCATATTAGAAACTTTGTGTACTTTGGAAATGTTAAAGTAAAGATAGTGTGAACCAGTTCAAGTATACACCTCCTTTCTTAATATATGACTATATCTGATTTTTTGACTAGCTTCTATTAAGGACTATAAGAAAGGAAAAAATATTAGGGAGAATGGGAGCTCAACAATCTCTTAAAAAAATTGTGAGCAGCCTAGTATCTCTATTGTAATAAAGGTAAAAAGTTAACCTGTGTATGCTCATGGTACAACATGTAAAGCAGGGCTGCTATAAGCTCCTGTGGACGCTAAGTATTATTTATTTGTGAATTGTTGAAATTGACAGTTTGCCCTTTTATTTCCAGTAACAGAAAGGTTGTTACAAGTTTGAAGGTACTTAGATGAATAAAAAAGATTGTCATACACATTGTCTTAAGGATGTTCAAATTTTTATAGGTATAATATTTATTTCAATAAGCATAGATTTCTTGAGTTTCTCATGAAATTCTAGTTGTTGGCTTTACTTGTTATGACAGTTGGCAGGTAGGCCCGGAAGTTAATTGATAGGAAAATTTTCATTGTATTTGATATATTTTAGGTTATTAATAAAAAATCTTCCTTTTTGTGATGGTATTTCCTTATATGCTCGAATATTTATAACATAATGATATACTAGAGAAAGTTGTACATGCTACGTGTATAGTGTATACATGTTTTTTTATCTGCTAATTCTTTTATTTGGGGTTATATATATATATATATATATCCACTTCAGACATTCTGTAATGCCCCAATCCCAAATTCCACTTGCCCTATGTGTACCAAGGATCTTACAGCCCACCATAGGCCTAATGCAAAAGTCATGAATTTTAGGTACACATGAGTAGTGAGTTTGGCCTTATAAGAGCCTATGCTCTTCTTATTGTCACTGATGTGGCATGTTAAAATCACCCCACTTTAAGACTTGACATCCCCGTCAAGTCCCAAACAATATACAGATTCAATCTCGAGCATGTTAGGAGTTTAGAGGTGACTCCTTAGGGTTCTAGAGGTGGCTTCACTGTCCTCTTTGGTGTAGCACTTAGTCCCGCATAGCACTCAGGTCCCACACTTACGGTTGAATGATGGCTCTAATTCCATTTGTAATGTCCCAAGCCCAAATTCCACTTACCTCATGTGTACCACGGATCCTACAGCCCACCACAAGCCTGGTCCAAAAGTCATGAATCTACATGAGTTATGAGTTTGGTCTTTATAAGGACCTATTCTCTTTTTATTGCCACTGATGTGGGATGTTACACATTCAGTAGCGGGTTACTCTCGAGTCTTGAGATTAGTTATATTCTATGTTACATGGACTCGGATGGAGTGTCCGATTGGACATAGTGTTTTGAAGAGTTCGACAAGGGTACTTCTCAATTTTGCCAATTTTTTACACCAAAAGGAAGTGTCCAGAACTTCAAGTATTAAGTGATGGACACGGGTACTTTTGAGTAAAGTGAAGAATCCGTATAACATTGTTTAAATGAGTTACTGGTAATTATCTTTGCATGTAAGGGGGAATCTATGTACAAGAATAAGAGTGACATGGCTTCAACAGTATGGTTACACTGATAGAAATGTTGTTATTAACTATTGAACAAAGTTTTTTTTTTTCTTTTTCTTTTTCTAAAATCATCAGTTTTTAGGTACTATTATTTTGAACATCACTTGTAAGATCGCTTTAGTGTTGCATCAACAGTTTTGATCAAGCCAACTTTGTTGGTAGGCAGGTATTGCACAATAGTGTTTGTTGAGGAACTTATCAATTATCTAACAGCTTTTTCATTGTTCCTGAATCAAATGATCTAGAAGTTATAGCAACTTTGAGGTACTTACTATTGGGATAGGTCCAATATTTAGCAGGACAGAAACTGCTGTATTCATAATGTAACTGCTCGTCCGATTTAAATATGTAAAACAAGATATATTCACTGTTTCAATTGACTTTCACTGTGTGTAATGTTCTTTATCCTTTTTCAGTCTTGGTTGGAGCACGAGCTATCTGCATCAAGCCCAGTAAATTTCCATAAAACTAGAATCACTGAAACTGATCTTTCTGTGTTGCTTTGTAGTTTTTCTCTTTGGAGAGTTCTTATTGTTGGGTGTTAACTATATTGATGTTATATCTGTATCTTTCCTACAATCTTTGTATGTCATATTTGTCAGATTTATGGTCCTCTTATAGCTACTTTTTGTAGTATTCTAATATATTGGTTTCCATGTTCTAGGCTGCTGCTTCTCCATCTTCAGTGTCCGATACTAATGGGTATAAAGACACAAGGTATCGTTTGATCCCAAATATATATTCTTCTATCAGTTATCTTCATTTATGTGCTGGTAATCCTTAGTATTGTTGATTGTTCTACTTTGATGTTGACTGAAGGGATAGAAATAGGGATGACAGTCTTGCCGCAGTTAGAGATCGAAAGGTGAGCATGCATTCTTGTTCTTTTATTTGATTGGTTACATATTAATTTCATTTTGGCATATTCTGTCAATGAGAAGAATTGATACTAAATTGAGGATGTGTATCATCTTGATTGTTGAAGATGTACAAACCCAATTAGACAAGTTTCGAACCCTCCCACCAAAAGAAACATTTATTCCATTAAAAAATATATAGAACTCTCTGGTATTGTCTTGCATTAATATGCACCATCTATTTTGGAATTTTAGGAGACAAAAAAACTAGTATATAAAAGATGCATCACATTCGGTGGTACTTTCTTCGTCACCTTGCAATTCTATAGTTTCTCAGGTTTATAATGACTTACCTTACCCAAACTTTGGCTGCACTCCTGAACTTAACTTCCTTTTAACAATTAGGTGAATATACGAGTTGTACTTATCATTGGCCCTACCTAAATATTTCAAAAAAGAAAGAATGATGTGAGAACATACTCTGTGTGTGTGTGTGTACTCAGCAACACCTGATTGACCAGGATTACTCATATAACATATCAAGATAAACCTTTCCTGTTGATGTAATTAACATTCTAAATTTAATCCTCTAGCTATAGTGTTTATTTTCACAAGTTTGCTTTCGGAATTCATATTTTAGGTCTGATTATAGTAGTATTCTACGTGTTTCATGCCTTTGTTTCTGTTTTCAGGTTAGAATAATTGATGGTGCTTCTCTTTACGCCCAATGCCGATCGTGGTTGAGGAATGGATTTCCTGAAGAAAGTCAGGTTTGTGCCATGGAAACTGTGCTATGTATTATTTGTGCCTTCTTTTACTGCTTTTCTTTCATATGAATAGTTCATATCAATAACCGAGAGGTCAGAGATTACAGCAAGAGAGTATTCTTAAAAGTGTTTACACATATATTTGTGAAAAGTTTCTTAATTTTGTATGTGGAACTTAATTCAATCCTTCTTCAATGTACCTAGACAGATTGAAGGAGCAAAGTTGTTGGCTGCTTTCATATAAGTAGGAAGTACATATTACTATCACAGATAACAAATAGAATATTCTTAAAAGCTTTATACTCATATATTTGTGAAAAGTTGGTTAATTTTTTTTGTGTAACTTAATTCAATCCTTCTTTAATTTGCCTGGACTGCAAGACTAAAGCCTGTTCAAAACATGAAATTTAAGATATTACCTCCATTCAACTCCCTTCCCCCACAGCACCCCCTTTAATGAAGAATGTGTATTTCTGAAAAAGTAGTTTATTATTCAAGATATCTTTTATGATAATCTAGATTCAAGCACAAGAAAATTAATGATGTTATCTACAAATCTTGTAGCTGGAATAAATTAAATACTTCCGGTGATTTTTAATGTATTTCTTGCTTCCCATTCATTTGTGTGGTATTTATTCTTCAACATCAGTTGTAAGCTGTCATTGCTATCACCATGATGTAGCTTTGTTTTGAAACATATGTGTGAGGTAAGATCCAGCAGTTAAGCACTAAAAGTTCATAAATATTATTCTACAGTACTTTGCTTTCAACTAAACTGATGAATATCCTTTCTTGTGCTTGTCATTTATTAAGTTATACCAAAAATAAGAGTGAAAGATCCTGATTTTATAACTCCGGTGCTGTAAGTTGAAGGATAAGCGATCTGCAAATAAGATCCATAATTATTTTTCCTCTGACTAGGCAAAAGTTATTCAACAAAGGTTTCTTAAACCTTTCAACACAAGCTATAGAACTGTAGTCAAATGCTACAAACCAAATTGTGACCTATATGGTTGAAGAAGTTGGTACAATTCCCCATATCAGTCCTTGCTTTGACAGTGTGGCTTCATCCTATACAAAACTATCATTGTTGCTTTTAGTGCCAACCAGTGGTTTGTCCAATGTCCCCGGACAATAGATAGGTCATTATTCTCTTTATTGAGATATCCGTCTATTTGTAGTTCTACTTCTTCAACTCCTTTGAGTCGGTGTCCATTATTTGATAGAAAGGACTGTGGAGTTATTTTTTGTGCCAGATTTCCCATAATTATATTGTTGTTACAATATGGATGTCAGAATTTGTGTATACAGTTTACTGTATTGACTATTTGTCTGGTTTAATTTTTGTAATCGGCTTTTTTTGGATTTTGTTCTTCTGATTGCATAATGTATCTCATTAACTTTTATGCTTGGCAGCCACAATATGTGGATGGTGCGAAGTCTCTTCCCAGACCTTTGCCTATGGCTATACCAATGGCTGATGCCCACTCCCCGGAAAAAAAGGAAGGTGACAACGAAGAGGAGGTCGGTATTTATATTTATTACTTGCTTATTGTATTGTTTTTCCTTTCATTTGTTTTTCTCCCTTTTTATTTTATACTATTTCTTTAGATGGTGATATGGTGTTTAAGTGCAAAATTGTCAGGCCAGGGATAAACTGGGAAATAGGACCTAGTAACTTCTAGTAGGTGTCATCTGTAAGCACATGGCACATGGGGTAGTTAGTTATATTTGAGTGAAGGCTAAGAAAAGTAGTGTAGGTTAATAGCTTTACTTTTCAACATTCTCTTTTTATAAATAATTGAAACCGAGAATTATTTTTCAAGCATTATGAATTAAGTGAATGAATGAAATGAAGAGATGCTTGTTTAAGCTTTCTCCTTATTTTTCTCTCTCTCCTCTTCCTTATGATCTCAGCGAAGAACACTGAGATTTCTATCATTCTTCCTCCCAAATTTTGTCTGATTTCTCTGTATCTCTTAGTTTCTTTCTATCTATCTCTGTTTCTATCTCTAGTTTCTGGCCAAGTACCAACAGGGGCCGAACAAATTGGTATTAGAGCTCTAGGTTTTATCCAAACTCATCATCTTCTTCCTCTAATCCTTTGTTTTCTTCTCTATCTTCAACCTCTGATTTTTGCTTCTTTACGTCTTCTATTTGAATTCTATTTATTCTAGTCTCTTATATACTTTTAAGACTTTAATTCCAGCCCAGAAACACCAGCAACATCCCCAGATTCCAGCCACAAAGTAGCATAAAAAACAACTTTTGGTGCTCTTTTGCCGAACCTGCAACTCAGCAAATTCAGGTGATTAGTCACTTATTTCAGTTATTAAACTCTTCTAACTCACTTGTTTCAGTCACAAATAGATAGCCCAAGCTATATTTCTCATAAACAACAACACCCAAGCATATTTCAATCCATAAATTGCTACTTCTTCTCTGTCCGCAAAAATTTTCAGATTTTGTGATATAACCTTGTTTGATCTGATTTTGTTTGTGTTCAAGTGACTTGATTTACTTGTCTAGCATATTAAGTATCAGTACAATAGATTGAAAACCAAAAAAAATCAAAATCTAGTCCTAAGTTAATTTTTCAGTCCATAAACAAACAGTTTCGGCTATATTTTTAGTGTTAGTACTTATTACTACACCGGTAATTGGTGTTTATGCTAAATTTTGATCTATTGGTGCTTGTGCTTGTTTTGTGTGCTCACTTAACTCTTTAAAATTCAACTAAGCTGTAGCTGGTTAAGTTTACACTTTGTTTCTAAATAGGATTTTGCTTCATTGAGGAAGTCCATTTTTCACTTAAAAAACTACTCAAGTTCAATTACTCTAATTTTAAGTAGAATTTCTACTGCTTGAATTTAGTTTTTACATTCAAAATCACAATTGTTATATGATTTTCCTTCATTCTAAAATTTTTGTTATCATGACTGGACCATCATAAATGTTGTAGCAGGACTTTTTGAGTTACAGAGAGTATATAAATGAGAAGTTGCAACTTATTAACGAGAAGATAGACTACTTCATAGCTGGTATGAATGCGCTCTTGAAGCAAAAAGGTTCAGATTATATGGTGGATTTTGTTAACCCTTTTGGAGATAAAAGGAAGGGCAAGTTGCCAGTTCACATAGGCCATATAGAAGACAAGGGATTTTTTAGAAATCCTAGCCATGCTGAGAAGTTAAGGGCCAGAAAAATGAAGAAGAAGATGATGCCAATGGAGGAGGAGGGAAAGGAACTTAAGCATCTCAAGCTTGTGTTCCTATCATTCACTAAAGCTGATAATGCTAGAAACTGGATCAAGGAATGTGAAGAAACAAATGTGAAGGAGTTTCTATATATGATGAGCATGATGAATATAAGGGGACTCTAATATTTGATGATGCTAGGAGTTGGGTGCAGGACTGTAAAGAGGCTCCATGTTATGATCCACCCACCTATGATGAGCCACCACAATATGAAGGTAATCAATTTTTTGATAAAATGATAACAACATTCAACTGTGTGTTACACAACCAAAATCTGAAACAGAGTTCTGGAATAATGAAGTCCCAGTGTTTGACAATAATCTTGAAGTAGAGCAAGGATTCATGAAGGTACAGGGAGTGTTGGCACTTCCTGAATAACAACAAAGAGTTTCCAACTGTCAACTAGCCTAACATGCTGCAAATCAGGCCAAAAAATGATGACTGAGTCACTTACATTTCAGCTCCACAAGGTCCAAAGATTTATACAGATTTTTTTGAGAAAAGAGGATTCACTTTAGGTGATGTTTGCCATCCAAAACAGTCTAAAAATGTCTGGTTTGCATCTCTTGATCCTTGGCGAGATAAAGTGGAAATGTTCATCCAGAACACACACTCAGAGAAAACCAGAACAACAAATTTCTTTCCTTATGCCTATCCCGAGTATGTTAAAAAAGTTAGTAGCCTATTCTCCAATCCTATGATCACAATAAGTCCACTAAAAGTTTTGCAAACCAGTCTATCTTCCCTGCCAATACACATGTAAATCAATCTCAGTTCCTTAGTAACAGCTCCACCTTCTCAAACATCCTTAAAACAGCTTCCCACTTGTCATAAGAAAATGCTTTAGATCAAAGACTTAGTAGAATTGTTAAGGGGATTTGCTACAATGAGTTTAGCATGGATTTCCTTAATAAGTACATGGAGAATATTGAGAATAGTTTTAAGGAAGCTATGATGAACAAGAGCACTTGCATTTTCTCTGATGTTGTTCTTGTTGGATACTCTATTGGAAATTCCCAGGTTCAGAAGTTATTGCAGGACCTTTTAAATCCTAAGAAATTCTACAAGAGCAATGATTATGGTAAGGCTAATCAGGTTAAAGTTTTGAACGGCAAAAGCAAGGAAGAGGTGACCATAAACTAGGAAATCCTGCCCCTTAGTGACTTCAGAATATATTCCCTATTCAAGTGGAAAATAAAGGAAAATAAAAATTCTTTGGAAACTTGTGTTGTAACTCCATTGATGCAACACTTCTATATTGTGATGTAGCCCTCAAAATAGCAAAAATGTGCACTTATGGTTCAAGAAGCAGTATCTTGTCTTTACTTATTTGAGGTATATAAGCAAGAACTCCAAGATAGGTCAGTTTGAGGTCAAAGTAGCTTGGAAGAACTTAAAGGAAATGAGCATTCTATTAGGAGCAAAGAACACTTGGAGGCTACTACCAGTTGAACCTTCTTCAAACAGATTCAAATGGGTCAAATGTCATCTCAATAGGATAAGGTCATGGAATAATCGCATACTAGTTGTTGCACTATGGATAAGTGTGTATACTTGTGCGTCAAAGAAGTGGAGCAGTTCTTGTGCAAAAGAAAGAATATCCACTGCTTATGAGGGCAAAAGTTTTCAAATTCAAATTGGGGTAGAATCTTTCACATATCATTGTACTTCCATGACATTACTTTGCAAAGAGTAAATGTTTTTAGCAAGAGGTGCAAATGATACAAGATAGCATAATTGTTGTTAGTATGAATGGAGAGGATTCATCCTTTGGCAGCTATAAGTGGTCACTCTTTAAATGGAAAATGAAGTAAGAAGAATGTGCAAATGACCTCAGAGTCTCTCCTTTTAACTATGGGGTATTCCTTGAAATTCAAGGGGAACAACAGCTGAAAATTCAAGAAGGAAATTGTACAGTAAGACCTTTCATTGAACATGTGGACATGCCTTGTAATGGCAAAGTTTTAATGAACAGACTCCAAAGTTTCATCTTTAATTCGGAAGGAAATTATGTAGAGACACCAGCCTGGGTTACAACTGTTTTGTCTTGGTACAAATTCATGAGGACATGAATGTTTTAAAGGAGGAGGGAATGTCAGGCCAGGGTAAACAAGGAAATAGGACCAACTAATAGTAGATTCTAGTAGCTGTCATATATATGTAAGAACATGGCTCATGGATGGTTAGTTATATTTGAGTGAAGGATAGGAAAAGTAGTGTAGATTAGTAGCTTTACTTTTCAGCATTCCCTCTCTATAACTAGTTGTAATTGAGAATTATTCTCCAAGCATTATGAATTAAATGAAGAGAAGCTTGTTTAAGCTTTCTCCTTATTTTTCGCTCTCTTTTCTTCCTCACAATCTGAAATTTCTATCCTTCTTCCTCCCAAATTCTGTCTAATTTCTCTCTATCTGTCAGTTTCTCACCATCTCTGTTTCTATCCATAATCTCTGGTTAGGTACTAACAGGGGCCTGACAAAAATGAATAGGAATAGTAGTTGTGAGTAAGTATCATGAAGTAGGAAATACAGATATGATGTGGGACATGTTAGCTAGAGATTTAGCAACTTAATATTACATGGACTATTGCTGTAAAAATTTGTAATTATAGGGTCTGAAAATTATTTAAAGTATGTAAATTGTTTTGGTCAATATATGTAAATTGTTTAGTCAACCTATAGAAATCATTTGCTAGTAAATCCTTCGTGAGGATGATACAGAACCTCATTTTATTTTTCTTTTGGCCTTCTATAGGCATCTGAATTGGACCTACTTGAAGTAGGCAGAGTACAAATCTGTTTCAATTGCACTATGTTTATTTATTCTATTATTATATACTAATTCAATGTTTTAAAGCTTGAATGATTTATGTAATGCTTTATTTATACTCCTCTTAACATTTATCACAGTTCCAAAATTTTCGTTGTGATTCTTTTATGATATTCAGCTGCAGCCGTGGCTCCTTTCTGAATATTAAGAATTAAGCATACTAGAAGAAAAATAAGTAATTTGATGGTATATAGTTGTTCTTTGGATGCATTTAGTATTAGGATAGGTTGTGTTTATAGTTATTACTGTAGGCAATTAATTCAAGACCCAGGTTGTCGTTATGGGTATCAGTTTGTATTGTCCAAAATTTTGTTCTGTTCGAGTCCAATTGAGAAATAATTTGGGAAACTCTTTTCGGATTGTTATAGTGACTAGCGTTCATTCTGTCAAATGTTATGAGGTACAATAATTGTTCTTCCGAACTAGTACGTAGACAGTCTCAACAAAAATGGAAGTTATCTGTTGGGGAAGACGAGGTACAATAATTGTTCTTCCGAACTAGTAAGCAGACAGTCTCAACGAAAATGGAAGTTATCTGTTGGGGAAGATGAGATTATTTTAGGGAAGCAACTTTTTTTACTCTCATGATTCGTAATGAGGATATGACTCTGGTACATGATGCTTAATACATATGTAAAATGACACCTTTTTTGAGTCTTTGAGCAATCCCAAACCTCTGATTTAAATCCCTCTTATTACTTGGACGACTGTTGGGGTTTGACATCAGAAAGTGTTTCTAGAATGTCATATGCATAAACTTAGGAGGGCATTTGCGATCTATTTCTAAAACTTTAGAAGCTTTGCAATCTAATTCTAATGTCGTATTGGTTAATTACTCTGAATGGTGTTTGATTAGTCTCCTTAAGTTGCTCAATCTATGTATGCACCAGTGCTTTCCTTCTTCCAACATACCCATAGAAGAGGGAAATAAATAAATAAATAAAGGAAGTGAGGAAAGGAAGCATCAATTTAGAGAAGTCTCGTCAGTGGAGCTAGCCTTAGGACTCGGTATTTGAAATTGTCTCAAGGATGAAAAAAATCAATTATATGTTAACATCCAGAAACTTTAAAACTTAATTAACACAAAAGGACCAGCAGCAGCTTGAACAATTTAAGAGATTTCAAATTCTTTCTGGAAATAAATTAATATGTTTGTGTTTCTACAAAGGATTTTGAACCTAAAAAGTGTTGGCAGCAGACAGATCTAAGAATTTAGTGCTTTATTTTCCCTTTTTTAAAATTTTATTTTTGTGTAGATGATTGTGGAGATAATTTATGATGGTGAATGACTGAGTATAGTCTTTCCCATAAACAGTTTGTTTCCAAAAAACAGAATTGATTTATTGAGACCAAAATTATGGGGCAAGTCTTTATGGCCAAAATTAAGGGGCAAGTGTTTCCTTTTTGTTGCTTGAGCTTACTATAGAATGCTTATTTTTATTAAATTTGGGTTGTAACCATTGTCGCTCTCCTTGTTTATATTTTTTGAACTGCATTAGAATGAACTTTGATATTGCTCTGTTTAAATTATTGCCTTTTTGGTTATCTTGGGGAATGCTGATAATTACTTATCCTTAGAGTTTGGATTTCTTTGTATCTTCATCTGTTTCTTAGTTTCATTAGAGAAGTAAATATGTTCCATTTGTTAATTTTCTTTCAGGATGAGGAAGATGTGGATCATTTATCTCCAGAAGAGTTATTGCAAAGGCACATAAAGCGTGCTAAAAAAGTTCGGGCAAGGTATACATCACTAATTATCATTTTTGTTCAAAGATATCATTTCCGCTCCAAGATGTAGTATTGTATGCATTTAGAAAATTTTAATGAGAAAAATCTAAGTCAGTTTCTCTAATGCATCTAATGTAATAGGAATATAGCTACGAAATGAACATGTGTAGTTCCCCATATTAATGGTATATCTACTTTATTGTTTTGGTAAACTATGTCTACTATAGTATACACACACACACACATTATTGCTTATTTGTAATACTCATATTAGCTGTGTAGTGAATATGGATTGTTTTCTGTATTGATGCCAACTGATGTAGTAAAACTCAGATTGGTCAGTATGTCTAAACAGCATCAACTTTTTAGGCTTGAATTAAAATATAATGAGGCCAAACAGAGGCTCATTTAACTTTTTAAAGAGGATTTCCTCTGTCTCGCATTAATTGATACACTTTTAGTATGTAACAGTCCAAACACACATTTAAATATTATATTTTTATTAAATTGTAATATAGATTAAATATAACATTTGAATTTTTTTAATATTTTTTTTGATAATGTAGAGTATCCCAACTGCAGTCGGACTAAGTCTTTCTGCTCGGGCCAGGCTTTGCGCACAGGCTCCGCTTAAGACATGGCTTCGTCCTGAAACGTGCGATCCGTGGCCGAGTTAACCATTTTGGTCTCCAAGTTTACGCAAGATTTGTTTTTTTTTAATTTAAATTAATTTACTATTATCCTAGTGGGTAGAATCGAACCCTACATGAAAAGAATGCCATAAAGGCTATAGAATAGCACCTCAACTGAGGCTATAAATAAGGCCATAAAGCTATAGATAGAATAATGCCTCCATTGAGGCTAGCAAAGAGCGTCTCCACTGAGACTCGAACCCCATGACTAATCTCATATAAGAGAGGGTAGGATACAATTGGAGCTAGAGCTCGTTGGTCAAGGTTTTTGTTTTTGATACTAACAAGTTTGTTATATTTGGTTTCTCAAAAATGATGATACCAGCGCATCACTATTTGAGGCTTGAGAATTTTTGAATCTTTGCAAAGTTGTACCACTTTATTTTGTTGGTAATGGAAATATAATGCTAAGATTGTAGAAGTTGACAACAACAGTCAGTCAGATGCTACGTCCTCTTTTACCACCAGGGGAGAAAAGTCTTGCATCAACAGGAACCTCCCTAGAAGTACCTTGGCTTAGTCAGCGTATAAAAGTTTTTTGCAGTTCTAGAAACCCATTTAGCATCTGCATATTTGGAATTATAGCAGGTCTAGAATCTATATCATAAGATGGATGTTAGAATGTACGGCTGTGAGGTTGGAGGCTCTCATTGGAAAAATAATGAAAGAGAACTAATATACAAGGTATCCCATAGAGCTCATGGCTCAAACTTTTACGTCAAAATTGAGTTTTACGTGTGTATTGAAACCTTTCCATGAGCGCAAGGAGGGCAGGGGCACTAATTCTCCACTACCCCAGATAAGTGGTATAAGGTAGGCAAGATATTACACTCCAAGTAGTTAACTGTTGGCATCTCTAATCGGTTGGACTCTTTAGTACCTGTTCATGTGGGGTTCCAGGAACAGGTGAGGGCGATGCATTGTTGACTCCTTTTCAGTAACAATTCTCAGTGGTGGTATTTCTTTTTAACGACATCAGCACAAAGATTTCCCCTTTCATATGGTTATTGAAATCTTATGTGTGCCATGTAATACATTATTTCAGCGTCTTAAGTTGGATTTGGCTAGTGTTAGGAGCCTATAATTGATCAGTGATTTAGTTTGCCTAGAATAGAAGTTCTTGATTACTATCTTTCCATTAAAAATATTTCTTTGCAGCATCTAAGTATTTGATGTTCTTTTTGTAGTCTAAGAGTGGAAAGACTGCAACGAATCGCAAGGTACAAAACTAGGCTTGCTCTTCTCCTTCCCCCGATTGTTGAACAACAGATCAGAAATGATACGACAGCTGCTGGAAACTAAAGCACCTTCATTGACCCGACTTCCAGCTAGATATCTGTTCTCTCATTTAGATCGAGCCTAATGAGTGTATTTTGAAGATAATAAATTTGAAGCATGCGGATTGATGGATTTCCGTGGGGCTGATAGTACTAACAGAAACAGAACTAGTTCTATCTTTGAGTGTACTAGTAGTGTGTTCTTGTAGTTATGTTCAATTGTGCAGTCATAAAATAGAATTGAGAGCGAGTTCTTTAGACTTCTGTCGAAGAACTCTTTTTCTTCAAATTATGAAGTTGGGAGATTTCGATGAATGATTCATATGTATTGATTGCCATTGTGGCTTGAGTTTTTAATTTGTATACAATGAAAACCGGTTACAACTAATTTTGTGTCTAATGGAACATTTTGCAGTATTTAGCCTATTTTTTGACAATCAGTTTCACTCCTGTTATATGACTCCATTTGTTTTAATTGTCTGACCAGTTAACTTGATCCAAACAAACTTCTTCACCCCATTATGACTTTGGTAACTCTTTGTTATATATTCTCAATTTTATTTGAATATCATGTGTCTGCCAGTTCAAAGTGGTAAATAATATTAACTGTTTCATTGTATTAAATTTTTACCCTTTCCTAGCGGGGTGTCAATGTCGCATTCAAGCAAATATGTTGGGGTTGGTGTGAGTTAACTTGCTTTAATTCTGCAATCACAATCTTTGAAATGGATCGTAGGAAATAATGGTGAGATAAGCCCCAAGGCCAAAATACATTGGAGGCCCAAGGTGCAATGCCTTGAGGCCCAATTGTTGGGTCAAGGATCCACTTGTCACCAAATAATTGTGCGCCGAAGTTGCAGCCCAAGGGGGTCTCATTGGATCCCATCAGCCGCTTGCACAAGGTGTGGAGCAGTTCGCTCCTTGATGGGATAGGGCGAAGGCAAGCCATGGACTCCTATAAATAGGGGTTTCTTACTGACTAGATACTCTTTACATTTGAAATTATATATCGACTCTCTTTTCTTTCTACTGACTTACACTCATATTAAAGGCGTCCCATGGCAGCTCACAATATTGTGCAGGTGGTGGAAGGCGAGATAATTACCTGAAGGAACTGAGATTATCATTTAGGATTCCACCTCCTCCAAATAAAAAATAGGCCATGAATTTATATATACCCTACAAAGATATCTTAATATATTTTCTCTTCTTTTTTTCTTTTTAGTTTACGGAGACATCTGTCGATAAGAAATAAAATATAACCCTAAACAATTAAACCCTTTACTTAACTGTTAACGCTTGAATTTGTCGGGACGCTTGACCACCGTCAACAATACTAAACTTGATAATGAAACAACTGAAAGCTTGATGGCTTGGACCGTCGGGGGTTAGTTCCGGCGTGAGAATAAGTACAAGTTTTAACAAATGTTAACAATGGAGGTACTTAGAGCTTAGTAGGTAAATTTGTCATAACAATGGAGGTCTTTCTCTTCTAACCGTTAAGATTTGTAACGACTACATCAGAGAAGTAATGCACATCTTCGTCATGTTTGGTAATCGCCATAACTTCCGGAGTGAATGTCAAATGGTAACTGTCCAATAACCGACACGTCATTTAATCATCCGAATCATGGGGCGTAATGAACCAAGTCTCTTGAGTTGGGACACTAGGTCAAATGGGCAAGGTCCAACGTAAACAGCCCATTTATTCTTTAATAAAAATACGCAACCTAACACTAGCAATGAAAAAAGATCGTTAAGACTTGAACACCTACCTACCTCTCCCTAATAATGGAAAAGAGGGTACTACCAGAATTATAACTTATTAATAAAATAATTTAGTCATAAAATACATTTATGAAATTTTGAATTTTTAATATGTATTATAGATACTTATCATATATAATATATTGCTCACTATCACTTGAAGTCTTAAACGCCTATCTTTCTAGTAAACTAAATCATTACCCAAAAAAACAAAAAACTAAACATATCATAATAATAAAGTTGTTTGGCTTGAGATAAAGATCTCTTTGGTAATAAACAGTTATTTTAGTTATCATGCTTGTCCCCTCATATGAGAAAGATTAATCACGGTATGTGATGTTAAAGATTGTTGTGAAATGAGTTGAACAGACAGACTCGCGTTGAATAAATCATTGGGAGAGACATATAATTATGAGGCCTGAACTTTCTTTTTAATTAGTTGATTATAGGTCATGTCCATTTTAAACCTATATTGGCTCAATACGTATATTTAAAAGATTGATTTAAATTTAATTAATATATCAATCGAATTAATTTAATAGTAATTTATATTATTTAATTGACTTGACTCAGTAATTAATATTGTGTTTTATAATTATGATCGAATTGACTCGATAATTATTAATATTATGTTAAATTATTTGTTATATTAATTTTTTAATTTTTTTTAATTATTGATAATAGTTTTTCGACTTTTATGAATGTATTTAATTATAATCATATTTAGATTTAGTATGAGTTGATGTAATTTTTTACGCAAATCACACAAAAAAATGACAGTAAGTGAGAATTATAAATTTATTAGATATTTTACAAAAAATTATGTAACTAAGAGATTGAGAATAATCTTAGACCCATTTTATAAGAAAACCCACAAATTGACTAAATATTTTAATTTTTTTATCGAGTTCAATAGCACTGGATTCAATTGTAATAGTGTCAAATTTGTAGGAGAGAAAAAATAAAAAATTTAACAGAATAAATTACACAAAGAAACTTATATTTTTATTTGAGATTTTAATATTTTTATATGTAGGACTCATATGTAGAGTCTATAGCGATAATTTAACCGTCGCTATATATCTGTAATAATATTTTTAATAAATTTTTTATATAAAAATATAAAAATCTCATATAAAAATATCAAATGAGTGAGAGGGAGTGTGACACAGTCTAACGATGTGTCACAAATTCTCTTTTCTTTTTTATCCTTAGCCACTTTCATTGTTATTTTTAAAATTTTAATTTTGAATTTAATAAAAAAATTATTATATTCTTACGATAATGACACACTCGCACCACGTGGACTCTAATATATACACCAAAATGACCATTTGCTAATGTCACTTTCTGTCAGTTGGGGTAAAGATACTGTTACTCAACCACCGACAAAATTATCTAACATTGAACTTTCGTGACAACTCACGTGCCTATGCAAATACGTTGGGAATCCAGTAACGAGGTTTGTTGTTAGCTCGGGTGTTGGTCGTCCAAAAACACCCCCCCTACTTTTACGGACACATTTCAAAAATCAATATAAACTATTATATATATATATATAATTCATAACAAATAATTGTTATAAATATTAATTTAATAAATTTATAGTGTAACGAATAGTGAGAAAAAAAATTGACCATTCAATGATTTTTGGTCACTTTATAATTAGAAAAACTAGCGAACAGACCAAATTAAATAAAAAAAGAATATGAGTAAACATAAATTGAATAAGACTAAAAGAATTGATCACTCTATGATTTTTGACCACTGCTAGAACGAGTAACACTTAAAAAAAAAAAAAAAAGGTCAAAAACAACATCATTTAACTAGCTGCTAATAGAAGTATCAACTTGGCCCAAAAAAAAATTTCTTACCGGTTGTTATTAAGATTAACGGTTGGATAACTTTTTCTTTTTTTTTACATCGTTAAATCTCTACATATATGATACAAAATTAATTTATTAAAATAATATTTATAATAACTACTTACTTATGAATCATCTGTTATATATATATATATATCATCTTTGTCCCTAATTTTGAGTCGCTATTTCCAATCAAACATGAAGACAAATCCCACGCCTCTCTTAAAGTAAATGGAATACAAAGTCTCACCCCATTCTAGCCTCCCCCTTTATTAAAAGCAAGCAACCCTGCCTCCAAATTGTTGCACATACAAAACATACCATCAACAATCAATGCAATGACCTTTATCTAATTTAATATTTCTCCATTCCCAAGAACGCACTCTCATTTAATTTACAAATATAAAGAATATATTTCGCTTTCATATATATGCTCCTACAACAATATATTAAGCTAAATATGAGTATACTATATATACCATTGTATACAAGAAGGAAAAAGTAAAATAACTTTGAAAAACAAAAAAAATTATAAATGAAATTCTATGACTTAGAACGTAAAGAGTCATAACTCTAAAGTTCATATTCCAATCTATATATAAACAAATAAATAACAAACAAGCTCTCATCCAAACGGATGGAAATCATTCAGATGAAAGTGATTGCTGGAAGCATAATATATCGTGCCTGTATACCTAACCTATCCTCCATTTTTGCAACAAATACCAAAAAATAAAATAAAAACCCACTGGACCACATAACATGATAAAACGTATTTACACAAACTATATGGTATACGACCTACCATAAAATTAAAATTACGTTTTGAACCTCATTTATCATTTAGCTACTCATAAAATCCATTAGCATATTGGTCGTGGGTGTCCGAGAAAAAGGGTAAAATTTAGGTCTAGACAGTAGAAAAGGTAAAGAGGGTGGCGGTGGAGGAAATAGTTGGGTCAATGGGATTGGCGACAGTGGCAGTGGTGGTGGCCCGAGTGGTGGTGGAGGTGGTTGCTACACGCTCACAAGAAGGGCACATTGTGAGGGTGGTGGCAGGGAGTTGCATATGAAATGGATTTGAGGACTTGAGAGCTCTCAATTCTTGCAGCTCCTTGTGTAGCTTCCTGTTTTCTCCTGTTAATGTCTCACAAAATCTCTTCAAGTATTCACAATCCACCTCTGTTTGCTTCAACTTTGTCCTACATTTGGTGACACAAAAATGTTAAGTAGCTAATTAAAAATTTAACTTTATTCCATTAAAAAACATATGCTGATTAAATAGCCTACTTTGTACATATGTATGCAATCAATGCATATATAGTGCTGATCAATAGTCGTGACTAATTACTAATCGTCCTACATATTATGTTCATGTTATTCTACCAGCTGATCTAGTTGGTTGTCCGTCTACAAGCTTAGTTAAGTGCTTATTCATCTATTCATCTACTAGTTTAGGGACTTTTTAATAAAACTGAATGAAAATTTTTGAATGATCGAATAAAGTAACTAAAACATAAATTTGATTAAAACTAAATACTAAATGAAAACAACTGTTTGTTAACTGATTTGTCTGAAATAACTTAATGATAATATTTCTCATTTTAACCCAAAATATGTATAAAAAAACATACTTATTTTTTTAAAATATTAAGGTAGAAGTAGCATTTTAAATGGTTTAACTTATTTTTTCATAATTATACTTTAAAATACTTTATATCAAATTTTTCTTCTTCTGTTTACGAGTATTTTTACTTTTATTATATTAAAAAATTAGAAATAAATGTTTATCTCTCATAGTGGTATAACATATAATAAACAAATAATAGTTATAGAAAGATTTTTTATACACATATATTAAATAAATAATAAATATGTATTTAAATAAATAATAAAACAAATAAAAATAACGAAATTAGCACACATATGCATGTATTTAAATAAATAATAAAACAAACATACATAATTCAATTATGACTCAAACAAACATAAACTTTTGAACAATCTTTAATCTTTTTAGGAATAAAAAATTAAAAATACTAATTACATTTTATCAGTCCATAAAATCAAAACAAAATATTTTAAGTTTATAACAACATTCATTAAATTGGTTACTAATTTGTTAAGGAAAAATCAAAAACAATTTATACATAACAAAATTTAATTGAGAAAATGAAAATAAAAATATCATTAAACACTACTTCTTATCGATTCAGTCACAATTTTTTGGCTGAATCGTTCAGATTTATTCAAAATTTAAAAAGTATAAAACAAACAGTTTAAATTAAATGACTTATTCAATCAAATTTAGACTCATTTATACGTAAACAAACACCCTCTTAGTTAAGTGCTTATTCATCTACTAGCTAGTTAAGTGCTTATTCATCTACTAGCTAGTTAAGTGCTTATTAGAGTATAAGATTAGTTCAGTGTATTTGGAATTTCAAATGCATTTCTTCATCTCAACAACTTATTATTCAACACCAAAATACACTATACGCTACTGCTACAAACGCCGGTAACCAAACATATACATATAATATAAATATTATATATCTTACGAATGTTTACTCACTATGTAGTCTATATTGGATGTCTAGTTCAAAATATGGTCCAACATATATGAGGTTGTTACTTTGCAAAACTGTGATATATTTGTGAACCAAAGTATCGAAACAAATTAAAGAAGTAGAAATACACACCTTGCTCTTCTGTTCTGAAACCAGACTTCAACTTGACGAGGCCTAAGATTTAGTTGTTTTGCTAGCGCAATCTTTTGTTTCTACCATATCCAAAAACAAAATAAAATCAATAAAATTTAAAGTTTAACAACAAAAAAAAAATATGGTTTTTTCTCTTCTCTATATACTCTTGTGTGTGTGTGTGTGTGTGTGTGAGTATAAAATACTTACTGGATTGAGGGTATTGTGTTCCTTAAAACTTTCTTCAAGATGCGCAGACTGTTCTTTTGAGAGTCTAAGTTTCTTCCTACCACGAACATTCTCATCATCATCCCCCTCTACGGCGTCGTTTCCAAGCGTATCAAAGTCCCTCTTATTTTCCTCTCCTCCAACGTGTCCACCTCTGTAAATTCCCAAATCCATCCTAAATGAAGATGCTGAGCTGGTCGGCGACGACACATCTTCCGCCGCCGCCAGCCTGTTCACATTAATCCCCCTCGCCGACGGCACATTTCCCGACGAATTCCCTTCAGAACTCCCTTCATGACCCCAAAAAAAATAAACACAAAATTCAAACCAAAAGTACATAAAAAAAAACTAATTAATCCGTATATCTTCCTATATTAATTTACAAAACCTTAATATTTGTACAAAATAATTTCAAAATAAGATTCTCATTTTCAAACCGAGAACTTACATGTATGTATGTATGTATGTGTGTGTGTGTGCGCGTGTATTAAATTGACATATACTATTTTAAATCTTGACCGTTCGATCTATGTTATTTTAAATCATGGTCAATTCATTTTGAAATGGACTGATCCATAGCTTGTGTATTTTACGGTTGTCTCATATTTTATGCAGGTCGAGTGAATAAACATACTCTACATATAATATGTGTATGTGTATGTGTATATATATGTGTGTGTGTGTGTGTGTGTGTGTGTGTGTGTGAGAGAGAGAGAGAGAGAGAGAGAGAGAGAGAGAGATAAATAGGGAGTACCATTACCAGAGGACCAAGGGATGGATTGTTGATGGGAAGGAGTGAAGCGATGAATCGGAGCAAGAGGAAGAAGATGAAGCTCTCTATTTGTTTCTTTAATGGTTTCTTCTGATGAATATCCATCATAATTAGTATCATCTTCTGATGATTTTCTTCTAGCACTAGTAGTAGTATTTGAGGAGTTGATGCCTAAAGCCATGCAAAATCCCAAACCAGCTTTTGTAGTATTGTTGCTAATCTCTTTTGTTTTTGGAGGATTTTTGATTAAAAATCCAAATGGTTTTGATGGTGCATCTCTTCCTAAGCTTAAGCCCAGCTCCATATCTTCTCATGAACACCAGAAAAAATAAAGTACTGATGAGGAAGGGAAGTGAGAGACAGAGAGAGAAGAGAGAGGAGAGAGAATGAGAAGAAAGGGTACTGAGAGGATTTTTGGAGTGCAAGCACTAGAAAGAGTCTTTATGGAGAATCTATGTAATCTGTATGTTGGATTGGAGTATATAAATGGAGTGGACCCAACATGGTCTTCTTGTGTATTCGGGATAATGTATAATGAGGTTTGATTTGTGTTAAATTAAATTAATATAATATTTTATTATATTTAAAAAAAATAGTTTAATATTTTTTATTAATTTAATTAATTTTAAAATTAAGAATAAAATATATTTATTTATATTTTTAAATTAAAAAAATTTGGAATGATGATAATTTGACATAATTTTTAGCTATATCTATAAGAAAATAATATAAATTTTAATTATAAAAATAATAAATTTAATTAAAAAAATCAAATTAATTTAATTTTTACGGAACAAAGAAATTAAATTATTACTATATTAATATAATATTTATTATATTTGATTCATCTATTTTATGTCTAAGCTCCTTACATTAATTAGTAATGCAATTATATTAACTCGTTGTACTATGTAATGCAATAGTTATAATTAATCAAAACATGACAATTTAGTCATTCTCACTCTTTTTGTGCCAAATTCACTTTTATAAGGCAAATGAAAATAATTCTATTTAATAGATACCAAGGATAATATAGTATTTAAATATTAATATTTTTTGTATTATATGTTTTGATTTCAATAAACCAAATAAAACTATAATGTATTTATTCGTCATTCAATGTTTAAAGCATTTATAGATTTCAAACATACCAAATACAGTTGAAAGTCTTATTGTTTATAAATAAATTATTTCAAATAAAGCTTATTTAATTCACAAATATTATATCTGAGGTCTAAACGTAATACTTTAAAAGTAGTATGGTACATTTAGACCTTCAAGTACATCAACGCTACTGTTACAAACGTTTTAAATGTCGATAACTGAATATATCTAATATAATTTAAATGAATTATATATTTTGCATGGAACTCAAGATTAAACCAAACAAAATACTTCGATCTTATTGCATTCTAGCTATGCAATTCATCTATAGCTATGTAATCCAATAACAATAACTTATTACAGTATATTATAAAAAATTGATATTTTTATAAATTAATTTAATATTTTTATAAAATTAAATAGGATCTATTTATAAAAATACTAAATTAATTTGTGAAAATATTAATTTTTATATAGAATTAACATTTTTACAAGTTAATTTAATATTTTTACAAAATTAAATATAATCCACTTATAAAAATATCAATTATCATATTATATAGTAATTGCGAAAGTCATTGCATTACATCAAAACTTTATTACATGAACTGATGAACCAACTCCACGTTGGGGCTTTTGGAGTAAATCAAATACATTTGAGTCTCAAATATTGTATTAATAAGTTAAATAAATAACATTTGAAGAAATAAGTTATTTATAGCCAAATATATTTTTAAAGTGCATTTAAATTTAAAATTGTATCAAATGTTCTATAAAATTGGTATAAGAACAATACAAAATCTTTTATTTTATTATTTTAATATTTTTATTATAAGATTTTTGAGTTTTTTTTAATGAGAAAAGATACTGGTTTGACCTAGGAACCCAAGTTGACAAAATGTAGAGGAACTCCTTTTTGTCTATTTCCAGGAGTGGACCATTTTCGAAATCTTGGAAGATGGCCTTCTTCGGCTCTTGCCGTCCTATTTCTAAGCCAGCAAATCATTTAAAAAGGAGAAATTTTTTCCAAAAATTAATAATACAGACATAAAGTATTATTTTGCAAAAGAGAATCGCTGAGATCCCATAGACCCAAAAATGATGTTAAATATTATTAAAAGTGACTGTTTTTTTATAAGTTGATATTTTTATAGTTATTTTTTATATTTTTACAGGTAAATCGTCGTTATAAATGTATAGCGACAGTTTTGACCGTCGTTTTATATCTATAACGATAATTTATCTCTGAAAATATTATTTTTTAATATAAAAATAATAATTTTTTTTTTATATTTTGAAATTGTATAAATTATTATTTTCTGAATGAGAAAGAGTGTGCAGTTTGCTTTCTTTCAAGTAAAGTACTCCAGTAATTATTATTAACTACTAAAAATATTTTAATCGATAGGTGCATACGTCTATGACCGTAGAGTAAAAGTAAGGGAAGAAATAATTTTAGCAATAAGGCGTTTGGTACTGGAAATGAGGACACAAAGAATGACTATTTTGACCAAGATTTTTGTTTTTTTTTTTGACATTTGATAATGTTAAATTTGGTCAAAATTATTATTTTCACATAATCATATTTTTTATATACATTAGAGTTGTAATTCTTAATTCTCTTATCGAATTACGATTTTAATGAGTAAATAAATTTAAAAAAATATTAAGATAAAAATATCTATATACATAAGTATATAGAATATCTAATATAATATTATATTATAATAATAGTATAACATATAATATTATAATATTATATATGAATATATAATATTATTATATTATATATTAATATAGTATTATAATATTTTATGTATTATACTTATTTTAGATTATATATATATATATATATATAATTAAGAATATTTTGATCATTATATTATATTTTATTCTATTTTAAAATTACGTTTAATTAACGTATCAAATATATAAATAAATAATTTAATTTTAATTTTATTATAATCTGATATTGATTTCATCCATCATTTCACTTCGTCCTCAAACGCCAACTAAATGATCAGTAAAGAATTGAATGGTATTGCTTGCTGAATTTACTAAAAGTTCTATTCTTTAATGGAAGCCAAAGTCAATGTATTTAGCGGGGGTTGAAAGTGAAATGCACTTTTAATAATTTTAATGAATAAAAAAATATAACAAAACGAGAAACAAATTAGAGATTTGAAGATTTTGTTTAGACGATTTTGATATTTTCAGCGACAAAAACATTAATCCACCATAAGATATGCACTGTATATTTGTTTTTGTGAGCATAATATATTGCACCGTTGTTATTTTCTTTTATCCAAAATTAAAAATGAGACTATGATTATATTTTTAAAATTTTTAATAATCAATTATAAATCACGTTAATTAAAAAATATATATATTAATAAAAATTAAATCTAAAACTTTAAAATTATAAGGTCTTAATTTTAATAACTAGAATAAGAAAATCTCGTAGAACAACATATGCGTTTATTTTTGTATGGTGAAACTAGTTTTTACCCTATTGTGCATTAATTTATTAAATTTTTAATTTTAGTAATTGATCCATCAAACTAATTAAAAAAAATTAATTGGATCATTTTGTTAAATTAGAGTAACAGACGTTACTTTAATATTTGACGTGACATTTTTGATTATTTAGATAATGACGTAGAAAAGTCATGTGTATGTAAGACTAGCTTTTACCCCACTTTAGTTATCATATTTTGTGCGTTAGTCTACTAAATTTTTAATTTATGTAATTGGCTTGTCATGCTGATTAAAAAATTTCAATTAGGTTATTTTGTTAAATTAGAGTAATTGACGTTACTCTAATATTCGACGTTGTTTTTTTTTTATTATTTAGAGAATGACATGAAAAAATCACGTGTCTCTATAAACAAAATGAAAAAATCAAAACTATTATTGACTTGACAAAAAAAATAATAGAAAATTTGAAAAATAAAAATAACATTAAAAAAAATCAAAAGTATTTATTACTTAAAAAAAATTCAAAATATTTTTTACTTAAAAAAAATTAATAAATCTTTTACGACAAAACTAGCTCAAAAAACCACTCATTCCTCAAAAGCCATAAACCACCGGTTCTCTCCCTTATTCCTCATCCGCTGTATTATCTCGAATTCCAAACACTACCTTCAATTCTCTCAGTCGCTCAACCACTCTTTCCCCTTCAGTTAGAATCTTTTTTTGGACTTGGACGTAGACGATGAGGAAATAAAAGTACGTTGTGGAATGTCAATGTAACGTGATTTTGGCATATCTAGTGTTTTGAGTTTTAATTTCAACTGATTTTTTCATGTCATTTTTTAAATAAGCAAAAAAGCCTTGTCGAATATCAAAGTAACGTCAATTACTCTTAGTTAACAAAATGACTTAATTAATTTTTTTTAATTATTATGATGGACTAATTACAAAAAATAAAAATTTAGTGGGTTAATATATAAAATATGATAACTATAATGATGTAAAAGTTAATTTTACAAATACATAACTTTTTCACATAATTTCTAAATTAATAAAAAAGTATCACGTTAACAATAAAATAATATCTATTATTTTAATTTGATAAAATAATTCAATTAATTTTTTAAATTAATTTAATAATTTATTTACATAAATTAAAATTTTAATGAGCTAACGTATAAAGGAGGACAACTACGTGGGTAACAATTAGTTTCGCCATTTTTGTATGGTAGCACTAGCACCGCCTCTTTCAACTTGTTGGAATTTAAAGGAACCAAATGGAGACCACAAAGCAAGCATACACTTGGAGAATCATTACGATGACACGTGTCAGAAACGGATTGATGTTAAGCGCAACAATTTGGGAATTTGGAGTTTGTTTCCTTTGAAATTAGACAAGGTGATAAAGTGAGAGATGAGCACAAGATTTGACCCCCATTAAATACAATAAAATAAAATAGAATAGAATAGGATCTATTTTGGGCAGGGCACGCGTTTGTCATTTCAATATATCTCATTTTCCGCCTTACACCTACTCACCTACTATCTTAAATTTTTCATTAGTCAAACATCAGGCACGTCTTTAATATTAATATAAACATAATAATACTAAGGGTCTTATATTTTAATTTCTATATATCGAATAATATGATATTACATAAAATAAATAATATTTTGTAATTTAATAATTGAAAAAGATGTTTTAATTAATATAATATTTCTTTGGTATTTAAAAGTATGATTTAAAATATAATTTTTTGTTATTCTAAAAATAATAATTTAAGGTATATAAAGTAAAAATTAAGTATATTTATTTAGTGAAATTTATTAATATAAAAAAATTAAAGGACTAATTAATTTATATAATTTTGTAAAGACAGTGGAGACAAATTTGATTTTTTTAATTCTTCTTTCCTTCATTTTTATTTTTCAATGTGTGTGAAAAATATATTTTATTCATTTATTTTAAGACAGAGATAGACATGCATAAAAAATCAATGGCCCGCAAGTTGCCTTGGCTTGAGCCCGACTTGGTCAAGACTTGACCCGCATGCCCAGACTGACCTGCTAAAAGTTTGTTTGGGTGGGATACATTTAATACATATATTGTGACGCCCCCAAATTTGAGCCCACACAGCCCAAACTTGAATCGTCAAAAGACTACAACAAAATTATTACAACAAAGCACAACGTACAACAATACAGTGTATAATAATACACAACTAAGTCTTCACTATTATTGCACTATTTTACAACACGTGAAGACTACGACAGCTATTCATCGGACTCTCACTCCATCCCCCGGCTAGACCCTGTTACGTTTTCATCTCCTGTTGAAAAACAATGGAACAAAAGAAAGGGTGAGCTCAAATAGCCCAGTAAGAAATATCATGACTAAGATAATGACGAATAAATTATCATTAGCCTTCAACAGTTGAGTTCTGAATACAATAGACTACAAGGTTTTATATCAAAAACTGTAGTTAAATTCTTAAATAATGTTCAGATCAATAATAGTAGCGGAATGAGCAATCTATTAGAAGAATAATGCAGACTATAATGTCCACTCGCTTCTCTTTTTAGTAAAAATATCATCAACTTTTATCATCTGAAATACCATTAGTCAAGATAATACAACTTCACAGTTCATGGTTATAATCATGCAGATCAACAGTTCATCTTTGCACTACGGGCCAAACACATTCAATATAACACCAACGGTCATGATTATACCAGATTCAGCCTTTGGTCATAATCATACCAACCAACAGTTCATCTTTGCACTACGGGCCAAAGAGAACATTCACAACGTGCCATAAAAGACACCGAACAGATATATCGCCTTTAACCTAGTATATCGCCTTTAACCTATCATCTGTTCAACAATTATATCACATCTGTGCCCCCGGCCACAGATATTCACAACAGCTTGATTCTTGATGATTAATACAAATAACAGTGCTACAAATGATGAACAGAAGAACATGATAAACAATAAGTATCGGAATTTTACTTTGTGCAGATTCAAATAATGTCCAAATTGTCAACATAATGTGGAGTGAAATTTAAAAATGATATTCAAGATCCACAGTTCAGAATAACGATTACAGTTCAATAGAAATGTTCAGAAAATAGGAAGGTTCAGTTGAAATAATGAAATTCAACTATTATGGAACATATAATATTTTCAGGAATTATAGAAGTAATAGTTTCATAATAAGTTTCGATTTAGGTGTATGGAAGAAAATAATATCCCTTACCGTAGCAGGTTTGATTAACAAAAGGTGAAGGAAATTAATATCCCTTACCATAGTAATTTTGAATAATGGAAGATGAAAAAGATGGTATCCCTTATGAGTATAAAGGAAAATGATATGACTTACGAATATGGAATAAAAGTGTCATGTGATAATTCGTGTAGACAAATTATTTCCACACGAGACAAATAAAAAGGGTTATTCACCAACATGCGGTAATCCGCACCGTAAGGTTATTCCCATCAATTTGAATACGAAGAGTTATTCACCAAACAGGCGATAATCCGCGCCGTAAGGTTATTCCCATCAATTTGAATACGAAGAGTTATTCACCAAACATGCGGTAATCCACACCGTAAGGTTATTCTCAAAGATTAATAAGGAATGAATACAAAAGGTTATTCACCAACAGGCGGTAAACCGCGTCGTAAAGTTATTCCCACAATTTAATACATGGAAGTAAATGGCACAAGAAATAAACGATATTATTTTCGAGAATCAAAGAATGATAATCTCTTCAAGTAAGAAAGAAAATAATATCCATTTATGATGATGAAAAGAGTGATACCCCTTACCATAGTAAGTTAGAATATGAAAGAAGATAATATTCTTTACCATAACACGTGACTGGATATTGATTTAAATGAGGTTGATCAACCTATATATTTATAATAAAATTAGTAATTACAATATATAAATTTCAAAGTGTATGATAATTCGTATAATATGAACTATCAAAATTATATATATTTAACATACTTTTTGTAGTATAATATAACTACTTTAAAATAGTTTTTAAAATAATATTCTAAAATAAATCTTCCAAAGAAAACTTTTAAAATGAATCTTCTCAAAGAAGAGTCTTCTAAAGGAAGATTTGTGAATACCGTGAAAAATAGGAATTTATAAAATTACTACTCTTTAATAAAAGACTTACTTGAAAAATTCCTGCACTCCTTTTGGCTTTCAAACACTCAAAATAGCCTTACTATTCTCAGAGAAAACTCATAAAATTCTTATAGAAAAATTTTATGCTTTAGGTGTGATTTTTCTATTCAGTTGAGCAAGCTATTTATAGGAAAAAATAAGTTACTATGCGCATGGTAGGTGAGCACGCCAGTGCTGAAAATTTTTCAACAGCCGCAACTCACTAACCCAGGAAATACTCACATTTTCCATACTTCATGTGGGCCCCACAATGGGTCCCACATGTTTCTTACTATTCACGTCACTATTCATGTCACTATTTCAAATAGTAAAATTAATTATTTTATTTTTTATTTATTTATATATTCTTCCTGTGAGTCCCACATATAAAATAATGTTACCATAGTAATGTAAGAAACACGTTACGTATTTTTATTAATTTAATAATATAAATTATAGTGTATTTGCTACTGTGACAATTATTAGATTCAATAATTTTAAACTACAGTGCACCAACAATTATTGACTCGATGATATGAAATACAGTGTAATGACAATTATTGAATCAATAATGCAAAATACTGTGTATCAACAATAATTGAATTGATAATATAAAATATTATGCAGTGACAATTATTGATGAAATGATACGTAACAGTTACGGTGTCAATAATATGAGACACTGTGCAATACCGTGTGCTACTGTAGAGTACCGCATGCTACAGTAAAATACCATAAATTACCGTATGCTACTATTCTTTTATCACCGGTATTTTAACAGTTAGCACCGTTGACTATTTTTACTAAAAAGGTTACTTCTGTCGTTTTCTATATCCGACAAATATTCCGTTGTGGGGTCCACCAATAATTTGTTATTTCGGCGCCGTCATACGGCCCGAATATTCCCCGACAAAACGAATATTCCCCGACAAAACGAATATTGTTCGACAAAATAAAATTTGCACATAACATCCTTAACTTTAAACTTTATCGATTTAACCACTTACTGTTTCAGAAAAATATATGAAGAAAAATTAAATTTTATATTTCATAAAATTCGGGGTCTTACATATATATTATACTAAAATAAAAAATTTAGTAGTGATATTGAAGTTGATAGTTAATAATAGAATATTTGCTATTATATTCTTACATAGTTTACTAGAAGTATTTTTTTTAATAAGAATCAAGAATTGAATAAATCATGTGAAGCCTGACTTAACTCGATCTACAAGTCTTAACAGTCTATAGTTTTATTAGAAAATTCGACTTGACCTGACTTTCAGGCCAAAAAATTAAAATTTAACCTGACTTATCAAAAGTCAAAACTTATTAAACCCGGATTAGATCAACCTAATCCGACTTACTATACATATTTAGATAAAAAGAATTATATCATGTCATATATATATTTAAAAATATTCTTATAATTATTCTACTAATACTTTACACTATAAACAACACTTATTCATTAAATAATAATTTATTTTCTCCGATAACATCAATCCTCTTTTTCTCTTATTAACGTGAATAAATATAAGTTACATTATTTAAACACACATTCAAACAAACACTACTTTACTGGTGTAAAGAAAGTCACGTGACGTGGGTATGCGTGATCAAATGTGGACAAATCAACCAAGAGGTAACAACATTTGAAACGGCGTCCCAAACACGAAGTCCTAAACCTTACGGCATATAGATTTAGAGAGAGAAAATACAGAAATAGGAATAATAATATTATAAATAGATAACTCATACATCTAGAGGTGGAAGGATGATGATGGAGAAAGGGAGGGAACAGATGGATGCAGCATCTCCAGGGGACAAGTCTTCGACACGAGCAATCATTACTCCTGCCTGCATTCCCAAAAATAATTAAATATTTTTGGGACACTCACCCGTCACATGATGCAATATATTATTTATGTACTGTTATAATAATATTTAAGACACATATTAAGTACGAAAAATAAGATATTGAGATTCATTAAATATTATTTATTTATATATTTGTATTGAATTTAATACATAAATAAATAATATATTAGTAGATCTCATATATTGAATTCAATATAAATATATAATAATTAATAAATCTCATCTCTTACTTTTCGTACTTAATATGTGCCTTTATAACACATATTAAAAAACCTAATATAAAATATTATATAATAAATATCCTAAACCCATTAAATAATTACTCCTGCATTCCCTATCCGCCTTTACTATTAATAGGCTTTTGAAATTATTAGAGAAAAATATTATATAATGATATTTGTATTCTTTCTAAATAATAATGAACTATTTAAATATATTATTATTTTATATAAAAAACTTAATATAATTGTATTTTATAGTTTAGACAATTTTGACGGGATATTCTTTTATATTAATCATCTGACACATATAATTATATGTACAAACTAAAAAAATAAATTAAATTTAATGAGTAGTGAGTAAAAAAAATTAGGAAGTGATAAATAATAGATAGAAGTTTAAAATAAAAATAAATAAATTAGAATAATGAAAGTCAAAAATAATATTAGAAATCAATGAGTTTAAAATTAGCCGCTCCACTTGCTCTTCTAATTCAGTAACACAACCCTTTACTTACAAATAAAACGATCGTAAAAAAACAATAAGTAGGGGGTGAAAAATTGGAAGGGGGGGGGGGGGGGGGGGGGGAAGGGAATTAGAAAACTTAAATTACTAATTTCAAATTATATATTAAAGAGAGTCTAACTAGTTTTCTAATACACACTTACGCGTGTGTTAATTATTAATAATTAAAAATAATAATAAATAAATAATGGAAAAAACTAAGGACAACGAAGAGAGGAAGATAAATAAATAATCAAATAAGAGTAGAAAATGTGAACAGTTGAGGGAAAAATAAATAAGGAAGTAGATAATAAACCGACTAAATTGTTAATTATATAACACAATCTTAAATTACATTAATAATTATAAAATTATAATATTTTAAGTTAAAAAAGAATATAATTGAAATTATAACGTGAGGACAAATTAAAAATCCTACTCTTCTTTTATAATATAGATAATTCAATCATTATTTGTGAGGAAGAAAAAAGATATAACGTATAAGTATAATATGAAAAACAGAATTGTTATTTTTAAAAAATTAGAAAATGCTAAGATAAGTAAAAAATAAGAGAAATATTAATTATAAAAAGAAAAATGCTAATATTTTTTATTTTTTGATAATTTATCTATCAATAATCATGTCACGTCATCATCCATTATAATAAACAGAAACACAGGAGGCTCGGGATCCTATACGGAAATGTCAAAAATGGGAGGTAGTAGTAAATATCAACGAGGCATGCGCGGTACTCACTACTCAGTCAATCATCAATTTTTTTTTTTACCTTTTTACTTTTTATCTGACCTCACCGATCTCTTCTAAACTATTCATTTCATGTTAGTCGTCTTTGATCTTCTTCAGAATTTATTTTTACCGCATAGTAAGTGCTACTATACTACCAACTACGCACTACGGGATGACAATTTTACCCGGTAATCTTTAATCACCGTTCCGATTACTTTTCAAATAATTATATATTAATTAAATTCATATTTATATTTATTTTTATAGTATATGCGCCCATATATATATATATATATATATATATATATATATATATATATATATATATATATATATATACTAATAGGCGAAAATTGTAGGCTAAATAAAATTATTTCTATTATTATTATTAAGTTCATCATGTATGTGTTATTATAATTCACTTTTATATAAATACTATGAATAATTCGTGTCTGAAGATACGATGTAACTAATATAAGATTAAAAATTTTAAAATTATTGTGAACTCTTAGTTCCATAATAGAACTGTGAGTTCAACCATTAATATAAAAAGATTAATACGCAATTCAGTCATAGTTTTTTTTTTAGGCAAACATTAGTGTGTTACTTATTCCCAACTTAAAATTAGTTTTTGACAAGTTTGAGCAATTAATTGATTGACGAATACGGTCTCAAATTTGTATAATATAGTATTTTCAAGTATCTCACACACCTTTCTTTTATTGACAAAACGGAATGAGAAGTTTGACAGTATTTATTTGCCTTCAGTATCTCTAACCATCGATCAATATGATCCATAAACAGTATTTTCTGTGAAAAAATGGTAGCATTGCAAACCATTTGGTGAGATCTAATAAGAAAAAAAAATATTTAAAAATTCAAAAGAAAGATTTTTGCATATATACCCGAAAGTATAAAATGAGTCATCTAAGTCCAAACAAAAAAGTATTGTCATAACAACAACTAAATCGCATCACCATAACATTTTTTTCCTCTATATTTTTTCTTGAAACTGGACAAAAGATTCTTATACCATGAGTCAGAGCCTATTATAAGAGTTGCTCTCGATATAGCTCGTAAAAACACCAAAGAGATGACACGTAATTGCCCATACTTAAAGGCACGGCGTAGATTAAAATACTCTATTACCTAAAGACTATTTGCAACGTAAAACAATTTACAAATCAATTAAAATGAATCTGAATCATTCTTGTGATTTATTGCTCAAATCAATTTGCATATGAAAACATAACGACCGCAATACCTGAAAAACAGAAAAAGAGCGTCAATGTTAAAAGGGTGACCTATGTTATTTACGTGCAAATTTTTTATTTATAATAATAATAATAATAATAATAATAATAATTATTATTATTATTATTATTATTATTATTATTATTATTATTATTATTATTATTATAATTACTATTATCATAATTATTATTGTTATTATTATTATTATTATTACTATATGATTATAATTATAATTATTGTTATTATTATTACTATATTATTACTATTATCATAATTATTATTGTTATTATTATTATTATTATTATTATTACTATATTATTACTATTACTATTATTATTATTTTAATTATTATTGTTATTATTATTACTATTATTATAACTATTATTGTTATTATTATTATTATTATTATTAATACTATTATTATAATTATTATTGTTATTATTATTAATATTACTGTACTATTACTATTGCTATTACTACTACTACTGTGACGACCCAAAATCCGGGTTCTTTAACCTCGGGTTTGGTTCTCACTGTACAATACTTAACAATAATGAAACACATAAATTGTATTCAAACTTCGTGGAATAATACAAAAGGTTCCTTAATCAAAAGACTACACTTCCCAAGGTCTATTACCTTAATCTTAACATTACATATCTTAAGGGAAATACAAAAGATTTACAACAGTAATTACATAACAGTAATAAAAACTAGCATGCAATTACTAAAACTAAACATTCGCTTTCCCCTTACCTTTGTCCGATTTAGAGCTTTCGGGAATGGCTGAAATATAGTCATGATATAGCAAGAATGAGCAACTAAATGACTCAGCAAGTTTATAAACAACAATCATACGATATATCATGATGAAGGCAAATAACTTCAAGGTTTCAACAATAGCAATTGTGAAAGATAACAAGAATCAATGTTCAATAAAAGAAGAAATTGACTCTTTATTGCTGAGTGGTCTTTAATGACCATGAACTGCTACTAAGGTAGAACAGACATACAATGTCTGACTCCTTGTTAAAATAACGGGACATTTGAGGGGATCAGTCCTCTCATGTCCTATGTATATGCATCACATTTAGTTTTCTTGCGCGCTGTCGGGTCTCCGACAAATAAAAATCCCCTTTAACTAGTGTTATTCTATCTCAGTCTTACTGTAAGAATCCGCACCAGCCAATGGTTTGGATAAACTTTTATAATATTCAACTAAATGAATTTAACATGCATTTGTCTAGCCAAAACAATTAGCTTAGACATTCTTAAACAGTTCGTAAATTACTGAACTATAACATTTGCAAATGCACTATGTGCGAATACAATACAATAATGATGTGAAGTAATTTTCAATAATTAATTCACTCAAAGGTCTGTCAAATAACTACGAGTGTAGATATTTGCTCAACAATAATTGAATTGCTCAATGTAAATAAGGTTGAAGAATACTTGCAACAGTAAATACAAGTTAGGGTTAAGAAGAAACTTGCCTTGTGCGTGGTCTACTGCTAACCAATTCAATTTAATTCTCTTTAGATAGACCTAACAATTAATCACGTTGATATTCGAATTAGTATCATATACGCATTCATATGATAACATCTATACATGTTATACCTGACCACATAATTAAATAATTAAGGGTATATTAAATGTGACGCCCCCAAATCTGGGCCCACACAGCCCAAACTTGAGGTGTCAAAATACTACAACAAAATTATTACAACAAAGCACAACGTACAACAATACAGTGTATAATAATACACAACTAAGTCTTCACTATTATTGCCACACTATTTTACAAAACGTGAAGACTATGATAACTATTCCTCGGACCCTCACTCCATTCCCCGGCTAGACCCTGTTATGTTTTCATCTCCTGTTGAAAAACAATGGAACAAAAGAAAGGGTGAGCTCAAATAGCCCAGTAAAGAATATCATGACTAAGATAATGACGAATAAATTATCATTAGTCTTCAACAGCTGAGTTCTTGATAGAATACAATAGACTACAAGGTTTATATCAAAAACTGCAGTTAAATTCTTAAACAACGTTCAGATCAATAATAGCAGCGGAATGAGTAATCTATTAGAAGAATAATGCAGACTATAATGTCCACTCGGTTCTCTTTTTAGGAAAAACATCATCAACTTTTATCATCTGAAATATCATTAGTCAAGATAATACAAATTCACAGTTCCTGATCATAATCATGCACATCAACAGTTCATCTTTGTACTACGGGCCAAATATATTCAATATAGCACCAACGGTCATGATTATACCAGATTCAGCCTTTGGTCATAATCATACCAAACAACAGTTCATCTTTGCACTACGGGCCAAAGAGAACATTCACCACGTGCCATAAAAGACACCGAACAGATGTATCGCCTTTAACCTATTATATCGCCTTTAACCTATCATCTGTTCAACAAATATATCACATCTGTGCCCCCGGCCACAGATATTCACAACAGCTTGATTTTTGGATGATTAGAATGATATAAATGATGAACAGAAGAAATAGGATAACAATAAGTATCGGAAGTTTACTTTGTACAGATTCAAATAATGTCCAAATTGTCAACACGATGTGGAGTGAAATTCAAGATCCACAGTTCAGAATAACGGTTACAATTCAATAGAAAGGTTCACGTAAATAGGAAGGTTCAGTTGAAATAATGAAGTTCAACTATTATGGAACATATAATATTTTCAGGAATTATAGAAGTAATAGTTCCATAATAAATTTCGATTTAGGAGTATGAAAGAAAATAATATCCCTTACCGTAGCAGGTGTGATTAACAAAAGGTGAAGGAAATTAATACAAAGGGTTATTCACCAACAGGCGGCAATCCGCTCCGTAAGGTTATTCCCACAATTTAATAGAATTTGAGTACAAAGAGTTATTCACCAAACAGGCGGCAATCCGCTCCGTAAGGTTATTCCCACAATTTAATAGAATTTGAGTACAAAGAGTTATTCACCAAACAGGCGGCAATCCGCTCCGTAAGGTTATTCTCAGAGATTAATAATGAATGAATACGAAAGGTTATTCACCAACAGGCGGCAATCCGCTCCGTAAGGTTATTCCCACAATTTAATACATGGAAATAAAAGGCACGTCTTATGAGTAAGGAAGAAACAATATTATTATCGAGAATCAAATAATGATAATCCCTTACCATAATATGTTTGAATAATGGAAGATGAAAAAGATGGTATCCCTTACCTCAACACGTGACTGTATATTGATTTAAATGAGGTTGATTAACTTGAACAGTACACGTATACTTATAGATCTTCACAAATACTCAAGATGACTTAAGCACACTTAGAGAGAACTTTCACAAGAAGTATTTAGAGAGAGAAAGAAAAAACAAGTAAGGAAGTTTATGAAAAATCCTTAAGTTAAGGCTTCTATTTATAGCCAAAAATCTTATCATTCATTTAATCTAAACCATTCATTTAAAGATCATCTTTTAATCTACACCATCCATTTCAAATATTATATTATCTTTAATCTACACCATTCATTTCATATCACCTAATAATCACCTAACTTTATATTATAAACAAATTAATTTAATTATTCAACAATAATTCACACTTTAATCTACACCACTCATTTCATATCACCTAATAATCACCTAACTTTATATTATAAATAAATCAATTCAATTATTCAACAATAATTCACACTTTAATCTACACCATTCATTTCATATCACCTAATAATCACCTAACTTTATATTATAAACAAATAACTTTATCAATTCAATTATTATGACTAATTGTTATAAATACAGTATAGTTAGCTCTTAGATATCAAGTCAATAAATTAATGAAATACAACTGTTTAAATAACATCATAATAGAGATAACAATAATGTAAAATAAAGCATACGTTACTGTGTAATGACAATTATTGATTCAATAATGTGAATTACTGTGCATATGTTACTGTGACAATTATTAGGTTCAATAATTTTAGAAACAGTGCAACAACAATTATTGTCTCAATGATATAAAATACAGTGTAATGACAATTATTAAATCAATAATGCAAAATACTGTGTAACAACAATTATTGAATTGATAATATAAAATATTATGCAGTGACAATTATCGATGAAATGATGCGTAACAGTTACGGTGTCAATTATCAGACCAATAATATGAGACACTATGCAATACCGTGTGTTACTGTAGAGTACCGTGTGCTACAGAAAATACCATAAACTACCGTATGCTACTATTCTTTTATCACCGGTATTTTAACAGTTCCGTTGACTATTTTTATTTAAAAAGGTTACTTCTGTCGTTTTCTATATCCGACAAATATTCCGTTGTGGGGTCCACCAATAATTTATTATTTCGGCGCCGTCGTACGGCACGAATATTCCCCGACCAAACGAATATTCCCCGACCAAGCGAATATTGTCCGACAAAATAAAATTTGCACATAACATCCTTAACTTTCAATTTTGTTAATTTAACCACTTACAGTTTCAAAAAAAATATATATGAAGAAAAATTAAATTTTGTATTTCATAAAATTCGGGGTCTTACAACCTCCCCTCCTTATGAAATTTCGTCCCCGAAATTGACATACCTGACATATCGAAGAGGTAAGGATACTTAGATTTCATCTCAGATTCAAGCTCGCAGGTCATTTCCTCAGTATCTTGGTTCCTCCATAAAACCTTAACTTGAGGTATAACCTTTGAGCGTAGGATCTGCTCCTTCTTATCCAGGATCTTAACAGGTACCTCCTCGTATGTTAAATCCTCTGCTATAACGTCTGGTTCTAACTCAATGACGTGGTTTGGGTCCTTCACATATTTACGTAACATAGATATGTGAAAAACGTTATGGATGCGAGACATACTTGGTGGTAGGGCTAGTCTGTAGGCTACGGTTCCTATTCGATCGAGGATTTCAAATGGGCCAATAAATCGAGGGTTAAGCTTTCCTCTCTTTCCGAATCTCGTAACCCCTTTCCATGGAGAAACACGTAAGAATACATGATCTCCGACTTTGAAACTTTCGTCTCTCCGATGAAGATCAGCATAACTCTTTTGTCGTTCTTGTGCGGTCTGTATTCGTTGTCGGATCATTTGGATCTTTTCGGTCGTCAAGCGTACCAACTCGGGTCCCAACAATTTTGCTTCTCCTACCTCATTCCAACATATTGGAGAGCGACACTTCCTTCCATACAATGCCTCGAATGGAGCCATGCCTATGCTTGCTTGGTAACTGTTGTTGTAAGAAAATTCCACCAACGGCAAGTACTTATCCCAACTTCCTTTGAAGTCTAATACACAAAGTCTCAAAAGATCTTCGAGGGTCTGGATCGTCCTTTCCGATTGTCCGTCCGTTTGAGGATGGTATGCAGAACTAAAACGTAGTTCAGTGCCCATAGCTTTTTGTAGACTGATCCAAAAGCGTGAAGTGAATCTAGGATCTCGATCAGAAACTATGGAAACTGGCATGCCATGCAATCTCACGATCTCATTTATGTACATACCGGCAAGACGTTCAAGTGAAAAGTTTTCTCGTATAGGCAAGAAATGAGCAGATTTGGTCAATCTATCTACGATCACCCAAATTGCATCTAAGCCTTGAGAAACTTTTGGAAGACCCGTCACGAAGTCCATATTGATGTGTTCCCACTTCCATTCGGGAACTTCAAGTGATTGTAATGGACCTTTAGGAACTTGATGCTCTGCCTTGACACGTTGACAAGTTAGGCACCTTGAGATAAACTCCGCAATCTCTCTTTTCATATTGTTCCACCAAAATGTATGTCGAAGATCTCGATACATCTTGGTACCTCCTGGGTGGATTGCAAACGGCGTGTTGTGTGCCTCCATCATGATTTTATGCTTTAATTCAGGATCGTTAGGAACACAGAGTCGAGAGTTGACTCGAAGTATTCCTTTCTCGTCGATTCTTGCTTCGGGAATGGCACCTTCTTGTACTTTCTTTATCATGTTTATCAGTTCCGGATCGGTAGCTTGAGCAGCTTTAATTTTATCGATTAAAGTTGGTTCTACTCGCACGTGAGCAATCTTCGAGTGGGTCCCTGGTGTCTTTAGCTCTATCTCCATCTTTTGCAAGTCGTACAAAATACACTTTTCTGTTGTCAGCAGTGCACTTGTACTTGCATAAGATTTTCTGCTCAAAGCGTCAGCTACAACGTTCGCCTTTCCCGGGTGATACTGGATTGTGTGGTCATAATCCTTTAACAGCTCAAGCCAACGTCGTTGTCGCATGTTGAGTTCCTTCTGGGTGAAGAAATACTTGAGACTTTTATGATCCGTATAGATATCCACTTTTTCTCCGTACAAGTAGTGTCTCCAGATCTTCAACGCGGAAAACGACTGCTGCCAACTCTAGATCATGAGTAGGATAATTTTTCTCATAATCTTTGAGTTGTCGAGAGGCGTAGGCTATAACCTTTCCATGTTGCATAAGGACACAGCCTAGACCTTTGCCAGAAGCATCGCTGTAGATAACAAATTCTCCTGATCCTGATGGTATGGTCAGAACAGGAGCTGAAACCAGTCTCTTCTTGAGTTCTTGGAAACTTTTCTCGCATTCCTCGCTCCATATGAATTTTGTGCTTTTCCGAGTAAGCTGCGTTAATGGAGTGGCGATTCGAGAAAATCCTTCTACGAATCTCCGATAATAACCAGCTAGACCCAGAAAACTTCGGACTTCGGTTACTGTTTTGGGTTGTTCCCAATTTAGTACCGTTTCAATCTTCGCAGGATCGACTGATATTCCTTGACTAGAAATCACATGCCCAAGAAACGCGACCTCCTCAAGCCAGAACTCACATTTCTTCAACTTGGCATATAATTTGTTTTCACGGAGCTTTTGTAGTATCAATCTCAGGTGTTGTTCATGATCCTCGCGACTCTTGGAGTATATGAGGATGTCATCAATAAAGACAACCACAAAATGATCCAAATGTTCCTTGAATATCCGGTTCATCATGTCCATGAAAGCTGCAGGAGCATTAGTTAGTCCAAAAGGCATGACTAAGAACTCATAATGCCCATAACGAGTTCTGAAAGCAGTCTTTGGAATGTCCTCAGCTTTAACCTTTAACTGATGATATCCAGAACGGAGATCAATCTTTGAGAAATGTTGAGCGCCTTGTAATTGATCAAACATGTCATCAATCCGAGGTAACGGGTACCTGTTCTTGATGGTGACATGGTTCAATTCTCGGTAGTCAATGCACAATCTCATACTCCCGTCTTTCTTCTTCACAAATAGAACAGGAGCACCCCAAGGTGATGCACTCGGACGAATGAAACCGGTATCCAACAATTCCTGTAGTTGGACTTTTAACTCTTGAAGTTCAATGGGAGCCATTCGGTAGGGAGCTTTGGAAATGGGCTTGGTACCGGGTTCAAGATCAATATAAAAATCAATTTCACGGTTTGGGGGTAAGCCAGGAAGTTCTTCAGGAAAAACGTCAGGAAACTCATTAACAATGAGAATATCATTCAAGTTTGACGTATTTTTGTTCAAATCAGTGACATGAGCTAAAAAGGCTTGACATCCGTTTTTCAATAAACGAATGGCTTTATGGCTAGAAATAACAGTTATAGATTTCAATGGTTTAGTTGCTTGAATTTGCATGACAGGTTGATTAGGAATATGAAAACTAATAATCTTATGAAAACAATCAATTTTAGCATTATGGGTAGTACATGTAATGGTCATTTCTCCTAATGGGGTTTCAACTGATAAGTCAAAGTCCAAATTTTCAGGAGTTAAGTTTAAACGCTGAGCACATGCAGGTGAGATAAAAGAATGGGTAGAGCCAGTATCTAACAAAGCGTAGACTTCACGAGAATTTATGAATAGCTTACCGGTTATCACCTCGTTCGAGTTTCGCGCCATTTGGGATGTCACAACAAAAGCTCTCCCTTGAACTACAGATTTTCCCTTATCCGCGCTAGCTTTTGGTATCATCATTGCAGCTGGACTTGATTTTGTGGCAGGACAAAACCGCGCAAGATGACCCTCTTTCCCACAACTGTAGCACTTTTTGGACTGCAGTGTACAGTTTGGGCTGATGTGACCTTCCTGACCACACCTATAGCATCTCACTGGTGGTCGATCTTCTCCCCTTGAAACTGGGGTTGGTGCTGGTGTTGGTACTGGTGCTGGTGCCCTTCCATAATTATTATGGAATCTCTTTCTTTTGAAATTGTTCCCACTAGATTCTCCTCTTCTGTTATTTGGTGTGGAATTACCACCGAAGTGTTGGTTACCTCCTCGATGGTTTTCGTTCCTGTGGTTGTTGTCACTCCTTTCTCTATGCTGATCATTAACTCTTGGCTGCAATGTTTCATCTGTTTGCTCCACCCTTTGAGCCCTATCTACAACATCTGAATACAAACTGAATTTATGAGAGCTAAGTTGTTGACGAATTTTGAATCTCAAACCTCTTAGGAACATCCGACTCATTCGTGCTTCGTCATCCACAAGATGGGTGGCAAAGCGAGATAACTCGGTAAACTTGGCTTCATATTGGGAGACTGTCATGTTTCCCTGCTCCAGCTTAATGAATTCCACCTCTTTCATATGGCGGATGCTTTATGGGAAATACTTCTCGTTAAACAGTTCTTCGAATTCTGTCCAAGACATTTCGAGTGCTGAAGGTTGGATACGTTTTACCGCTTCCCACCAATGGTCCGTCTCACCTCGTAACATAAAAGTGGCAAATGGCACCTTCTGATCATCAGTGCATTGTAAGACATCAAGTATTTTTGTCGTCTGCTTTAGCCATACCTCCGCTTTGAGTGGGTCAGGCTTCCCGTGGAATTCAGGTGGTCCTAATTCTTTAAATTGCTTAACAGTGACCATCCTCAAATTGCCAGCGTTTCTACCGTTATTATTGACTGGATTTCCTCTTCCTTGATTCTGTATGAACTGCATGAAATTCCTAAAGAATCCATCGTTCATCATGTTATCAGGAACATTATTTCCTGAGTTGGCAGGAGGATTGTTTGGGGCCTCTTGATTCTCGGCTACATTTGCTTCAGGCATTCCATAGTTAACCTCTTGATTTCCAGATGCCATACTAAACTGTGGTCACAAAATAAATGTTAGTTCAAATAAACTGACTCATCACCTCATGTTCCTACATTCAAATCGACTCATTAGATAATAAAATCTATTTTAGGTAGGACACACTAGTGACTGATTCTATTCGTCTCTCCCCTCCTAGTTCTACCCCAGATCTCCATTAAAGACCATATCCCTAAGCTCTGATGCCAACTGTGACGCCCCCAAATCTGGGCCCACACAGTCCAAACTTGAGTTGTCAAAATACTACAACAAAATTATTACAACAAAGCACAACGTACAACAATACAGTGTATAATAATACACAACTAAGTCTTCACTATTATTGCCACACTATTTTACAAAACGTGAAGACTATGATAACTATTCCTCGGACCCTCACTCCATTCCCCGGCTAGACCCTGTTATGTTTTCATCTCCTGTTGAAAAACAATGGAACAAAAGAAAGGGTGAACTCAAATAGCCCAGTAAAGAATATCATGACTAAGATAATGACGAATAAATTATCATTAGTCTTCAACAGCTGAGTTCTTGATAGAATACAATAGACTACAAGGTTTATATCAAAAACTGCAGTTAAATTCTTAAACAACGTTCAGATCAATAATAGCAGCGGAATGAGTAATCTATTAGAAGAATAATGCAGACTATAATGTCCACTCGGTTCTCTTTTTAGGAAAAACATCATCAACTTTTATCATCTGAAATATCATTAGTCAAGATAATACAAATTCACAGTTCCTGATCATAATCATGCACATCAACAGTTCATCTTTGTACTACGGGCCAAAGATATTCAATATAGCACCAACGGTCATGATTATACCAGATTCAGCCTTTGGTCATAATCATACCAAACAACAGTTCATCTTTGCACTACGGGCCAAAGAGAACATTCACCACGTGCCATAAAAGACACCGAACAGATGTATCGCCTTTAACCTATTATATCGCCTTTAACCTATCATCTGTTCAACAAATATATCACATCTGTGCCCCCGGCCACAGATATTCACAACAGCTTGATTTTTGGATGATTAGAATGATATAAATGATGAACAGAAGAAATAGGATAACAATAAGTATCGGAAGTTTACTTTGTACAGATTCAAATAATGTCCAAATTGTCAACATGATGTGGAGTGAAATTCAAGATCCACAGTTCAGAATAACGGTTACAATTCAATAGAAAGGTTCACGTAAATAGGAAGGTTCAGTTGAAATAATGAAGTTCAACTATTATGGAACATATAATATTTTCAGGAATTATAGAAGCAATAGTTCCATAATAAATTTCGATTTAGGAGTATGAAAGAAAATAATATCCCTTACCGTAGCAGGTTTGATTAACAAAAGGTGAAGGAAATTAATACAAAGGGTTATTCACCAACAGGCGGCAATCCGCTCCGTAAGGTTATTCCCACAATTTAATAGAATTTGAGTACAAAGAGTTATTCACCAAACAGGCGGCAATCCGCTCCGTAAGGTTATTCCCACAATTTAATAGAATTTGAGTACAAAGAGTTATTCACCAAACAGGCGGCAATCCGCTCCGTAAGGTTATTCTCAGAGATTAATAATGAATGAATACGAAAGGTTATTCACCAACAGGCGGCAATCCGCTCCGTAAGGTTATTCCCACAATTTAATACATGGAAATAAAAGGCACGTCTTATGAGTAAGGAAGAAACAATATTATTATCGAGAATCAAATAATGATAATCCCTTACCATAGTATGTTTGAATAATGGAAGATGAAAAAGATGGTATCCCTTACCTCAACACGTGACTGGATATTGATTTAAATGAGGTTGATTAACTTGAACAGTACACGTATACTTATAGATCTTCACAAATACTCAAGATGACTTAAGCACACTTAGAGAGAACTTTCACAAGAAGTATTTAGAGAGAGAAAGAAAAAACAAGTAAGGAAGTTTATGAAAAATCCTTAAGTTAAGGCTTCTATTTATAGCCAAAAATCTTATCATTCATTTAATCTAAACCATTCATTTAAAGATCATCTTTTAATCTACACCATCCATTTCAAATATTATATTATCTTTAATCTACACCATTCATTTCATATCACCTAATAATCACCTAACTTTATATTATAAACAAATCAATTTAATTATTCAACAATAATTCACACTTTAATCTACACCACTCATTTCATATCACCTAATAATCACCTAACTTTATATTATAAACAAATCAATTCAATTATTCAACAATAATTCACACTTTAATCTACACCATTCATTTCATATCACCTAATAATCACCTAACTTTATATTATAAACAAATAACTTTATCAATTCAATTATTATGACTAATTGTTATAAATACAGTATAGTTAGCTCTTAGATATCAAGTCAATAAATTAATGAAATACAACTGTTTAAATAACATCATAATAGAGATAACAATAATGTAAAATAAAGCATACGTTACTGTGTAATGACAATTATTGATTCAATAATGTGAATTACTGTGCATATGTTACTGTGACAATTATTAGGTTCAATAATTTTAAAAACAGTGCAACAACAATTATTGACTCAATGATATAAAATACAGTGCAATGACAATTATTAAATCAATAATGCAAAATACTGTGTAACAACAATTATTGAATTGATAATATAAAATATTATGCAGTGACAATTATCGATGAAATGATGCGTAACAGTTACGGTGTCAATTATCAGACCAATAATATGAGACACTATGCAATACCGTGTGTTACTGTAGAGTACCGTGTGCTACAGAAAATATCATAAACTACCGTATGCTACTATTCTTTTATCACCGGTATTTTAACAATTCCGTTGACTATTTTTATTTAAAAAGGTTATTTCTGTCGTTTTCTATATCCGACAAATATTCCGTTGTGGGGTCCACCAATAATTTATTATTTCGGCGCCGTCGTACGGCACGAATATTCCCCGACCAAACGAATATTCCCCGACAAAGCGAATATTGTCCGACAAAATAAAATTTGCACATAACATCCTTAACTTTCAATTTTGTTAATTTAACCACTTACTGTTTCAAAAAAAATATATATGAAGAAAAATTAAATTTTGTATTTCATAAAATTCGGGGTCTTACATTAAACACTTAGAACATATTATCATTACTTGATAATATTTTCATCACATAAAACCTATATTAATTACTTAATATAATTCACATTCTTATCTAACATTATTAACAATTAATAATATTCCATTAGTTTTATAATATTATTAATCATTTAATAATATTCTATTATCCTTCTAATATTATTAATCCCTTAATAATATTGTATTAATCTTTTAATATTATTAACCATTTAATAATACATTAATCACATTATTAATATTATTAATTATTTAATAATATTTTATTCATTATCTAATATTATTAATCATTTAATAATATTTTATTCACTATCTAATATTATTAATTATTTAATAATATTTTATTCATTATCTAATATTATTAATCTTGTTAATAATATTTTATTTATTTACTAATATTATTATTTATTTAATAATATTTTCTTGACTTATTAATATTATTATCCATTTAATAATAATTTAATCATTTACAAATGTTATAATCATTTAATAACATTCTAATCACATATTAATATTATTAACCTCTTAATAATATTTTATTATAAACAATACCAATAGTTAACTTTTTAATTGTGTTAACATTAGTCTTAATTTTAAACATTTAGCTACCAATTAGTTACTAATAAATTCCATGTTTTGGTTTAATATTCAAACACATTCATTTTACACTTATTTTAACTTAAATTTTCATAAAAACCCGACCCGGATCGACCCGACCCGGACCGAATCTGCTCTCAGGAACAGCGGGTTCAAGCGCCTAGGCGCTTGGTAGGCGCTTGATCTACTTTTGAAAAATTAATTTTTGGACTGCCCGACCCCCCGAAGCTCCGACAGTCATAACTTCTTCATTTTAAAATATTTTGGGCTGATTATTGAGTCCATTCTCATCATAATTTCATGATCTACAATTTCTCTTTAGATCATAAATCCAAATTCTTAACAGAAGTATCCGTGAAATCGCTCACAAGGACAGAATGAAAACTAGTTTCATAAATCCTTGGTTTTAATGGTTCAAACTTGAAATAAATGAATTCTACACATTCAAATGACACCAACTTAGTGTTGTTGTCTTCCTAACTTCTTGTTTTACAATATTCCATGGTTCAATCACATTTTTGAAAACGTTTTACATGAAATTTGAAGATCGAACCATCTAAGGTTTAAAAACGACATCTCTTGTGGTAAAAGCTATAACTTCTTTGTTATTCATTATTTTTGAAAAGTTCAAAAAGGTTTTATCTTTAAAACTCATAGATATAGCTTTCTAGCCATAAAAATCCACTTTCCGATTTGTACATTTCAAAATACAACCATAAACCTAGCATGCATAGTTAGGGTTTACCGGTAAAATTATGTTATGAACTTTTCTACCATTTTTATGTATTTCTAACATACCAAAACATGTTATAAACACATAGATCTATGAATATACATATATTACATAATTAAATACTTCTAGATCATCAAAACGAGTTTTGATCGGTTAAAAATAGATTTTAACCGATCAAAAGCTTTCTAGACTACAAAAATGAAATAAGATGAAGTTGAGAGCACTTTTAAATCTTGAGGTCTTGGATGCTCTTCTTCTCCTTCTACCAAAGTAAGTTGTGTAGCTAGTGGACATACACCAAGGCTTCCTCTAGCTTTTCCTCACACAAACACAAGTGCATCTCTCTTTTAACTCACAAAAGCTCTCTTTTTTTTCTCTAGAAAATGTCTAGCAAATGACTAATAAACTTGAACCAAGTGTGGAGCATTCTATTTATAGCCATCAACTAACTCCTCATTAGCTTGCTAATTCACCCATGTTGGTGAAATTAGTGCTTAATTACAATTACTATTGCATAGAATGACTAGGTGATTGACTAGGGTGGTTGGCCAACCTTGTCATAGAGTGAATTAGAAGCAACATGGAAATCAAGCTATCCAAGTGGGGCCCTCCAAAAATTCAGCAAAATGGCTTTTCCAAGCCATTTTTCCTTTATTTTTAATGTTACAATGTGCATATATACATATATATATATATATATATATATATATATATATATATATATATATATATTGACCAAAGTTTTGACTTGTATTGGACTTTACATTGGGCTTGGGAATAACTTCTATTGGACTTATTCAATTAAATTGTTTGAGCTCAATTTAAATAACACATTGGACTTATATTAAATAGTCTAGGTTACATTTAATTAAATCAAGCATTGGACTAATTTAATTAATTACATGGGCTAGTAATCAAATTAATTACATGAGCTACTAGGTTAATATCTTTAATCTAGTTTATCAACTTATTTGGATTTAAAATATAATCCAATTAGATTTGCTTTAATTAATTATACACTTTGCTTTAATCCTTTAAATAAATATACAAGCACATAAGTACATTTATTTAATTATCTAATGCACAATTAATTAATGCGAAAAGTTTAAATTCATTGCTAAATATTTATTAAGTATATTTACAATGACTAATGAAATTCGTGGTCATTACAACTACTACTACTATTATTATTATTATTATTATTATTATTATTATTACTATTATTATAGTTATTATTATTACTATTATTATAATTATTATAATAATAATTATTATTACTACTACTACTACTACTACTACTAATATTATTATTATTATTATTATTGTTATTTCTATTATTATTATTATTATTATTATTATTACTATTTTTATAATTATTATTTTTATTATTATTACTATTATTATAATTACTACTACTATTATTACTATTATTATTATTATTATTATTATTATTATTATTATTATTATTATTATTATTACTATTATTATAATTATTATTGTTACTATTATTATTATTACTATTACTATTATTATTATTATTACTATTATTATTATTTCTATTATTACTATTATTCTAATTATTATTGTTATTATTATTATTACTATTATTATTATTATTTCTATTATTTCTATTATTATAATATTTATTTTCATTATTATTATTATTATTATTATTATTATTATTATTATTATTATTATTATTATTATTATTATTATTATTATTACTATTATTATAATTATTTATGTTATTATTATAATTATTATTATTATTACTATTATTATTATTATTACTATTATTATTATTATTTCTATTATTATAATTATTATTGTTATTATTATTATTACTAAATTATTCCTATTATTACTATATTATTATTATTATTATTATTATTATTATTATTATTACTATTATTATAGTGTAGTGGCGAATTTGATTTAGATGGAAAATATGAGTAAATAGATTTTTAAAAAAAAGATATTGAATTGGGGGGAAATGAGAGATAAATTAGTGACCGTTAGATGTTGAAATTTCAAATGCTTTTAGACTGTTGGATGTTGAAACTTAAATTAATTTGAGATCATTAAATATTAAAATTTTGAAATTTGAGTCGCTCTATTTTATATTATAAATATATATTATTGTAAATAAAAATAAATAAATAATTTTTTTTATAAACTCACAAAAATATTAATATTTGCGAGAAATTTAAATTTCTCGCAGGGGATGATCGATAAGTATTAATCCCACGGAAAAATGGGTGGATGGGGCGCATTTTAACCAAAGCATTATTGATACAATAAAGTAACAAGATAAATACTATTATTCCCAATTTGCCCCTCTCGAGTCTAGTTGATTCAACTAAGAGGGAGGAGAGGTGATAGAGGGGCACATGGGAACTTTTAGTATCATTTCTTAGTTTTCTTAGTACTTTACTGTATTGATAACGTTTTGATTAAAAATGGGCCCCACATCAGTTGGAATATTAATTGTTCCCATAAAAATATTAATTTTTTATTATTAATAAAGTCGACAATGGAGGTGGAATGTGTAATTATGGTCTCAATCTCGCTTCCAAAAGTGGTGAACAATAAGAACAACTATGCATAAACAATATTTAAACATAAAATTAAATATTATATTTATTTTAATTATTAAAAAATAAAATATAAATCATAAGATACGAATTTTAATATTATATTTTATTTTTTAATAATTAAAATAAATATAATATTTAAATATTATATATTTATACTTATTCGAACAATAATTTAATGACAAAATTTTCTCCATTAAATTTGAATTATTTTAAAATTAATTAAAGATAAATTTTCTTAAATTTTCTCTTGATTTTTTTGTCATATTCTTCTACGATCTTTAAGATTTAAATTGAGTGTAAAATATCTTTTGTATAATATTTTAAATTGGAATTATGTATTTTAGAATTTTTTTTCATGGGTATTTTAGATATCTTGATAATTGGAGCAAATTGGGGATGGTTGAGAGACATGGAAACACACGCCTATCTTTCCTTCGTGTAGTCGATCATATATATTGCTTTTGTCTTAAGCCTATAATGTCAGGAGTGAGACTCATATCATCACCACCACCATCATTCATTATAATCGAATCCTCCTATGATAAAGAGCTCAGATCCTCTGTTATATATTTTTATAACAAATTTATGTTATAAGAGATATGTAATACAAATATATATATCTATATAAATACATATAAATATATTTGTATTGCATGTCTGGTATATATATATATATATATACTGTGTTGCATATTTCTTATAATAAAAATCTGTTGCTGAAATATGTGACAAAATCTCACACTCTAAGATAAGACTTTATTTCTCATGCATATGAGTCCTATCTACAAACACTCCAAATTTATGAAAAATTATTTTATAATTTTGAGACATATTCACATAATATTTAAAAATTACTTATATATTATTATTTTAATATATATAATAAAAAAATTTATTATATATATTAAAATAATAATATATTAATAATTTAATCTAAAATATAATAATACGATATTCAAGATCCTAAATAACTTCTCTCAAACTACTATCAAGGATATGTGTAGCTCAGCGAATCGAGGCCCTTTTGTGACGCCCCCAAATCTGGGCCCACACAGCCCAAACTTGAGATGTCAAAATACTACAACAAAATTATTACAACAAAGCACAACGTACAACAATACAGTGTATAATAATACACAACTAAGTCTTCACTATTATTGCCACACTATTTTACAAAACGTGAAGACTATGATAACTATTCCTCGGATCCTCACTCCATTCCCCGGCTAGACCCTGTTATGTTTTCATCTCCTGTTGAAAAACAATGGAACAAAAGAAAGGGTGAGCTCAAATAGCCCAGTAAAGAATATCATGACTAAGATAATGACGAATAAATTATCATTAGTCTTCAACAGCTGAGTTCTTGATAGAATACAATAGACTACAAGGTTTATATCAAAAACTGCAGTTAAATTCTTAAACAACGTTCAGATCAATAATAGCAGCGGAATGAGTAATCTATTAGAAGAATAATGCAGACTATAATGTCCACTCGGTTCTCTTTTTAGGAAAAACATCATCAACTTTTATCATCTGAAATATCATTAGTCAAGATAATACAAATTCACAGTTCCTGATCATAATCATGCACATCAACAGTTCATCTTTGTACTACGGGCCAAAGATATTCAATATAGCACCAACGGTCATGATTATACCAGATTCAGCCTTTGGTCATAATCATACCAAACAACAGTTCATCTTTGCACTACGGGCCAAAGAGAACATTCACCACGTGCCATAAAAGACACCGAACAGATGTATCGCCTTTAACCTATTATATCGCCTTTAACCTATCATCTGTTCAACAAATATATCACATCTGTGCCCCCGGCCACAGATATTCACAACAGCTTGATTTTTGGATGATTAGAATGATATAAATGATGAACAGAAGAAATAGGATAACAATAAGTATCGGAAGTTTACTTTGTACAGATTCAAATAATGTCCAAATTGTCAACATGATGTGGAGTGAAATTCAAGATCCACAGTTCAGAATAACGGTTACAATTCAATAGAAATGTTCACGTAAATAGGAAGGTTCAGTTGAAATAATGAAGTTCAACTATTATGGAACATATAATATTTTCAGGAATTATAGAAGTAATAGTTCCATAATAAATTTCGATTTAGGAGTATGAAAGAAAATAATATCCCTTACCGTAGCAGGTTTGATTAACAAAAGGTGAAGGAAATTAATACAAAGGGTTATTCACCAACAGGCGGCAATCCGCTCCGTAAGGTTATTCCCACAATTTAATAGAATTTGAGTACAAAGAGTTATTCACCAAACAGGCGGCAATCCGCTCCGTAAGGTTATTCCCACAATTTAATAGAATTTGAGTACAAAGAGTTATTCACCAAACAGGCGGCAATCCGCTCCGTAAGGTTATTCTCAGAGATTAATAATGAATGAATACGAAAGGTTATTCACCAACAGGCGGCAATCCGCTCCGTAAGGTTATTCCCACAATTTAATACATGGAAATAAAATGCACGTCTTATGAGTAAGGAAGAAACAATATTATTATCGAGAATCAAATAATGATAATCCCTTACCATAGTATGTTTGAATAATGGAAGATGAAAAAGATGGTATCCCTTACCTCAACACGTGACTGGATATTGATTTAAATGAGGTTGATTAACTTGAACAGTACACGTATACTTATAGATCTTCACAAATACTCAAGATGACTTAAGCACACTTAGAGAGAACTTTCACAAGAAGTATTTAGAGAGAGAAAGAAAAAACAAGTAAGGAAGTTTATGAAAAATCCTTAAGTTAAGGCTTCTATTTATAGCCAAAAATCTTATCATTCATTTAATCTAAACCATTCATTTAAAGATCATCTTTTAATCTACACCATCCATTTCAAATATTATATTATCTTTAATCTACACCATTCATTTCATATCACCTAATAATCACCTAACTTTATATTATAAACAAATCAATTTAATTATTCAACAATAATTCACACTTTAATCTACACCACTCATTTCATATCACCTAATAATCACCTAACTTTATATTATAAACAAATCAATTCAATTATTCAACAATAATTCACACTTTAATCTACACCATTCATTTCATATCACCTAATAATCACCTAACTTTATATTATAAACAAATAACTTTATCAATTCAATTATTATGACTAATTGTTATAAATACAGTATAGTTAGCTCTTAGATATCAAGTCAATAAATTAATGAAATACAACTGTTTAAATAACATCATAATAGAGATAACAATAATGTAAAATAAAGCATACGTTACTGTGTAATGACAATTATTGATTCAATAATGTGAATTACTGTGCATATGTTACTGTGACAATTATTAGGTTCAATAATTTTAAAAACAGTGCAACAACAATTATTGACTCAATGATATAAAATACAGTGCAATGACAATTATTAAATCAATAATGCAAAATACTGTGTAACAACAATTATTGAATTGATAATATAAAATATTATGCAGTGACAATTATCGATGAAATGATGCGTAACAGTTACGGTGTCAATTATCAGACCAAAAATATGAGACACTATGCAATACCGTGTGTTACTGTAGAGTACCGAGTGCTACAGAAAATACCAATAACTACCGTATGCTACTATTCTTTTATCACCGGTATTTTAACAGTTCCGTTGACTATTTTTATTTAAAAAGGTTATTTCTGTCGTTTTCTATATCCGACAAATATTCCGTTGTGGGGTCCACCAATAATTTGTTATTTCGGCGCCGTCGGACCAAACGAATATTCCCCGACCAAGCGAATATTGTCCGACAAAATAAAATTTGCACATAACATCCTTAACTTTTAACTTTATCGATTTAACCACTTACTGTTTAAAAAAAATATCGATATGAAGAAAAATTAAATTTTGTATTTCATAAAATTCGGGGTCTTACAACCTCCCCTCCTTATGAAATTTCGTCCCCGAAATTGACGTACCTGACATATCGAAGAGGTAAGGATACTTAGATTTCATCTCAGATTCTAGCTCCCAGGTCATTTCCTCAGTATCTTGGTTTCTCCATAAAACCTTAACTTGAGGTATAACCTTTGAGCGTAGGATCTGCTCCTTCTTATCCAGGATCTTAACAGGTACCTCCTCGTATGTTAAATCCTCTGCTATAACGTCTGGTTCTAACTCAATGACGTGGTTTGGGTCCTTCACATATTTACGTAACATAGATATGTGAAAAACGTTATGGATGCGAGACATACTTGGTGGTAGGGCTAGTCTGTAGGCTACGGTTCTTATTCGATCGAGGATTTCAAATGGGCCAATAAATCGAGGGTTAAGCTTTCCTCTCTTTCCGAATCTCGTAACCCCTTTCCATGGAGAAACACGTAAGAATACATGATCTCCGACGTTGAAACTTTCGTCTCTCCGATGAAGATCAACATAACTCTTTTGTCGTTCTTGTGCGGTCTGTATTCGTTGTCGGATCATTTGGATCTTTTCGGTCGTCAAGCGTACCAACTCGGGTCCCAACAGTTTTGCTTCTCCTACCTCATTCCAACATATTGGAGAGCGACACTTCCTTCCATACAATGCCTCAAATGGAGCCATGCCTATGCTTGCTTGGTAACTGTTGTTGTAAGAAAATTCCACCAACGGCAAGTACTTATCCCAACTTCCTTTGAAGTCTAATACACAAAGTCTCAAAAGATCTTCGAGGGTCTGGATCGTCCTTTCCGATTGTACGTCCGTTTGAGGATGGTATGCAGAACTAAAACGTAGTTCAGTGCCCATAGCTTTTTGTAGACTGATCCAAAAGCGTGAAGTGAATCTAGGATCTCGATCAGAAACTATGGAAACTGGCATGCCATGCAATCTCACGATCTCATTTATGTACATACCGGCAAGACGTTCAAGTGAAAAGTTTTCTCGTATAGGCAAGAAATGAGCAGATTTGGTCAATCTATCTACGATCACCCAAATTGCATCTAAGCCTTGAGAAACTTTTGGAAGACCCGTCACGAAGTCCATATTGATGTGTTCCCACTTCCATTCGGGAACTTCAAGTGATTGTAATGGACCTTTAGGAACTTGATGCTCTGCCTTGACACGTTGACAAGTTAGGCACCTTGAGATAAACTCCGCAATCTCTCTTTTCATATTGTTCCACCAAAATGTATGTCGAAGATCTCGATACATCTTGGTACCTCCTGGGTGGATTGCAAACGGCGTGTTGTGTGCCTCCATCATGATTTTATGCTTTAATTCAGGATCGTTAGGAACACAGAGTCGAGAGTTGACTCGAAGTATTCCTTTCTCGTCGATTCTTGCTTCGGGAATGGCACCTTCTTGTACTTTCTTTATCATGTTTATCAGTTCCGGATCGGTAGCTTGAGCAGCTTTAATTTTATCGATTAAAGTTGGTTCTACTCGCACGTGAGCAATCTTCGAGTGGGTCCCTGGTGTCTTTAGCTCTATCTCCATCTTTTGCAAGTCGTACAAAATACACTTTTGTGTTGTCAGCAGTGCACTTGTACTTGCATAAGATTTTCTGCTCAAAGCGTCAGCTACAACGTTCGCCTTTCCCGGGTGATACTGGATTGTGTGGTCATAATCCTTTAACAGCTCAAGCCAACGTCGTTGTCGCATGTTGAGTTCCTTCTGGGTGAAGAAATACTTAAGACTTTTATGATCCGTATAGATATCCACTTTTTCTCCGTACAAGTAGTGTCTCCAGATCTTCAACGCGAAAACGACTGCTGCCAACTCTAGATCATGAGTAGGATAATTTTTCTCATAATCTTTGAGTTGTCGAGAGGCGTAGGCTATAACCTTTCCATGTTGCATAAGGACACAGCCTAGACCTTTGCCAGAAGCATCGCTGTAGATAACAAATTCTCCTGATCCTGATGGTATGGTCAGAACAGGAGTTGAAACCAGTCTCTTCTTGAGTCCTTGGAAACTTTTCTCGCATTCCTCGCTCCATATGAATTTTTTGCTTTTCCGAGTAAGCTGCGTTAATGGAGTGGCGATTCGAGAAAATCCTTCTACGAATCTCCGATAATAACCAGCTAGACCCAAAAAACTTCGGACTTCGGTTACTGTTTTGGGTTGTTCCCAATTTAGTACCGTTTCAATCTTCGCAGGATCGACTGATATTCCTTGACTAGAAATCACATGCCCAAGAAACGCGACCTCCTCAAGCCAGAACTCACATTTCTTCAACTTGGCATATAATTTGTTTTCACGGAGCTTTTGTAGTATCAATCTCAGGTGTTGTTCATGATCCTCGCGACTCTTGGAGTATATGAGGATGTCATCAATAAAGACAACCACAAAATGATCCAAATGTTCCTTGAATATCCGGTTCATCATGTCCATGAAAGCTGCAGGAGCATTAGTTAGTCCAAAAGGCATGACTAAGAACTCATAATGCCCATAACGAGTTCTGAAAGCAGTCTTTGGAATGTCCTCAGCTTTAACCTTTAACTGATGATATCCAGAACGGAGATCAATCTTTGAGAAATGTTGAGCGCCTTGCAATTGATCAAACATGTCATCAATCCGAGGTAACGGGTACCTGTTCTTGATGGTGACATGGTTCAATTCTCGGTAGTCAATGCATAATCTCATACTCCCGTCTTTCTTCTTCACAAATAGAACAGGAGCACCCCAAGGTGATGCACTCGGACGAATGAAATCGGTATCCAACAATTCCTGTAGTTGGACTTTTAACTCTTGAAGTTCAATGGGAGCCATTCGGTAGGGAGCTTTGGAAATGGGCTTGGTACCGGGTTCAAGATCAATATAAAAATCAATTTCACGGTTTGGGGGTAAGCCAGGAAGTTCTTCAGGAAAAACGTCAGGAAACTCATTAACAATGGGAATATCATTCAAGTTTGACGTATTTTTGTTCAAATCAGTGACATGAGCTAAAAAGGCTTGACATCCGTTTTTCAATAAACGAATGGCTTTATGGCTAGAAATAACAGTTATAGATTTCAATGGTTTAGTTGCTTGAATTTGCATGACAGGTTGATTAGGAATATGAAAACTAATAATCTTATGAAAACAATCAATTTTAGCATGATGGGTAGTCAACCAATCAATTCCTAAAATCACATCAAATTCATGCATCTCCAAAGAAATAAGGTCAACAGGTAATGTGAGGTTGTTGATTTGAACTAGGCAAGATTTATAGACAGTAGATGTAATGGTCATTTCTCCTAATGGGGTTTCAACTGATAAGTCAAAGTCCAAATTTTCAGGAGTTAAGTTTAGACGCTGAGCACATGCAGGTGAGATAAAAGAATGGGTAGAGCCAGTATCTAACAAAGCGTAGACTTCACGAGAATTTATGAATAGCTTACCGGTTATCACCTCGTTCGAATTTCGCGCCATTTGGGATGTCACAACAAAAGCTCTCCCTTGAACTACAGATTTTCCCTTATCCGCGCTAGCTTTTGGTATTATCATTGCAGCTGGACTTGATTTTGTGGCCAGACAAAACCGCGCAAGATGACCCTCTTTCCCACAACTGTAGCACTTTTTAGACTGCAGAGTACAGTTTGGGCTGATGTGACCTTCCTGACCACACTTATAGCATCTCACTGGTGGTCGATCTTCTCCCCTTGAAACTGGGGTCGGTGCTGGTGTTGGTACTGGTGCTGGTGCCCTTCCATAATTATTATGGAATCTCTTTCTTTTGAAATTGTTCCCACTAGATTCTCCTCTTCTGTTATTTGGTGTGGAATTACCACCGAAGTGTTGGTTACCTCCTCGATGGTTTTCGTTCCTGTGGTTGTTGTCACTCCTTTCTCTATGCTGATCATTAACTCTTGGCTGCAATGTTTCATCTGTTTGCTCCACCCTTTGAGCCCTATCTACAACATCTGAATACAAACTGAATTTATGAGAGCTAAGTTGTTGACGAATTTTGAATCTCAAACCTCTTAGGAACATCCGACTCATTCGTGCTTCGTCATCCACAAGATGGGTGGCAAAGCGAGATAACTCGGCAAACTTGGCTTCATATTGGGAGACTGTCATGTTTCCCTGCTCCAGCTTAATGAATTCCACCTCTTTCATATGGCGGATGCTTTCTGGGAAATACTTCTCGTTAAACAGTTCTTCGAATTCTGTCCAAGACATTTCGAGTGCTGAAGGTTGGATACGTTTTACCGCTTCCCACCAATGGTCCGCCTCACCTCGTAACATAAAAGTGGCAAATGGCACCTTCTGATCATCAGCGCATTGTAAGACATCAAGTATTTTTGTCGTCTGCTTTAGCCATGCCTCCGCTTTGAGTGGGTCAGGCTTCCCGTGGAATTCAGGTGGTCCTAATTCTTTAAATTGCTTAACAGTGACCATCCTCAAATTGCCAGCGTTTCTACCGTTATTATTGACTGGATTTCCTCTTCCTTGATTCTGTATGAACTGCATGAAATTCCTAAAGAATCCATCGTTCATCATGTTATCAGGAACATTATTTCCTGAGTTGGCAGGAGGATTGTTTGGGGCCTCTTGATTCTCGGCTACATTTGCTTCAGGCATTCCATAGTTAACCTCTTGATTTCCAGATGCCATACTAAACTGTGGTCACAAAATAAATGTTAGTTCAAATAAACTGACTCATCACCTCATGTTCCTACATTCAAATCGACTCATTAGATAATAAAATCTATTTTAGGTAGGACACACTAGTGACTGATTCTATTCGTCTCTCCCCTCCTAGTTCTACCCCAGATCTCCATTAAAGACCATATCCCTAAGCTCTGATGCCAACTGTGACGCCCCCAAATCTGGGCCCACACAGCCCAAACTTGAGTCGTCAAAATACTACAACAAAATTATTACAACAAAGCACAACGTACAACAATACAGTGTATAATAATACACAACTAAGTCTTCACTATTATTGCCACACTATTTTACAAAACGTGAAGACTATGATAACTATTCCTCGGACCCTCACTCCATTCCCCGGCTAGACCCTGTTATGTTTTCATCTCCTGTTGAAAAACAATGGAACAAAAGAAAGGGTGAGCTCAAATAGCCCAGTAAAGAATATCATGACTAAGATAATGACGAATAAATTATCATTAGTCTTCAACAGCTGAGTTCTTGATAGAATACAATAGACTACAAGGTTTATATCAAAAACTGCAGTTAAATTCTTAAACAACGTTCAGATCAATAATAGCAGCGGAATGAGTAATCTATTAGAAGAATAATGCAGACTATAATGTCCACTCGGTTCTCTTTTTAGGAAAAACATCATCAACTTTTATCATCTGAAATATCATTAGTCAAGATAATACAAATTCACAGTTCCTGATCATAATCATGCACATCAACAGTTCATCTTTGTACTACGGGCCAAAGATATTCAATATAGCACCAACGGTCATGATTATACCAGATTCAGCCTTTGGTCATAATCATACCAAACAACAGTTCATCTTTGCACTACGGGCCAAAGAGAACATTCACCACGTGCCATAAAAGACACCGAACAGATGTATCGCCTTTAACCTATTATATCGCCTTTAACCTATCATCTGTTCAACAAATATATCACATCTGTGCCCCCGGCCACAGATATTCACAACAGCTTGATTTTTGGATGATTAGAATGATATAAATGATGAACAGAAGAAATAGGATAACAATAAGTATCGGAAGTTTACTTTGTACAGATTCAAATAATGTCCAAATTGTCAACATGATGTGGAGTGAAATTCAAGATCCACAGTTCAGAATAACGGTTACAATTCAATAGAAAGGTTCACGTAAATAGGAAGGTTCAGTTGAAATAATGAAGTTCAACTATTATGGAACATATAATATTTTCAGGAATTATAGAAGTAATAGTTCCATAATAAATTTCGATTTAGGAGTATGAAAGAAAATAATATCCCTTACCGTAGCAGGTGTGATTAACAAAAGGTGAAGGAAATTAATACAAAGGGTTATTCACCAACAGGCGGCAATCCGCTCCGTAAGGTTATTCCCACAATTTAATAGAATTTGAGTACAAAGAGTTATTCACCAAACAGGCGGCAATCCGCTCCGTAAGGTTATTCCCACAATTTAATAGAATTTGAGTACAAAGAGTTATTCACCAAACAGGCGGCAATCCGCTCCGTAAGGTTATTCTCAGAGATTAATAATGAATGAATACGAAAGGTTATTCACCAACAGGCGGCAATCCGCTCCGTAAGGTTATTCCCACAATTTAATACATGGAAATAAAATGCACGTCTTATGAGTAAGGAAGAAACAATATTATTATCGAGAATCAAATAATGATAATCCCTTACCATAATATGTTTGAATAATGGAAGATGAAAAAGATGGTATCCCTTACCTCAACACGTGACTGGATATTGATTTAAATGAGGTTGATTAACTTGAACAGTACACGTATACTTATAGATCTTCACAAATACTCAAGATGACTTAAGCACACTTAGAGAGAACTTTCACAAGAAGTATTTAGAGAGAGAAAGAAAAAACAAGTAAGGAAGTTTATGAAAAATCCTTAAGTTAAGGCTTCTATTTATAGCCAAAAATCTTATCATTCATTTAATCTAAACCATTCATTTAAAGATCATCTTTTAATCTACACCATCCATTTCAAATATTATATTATCTTTAATCTACACCATTCATTTCATATTACCTAATAATCACCTAACTTTATATTATAAACAAATCAATTTAATTATTCAACAATAATTCACACTTTAATCTACACCACTCATTTCATATCACCTAATAATCACCTAACTTTATATTATAAACAAATCAATTCAATTATTCAACAATAATTCACACTTTAATCTACACCATTCATTTCATATCACCTAATAATCACCTAACTTTATATTATAAACAAATAACTTTATCAATTCAATTATTATGACTAATTGTTATAAATACAGTATAGTTAGCTCTTAGATATCAAGTCAATAAATTAATGAAATACAACTGTTTAAATAACATCATAATAGAGATAACAATAATGTAAAATAAAGCATACGTTACTGTGTAATGACAATTATTGATTCAATAATGTGAATTACTGTGCATATGTTACTGTGACAATTATTAGGTTCAATAATTTTAAAAACAGTGCAACAACAATTATTGACTCAATGATATAAAATACAGTGTAATGACAATTATTAAAACAATAATGCAAAATACTGTGTAACAACAATTATTGAATTGATAATATAAAATATTATGCAGTGACAATTATCGATGAAATGATGCGTAACAGTTACGGTGTCAATTATCAGACCAAAAATATGAGACACTATGCAATACCGTGTGTTACTGTAGAGTACCGAGTGCTACAGAAAATACCAATAACTACCGTATGCTACTATTCTTTTATCACCGGTATTTTAACAGTTCCGTTGACTATTTTTATTTAAAAAGGTTATTTCTGTCGTTTTCTATATCCGACAAATATTCCGTTGTGGGGTCCACCAATAATTTGTTATTTCGGCGCCGTCGGACCAAACGAATATTCCCCGACCAAGCGAATATTGTCCGACAAAATAAAATTTGCACATAACATCCTTAACTTTTAACTTTATCGATTTAACCACTTACTGTTTAAAAAAAATATCGATATGAAGAAAAATTAAATTTTGTATTTCATAAAATTCGGGGTCTTACACCTTTGACCAAGTGTGACAGTCTTATGCGAATTAATATCCTGTGAAGTTATAGATATTATATTAAATAAATTAATAATAATAATAATAATTTATTTATTAATCGTGATAATGTATTAGATTCATTTAACTCATTTATTATATAATTTTTTTAAATATCATTTATTTTTTTATTAAATAATAATATAATTTATTCATCATAATAATATTTATTAACAAAATACAAAATAGCGTGTTTAAAAAAATAACTAAGAAAATTAAAACTCAATATTTAACGTAAATAATAACGTTATATGATATTTATTTTTAAATTATTTTAAATAAATATGTTAAATCCTGTTAATTGTTAAGCGTGTCAATCCGTTAATTATACATGTTTGACCTATTTAAATTTCTTGTTAAATGTATCGATTTGTTTATGACACGAAAATAACTTATACTTAACATTAACTCTCTTATTTTATGTCGTGTTTGTGTCAGAATTATAGTATCATGTCAAAAATTGCCACCCCTATTTTAAGCTACTTGGTGAAATTTTCTTGTTTTATGTTTTTTTAACATGGTGAAGCTTATTATTATTATTATTATTATTATTTATTTTGATATGTATTAAAGCACTTAATTAAAATTTATTGATGATAAATTTATCAAGAAATATTTTAATATCTAGGTTTGATTTGTTGGATATTATACTCTCAACATACCCTTTTCATGTGTAATTTGTAACGTTTATATCATTTATATTAAAAAGCATTAAAAATCACGGAACAATCAAGTCTTTATCGTGTCTCATATCACGTTAAAAAATCTATTTCGTTTAATTAACAATATTAGAGTAACTCATCATAATTATTGTGAAATCTAAAAAGTTATATCACCAAAACATAAAAGCTTATGCTTATGCTTTTTATTTTTATGTTTTTTTAACATGGTGAAGCTTATTATTATTATTATTATTATTATTATTATTATTATTATTTATTTTTATTTTAATATAACAAAATAATAATAAAATTTATAAATTTGGGAGGAACGATAATATCTATTCCATTTCATTGGAGTAACTAAACACAATTTTTTCTATTACATAAGAATGAGTCATTCTATTATTATATTTATTCTTTCAATTCAGACATAACATTAATTTGAAAATAATTTATATTGTGATTTAGCAATCTTTAAAACAAAATTAATATTAATTTTATTTTAGCAATCTTTTAAACAAAATTAATAACCTTTGTTCTTTTATACTCTAAGACGTATATATATTATTTTACTAAACTACTCCTATAATTTAGTAAAATATATTTCTAAAACCTGTTAAATTTTTTATTAAAGAAAAACTTGAAGCCTTACAGTATTTTAAATTTCTCTATAACATAATAGAAAGAAAAAAAACAATGGTACAATAGAGAGTGAAATGATTTTATTCCAGTTGAAATGAGTAATTCTATACATTTTTATCAAAAAATAAAATTCATAAACTTGAAAGAGATGTGAATGATTTATTTTATTCTAATGGAGAAGTCAAATATAATTTTTTTCATTCTATAAGAATGAGTCATTTTATTCACATATTCATTCCTTCAATTTAAACAAAACATTATAATAACTAACATGGTTTTAAAAATCGGACGGGAGCAGCGGTCCAACCGGTAAAAAGCGGAATCGGTTGGCTCTCCGATCCGGTTTGGCTCAGAAAATCGATTTTGACGTGATTCGGTCAAAATTCAGTTGACCACCGGTTGGTTCAACCGGTAAAACCGATTGAATTGACCTAGTGAACCGGTTTTAAAATATTTTTTAATATTTTTTTTGTGAAAAAATATTTTTATTTTTAAAATTAGATATTTTTAATAATATTGCAACACAATTTCACTATATTTTAACTAATAAAAAATTATATATTTTAAAATTTTATTAATTTTTAATAATATATATTTTTATGTATTTATGACGTCACTGGGTTAATAATAACTCGACCACTAATGAACTGATGACCTATCTATCCAGTATTCTTTTTGACTCGATGACCGACCCGCATCCAAAAATTTTGATAACTAATCGCAGAAGCATTACCCCAAACATTATAATGTATTTAAAGACACCGTCATAATTAAGTAAACATAAATTAAAGACATTAAAGTAACTCAACTAAGCTAAGTCAAATCAATTACAAAATTACTTCATCTATCTCTCCAAATAAAAGTGATTATTATCTCCTCAATATACTATTTAAGTGTGAGATATGGCCAAAACAATTCCTCAAACTGGGCTCAAAGAGGAAAGAAAAAGGGTGCAAAGGAAAGTCGTAAAGTACGCAAAAAGAAAAAAAGAAAGCTATGGAGGCCAAGTGGCGCAATTCCAAAGACTATTGTTTTTCAAATCTATCAGCGTAGGCTAAAGGCAAAAAGAAAATCATTTACCTTGTTTCATAATAATTTTCTACCTAATTTGATATGGCGTGGCGTGCAGAAAGAAATTTTAAAATTTATGTACCCACCATTGTCGCTCATGAGAACTTTCCTATGCATCATAAAGGGTTAATATATATTTTAGTTATTATATTAAGGGTTGATTTTTATTGTGATTATCGATTTTTTTATTTATTATAAATATATTATTATAATAATAAAAAATTATAAAATAATTATTTATTAAAATTCCGTTAAAAAAAATGACAAAAATGACTATACGTGTGTAAAATTAGGTGCAGAGCACATGACACTTGTCATGTTAAATGACAATAATCTCGACTTTCAATTAAATTTCACATAACGTACCCCTCCATTGACACCCAAAACTCCAGCATATATTTCTCTCCAATCTTCAAATCAGACCACCACTTTTTAATTAAAGGTTGAAAGGTCGGTAATGGTGATGAATGGTGGAGGAGGATGAGCTTCTTCTTTTTTGTTAGAAGAAGGGCATTTTCATTGATCATCTTTAGAACAGAACATCACCAAAGTCGAAAAATCTACTTCATTATATACTCCACCACCATTAACAATCTAGTGTGTGTTCCATCATTACCCAACAAAAAGAGAAACCCAAAATTCAAAATCCCCATCGCCACCTCCCATTTCTTCTACATAACAAAAATCACAAGTAGAAAACCCTAAGAACCACCAAAACTCTTGAGAAACAGAGTCAATTTTACCCTTCCCTTTCCCAACTTTCTTTGTCAGTTGAGTTGAATGAATGTTAGGCAAAACCCCTCCATTAGCAATGATCACAGATCCCAACAACTTGCTTTACTCCTCATCGTTCCTCACAGCCAACTGAATGTGCCTTGGAATTATTCGAGTCTTCTTGTTATCCCTCGCCGCATTCCCAGCTAGCTCCAAAAGCTCAGCGGCCAAACATTCGAGAACAGCAGAGAGGTAAACCAAAGAACCAGATCCAACACGCTGAGCATACCGGTCCGCCTTGAGGCAACGAGCAATTTAGGCGACGGGGAACTGGAGGCCGGCTTTCGAAGATCTGGAGATCGATTTTGTGCCTCTGGATTTGCCTCTTTCGGCTAAGCCCTTGCCTGCTGTTGAACTCATGGCGATTATTTTGGCTTTGAAAAGATTTTTTGAATTTTGGAGAGAAAAAATTCAGCAAGAGGTGGATGAGCTTTGCGTTGCTGTTAATCTTATTTTTTTGGAGAGATTTTTTTTCTCGAGAGAATGAGCGTGTGATGATGATATGGAGTGATATTTCTACAAAAAGAATTAATCCAAGTAAAATCAGTTTACATGCACCACTAAGGCAAGTTAGGCAACCCAAAATATGACGTAACAAATTCAAGCAAACTATTAGGAATGTCACATAACTGAGCTTGCAATAGCTGTCGCAGAACTTGCAGAAATTAAGAAACCAAGTCTATGCCGTACAGAAACTCCTTACTACATAAATAATCAATATATCATTCGCAAGTTAGTGAATAGAACGAAGGCCCAAAAACACGTAATATGTTTGCCTAGTTTAAAAACCAAAAGCAACAAACTTTACGGTCCATGGTTGAGAATAATGGAAGAAGCTAAAATTAATCTGAACTGGGAGTCTCTGAATTCAGATTAATTAAAATGGCAATTGGCAACGTGTTCATTCAAAAGGAAAACAAAAAATTTCAGCAACAGAAGCAGAAATATAGTTTCTAGACAAGGAAACTTGTACAAATTCCACCTTTTCCTTCATATATGAAATAACATCACCTCAGTCTTCTCCTTCAAGTTTCACGAGAAACCCCATTTCTCAGTATCTGAAACCCTAGGTGCGCCACTTCTTCCCCTGGAGGACGAAGGATGGGGTGTTGAAAGATTGCCTGCAACAGCTGAACCAGTTTCTGCGCTTTCCAAGTGCATAATTGCAGCAGTAGCATCAGGTCTTCCAGAGGGTGAAGTACGGGTAACCGCAAAATTAGTCTCAGTAGTAGAATCTGCAGTCTGGAGCTCTGTTTGTATAACAGCAACACTACTACTAAACTCCCCACCATTAACGGGCACAAACTGTGGGTCAGTTCTTCCCAGGAGGCGGGCATGAATGTAAGCCTCAAATTCCTCATCTAAGATTCTTGCATTATTCAAAGCAGATGAAATGGAAGAAAGTGAAGAAGCACTTTCGGACAATATTCTTGAAAATTAACAGGAACGGAGATGCTGGGTGCCTCCTGGTTCTGTATTTGGCAACACCTGCGAAGTGGTGTCAGAACCAGCATTTGCACTGTAAACATCCTGCTGCCTTGGCAGCTCTGCAGTTGCACCAATACCAATCCTTATTCGTTGAAGTGCTTCTGCAACCGGAATATGAGAAATGAGCCGGTTGACTCGCTGATGCCTAAGACTCTCAACCCAGTGCGCCGCGGGCCTAGGAGGTATCTTTAAGCCAGACTCCAACTCTAACACAAGGTTATTGTAGGCATTCCCATAAATTGGCGTAATATTAGAATCTTTTACCTCTCCCTTGCAAACTGGACATTCCTATTAGAAGCATGCCCAACAAAACAAGTGACCACAACAAGTCAATATTGGTTCTTTTGCCATCTCCAAAACAATATTGCAATCATAAAAGCTTCCACCATCACAACCACCATCCTTCCTAACATCCAAATCCGTCGCCAACGCTGTAGCTACCAAATGGGAATTATCCCTTTTATAATTTCTACCTCTCTCAATAGTACTTTCTAAACCAACCCCACTATCTTCGCCATTATGCACTTCACCCCCAATATCTTCCCCATTATGCACTTCATCCCCAATTACCACGAAACCTCCTGGTTCAACTGCAGTGGTATTACTTATTTCGGGAGGAGGATTTTGAGATTCCAGCAACCTCCGCTGTTCTGTGAGCCTAGCTGTAACCTCTTCAATTAGCCGAGTTCAAACTTGAATAATTTCACCACGGACAGATAATCCACTTAAAAATCTACCCTACCCTTGAACCAGTAGGCTCTAAGTTCAAATCAACATCCATGGCCATATCATCCCTAATAAAATCCATTATATCAGAGTACACCAAATCCAAAATCCATAACCCACAAAACCCTTTTCTAAACAACTCAAAAGATTCCAGATTATGGTTCTTCCATGTACAAATTCAGTGACCCATAAGATAAAAGGGTTTTAGAAATCAAAAACTGGTGCAAAAATCAAATATTCATTTCAGATTAAGAAAACAATGGATTGAGCAAATGAAATAGAAATTGAGAAAAATTATTGTACCTGAAGGTAAGCAGGGATTTTTCATCTTCATCTTCATCTATCATTCAAAGGTAAATGATTAAATCCTTTTAAGAAATAAAGTTTTTTATCGGAATATAAATCAAACCGAAAGACCCCTTTAATTATTTAAAGGAGATTACAAAAACGAATAACACTTTTACCATTATACTATACCCGCTATAATGCAATTATTATATAAAAGAGGGACTTTTGTCGAACAGAGGAATTAAGCATAATAAAGATAGGACCATAAAAGAATCATGAAAATTAGAATGTTGACATTTTTCATAGGGGATTTAAATTAAATTAAATTAAATTTATAAAAGAAAAGAGGGTCATTTAAATAACTAAATAACAAGTTCTATCTTTTCTTTTGTTGGAGGAGTTTTGATAGATACGGTTTGTCAAAAACAATGAAATCATAGCAAAAAAATGCATTGTGTAAAAATCCATAGGTTTTTTTTATTCTACTAAGAATAAGATTGTGAAGGAAATAAAGAAATGAAACTTTGATTTTATATAATAAGAATGAAAATATTCCTTCACCTTTTTGTTGTTGCTTTAATAGCAAACCTTTTTTGTTTTTAAATAAGATAAATTGTTTTAGCTAGGATTCGTTGGAACAAAAAAGGCCGGCTAGGTAGTGACCAGGCCAGGCCACGGGAATAAAAAAGGGGCATTTCGAACAAAATCAGAGTAGAAAAGTCCTCTTTTTTCCATATATATATATATATATATATATATAATTTTTGTTATATCTATGTCCCTAGAAATATCCAATCCATCCAATCCCTAGTCCTTCTAACACAACAAATAAATTAATAAATAATAGTATTGCATAATACATAAAATTCCACTTTCAGGTGCCCACAAGCACTGATTGGTTCAGCTAATGGTATTTATAACAATAAGCTGGACTGTTCAACCAATAGAGCTTCGTATACAAAAAACAAAATGCAAATGGTATTTGCCAAAAGGATGAACAAACAAGGCTTCAAAGATCCAGTCAGTTAAAAACAAGTTAAAAATATATAGCCTACAAAAGAATTCCAGTTCCTACAGACAGGCACAGAAACCTAGTTGGGTTTCACTATCGAGTAACAACATATTTTCTACATCAGTAAGATATTGGTCTAGAGTTTTTTCTACATGCTCCAAAAATCACCCTAGGAAAAAAAGAAGATAAAACTTCCCTTTGATATTTGGTCAGGTCTAACCTAGCAGTCTGAGACGAGTAGCAAATTCCACATCCGGCAGAGATTTATCAAAGCCCCCCCTTTCCTTTTAAGAGATTAATAGATCAGAAAACAAGTGACTAGTTTCTGAGCCACCTCAATGCTACAAAGTACTAAACTTGCACTTTCGAATGGATTCTTCCAAGTACAGGCCAAGTTCCTGGGATAATAAAATTTCTAAACAAAAAATTAATCCATGTAATCAGTTTACACACACCATTAAGGCAAGTTAGGCAACCCAAAATACGACATAACAAATTCAAGCAAACTATTAGGAATGCCACATAACACATAACAAAGGTAATGAGATATACTGCTTGCAATAGCTGTTGCAGAACTTACAGAAATTAAGAAACCAAGTCTCTGCTGTACAGAAACTCCTTACCACATAAATAATCAATAGATCATTCGCAAGTTAATGAATAGTACGAAGGCCCAAAAACACGTATTATGTTTGCCTATTTTAAAAACCAAAAGCAACAAACTTTATGGTCCATGGTTGAGAATAATGGCGGATAAAATAAATCTGAACTGGGAGTTTCTAAATTCAGATTACTTAAAATGGCAATTGGCAATGTTTTCCATGAGTTGGCAAACATGTTCATTCAAAAGGAAAACAAAAAAACTCAGCAACAGAAGCAGAAATATAGTTTCTAGACAAGGAAACTTGTACAAATTCCACCTTTTCCTTCATATATGAAATAACATCACCTCAATCTTCTCCTTTGAGTTTCCCGAGAAACCTCATTCTCAGCATCTGAAACCCTAGGTGCGCCACTTCTTCCCATGGAGGATGAAGGATGGGGTGTTGAAAGATTGCCTGCAACAGCTGAACCAGTTTCTGGGTTTTCCAAGTGCATAATGGCAGCAGTAGCATCAGGTCTTCCAGAGGGTGAAGTACGGGTAACTGCAAAATTAATCTCAGTAGTAGAATCCGCAGTCTGGAGCTCTGTTTGTATAACAGCAACACTACTACTAAACTCCCCACCATTAACAGGCACAAACTGTGGGTCAGTTCTTCCCAGGAGGCGGGCATGAATGTAAGCCTCAAATTCCTCATCTAAGCTTCTTGCATTATTCAAAGCAGATGAAATGAAAGCAGATGAAATGGAAGAAAGTGAAGAAGCACTTTCGGACAATATTCTTGAAAATTGACGGGAACGGAGACTCCGGGTGCCTCCTGCTTCTGTATTTGGCAACACCTGTGAAGTGGTGTCGGAACCAGTATTTGCACGGTCAACATCCTGCTGCCTTGGCTGCTCTGCAGTTGCACCAATACCAATCCTTATTCGTCGAAGTGCTTCTGCAACCAGAATATGAGAAATGCGTCGGTTGACTCGCTGTTGCCTAAGACTTTCTACCCGGTGCGCTGCAGGCCTAGGAGGTATCTTTAAGCCAGACTCCAATTCTAACACATGGTTATTGTTGGCAATGCCATAAATTGGCGTAATATTAGAATCTTTTACCTCTCCCTTGCAAACTGGACATTCCTTGACAGCCGAATCAACATAATCCATCTGATAGAAGCATGTCCAACAAAACAAGTGACCACAACAAGTCAATATTGGTTCTTTTGCCATCTCCAAACAAATATTGCAATCATAAAAGCTTCCACCATCACCACCAACATCCTTCTTAACATCCAAATCCATCTCCAACGCTGTAGCTACCAAATGGGAATTATCCCTTTTACAATTTCTACCTCTCTCAATAGTCCTTTCTAAACCAACACCACTCTCTTCGCCATTATGCACTTCACCCCCAATATCTTCCCCATTATGCACTTCATCCCCAATTACCACAAAACCTCCTGGTTCAACTACAATGGTATTACTTATTTCGGGAGGAAGATTTTGAGATTCCAGCAACCTCCGCTGTTCTGTGAGCCTAGCTGTAACCTCCTCAATCAGCCGAGTTCGATCTCGAATAATTCGACCACGGGCAGATAATCCACTTAAAAAATCTACCCCTACCCCTGAACCAGTAGGCTCTAAGTTCAAATCAACATCCATGGCCATATCATCCCTAATAAAATCCATTACATCAGAGTGCTCCAAATCCATAACCCACAAAACCCTTTTCTAAACAACTCAAAAGATTCCAGCTTATAGTTCTTCCATGTACAAATCTAGTGACCCATAAGATAAAAGGGTTTTAGAAACCAAAAACTGGTGCAAAAATCAAATATTCATTTCAGATTAAGAAAACAATGGATAGACCAAATGAAATAGAAATTGAGAAAAATTATCGTACCTGAAGGTAAGCAGGGACTTTTCATCTTCTTCTACGTTTTATGATCTGGATTTCTCGAGCCTCGACACGCAAAGGAAAGTTGAAGGGGAAGGGGAAGGGGAAGGGGGAGCGGGAGGACTTTTGACGAGAACGACGAATCGACGATGAAGGCCACAATCAGACACGTGTCCGGGAGCAATTACTCTCTATTCTCTATTTGTTTTTTTTATTGGAATAATTCCTTAATTAGTCCCAAAATTAATTATTAAATACATTTTTATTTTATCAATTTTTATTTTATCAAATGGATGAATATATATTTAATTTTAAAACGAATTAAATATATATATATATATATATATATATATATATATATATATATATATCTAATTTTAGAATAAAAATTAATTTTTTCACATATTTCATACTTAAATTTGTAAATGATTTAGAACGGACCTATTCGTTTTTAACTCGATTAATTGGTCGGACTCGGCTGAAGCTCAAATCTACCATAATTGACGTAAATAAATCCAACCAATATATATATATATATATATATATATATATGCATGAATACTACACTATATATTAAACAAACTTTTTAAAAAATGGAAATAAGCGGACTATATTTTATTTCAACAAGTTCGTCCAAAAAACTTCATTCTTGACTGGGGTTTGGCACTTACGGAGATTAATGAAGCATCATCTCATCTCGTTTGGGAAATTTGGCTTTCAATTCCATGCAAGTCCAAAATAGCAAATCCGATTTACAGAAGAGCAGTCTTAAGGTTATTCAAGATTGTTGTGCAATGCTCGCTGGCCAAGTACGTACATAGTTTATAGGCCTATGCATGGATAAAAATGAGTGAGGGCTCCTTATTCAAATTGCAATCTATTTTTATTTGCTACTAAAGAATCCGAATCCAAATTAATTGAGGGAATTGTTTTTATGAGATCTAAAAGTGCCATAAGATGCGCCGTTGCCAAACAAATGCCCATGCCATTTCTTTACCACTTCCCATATTCATCAACTGAATGAACGAACATTCACCAATTCGTACGTCTGAATTGCCAAATTGAATGCAATACTTCAATCCATTGAAATGCAATACTTGTTGAATTCACGTTTTTTTTTTGGCCATGTATAGAGTCCTTAATATTTTTTGAATAAAATTTATATGCACCCCAAACTCCAAAAGGTATCTACTTGAATTCCAACGTTTCTGTTTACGTGTTGAAATCTATTCTCCGGACTCTAAATATTTTATTGATCAAAAGTGATATGAAGTTCAGATTAATCTATAATAATATTTAAAAAATAATATAATAACATTAGAAGTAAAAAAAAAAATACAGAAAATAAAAAAGCATAATCCAGTTTTCATGATAGGGGGTTCAAATTTCTCTCTTTCTTTGAAAATCTAATTTCGTCTTGTAGAGAAAGATGCAGGCCATTACGAGGCGATTAGCGCATCAATGTTCGTTCCCAGATCAGGTTCACGAGAACGTGCTTGTGTTCCTCACCTCGCGCCTTGTCGTTGGTGTGCAAATCTTGGTGCCGTGTGGAGGCGCTCACCAGATCGGAGCTCTTTATTGGAACTTGCCATTGTAGATAGCAAGTGCTGGTCAATAGTTTAGTGTCAGGGTTTTTTATTTTTTATTTTTTTTACTTTTAATGTTATTACAATATTTTTTTAAATATTATTATAGATTAACTTGAATTTTCAGTCAAAAGTGACTGATAAAATATCCGGAGGATGCATTTTAATACATCAACATAAACGTCGGAGGTGAAAGAAGACCCCTTGTGAAGTACGAGTACATTAGATATTTGACATGTAAATTTTGGGATATAAATTATGTTTTAGACTATTTTTTTTTATATAACTGTTGTTATATACGATGATTTTCTTTTCTTTTAAACGTATTTTCTATAATTTTTAACTCAGAAACTCTTCTTCTCTTTACATTTTGCAGGAGATTGAAAAGATCTAGCTAAATCAAGGGGTTTACATTGTACGTGGGACCTTTGTGGTTATTGATCGTTTTGTAAGATCAACATACTGACCAGTGGTTTATAATTACTTTTGTAAGATTCATGGATTTATGATTTTGGTTATCAAACTTTTATTGTCTTTGGAGAAGTATCGTAGGATTATTTCTTTTTATGAATTTAATTTGTCATTTGATCTCCTTAATTGTATTATATGAATGCGATCAGATTGATCAAATCGATACATATGTGCAAATACCTATTTTAAAGAAATTATATTTCTTGTTTTGGTGACGGTTCCAAGCCGTCACGTATGCATAAAAATAAATTATATTTCTTGTTCTGATGACGGTTCCAAGCCGTCGCGTATGCATAAAAATAATATAGAATTTTGGGAGTGACTATACCATTACAATTTTATATTACAATCTAGAGAGCTAGTGGAAGTCTGAAGAAAGGGTAACGAGGGAGCCGTACGTAAAATTTGGGAAATGGATATTTCCACACTTAAAATTATTATTTTTGCATGTGGGTTCTTTTTTATAGTTATTGCGATGGTTTTAGTCATCGTTATAGGTTAAAAAGGGGGTCCATATGCAAAAATATCAAATTTTATTGTGAAAATATTCATTCCCAAAATTTATCTTGTTCATGCAATACATGTGCTGATTCTGATTTTACTGAGAAATAAATTCAAATTTATGTCAAACACAGAAAAAAATAAGAGCTTTTCACTAAATTATCACATTTGATCAAATAGGTGGCCGACTACATGAACGCAGTAATTCAGCCGATCTCCATTTTTACAGATTTGTTAATTTATTGGGATTGATTTTGTGCTAAAGAGAAAGTTAAATGTTAAACATGAAACTTATAGTTCAAGGAGTAATTTTTAGACTTATCCTTAAGGTACTCCTATATGCGCACATATTTGAGAATGTATTTAGTCCATTAAAAAGAATATATATATATATATTGTAGTCCTATTGAACAATCATTTTGACTCGACATTAACCCACACGCACTCGCTTTCTATTTTTTTTGGTGTGTTTCGGGCCCAGATAGTACTTGCAGTGGAAAAGTTACTCCGCGCGTTACGCGGGAAAGCCGGCTGCGGGTTCTTCAAAACGGCACCGTTTTGGGGCCTGTTGGTGTTAGGCTCGCGCAATGCGCGGGAGCCAGCTTCCGGGAAAATTACAAGTTTTCCTCTCCGTTCATTTTCTGCATAATTACTAATTTGCCCTCGGATCAGTTTTCAGTTTATTTACAAGTTTGCCGTTCTGGATAATTTTAATTAATTTAACTGTTTAAAAAATTAATTTAAAATTATAACAAAAATAATAATAATACAAAAATGATATTTGGGATGACATTTTCATTAAGTTTAATATTTGAATATTTTAAATATTAATCTAGTTAGCTAAATCATGGTTAAGTTAAATAAATAAAAATTTCATTAATTATTTATTATTTAAAATGTTAATAATATATAAAGGTGATAAATCAGCAATTATTGTTTAATTTCTATTAAATAATAATTAAAGAGAGATAAAAATTTATAAATTAATTAATTATTATTTAAATATTATTAAATAATAAATAAGGATAATTAAGTAATTAATTATTATTTAACTAGCATTAAATAATGATTAATGTAAATTAATTTATTAAATTAATAATTTATTATTTAATTTAAATAATAAATAAGGATAAATAAATTGATTATTATTTAACCTTAAATAATAATTAAATTAATTAAATAATTAATTATTACTTAATTGGCATTAAATAATAATTAAAGAGGATTAAAATTAGTAAACTATTATTTAATTTCCTTAAATTAAATATTAAGTGAGGTTAATTACTTACTTAATTATTAGTTGATTAATATTAAACTAAAGAAGGTTAAAATTAAATCAATAATTATTTATTATTTAATTATTATTAAATAATAGGTAAGTACAACTAGTTATTATTTATTTTAAATAATAACTAAATTTAATTAATTAATTTCTATTTAATCAAGATTAAATAGTAATTAAATAGAGATTGAGTTAATAAAATAATTTGAATTTAATTATGCTTTAATTAAACAATTGTAATCAGTTGTTTAAGCGTTTAATAAGTGTCTAACACTTAAGAAAAATATTTTCTAACTTATTAAATTATTAACCTAATTTGATTGAGGGTCTATAAGGTTAATAATATTGTTTTGACTGATGTAAATTATGTGTTAGTACTTAATAGTGGTAGATAAGTTCCTTAGTGAGCGTATAGTTGTGCAAATACGTCGTACTAATTATTAGACAAACTTTATTAATGTTAGGTCTTTCAAAGCCAGTTAGTTAAAGCTAGACATTAATTGTAGCTGAGCAGACAGACAATTTCCTTATCTCTAAACTCATTTCGTTGAGCAAGTTATTTATTTAAGCTTGAATTATAATTCCAAGCATGCTTTCAGTGGTTTAAATTACTTTACAATTATTCTATATCGATATTATTGTTATTCGCACTTGATCTTGTACAGTCTTTGACTTGTACCTTATTTAATGTTCTACTGTTTAAAGAACTATTCAAAGTAGGTCTAAGCCATTGTTCGGCTAGACATTTATGTTAAATATTTTAAAAGCTATCCAAATCATTGAAGATGCGGATTCTTAGACTATTATGAACACCCCTTTTATTATAGGGGAGTACTCTGTAGCTAATATCAGGTACAAAACACGAAAATTAAATGTTATGCATACACATATTGTACTGAGGCTGATCCCCTCGGGTACATATTTCTGGTAGTAATCATTGGAGCAACCTGCTATTGACTCCAGTGGATGTTTATAGTTCATAGTCTATTTGACTATCTTGATTCTAAAAGCAAATCATTATTCTTGCTTATGTTATTCATATTGTTGAATTGTTCAGCTATTTCCTTTCATTCATGATATATTGTTTCTTGTTGTTATTTAAACTTGTTGAGTAAACTAGTTGTTCACCCTTGCTATATCATGAAACCTTATTGCAGTTCAACCCGAGACTTCTGAGAAGAACAAGGGTAAGGGAAAGATGAAGTGATAGACTTCAGGATGCAGCCTTTTAGTTAACTAAATTACTTGTTATGTAATATAAACCCTAAGTACTTTATTAAGGGTATATGTATACTTTTGTGTAAGGTTATCGTATCTTGGGACTAGTAACACCTTTTGAATGAACAACATATGTTTATTATTTCGCATTTAGTTATTGTTTGTTCTTTAGAGGTGGATGTTTGTATTGGATCGTGATGACCGGATCCGGGTATTTGAGACTCGAATTTGGGGGCGTCACAATACGTATTTTGTAAAGTTTTACTTTTTTTATGTTTATAGTCATGTTATTAGTATGTATGCATATGATTGATATATTTACATATGTATGGATCCAGAGTTATATTTGTAGGAGGCTAGGTCCTAAGGTTAACCTATCAATGGGCTGGATGTGTACGTGGCCACCCACGATATTTTTCCTAAGGCTATCCAAATAGCTGTAATTTTTTATAACTTGGATATGTTTTTTAAAAAATTTAACGTCATTCTTAAGCGTAATTATTTCTTTATTACCTATTTCATTTTTAACCTAATGACAAAAGACTTATAAGACATTTAATGGATGAGAGCTATCTTACTAGCACTTTGCGACCGCTGATAAATCAAGAATTGTTGGAGAGGACGTTGATTGTGAAGCAGAACTATGTGAGAGACCAAGGACAATGATGGCGCCCGACTATCAGTGGCACAGGCAGCTCTGGTAGCCAGTCTACTCAGTCATCATGTCAGCTAATGCCGAATAGTGTTACTGACTGTGTGAGAGCGAATATCGAGATCGTAATCTTCTTCGTACACTGCGCATTCATCTGCAGTCCCTACCTCCTGATTAGTTAACAAATGCAGTGGCGACAACAACATAATAGCAGGATTGTTAGGGTTTCAACACAGTGAAAGCAGCGGAATTTTAAAAAAAAATTTCGAAACCCTAAAACAGGATCCATGCGAAAACAGATTAATCAGAGGTTTAGATTATTTTACCGATTATCCGAGATGGACAGGAAACGATGGAATTCTGGAACGGCTTCGAATCTTCAACGCAATCCAGCAACTGCGTCTCTGCGGTATCCACACGAACGCTTCGCAAACCGTCACACAATCTGTAGCGAAAGGGATCTGCGGTACTAGCCACCAAGATCAGAATTTCGGAATTATTTTTCTCTCTAGCCTCTTTCTGAAAGCGACTAGGGTTTTTAGTTTTTCCTTACGTGATTTTTAGACTACTGATATATCATATATATAGTAGTTAATAGGAATTAACCAAAACCTAATTTAATTAGAAAAATAAAATTTGAATTTATATATATTATATTTTAATTAAGTCTTACTTAATTAATATACATATATACAAATTATCCTATTAATTTAAATTCGTAATTTTAAATACTATCAATCATATTGACATATTTAAATATGTTCTAAGTGTGTGACCCAATAGGTTATTATTATATCGACAATAATTTTAAAATCATATTATAAAATTATAAACAGCGAGCGGCATCTAGTAATGCATCACTGTTACTCAAATAATAATAAGATCGGTGATTCGATACAACCTTTTTATGACCAATGTTTCAAAGTAATTTAATCATTTTAACCTTATATCCTAGATTAAACTCGAGGCATGTAATGTGTCATACTCTTCATAATTTAATCTGAGTTTTCTTGATCAATGAGTAGACTATATGAAACAAATCAATATTTGAGCATGACCATGCATTTCATAGTCCTACTCAATCAAGAGGCCTATGGATATCACCCATAATATATAAGAGGGTTAAATTCCATCTAGATCACTCATATTCCTCACACGATTCATGATGTACCCAATAATCACCTTTATTGTCCACCCTATTAAAGGTGACCTTTGATGATATCAAAGTACACAAATTCTCGTGTAATAATATAGTGACTTCAGGTCGGAGGATCATTACATTATTGTCACTATAAGAATTTCTTATGACACTTTGCATAATGTTCCATGTAGAATTCTCATGGTGGGTCTGTCCTGTACATTGTTCTCTAACATGTACCTATGCATTGACTCAAATATCTCATATATTTATGACCAATGAGATTTGGCCATCAGTCAATCCACATACTAGTCTTAATGCATCATTGTTGTCCTATTAACAATGATACTCGACTAGGAACATTTAAGAGCAATGATACTAATTGTAATTATATAATCTCATGTTCAAGTCACACACTTGAAGCTATATAATTCGTATCACTATTCTAAGGACTTTTATTATGTTAACATTTATATAACGCAGTAAATGAAATCATAATAAAATAATCCATTTATGCAATCAAATATAATATCAAAAAATGTTAAGCAATTACATCAAATAATTAGCCTCTAGGGCATCAACTCTAACAAGGATGACGATGAGATAATCTTACTGCTTAATACAATCAAATTAATCGCTTAGTATATATAGAGTACAATATTGAACATGTTTTCTTCTTTTTACAGGAACGTTTGAGCAATGATGCGTTAGAAGACATCTTTGTATTCTCATTATCTTCTTTTTTGTATTCGTCTTCTTTTTTGAACGAATGTATGCATATATGTTTGGTTTGATGACATTGTATATACATTTTATTTTGGTTTATGTATATTTTAGTTTGGGTGTGTTGTACATATTTACTTATATTGAATGAATTAGCTGATATTAATATTTGGGTTGAAGTTACTTTATATATATGAATTGTTGTGTGTCGGGATATAAAGTATGTACAAAATTTTATTGGAAAATCCACAAGCAGGCATTTTTTATTATTATCAGCGACCGCATACGGTCGCTAATACTGATCCGCATCCGAAATGTTAGCGATGGATTTTCGTCGCTGATAATATTAGTGACCGATCATATCAGCGACCACTGTGGTTGCTAATCACGGTCGCAGACACATGGCACCACGTCACTTGAAAAGCTTTTTCGGGTTAGCGTTGGGGCTCGGTCCCTGATGGTAGTCGCTAGGGACCATTTAGTGACTAGATTACCTGCGATTGTCATTAGCGACCGATTATGGTCGCAGATGTTTATCAGCGACTGATATTGGTCGCTGATAGGAGGTCGCAGAAAGCCTCTTTTGTTGTAATGCAAGCAAACACTATATTTTCTAATTTAAAAAAAGTGAAAATAAAAACAAAAAATGTAAAAGTTGAAACAGTTATCAAACATACCCTTAATTTATAATTAATAAAATAAATAATATATATATTTTTCTAATAATGGTTGTAGCTCACATGTTTCATTAATTTGTTCTTTTATACTTTTACTAAGTTTATAAAGTAATTTTTTTTAAGAAACTTAAGTTTTATATTTAGATTACTAATTTACCCTTAGATTAAATTTAAGGATTATAAAAAATTTGTTTATGTTATTTAGTTTTTCATTTAAATATATCAATTTTTTGACAGAAAACTTAAAAAAAAAATGATCAAGTTTTTCGTTAAGTCCTTTTGTTTAGTACAATACGTACTTCTTAGTGTTTTACTTATATTATATATTTGCTCTATCAAAGTTTAGTTTATCGCTCAATAGCAAATTATGCATCTTCCAAAAAGAATCTCAAAGAACTAGACGATGTATGTTAGTCTTTTTCATAATAAAATGACCAAGGAAATTTTGTTTCTGCAGTTGATCTGATTGATAAAATTTGTATCTTTAGCTTTATTAAACATACATGTTATGTTTGTTTGTAAAAAATATACTTGAGATTGAAATATTTGTATTAATTTAACATTAATTCGGACTTTCGGACTATTTTATCACATGAGAGATTAATAGTCCTTTAAATAGTCCTATGGACTATTTTTTTTTTTTTTTTTTATCATTCTTAAGGCTATTTATGTGAGATTATATAATTTCATAAAATTTTTGGGATTAATAGTCCCCCTCATTTTAAACTATTAAATGGCTTTATGAGACTAATAATATAACATTAGGGAATTAATAATTTAAATAGTGCAAATTAGTATTAAATTAAGGTAAATAGTCCAATTTTATGCATGTTTTTGCAAACAAACATAACTATATGGAATTGGAGATATATAACATTCCATCGATGTCAAGTCATGAACTGGTTCTCTCAGCCTTTTTTTTATGTGTTGGTGTTCTATATATATGACCGGTATAAGACTCGACTTTTTAGATATTGTGGAGGTTCAATGAGCACCATGCCGAGGATCCCTATCATTTTCTTCTCGCACCTTGGCCAATATGAGTTCACCTGGTACAACAATTTTACTGAGATCTATTTCTTTTGGATTCGGTTAGTATGAAGTTAACTTCATGGTTCATTTTAAACTATTAAATGGCTTTATGAGACTAATAATACAACATTAGGGAATTAATAATTTAAATAGTGCAAATTAGTATTAAATTAAGGTAAATAGTTCAATTTCATACATATTTTTTACAAACAAACATAGCCATAGAGAATTGGAGGTACTAACATTCCATCGATGTCAAGTCATGAACTTGTTCTCTCAGCCTTTTTTTTTTTATGTGTTGGTGTTCTATATATATGACCGGCATAAGACTTGACTTTTTAGATATTGTGGAGGTTCAATGAGCACCATGCCGAGGATCCCTGTCATTTTCTTCTCGCACCTTGGCCAATATGAGTTCACCTAGTACAACAATTTTACAGAAATCCATTTCTTTTGAATCCGGTTAGTATGAAGTTAACTTTATGATAAGTTGAATAATGGACCAATACAATGCTGACACGCAGAGAGAGAGAACACCCCCGGCCTGTGTGTCAATAATATATTAGTCCATTGTCTAACTTACTATGAAATTAACTTCGTACTAACCGGCATATTCTCCTTTCACTAAAAAACTTGACAAAATTCAAGTTTCTCATCATTTTTTTCCCGTTTCCGTCCCTTTTAAAATCAATAACACAATGTCAGTGATTATTCAAATACTTTTGGTCAATTACCATGTTTGGCTTTTGAAATGACCTAAATAAACATTAATAGTATAACTTTGCACAAGGCTCCTCTCCAAACGAGAGGAATTAGTAAGAGAAAATATATAACCTACTTCAAACGTACGTTTTATAACTTTTTAACTAAAAAACCAAACCTTTCCAACAAAATACAAACCCCAAAAAAAAATTATTCCAAATAGAAGGAAAAGCAACAAAACCAAGAAAAAACAACATACAATCCAAAGCAAAAATATTAACTTCATGCCCAAAAATAAATTGAATATATAGAAAACTGAAACAATTTTCAACATAATAGAAACAAATTAAAAAAAACTCTAGTACTGGCCATGACTAAGTAAAGTAATGGAGAATAAAATTATTAGTATCATGTTTAATTTTAGATTCCATAAGCTTCTCCATCAGTGTCTGAACACCCGAAATATGTGCCATTTCTGATTTTCCTAATACTGGCTTTTCCTTAGCCTTAGAAGTCACACAACAGGTACGTGTACCAAAATCACATTTTCTACAATAATAAATCCAAGAGGCATCAGGGACTGTTTCGTGACAAACATCACATTCACCATTGATGTCATTTTCTTCTCCCGGGTTTTTGTATGGGGAGTAATACAAAAGAGGGAGCGCATGTTCATGATCTTCGCGCTTCACGGTTGTTAGTAACGATGCACAATCAACATGAAGATCAAAATGGCAATGAGAACAATTGTAAGTAAGCGCAAAGCCTTTTCGAATACATGCATTACAAGTGTAGCCCTCGGTTTCTGAGGAGATGACTAGGGTTAGGGGGTGTTTGGGATGAGAATTGTGTCGAATTTCGTGTGGCATGTTGAAGCATGAGATGTGGAGGTTGAAGTTGCATTGAGACTCAATGCAACTGTAGGCTGAATTTAGAATGTTTTCCTCACAGCCTGAACAAATTCTAACCTCTTTTTCTTTCAGTTTAGACATATGCAAGGGGTGAACATGGCTGAAATGCATTTTTATCTCTCTTAATTCAGGGTTTAAATTTGGAGCATGATATATGGGAATGTTTTCATTTGCACGTGGAGTTGGAGTTTGTGGCATGTATGGATGCTGAGGGTTATAATTTGGAGCATGATAATTATTGTGATCATTTTGAGGATTATAATTTGGATAAGGATATGTGGGTACAAATTCAAAATTTTGGCACATATTATGTGGGATAGGGTGATTTTGGTAAGGATTATAGGGGAAAGATTCATGGGGTTTGGACATGTAAGCACAATGAACATGGATATTGTAGGCAAGGAAATTTCGTACCTTGCTAGGGTTAGGGTTCGTAATAATGGTGGAGGCGAGAAATTAGCAAAGAGTATGAAATCGATTAACGGATTGAAGAGGGGAGAAGAACCGGTGAACAATTATCTGAATAACACGTGTCAGAACTCTCGGGGTCCTAGCGTAGTTGCTAGTGTCCAAGAGCCGTGTTAGGTGTTTGGGGATCTCGAATGAATTCAAGTTAGGCTCAGGGGTCCAAGTGTAGTCACAAGTGTCCCAAGCCAAAACTCGATTCGGTGTCGCTCGTACCTCCAGAGAATCCTTCAAGTTTCTTTGCTTCTAGAGAGAGAATCTTCCAAATGGGCAAAGCTCCCAAAAGTCCCCTTCTTCATGAAATGAGGGAGGCTATTTATAGAGTTCCTGGCTTAGGGTCATGTGCCAGGCATGTGACTCTGGGGAAAATTTCAGAAATACCCTTAGTAATAGGAAAATTTCTAAAATATCCCTGGTTACCCAGTTAATGCCAAAATCATCCAATTCTTCTAGCCACCAATTCAATCCCTCAATCGATTCCCAATATGAGATGCCCTCACGAGCCTTCTGCCTCGGGACTCGTGATGACACTCCTCGGATTACGTCTTTTCTGATCTTTATTCATTCGTTCGTTGTTCGTTATTAGTTATTCGTTATTCATTTATTTTTTTGATATGTTCGTTTTAGTTCATTTAATTTATTAGGTCAAATGTAAACCCTATTCTTTTACATGGGCTCACATTTGCCCTCTACACGTGAGTCGCGTCTTGAAGTGACGATCGTGCACAATACTTTCAGTCTTAAAGCCATACTTAATTTTTTTTTATTATAATTATTTATTATTATTATTTATTTTATTTTATTATTATTATATATATTTTTTTGAACAATCTTCAGAGTTTAATCCTGCGAGCCTTTTATTTATTTATTATATATTAGACAAAATATCTATGTAGAAATTACAAATTAACCTTGTTAATTATTTCTTTATGAAATTATATACTAATTAGGCTAATAAATAAACATTACCGAATCAGGTTCCTTTATGGTAACACGATTCTATGTACCATTACATTAACGCCACTTTGAGTAATGTTTAGCCATCTTAGAATATAATATTCATTAACTTGTTTTTTTCTTTACATAAATCCAAATCAACATTCCAATTTGGTAGCCCACAAAATGGAATTCCAACCCACGTTGTAGGAGAGGCCTCGACATTTATTGAAGAAATTAGTTATGCTTTGGATTGCCTTACATGTCTGGCCATTATATTCAGTAATCATAAATTGATTAGAAAATTGGTTCGCGGCAGGAAACTCAGAATTTTTTTTTAGAAGCTTAACCACGTAACCTCAATTCGATTAGGAAGTGAATTTTAGTTTCCTTAATTAGTTTTAATATAATTATTCTTCAATTATTTTAGGTAACAATTAATTATATTAAGGTTTGAATTTATGCGATTACTTTTCCAATTAGGGTTTGGATTTCTACTAGGTTTTAAGAATTCTAGATCTTTCCATGTAATACTATAAATAGGAGACTAACCCAAGAATTTATTCATTCAATAGTATTCCTATCTTTCTTCCTCAAAGTCTTTTCTTTCTTTCAATTTTCTTCTTTTAGGTATTTATTTATTTATTTATTTTATTTATTTATTTTTCATTATTATTTTATTTATTTATCTAATATTTTTTATTTGCAATTACATTCTCTGCAAAAAAAAATTTAATAGTTGTTTACTCGTACATTTTCTTCTTAGGCTTCTGTAATCTCTTTACCGGACCAAGTTTACTCATTAAGTATCAGACTTTGTTTCCACCGGTTATTGTCGAAGAGACGTTTTCTCGAGGCGTCTTGTTGTAGTCGGGCCTTTACCATGGTAAGCAATTTGTTTCATGTGATTTCTTTCTCATAAGTTTCTCCTGTCAATTATTCATTCTTATGTCAAGCATTCATGTTTGCAGGCTAGTCCCGAAGATCGCGCCATAGATCCCAAAGCCACGAAACCACCACCACCTGTCACTGATTGGGGGAGAACTCCTTTCTTCGGAGATCGTGACCTTTTTTGGGATCGTATCAAGAATTACGATAGACGCTCTTTTCCTCGCCCTGACAAGGAAGGCTTATATCTTTATGATGCGGCTTACGAACCCTGGGATAGTTATCCTAGTGCAAATCGTATTCCCCGCATGTGCATTGAGATGCAGGAGTACCCATACAGCTCGGTTCGTTTCCAACCTGATACTTGCCATCGACTTCAGGGATGGCAGCATTGGACAGACGAGATTCTGCGAAACCCAGACCACGTGAAGAGGCTCGAGAATGCTAGCATCCTTCAGTGCATCTATCTGTGCAGGGATCTTCGTATTCACCAGGACCATGACGCACTAAGCGTGCTGCTCTCCCGTTGGTGCTCTTCTACTTCCACATTTATCACAGCATGGGGAGAGTTTACCCCTACTTTGGAGGATGTTTATGCCCTCTATCAGTGAGTTTTTTTCTTTCACCATTTTCTTTATCAATTCCCATTTATTCTTTAAACCGTACTTACTTTGATTTATGTATTCTTTTCAGCCTTCCTGTACATGGCTCATATCCCTGTGTTCCGACCAGCTTATTTGATAGGGATCGTGAGTGTGTGACATACATGATAGAAGCCTTCAAGTGAGCCTCACGCTTAGGCTCACGATACAAGGGTGATGAGCTGCTTCCAGACTTCGATACCCCTAATCGCAAAAAGACCTCATGGCTTTCCTGGGTGCACTACTTTTTTCGCGACTACAAGCCAACTAACTGGAATAGCACAGTCTATAGCGACTCAGTCCTGACCACTCGTGAGACCCCATGCCCCTTTCCGTTGGCCGCTTATCTAGTCATGTGGTTGTCTCGTTTTATCTTTCCTAGCTCACCGCTAGACGACCCTTCATCACGCATGCTCTGCCTAGCTACTTTGCTAGCCCGTGGTGTACGGGTTCCTTTTGCTCCTTTGTTCTTAGGGACGTTGTACCGTCGTCTAGATGAGACTAACTTAGCCATGAAGGAATCCATTGGACGGTATATCTCTCATTCAATTTATTGTTTCCTTTTCATTACATATTTCTCTTGATTATTAATCCCTTCATTGATTTGTCTAGGTATGACGTGAATTGCTTCGCTCCAGGCTCCTTCCTTCAGATCTTCCTCTTTGAGCGCTTCCCTCATTATGTCTCCATGATGCCTTCTTCGAAGAAAAGAAAGATGACGTCTGAGCCTTTCACATCACCTAATATTGTGGCTCGTATCTCTCGATGGATTAACCATAAGGACACCTCCGATTTGCGACTGTACATCGACGATTTCTTTTCTTTCATCGCCTGTCCATATACCATTACTGAAAAAGATGGTGCGCTTCCTCATTTTTACAGGGATGAATCTCGTCACTTTGCCAATGTCAAGGACTTACGAGGATCACCTCTTTATTGGTTCCTCTTCCTCCGAGTTGCTGAGTTGCCCTACTTTATAGAGGATGATGAGTTTGGGACTGTGCCGTATTCTCCTCAAAGAATCATGCGACAATTTGGCTTCGACCAGTACCGGTCTTTTGTCCTACCTGACACTGGAGACGATTCTGGAGATTATGAGGGGGCTTTGAAGAATTTCATCTCTTCATCCGATTCTTTTTCATGGGAAATTCCTACACCGTCTACTTCCCGCAGTGATCTTCTACTTTTCATCATTCCCAGTGCTACCCGCTAAGGACAGTACTCCGTTATTGAGCGAAATCGTTGGATTACCGTTACGAAATTATGACAACATGACACCGTATTATCTTTTCAAGCAGTTTCTCCTCCCTGACAACTCGAACGGACCAAACTACTGTCTGCCCCCAAGTCAAATGCTCACCCGGAGAAATGGCCTATCAGTACCCGACTCCTTGACCGTGAGACCTTCAATCCTCAGCCCTCTTCGCATACTGATATTGCTCCTTCCCGTCGTCATTTATCATGGGCTTTATGTCATGAATGGGCTTTATGTCATGCACCCCCTCAAGCTCCTCCCTAGGGACCCTCTGTTGTCGAGGAGACGCGTATTACTCATTCGAGAGCAAGGGGACCCACTACTACCACCCCTGCTCCAATGCCACCTGTGGAGACCGACATCAACTTTTCTGATAATAGGATCATTAGGTAGACAGTAAACGGGACCACAATCATTTTGAAGCCATTGTCTAAACGTCCCACTGATGATGTAGCTCCTAGTCCACTAGTCCATGAGGATCCAACCTTGAAACGCCGAAAATTTGTGGTACATTTTATACTGTTTGCATTCATGTCGTTTTATCAATTGCATGTTCATCTTCTATTTTTCTCATGTCGTGCCTTGCTTATTATTTTATTTTAGATTGTCGAGGACGAGGATGATGAAGATAATGTTCCTGTTAGTATACTGAAAGCTGCTAAGAATAAAGTTGATTCTACCCGTGGTGAACCCTCTCAGCCTGTTAGGACTACAGTTGAGCCTTCTCTTCCGAATGAGCCTCGCGTCAGTTTTAGTGCAGATCATTCTTTATCCGATGTTGATTCAGTTTTGGCACTTAGTAGCATTGTTCCTGATAACCCCGAGGGTACCGGTGATAGCCATGTTTTGAATACTAGGGTTGTGAGTCCTGTTCCTCCGAGAGAGAATCCTTCAAGCCTTGCTACTGATTTTCATCCTCCCTCGAGGGATTCTTTGGAGAGAGCAGTTGATAGGGAGGGTGCGAGTGCCAATTCACCGGGTGGGTCGACTCACAACATCTTTGACATTGAGTACTTGGAGAGTATTTTTCTGTTGTTATTATATCCACCCTTTTTGATTATTCTCCATTTTTTATTGTTGTTGTTATTATTATTATTATTATTATTATTATTATTATTATTATTATTATTATTATTATTATTTCATAATTCCTCACTATGTTTTTATCTCTTTTTCAGTCTAAACATTTGGGACACTTGCCTATGCCTCATGAAGTCCTGGCTGCCTTTGATCCTCTTCACCCCAGTTATGATGCTTCATTTTTAGATGATCTAGGCCTTCCTCCCGATGACGTGGAGCAAGTAGGACAACCAACAATTCCAAAGCCTGTGAACCCTATTACTCCAGATACTATAACTGCTTCACAGATATCCCTTACTAGAGCCCCCTTCAATCCAACAGGAGGACTTGTCGCTTGGAAAGGTTTTCATGTTGCTACCTCCAGCCAAGAAATCCTTGAGCGTGTCATAGCCCGTTATCCACAGGCTCTTGACCAATTTAATGCTCGTAGTGCCTCCTTCCAAACCTTGGTATTGGATCGACTAGCAAGTTTGATACTCAAAATGCAAAGTCTTTCTATCCAGACGCTAGAACTAGTAGACTTGGAGCAGATGAGTTATGAGGTTGATGACCTCATTATGGTTGGCTTAGACATGTCTCCCTTTCGCTCTAAGTTAGACCTTATTTTTCATAATCGTCGTATTGCTATGCTACATTCGGAGGTGACCTTACAACATCACGAATATAATCAATCTATAGAAAAGTGTTCCAAGCTTCAAGAAATCGTAGCCAAATTAAAGACCAAGCTCCAGAAATACGAGTCTGCTATTGAAGATCTCGAGGGGGTAATGACATCTACCACCAAAGCTCGTGATGCATCAGTTGGATATTTAGAGAGTTTGGCTATGCCCCCACTCCAATTTGATATATCGTGGCCTTTGACTCATAGCCTTTTGTAGTGGTGTTTTTTCTTCTTATTTTTTCTTTTCCTGTTTTAAAAGAACTCATTTTTTGTACTATATTTCAGTAATCGAAAATATTTTTCATTTATGATGCACTGTTATGAATCGTCTTTAATTTAAATTCTTATGAATCAATATTTGGTCCTTGAATCATAAATCACTCAAATTAATATTTTTTTTAAAAACGTGCATAAAATGACATGGATAAATATTTTCTAATCATTTACAAAACAATCACTTTGTATAAAATAATTCTCGAGACACAAGTGAAAGTTGAACTATTTTTATTAATAATCATCTTGCTTTTAACGAAAAGCATAACGTTTCAAGTAAGAATATAATTTTTTTTTTCAATTTCAATCGTGCTTTTGGTGGATAAAGCATAACGTTCGCCACTTTTAGAGAGAAAGTGTAACTTGTCGGGTTTGAGGACTTTGTCAGGTCGGGGTGCCTCAATCACTTTTGAAGGTAAAGTGTAACTTGTCAGGTCCGAGGACTTTGTCAAGTCGGGGTGCCTCGGTCACTTTTGAAGATAAAGTGTAACTTTTCTGGTTTGATGACTATCTCATGTGTAATATTTCTTGACCCATTTCAGGTTTAGTGGGCCGGAGATAGCATCAGATCCCACACGAGATATCTTGCAATACCCGCTTTCGGAGATCTCTTGTACCCTATACGGGCCTTCCCATTTGGGAGAAAATTTGGTGGTTGGTGTTCCTCTCATGACTTGATTCGCTGTCTTGAGCACCAAATCCCCCAAAATTTGTCGGGGCACCACTGTAGCATTGTATTGTCGTTGCAGTCGTTCGTGGTACCGTTCTAGTTTCTCCTTAGCCTTGTCTCGAAATTCAGTTAAAGCCTCTAGAGCAGCCGGTCGGTTCTTTTCCTCAACTAAACTTCGGAGTCTCATCCTGACCGAAGGAATCTCTATCTCGGCGGGCAAAACAGCTTCTTCACCGTATACTAGAGCATATGGGGTCTCTCCTGTAGGTTTTCTCTTCGAGGTTCGGTAGGCCCATAACGCCATTGGTAACTGTTCTGCCCATTCTTTCGGATGGTCATCTAGGGTCTTTGAGAGAATCTTGATAAGAGTTTTATTGGTGGCTTCTGCCTGTCCGTTGCCTTTTGGGTAGTATGGTGATGACTTGTAATGCTTCACCTTGTATCTGTCCATCAATCTCTTGACATCCCTATTTATGAAGGGTGTCCCATTATCTGACAAGATGATCTTTGGAATTCCAAAACGGCAAATAATATGTTCTTTTATAAAATTCGCCACTGTTGGTCCCGTAGCCTTTTTCAATGGAATTGTTTCCACCCATTTCGTATACATCTCTGTTACAGTCAGTATCCAGATGTTCCCTTTTGAGTTTGGATGAATAGGGCCTATGAGATCCATTCCCCATGTATGAAACGGCCAAGGCGTTGCTACAGTTCGTAAATCCACAGCTGGGGCATGTACCAGGTTCCCATGGATTTGGCAAGAATGACACTTCTTGACAAACTCTAGGCAATCTCCTTCCATTTTTGGCCAGTAGTACCCATGATCAATCAGCTGCTTGTACAGTTTGGCTCCCCCTTGATGTTCATCCCTGTGCATCTGGTAGACCAAATCATTAGCTTCCCCTATCTCCAAGCACCGCAGAGGTTTGCCGTTGAATCCCCTTCTAAATAGCTCTCCATCCTGTAAGTAAAATCTCTGTGATTTCTTTTGTATTATATTTGCATCCTTTTTTTCGGTAAGGATGATGCTACTCTGTAAAAACTTCATATACGGAGCCCGCAAATCCGTTATGTCATCTATGAATGCGCACTCCTCCTCCCTAGGGTATTCTTGGCATGAAAGACATCGTCGTTGCAATTCCTCCGCTTCTTTTTTCATTTCGGGCCAATAATACCCTTGTCGCTGCAACCGTCGATACAACCCAATATATGCCAAGCCGCAGGTATCTTCATGCACTTGATACAGGACTTTTGTTGATTCATTCCTCCCCAAGCATCGTGCCAAAACTCCATTTGATTCTCTATGATATAGTATCCCTTTGATTATGCGATACTTCTGAAGTTCTGCCAACGGTATTGTCCCCTCTTTTGTCTGTAATTGATGAGAAATTGGATGCTTCCAATCATCTGCCAATTCCTTGGGGAACGACTCTAACACCGTGGTTGGGAGGGTTCTCTTGATCACCTTCACGTCCATGTTTTCACCGGTGACATATATTCTGGATGCTACTGTTGCCAATGCATCAGGCTGCTTATTCTGTTCTCTTGGCACGTACTCGATTACTACCTTTCTGAAAGCTTCCATTACCTTTTGTGCCACAGTTCGATAAAGTGCCAAGATTGGTTCTTTTACTGCGAATTGCCCACGTACTTGGTACACTATCAAGTTAGAATCTCCCCTTACTTTGAGACATTTCGCTCCTAGTTCTCGAGCAGCTAGTAAGCCTAGTATGAATGCCTCGTATTCTGCTTCGTTGTTCGTGCAAGAAAAGTCCAACTTGTAAGACAACGCCACCTTCTTTCCTTTTCCCGTAGTCAACACTATTCCTGCTCCTCCTTTTCCATCCGCAGATGATCCGTCAAATGCTAAGTTCCACCATTCTGAGTCATCGTTCTCCACATTGAGTGACTTTACCTCTTCTCCTAGAAGATCTTCAGATGGAGGTTCATATTCTCCGTTTGGAAATTGAGCGAGCAGGTCTACCAGAGCTTGACATTTAATTGCTTTCAGCGTCACACGCTTGATGTCGTATTCCGAAAGGATCATCATCCATCTTGCAGGCCTTCCCACTAACGCAGGCCTAGTCAGCAAATACATGATTGGATCGGTCTTAGTGACAAACTGCACTTCATGTGCCAGAAAATAATGTCGCATTTTTTGTGCAATAAACATCAATGCCAAACAATGTCTCTCTAGCTGCGAATATCTAGTCTCTGGTCCTCTAACAATCCGACTGATGTAGTACACAGGTTTTTCATCCCCATCTATCTCTTGTGTAATCACTCCTCCTATAGATTTCGCTGTAGATGTGAGGTACAGTTGCAGTGGAATTCCCCTTTGTGGTACTACCATCGTCTTCGCTGAAGTTAGTATCTCCTTCACTTTCTCAAAGGCTCTTTGTTGTTCTTGCCCCCAATCCCATCCCGCTTTTCCTTTCAATAGTTTCCCAAAGGGTTCCGTAACTTCTGCTAGCGTTGGCATGAATCTCCTCAAGTAAGAAACCTTTCCTAAAAAGCTCTTCAATTGTTTCTGCGTCTTTGGTGGGGGCATCTCCGTGATCGCCTTAGCCTTACCAGGATCTACTTCCAATCCTCTACTATGTACGAGGAAACCCAAAAACTTTCCTGCTGTCATTCCAAAAGCACATTTCTTCGGGTTCATCTTCAACTTATATTGTCGGCATCGCTCGAATACCTTCCTCAAGTCCTCCACGTGGGTTGCCTTCTTTTTTGACTTTACCACCACATCGTCCACATAATCTTCCACTATTTCATGGATCATGTCATGGAAGATAGCATGCATTGCTCGTTGGTAGGTCGCCCCAGCATTCTTCAACCCAAATGGCATCACAACATAATAGAAGTTCCCGAAAGGTGTACGAAAAGCCGTCATCTCAGCATCTTCAATAGATATCTTTATCTGATTGTACCCCACGAACCCATCCATGAACGACATCATCTCGTGATTAGTCGTTGCGTCCACAAGAGTATTTATGTTCGGTAACGGGTACATATCTTTTGGGCACGCCTTATTTGAATCCCTAAAGTCTACACATATCCGCAACTGCCCATTGGATTTCTTAACTGGTACAATGCTGGACAGCCAAATCGGATGTTAAATCGGCTTGATGAACCCTACTTCTAACAGCTTTTGGATCTCCTCTTTGATTTGTGTTTCCACTTTTGGTGCATAATTCCGAGGTGCCTGCTTTACTGGTTTTGCCCCTGGACTTATGTTCAATTTATGCTCTACCAACTCTTTGTCAATCCCAGGCATCTCGGCGTAGCTCCAAGCAAACACATCTCTATATTCCCGCAGCAGCTTTATCAGTTCTTCCTTTTGGGCAGTATCTAATTCTTTATTTATATGGATCGGCCTCGATATCCCTTCTTCCGTTGATAGGTCTATCTCCTCTAATTCATTTTGTTGAGGCCTAGGTTGATCCTCAAAGCATTCTGGAGCTGGCTCAATTTTTTGTCGCACCACTTCTTCTCCTTTACTGTTGTTGGAGTGGGGGACTCCTCCTAAGTCTTCAGGCCTGAATGTTCCTTCGGACTCTGCCCCCTCGCACCGACACAACCGAAACACAATTCTCCCATCAGGTTTCACAACTCTCTGCCAAATTGTCTTTCCTTCATTTTTCCTCTTCGTCCCTGCTAACTTCTGATTCTCATTCTTCGTACGCTCGGAGTTGATCACGTTCCTTGTGTCATTGGGACTCAATTCCTTCTTTCTTTTTTCTATGTCTCCTTTTTCTAAGTCAACTACTGTCGGTCGCTTCCCTTTAGAGCATTCACCATGTTCTGTAGTTGAATTCTTCATCTTCTCCCTCTTCTCAGGTACAAACTTGTCTACTCATACTTCTTCCCAACTTACCAATTTCAATGAGTCGGGCTTAGCAATGTCATTCTCGCCCTCCTCATCAACATCATCAAAGAAAGCGGCTTCAATTATGTGTGCCTCTTCTGGTGCAAAGGGATTCTTCGTTGCCGGCACTCGTACCTCTTTCCCTTTCCATATGGCCTTTATACATTGATGAAACACCGATGACACAATCCCATAGTCATTCTGCCATGCCCTTCCTAACAACACATGATAAGCAGCATCTATCTCCGCCACATGGAACATCACGGGTCCTCTTATCTTCCCTACCTGCATATCCACCCTTACATGACCAAGGGTCCTAGTGCATTGGTTGGCGAATCCGGTGATACTAGTTTTCTCTTTGATGAGCTTCTTGTCTGATAACCCCAATAATTTGAAAACACTGTAGGGCATGATATTCACAGATGCCCCATTGTCAATGAACGCCCTTCTTACTTCCATGCCATTGATGACTGCCGTCACATACAATGGTCTATTATACGGATACTTTACCTCCTTATCTGCCTTGGAGAAGGAAATCTTACCATCTTCCTGTTCTAACATTCTAACAAAACTCTTGTTTACTGTCATGTATGTCTCATGTGCCTCTGCAACTTTAATTATTGCCTTAGTTGCCTCGATCCTTGCCTCTTTGGACAACCCAATTTGATCAAAAAAGTTTCTAAACTTTACCCCGTTCATTAACGCCGTCACCTGCATCCCTGGCACAGAAACCTCCACTTCTTTCGGTCTCTCCACATTCTCTGTCACCACCACTTCTCTGACTCCCGACATCCCAACCTGAACAACTGTATTACATGTTTCCTTGCCTTTGTGATTGGGTAATGGCTTATCATGAACACTGCTTCCGTGACCCAACTCAATCTCCCCCGCTATCAGTTTCTCATGGTAGATTCTTCTCAGGCTGTAGCAATCCATGGTGGGGTGCCCCACATATCTGTGGTAGACACAAAAATTTGGATTTTTCTTCATCTCATCTGTTATTGGAAATCTGGCTCTTAGAGGCTTCACCACTCCATGTTCAACCCATTGCTCATACAAATTTCTAAATGCCTTCTCATTGCAAGTAATTGGCCCTGAAATCGGCAACCCTGAGTACTTGTCACCTGGCTTCTCTTTTCTTCCACCAATATTCTTCTCTATCTTCTCCCTCTTGCCCTCATGTGGCTTTTGCTGGGAATCTGCCAAAGCCACAGTCACGGTCCTTTTTCCTTTCCAAGTAACAGTCGGATGGTTCACCGACACTGCCACAATTCCTCCTATATCCTGTGAAAAGGTGGAAAGCGTCGCAAAGGAATCACAAGACTTCGTGATCAAGTGTGGCTTAAAGGTGTCAAGGGCGCCATTATTGCAAATACTCACCAAATTCCTTTCTTCAATGGGCTCTACACATTTCTGCGCCTGAGCCCGAAACCTATCAACATAATCAGACAATTCTTCATTCGACTTTTGCTGAATTCTCATCAGCTCTACAATCGATACCTGCTTCTGAACATAAAAGAATTTTTTGAAGAACTGTAATTTCATATCATCCCAGTCTCGAATCGACCCTTTTTCCAAATTGTAGTACCAACTAAAGGCACCGTCAGTGAGTGTCTTATTAAACTCTCTCAACAAAATATTATGATTACTCACTTCATCAACTCCCAACCACGGAGACATCGACTCCACAAATCTTGCAATATGTTCTCTCGCATTCCCTTTTTCTCCACTATACCTGGGGAATTGCGATGGGTGTTCAATGTACCCCGCAGGGTATGACTGCCTCCTCACGTGCGCTGGATACGGTGGGGTGAAATCTAGTTCTGCGAGCCTTGTCGACTGCCTTTTCATCTGGTTGATTAAATCCATCATGTCTTCCTTTGTCATATACTGACCGGTCCCTGGAGCCTTTTGGGATATCGTTGCATACTGGTTCATCTGAGGTGTTGGTGGGATAGATACGTGTTGATACATAGTTGCGTCCTGCAAAATTGGTTGTTGGTTATGAATCGGGATGGTAAGTATCTGTACTTGTGGGTTGACTGGTACAATCGGTTGTTGGGTGGGACTGGTTTTTGCCCTTCTCTGTAGTCCCTCACCACTATTTTGAGGCTCCAAGTTTATCACCGGTATTTGTTGGATTTCTACTACAGGAGACACGTTTTGTTGGTTCTTATTACTCTCATTCTCTTCTACATGCTGCTGCTGCTGTGAACTTCCTGGAAACGTAGTTTTAAATGCCGGAACTTGCATTATTTGTTGGCGAAAACTAGTCATCTCTTCCTGTTGTCTTTGCATGTCCAGCATCATATTCATCATCATTCCCTAACCTTCTCGCGCCTCTTTCAACGCTTTCAACATTTCCATCTGTACATTTATAGCCATCGTCTGTTCTCCAATAGCCTCCTCGCCTGGCCTTCCGCCGTTTCCTTGTGCATTATTAGTCTGTCTTTATTCAGCCATCGGAGAAGTAAAACTACTATCTGATGCTTCCTCAACAATCGGTTGATCAAGGTCCACCCGTCTTTCCGCAAACGCTGGTGAAGTAATACTTGTTGTTGGCGAAACTCTTCTTGTGGCTCTCCCACTCCGAGTCGTGGGCATACCCTCACAAATTCTCACCTCCCCAGTGGAGTCACCAAAAGAATGTAGGCAAGGAAATTTCGTACCTTGCTAGGGTTAGGGTTCGTAATAATGGTGGAGGCGAGAAATTAGCAAAGAGTATGAAATCGATTAACGGATTGGAGATGGGAGAAGAACCGGTGAACAATTATCCGAATAATACGTGACAGAACTCTCGAGGTCCTAGCGTAGTTGCTAATGTCCAAGAGCCGTGTCAGGTGTTTGGGGATCTCGAATGAATTCAAGTTAGGCTCAGGGGTCCAAATGTAGTCACAAGTGTCCCAAGCCAAAACTCGATTCGGTGTCGCTTGTACCTCCAGAGAATCCTTCAAGTTCCTTTGCTTCTAGAGAGAGAATCCTCCAAATAGGCAAAGCTCCCAAAAGTCCCCTTCTTCATGAAATGAGGGGGGCTATTTATAGAGTTCCTGGCTTAGGGTCATGTGCCAGGCATGTGACTCTGGGAAAAATTTCAGAAATACCCTTAGTAATAGGAAAATTTCTAAAATATCCCTGGTTACCCGGATAATGCCAAAATCGTCCAATTCTTCTAGTCACCAATCCAATCCCTCAATCGATTCCCAATATGAGATGCCCTCACAAGCCTTCTGCCTCGGGACTCGTGATGACACTCCTCGGATTACGTCTTTTCTGATCTTTATTCGTTCGTTCGTTGTTCGTTATTAGTTATTCGTTATTCATTTATTTTTTTGATATGTTCGTTTTAGTTCATTTAATTTATTAGGTCAAATGTAAACCCTATTCTTTTACATGGGCTCACAGATATCAAACTCACAAAGGGAACACCTATAGGATAAGCCAGTTCCAACTAAATTGCAAGAATTGCAAAAAAAGGAATTAGATGGATAAGTCGGGTATGGCGCTAAGGTTAAAGGGTGAGCAGCGTGAGAAGGGTGTTGCATGGAGCGAGTCGCCTTAAAACATTGTTCATGAAGAAAGAACTTACATTCCCAACATATGTAAAACAAGTCTGAACCTGAGCCTGAGCCTGAGCCTGAGCCTAAGCCTGAGTCTTGAACTTTACAACCTGAGCAACATATTTGAGTTCCTTGGGGCATTTGGTGTAGAACTAGGTTATGGAAGTGGCTAAAGTGCTTGTTCTCCATGCTATTTTCTCTATGTATTTTGTTTGTTTAATTATGGGTATTGATGAGAACAAACTATGTACATATATATACACACAAATTTTTCAAGCAATTTATCCCCACTGGTACAATACTATTACTCTGCACATTATTCTAGTTTTGGGCACTTTAAAAGTCAACTAGTTCAATCTGACCTTGCAATGTATAGATAATTTGTTCACATGGCTACCAGCCTTGCTCATTGACTTTTCTCTCTCTATTTATTTTAGCTTTAGTTAATTCGTCAACTAGTCCATGTTAGATAATCAAAATAATACAGTACCTTCAACAAAAATGTAGCCGATTGAGTTCGATTCTGTACAACAAAGTCTTGGCTTCCAAAATTTTTAATGATCTGCCAATCTATTTATTTGATTTTTGTCTTTCTTTTTGGCCATCATTCCTTGGAGCGAAATCTAGTCAACTTTAACTTGAACCTAATTTGTCAACTATTCCTGTAATTTGGAGGAGTAATCTCATTGTGTCGGCAAAAATGAGAAGATGAATGAACATGCTCTATCTTCAAGACAGACATGGTCTTTATATAGAACTCTGCTTTTCCATTGTTAAATATATATACAGCTGCGTGTCTGTTTGTTTGGTGGAACAATGTGATGCGATACTTTACACTTTTAAAATGTTAAAAAATAGTTGATAAACAAGTATACTTGTAAGAAAGTTAAAATAACATTTAGTTATAAAATTCTAAAAATGCTTTGAATAAATAATAGATAAAATTGTATTAAAGTGCATGTCTGGTGCTAACTTTTAGTGGTTGTGGATTTTTAAGTATTATACTATTGAACTTTAAAAATATGTATATTTAGCTTTATTAAATATATAGGGAATTGGAGGTACATAGCATTCCATCGATGTCAAGTCATGAAGTAGTTCCTTCAGCCTTCTTTTGTGTTGGTGTTCTATATATATGACCATCATAAGACTCGACTTGTTAGATATTGTGGAGGTTGAATGAGCACCGTGCTGAGTATCCCTTTCATTTTCTTCTCGCACCTTGGCCAATATGAGTTCACCTGGTACAACAATTTTACCGTGATACAGGACCGGGCCTGAGAGGGTGCAGAAGGGGCGACCGCACAGGGCCCCCAAATTCGGAGGGCCCACGATTTTTTTTTTCTTACTAAATATGATTTTTTTTTTGTATATGTATACTTTAAAAAGAGCAGGTTGTTATTTTAATTAATGATGAATTTTTATATAAATTGTGATTTATATATTAGTGTTGATAAAAAAAATTTATATGCGAGAGAGGGCCCCTATTTTTTTCTCGCACAGGGCCTCCAAACTCTCAGTACCGGCCCTGCCGTGATCCATTTCTTTTCTTCTCCTTTCATTGAAAAACTTAAAAGAATTCAAGTACCTTTGGTCAATTTCCATGCTTGGCTTATGAAATGACCTAAATAAACATTAATTGTATAAGTTTGCACAAGGCTATTCTCCAAACGAGAGGAATTAGTAAGAGAATATATATTACCAACTTCAAACATACGTTTTATAACTTTCCAACAAAAAAACCAAACCTTTCCAACAAAATGCAAACCCCATACAAAAATTATTCCAAATAGGAGGAAAAGCAACAAAACCAAGAAAAAACAACATACAATCCAAATCAAAAATACTAACTGCAAGCCCAAAAACAAACTGAATATATAGAAAACTGAATCAATTTTCAACGGAATAGAAACCAAGACAAACTCTAGAACTGGCCATGACTAAATCAAGTGATGAAGAATAAAAGCTTGAGAATCATGTTTAATTTTAGATTCCGCAAGCTTCGCCATCACCGCCTTCAACACCCGAAATATGGGCCATTTCTGATTTTCCTAGTACTGGTTTTTCCTTAGCCTTAGAAGTCACACAATAGGTATGTGTACCAAAATCACATTTTCTACAATAATAAATCCAAGAGGCATCAGGGACTGTTTGTAATGACCCAGAAATTCATAAGACTGATTAATATGGTCTTAAGAGATTGATGTGATTTAATTCTAAGTTAATCCTTGGATGAGGAAGTAGTGGATAGTCAATTTGTGAAAATTTTAAGCTTTCGAGGATTCAAGCGGGAGATTTAAGGTTAAGATATAAAACTAACCCTTGTAAAGTGGTAAAGATTGCTAGAAAAGAATTAGAGTCCAGTCACGGAGGGACTAGGACAATGATTATAAAACAATAAGTAAAACAATGCCTATGTTAAAATAATCGATAAGATTGATCAGCGGGGCAAATGTTGTAAGGATGTAGTGTTAATTCCAAGGATGGAATTATTTGTAAAGATTAAGTTAAAAACTTAATTTGAGGAAAATAATTGTTGGGAGTTTAAAACCTAGAATTGGTTGAAGGGGTATATGATAAGGTATACACTAAGTTATGTATCTATATAGTATATAGGTGCAGAAAACATGATGAGGAAGAATTACCCTCATATTTTTGAGTTACTTTATATTGAAATTTCGGGGACGAAATTATTATAAGAGGGGAAGAATGTAGCGACCCGAAATATTTTAATATAGAGAAATGGAATTATTGGATGTAATTGTAAATTTCTGAGGGATTAAATTAAATCATTATATGATGGCCTAGTTTATTTAATTACGTGTTGAAATAATTAAAGGAATTTAAGGAAGGTTCAATTAATGGGTTAACTAAATTAATGGACCAACCTAGGTTGTATAATATCAAAGTTTGATAGGGTAAATGAGCTATGTGATTATTTAATTAAATAGCTAGCACGTTAAGCTGGATGTGTAAATTAATTAATATGGTTATTAATTAATGAGATTTCGTAAACATTAATAATGTTATATTTATTTCCATTTGGAAAGTTATTGATAGTGGGGTATTAATATTTTATATTTCCACTAGGGATTTAATTTGGGCAACCCAAAGCTTAGTTGCAATGTAAGTAACAATTGGGCCACCCATTTGTCTAATTAACAAAATAAATAGCAGCCCAGCCCAAGAGTAATAACATAACCCGGTGGAAAAGTAAGAGTGTCACTCATTTAGGGACAAAATCTCAGAAAAAGCAGAGCACGCGCAGTTTGTGCAAAGCTCAAGGAATCAGTGCTGAGAAAAGAAGGAACAAGTCAGGCATAGGGGAGGCTATAGGGTCCAACTCTTCAGAGTTGTCTAAGGCTGAGAAAGTGTTGTATAACCTCAGTCATTCCCTCATTTTCCCTTCGCGTTCATTTAGGCTAAGAGAGATATTGAGCTTGAGAAGTAAATGCAAACTTCAGAGGAGTTCATGCTATTCGGAGAAGGCAGAATCTGAGTGTAAATCATCTGTCAAAGATTGAAGGTATTATCCGGTTATTTTGATTTAACTAGTTTTATCTTAATTTGGATTAAGGAAACAGAATATGCTAGAGTTGCATATGAGGTGTTTAAATGAGAGTAATGTGAACTCGGTAGTCAAATGTTGTTGAAACTAGTAAATGATTGAATTAGAATTAAAATAGTGGTTTCGATTATTTTACACAGTCAACATTATGAGTCTGAACCACAGTTGGTGTAAGACCCCGAATTTTATGAAATACAAAATTTAATTTTTCTTCATATATATATTTTTTTGAAACAGTAAGTGGTTAAATCGATAAAGTTAAAAGTTAAGGATGTTATGTGCAAATTTTATTTTGTCGAACAATATTCGCTTTGTCGGGGAATATTCGTTTGGTCGGGGAATATTCGTGTCGTACGACGGCGCCGAAATAACAAATTGTTGGTAGACCCCACAACGGAATATTTGTCGGATATAGAAAACGACAGAAATATCCTTTTTAAATAAAAATAGTCAACGAAACTGTTAAAATATCGGTGATAAAAAAATAGTAGCATACGGTTGTTATTGGTATTTTCTGTAGCACTCGGTACTCTACAGTAACACACGGTATTGCATAGTGTCTCATATTATTGGTCTGATAATTGACACCGTAACTGTTACGCATCATTTCATCGATAATTGTCACTGCATAATATTTTATATTATCAATTCAATAATTGTTGTTACACAGTATTTTGCATTATTGATTTAATAATTGTCATTACACTGTATTTTATATCATTGAGTCAATAATTGTTGTTGCACTGTTTTTAAAATTATTGAACCTAATAATTGTCACAGTAACATATGCACAATAATTCACATTATTGAATCAATAATTGTCATTACACAGTAACGTATGCTTTATTTTACATTATTGTTATCTCTATTATGATGTTATTTAAACAGTTGTATTTCATTAATTTATTGACTAGATATCTAAGAGCTAACTATACTGTATTTATAACAATTAGTCATAATAATTGAATTGATAAAGTTATTTGTTTATAATATAAAGTTAGGTGATTATTAGGTGATATGAAATGAATGGTGTAGATTAAAGTGTGAATTATTGTGGAATAATTGAATTGATTTGTTTATAATATAAAGTTAGGTGATTATTAGGTGATATGAAATGAATGGTGTAGATTAAAGTGTGAATTATTGTTGAATAATTGAATTGATTTGTTTATAATATAAAGTTAAGTGATTATTAGGTGATATGAAATGAATGGTGTAGATTAAAGTGTGAATTATTGTTGAATAATTAAATTGATTTGTTTATAATATAAAGTTAAGTGATTATTAGGTGATATGAAATGAATGGTGTAGATTAAAGATAATATAATATTTGAAATGGATGGTGTAGATTAAAAGATGATCTTTAAATGAATGGTTTAGATTAAAGGAATGATAAGATTTTTGGCTATAAATAGAAGCCTTAACTTAAGGATTTTTCATAAACTTCCTTACTTGTTCTTTCTTTCTCTCTCTAAATACTTCTTGTGAAAGTTTTCTCTAAGTGTGCTTAAGTCATCTTGAGTATTTGTGAAGATCTATAAGTATACGTGTACTGTTCAAGTTAATCAACCTCATTTAAATCAATATCCAGTCACGTGTTGAGGTAAGGAATATCATTTTTTTTTTCACATTTTTAAACTTACTACGGTAAGGGATGTCATTTTCTTTCATACTCTTAAATTTACTACTCGTAAGGGATACCATCTTTTTCATCTTCCATTATTCAAACGTACTATGGTAAGGGATTATCATTATTTGATTCTCGATAATAATATTGTTTCTTCCTTACTCATAAGACGTGCCTTTTATTTCCATGTATTAAATTGTGGGAATAACCTTACGGAGCGGATTGCCGCCTGTTGGTGAATAACCTTTCGTATTCATTCATTATTAATCTCTGAGAATAACCTTACGGAGCGGATTGCCGCCTGTTTGGTGAATAACTCTTTGTACTCAAATTCTATTAAATTGTGGGAATAACCTTACGGAGCGGATTGCCGCCTGTTGGTGAATAACCCTTTGTATTAATTTCCTTCACCTTTTGTTAATCAAACCTGCTACGGTAAGGGATATTATTTTCTTTCATACTCCTAAATCGAAATTTATTATGGAACTATTGCTTCTATAATTCCTGAAAATATTATATGTTCCATAATAGTTGAACTTCATTATTTCAACTGAACCTTCCTATTTACGTGAACCTTTCTATTGAATTGTAACCGTTATTCTGAACTGTGGATCTTGAATATCATTTTTAAATTTTACTCCACATCATGTTGACAATTTGGACATTATTTGAATCTGTACAAAGTAAACTTCCGATACTTATTGTTATCCTATTTCTTCTGTTCATCATTTATATCATTCTAATCATCCAAAAATCAAGCTGTTGTGAATATCTGTGGCCGGGGGCACATATGTGATATATTTGTTGAACAGATGATAGGTTAAAGGCGATATAATAGGTTAAAGGCGATACATCTGTTCGGTGTCTTTTATGGCACGTGGTGAAAGTTCTCTTTGGCCCGTAGTGCATAGATGAACTGTTGTTTGGTATGATTATCACCAAAGGCTGAATCTGGTATAATCATGACCGCTGGTGCTAAATTAAATATCTTTGGCCCGTAGTGCAAAGATGAACTGTTGATTTGCATGATTATGATCAGGAACTGTGAATTTTTATTATCATGACTAATGGTATTTCAGATGATAAAAGTTGATGATGTTTTTACGAAAAAGAGAAGCGAGTGGACATTATAATTTGCATTATTCTTCTAATAGATTGCTCATTCCGCTGCTATTATTGATCTGAACATTGTTTAAGAATTTAACTGCAGTTTTTGATATAAACCTTGTATTCTATTGTATTCTATCAAGAACTCAATTGTTGAAGGCTAATGATAATTTATTCGTCATTATCTTAGTCATGATATTTCTTACTGGGCTATTTGAGCTCACCCTTTCTTTTGTTCCATTGTTTTTCAACAGGAAATGAAAACATAACAGGGTCTAGCCGGGGAATGGAGTGAGAGTCCGAGGAATAGTTATCATAGTCTTCACGTTTTGTAAAATAGTGTGGCAATAATAGTGAAGACTTAGTTGTGTATTATTATACACTGTATTGTAGTACGTTGTGTTTTGTTGTAATAATTTTGTTGTAGTCTTTTGACGACTCAAGTTTGGGCTGTGTGGGCCCAGATTTGGGGGCGTCACAGTTGGCATCAGAGCTTAGGGATATGGTCTTTAATGGAGATTTGGGGTTAGAACTAGGAGGGGAGAGACGAATAGAATCAATCACTAGTGTGTCCTACCTAAATTAGATTTTTTTTTTATCTAATGAATCGATTTGAATGTAGGAACATGAAGTGATGAGTCAGTTTATTTGAACTAACATTTATTTTGTGACCACAGTTAAGTATGGCATCTGGAAATCAGGAGGTTAACTATGAAATTACCGAAACAAATGTAGCTGCAAAACAAGAGGCGACGAATAATCTTCTTACAAACTCAGAGTTGAATCATTTGCCTAAGGCAAAAATTATGCGTGTTCTATCCAGTAAGGATGAAGGTGAAAGCTCTGCTACAGTCGTTCCAGATCCATTCTTAGAAGCAATTAAAGGAAGTAACGATCTTGCGGAAATTATTGCCTTTAATTTACTCACTAATTGGGAGAGTGATATCACCTGGTTATGCTCTATAACAAAGGATCAGAATATATGGACTTTTCATATTAGTCTTTGGAATTTATGGTGTTCCAGCTATGATTTTCAAGATTATTTAAAAATGATGTTTCTATACTTTTGGGCGTTACAATTTAGAGAAATTCAGGTTAAGTTAGTCACTATCGTGGAAACTGCAGTCTATCGAAAATACTATTTTAATGGAAATCATTGGTACCTTACTACTGATGAAGTTGATGAACCCGAGAAACAGTTTGCTAGAAAATTATTCAGTGGTATTCCCATGGTTGAAATACGTGAAGATCTGAATGAAGTATTCGGGATTCGATTTGACGATAACAGTCAAGAAACCGAATGAGGTGATAACCGGTAAGCTATTCATAAATTCTCGTGAAGTCTATGCCATATTAGATACTGGCTCTATCCACTCTTTTATCTCACCTATATGTACTCAACGTTTAAATTTGACTATTGAAAACTTAAATCTTGTCTTATCAGTTGAAACCTCATTGGGAGAAATACCTATTACATCTACTGTCTATAAATCTTGCCTAGTTCAAATCAACAACCTCACATTACCTGTTGACCTTATTTCTTTGGAGATGCATGAATTTGATGTGATTTTAGGAATTGATTGGTTGACTACCCATCATGCTAAAATTGATTGTTTTCATAAGATTATTAGTTTTCATATTCCTAATCAACCTGTCATGCAAATTCAAGCAACTAAACCATTGAAATCTATAACTGTTATTTCTAGCCATAAAGCCATTCGTTTATTGAAAAACGGATGTCAAGCCTTTTTAGCTCATGTCACTGATTTGAACAAAAATACGTCAAACTTGAATGATATTCCCATTGTTAATGAGTTTCCTGACGTTTTTCCTGAAGAACTTCCTGGCTTACCCCCAAACCGTGAAATTGAATTTTATATTGATTTGAACCCGGCACTAAGCCCATTTTTAAAGTCCCATACCAAATGGCTCCCATAGAACACCAAGAGTTGAAAGTTTAATTACTAGATATCGGTATCATTCATTCTAGTACAAAACTTATATCGAGCGAGGAATGCGAGAAGAGTTTTCAAGAACTCAAGAGGAGACTTGTTTCAGCTCCTGTTCTGACCATTCCATCAGGATCAGGAGAATTCGTTATAGCGATGCTTCAGGCAAAGGTCTAGGCTGTGTCCTTATGCAACATGGAAAGGTTATAGCCTATGTCTCTCGACAACTCAAAGATTATGAGAAAAATTATCCTACTCATGATCTAGAGTTGGCAGCAGTCGTTTTCGCGTTGAAGATCTGGAGACACTATTTGTACGGAGAAAAATTGGATATCTATACGGATCATAAAAGTTTCAAGTATTTCTTCACCTAGAAGGAACTCAACATGCGACAATGACGTTGGCTTGAGCTGTTGAAGGATTATGACCACACAATCCAGTATCACCCGGGAAAGGCGAACGTTGTAGCTGACGCTTTGAGCAGAAAATCTTATGCAAGTACAAGTGCACTGCTGACAACACAAAAGTGTATTTTGTACGACTTGCAAAAGATGGAGATAGAGCTAAAGACACCAGGGACCCACTCGAAGATTGCTCACGTGCGAGTAGAACCAACTTTAATCGATAAAATTAAAGCTGCTCAAGCTACCGATCCGAAACTGATAAACATGATAAAGAAAGTACAAGAAGGTGTTATTCCCGAAGCAAGAATCGACGAGAAAGGAATACTTCGAGTCAACTCTCGACTCTGTGTTCCTAACGATCCTGAATTAAAGCATAAAATCATGATGGAGGCACACAACACGCCGTTTGCAATCCACCCAGGAGGTACCAAGATGTATCGAGATCTTCGACATACATTTTGGTGGAACAATATGAAAAGAGAGATTGCGGAGTTTATCTCAAGGTGCCTAACTTGTCAACGTGTCAAGGCAGAGCATCAAGTTCCTAAAGGTCCATTACAATCACTTGAAGTTCCCGAATGGAAGTGGGAACACATCAATATGGACTTCGTGACGGGTCTTCCAAAAGTTTCTCAAGGCTTAGATGCAATTTGGGTCATCGTAGATAGATTGACCAAATCTGCTCATTTCTTGCCTATACGAGAAAACTTTTCACTTGAACGTCTTGCCGGTATGTACATAAATGAGATCGTGAGATTGCATGGCATGCCAGTTTCCATAGTTTCTGATCGAGATCCTAGATTCACTTCACGCTTTTGGATCAGTCTACAAAAAGCTATGGGCACTGAACTACGTTTTAGTTCTGCATACCATCCTCAAACGGACGGACAATCGGAAAGGACGATCCAGACCCTCGAAGATCTTTTGAGACTTTGTGTGTTAGACTTCAAAGGAAGTTGGGATAAGTACTTGCCATTAGTGGAATTTTCTTACAACAACAGTTACCAAGCAAGCATAGGCATGGCTCCATTCGAGGCTTTGTATGGAAGGAAGTGTCGCTCTCCAATATGGTGGAATGAGGTAGGAGAAGCAAAATTGTTGGGACCCGAGTTGGTACGCTTGACGACCGAAAAGATCCAAATGATCCGACAACGAATACAGACCGCACAAGAACGACAAAAGAGTTATGCTGATCTTCATCGGAGAGACGAAAGCTTCAACGTCGGAGATCATGTATTCTTACGTGTTTCTCCATGGAAAGGGGTTACGAGATTCGGAAAGAGAGGAAAGCTCAACCCTCGATTTATTGGCCCATTTGAAATCCTCGATCGAATAGGAACTGTAGCCTACAGACTAGCCTTACCACCAAGTATGTCTCGCATCCATAACGTTTTTCACATATCTATGTTACGTAAATATGTGAAGGACCCAAACCACGTCATTGAGTTAGAACCAGGCGTTATAGCAGAGGATTTAACATACGAGGAGGTACCTGTTAAGATCCTGGATAAGAAGGAGCAGATCCTACGCTCAAAGGTTATACCTCAAGTTAAGGTTTTATGGAGGAACCAAGATACTGAGGAAATGACCTGGGAGCTAGAATCTGAGATGAAATCTAAGTATCCTTACCTCTTCGATATGTCAGGTACGTCAATTTCGGGGACGAAATTTCATAAGGAGGGGAGGTTGTAAGACCCCGAATTTTATGAAATACAAAATTTAATTTTTCTTCATATATATATTTTTTTGAAACAGTAAGTGGTTAAATCGATAAAGTTAAAAGTTAAGGATGTTATGTGCAAATTTTATTTTGTCAGACAATATTCGCTTTGTCGGGGAATATTCGTTTGGTCGGGGAATATTCGTGCCGTACGACGGCGCCGAAATAACAAATTGTTGGTGGACCCCACAACGGAATATTTGTCGGATATAGAAAACGACAGAAATATCATTTTTAAATAAAAATAGTCAACGGAACTGTTAAAATACCGGTGATAAAAAAATAGTAGCATACGGTTGTTATTGGTATTTTCTGTAGCACTCGGTACTCTACAGTAACACACGGTATTGCATAGTGTCTCATATTATTGGTCTGATAATTGACACCGTAACTGTTACGCATCATTTCATCGATAATTGTCACTGCATAATATTTTATATTATCAATTCAATAATTGTTGTTACACAGTATTTTGCATTATTGATTTAATAATTGTCATTACACTGTATTTTATATCATTGAGTCAATAATTGTTGTTGCACTGTTTTTAAAATTATTGAACCTAATAATTGTCACAGTAACATATGCACAATAATTCACATTATTGAATCAATAATTGTCATTACACAGTAACGTATGCTTTATTTTACATTATTGTTATCTCTATTATGATGTTATTTAAACAGTTGTATTTCATTAATTTATTGACTAGATATCTAAGAGCTAACTATACTGTATTTATAACAATTAGTCATAATAATTGAATTGATAAAGTTATTTGTTTATAATATAAAGTTAGGTGATTATTAGGTGATATGAAATGAATGGTGTAGATTAAAGTGTGAATTATTGTGGAATAATTGAATTGATTTGTTTATAATATAAAGTTAGGTGATTATTAGGTGATATGAAATGAATGGTGTAGATTAAAGTGTGAATTATTGTTGAATAATTGAATTGATTTGTTTATAATATAAAGTTAAGTGATTATTAGGTGATATGAAATGAATGGTGTAGATTAAAGTGTGAATTATTGTTGAATAATTAAATTGATTTGTTTATAATATAAAGTTAAGTGATTATTAGGTGATATGAAATGAATGGTGTAGATTAAAGATAATATAATATTTGAAATGGATGGTGTAGATTAAAAGATGATCTTTAAATGAATGGTTTAGATTAAAGGAATGATAAGATTTTTGGCTATAAATAGAAGCCTTAACTTAAGGATTTTTCATAAACTTCCTTACTTGTTCTTTCTTTCTCTCTCTAAATACTTCTTGTGAAAGTTTTCTCTAAGTGTGCTTAAGTCATCTTGAGTATTTGTGAAGATCTATAAGTATACGTGTACTGTTCAAGTTAATCAACCTCATTTAAATCAATATCCAGTCACGTGTTGAGGTAAGGAATATCATTTTTTTTTCCACACTTTTAAACTTACTACGGTAAGGGATGTCATTTTCTTTCATACTCTTAAATTTACTACTCGTAAGGGATACCATCTTTTTCATCTTCCATTATTCAAACGTACTATGGTAAGGGATTATCATTATTTGATTCTCGATAATAATATTGTTTCTTCCTTACTCATAAGACGTGCCTTTTATTTCCATGTATTAAATTGTGGGAATAACCTTACGGAGCGGATTGCCGCCTGTTGGTGAATAACCTTTCGTATTCATTCATTATTAATCTCTGAGAATAACCTTACGGAGCGGATTGCCGCCTGTTTGGTGAATAACTCTTTGTACTCAAATTCTATTAAATTGTGGGAATAACCTTACGGAGCGGATTGCCGCCTGTTGGTGAATAACCCTTTGTATTAATTTCCTTCACCTTTTGTTAATCAAACCTGCTACGGTAAGGGATATTATTTTCTTTCATACTCCTAAATCGAAATTTATTATGGAACTATTGCTTCTATAATTCCTGAAAATATTATATGTTCCATAATAGTTGAACTTCATTATTTCAACTGAACCTTCCTATTTACGTGAACCTTTCTATTGAATTGTAACCGTTATTCTGAACTGTGGATCTTGAATATCATTTTTAAATTTCACTCCACATCATGTTGACAATTTGGACATTATTTGAATCTGTACAAAGTAAACTTCTGATACTTATTGTTATCCTATTTCTTCTGTTCATCATTTATATCATTCTAATCATCCAAAAATCAAGCTGTTGTGAATATCTGTGGTCGGGGGCACATATGTGATATATTTGTTGAACATATGATAGGTTAAAGGCGATATAATAGGTTAAAGGCGATACATCTGTTCGGTGTCTTTTATGGCACGTGGTGAAAGTTCTCTTTGGCCCGTAGTGCATAGATGAACTGTTGTTTGGTATGATTATCACCAAAGGCTGAATCTGGTATAATCATGACCGCTGGTGCTAAATTAAATATCTTTGTCCCGTAGTGCAAAGATGAACTGTTGATTTGCATGATTATGATCAGGAACTGTGAATTTTTATTATCATGACTAATGGTATTTCAGATGATAAAAGTTGATGATGTTTTTACGAAAAAGAGAAGCGAGTGGACATTATAATCTGCATTATTCTTCTAATAGATTGCTCATTCCGCTGCTATTATTGATCTGAACATTGTTTAAGAATTTAACTGCAGTTTTTGATATAAACCTTGTATTCTATTGTATTCTATCAAGAACTCAATTGTTGAAGGCTAATGATAATTTATTCGTCATTATCTTAGTCATGATATTTCTTACTGGGCTATTTGAGCTCACCCTTTCTTTTGTTCCATTGTTTTTCAACAGGAAATGAAAACATAACAGCGTCTAGCCGGGGAATGGAATGAGAGTCCGAGGAATAGTTATCATAGTCTTCACGTTTTGTAAAATAGTGTGGCAATAATAGTGAAGACTTAGTTGTGTATTATTATACACTGTATTGTAGTACGTTGTGTTTTGTTGTAATAATTTTGTTGTAGTCTTTTGACGACTCAAGTTTGGGCTGTGTGGGCCCAGATTTGGGGGCGTCACAGTTGGTCTGTACTCAATGTTCATGTTTATAAAACTTTAGAATGGACTGGTGTATTGGCTTATTATTTGGTTTAGATGTTGTTCTCTGTTGGGAGAAATCTGTGTTAAGGACCATGAAGGGTTCAGGCGATACAAGGTTGGAGTAGGTGGGGAAGAGTATTTGTTTACTGTAAATAATCAGTTTATGAAGATATTCCCATATGCTCACCGAGTGTTTGACTAAAAGTCTAAGAAAATCAAGGTGGTTAAACCTATTGTCCAATGATTTGTTTTCAAGATTAGAACCTCTTTAAGTAATATGTTAGACGTTTTGTTAGTCTAAAGAATAAACCAGAAAGGTTAAAATGAGTTCTGGTATGTTGTATGAAGTTATTGTAAATCTGAGAATTTTCCTTAGTTGCAGTGAAAATCATAGAGTGAACTGGTAGTAGAGTGCTGGTAGTAGAGTGAACTGGTAGTAGAGTGCTGCTGGTAGTAGAGTGAACTGGTAGTAGAGTGTTGCTGGTAGTAGAGTGAACTGGTAGTAGAATGCTGCTGGTAGTAGAGTAAACTGGTAGTAGAGTGCTCTGGTAGTAGAGTGCTGGTAGTAGAGTGGACTGGTAGTAGAGTAAACTGGTAGTAGAGTGCTGCTGGTAGTAGAGTGAAAAGTGCAAAACGTAGAGTGAAAATCGTAGAGTGAAAGGTGCAAAACGTAGAGTGAAAATCGTATAGTGAAAAGTGAAAAACGTAGAGTGAAAATCGTAGAGTGAAAAACGTAGAGTGAAAATCGTAGAGTCTGGACAGCTTCAGCGTCAGTTAGTAATATGAGCATAACTTTCTCATACGAACTCGGATTGAGGTGATTCAAGATGTTTTGGAAAGCTAATAGATAGACCTACAACTTTCATTCTTTACGAATTTCGATTTGATGTCTGTAGCAAGGTCTAAATTGACCATTTTTGGGACTATTTTGACCTGTTATAGTAAAACGAGTATAACTTTTGTATACGGATTCGGATTAATATGATTCAAGATGTTTTGGAAATCTAAGAGATAGACCTATAACTTTTATGCTTTAACTTTTTCGATTCGAGGTCTGTAACAGAGTCTAAATTGACCATCTTGAGGTATGATGGGTAATTGGAGGCAATCAGAGGGCGTCGGGCATGCACGTGTGCAACGTGCAATGTTTTCGACACTAAGTCATATTGTTCTTTGTATAAAGCATGAGTATTATGATTTATAATGATGTCTATCATTAGTCAACGATTAATTAAATAAGTGTATGAGCATGCTAAACGTGTGCATATGAGGCGGGATAGACGTGTGGCGTATAAACGTCGAAACACTGTGTAAAGTGTTATTTAGCAATTTAATAACCTTAGAGATTAATTGATGTAATACTAATTGGGATTAGTAAGAGTTTTAAATATTGTCTGAGTTGGGTAATATTATGACAACTTGATGAGGTAATTGTAGAATTAAACCTAGTAAAGTCCAGTAGTGACTAATTGGTAGATTGACCTAAATAATTATGAGGACCAAATGATAATGTTATGGCATTAAGGAATGTCGGATATACAAAGTTAAGTATAGAAGGTTTACGGTGTTTATGTGAAACACCGTGATGAATCCACAATGGACTAAACTAATGAATCAACCCTAGTGAATAAATGGGACGATAAAAGGAAGTAGACATCCTAAGAATAAGATTAAATATTGAGTCAAACTTTGACTAATATAATGCACCGTTGATCTCTCATGTTGTATAGGTGGTGCAAGGAACGCGAAAGGTTAGCGTAAACTGGTGTTGCAATCCAGGCAAGTCTTTCAGTGATCTGTGTTATCCCTGCAAGTTTTTCAGTATTATGTGTCATATGCATAAACTAGTAAATGCGCACTCATGTTATGTGCTAACTGATTGTAAATGTCTGTGTACAATTATATGTTGTTAATAGCTGTTATATATATAATCAATGCTATGAATCGAATGTGTTATATGAGTTATATAACATGGTAACATTGACATGCATGGTAAGCATGGGTAGATTTTATAAATGCAACGCATGATAAGCATGATGCCTAAGTAAATGCCAAGCATGGAGCATAAAGCATAAATTAAATGTAACCTATGTGTTATGTGTTAGCTGTTGGACTTGCTGAGCCGTCGTGCTCATTCTTGCTATTATAAACATTTTCAGCGAAGGGCGAAGAGTTCGAAGATCCCGATAATCGCAAAGAAGATGTGCGAAGTTTATTTTATTAATAAAGGTTGTCACTAGAACTGTTTAAAGTTAAAGTTGCATTTTGTGGGAATAATTACCATTTGGTACCATCCCGGATGTAAAGCCTTGTAATAGTATTGAAAGGTAGTTGTAGTTAACACGAGTGTTAATGTTTTGTAAACTCGTGTAATTAAAAGCAGTGAGTAAATAGTCATGTCGACTTATTGTTAGGATGCGAATTTTGTTGCTCACAATTGGTTGTAATACACTAGGTCGTGGAATAAATGATCTGAGTTGTTGGATTCATGTAAAGATTGCGATTCTGAGACAAGGTTAAGTAAATGTCTTAAATTTTAAATTTACCAAGTTTTAACAACATGATTTTATTTAAATGTTGTGGTTCTAGGAGAAGGTTGTTCGTGTAACGACTTAAACTCAGGATTGAGGTTACTTTTGACGGACCAGATCCGGGGTTATTGGAGACGGATTTTGGGGCTGTCACACTGTTTCATGACAAACATCACATTCACCCATGATGCCATTTTCTTCTCCCGGGTTTTTGTATGGGGAGTAAAACAAAAGAGGGAGCGCATGTTCATGATCTTCGCGCTTCACGGTTGTTGGTAACGACGCACAATCAACATGAAGATCAAAATGGCAATGGGAACAATTGTAAGTAAGCGCAAAGCCTTTTCGAAGACATGCATTACAAGTGTTGCCCTTGGTTTCTGTGGAGGTGATTAGGGTTAGGGGGTGTTTGGGATGAGAATTGTGTCGAATTTCGCGTGGCATGTTGAAGCATGGGGTGTGGAGGTTGAAGTTGCACTGAGACTCCATGCAACTGTAGGCTGAAGTTAGAATGTTTTCCTCACAGCCTGAACAAATTCTCACCTCTTTTTCTCTCAATTTAGACATATGCAAGGGGTGAACATGGCTGAAATGCATTTTTATCTCTCTCGATTGGGGATTTAAATTTGGAGCATGATATACGGGAATGTTTTCATTTGCACGTGGAGTTGGAGTGTGTGGCATGTATGGATGTTGAGGGTTATAATTTGGAGCATGATAATTATTGTGATCATGTTGAGGATTATAATTTGGATAAGGATATGTGGGAACAAATTTGAAATTTTGGCGCACATTATGTGGAATAGGGTGATTTTGGTAAGGATTATAGGGGAAAGATTCATGGGGTTTGGACATGTAAGCACAATGAACATGGATATCAAACTCACAAAGGGAACAACTGTAGGATAAGCCAGTTCCAACTAAATTGCAAGAATTGCAAAAAAAGGAATTAGATGGATAAGTTGGGTATGGGGCTAAGGTTAAAGGGTGAGTAGGGTGAGAAAAGTGTTGCATGGAGCGAGTCGCTTTAAATCATTGTTCATGAAGAAAGAACTTACATTCCCAACATATGTAAAACAAGTCTGAACCTGAGCCTGAGCCAGAGCTAGAGCTAGAGCTTGAGCCTGAGCCTGAGTCTTGAACTTTACAACCTGAGCAACATATTTGAGTTCCTTGGGGCATTTGGTGTAGAACTAGGTTATGGCAGTGGCTAAAGTGCTTGTTCTCCATTACTGTTTTCTCTATTTATTTTGTTTGTTTAATTGTGGGTATTGATGAGAACAAACTATGTACATACATAGATATACACACACAAATTTTTGCAAGCAAGCATTACATGAATTCTATAGTATCATTTATCCTCACCGGTACTATACTATTACTCTATTCACATTATTCTAGTTTTGGGCACTTTAAATGTCAACTAGTTATATATAATTTGTTTACATGGCTAGTAGCCTAGTTCATTGACTTTTCTCTCTCTATTTATTTTAGCTTTAGTTAATTCGTCAACTAGGCCATGTTAGATAATCAAAATAATACATGCAATACCTTCAACAAAAATTTAGCCGATTGAGTTTGATTCTGTGCAACAAAGTCTTGGCTCCCAAATTTGTTAATGATCTGCCAATCTATTTATTTGATTTTTGTCTTTCTTTTTTCAAGTGGTAATCCAACGATAAGTCTTCAACCATCATTCCTCGGAGCCAAGTCTAGTCAACTTTAACTTGAACCTAATTTGTCTGCGGCAAAAATGGGAAGATGAATGAACATGCTCTCTCTTCAAGACAGACAGTCTTTATATAGAACTCTGCTTTTCCATTGTTAAGTATATATACAGCTGCGTCTGTTTGTTTGGGCAAATAGTGTGATGAGATGAAATACTCTACACTTTTAAAATGTTAAAAAATAGTTGATAAGCAAGTATACTTGTAAGAAAGTTAAAATAATATTTAGTTATAAAATTTTAAAAATGCTTTGAATAAATAATAGACAAAATTGTATTAAAGTGTGTGGCGTTAAATTTTAGTGTAGTCGATTTTTAAGTATTACACCATTGAATTTTAAAAGTATGTAATTAATTAATTGAACTTTTTAAAATTTTAAAATTATACATTTCGTCCAATTAATTGAACTGCAATATAAATATTTCTATGTGTCAATGCAAGTAAAATAATAAAAAAAGAAACAATGCTTACTTTAAAAAAAATGCTTAAAGAAATTAAAATAAAAATAAAGCAAGAACATAAAAATATTACACTAACCTGCGTATACATTCAAAAAGTCAAATGATTTGTCAAATTTTTATTTAAGAATATCGTGTCTGTCTTCCTATACAAATGGTATAAAATTACTCCCCTTATTTCTTTTAATTGATGTTTTACAAGATAATTAAAATTGATAATCTACTTTTAATGTGCAAAGTCACAACCTTCACTAAAAAAAGTCAAATTCCAACAAGGGCTACCAAAATGATCAAAGGTAGGTTACCACTATTTTCTCCCAAAAAAGAAAAGTTAAACTTTTTAGGAGGAGAGGCATACCAGTAGAAATGTAATAAATATTTTGTCTAATTGATTAGAAAGATGAAAGATAAAAAAAATAGCATTTAATGTTTAGGGATATAGATAAAAGAAATAAAAAAAATTCTCAGTAACAAGACACATAAAAGGAACAAAGGAATTCTTGACAGTTTCGGCAACTACAATCAGGAGCCTAGTCAGGAATTCAACAGGGAGGGGGTCCAAAAATTTATGAATTTTTTTAGCATTAAAGAATATTAATGTAATAATAAAAAAATACAAACATAAAATAAAGATATGCATATTTTTAGTTGTAACATACAAATGAGTTCATCTATATCAAAGCATTTTAATATTAGAGTAAAGTTAAAGGTCTTATATTTTTTTAAATGCATCTCAAATATATAATCATATATTTTATTTGTTTAATATCACGGTGGATCTTAAGAATTTCATTACATATCAATATAGTGATAACATACATATTTAAGATAATTTGAGAGACTAATTTAAGACACATAACAATATTAGTCATAATATTAATCTTATTTATTTAATTTTAAAGCTAAGTTAATTTTTTAATATTAACCTTATTTAGCTGTCTTGTCTTTAAAAATTACAATTGAAATGTATTAAAACTTGAAAATGAATTATATATATTATTTTAAATATAATATGGTATAAATAAATATTCTAAAAAATATGAGTCCACTGCACAAATATTTATACAATAAAAAAGGAGTGAACGATTGATTATGACACCGACTACAATTGATTATCTGGAAGTGGAGATAGAGATGGCAGATGTGAACGATTGACTAGAAATAAATGAAATTACTGTATATTTAATTTGTCATTAATGAAATTAACGCATACGCATACAAACATGAAATATTTATCCAATTAAGATGCATGCACAATTAATTGCTGCATTTAAAAAGACTCTTATCCTTCTGTTTATTGGTGAATAAAATCCAAGATCTGAAATTTAATGCTTCAATATATTCATTAATGAAGTTTGACTGAAGAATAAGTTTGAACGACTATAAAATGGAATGGAGGAGGTACACCTCTATTTGCATGCCCTAAAAGGGAGAGATTTAAGATGGCTAGAAGTCCTTACCCTTCTTGTGATATCTGCACATGCACCGGCAATTCCTGCATCGGAAACCCTAGGTTTCCACCCGGTAAGCTTTATTTACTCTTCTTGGTGTCTATCAACTTCTTGAAATTCTTGCTAGATATCAAAAATACAAAAAATAAAAGTATAGAACTAATGAGAACATACTCCCTCCATTCCTTTTTATCTGTTCTTTTATTGTGTAAAATTTGTTCCTTTTTATCCCTCTTTAATTTAATTTGTAGATTTCAAACAATTATTAATGACTTAGTTTTTAATATTATCTATATAGTAGCTAGCATTAATTACATTTTTTAGTCTTTATGTTTTCACCTAAAGCTTCAGTTAAAAAATAACAAACAGATCAGTACAAAAGTTAATTTACATCCGTGTTACTAGTATTTTTTCCTTATAAAAGCCTTTTTATATTAATTTTACTAACTAATTGTGTAGGAACAAAATTGGAATGGCCAGAGCTGATTGGTGCTGATGGAGTTGAAGCTAGGTTAAAAATTAGGACGGAAAACCCTTATGTGACTGTTTTTCCAATCTTCAATGGGGATCGCGCACTGCATAATGTCTGTTGCAACCGTGTTTATCTTTGGATTGATCGCCCAACTTTTGTTGTAACTCAACTTCCAAAGGTTGGATGAAATAATTAGGATATATACTAGTATGTTGGTAGGATGAAATAAGATTGATTTTAGTTTGGTGATTCCCATGAAAAAATCAATAATAAAAGAATATTTCTTTCGTTTGAAAATATAAAATCGAGCAATAATATGACATGTTGCACAAAAAATTCTGGAAAAATAATTTATATATCAACAAATTTATGTCGAAATTGAATTGTGACTCACGTGAAATTCTAATTAAGCGACATAAAGAATAAATTAAGGTATGGTCATTCTTAATTTCTACATATCTCATAAATACATATAAGTCGTTATTTACTATTGACATAAATTAATTTTTTGTCATATGTAGTATCATTCAAAAAAATGTTCTTATATTTTAAAATAGAAGGAATATTAATTAGGGTTTGTGGATCAAGAGTTTGCTTGTCTGGAGATGGTGAAAAGGAAAAAAGGCTGAAGCTCCATATATTATAAAGTGGAAGAAAAAAATAACCACTCTTTGGTGTTAATAATTTTATGATTTTTTTTTGTGTTTTTCTTTCTATCCCTTTCATGCCACTTAATTCCTACTTTCTCTTTTCACTGTCTTATTTCTTTTATTCTCCCACTTCTTTATCAATCTCTATTTTCTCTTTGATATAATCTCATTTATTTTCTCAAAATTTATTATTATTTTTTTAATTTAACACAAAGTGTGTCATTAATACTAGTATATTATAAAGCGGGAGAAAAAAACTGACAGATAATTTGGTGTAAACAAAATAATAATTTTTTTTGTGTTTCTCTTTTATCCTTTTTATCCTTATTAATTCTCTTAAACAAATAAATTTTTTTCCATTCATACTTTCTCTCTCCCACTCTCTTAATTATCTTTTTATATTAAATCACAAACGTAGTGTGTGTACAGTTATCTAGTATATATAATGTAGCTCTTCATTCTATATTAAACGACCACCTTTTAAATTACACACGAGTTAAGGTAAACAAAAAATGAAGTTAATGTCCCACTCATCTCCTCTCTCCACTCCATAAATTAACTTTGTTTTTAAAATCTTTGAATATATTGTCTCTTCCTTCTCTACTCCAATTGAGACTACAAATGATAATCAAAAAATTCGTATCGATCTGCATTCATATTAAAAAAATTAGATATTATTCGTATTCGAAATAACACGGATATATTCATATTCGATTTTAAGATGTCCGTAAATAAACGGATATAAATATAGATATAAACGTATTCATATTCGTTTAACATCCGATCGTAAATATATTCAACAGATGGTGAATATCCGATATTTGATTTTTGGATTCGTATTTAGAATTTATATCCGAATAACTTGTATATGTGTAGTGTGTGTGTGTGTGTGTCTATATATTAACAATTTAATTATCAATCTGTTATTTTTCAGAGATACAAGAAAGTAATCTAGAAAGTGGGTCAAATTAAAATTTTATAACTTTCTCAATCAAATTTTAACCTCATATGACTCCTATCCCCTAAATATATGTATCTCACTCTATAATATTTTTAAACTAAATAATAATCTAATTTACATTAATTTTCAAAACAACTAAAGAATTAATTACTTATAAACAATTGTTATTAGAAATGTCTATTATGGGTCAATATAGTATATATATATACCATATGTTATTAGTTATTATATTATCATTATAATATAATAATATAATATATATATATATATATATATATATATATATATATATATAGAGAGAGAGAGAGAGAGAGAGAGAGAGAGAGAGAGAGAGAGAGAGAGAGAGAGAGCAGTTATAAATATAAAAAAAACATGATACCTGCGGAGGAGGATCGAATATTGGCTTTTAAAAGTTTAATTTACTTCAATCAGATGTGGGAGGGGAGTCTAGAAGACTAGAAGTTGTATTTAAGCATAAAGAACATGGCCAACTCTCCATGTATAATTAATACATGTGAGGCTTGCAAAAAATATCCTTGTTAGTTTTTTTCCTTTTCAAGATGTGGAATTTTTAATATTTTATCATTCTAAAAAATCCGACTATATGGCTAGACGGATAATATTGGAAAATAGAGGACAAAAATATACATATTTAAAAATAAACATTTAATTTGAGACAAAAAAAAAAAATAGGCTTTTAATGTGAAACGATGGATATCTATAATAAGTCTACAATAATCCAAATTGTGTTAAAGTCAACTGCCAACAACCAGAATTAGTCAATGATACCTTTCAATTTTCCATGGATATAAAAGCATGATATGAAAATGTTTTGAATAGCTTGCAATTTACATGGTTAAAGAGCTTCCATTAATATATTGGTTTCCTCTTATTTTTTCCATGCTGAAAGTTTTATGCCGATGAAATTGGAAAAATTTACATACATAATAATTAAACACTATATTAAATAATATATTTATCTATATTATTAAAAAAAATAAGATATGACACGAATTTTAATATTATACTTTAATTTTTAATAATATAAATAAATATAATATTTAATTATTATGCGTTTATATTTATCCAATGAAATTTTAGACTATCACAAGCGAATACCTTTCCTTTTACTATTCGTGAATCACAGACCCGGGCAGAACCCCTCTATTATATTTTTCTCTTAATCTTTTCCAATATTTATTTTTGTTCATTGACACAAATCAGTGGTCATCGGGTACGCCGCTATAAGCATTATATATAGTTCTATAGTTGTTCCAATTGTGATTTTTACTCCAACTCTTCACTATAATACGTTTAACGGAAGAAATAAACAAACTCCTCTAGAATCAACAAAGACAATTGCAAAATAACCAATTTTTCTTTTAATAAGACTAAAGTTTCAAAGCACAAGTTGGATATCTCCTCCTGTTATTTCAAATTCTATGCTTATACATTCTTCTATGATAATTTAATGCTTAGCACATAATTTCTTATAATTTTCTACTCTTATCCTTTTGTGGCTCAGTCTTCGTCATCGACTCTCTTCATTCGACGATTCTACTCTGTTATGTAGTCTACGATCTTATCTTTACTCGACGATCTTGGGCTCTTAATTTTTACTCGACGATTTGAGAGTCATAAATCGTAGAATTAAGCTTGATGTTTCTTACTCAACAATCCTAATGCACTCTACGACTTTGGTTGTTCTACTCCTTTACTTTGCGATCTCTCAGTTCGTCTGTTCTGCTCTACTACTCTGACTCTATTATGATGACTTTCACTATCTGATCTGCTCTTCTTGACTTTGCTGCTTCTCTGTTTGTCTTTAACCTAATCTATTTCATTTTGACAATTCTTTGTATTTAAATCAACCTAACAAATTTGATTCCTAATGTCATTTCACGACAATGTTCTTTTAAGGAATATACAAAGTTTATCTTTTGGATCAACCTATCAAATTTGATCTCTAAATTATTTTACAATGATTGTTCTTTTTAAAAACTGTACAAAAGTAGACAAATGTTTATACATTAACATTTGTTCTTTTATATATCAGTGGTATAACAAATGTAAGTATACAGGCAAATAATAATTGTTTTTTTGTTGTTGTTTTGTCATAATCAAATCAATATACATATTAATCCAAATAAGTTAACGCATAAATATACTAACACATAAATGTACTAACACAATCATCATATATTAAGTAAACATAATTTTTTTTCAAATAATCTTCCTTACATATATAATAATTAGTTTTTATTATCATAAAAAAATTATTTTTAAAATATGTCATTTCACTTTTAAAAGATAGAAAATAATACTTTTAAATATAATATTAAAAAGTAAAATAGATTCATTTAATTTTAATTAATGTATTTTTATTATTATAAAGTATAAAATATCTAAAATGTATCATTTAACGATAAAATTATATACTACAAAAATAAAATTATAATTATTAATTTGTTACAAATATTTTATTTTCAAAACTTACGTGCAAAAATAAAAGTGGATGATAAACTTTTATTGAAAATACCGTTAATTTGATAATTTATATAAGATGTTTAAATTTTGATTATTTTTATGATCAATGATGGATGATAACGTGCTTGACAATGGTGATGAGTTAATTATTCAATTTTTTCTTTTAATTTTGTAAATAATTTGAATAAATTATTTATTAAGTAATTGAAAAACGAATTCGGATACTCAAATATTCGAATAATCTGTTCGTTCAAATAATAAAAAATAAAAATTGATATTATCCGGATATTATTTCGAATACCGAATACGAATATTATTTCGAATATCGAATATAGATAATATTTTTAAAATTCATCGAATATCGAATACAAATAGAGTATTAATTTTTCAAATATGAATATCACTGTATTCAGATCCTTATATATACTTATATCCGTTTATAGCCTACTCTAAATTGCATGCAATCATTAATATTCCTCTTCAATTCACACATGCAAAAACTAAAGCTTCACATTACCCACCGGCCAGTAGCTCGCCACATCAATTACAAGTTCTTGCTTTCGCCAAATGAAATCAAATAAAAATTTGATTTCGCCAAAGAAGTTTAAAAAAATCTTAAACTAATAAACAAAATGAAGAATCTTACAAATGAAGAAAGACATGCTACTTATGGACAAAAATTGAAGTTAAATCACGTTGCACTGTCAAAGGCAGCTTCTATGTTCTCTCCATCACGTAGAACAGTTAATTTGGAAACAAGCCAAGGATTAATGTTCAAGAAGATGTTTCAACCAACGGATCATCAAAATGTATTTTAAGATACATACTGTTGGAGTATAAATATTTGGACCATGACTCATCATTTAAATATCTGATAAAATAAGGTTAGGCGTAGGTATGGTACAGTCATATCTACGTTCACTAATGCATACATGGGGGAGTGGGTGATGACTCACCATTAGACTATTTGTAAAGTTATATTGCTGGAGAGAGAAAGGACAGAAACACTTGATGGGTTTTCTTGGGGCAGCGGGCATTGTCTAAAATATCTTGGTAATATCCAAGCATGAGATGAAAAAAGAGGTGGTCAGAGAGATATTTTACATACAAAGCAAGAGAGAGACTAGATCGTCTTCTCCATTACATCAAAGATTACACCGGAATACTCCATCTGGATCACACTCCGGCGCACACTAATATACACACAGTTATAGTAGTATACAGCGAGTACAACAAGCACCATTTATACACGTCGGTGTATATCGGAGGGTATGCATATACACCACGTGTATGAAGAAAGATTGTTGTCTCGTTACAAATTGTTGTATTGTAACACTTTCAATATTATTCTAATAGATTTCTGGCGTATCCCCCGTGGTTTTTCCCAAGTTGAGTTTTCACGTAAATTATTGTGTTATTATTTTCAGTATTTATTAGATCAAACATCTTTCATTCCAGTATGTTTTGGGCTCTCTATTGATGACGCGTTTTGGGTTGCCCGATCCGGTGATTTCGACCCACGTCCAGAATTTAACGTCAACATTGGCGCTAGAAGGAGAGCTTTGATTCAAATCACCATATCAGTCCTATTGCGGTGGAGTTGTGTTCCCAACATGGAGAAATAAATTATACCTTAAGCTAAATGATTTTCTTTTATTAAATATCATAATGTTATTATAATATTTATGATCATGTTTCTATGCTGTTTACTTTAAAACATTGGTCTAAGTTCCACTGGAAAAAGTTTTTGTTTTAAGGAAGGAGAAATCGTGGGTCCAGGTCCTGTACTCACTTATTACTACCTAACGTCATTTTTAATTTTTATTTTTATTCCTTTGATCCATTTATTGGCCTAGGAGAAAATCAGCAGCTTCATCTACAACGGTTTCTAGAGCTCGGTGCTCGGTGCTCGGTATGGCTCGGCCCTGAAGGGACTCGCACCGGCAGCAGCCCAGCTCGGAGGAGGCACGGTAGCAGCTCGGAGGAGTACGGCGGCAGCTCGGCTGGAGTGAGCTCAGTCTCTGCAGCTCGGTCGGCGCCCAGAGGAGCTTAGTCGGTACAAGGCGGCCCAGATTGGAGGAACTTGGCGGCAGCTCGGTCACTGTCCGAATTGGGCTCGGGAGGGAAGACTAGAATGGGCTAGGAGGAACACGAAAAGCACAGCAGCAGCTCGAGAGATAGGCCCGGAATGGGCTCGGTGCCCGGAGGAGCTGGGTCGGTGCCGGTGGTACAACTTGGCAGTTGGGTTTGTTCTAGGCGGGTTGGTGCGGCTAGGTGGTGGTCAGGCTCAACGTTCTGGGGAAGTCGGTCGATGGCAGCGCGGGAGACAGCCCGGTAGAATCCTTCTCGGCAGTTGGGTTCCGCTCAGCAGCTTTAGCTTTCTTGGCAGTTGGTTCCTTGGTTCCTGTCCGAATCGACAAACCCAGTTCTCATACCACCCACAGCTATCACCATTCAAATCGAGCAATGGCTGTGTCCATGCGCTAACAGTTCAGGGCTACTTGAGAGCTTGCTGGTTTAGAACCTGAAGCGACGAGATGAAAAAGTATCCGCAACTGATAGTACTTAGAATGATTTTGCACTCCAAATTGGGTCTGTCGTACTCATGGCCAAGAGTTCTGAACATATTGTTTCAAATGAAGAATCACAAGAAGGTGGAGTTATATCTCAGAAGTCTTGCAAAAATATTGTTTCAGGTGATGCTGATGTTCCTACTAATTGCACTGGTAATCATGCTCCAGAAAACCATTTCAGTGACTGCTATGGTTCAGATGTTACTCAGGATGGACACGTGGCTGGTGTAAAACATGTAACAGAACATGATGCTGGTTATGATTCTTCATTTGAGGATGGAGAATTGAGGGAACCAGGTGTATACTCTTGGGAAGAGAATGAACTAGAGGTGTGTGAAACTGATTGTGTGGACTATGGCTTAGATGATGGAGATGGAGATGTCTTTAATGCTGTTGATTATTACTCTATGTCAGAAAATTTGGAGGTTGGCTCAGATGGTTATCAAATTCCCAAAAAGGGAATCTCATTGGTGAAAAATGATGACATTGAGAAGAATGGAACAGTAGGAAATAGATCAGCAATAGAGGGGGGATCTGTTAGGGCCCTTGAGCAATGTTTTAAAGGTGATGTTTTGTATGAAAGAAGTATTATTTCGAGCTTAAAGACTAATTATCTTTGGAGCCGGATCAGACTTGAGTTCGGCAGCTCCTTAACTGCACCAACTCCAGATTTTGCCTCAGATAGCACGGCTTCCCCACCCATCTTCGGTTTTGAGGTCAAGGGCTCGGGGTCGGCAGCTCGGATTTGGGTACGGTAGTCCGGGCTCAGGCTCGATAATTTGGGTGTGGTTCGGCAGCTTAACAGTGATTTGGTCGGCGAATGGGGCAGGTTGGGGGTAGTTTGACAGGTTGATGGATAAGGTCGACAGGTTGGGGCTTAGCTCGGTAATAGCTTGGCAACGACTCGGTGGCTGGAGTAGCTTGACAGCTCGTCTGCTCGGTGGTGTAGGGTTGGCGGTCCGGGGTCGGCCTTGTGGAGAGATAGAAAGAGAGGGAAAAAGTAAAAGCTGCATCATCTCCACACACTTTGAAGGAGACTCATGTAGGTTTATATATTTTGTGATTTTAATGATGACAATTTATTTGGATTTTGTATTAAGATTAATAGATATTATTTAAATTGTTTGGGCTGATTTTTAATATATATATCATGGTACTATTGGTATGCCCGAGATGGGTTACTAGTCCAGTAACTTGAAATAACAGAATTGCAAATGTGCTGGAAATTATATTTCTTAATATATCTTGGTAAATCTATTTTAATTGAGTACATTAAGGAATCTGTTCAGCTGGGAGATTTATTCTAATTGGAGTCTATCAAGGAAACTATTCTAGTTATTCAAATTATCTGGTGAATGGACTCTAGCAAACCTTATCAAATATATTCCTTTATTTAAGCTATTGTGGTTTGACTAGGTAACGATATATTTTATTTGCTGATTTGAAGAATTCTACATATCCGTTGGTCTCAGCTAATTGCTAAAATCATGTGTGGAATGAGATTTTATTGCTAACAAATTATTATAGCCGTTGGTACTTTTTGCATATATATTCTTCCTTCTCGGCTAGAACAGGATACGACAACTACAACAAAGTATATACCAGTGAAGAGATAACTCAAAGCAAAGATCAGCCTTATTCATTATATACTTTCGTTGAGAGCTATCATTGTTTTTGTCCAGCAAGTCTAAGTTATATTGTTAGTTCATTTAGCTGGAAAATTGTGACGCCCCCAAATCTAGGCCCACACAGCCCAAACTTGAGTCGTCAAAAGACTACAACAAAATTATTACAACAAAGCACAACGTACAACAATACAGTGTATAATAATACACAACTAAGTCTTCACTATTATTGCCACACTATTTTACAACAAGTGAAGACTATAATAGATATCCCTCGGACTCTCACTCCATTCCCCGGCTAGACCCAGCTACATTCTCATCTCCTGTTGAAAAACAATGGAATAAAAGAAAGGGTGAGCTCAAATAGCCCAGTAAGAAATATCATGACTAAGATAATAACGAATAAATTATCATTAGCCTTCAACAGTTGAGTTTTTTGATAGAATACAATAGACTACAAGGTTTATATCAAAAACTGCAGTTAAATTCTTGAACAATGTTCAGATCAATAATAGCAGCGGAATGAACAATCTATCAGAAGAATAATGCTGACTATAATGTCCACTCGCTTCTCTTTTTAGTAAAAATATCATCAACTTTTATCATCTGAAATACCATTAGTCAAGATAATACAACTTCACAGTTCCTGGTCATAATCATGCAGATCAACAGTTCATCTTTGCACTACGGGCCAAAGACATTCAATATAACACCAACAGTCATGATTATACCAGATTCAGCCTTTGGTCATAATCATACCAATCAACAGTTCATCTTTGCACTACGGGCCAAAGAGAACATTAACCACGTGCCATAAAAGACACCGAACAGATGTATCGCCTTTAACCTAGTATATCGCCTTTAACCTATCATCTGTTCAACAATTATATCACATCTGTGCCCCCGGCCACAGATATTCACAACAGTTTGATTCTTGATGATTAATACAAATAACAGTGATACAAATGATGAACAGAAGAACAGGATAAACAATAAGTATCGGAAGTTTACTTTGTGCAGATTCAAATAATGTCCAAATTGCCAACATGATGTGGAGTGAAATTTAAAAATGATACTCAAGATCCACAGTTCAGAATAACGATTACAGTTCAATAGAAATGTTCAGAAAATAGGAAGGTTCAGTTGAAATAATGAAATTCAACTATTATGGAACATATAATATTTTCAGGAATTATAGAAACAATAGTTCCATAATAAGTTTCGATTTAGGTGTATGAAAGAAAATAATATCCCTTACCGTAGCAGGTTTGATTAACAAAAGGTGAAGGGAATTAATATCCCTTACCATAGTAAGTTTGAATAATGGAAGATGAAAAAGATGGTATCCCTTATGAGTATAAAGGAAAATGATATCACTTACGAATATGAAATAAAAGTGTCATGTGATAATTCGTGTAGACAAATTATTTCCACACGAGACAAATAAAAAGGGTTATTCACCAAACAGGTGATAATCCGCGCCGTAAGGTTATTCCCATCAATTTGAATACGAAGAGTTATTCACCAAACAGGCGATAATCCGCGCCGTAAGGTTATTCCCATCAATTTGAATACGAAGAGTTATTCACCAAACAGGCGATAATCCGCGCCGTAAGGTTATTCTCAAAGATTAATAAGGAATTAATACAAAAGGTTATTCACCAACAGGCGGTAAACCGCGCCGTAAGGTTATTCCCACAATTTAATACATGGAAATAAATGGCACAAGAAAGAAACGATATTATTTTCGAGAATCAAAGAATGATAATCCCTTCAAGTAAGAAAGAAAATAATATCTATTTATGATGATGAAAAGAGTGATACCCCTTACCGTAGTAAATTTAAATAATAGAATATGAAAGAAGATGATATTCCTTACCACAGTAAATTTAAGAGTTTGAAATGAATGGTATTCCTTACCTTAACACGTGACTGGATATTGATTTAAATGAGGTTGATCAACCTATATATTTATAATAAAATTAGTAATTACCACATATAAATTTTAAAGTGTATGATAACTCGTATAATATGAATTATCAAAATCATATATATTTAACATAATTTTTGTAGTATAACATAACTACTTTAACATAGTTTTTAAAATAATATTCCAAAATAAATCTTCTAAATAAAGCTTTTAAAAATGAATCTTCTAAATAAAGCTTTTAAAAATGAATCTTCTCAAAGAAGAGTCTTCTAAAGGAAGATTTATGAATATCGTGAAAAATAAGAATTTATAAAATTACTACTCTTTAATAAAAGACTTACTTGAAAAATTTCTGCACTCCTTTTGGCTTTCAAACACTCAAAATAGCCTTACTATTCTCAGAGAAAACTCATAAAATTCTTATAGAAAAATTTTATGTTTTAGGTGTGATTTTTCTATTCAGCTGAACAAGCTATTTTTAGGAGAAAAGAAGTTACTATGCGCGGTAGGTGAAATAAAAAAATTTCAGCAGAGGCTGCGCAGCAGCCTCCACCAACCATCCAGCAAAACACATTTCTCACATTTCATGTGGGCCCCACAGTGGGTCCCACATGTTTCTTACTATTCACGTTACTATTCACGTCACTATTCACGTTACTATTTCAAATAGTAAAATTAATTATTTTATTTTTTATTTATTTATTTATTTATTTATTTATTCTTCCTGTGATTCCAACATATAAAATAATGTTACCACAATAATGTAAGAAACATGTTACATATTTTTATTAATTTAATAATATAAATTATAGTGTATTTATTAGATTCAATAATTTTAAACTACAGTGCACCAACAATTATTGACTCGATGATATGAAATACAGTGTAATGACAATTATTGAATCAATAATGCAAAATACTGTGTAGCAACAATAATTGAATTGATAATATAAAATATTATGCAGTGACAATTATTGATGAAATGATGCATAACAGTTACGGTGTCAATAATATGAGACACTGTGCAATACCGTGTGCTACTGTAGAGTACCGCATGCTACAGTAAAATACCATAAATTACCGTATGCTACTATTCTTTTATCACCGGTATTTTAACAGTTAGCATCGTTGACTATGTTTATTAAAAAGGTTACTTCTGTCGTTTTCTATATCCGACAAATATTCCGTTGTGGGGTCCACCAATAATTTGTTATTTCGGCGCCGTCGTACGGCCCGAATATTCCCCGACAAAACGAATATTGTCCGACAAAATAAAATTTGCACATAACATCCTTAACTTTAAACTTTATCGATTTAACCACTTACTGTTTCAGAAAAATATATATGAAGAAAAATTAAATTTTATATTTCATAAAATTCGGGGTCTTACAAAAATCATTACACAGTATATTCAAAATACCTTGTAACAGATTCTGAGTTCAAGCTGTGTTTAGCTTGGTCGTTCCAATAGTGGATAGGGACTGTTCAACGAGAGCTTTTCAAGTTTGCAGAAGTGCAACAGTTGCAGAGGTGCAAAAGGGGCAGAGGTGTCCATTGCAGTGGAAAGCTTTGTTTGAACAGGGAGTTCTTTTTATTGTATTTAATTGAGTTATAAATTAATAAAAAGAGTATCCAATACCAATTGGTATTGGACGTGGATTAGGCCACTAGATTAGTGGATAAGGGCCGAACCACGTAAAAATCCACGTGTTTGTGGTTTGAATTTGTGTAAGACCCCGAATTTTATGAAATATAAAATTTAATTTTTCTTCATATATATTTTTCCTGAAACAGTAAGTGGTTATATTAACAAAATTGAAAGTTAAAGATGTTATGTGCAAATTTTATTTTGTCGGACAATATTCGCTTTGTCGGGGAATATTCGTTTGGTCGGGGAATATTCGTGCCGTACGACGGCGCTGAAATAACAAATTAATGGTGGACCCCACAACGGAATATTTGTCGGATATAGAAAACGACAGAAGTAACCTTTTTAAATAAAAATAGTCAACGGTGTTAACTGTTAAAATACCGGTGATAAAAGAATAGTAGCATACGGTAATTTATGGTATTTTTCTGTAGCACACGGTATTGCACAATGTCTCATATTATTGGTCTGATAATTGACACCGTAACTGTTGCGCATCATTTCATCAATAATTGTCACTGCATAATATTTTATGTTATCAATTCAATAATTGTTGCTACACAGTATTTTGCATTATTGATTCAATAATTGTCATTACACTGTATTTTATATCATTGAGTCAATAATTGTTGCTGCACTGTTTTTAAAATTATTGAACCTAATAATTGTCACGGTTGCAAATATACTGTAATTTATATTATTAAATTAATAATAATCTGTAACGTGTTTATTACATTATTGTTGAATTATTATTGTAGCATTATTTTATTTTATATGTTGGATCCACAGGAAGAATAAATAAATAAAATAAAATAAAATAAAATTAAATTAATTTTACTATTTGAAATAGTAACGTGAATAGTGACGTGAATAGTGACGTGAATAGTAAGTGAATAGTAAGAAACATGTGGACCCATTGGTGGGGCCCACATGAAATGTGAGAAATGTGAGAATTTGCTGAAGAGTTGGTGGAGGCTGCGCAGCAGCCTCTGCTGAATTTTTTTCTGTTCACCTACCGCGCATAGTAGCCTCTTTTCTCCTATAAATAGCTTGTTCAGCTGAATAGAAAAATCACACCTAAAACATAAAATTTTTCTATAAGAATTTTATGAGTTTTCTCTGAGAATAGTAAGGTTATTTTGAGAGTTTGAAAGCCAAAAGGAGTGCAGGAATTTTTCAAGTAAGTCTTTTATTAAAGAGTAGTAATTTCATAAATTCCTATTTTTCACGGTATTCACAAATCTTCCTTTAGAAAACTCTTCTTTGAGAAGATTCATTTTTAAAAGCTTTCTTTGGAAGATTTATTTTGAAATATTATTTTAAAGTTGTTATATTATACTACAAAAATTATGTTAAATATATATAATTTTGATAGTTCATAATATATGAATTATCATACACCTTGAAATTTATATGTGGTAATTACTAATTTTATTAAAAATATATAAGTTGATCAACCTCATTTAAATCAATATCCAGTCACGTGTTAAGGTAAGGAATACCATTCATTTCAAACTCTTAAATTTACTGTGGTAAGGAATATCATCTTCTTTCATATTCTATTATTTAAACTTACGACGGTAAGGGGTATCACTCTTTTCATCATCATAAATAGATATTATTTTCTTTCTTACTTGAAGGGATTATCATTCTTTGATTCTCGAAAATAATATCGTTTCTTTCTTGTGCCATTTACTTCCATGTATTAAATTGTGGGAATAACCTTACGGCGCGGTTTACCGCCTGTTGGTGAATAACCTTTTGTATTCATTCCTTATTAATCTTTGAGAATAACCTTACGGTGCGGATTATCGCTTGTTTGGTGAATAACTCTTCGTATTCAAATTGATGGGAATAACCTTACGACGCGGATTATCGCCTGTTTGGTGAATAACTATTCGTATTCAAATTGATGGGAATAACCTTACGGCGCGGATTACCGCCTGTTGGTGAATAACCCTTTTTATTTGTCTCGTGTGGAAATAATTTGTCTACACGAATTATCACATGACACTTTTATTCCATATTCGTAAGTGATATCATTTTTCCTTTATACTCATAAGGGATACCATCTTTTTCATCTTTCATTATTCAAACTTACTATGGTAAGGGATATTAATTCCCTCCACCTTTTGTTAATCAAACTTGCTACGGTAAGGGATATTAATTTCTTTCATACACCTAAATCGAAACTTATTATGGAACTATTGTTTCTATAATTCCTGAAAATATTATATGTTCCATAATAGTTGAATTTCATTATTTCAACTGAACCTTCCTATTTTCTGAACATTTCTATTGAACTGTAATCGTTATTCTGAACTGTGGATCTTGAGTATCATTTTTAAATTTCACTCCACATCATGTTGGCAATTTGGACATTATTTGAATCTGCACAAAGTAAACTTCGGATACTTATTGTTTATTGATAGGGTTAATTTATACGATATTTTTATTCTCTAATACTTAGTTTTTATATTTATTGTGTGCTTAAATGTTTAATTATTTAGTTTATTTTGGTTTTAATAGGTTTTATAGGGTTTTAGTTAATTTATGTTAATTTAGGTAATTTTATATTATTTTTATATTTATTTTTATTTATGTGTTTTTATTTATTTTTAGTGTTTTAGGTGTTTTATTTATTATTATGTGTTTTTAGTATTTTTAAATTATTTTTATTTATTTTTAATTAATTTATATTTATTTTTGTAGGAAAAATAAAGCTTGGGGGCAATTCTGTAAATTCTGCAAAAGTTAAATGGCAAGTTCGTAATTAACCAACATGGATGGCAGAATCGTAATTTCCGGAGATGGTTGTCCGCGCCATGCGCGCAGAGGATATAAATTAGTAACAAGGGTGACGACGTCGTCGTTTGGCCAGCGAAAGGAACGACAGAAGGCGCGCAATGCGCGGAAAGGAAAAGAAGCTGCCAGAATAGGGGAACGGCGTTGTTCGGTGTCTGAAGCATCTGCCAGACGCGCAATGCGCGGTGAAGCGAACGTTGACCCGGTCAAATGCACGAAGGCTGTGTTTGGCGCGCGGAAATTCTGGGGACAGACTTATTTCGGGATTATTTCGGATTTTTGCTACATTTTGATTCCAAATTGGATTTTAATTCCAACTAGGGTTAGGAAAATAATTAATTTTCTTTTTCTTTTATTTTTAATTGTAAATCCTATTAGGGTTTGGACAAGTTAGGAGGTTTATGGAGCCTATAAATAGAGGGCTTGAGATACATTGTAATACACAACTTTTCTTAGAATAAAATTCTCTCTTCTATTATTTAGTGTTCTCTACAATTATGAGTAGCTAAATTATTTTTCTTGGTTTAAGTGATTGAAGCCATCAAGATTTATACACTGTGAGATCTAATTTATTTTAATTGTTCAATTTATATTTTGATTATTGAATATTCTTCTATGCTTAATTTTATGATTAATTTGTTTAATTGCTAGGAGTACTACTAGTTTATTATTCATATTAATCTACTGCTATTAATGAAGCAACTAAGTTTAATAATTGTTTTGCAGATCAAAAGATTATTTTATCTTAGGAAGAATATTCATCTAAATTAAATGCAAACAAGTGGCTTGTGTTGTTTAGTTCAACGATCTCTCTAATTCTTTATGCTGCTATTAAATTAAATCTTTAGCAAGTGCCGGAGGTTGTTTAATAGTAAGGGTATTTAGACCAAGTGGCGCTACTTATCTAAAATTAAGGAGAGAGGAGAAAAATTATTCCACCTGCGAGTAGTTCTTTCTACGGTGAATCTTCAAAATATTAATTGATTTATTTTTGCATCAATGATCAGTTGTAAATTCTTGATGGTGGATATTAACTTAAACCAAGGCTTTTTATTTATATTTATTTCTTGCATAATTATTTTAATTAGTTTTATTTAAATTATTTCTTTAATTACAAAATCCCCCAACTTTTGTTTACAAAAACATAAAATTAAATAATCATTCTCTGTGGGATTGACTCTTACTTGCACTACTACATATTTATTTTTCCAAAGTAAGATTTTATTTTTGGGTGCTTGCGACATCACACCAAATTTTGGCGCCGTTGCCGGGGAATGATTTTAATTTAATTTTGTGCTTTTGTAAATATGTATTTAATTTAGTAATTTTTTTATTTTTATTTTTTAGATTTACATAATTTAATTTAGTTGTGCAGGTTCAAGATGGAATTCAAGCATGATTATGCCAATGAGGTAACTATTTCTTCCCTTGAGCAACAAATTGATACCCTAACTTCTCTTGTTTATCAAATGGTTGCAGATCGTACACAACGAATGGAAGCTTGTAGGATTTGTGCGGTGGTAGGGCATCCAACTAATATGTGCCCCATTCTTCGAGAGGAGTCTTATGAGCAAGTCAATATAGCAAGTGGTTTTCCTGGTCAACCCCAATGGAGATGTGATCCCTATTCCAACGCGTATAATTCAGGATGGAGGGATCATCCTAATTTTGGCTATGAGAATCCACCAATAAATCCGCCCACACATCAGAATTTTTCAGGCTATCAACAATACATGCAGTCATATCCCCAACAACAACAGGGCCAATCACTTTATTCTGATATGTCTTTAGAAGATATGCTTAAATTAATGGAAGCTAACACTTTACAATTACGACAGGATAATTTGCAATTTCAACAACACATGCAGGCACGAATTCAAGAAAATAATGCCATTATTCAGCGTTTGGATACTCCAATGGGACAAACGACAATCGATCAATTGGAGGAGCAAAGTTTTGAGCAAGTACCTTCTCAAACGATGGATAATCCAATGGAGAATACAAGTGCACTAGTGTTAGGAAGTGAAGATCCAGAAAAGACAGTTCCTCCATTGTCACAGCAAGAGAAAGAAAACAACATCAATGAAGCAGACAGTTTTTCTATAGACAATGATGTTATTGTTTATGATGACATGCCTAAGGTGGAGAAAATTGTTGAGGAGATAAACAAGGAAAAGTTAGACATTGCAATTACCAACAATTTGGAGTTGGAAGAAGAAACAATTGAGCTGAAATCATATTTGAAGGAGGCTGAAGCTCCATTAAATTCTTTGCCAATGATTTTTGATAATAATGCAATAATTTCCATTCCATTGCCTGTTACTCATAATAAATTTTCATCTTTTGTTTTGCAGGATCCCATTCCGAATATAAAGACTCTCTCCAATCATCTTAAATGTCTATTCATTGAAGAGGGAGTAAAACGTTTATGTCACGTGCAAGGGAGACTGAATCTACCTATGAAGAATAACGTGATGGATGGGATACTCAAAATTCATGAAGTTGGAGTGACGTAGTACTTTGGTCTGCTGTCAAGCCAATGACAATAAATAAAGGCGCTGCTTAGGAGGCAACCCAATAAATCAGATTTGCATTTCTTTTTCTTTTTCTTTTTATAGTTATTTGTGCATTTTTCTTTGCATTTTACTTTACATTGGGGACAATGTAAATTTTAAGTGTGGGGGAAGGGATTTAGGATTTTTGTTATTATTTTTGTTAATTTTAGGTCATATTTTTTGATAATTTTAGGAAATTTTAAAAATTTTGAAATTTTGAATTTTGTGGGTAAATTCACTGCAAACCCTCACGAGACAAAACTCGTCCACTTGGGGTAACCTTGGGGTTTAAAGGCTTGTTGCACATGCTAAGTGTAACCGTATTTCCTACGAAAATGGGGTAGTTCTTTATTTTATTTTTAGGATGTGTCACTTGAGCAATGAGTTAATTGAATTTTAAATTTTTAGCCAATGATAAAATTTTGATTTTTATTTAATAACTCTTGAAAAAATGATAAATTTTTGCTTAGTTTAGATTTTTGACTTTTTATTGATTATTACTATGTTTAAGATCTTTTAAATTTTATGCACTTATATCCATTTGTTTGAGCTAATTTTAATTAAGAGAAAGTTTAAATGGTTAAATGCTTACGAAAGATATTTTTGAATTATATATCTTATTTGATCATTATTTGAAATAAAATATAAGGCAAAATATAATTTGGAAGAGATGATTTAGGTAATTTTTCTAGGATTATTATTGAAAAGAAAAATCTTGTGGTGGGTTGAGATGGAGCGTAAAACGCACTCACTCATAAACACATGAAAAAGCGAGATGGAGCGTAAAACGCACTCGCTGGTGAGATGAAGCATAAAATGCACTCACCGTGAAAGAAAAAAAAAAGAAAGAAAAAAAATGGGATGGAGCATAAAATGCACCCATTAAAAGAAAAAAATTGAAAAAATATTTGAAAGAAAAAAAAATTGATAATCCTAGTATGCTTCATTGATTAAAAACCTTTTGATCTTCTGATTTATATTTGTCTGTATTAGCTGAAAGTGGTGAGAAAAATAAGTATATTGAGTTTTGTTGTATATCTTTTATAAGGTAATTAATAACCTAGACTTATTTGAGTTTTAATTAGTCTGATACATTTGGATTTACACACACACACACAAGGTCTTGAGTAAAGTAAAATTGATAAATATGTTAAAGTTCTAGATTGTGCATGATTTTAAAACTTTCTTTGAGTTATTATTTAAAAAATCTTTGAGGCTGATGTTGAAATTTATATCGATCTGTTGCTCAAGTAAGTTGTTTGGTTATTAGATTTAATTTTATAGTTTTTATTTTTGTTTTGCCCGAGGACGAGCAAAAAGCTAAGTGTGGGGGTATTTGATAGGGTTAATTTATACGATATTTTTATTCTCTAATACTTAGTTTTTATATTTATTGTGTGCTTAAATGTTTAATTATTTAGTTTATTTTGGTTTTAATAGGTTTTATAGGGTTTTAGTTACTTTATGTTAATTTAGGTAATTTTATATTATTTTTATATTTATTTTTATTTATGTGTTTTTATTTATTTTTAGTGTTTTAGGTGTTTTATTTATTATTATGTGTTTTTAGTATTTTTAAATTATTTTTATTTATTTTTAATTAATTTATATTTATTTTTGTAGGAAAAATAAAGCTTGGGGGCAATTCTGTAAATTCTGCAAAAGTTAAATGGCAAGTTCGTAATTAACCAACATGGATGGCAGAATCGTAATTTCCGGAGATGGTTGTCCGCGCCATGCGCGCAGAGGATATAAATTAGTAACAAGGGTGACGACGTCGTCGTTTGGCCAGCGAAAGGAACGACAGAAGGCGCGCAATGCGCGGAAAGGAAAAGAAGCTGCCAGAATAGGGGAACGGCGTCGTTCGGTGTCTGAAGCATCTGCCAGACGCGCAATGTGCGGTGAAGCGAACGTTGACCCGGTCAAATGCACGAAGGCTGTGTTTGGCGCGCGGAAATTCTGGGGACAGACTTATTTCGGGATTATTTCGGATTTTTGCTACATTTTGATTCCAAATTGGATTTTAATTCCAACTAGGGTTAGGAAAATAATTAATTTTCTTTTTCTTTTATTTTTAATTGTAAATCCTATTAGGGTTTGGACAAGTTAGGAGGTTTATGGAGCCTATAAATAGAGGGCTTGAGATACATTGTAATACACAACTTTTCTTAGAATAAAATTCTCTCTTCTATTATTTAGTGTTCTCTACAATTATGAGTAGCTAAATTATTTTTCTTGGTTTAAGTGATTGAAGCCATCAAGATTTATACACTGTGAGATCTAATTTATTTTAATTGTTCAATTTATATTTTGATTATTGAATATTCTTCTATGCTTAATTTTATGATTAATTTGTTTAATTGCTAGGAGTACTACTAGTTTATTATTCATATTAATCTACTGCTATTAATGAAGCAACTAAGTTTAATAATTGTTTTGCAGATCAAAAGATTATTTTATCTTAGGAAGAATATTCATCTAAATTAAATGCAAACAAGTGGCTTGTGTTGTTTAGTTCAACGATCTCTCTAATTCTTTATGCTGCTATTAAATTAAATCTTTAGCAAGTGCCGGAGGTTGTTTAATAGTAAGGGTATTTAGACCAAGTGGCGCTACTTATCTAAAATTAAGGAGAGAGGAGAAAAATTATTCCACCTGCGAGTAGTTCTTTCTACGGTGAATCTTCAAAATATTAATTGATTTATTTTTGCATCAATGATCAGTTGTAAATTCTTGATGGTGGATATTAACTTAAACCAAGGCTTTTTATTTATATTTATTTCTTGCATAATTATTTTAATTAGTTTTATTTAAATTATTTCTTTAATTACAAAATCCCCCAACTTTTGTTTACAAAAACATAAAATTAAATAATCATTCTCTGTGGGATCGACTCTTACTTGCACTACTACATATTTATTTTTCCAAAGTAAGATTTTATTTTTGGGTGCTTGCGACATCACACCATTTATCCTGTTCTTCTGTTCATCATTTGTATCACTGTTATTTGTATTAATTATCAAGAATCAAACTGTTGTGAATATCTGTGGCCGGGGGCACAGATGTGATATAATTGTTGAACAGATGATAGGTTAAAGGCGATATACTAGGTTAAAGGCGATACATCTGTTCGGTGTCTTTTATGGCACGTGGTGAATGTTCTCTTTGGCCCGTAGTGCAAATATAAACTGTTGATAGGTATGATTATGACCAAAGGCTGAATCTGGTATAATCATGACCGTTGGTGTTATATTGAATGTCTTTGGCCTGTAGTGCAAAGATGAACTGTTGATCTGCATGATTATGATCAGGAACTGTGAATTTTTATTATCATGATTAATGGTATTTCAGATGATAAAAGTTGATGATATTTTTACAAAAAAGAGAAGCGAGTGGATATTATAGTCTGCATTACTCTTCTAATAGATTGTTCATTCCGCTGCTATTATTGATCTGAACATTGTTTAAGAATTTAACTGCAGTTTTTGATATAAACTTTGTAGTCTATTGTATTCTATCAAAAAACTCAATTGTTGAAGGCTAATGATAATTTATTCGTTATTATCTTAGTCATGATATTTCTTACTGGGCTATTTGAGCTCACCCTTTCTTTTATTCCATTGTTTTTCAACAGGAGATGAGAATGTAGCTGGGTCTAGCCGGGGAATGGAGTGAGAGTCCGAGGGATATCTATTATAGTCTTCACTTGTTGTAAAATAGTGTGGCAATAATAGTGAAGACTTAGTTGTGTATTATTATACACTGTATTGTTGTACGTTGTGCTTTGTTGTAATAATTTTGTTGTAGTCTTTTGACGACTCAAGTTTGGGCTGTGTGGGCCTAGATTTGGGGGCGTCACAATTTGTGTGGCTTTATTGTTTGTATTCTTATTCTGCATTTGAACTGCTTCACAAAAGTATTTTACTGATATCCGTAACATACTAATTCAAACCAATCCAGACACTAAATTTCAATAGCTCGTTCTGTCTGCATTATTAGTAAAATAGAATTTAGCCTAAAGCAGACACTAAAAGTTACAGTCATCTTCTGTCTGCTTTAAGCCTGTAACGAAAGAAATTTAAAATTTGCCATTACATATCACTTTTGGCTTAGACACCTATTCACCCCCCCCCCCCCCTCTAGGTGTGCACGTACACGAAATTACAACTCATTCTCCCTCTCTCCGCTGAATTTTGCGATCGAAGCTTCAGAAACCCTTTTTAGATAATTTGAAGCTGAAAGAGGTAAGGATTATTTGATTTCTTCGAGTTTTTTTGTACTTTCAGGAAGATCAGATTCGGATTGATGAAGAGATATTATTAAGTGGTTTAATTTGAGGATCATATTGGAGTTCTAAGATCTGTCCGTGAAATTTTGTTTATTGTTCCGATTCAATCTGAGAAGATCAACACCAGATAAAGAAACAGTTGGGGGTATATTTTTAACCCAATTTGTTTCTTTGGACTCTGAAATTTGGGAATTTTTGGGTGTTATTGGATTGTAGTGGGTTTTATCATATTATTATCACTTTCAAGCCGCTAGATTACGGTACCTTTATAGTAAGATTTCAGTATTTTTGATGAAATCAACAATGATGATTGGTCAGTGATCAGTAATCTCTCAACATATCAAGGTCCCCTCCATTAAGTTGGACATATAAGTCGAGAGACCTGTTAAGTTTGATATTGATTTTGGGGAAAAAGAAAGCTCAAGGTGTACCATATTTCCAGTCCATTAAATCGTTGCCTGTTGACTTTAGATTTATGGGTTCGAAGGAATCTCATTCTTATGGGCTGTCTGAGGCTGTAAATACGAGCACTGTTAGTATGATCTCCGACAGTACTCCTAAAAATGGTAAAATAGCTTATGAAGATATTGGCAACAAGATTGATAGGAATGATGATGACTCACCTTATAGTAACGTGACCTTACCAGTTGAAGAAGGGCCTTCTAGAAGTGATGAAAATTTGGACTCTGCAACTTCTCCTTTGCGATCATGTGTCCCACCCCGTGATGAGTCCAAGTGGTACGACACCACCTCTTATGTTGTAAAGAAGTTCACTGTTTCAGAAGGTTCAATCCTGGTTTCAACTTCCTAATGGGAATTGGGAGCTGGCAAGGATACTGGCAACTTCAGGGACGGAAATGGTCATATCACTGTCTGATGAGAAAGTTTTAAAGGTGAATTCTGATAGTCTGACGCCTGCAAATCCTGATATCCTTGACGGTGTGGATGATCTCATACAACTAAGTTATTTGAATGAACCATCAGTGTTGTACAATCTTCAATATAGATATGGCTGAGATATGATTTATACAAAAGCAGGACCTATTTTGGTTGCGATTAATCCCTTTAAGAAGGTCCCCTTATATGGAAATGATTACATTGAAGCATATAAGAGTAAATCCATCGAGAGCCCACATGTATATGCTATTGCAGATACAGCGATACGAGAAATGATAAAAGATGAAGTCAATCAATCTATTGTCATAAGTGGTGAAAGTGGAGCAGGAAAAACTGAAACAGCAAAAATAGCGATGCAATATTTAGCTGCACTTGGCGGCGGTAGTGGCATAGAATATGAAATCTTGAAAACTAATCCTATTTTGGAAGCCTTTGGTAATGCAAAAACATTAAGAAATGACAACTCAAGTCGTTTTGGAAAACTGATTGAAATTCACTTTAGTGAAACTGGAAAAATTTTAGGCGCCAAAATTCAAACTTACACGGCCGAAAATCAGAAGCAACGTGACGGTTGTGGCAACATTGAGGAAAAAAGCAAAGTTACAGGGAGAATAAGGAAGCAATTTTCAGTTTCATACCAGTACAGTAGTCTCATGACAGTGGCACTTATGTAGAAGAATAATAACACAAATCCGAAATATTTTTATGGAGGCATTGTATGGTAGGATGCAGCAATGCAAACCCGGCACAAGACCTCCCGAAGGGTCGGTAGCGTCACCTCGGTGATATAAGGATGGGGGGGGAGACATAAGGAAGCCCGGTTCTCGACCTGGCGCAATGAAATCAGGTTAGACAACATACATTCATTTATGCATACGTTCATTTATGCATACGTTCATTCATACATACACTTATTAATGCACACATACCTGTGGTACAAGGATGGATAACTGACGTAATGATATAAGTTGTCATCTCTTTCAAAACTGCATATCTGTTTCACATTATATTATGACGTTATAAGGTCGGGCCAACCTCCCTTGTTTCCCTTGGGGCATGGGAGTGCTACTTTGGAAATTTGACAGGTCTCCATATTTCGATCTGGCTGGGGGGCAGTAATGGCAATTATTCTTAATTTTCTGTATGACCGGGACGGTCGGGACGGTATAAGGGGAACACACCCAGCTCAGGGTCACATGAGCCATGACCGGGACGGTCGGGACGGTATAAGGGGAACACACCCAGCTCAGGGTCACATGAGCCATGACAGGGACGGTCGAGACAATATAAGGGGCACACACCCGTCTCAGGGTTATATGAGGCATCAACGATCAGATTGACTTCGGTCGGCTTCGATTCGCCCCGATCAGTTTGTGTCCGATCAGCTTCAGTTTGAGTTCGGTCGGCTTCGATTCGCCTCGATCAGTTTGAGTTCAGTCGACTTCGATTCGCCTCGATCAGTTTGAATACAGTCGACTTCGATTCGCCTCGATCATTTTGAGTTCGGTCGGCTTCGACTCGCCTCGATCAGTTTGACTTCAGTTGGCTTCGATTCGCCCCGATCAGTTTGTGTCCGATCAGCTTCAGTTTGGGTTCGATCAGTTTGAGTTCGGTCGGCTTCGATTCGCCTCGATCAATTTGACTTCGGTCGGCTTCGATTCGCCCCGATCAGTTTGTGTCCGATCAGCTTCAGTTTGGGTTCGATCAGTTTGAGTTCGGTCGGCTTCGATTCGCCTCGATCATTTTGAGTTCGGTCGGCTTCGACTCGCCTCGATCAGTTTGACTTCGGTCGGCTTCGATTCACCCCGATCAGTTTGTGTCCGATCAGCTTCAGTTTGGGTTTGATCAATTTGAGTTCGGTCGGCTTCGATTCGCCTCGATCAGTTTGAGTTCGGTCGGCTTCGATTCGCCTCGATCAGTTTGAGTTCGGTCGGCTTCGATTCGCCTCGATCATTTTGAGTTCGGTCGGCTTCGACTCGCCTCGATCAGTTTGACTTCGGTCGGCTTCGATTCACCCCGATCAGTTTGTGTCCGATCAGCTTCAATTTAGGTTCGATCGACTTCAGTTTGGTTCGCTCATGTTAGGTTCGATCGGCTTCGATTTGTCCCGATCAGTTTAGGTTCGATCGGCTTCAATTGATATGGTTTGCCTAGTTTGGGTTTGGTCAATTCTTTTGTTTAAGTTCAACCGTTTTGGGACAGTTCCGCATTTTTAATTGATTCAGCTGTTCGTTCGGCTATTTTTTTGGCAATTTGTTATCAGCCTGATGGGGTAGGCGGTTTTGGTACGGCTCGGTCATCCGGGTTAGTGCTCTGTTGGAGGAGCCCAGCTGCTTGGTGGTCAAGCTCAACTACTCGGTAGCTCTATCTCGATAGTTTGAAGATCAGCAATATATGTGGTGGGGTTCGGCAATGTGTGTGATTGGTCCGTTGTCCTCAATAAAGAATTCAATCCAATTGTTTAAGTTCGGCTAAGGAGGTTCACTTCGCAGTTTGTTCGTCAGGATCAAAAATTTGTGTGATTGGTTTAACAGTCGATGGGTGTAGCAAACCTTTTACATTACTCTCCTATTATAAGTTTTTTATAACAGAAGAGTGGGGGAAAATGTTGGGGTGTAAATATTTGGACCATGACTCATCATTTAAATATCTGATAAAGTAAGGCTAGGCGTAGGTATGGTACAGTCATACCTACGTTCACTAATGCATACATGGGGGAGTGGGTGATGACTCACCATTGGACTATTTGTAAAGTTATATTGCTAGAGAGAGAAAGGGCAGAAACACTTGATGGGTTTTCTTGGGGCAGTGGGCATTGTCTGAAATATCTTGGTAATAGTCAAGCATGAGATGAAAAAAGAGGCGGTCAGAGAGATATTTTACATACAAAGCAAGAGAGAGACTAGATCGTCTTCTCCATTACATCAAAGATTACACCGGAATACTCCATCTGGATCACACTCCGGCGCACACTAATATACACACAGTTATAGTAGTATACAGCGAGTACAACAAGCGTCATTTATACACGTCGGTGTATATCGGAGGGTAGGCATATACACCACGTGTATGAAGAAAGATTATTGTCTCGTTACAAATCGTTGTATTGTAACACTTTCAATATTATTTTAATGTATTTCTGGAGTATCCCCTGTGGTTTTTGCCAAGTTAGGTTTCCACGTAAATTATTGTGTTATTATTTTCAGTATTTATTAGATCAAACATTTTTCATTCCAGTATGTTTTGGGCTCTTCATTGATGACGCGTTTTGAGTTGCCCGACCCGGTGATTTCGGCCCACGTCCAGAATTTAACGTCAACACATACATATAGATATATATGAATATATATATATATATATATATATATATATATATATAGAGAGAGAGAGAGAGAGAGAGAGAGAGAGAGAGAGAGAGAGAGCAGTTATAAAAAAAAAGAAAAAAAGAAAAAAGAAAAAGAAAACACGATACCTGCGGAGGAGGATCGAATATTGGCTTTTAAAAGTTTAATTTACTTCAATCACATGTGGGAGGGGAGTCTAGAAGTCGTATTTAAGCATAAAGAACATGGCCAACTCTCAATGTATAATTAATACACGTGAGGCTTGCAATAAATATTCTTGTTAGTATTTTTCTTTTTCAAGATGTGGAATTTTTAATAGTTTATCATTCTAAAAAATCCGACTATATGGCTAGACGGATAATATTGAAAAATAAAATACATATTTAAAAATAAACATTTAATTTGAGACAAATTAAAATTAAAATTAAAAAAATGGGCTTTTAATGTGAAACGATGGAATACTATTATAAGTCTACAATAATCCAAATTGTGTCAAAGTCAACTACCAACAACCAGAATTAGTCAATGATACCTTTCAATTTTCCATGGATATAAAAGCATGATATGAAAATGTTTTGAATAGCTTGCAATTTATATGGTTAAAGCGCTTCCATTAATATATTGGTTTCTTCTTATTTTTTCCATGCGGTAAGTTTTATGCCAATGAAATTGGACAAGTTTACGCATATAATAATTAAATATTAAATTAAATATTATATTTATTTATATTATTAAAAAATAAAATATAAAATAAATTTTAATATTATTTTTTATTTTTAATAATATAAATAAATATAATATTTAATTATTGTACGTTTATACTTATTATCACAAGCGAATACCTTTCCTTTTACTATTCGTGAATCACAGACCCGGACAGAACCCCTCCATTACATTTTCCTCTTAAATTTTTAAAATATTTATTTTTTGTTCATTGAGAAAAATCAGTGGTCATTGAGTTCCCCGCTATAAGCATTATATATAGTTCTAAATGTGCATTTAGAAAAATTATGTTCACACAGTGAAAGGCTAAAAAAACAATAGAAATAATCATAAAAATTGAATTTGTATAACTTTGTAATCACACAAATTCATAAAATTGAATAAATTGACTAAACAGTCACAATAATTTTATAAAATCTGAATAATAAAAGTTAACCCTAAAAACACATAAAAACATCCTTTAAATACTAAATAATAGGTTAAAAATTCTAATTACGAAAAGAATAGCAAAATTACAAAAAAAAATCAAATAAGTCCAAGAACTGGTAAAAATTTCAAAACGTCCAAACATATTTTTTCCAACTTTTTTTTGGATTAAAACAGTGTCCTCATGACCTAAGGTAATATGTCTTGTAAGGTTGGTCGCTAGCTTCAATTTGATATATTATAGACCCCGTAATTTCAAACAGATCAAAAGTTATGATAAGAACAGTGTCAGCCTCTCTTAAGCTCAAGTTTTCTTTCTTTACTTTCTTTACAGACCGTATCACGTGTGAAAAGTATGATGAGGAGTCCCAATCTGATAATCTTGTTTATTACATTTTTCACCCAAATTCTTACTATACGGATTTAACAATTGACAAATGGATCTAATTGTGTTGTTAATGTTATCATTACAGCAATATTTTATTATTATTTATGTATTGAAAAAAGTTGTAAAATATGTAATGAAGGGAATCCTCTTCGACGATAGAGGGATCCTTAATTAGTTAATTTACTTAGCACTCGTTATTGATTTGACTGTAATGACGAGTTGTGATTTCAAAAATAATATAGTAATTAAGGATGCATTTATATTGGTCAAAAGTAATCGGGTCTTTGGTGGAGTCGCTAAAATAATATTATCGTTAAATATGTATTAAGAAAGAATGGAGTTAAAAGTGTAATACAAGAGGTTCTCGTCTATAAAATAATATTTCATTCTCTTTTAAAATTTAAAAGCTCTTATAATTATCGAGTGTAAATAAGCTAAGAAATCCACCAAGTGGAATTAATATTAGCAAGGAAACAACGGAGAAGCTCAAATAATTAAGAAAAATTCAAGTTAAATGCAATGAGAATTAAAATACAAAGTCAACGATCGAGACTACCTCGAAACAATTTAGCATGCACAAATGCTTAAAGGGAAGACTACCAAATGCTTAAAGGGAAGACTACCAAATAATAAAACCTAAAAATGAGCTGTGAAAGCGGTGGAGAGAAGCAGGTGTTGAAGTTCTATTCTCATTGTGAAATTTTTTATCTTACCTTTTGTATCATCATCTGTCTCACTCATCTATAACTATTACGTACTTTTTCTCTATTTACATTAAGATAATATTTAAATATATGGATAATATGTATAACTATTCGTAAATATAGAGTACATAAAATAAGATAACAATTGGGATAAAAGATTTAAGTATCGTATTGAGGATGATTTTAAAATCTCGTATAAAAGTTACGATGAGATAGAATGCAATAAAAACAAAGATAGAAAATGAATTACCTATTCTTGTCGGTCAAAAAAACCAAAATAAGCATAGCAATAAGATGCTTGATCACAAGTCAAATATTCAACCCCAATAACCCAAGAATGTTCAGCGAAAAGTTGGGTATTTTGATAAAGTCAAAACTCAATGAAAAATTAAAGCCTCAACTTGCTTACTGCTAGCAAGAACCATATTAAGTACATCAATTATTTCCGTTCCATCAATAAAAGGGAAAATTGTTCCTATTGAGAACACACAGAAAGAGAAAAAAAAATGGAGTACAAGCATTTTACCCATAGCCATTGCCTAATTCTCCACCAAGTGCCACAAGGCACAGAACTCACTTGCTCCGGCTGCAAATCTCAGGCCACCGGCTCAGTTTACGCCTGCTGGCTATGCAATTTCTTCCTTCATGAGTTTTGCTTCAACGCGAGCCGCTCCATGAGGCATCCATCACACCCTCTTCACCCTCTTACGTTAGTCCCCTATCCAACATATCCCTCAAACTCATTTTTCTGCAATTCTTGCAATTTAGCTGGAAATGGCTTGTCCTATAGTTGTTCCAATTGTGATTTTGATCTTCATGTCCATTGTGCTTTTATGCCTACAACTATTATCCAGGAGCCTTATTCCTATGTTCCTAACACAAACCATTCTATCCCACCAGATCAAACACCAAGTTTTAATCCTCAAGATCCTAGCTTGAATTACCAAGGAAGAAATGAAACAAACCCGAGCTCTATTTCCCCAATAAGTACTAATCCTCAAGACCCAAGCTTGAAATACCCAGAGAAAAATGAAACAAACCCGAGTTTGATTTCCCCAATAAGTACTAATCCAATCGAACAGGAGGCGTCATTGGAAGCAGAACAACAAACAAATTTATCAAACACTCGATTGAAAACTCGAGGAACAAAGCATTTCAGCCATTCTCACCCCTTGTATATATCACAAGTGGAAGAGGATGAATTACTAGTTTGTTCAGGTTGTGATGAAGAGATTTTGGACTTGGAGGCTTATAAATGCAACAAGTCCAAATGTGAGTTTTATCTTCACAAAGGGTGTTTTGAATTGGCACGAGAAATTCGACATAAATCTCATCTGGAGCACCCTCTAATCCTTCTTTCCTCATCACCTTACAGCAACAGAAAGAATGGTGAGTTCACTTGTAATGCATGTTTTGGAGTTGGCAGTGCTTTTACCTATCATTGCTCAACTTGCAAATTTGATCTTCATGTTAATTGTGCTGCGTTGCCTGAAACTGTGAGACGTGAAGGTCATGAACATGCGCTAGCCCTCACTTTTTCAAGGCCGAAAATTGAGAAAATGGAAGAACAGCAGCAGCCCAAACTGTCGTTCTGTTGTGATGCGTGTAAACGTGCCGTTCCTGAAAGCTGTTGGCTCTACTTTTGTCAAGAGTGTGATTATGGTACCCATTTAAGTTGCGTGAGGAGAATAAACAGAGAAATTTGTTCTTGATGCTCAAGTTCAGTTGCCGAGGCTTAAGATTATTCAAATCAATGGGCTCATTATGCAAACTTGTAATTCGAACAATTTTTGCTGTTATGGCTTGAGCTTGTGTTTACGAAATTCTCCATTTTTTGCTACTTTTATTTGATACAAATACAAACATTTATATTTATTAAAAAAAATATTTTAGAAAATGCTAAATAATAGTATAAGCCAAATTTTATCTTTAACTTTAATCCTGGAAGACTGTTTGAAAATTGGTTCTATTATTTGGCTGAATTATCCCTACTCCCTGATTCATATTGTATAAGATTGAAGAAGTTCCTGATGGAATTTTGTCCTCTTGTGCACAATAATTTAAAAGATTAATAAATTCTCAGTCTTATAAGTGTTTTTTCAATATATATATATATATATATATATATATATATATATGCGTCTTATGAATTATTCAAGTTACGTAGCTTATCACAAGCACCTCGTCCCATACGACTAGTTGGGGAGGGGGGACGGGGCAGGGGAGGATTGTTTGCCTTTTGAATCAAACAAAGTAAGTAGTAGGGTTTTCATAACGATTTTGTGAAAAACCAACCTTAAGTGAAAGAAGAACCCTACCTCATTTTTTGCGAATTCATCGCTTAATTCAAGCGCAAACCCGTTTATTAGTCATTGGATTGGGCACACCTTGGGCACTTCAGTAGTGTGAGCTGTTTGATAGTAACTTCTTTCACATACGCTTGTGCATGCACATGCGCACTTTTATTTATTATTTGATATATTTATGCTTGTTGAAAATAGGTTTCTGCTTTATCTCACTTCTTCTTGATTCATTTCATTTATTATTTGATATATTTATTGTAAGACCCCGAATTTTATGAAATATAAAATTTAATTTTTCTTCGTATATATTTTTCCTGAAACAGTAAGTAGTTAAATTAACAAAATTGAAAGTTAAAGATGTTATGTGCAAATTTTATTTTGTCGGACAATATTCGTTTGGTCGGGGAATATTCGTGTCGTACGACGGCGCCGAAATAACAAATTATTGGTGGACCCCACAACAGAATATTTGTCGGATATAAAAAACGACAGAAGTAACCTTTTTAAATAAAAATAGTCAAAGGTGTTAACTATTAAAATACCGGTGATAAAAGAATAGTAGCATACGGTAAATTATGGTATTTTCTGTAGCACACGGTACGCTACAGTAACACACGGTATTGCACAGTGTCTCATATTATTGGTCTGATAATTGACACCGTAACTGTTGCGCATCATTTTATCAATAATTGTCACTGCATAATATTTTATGTTATCAATTCAATAATTGTTGTTACACAGTATTTTGCATTATTGATTCAATAATTGTCATTACACTGTATTTCATATCATCGACTCAATAATTGTTGCTGCACTGTTTTTAAAATTATTGAACCTAATAATTGTCACGGTTGCAAATATACTATAATTTATATTATTAAATTAATAATAATCTGTAACGTGTTTATTACATTATTGTTGAATTATTGTTGTAGCATTATTTTATTTTATATGTTGGACCCACAGGAAGAATAAAAAAAAATAAAAAAAAAATATTAAATTAATTTTACTATTTGGAATAGTAAACATGTGGGCCCTCTGTGGAGGCCACATGAGGAATGAAATTGAAAAATACTGAAATTTTGGCATGGGCGGCTGCTGCTTTGAATTCTCAGGCTGGCGTGCAGCACGCCAGCCACCTACCCTCGCATAGTAACTTATTTCCTCCTATAAATAGATTGCTCAACTGAATAGAAAAATCACACCTAAAACATAAAAATTTTCTATAAGAATTTTATGCGTTTTCTCTGGGAATAGTAAGTCTATTTTGAGAGTTTGAAGGCTAAAAGGAGTGCAGAAAATTTTCAAGTAAGTCTTTTATTAAAGAGTAGTAATTTTATAAATTCCTATTTTTCACGATATTCATAAATCTTCCTTTAGAAGACTCTTCTTTGAGAAGATTCATTTTTAAAAGCTTTATTTAGAAGATTTATTTTGAAATATTACTTTAAAAACTATTTTATAGTTGTTATATTATACTACAAAAATTATGTTAAATATATATAATTTTGATAGTTCATAATATATGAATTATCATACACCTTGAAATTTATATGTGGTAATTACTAATTTTATTATAAATATATAGGTTGATCAACCTCATTTAAATCAATATCCAGTCACGTGTTAAGGTAAGGAATATCATTTTTTTTACACTCTTAAATTTATTACGGTAAGGGGTATCATTCTTTTCATCATCATAAATGGATATTATTTTCTTTCTTACTCGAAGGGATTATCATTCTTTGATTCTCAAAAATAATATCGTTTATTTCTTGTGCCATTTATTTCCATGTATTAAATTGTGGGAATAACCTTACGGCGCGGATTACCGCCTGTTGGTGAATAACCTTTTGTATTCATTCCTTATGAATCTCTGAGAATAACCTTACGGAGCGGATTACCGCCTATTTGGTGAATAACTCTTCGTATTCAAATTGATGGGAATAACCTTACGGCGCGGATTACCGCCTGTTGGTGAATAACCCTTTTTATTTGTCTCGTGTGAAAATAATTTGTCTACACGAATTATCACATGACACTTTTATTCCATATTCGTAAGTGATATCATTTTCCTTTATACTCATAAGGGATACCATCTTTTTCATCTTCCATTATTCAAACTTACTATGGTAAGGGATATTAATTTTCTTCACCTTTTGTTAATCAAACCTGCTACGATAAGGGATATTATTTTCTTTCATACTCTTAAATCGAAACTTATTATGGAACTATTGCTTCTATAATTCCTGAAAATATTATATGTTCCATAATAGTTGAATTTCATTATTTCAACTGAACCTTCCTATTTTCTGAACCTTTCTATTGAACTGTAACCGTTATTCTGAACTGTGGATCTTGAATATCATTTTTAAATTTCACTCCACATCATGTTGACAATTTGGACATTATTTGAATCTGCACAAAGTAAACTTCCGATACTTATTGTTTATCTTGTTTCTTCTGTTCATCATTCGTATCACTGTTATTAATCTTCAAGAATCAATTTGTTGTGAATATCTTTGGCCGGGGGCACAGATGTGATATAATTGTTGAACAGATGATAGGTTAAAGGCGATATACTAGGTTAAAGGCGATACATTTGTTCGGTGTCTTTTATGACACGTGGTGAATGTTCTCTTTGGCCCGTAGTGCAAAGATGAACTGTTGGTTGGTATGATTATGACCAAAGGCTGAATCTGGTATAATCATGACCGTTGGTGTTATATTGAATGTCTTTGGCCCGTAGTGCAAAGATGAACTGTTGATCTGCATGATTATGACCAGGAACTGTGAAGTTGTATTATCTTGACTAATGGTATTTCAGATGATAAAAGTTGATGATATTTTTACTAAAAAGAGAAGCGAGTGGACATTATAGTCTGCATTATTCTTCTAATAGATTGCTCATTCCGCTGCTATTATTGATCTGAACATAGTTCAAGAATTTAACTACAGTTTTTGATATAAACCTTGTAGTCTATTGTATTCTATCAAGAACTCAACTGTTGAAGGCTAATGATAATTTATTCGTCATTATCTTAGTCATGATATTTCTTACTGGGCTATTTGAGCTCACCCTTTCTTTTGTTCCATTGTTTTTCAACAGGAGATGGGAACGTAGCTGGGTCTAGCCGGGGAATGGAGTGAGAGTCCGAGGGATAGCTGTCGTAGTCTTCACACGTTGAAGACTTAGTTGTGTATTATTATACACTGTATTGTTGTACGTTGTACTTCATTGTAATAATTTTGTTGTAGTCTTTTGACAACTTAAGTTTGAGCTGTGTAGGCTCAGATTTGGGGGCATCACAGTTGGCATCAGAGCTTAGGGATATGGTCTTTAATGGAGATCTGGGGTTAGAACTAGGAGGGGAGAGACGAATATAAGCAGTCACTAATGTGTCCCACTTAAATGAGATTTTGTTATCTAACGAATCAATTTGAATGTAGGAACATGAAGAGATGAGTCAGTTTGTTTGAACTAACAATTATTTTGTGACCACAGTTTAGTATGGCATCTGGAAATCAAGAGGTTAACTATGGAATGCCTGAAGCGAATGTAGCCGAGAATCAAGAGGCCCCAAACAATCCTCCTGCCAACTCAGGAAATAATGTTCCTGATAACATGATGAACGATGGATTCTTTAGGAATTTCATACAGTTCATACAGAATCAAGGAAGAGGAAATCCAGTCAATAATAACGGTAGAAACGCTGGTAATTTGAGGATGGTCACTGTCAAGCAATTTAAGGAATTGGGACCACTTGAATTCCACGGGAAGCCTGACCCACTCAAAGCGGAGGCATGGCTGAAGCAGACGACAAAAATACTTGATGTCTTACAATGCGCTGATGATCAGAAGCTGCCATTTGCCACTTTTATGTTACGAGGTGAGGCGGACCATTGGTGGGAAGCGGTAAAACGTATCCAACCTTCAGCACTCGAAATGTCTTGGGCAGAATTCGAAGAACTGTTTAACGAGAAGTATTTCCCAGAAAGCATCCGCCATATGAAAGAGGTGGAATTCATTAAGCTGGAGCAGGGAAACATGACAGTCTCCCAATATGAAGCTAAGTTTACCGAGTTATCTCGTTTTGCCACCCATCTAGTGGATGACGAAGCACGAATGAGTCGGATGTTCCTAAGAGGTTTAAGATTCAAAATTCGCCAACAATTTAGCTCTCATAAATTTAGTTTATATTCAGATGTTGTGGATAGGGCTCAAAGGGTGGAGCAAACAGATGAAACATTGCAACCAAGAGTTAATGATCAGCATAGAGAAAGGAATGACAACAACCACAGAAACGAGAACCATCGAGGAGGTAACCAACACTTCGGTGGTAATTCCACATCAAATAACAGAAGAGGAGAATCCAGTGGGAATAATTTCAAAAGAAAGAGATTCCATAATAATTATGGAAGGGCACCAGCACCAGTACCAGCACCAGCACCGACCCCATTTTCAAGGGGAGAAGATCGACCACCAGTGAGATGCTATAGGTGTGGTCAGAAAGGTCACATCAGCCCAAACTGTACATAGCAGTCCAAAAAGTGCTACAGTTGTGGGAAAGAGGGTCATCTTGTGCGGTTTTGTACTGCCACAAAATCGAGTCCAGCTGCAATGATGATACCAAAAGCTAGCGCGGATAAGGGAAAATCTGTAGTTCAAGGGAGAGCTTTTGTTGTGACATCCCAAATGGCACGAAACTCGAACGAGGTGATAACCGGTAAGCTATTCATAAATTCTCGTGAAGTCTACGCTTTGTTAGATACTGGCTCTACCCATTCTTTTATCTCACCTGCATGTGCTCAGCGTTTAAACTTAACTCCTGAAAATTTGGACTTTGACTTATCAGTTGAAACCCCATTAGGAGAAATGACCATTACATCTACTGTCTATAAATCTTGCCTAGTTCAAATCAACAACCTCATATTACCTGTTGACCTTATTTCTTTGGAAATGCATGAATTTGATGTGATTTTAGGAATTGATTGGTTGACTACCCATCATGCTAAAATTGATTGTTTTCATAAGATTATTAGTTTTCATATTCCTAATCAACCTGTCATGCAAATTCAAGCAACTAAACCATTGAAATCAATAACTGTTATTTCTAGCCATAAAGCCATTCGTTTATTGAAAAACGTATGTCAAGCCTTTTTAGCTCATGTCACTGATTTGAACAAAAATACGTCAAACTTGAATGATATTCCCATTGTTAATGAGTTTCCTGACGTTTTTCCTGAGGAACTTCCTGGCTTACCCCCAAATCGAGAAATTGAATTCTGTATCGATCTTGAACCCTGTACTAAGCCCATTTCCAAAACCCCATACCGAATGGCTCCCATTGAACTTCAAGAGTTAAAAGTCCAACTACAGGAATTGTTGGATACTGGTTTCATTCGTCCGAGTGCATCACCTTGGGGTGCTCCTGTTCTATTTGTGAAGAAGAAAGACGGGAGTATGAGATTGTGCATTGACTACCGAGAATTGAACCATGTCACCATCAAAAATAGGTACCCGTTGCCTCGGATCGATGACATGTTTGATCAATTACAAGGTGCTCAACATTTCTCAAAGATTGATCTCCGTTCTGGATATCATCAGTTAAAGGTTAAAGCTGAGGACATTCCAAAGACTGCTTTCAGAACTCGTTATGGGCATTATGAGTTTTTAGTCATGCTTTTTGGACTAACCAATGCTCCTGTAGCTTTCATGGACATGATGAACCAAATATTCAAGGAATATTTGGATCATTTTGTGGTTGTCTTTATTGATGACATCCTCATATACTCCAAGAGTCGCGAGGATCATGAACAACACCTGAAATTGATACTCCAAAAGCTCTGTGAGAACAAATTATATGCCAAGTTGAAGAAATGTGAGTTCTGGCTTGAGGAGGTCACGTTTCTTGGGCATGTGATTTCTAGTCAAGGAATATCAGTCGATCCTGCGAAGATTGAAACGGTACTAAATTGGGAACAACCCAAGACAGTAACCGAAGTCCGAAGTTTTCTGGGCCTAGCTAGTTATTATCGGAGATTCGTAGAAGGATTTTCTCGAATCGCCACTCCATTAACTCAGCTTACTCGGAAAAGCACAAAATTCATATGGAGCGAGGAATGCGAGAAAAGTTTCCAAGAACTCAAGAGGAGACTGGTTTCAGCTCCTGTTCTGACCATTCCACCAGGATCAGGAGAATTCGTCATATATAGCGATGCTTCAGGAAAAGGTCTAGGTTGTGTCCTTATGCAACATGGAAAGGTTATAGCCTATGTCTCTCGACAACTCAAAGATTATGAGAAAAATTATCCTACTCATGATCTAGAGTTAGCAGCAGCCGTTTTCGCATTGAAGATCTGGAGACACTACTTGTACAGAGAAAATGTGGATATCTATACGGATCATAAAAGTCTCAAGTATTTCTTCACCCAGAAGGAACTCAACATGCGACAACGACGTTGGCTTGAGCTGTTGAAGGATTATGACCACACAATCCAGTATCACCCGGGAAAGGCGAACATTGTAGCTGACGCTTTGAGCAGAAGATCTTATGCGAGTACAAGTGCACTGCTGACAACACAAAAGTGTATTTTGTACGACTTGCAAAAGATGGAGATAGAGCTAAAGACACCAGGGACTCACTCAAAGATTGCTCACGTGCGAGTAGAACCAGCTTTAATCGATAAAATTAAAGTTGCTCAAGCTACCGATCCAGAACTGATAAACATGATAAAGAAAGTACAAGAAGGTGCCATTCCTGAAGCAAGAATCGACGAGAAAGGAATACTTCGAGTCAACTCTCGACTCTGTGTTCCTAACGATCCTGAATTGAAGCATAAAATCATGATGGAGGCACACAACACGCCGTTTGCAATCCACCAAGGAGGTACCAAGATGTATCGAGATCTTCGACATACATTTTGGTGGAACAATATGAAAAGAGAGATTGCAGAGTTTATCTCAAGGTGCCTAACTTGTCAACGTGTCAAGGCAGAACATCAAGTACCTAAAGGTCCATTACAACCACTTGAAGTTCCCGAATGGAAGTGAGAACACATCAATATGGACTTCGTGACGGGTCTTCCAAAAGTTTCTCAAGGCTTAGATGCAATTTGGGTGATCGTAGATAGATTGACCAAATCTGCTCATTTCTTGCCTATACGAGAAAACTTTTCACTTGAACGTCTTGCCGGTATGTACATAAATGAGATTGTGAGATTGCATGGCATGCCAGTTTCCATAGTTTCTGATCGAGATCCTAGATTCACTTCACGCTTTTGGATCAGTCTACAAAAAGCTATGGGCACTGAGCTACGATTCAGTTCTGCATACCATCCTCAGACGGACGGACAATCGGAAAGGACGATCCAGACCCTCGAAGATCTTTTGAGACTTTGCATACTAGATTTCAAAGGAAGTTGGGATAAGTACTTGCCATTGGTGGAATTTTCCTACAACAACAGTTACCAAGCAAGTATAGGTATGGCTCCATTCGAGGCTTTATATGGACGCAAGTGTCGCTCTCCAGTATGTTGGAATGAGGTAGGAGAAGCAAAACTATTGGGACCCGAGTTGGTTCGCTTGACAACAGAAAAGATCCAAATGATCCGACAACGAATACAGACCGCACAAGAACGACAAAAGAGTTATGCTGATCTTCATCGGAAAGACGAAAGTTTCAACGTCGGAGATCATGTATTCTTACGTGTTTCTCCATGGAAAGGGGTTACGAGATTCGGAAAGAGAGGAAAGCTCAACCCTCGATTTGTTGGCCCATTTGAAATCCTCGATCGAATAGGAACCGTAAGCCTACAGACTAGCCCTACCACCAAGTATGTCTCGCATCCATAACGTTTTTCACATATCTATGTTACGTAAATATGTGAAGGACCCAAACCACGTCATTGAGTTAGAACCAGACGTTATAGCAGATGATTTAACATACGAGGAGGTACCTATTAAGATTCTAGATAAGAAGGAGCAGATTCTACGCTCAAAAATTATACCTCAAGTTAAGATTTTATGGAGGAACCAAGATATTGAGGAAATGACCTGGGAGCTAGAATCTGAGATGAAATCTAAGTATCCTTACTGTTGAAGATTGTTTGATTTGATGATGATGACTGTTGTGCAAAAAGGTCTGTGTGGTAAATGTGCTTACTTGGTTGATTGTCAATGTGTATCTGACAAAGTGCATAGGTGTTAATGTGCTTATGTACTTAATTGATCATGTGCTTAGATACTCTGAAAGTGTTTATGTGCTTACATGATTGATTATATGTGTTAATGTGCTTATGTGCTTAATTGATTATGTGCTTAGATACTCTGAAAGTGTTTATGTGCTTACATGATTGATTATATGTGTTAATGTGCTTATGTGCTTAATGGATTATGTGCTTAGATACTCTGAAAGTGTTTATGTGCTTACATGATTGATTGTCATGGTTGATATATAATGTGTATCTGAAAAAGTGCGTAGATGTTCTAAATGTAATTATGTGCTTACTTGTTTATGTGCACAGTTTGTCTAAAAGTGTTTAAGTGGTTATTTGACAAAGTGATTATTTGTTAATCTAATTATGTGCTTACATTTTTGTGGGTGTATGATATATATTACCTATTTCAAATACTGTGATGTGCACACACTTGTATAGCACAAATATAATCTTGTTATAAACTTTCTGTTGCTTTTTAAAGAGAATGAAAGTTATCTGATTAGAATGTTGTAAAGTCCTTTCTTAGATACATGTGTACAAAGGACTTAGATTTTTTAAAGATCAGAAATGTTAGGTTGATCTTTCAATAGAAGTCACTCTGCATAAACGTTGTATGATATAAGCAGAATAAATCAGTGCTGAATTTGTGCATGTCAGAGTCTGTAAAAGTCCTTTCAATATGTAATGATGTAATAATGTAAGAAAGGACTTAGTTAGAAAAGATCAAATATGTTAGGTTGATCAGTCTATAGGATCGTAGAATGGACTCTACAATTCCAAGCAAAGAAGACTCAACGATTCAGCATGGTCGTAGAGTGAAAGATAAGACTCTCAGCCCAGTCGACTCTACGATCATCAAAGAGAGTCAGATGTGCAAGAAGTCTACAGGATGGATATACAAGTAAAATTAAAGAACTGTTCAAGAACAAATCGTAGAGTTGAACTCTACGATCGTCGAACAGACAGCCAAGCGAGCCTGCAGATAACGCTGAACCAAAGAAGAGAGATACTCTACGAGATACATGCTCTAGCAAGATCGTAGAGTAAAACTTAAAGAGCTCACATACAACCGAATTTTGCACAGATAGAAGAAGTCGTAGAATGGAACAGAATAACAAGGCAATGCAGAAGATTGCTATACACATGGAAAAATCGTTGAGTAAAATTAAAGGATGAAGTAACATAGACTACAACTCAACGATTTCACTAAGAAGCACGGCAGTTCACAAACTCTACGATTTGAACAAAAGGACAAGATCGTAGAATGAAATCATAAAGCAAAGCACTGCAGACAAACTCTACGATCTGTTCACAAAAGCAAGATCGCAGAGTAAAAGAGTAGTACGCTTCATCTCCACCATTTACACGACATACTTCAAATTACGAGTGGAGATGAATTCGTAGAGTCCAGATGAGCAGACAGTCACTCTACGATAACCATAAACAGCAAAGAATCATAACTGCAATATAGTATGAGAGAAAAGAGAATACTCCTCACCTAGATACAAGGAAGAGTAAGTGCTCTTGAGAAATTAGATGCATGTCAGAGCCACAAACGACCATGTGCCTAAACGACTATAAGTCAGGACCCACTGCTCAAGAAGATGGTGAATAAAGTCAGACCAATGGGACATCTTTGAATACATCAGAACAGTTGGTTCTAAAAGTCAAGGAAGGTATTTAATGATGTATCAGAAGATTAATTAACAAAGGAAATAATAATCCTTGCTGAACAACTCTGGGAGTGCAACGGCTATAAATTCAGAGAAAGCTGAGCTACAGGTCAATATATCAGAACATGTCAGAAAAGGGAAAAGCACTGACACAAGCAGCGTGAAAGTCAACATTGAAGATATTTAGGATCTGCACAAAGCCAAATGAAACCAACGGGATTTCATTCAACGGTAATATATGCTCAGAGATAAAAAGGCTTACAGGATGAACAGAAGAAGGGCGGTTGTTGCAGTTGTTTAATATACGAGAGAAATGATGGTAGACAACAACCGATCGTAGAGTGAAACAAAAAATGAATATACTGAAGGACTCTACGATCCATCAGAACACTAACACTGAATTGAGAGAGACATAGAGATAAATAACTCTATTACAAGAGAAGTGTTCAGAGCTGCTAGGCACATGGAATAGAGAAGCTTAAACGTCAACTTGATACATACATTGTAGCAACTGAGTACCAAAAGGAAGAAGCATCACAGTCATCTCAGGAGTTCATCTCGAGAAGTTATCAAGTACCAAAGGAGCTGAAGTGCAAAAGCTTAGCAGCACAATGGGTGATCATGAGTAGTTGCTGAATACAGAAAGAAGAAGAACATCAACGGAAAATATCAGCAGCATTCAAAGATTGATCACAAGCAGCTGCTAAGTACCTAAAGATGAAGAAGAGCAAATGATCTACTTAGCAGCACAACCCAACGAACAAACAAATCAAGTCTGCTGGACTTGTTGAGTACCGAAGGGTACAAGAGATTCTAAGTCTGCTGGACTTAGTCTACAGTCCCAAGGCTATCAGCCTTGATGAGGGCAAAAGTGTCCTAGTCTTAATGTGACTAAAAGAGCCAAGTCTGCTGGACTTGATGAGGGCAAGAGTGTCCTAGTCCGGAGGACTAAACCTTAGTGGTTTTCCTACTCGTTGTAGTAGAAGAGTGGAGTAGGAGTTATTCAGTCTCCGAACCACTTAAAACTCTCTGGTGTCATTTTACCTTTAGTCATTTACATTCTGACTTATATATGTATATATATATATATATATATATATATATATATATTTACATATGACTGTGAATTAGTTTACTTAACAAATGACTTTCTTCAACATAATCTTAAACTCATAGGAGAAGTTTTACAAATCTTTAAGGGGTGTTTTTCAAACTAATATTCCGCTGTGCAAACAAATCTTGATCAAATAAATTATTTGGTAATGAGCTCTTAAAGTAAAAAGTTTCTAAGAGATCTATTCAACCCCCCCCCCCCCCTTCTAGATCACTTGTGTGCCTCTGGGAACTAACAATTGGTATCAGAGCAGGTTCTCACGAACTTTTAAAGCTACGCTTTGAGCTGATCCTATGGCACTAGCAAATTTCTGCTTTTTGAGTTTAAGTATTGAAGTAAAACACTTCGTATGAACAAGCTTACAAAATAATGTTTTTCTTTCTGGTACTAATTGAATATTAATTGACATTAATACTTCCTAATACAAATTCTGATGATCTCAGCAAAGAAGCTATCGAGTGAACTTTCAAAGTTAATCTGGTGCTGCAAGTTGAAGAAATCAAAAGGATGTTTTATTGACAAGAATTATTAAATGATTCACTCGAAGGATACAAACGTGTATTTTTGCCTTCAAACAAAATGGGAAGTTTATATCTTGATGCCAAAGGACACCGGATCCTATTCTTCTCTAAGGAAGCATCACTGTACCAAGCACTAGCAAATCTACTTCTCACCGGTTCTAAAAGTTTAAAGCAGAAGCAAGCCCCACAGAAATCTTTGCTTAAATTGATAAACAATTTTTCTATCTACCAAATGTCAGCAGCTGTAATCAATCTCTAATGTATATTCACTCGATGGGCTCAGCATTAAGCTTTCCGATAAGCTTAAGGACTAACATTCTAAGGATCTTATCTGAAGTTGTGCGTCAAAGGAAGTGCTTCATTTATCCAAGAACGGCATCAAGAGCTCTGTCAAGCTACATTATGGTAATCAATGATAACATCCACAGGCAGCATTTCTCATTTCTTCTTATGGATGATCTCTAGCTTGATTGGTTTTTAAAGGAATCTAATTCAAAAGTCTTCAATGGTCTTCTGTAACTTCTTCTCTGAAATTGGGAGATAGATCAAATTTCAGTTGATTACTTCACTGAAATATCCTTGGTGATGGATTTCAAAGTCATTTCCCTAAATCACAGATATCAGGCCCGAGACCTGGAAATCAACTCAGCACGGATGAATGGGCATATATGTATATCTATGATCACCAGATCTAAGATTCATTCTGCAAATCATTAAAGATCAAGAAGAGTTGAAGAACCTCATTCATGTACAAAGCAGCTCATACAATAAAGAAGTCTTTACTAGGCACACCAAGTGTACATGCTCATACTTAAAAGGCAAATGCTCTCAGTGTCAAAATTCTTCAAAACAATCTATGAATGAGAAGGGTGAGTAGATCAAAGCAAAAAGGAGTAATCACGAATGATTTACTCTAAGTTTCAGAAATCACCCTTCAATCTGTGAGAAGAGGAAAAGTGCATCTCAAAGAAATGGTCACACTCATAACCTTTGGCAGTAGGCTCTCCAACTTCAATGCATCAGAAGAAGCTCTAAGTTTGAAATGGCTGAAGACTTATCTGCTTGTTTCTATGAAAAAGTCAACTCTATAATATGCTAAACCGGAAGTCTTTTGATAAGCATACATCCTCACAAATCATTCTGGATGAAGATAATCCAAGCAGATCAACAGGAAGGAAACAATGTTGTAGCCTCAAGAGAAAAGCTCTACTATAGAAAGAAGGAGGAGAAAATTGTTTTGAGACTCAACAATGAATTTCGTAGTATACCCTACTCAACGAATTTACAGGAAGTCAATCTATGGAAGATTGAAGGAAGTCTGATTATTGATGCATGAAGAAGTCTTGAATCTTGAGATTCTCTATAAGAGAAAGAAGCTGGTCATAAAGGAAGGAATCTATTAATCTTTGAACTCACCTATTGATTTAGTGGAACTTGTTAGAAATGGTGTCACTAATATCATGGTAAAATAAAAAGATCATTCAAGTAAGAAGGAAGTTCATATCACAAGGAAGGATCGTAGAGTCTGTCAGACGATTGCAGTTTAACGCTTGGCAAATTGAAGTTTCCTCTCCAAAGAACGTAGAATTGTCTCCTCGTCATACAGCTCGCTCTCAAGATCGTAGAGTCAACACAATCAGACACTCTACGACTCTCTACATCCAGTCTACGAAACCAGCATAATCAAAGAACAATCTCTACATGAGAAATCAGAGTCTTGACAACGATCCCTACAAAGTCCATTCAGAAGGTTGTCCTTGAGCTGTCAAACAGGCTTTACAAAGATCTCTGAATTCATCTAAAGCCTCCAGTCTTATCAGAGATCGTAGAGCAGTTCAAATCATAACTCTACGATTGCACTTCAGAAAAGATCGTTAAGTAGCAAAGTCAAATCGTAGAGTAAGAAAGCAAGCTCAGATGTACAAAACTCATCAGAAGGCAATTTGGGATAATTATTGTCAACTCTACTTCTTCAGAAGGAAAGCAGAAGGTAAATCGTTTCTTCATTGGACTATCTTTCTCATTCCAGTCACAAAGTCCCAAAACAATGTGATTGATGAACCATATGCACTTATCTCTTCGGTCATAATCTCTAAACTCTTAAATTCTATGATTGATAACCAAGCAAGTCTTATCATCCCAAATCGTAGAGTCACCAAGATCATCTTCCTGATCGTAGAACACTGAGTCTACGTTTGCATCTCATAACAATATCTTTCCCATAAACTCCTTCATAGCCTTTTTCCAGCATACAATTCACATCAGTCTTCAAGGCCATCTATTGAAAGAATGATGGTTGAGTGTTTTTCAGTCAACTCTTCGAACTGGTCAAGCTTACTACAGAGAAAGTGAACCACACGCCCTACAAACTCAAGTGGGTTAGAATACTTGATGTGCTTCATTTATGGAAAATAAAAAGGTTAAACCCACGTTCTTCAAATGAGTATCTGACACGTGTACTCTGCAGAAATAAGAGGGAACTAGCATACTTTTGTTTTTAAACTGACAATGGTCATTTCTCGTCAGTTATCAATACCCATTCTCCCAAAACTCATAAAAACCCTAGAAATCGAAAACTCTTCTAAAAACCGATATTGGTATCTCTCCCTGTGCTTTTCCCAAATCAGTTTAATCATGGCATCTCTTCAAGTCATTCTAGGAAATCTTGTTTGTTTTGAAAAATTCGGAGATGCAGAGCAGAAATTCAAAGATATTCTTCATCTGGTCAAGAATGCTGGTTTCACCCAATGTTTGGAAACCAGCACCAGGATTTTCTCTACACTTGTGAAAGAATTCTATTCAAACGCTGATTATCGAGGTAACACCCTCTTCTCAAGGGTTAAAGAAATCGCAGTGCAAATAGGAGCTTCTGAAATCAATCTCAGTCTAGGTATTCCAAGCGGAGGAATTACTTCTCTTGACAGGATTAACTTTAAACTTGGACTGGAATTGATGGGCTATGAAAAGAAGTCTCCTCTCAAAGGAATCAAAAAGAAAGATTTCCCTCAGCAGTATGAGTTTCTGGCTGACATTGTTGGAAAGAGTATTCTGTGCAAAGACACTGCATATGATACTATCAGTGAAGATCAACTGAGGATGATGACTGTTATTGCTCAAAGAAAGAAAATCAACTTCGGAGCAGTTCTCTTAGGATGGATAAAGAGATGGATAGATGATGCAAAGACAAGAGCTGAAGCAGGAAAGCCAACTACCAAGATGCCCTATGGGAGATTCATAAGCATCATTTTGAAGAAATTGCTGGCAAATGAAATTGGGGAAGATGAAGGAGAAGTTCTAAACTGCAACAAAAGAATTACTCCAAGGTTGTTTGAAGATTGGAAAAAGAACCCTCATGCCAATAAGGGTAAGAAGTCACGAGGTTCTATGAGCTTCAGCAGTAAGATGGAGGTGAAATCGAAAGGAAAAGGAAAAAGGGAAATGGAAGAAATATCTGAGGAGAAATTACAGGAGGAACATGAACAATCAAGAAACAAAACACGTGTGATCTATGATAGTCAGGAATCAAAGAAGAAAAGAAAATTCATTGAAATAGAGAAGGCTGAAGAAGAGAAAGATGTCTGTTCAGGGAAAGCTAAGAAGGAAAAGATGAATCCCAAAGAATCTGAAGTGAAGAAGAAGAAGAAGAAGACAGAAAAGAAAGTTCCTCACACTGCTCCAAGAAGAAGTTGGAGAATCAGAGAACGGTGGAGAAGTTCAATCATTACAGGACCACCTCAGGTGATAGAAATTGATGATGATGAAGCAAGTTCGGATTCTGAAGAAAGAACATCTGACAGTTCAAAAGAGGAAACATCTACAGGATCTTCAGAGGAAAGATCAGAATGTCATAAATATAGCCTGTCTGAAAAGGAAGTCTCTTTGAGTTCTGATCAGGAAATTGAACCAGTTGAAAAAGACTCAACACCTAAGTTCAACAAGGATGATGGTGTAGCTGTAGAAGATGATGTACCAAGGGAACAATGCTCTGAAAATTCTAAAGCTGGAAAGACTGAATCAGATGAAAAAGGGGACTGTCAAGAAACCGTGGCGAAAGAAGATAAACACCATCAAGAAGAGACCAGCACTCATGATTTGGAAGAATCAAAAGACGGGACAAGAAGGTCAAGTAGAAGAAAAGGATTAAGTGGCTTTATGAAGAAAATAGGCAGGAGTTCTAAACCAAGTCATAAGGAGAGACAAATAAGGATAAAAGCTGAAAAGAAGCTGAAGAAAGTAAGACTACTGAGAAAACTGGAAAAGCAGAAATTTGAAGCATATCGATTGAAGGAGATCAAAAAGAGACGTAGAGAAAGAAGGAAGCATGCCAGCCATATGGAAAGATGCTCTATTACTTAGGATCATAATCATCTGTTGAGTTTCATTCCCATTTTACCACTTCTAAGGGCTATATTCATGAATGATCAAAGTTCTATCAGTTGGAGCTACTCAACTTTTCCAAATCTTTCATTAGTAGCTCAACATTTCACAAAGGCAATGACCCTTGCAACCACACTGATAAGCAGTGAACCTTTCTATTCTCACTACCAAAGTTGCCAGGAAATATCCATCTGGAATCTGTCCAGCTCTAAATCTTCTAGCCAGTCTGTGGAAAATCAAATGCAGAAATCAGAAAGTCCTCGGTTGTGACTTACTTACTCTTAGTCACCCTGCACCACCTCCCTGTTCGTAGAGTCCCAAAACTTTGCAAACATTTCTCAAAACACCAATTCTCCAGTCATAGAGTCCCAACATTCTATGGACCATGAAAATGTACTTACTCTTAGTCTCGTAGAGTCTAAAAACTCTGTGTTAGACTTCAAAATATCCTTCTAAATCTGCAGTAACTCTGCAAGCTCCATACATATCATAATTGATGATGTCAAAAAGGGGGAGAGAATACAGCAGAAAGGGGGAGCTATGAAGAAGGAGGATCAAGCAACTAAGGGGGAGTGTTGTCCGATTTAGATATATGGAATTCACACGCAAGTATACGCGGTCAATCAAGTAATATAGTAAAAATAAGGTTGTCGAACCCACGAGGAACAATTACTAACAATTATGCTAACTATTAATTTTATATTAATTCAATTCTAATTAAACTTTGCAAACTTGGATTATAAACTACTTAAAACTGAAATTGAATTTAAACTAACTAACTAACTAATGAGAGTGATTTATCAGATAATAAAAGGCTTTAAGATTACAATTTCCCCGTTGAATCACAATAATGTCATTATCTTAATTCCAATTACTTGATCATATGGATTGTTAACTGAGATCACTTATCTATTTACTAATCTCCGTCGATAACTAATAAAAAGATCCACTCCAACTTATAATGCTATAATTCTATGCAAAATTCATTAAAGCAGACTCATTAAGATCAAACTCTCAATATGTTACGTGTGGTCTATAGGTATTCGCATCCTATATACTATCATGATACTCTTCCAAAGAAAAATAAACAAAGTCACACGTTATTATACCCAGATCTATTCCTAAATTTTCTTCATCAATTCCATCTAAGAAATCAAATAATTGTTGATCAGACAATTATAAATTAATACAAGATATAATAACCAATCCAATAATTGATCAAATAATTGAAACTAAGATAATTAAATTAAAGTTCAACCAACGGTTCCATTGCAATCCTAAAGAAGAATTTAGTTACACATCGTCATGAAAACCAAAATCAAACTAATATTAAAATTCATCAAAATTCAGAAGATAAAAGAAAAGGAATTAGAGAAAACTCTATTGAAGTCTCTCTTGCTTCTTCTTCTTTGCGTTTCTGCTTCAGGAAAATCCTCTCGAAAGCTAAAAAAACCGTGTGTGTTCTAATCCTTGCAATTTCTTTGTCTTTTATTATGTTCCTTTCCTCGCTACCTGAAGTCCTAGAATCCTTCATTGACTCTACTGCAACAACCGACTTCCTATCCAGACTCGAACTGCTCAACGCGTAATTTGGACAACTGGATTCGCCGACCTGCGCCCCGGCGCCAAGCACTGATCAAAATTACCGAAATTCCCTTAACAACTTGTTTTTCCCGTTTTGACCTCTCGAAGCCGTTTTCTACAAATTAAACAATAAAACCAGTAAAATAGAACTAAAAGTACTTAAAGATAGCAAGTAATTAAGCCTAACAATACCTAAATCGTAGGTATAACACCCACTTATCAAATACCCCCAAACTCAAGACTTTGCATGTCCTCAAGCAAAAATACTACTACTAAAATAAAATAAAATCACTACACTACATGAATGCAATGCAACATAACTAATGACTCGAGCACAAATCAACATAATCCATAAATATCAAGCCTCAAAGATCCTAAATAATATCTTAGCCAAACTTCAGATTCTCGTTTTAGTCTAAAATCTAACATATCACCAATTTCATTTCACCTTCAACCCTTTCGTGTGTGTGTGAATTCAACATACCAAATCAGCTATCATTCTAACACAACTCATGAATATCAATGCTCAAATAAAGATAATTACTCATATAACATTTTATTACCCCTCTATACACTTGTTTTTACATTTTTTTTTTTTATTCATCCTTTTTATTTACGAGTGCGTCTTACGCTCCATCTCGTATATGACTAACTTAGCATGTGCAATACCCATTTTCCTTAGGCTTTTCAAAATTACCCACGTAACGAACTTTCCACCAGTGACTCCCAAACCAAATGGCTTTAGGACACTAAGTGTAGAGACACTCCTAAGGGCTTACTTGTCCGAGTAATAGAGACCACGAAAACGGATTAGCTAAGTGTTGCTCATATCTGTCTATTCTTCTTTTCATTTTTTCATTTATTTCATTACTATAAGACAGACATCGAAGCAAAAGATCATTTTTTTTCATATAATTTTTGTTCCAACAAATGATAGAGGTTATCTAAATCTTTCCCAAGCACCTAAATCCACAAAGTTTGAATCAAAATGCAACTAACTTAATACATTGAATACGTGCAATTAAGAACCAAGGGTATCAAGCTCAACAAAATCAGTAAAATATGAAAGACCTCGACTTTAACGATCTAAATTCATCTTGCTAAGATTATTAAATAACGACTCACAATTTCATCATTGGCTATCCTTAAATTTCATACATTAATTCAACGCTCCAATGTTCCTACATGCAAATACTAAATGATCCTATCTTTCTCAAGCAAATATTTTTGTGATTTTTTAATTTTTTTTTAATTTTTTTAATTTTTAAATTTTTTTTTTTTTTTTAAGTAAAACATAAACTATATGCCATAAACTAAAAAAAACTAATCAAAATCAACAACTACAAATATTAACATGCAATATAAAAATGAATATGCAGAATGCAGAATATGCAGAATGCAGAAATGCAACCATACCCCCAAACTCGCAAGAAACAATGTCCTCATTGTAAAATAGAGAAAGACATGAAACAAAAATAAGAACAAGAAAACTCCCCTAGTAAATCAGGCATCATGGTCGGGGTGGTCATCCTCGTCCTCCGAGTCTGAGTCATGTGGTGGATATTCTGGTAACATCGGCGGACCGGGAATCGAGAAGGCTGGGGCATTCGGATTCATCTGGGATAACATGGCAGCCAAAGCGGAAGTGCACGTATAAGTGTACGCGTGCATAGCATCCTGACGTTCCGCTAGGCGCTCATGCTGCCGGAACACCTCCTCAAACTGTCTATCCGTCCGCCTCTGTAATCGTGTGACAGCTCGATTTGAACCCTGCTCATCCGCATCATCTTCTGAACTATCATGAGCAGCATCATCATGAGGTGGCTGTTGAGGATCCATAATAAAGCCTAAACCTCGTGGGTGAGACTCTCCCCCTTCCCAAACTTTGTAACGAGCGATCAAGTTATGATCGAGGAGAGTCGTGGGTGGTTGCACTGGCTCAGCGGCGCCCCACTTGACACCGGATTTTTGACATAATGCGGTGATTAACGACGGGTGTGGCAATCCTCCAGATGTTGCTCCTTTCAACTGTTTCTTAATCGAAGAGACGATTACACTCCCTACGTCAATCGACAACCCTGTTATGATGGCATATAGCAGAACGGCTCGCTCCCGTGTCACGTCGCTCACATGCGTACATGGCATTAATTTGGCACACAGGAAGGCGTACCAAATCTTGTCATATCTACTCAAAGCTTTGAACGGGAATGTCGATATCTGACCCGTGTGTTTGTTTGTTTTCCATTCTGTGCCCGGTCGACAAAGTTCACGAACAATTTGTGCATAATCGGGAGGTCCCATTGTTGAATACTGACACACATCCGGAGCCCGCAAATTATAGTATTCATTGATCTGGTCGCGGCTGAACGACACCACCTGGCTCTGAACCAACACTTCACACTCAGGTGTGTCAAGTGCATTAGCATAAAACTCCTTGACCACGGTCGTTACCGCCGCATCCGAGTGTTCTGTAAACACCTGCCATCCACGTTCAACTAACATTCCGCGCATGTCCCCGTCCTCTAAAATATCCGGACGCAACCCTCTCTCCGCAATCAACGCTCGTCCGGCTAACACATTGTTATATTTATCCTCGGCCTCAACACTTACAAACTTTTTCCGATTATACGGCCGAGGTGTGGCCGACGACCCCTCTCCCCTTTGCCGTTTCGGAGGCATACTAGCTCAATACCAGTGTGCAAGCAAAACAAATCAAACCCTCCTTTGTGGCAAATTATCAAACAGGTTGTGTGCAGGAACTTTCCCCCAAACTCGAGTTAGTTTTAGAATGAAAATTACCCTTACTAACTGCTAATCTGAGCTTAGCTCCATTGTTTATCACCAAACCGCCAATTCTCCTCCAGTGGCCAACACAAACCACTGGGCAATCCCAACACAAGAAATCAAAGTACCAAATACACACACTAAACTTGAAAGATGGAAATCAATATATAAATAAATTGCTTATGTTTGATACCTTGAATTGAATGCTACTAATCTGAATTGTTCCCCAAACTCTAACTTGTGAGGTCACCCGTGAGATAGGAACACTTGTTGAGCCACCGTGAGGAATGAGTATCAATCGAAGATGTATGTGTTAGGCGAAATTTGGGTGTAAGAAGAAGAAGATGAGGGAAACTTACGAGAGAAAGGGAGATGAATGTGTTGTTTCGGTAATGGAAGTGTTCGAGAGAGGGAGTTTCAGTAATGGTGCTTGGGGCTTGCGAGAGAAAGAGAGATGAATGTTTAGTTGTGAAGGATTTGGTTTGGGTGTTAGGGTTTTAAGGATTTAAATCCGATCGGGCGTGGGAATTAGGATTTTTAAAAACTGAATTACGACTGTGGCGCCGGGGCACTGATATTTTGCCTTGTAAGTGCGCCGGGGCGCTACTCAACCGAGAGCTTCTCGCTGGGGGCGACAAGTATTTCGCCGGGGCACTGTACAACTGCAAGCTTCTCGCTGGGGGCGCGTTCTGGTCTCGCCGGGGCGCCTTACTGCGCCGGGGCGCCATTTATCAACTAATACTTCTCGCCGGGGCGCTATACTGAATTCTGCAGAATTATTTTCTGCTACATTTTCTGACTTTGAAGTTCCACATTGAACATCAGTAACTGCGAGGATATGCAAATATGCAAGAATTAGTAGAGCTACTCATAAAAAACTTAACCTAAGCTAGAAATTTAATAAATCCTATAATTTGACTAAAGTAATGTAAAAATGCTAAAAATTGAAAAATCAAATTTGAAAACGATACGACGGTTGGGTTGCCTCCCAACAAGCGCTTGGTTTAGAGTCTTTCATCCTGACTTTCTCCCTTTTGCTTAAGTTGGCTCGGAAAGGGTTACGGAGGTCCGTTGACGATCCACTATGCCGCCCCAATAATGCTTAAGTCTTTGCCCATTAACCTTAAACGTTTCATGAGTACGAGGGTCAATCACTTCAATTGCACCGTATGGGAAGACGGTCGTGATTGTAAACGGTCCTGACCATCTGGATTTCAACTTGCCCGGGAAAAGCTTGAGCTTTGAATTGAATAGTAGCACCGATTGACCCGGTTCAAATGTCCGCTCAACAATACGCTTGTCATGCCACTTTTTGACTTTCTCCTTGTATATTTTGGCATTGTCATAAGCGTTCATCCGGAATTCATCTAATTCATGTAATTGCAAGAGCCTCATTTCTCCTACGGCCTGTGACTCAAAATTTAGCCTCTTAATCGCCCAATATGCATTATGCTCCAATTCGACTGGGAGATGACTTGTTTTTCCATAGACGAGTCTATAAGGAGACATCCCTATAGGAGTTTTGTATGCAGTGCGGTATGCCCAAAGAGCCTCATCAAGCTTGCTAGACCAGTCTTTGTGGGACGGGTTGACTATTTTTTCCAAAATCCACTTGACTTCTCTATTTGAAATCTCGGCTTGTCCACTCGTCTGCGGGTGATATGCTGTCGCAACTTTATGCCGTACACCATACTTTGTGAGAAGAGCGGCAAAATATCTGTTGCAGAAATGTGACCCCCCATCACTGATTATCGCCCTTGGTGTCCCAAATCTTGTAAATATGTTCTTGCGCAAGAAATTTAGAACAACCTTGGCATCATTGGTCGGTAACGCCACTGCTTCCACCCATTTGGAGACGTAATCCACCCCTACTAAAATATACCTGTTATTGAGTGACGACTGGAACGGTCCCATGAAATCAATCCCCCATACATCGAATATTTCCACTTCCAAGATTGAATTCAATGGCATTTCTTGTCGATTTGATATGTTTCCAACCCGTTGACAACGATCACATCTCTTTCCGAATTCATGAGCATCTTTGAACATTGTTGGCCAATAGAATCCCGATTGGAGAATCTTTGCAGCTGTCCTATCACCTCCATAATGGCCTCCATATAAAGATGAATGGCAGTGTTGTAAAATGCCTTCGACTTCCTCCTTAGCCACACATCGTCTTAACATCTGGTCAGCACATTGTCTGAAAAGAAAAGGTTCGTCCCAAAAGTATTGCTTGACATCATGTAGGAACCTCTTTTTCTGCTGATAACTCAGGTCATATGGAAGTACACGACTGACGATGTAATTGACGTAATCCGCATACCAAGGAGCTTTATTTGCTATATAGAATAATTGCTCATCGGGAAAGGACTCATTTATCAATACCTGATCTCTTTGGCCTTGCTGCGAATTTTCCAGTCGAGAGAGATGATCTGCTACTTGGTTCTCAGACCCCTTCCTATCTCGAATCTCAAGATCAAATTCCTGAAGTAGAAGAATCCAACGGATCAACCTTGGTTTGGCATCCTTCTTAGAGATGAGATATTTTATTGCAGAGTGGTCTGTAAACACGATCACCTTTGTCCCAATCAAATAGGCTCGGAATTTGTCGAATGCAAATACCACTGCAAGTAACTCCTTTTCTGTCGTGGTGTAATTCAATTGAGCATCTGTCAGCGTTTTGCTAGCGTAGTAAATTACATGAAATATCTTTTCTTTACGCTGGCCCAAGACTGCCCCAACTGCGTAGTCACTAGCACCACACATGAGTTCGAGCGGTAAAATCCAATCTGGAGCGACAATTATTGGTGCAGTTATCAACTTTGTCTTTAAATTCTGAAATGCCTCATGACAATCTGTAGTGAACTTGAAAGGAACATCTTTTTCCAATAATGCACACAATGGCTTTGTAATCTTGGAAAAATCCTTGATAAATCGTCGATAAAATCCTGCGTGTCCCAAGAAACTTCGAATTCCTTTCACAGAATTTGGTGGTGGCAGATTTTCAATCGTCTCGATCTTTGCCTTGTCCACCTCTATACCACTCGCCGACACCTTATGTCCCGAGATGATTCCTTCTTGCACCATGAAGTGACACTTCTCCCAATTAAGCACCAAATTTGTTTCTACGCATCTCTTTAGAACCGCAATCAGATTTTCTAAACATAGATCAAAACTATCACCAAAGACCGAAAAATCGTCCATAAATATTTCTAAATTCTGCTCTACCATATCAGAGAAGATTGCCATCATACATCTCTGAAATGTCGCCGGTGCATTGCAGAGCCCAAAAGACATCCTCCGGAAGGCAAATGTTCCATACGGGCATGTGAACGTCGTTTTTGCTTGATCCTCGGGGGCTATGACAATTTGATTGTAACCCGAATAGCCATCCAACAGACAATAAAATGGATGTCCTGCCAATCTATCTAACATCTGATCAATAAAAGGCAGCGGAAAATGGTCTTTGCGAGTTACCTTGTTTAATTTCCGATAATCCATACAGACTCGCCAACCCGTCACCGTCCTTGTTGGAATTAGTTCGTTATTCTCATTGGCTACTACTGTCATGCCGCCTTTCTTTGGTACACATTGCACCGGACTAACCCACGAACTATCTGATATGGGGTATATTATTCCCGCATCCAACCATTTGAGGATCTCTTTCTTTACGACTTCCTTCATGATTGGGTTTAGTCGTCGTTGCTGCTCTACAACTGGTTTGGCCTCCTCTTCAAGCAGGATTTTGTGCATACATAGTGATGGGCTAATTCCCTTGATGTCTGCTATGGTCCATCCAATGGCAGTTTTGAATTCCCGCAATACCCTTAGCAACTTTGTCTCTTGTAACTCATCAAGTGAAGCGGAAATAATTACTGGCAGTGTAGAAGAATTCCCCAAATAAAAATACCTCAAATGAGTTGGCAACTATTTCAACTCCAGAACTGGTGGTTCTTCTATAGATGTCTTGTCAAGGGTCTTTGCTTTCTCAAAGTGACTTAGCGGCTCAAATTTCTTGCCAATCTGTAAGAGCGGTGTATATGCATTCAACAGCTGCACAAACTCAAATGGGGCTGGAAAATCTGCAGCTATAGGATTAACTAATGCCGTTACAAGTGGATCCGCATTACAATTCACCTCAGAAACTTCGTTCACCGCTACCTCTAACCAATCAATTTTGAAACATTCTTCTGCTTCCTTTGGGAATCTCATAGCTTTGAAAACATTAAAAGTGACCTCTTGATCATGTACCCTCATAGTCAGCTCCCCTTTTTGCACATCTATCAAAGTTCTACCAGTAGCCAAAAATGGACGCCCCAGTATAATCGGAATTTCTTTGTCCTCTTCGAAGTCCAATACTATGAAGTCTGCCGGAAAGATGAATTTCTCTACTTTCACCAATATGTCCTCCACTATTCCTCTTGGATTCGTCAATGACCTGTCTGCCAGCTGTAAAGTAACATTGGTTGGTTTTACTTCTTTCAGGCCTAACTGCTGATATATGGAGAGTGGCATCAGATTAATACTGGCCCCCAGATCACACAAAGCTTTCCCAAAGAACTTATCGCCAATTGTGCATGGTATTGTGAAACTGCCTGGATCTCTTAGTTTGGGCGGCAGTTTATTCTGTAGAATGGCACTACATTCCTCTGTCAGTGCGACTGTCTCAAAATCTTCCATCTTTCTCTTTCTTGACAAGATATCCTTCATGAACTTCACATAGTTTGGCATTTGTTCTAGAGCTTCCGCAAAGGGTATGTTGATTTGAAGCTTTTTGAATACCTCTAGAAACTTTGAGAATTGTTTGTCTGCTTTTGCTTTTTTGAGTCGCTGAGGGAATGGTACTGGTGGAACATAGGGATTCAGCTTGACTCCTTCAGGTTTTTCCGCGGGTTTCTCCGTTTTCTTAGATAAGTCTGCATCCTCACTTACTTCGACATCTTGTGGTTGCTTTAAGTTCTCCTTGACTGTTTCTGATAATTCTGTCCCACTTCTCAATGTAATTGCCTTACAGTGTGCATTACCCTCTCCTTTTGGGTTTTTCTCAGTATCACTTGGTAAAGATCCTTGAGGTCGGTTGTTTAAAGCACTATGGATCTGACCAAGTTGAGTTTCAAGATTCCTTATTGCAGCTGCCTGACTTTTTGAATTTACGTCAAATTGAATGAATTGATTTGACATTTTCGCTAATACTTCTTCCATTAGTGATAACTTATCGGGTTGTTGCTGTTGTGGGTATTGATGTCTTGGAGCTTGATTTTGAGTTTGCATCTGATTATTGCTCCACGCAAAATTCGGATGGTTCTTCCATCCAGGATTGTAATTATTTGCATTATTCCCATATTGCGGCTGTCTGTTTTGATTTCCAATATACTGCGAAGACTCTGGATTAATAGCACAATGTTCTGTTGAGTGATCTCCTGCACAAATCTCACAAACTGTCTCCAACTGATTCTGCTGCTTTCCCATAGCGTCTATTTTCTTTGACATGGCAGAAAGTTGTGCCGCGAAGGCTGTCATGTGATCCACCTCATAAATACCTGCTGCTCTTGGCTGATGAGTTCTAGCTGTAGGCCATTGATAGTTGTTTGCTGCCATATTCTCAAGCAGGTTGTACGCTTCTTCAATATTCTTTCCCATCAATGCTCCACCAGCTGCTGCATCTATGCTTGTCCTAATCTGACTGAATAGACCATTGTAGAAGGTTTGAACTTGCAGCCACTTAGGTATTCCATGATGTGGACATCTCCGTAGCAAATCTTTGAACCGCTCCCAAGCTTCATACAGTGATTCCGAATCGTGCTGAACGAAAGAGGTGATATCGTTCCTCATCTTTGCCGTCTTTGCTGGTGGAAAGAATTTGGCGAGAAATTTTTGTGCCAAATCATTCCACGTTGTAATGGATCCTGCCGGCAAGGAATGTAACCAGCTCTTGGCTTTTTCTCTCAGTGTGAATGGGAATAGCCTTAGTCTAATAGCATCCTCCGTCACCCCATTGTACTTGAACGTGTCGCATATCTCCAAGAAGCCGACAATGTGGTCGTTGGGATCATCATTCGGCAAACCCCCAAACTGAACCGAGTTTTAGATCATCTGAATAGTTCCGGGCTTGATCTCAAAATTTGCTACTGTGATGGCGGGCCTTGTGATGCTAGACTGAATTTCCCTCACTTGTGGCATAGCATACTCCCGCAGTGTTTTCTGATCTTCCTCAGCCATTCTTTCTTGATTTTCTAGAGTCGTCCGAATATAAGTGCGAATTCTACGGAACCTTCGTTCTATGTCGTCTTCGTAAGGCTCTAGTTCCGGACCTTTAGATCTCGTGTGCATACACAAAATACTAAAAGCAATTTTTTCCAGAAAGCACGAGAAAACTCTACCTGATGAAAGCCAGAAAAAGCACAGGTAAAACAAAAGAATAAAACTTTTAAATTAAAATTAAACAAATAAAAATTAATAATAAACTAATTATTAGAACCGTTCCCCGGCAACGGCGCCAAAAACTTGTTGTCCGATTTAGATATATGGAATTCACACGCAAGTATACGCGGTCAATCAAGTAATATAGTAAAAATAAGGTTGTCGAACCCACGAGGAACAATTACTAACAATTATGCTAACTATTAATTTTATATTAATTCAATTCTAATTAAACTTTGCAAACTTGGATTATAAACTACTTAAAACTGAAATTGAATTTAAACTAACTAACTAACTAATGAGAGTGATTTATCAGATAATAAAAGGCTTTAAGATTACAATTTCCCCGTTGAATCACAATAATGTCATTATCTTAATTCCAATTACTTGATCATATGGATTGTTAACTGAGATCACTTATCTATTTACTAATCTCCGTCGATAACTAATAAAAAGATCCACTCCAACTTATAATGCTATAATTCTATGCAAAATTCATTAAAGCAGACTCATTAAGATCAAACTCTCAATATGTTACGTGTGGTCTATAGGTATTCGCATCCTATATACTATCATGATACTCTTCCAAAGAAAAATAAACAAAGTCACACGTTATTATACCCAGATCTATTCCTAAATTTTCTTCATCAATTCCATCTAAGAAATCAAATAATTGTTGATCAGACAATTATAAATTAATACAAGATATAATAACCAATCCAACAATTGATCAAATAATTGAAACTAAGATAATTAAATTAAAGTTCAACCAACGGTTCCATTGCAATCCTAAAGAAGAATTTAGTTACACATCGTCATGAAAACCAAAATCAAACTAATATTAAAATTCATCAAAATTCAGAAGATAAAAGAAAAGGAATTGGAGAAAACTCTATTGAAGTCTCTCTTGCTTCTTCTTCTTTGCGTTTCTTCTTCAGGAAAATCCTCTCGAAAGCTAAAAAACCGTGTGTGTTCTACTCCTTGCAATTTCTTTGTCTTTTATTATGTTCCTTTCCTCGCTACCTGAAGTCCTAGAATCCTTCATTGACTCTACTGCAACAACCGACTTCCTATCCAGACTCGAACTGCTCAACGCGTAATTTGGACAACTGGATTCGCCGACCTGCGCCCCGGCGCCATCTTGCTGCCTTGTCACTGCGCCCCGGCGCCAAGCACTGATCAAAATTACCGAAATGCCCTTAACAGCTTGTTTTTCCCGTTTTGACCTCTCGAAGCCGTTTTCTGCAAATTAAACAATAAAACCAGTAAAATAGAACTAAAAGTACTAAAAGATAGCAAGTAATTAAGCCTAACAATACCTAAATCGTAGGTATAACACCCACTCATCAGGGAGATAGCTAGCAAACTAAGTGGGAGAGAAGTTAAAACATGAAGAGCAGCTGTAAGTATGTATAACCTTTTGTAAGAATGCTCATTTAATGAAATCATCTTTTTGCACTAGCCATACAGTATTTCACTGTATCGTAAGACATTATTTACCTGTCAAGTAGATGCATTATATGAATGTCATATCGATAAGTCTATTAGTTTTGTCATCATCAAATAGGGGGGATTGTTGAAGATTGTTTGATTTAATGATGATGACTGTTGTGCAAAAAGGTCTGTGTGGTAAATGTGCTTACTTGGTTGATTGTCAATGTGTATCTGACAAAGTGCATAGGTGTTAATGTGCTTATGTACTTAATTGATCATGTGCTTAGATACTCTGAAAGTGTTTATGTGCTTACATGATTGATTATATGTGTTAATGTGCTTATGTGCTTAATTGATTATGTGCTTAGATACTCTGAAAGTGTTTATGTGTTTACATGATTGATTATATGTGTTAATGTGCTTATGTGCTTAATTGATTATGTGTTTAGATACTCTGAAAGTGTTTATGTGCTTACATGATTGATTGTCATGGTTGATATATAATGTGTATCTGAAAAAGTGCGTAGATGTTCTAAATGTAATTATGTGCTTACTTGTTTATGTGCACAGTTTGTCTAAAAGTGTTTAAGTGGTTATTTGACAAAGTGATTATTTGTTAATCTAATTATGTGCTTACATTTTTGTGGGTGTATGATATATATTACCTATTTCAAATACTGTGATGTGCACACACTTGTATAGCACAAATATAATCTTGTTATAAACTTTCTGTTGCTTTTTAAAGAGAATGAAAGTTATCTGATTAGAATGTTGTAAAGTCCTTTCTTAGATACATGTGTACAAAGGACTTAGATTTTTTAAAGATCAGAAATGTTAGGTTGATCTTTCAATAGAAGTCACTCTGCATAAACGTTGTATGATATAAGCAGAATAAATCAATGTTGAATTTGTGCATGTCAGAGTCTGTAAAAGTCCTTTCAATATGTAATGATGTAATAATGTAAGAAAGGACTTAGTTAGAAAAGATCAAATATGTTAGGTTGATCAGTCTATAGGATCGTAGAATGGACTCTACGATTCCAAGCAAAGAAGACTCAACGATTCGGCATGGTCGTAGAGTGAAAGATAAGACTCTCAGCCCAGTCGACTCTACGATCATCAAAGAGAGTCAGATGTGCAAGAAGTCTACAGGATGGATATACAAGTAAAATTAAAGAACTGTTCAAGAACAAATCGTAGAGTTGAACTCTACGATCGTCGAACAGACAGCCAAGTGAGCCTGCAGATAACGCTGAACCAAAGAAGAGAGATACTCTACGAGATACATGCTCTAGCAAGATCGTAGAGTAAAACTTAAAGAGCTCACATACAACCGAATTTTGCACAGATAGAAGAAGTCGTAGAATGGAACAGAATAACAAGGCAATGCAGAAGATTGCTATACACATGGAAAAATCGTTGAGTAAAATTAAAGGATGAAGTAACATAGACTACAACTCAACGATTTCACTAAGAAGCACGGCAGTTCACAAACTCTACGATTTGAACAAAAGGACAAGATCGTAGAACGAAATCATAAAGCAAAGCACTGCAGACAAACTCTACGATCTGTTCACAAAAGCAAGATCGCAGAGTAAAAGAGTAGTACGCTTCATCTCCACCATTTACACGACATACTTCAAATTACGAGTGGAGATGAATTCGTAGAGTCCAGATGAGCAGACAGTCACTCTACGATAACCATAAACAGCAAAGAATCATAACTGCAATATAGTATGAGAGAAAAGAGAATACTCCTCACCCAGATACAAGGAAGAGTAAGTGCTCTTGAGAAATTAGATGCATGTCAGAGCCACAAACGACCATGTGCCTAAACGACTATAAGTCAGGACCCACTGCTCAGGAAGATGGTGAATAAAGTCAGACCAATGGGACATCTTTGAATACATCAGAACAGTTGGTTCTAAAAGTCAAGGAAGGTATTTAATGATGTATCAGAAGATTAATTAACAAAGAAAATAATAATCCTTACTGAACAACTCTGGGAGTGCAACGGCTATAAATTCAGAGAAAGCTGAGCTACAGGTCAATATATCAGAACATGTCAGAAAAGGGAAAAGCACTGACACAAGCAGCGTGAAAGTCAACATTGAAGATATTTAGGATCTGCACAAAGCCAAATGAAACCAACGGGATTTCATTCAACGGTAATATATGCTCAGAGATAAAAAGGCTTACAGGATGAACAGAAGAAGGGCGGTTGTTGTAGTTGTTTAATATACGAGAGAAATGATGGTAGACAACAACCGATCGTAGAGTGAAACAGAAAATGAATATACTGAAGGACTCTACGATCCATCAGAACACTAACACTGAATTGAGAGAGACATAGAGATAAATAACTCTATTACAAGAGAAGTGTTCAGAGCTGCTAGGCACATGGAATAGAGAAGCTTAAACGTCAACTTGATACATACATTGTAGCAACTGAGTACCAAAAGGAAGAAGCATCACAGTCATCTCAGGAGTTCATCTCGAGAAGTTATCAAGTACCAAAGGAGCTGAAGTGCAAAAGCTTAGCAGCACAATGGGTGATCATGAGTAGTTGCTGAATACAGAAAGAAGAAGAACATCAACGGAAAATATCAGCAGCATTCAAAGATTGATCACAAGCAGCTGCTAAGTACCTAAAGATGAAGAAGAGCAAATGATCTACTTAGCAGCACAACCCAACGAACAAACAAATCAAGTCTGCTGGACTTGTTGAGTACCGAAGGGTACAAGAGATTCTAAGTCTGCTGGACTTAGTCTACAGTCCCAAGGCTATCAGCCTTGATGAGGGCAAAAGTGTCCTAGTCTTAATGTGACTAAAAGAGCCAAGTCTGCTGGACTTGATGAGGGCAAGAGTGTCCTAGTCCGGAGGACTAAACCTTAGTGGTTTTCCTACTCGTTGTAGTAGAAGAGTGGAGTAGGAGTTATTCAGTCTCCGAACCACTTAAAACTCTCTGGTGTCATTTTACCTTCAGTCATTTACATTCTGACTTATATATGTATATATATATATATATATATATATATATATATATATATATTTACATATGACTGTGAATTAGTTTACTTAACAAATGACTTTCTTCAACATAATCTTAAACTCAAAGGAGAAGTTTTACAAATCTTTAAGGGGTGTTTTTCAAACTAATATTCCGCTGTGCAAACAAATCTTGATCAAATAAATTATTTGGTAATGAGCTCTTAAAGTAAAAAGTTTCTAAGAGATCTATTCAACCCCCCCCCCCCCCCTTCTAGATCACTTGTGTGCCTCTGGGAACTAACACTTACCTCTTCGAAATGCCAGGTACGTCAATTTCGGGGACAAAATTTCATAAGGAGGGGAGGTTGTAAGACCCCGAATTTTATGAAATATAAAATTTAATTTTTCTTCGTATATATTTTTCCTGAAACAGTAAGTGGTTAAATTAACAAAATTGAAAGTTAAAGATGTTATGTGCAAATTTTATTTTGTCGGACAATATTCGTTTGGTCGGAAAATATTCGTGCCGTACGACGGCGCCGAAATAACAAATTATTGGTGGACTCCACAACAGAATATTTGTCGGATATAGAAAACGACAGAAGTAACCTTTTTAAATAAAAATAGTAAACGGTGTTAACTGTTAAAATACCGGTGATAAAAGAATAGTAGCATACGGTAAATTATGGTATTTTCTGTAGCACACGGTACGCTACAGTAACACACGGTATTGCACAGTGTCTCATATTATTGGTCTGATAATTGACACCGTAACTGTTGCGCATCATTTCATCAATAATTGTCACTGCATAATATTTTATGTTATCAATTCAATAATTGTTGTTACACAGTATTTTGGATTATTGATTCAATAATTGTCATTACACTGTATTTCATATCATCGACTCAATAATTGTTGCTGCACTGTTTTTAAAATTATTGAACCTAATAATTGTCACGGTTGCAAATATACTATAATTTATATTATTAAATTAATAATAATTTGTAACGTGTTTATTACATTATTGTTGAATTATTGTTGTAGCATTATTTTATTTTATATGTTGGACCCACAGGAAGAATAAAAAAAAAATTAAATTAATTTTACTATTTGGAATAGTAAACATGTGGGCCCTCTGTGGGGGCCACATGAGGAATGAAATTGCAAAATGCTGAAATTTTGGCATGGGCGGCTGCTGCTTTGAATTCTCAGGCTGGCGTGCAGCACGCCAGCCACCTACCCTCGCATAGTAACTTATTTCCTCCTATAAATAGATTGCTCAACTGAATAGAAAAATCACACCTAAAACATAAAATTTTTCTATAAGAATTTTATGCGTTTTCTCTGAGAATAGTAAGTCTATTTTGAGAGTTTGAAGGCCAAAAGGAGTGCAGAAAATTTTCAAGTAAGTCTTTTATTAAAGAGTAGTAATTTTATAAATTCCTATTTTTCACGATATTCATAAATCTTCCTTTAGAAGACTCTTCTTTGAGAAGATTCATTTTTAAAAGCTTTATTTAGAAGATTTATTTTGAAATATTACTTTAAAAACTATTTTAAAGTTGTTATATTATACTACAAAAATTATGTTAAATATATATAATTTTGATAGTTCATAATATATGAATTATCATACACCTTGAAATTTATATGTGGTAATTACTAATTTTATTATAAATATATAGGTTGATCAACCTCATTTAAATCAATATCCAGTCACGTGTTAAGGTAAGGAATATCATTTTTTTTACACTCTTAAATTTATTACGGTAAGGGGTATCATTCTTTTCATCATCATAAATGGATATTATTTTCTTTCTTACTCGAAGGGATTATCATTCTTTGATTCTCAAAAATAATATCGTTTATTTCTTGTGCCATTTATTTCCATGTATTAAATTGTGGGAATAACCTTACGGCGCGGATTACCGCCTGTTGGTGAATAACCTTTTGTATTCATTCCTTATGAATCTCTGAGAATAACCTTACGGAGCGGATTACCGCCTATTTGGTGAATAACTCTTCGTATTCAAATTGATGGGAATAACCTTACGGCGCGGATTACCGCCTGTTGGTGAATAACCCTTTTTATTTGTCTCGTGTGAAAATAATTTGTCTACACGAATTATCACATGACACTTTTATTCCATATTCGTAAGTGATATCATTTTCCTTTATACTCATAAGGGATACCATCTTTTTCATCTTCCATTATTCAAACTTACTATGGTAAGGGATATTAATTTCCTTCACCTTTTGTTAATCAAACCTGCTACGATAAGGGATATTATTTTCTTTCATACTCTTAAATCGAAACTTATTATGGAACTATTACTTCTATAATTCCTGAAAATATTATATGTTCCATAATAGTTGAATTTCATTATTTCAACTGAACCTTCCTATTTTCTGAACCTTTCTATTGAACTGTAACCGTTATTCTGAACTGTGGATCTTGAATATCATTTTTAAATTTCACTCCACATCATGTTGACAATTTGGACATTATTTGAATCTGCACAAAGTAAACTTTCGATACTTATTGTTTATCTTGTTTCTTCTGTTCATCATTCGTATCACTGTTATTAATCTTCAAGAATCAATTTGTTGTGAATATCTGTGGTCGGGGGCACATATGTGATATAATTGTTGAACAGATGATAGGTTGAAGGCGATATACTAGGTTAAAGGCGATACATCTGTTCGGTGTCTTTTATGACACGTGGTGAATGTTCTCTTTGGCCCGTAGTGCAAAGATGAACTGTTGGTTGGTATGATTATGACCAAAGGCTGAATCTGGTATAATCATGACCGTTGGTGTTATATTGAATGTCTTTGGCCCGTAGTGCAAAGATGAACTGTTGATCTGCATGATTATGACCAGGAACTGTGAAGTTGTATTATCTTGACTAATGGTATTTCAGATGATAAAAGTTGATGATATTTTTACTAAAAAGAGAAGCGAGTGGACATTATAGTCTGCATTATTCTTCTAATAGATTGCTCATTCCACTGCTATTATTGATCTGAACATAGTTCAAGAATTTAACTGCAGTTTTTGATATAAACCTTGTAGTCTATTGTATTCTATCAAGAACTCAACTGTTGAAGGCTGATGATAATTTATTCGTCATTATCTTAGTCATGATATTTCTTACTGGGCTATTTGAGCTCACCCTTTCTTTTGTTCCATTGTTTTTCAACAGGAGATGGGAACGTAGCTGGGTCTAGCCGGGGAATGGAGTGAGAGTCCGAGGGATAGCTGTCGTAGTCTTCACACGTTGTAAAATAGCGTGATAATAATAGTGAAGAGTTAGTTGTGTATTATTATACACTGTATTGTTGTACATTGTACTTCATTGTAATAATTTTGTTGTAGTCTTTTGACGACTCAAGTTTAAGCTGTGTAGGCTCAGATTTGGGGGCGTCACATTTATGCTTGTTGAAAATAGACCTTATTCTACTTTATAACCTAAGGATATTTGGCCCTCACAATTCCTAATTAATTTTTCTCCAAGGTAAGAGATCAAAGGAAGTGTCAAATATTAAATTTTCAAAATCCCAACTAGATGGAGGTTGACAAACTTAGTCCTGCAACTGCATCAAAAGTCAAACAGAGAAAAGTCTGTACATTTCAAGTCAAATTAAACAATCTGGCATTTTTAAATGCCCAAAACCAAAAAAAATGTAGCTTATGATTAAAGCATTAGCATCTTACTAAGTGGGGGATCACAAAGTTAGCATAGTGGAATGCATGATCTTGAAAGCTAGAATTGGAGCTACAACTTGTACTCCCTTTGCCTTTGTTTCAAGACGTTTAAATGTCTATTTTAAATATTTTAAAATTTAAAAAAATATTAAAATATATAGAATAATAAAATATATAATTAATATACTTTTTTTAAAGAATTTATCATATTCATTATTGTATTACTTAAAATTAAATGAATATATGTTGATTTTTGAGTTTGAAATTTTTAAAAATCGCTTTAAAAAATTAATTAGTCTTATATTCTCTCATTTTTATTATATAAGTCGTTTAAAACACAATCACATATATTAAGAAATTTCATTAATACTAATGTTAGGTAATTAATGTTGACTTAAAATTTTATTACTATCTATGCACTAATTAATTACTCATGCTCTTTCTCTCTCTCTCAATTACTCCATCTTTAAGGGTAAAGTAAAAAATAATTAATTTTTTTCTCCTAAATATATGTAAAACCGTCTTATATTTTGAAATGAAAAAAAACTTCTAAAACGACCTATATAATGAAAATAAGAGATAATTTTTTAAGAACATCTCCAACAGTCTCTTCAACCACTTTGAAATATTTAAATAGGTGAGTCACATCAGAAAAATTATCTCCAACAATCTCTTCAACCTTAGTTATCAAATATGCAACCTCACACTCTCTATTCAGAACTGGTAAATTGACTTTACCTATTCAAAACATTTATTTTATTTTGGGAGAATCAAAATCATATGAAAAAAACTAAAAATATTTATTTTGCTTGATGGATTTGATGTACAACTCATTTTAAAATTTAATATCATTTTTTTTATTTATTTTGTCTTAATTAAATTGAAGAGACTGATGAAGCACAAAATATTAAAATAATAAATAATGCTATTCAAATTGCCACGTAGATCAATAAATTTCAATTTGAAGAGATTTTTTTACTATTACTCTCGAAGATGTTGTAACAGTACCATTGAACAAAAACATTAATTATCTATGATACAAAACAGAGCGGCGCAAATCCCAATAATTCAACATCCAACGGTCTCAACTCAATTAAGGCTTCAACATCCGACAATCTCAAATCATTTGAGGTTTCAACATCCAACGGTTTTCAATCTATCTATCATTTTCCCCCCAATTTTCAAATTCAATTCACTCACATTCCCCCCCTCCCACTAAAATTCAAATTGACCACTACACTATAATAATAATAATAATAATAATAATAATAATAATAATCAATATAATAATAGTAATAATAATAATAATAATAAATATATTAATAGTAAAACAAATAATAATAATAATAATGACAACAATAATAATAATAATGATTAATATATTAATAGTAATAATAATAACAATAATAATAATAACAATTAATATATTATTAGTAATAATAATTAAAAATAATTAATATAATAATAGTAATAATCATAATAATAATAATAAATATATTAATAGTAATACAAATAATAATAATTATAATAATAATAATAATAATAATAATAATAAAAATAATAATTAATATATTAATAGTAATAATAATAACAATGACAATAGTAGTAGTAGTAGTAGTAATAATAATAATAATAATAATAATAATAATAATAATAATAATAATAATAATAATAATAATAATAATAATAATAATAATAATATAATAATAATAATAATAATAATAATAATAATAATAATAATAATAATAATAATAATAATGATAATGATAATATTAATAATAATTATTATTATTATAATAATAATAATAATAATAATAATAATAATAATAATAACAATAATAATAATACAGTTTGAAATTTTTGAATCTAGAAATATTAAATACAGTAATTAATTATTATATTAATTGTATCGTGCCACCAGGCACGGGTTATCTCTAGTTATCTTATATTTTATAACGGTACCATTGACCAAAAACATATTAGCGCAAGGCATCAACTTCCCTCGAGGACTCGAGGGAAACAACGCAGAAGCTTAGTATGCAAAAAGTCAGACTTTATGAAGGCATCATAACTATAATCCTTCCCCAAATCCCACATTTCCCCATGAAAATCTCAGTTCAAATCCTCATTTTAATGAAGTTGTGCAAACTCCAAGTCCCCCAATAGGTTATCCCATCGTTAGTGCACCAAACAAGGATCAAACTAAGACACAAGGAATAGAGCATTTTCGCCATTCTGATCCCCTGCTTGTTTGTAAGTAAACTACAAGAAGAGGATTCGATGATTTGCTCGTGTTGTGAGCAAGAAATATTGGCCTGTTTGGCCTATTGCTGCATCAAATTAAACTGCAACTTTTATATTCATTAATCTTGTTTCGACTTGCCATGTGAGATTCGACATAAATCTCATCCCAAACACCCCCTTGAGCTTCTCCCCTGTTCACCTTACAAAAATGGCAAATTCGCTTGTAATGCTTGTTATCGAAATGGCAAAGGTTTTACATACCATTGCTCAGTTTGCAAGTATGACCTTCATGTTGATTGTGCTTCATTGCCTGAAACTGTTAAACGTGAAGATCATAAACATCCTCTCAGGCTTCTATATACCAGCCCGATTATATATCTGAATATACAACAAGAGGGTGTGACATTTTCCTGTGATGTATGCAAGGAAAATATCCATGATAGCTGTTGGGTGTACTATTGTCAAGAATGTGATTTCAGAACGCATTTGGGCTGTGTAAATTCTGTTCCTAATCATGGAGGAGGAGGAGGAGAATCGAGTGATAATTCTGTTCTTGATGCTCAACTTCAGTTGCAGAGGCTGAAACTGGAAATGCAAAAGGCTCACCTAGAGGCACAATTTTTTGCTGGTGTGGAGCAAAGTATAGCAACCATGGGAAAGATAGGATAAGATTCAGTCTTTTGTTCATCTTTTGGTTGGAAAATGTCTGTGCTCTATGTAGGGTTGGGTTTGTGTTTTGCTTGCCTTATGGTTTGTGTCTTGATTTCGATCCGGCTCGGCATATAGATCACTAGACAGAGTCAATTATATGGCAACTCGGCATGTATAGCAAGGCACATTGAATTTAGTGCATATAACTTATTTAACAGGCCCAAAGTTTAACATATAATTGGCAATGAGAAGAGTTGGCCCTGATCATTATATACTAGATATATTTTCTCAAAGTATTCAATATGCAACAAGATATATATAGTTATATTTATTGTGTTTATCCACTTGGACGCATGGTTAACCTCTTACTTACTCTGTTAAGTAACACCAGAGTCATTAATTCCTATTCCATCCTTGAATAACAAATATTAAAATTTTAATTCCTCCCATGTTCACTCTCCCCCTAACTCACAAACACTAGAAAATAAAATATATATCTCACTCCCCTTCCATCTCTCCACTAGTATTTTAACTTTCTTGTTACAATATGGTATTTTCGGTCGGGGTGACCCTTTTGGTTCATGCCCAAAGACCCCTCTGAAGATCCAGACTCCATTATGACATACACTAGTTAGGGGATAAGGCATCGTCTACTCATATAGAGCCAAACATCCCTATTACGAATACCCAAGAAAGTTTTGGACATTGGACCAACATGACACTACATCCTAAGTCATCAATCCACAGCTCCGGAACCACAGCCCTAGATTGCCAACCAGCCAAATAGCTAAACATGAAAAAGACGAAAAACAAAGAACATGCTTCCAAAATAATAAACAGCCAAGGGGTAGGAAAAAAAAACCTGTGAAGCCATTGCTAGCAAAATATTTTATAAAGAAAAAATGAAGTACGTAAACAACCACTCAATTTATTTAAATGAATTGTCACCTTTTTCTCATAAACATTTGCATGCACTAATGTAAGAGGACAAACACATTAGGAACTCAGAAATCATATGTGATATAGATGTTGAAGACCATCAACAAGATGTTGCAGTTGAATCCACTAAAGGATTTATCCATTATATGTACTAAAACCCAAACTCAACTTTAGAATGTACTTTTACTATATAGTATACATGTACTATTTTATAACTCCAAACTTTACATATTTCTCATCAATATATCTGTAGTTTAATATGGAAGCTACTATGTTGATGCAAAATATAAAAGTTTAACTTGCAGAATATTTATCCACAAAGCATTTTGGAGATGCAATCACTCCTTATTGCTGGAAGATTTGTCCTTCTTTGGTCCGCCAAGGATACGAGAAATTTGCAGACCTCTGCTAAATGCCTGGTTGAAGAGCATACGTGTTTGAAATTCTGAAACGAATGGGAACCAAGCCAAGAACGCGACAGGAGTGAATAGAAGCAAGCCCATAATTATTTCATAGGCACGTGCAAGCGTACGAATGGATCCCCAGATTCCAATTTTTTCAACAAGAGGCTTCAGAGCTTGTGCAATCTAAAAAAAATAAAAAATAAAAATTAATAATAATAATAAGTAAAAACAAATGGGGCAGAGAGAGAGAAATGACAGATGATGAAAAATTGAGAACCACCATAAAAATGTGTTAAAATGCGTAAAAAAAATAAAGACAGAAGTTCTACTTGTGAAGATATCAAATTAGTAGAACTAAATATGAAAAGCTGAAATAGAGAGGAAATGTCACCAATAAAAGGAAGCACTCACCATAAGCAATCCCCAGCCAGTTGGCATAAATGCGAGAATGCATACTATGATGTCACGAAATTGCATATCGACTACTGCTATTAAAGTAATCAGAACAGAAATGAATGCGATGAAGATAAGACCGTTGATCATTCGAAACACAAGCTGAAAATTAGCACTAAATCTTCGTCTTCCAACAGATACAGCCTGCAAAAATGAAACAATGCATGTAACACCAATGGGAAAAATAACATGAAAAGAACGAAGAAGAGAAACAGTCTACATTTTTAACTAGTATATAGTATATACCATCTTGATCCCAACAAACAAACTAAACTAGTATTTCATAAAAAAAAAAAGTTAGGGAACAATGTGCCTATCTACATTGAATCTCCCATTACTGGTTTGGGGAGTCCGGTCTCTCAAAAACTTCCTCAGACATGAAAAAACTCGCTGCTATATACAAGCTAGGAAAGTGAAAAATGCAACTCGCTGCTATATACAAGCTAGGAAAGTGAAAAATGCAACTCACCTTCATCATAGACAATACTAGAAAGATCACAAACCATGATATTCCATAAACCTGCCAATTTATAAAAATTAATGTTAGAGCCAGCTTCGTGATTATATAAATTTTTCAGTTCATATCAAACAAAATGCAAGAAGGCTAGTACCAGGAAACTTTTGGTGTGTTTTGAAAAGGTCAGGTGATATACAAGTCCAAACTGATAGATAAAGAAGCGCAATGACAGCAGAATCTCTACAATGATGCCACGTTTCCCTGAATAATGAAGATGATTTTGTTCCTTCTCCCACCATGATTCCCAACTTTTCTCAGGTGACACACTTATCCCTCCACGGTTAAATATCCACTTCTTCCAGTCAGTCCAGTCGTCAACTATTTTTTGCCACTCAAACCCTGATGGATTGAAGAGGAAAGGAGCAAAGAGCCATGTTCCTACCATGATCCATACTGATATAGTAATCAATAGATATGGAAGAACACCTTTATATGCTCGACCAAATATATGATATATAAGAAGTAAGATCATAAGTTCAATTCCCTTGACAAAATGACTACGAGAGTACAGCCTGTAGTTGTCAGCAAACTTGGCATGGAACACAACAAAGCCACGACCTGTGCCTCTGTATTGTGCACCCCCATGAAGCAAGGTTCTACCATAATAATGGGTCTTCGTTCCAAGTGAAAACGTAAAAAATACAGGTGCCAACTGTAGTTGCATAAGAACAAAATCAGTAAATGCCTTTCTAAATCCTCTTTCAAGACCCATTTCCATCATCATAGGCAATGCCATTAAAAATCCAATTTGCACAAAAGACTGCGAAGCAAGAGCTACTTGTAGAGGTTTATTGTCTCGAATCGCTGGATCTTTACTCATTGCTTGCTCAAGTCCACTGAGAACAAGATAAAGGCGGCCATAGAGAAATACATAAACTATAAGCACAGTTATCTGCCAAAACAGAACACCGTGATTCAGAAATTTATAAGAGACCATAAAGAATAAATTTGAAGAGATGGTGTTTCATATCATACCAAAGTACTGAAATAAAATCCTATAGTTGTGAAATAACATGACAGCATGCGGAAGAAATCAAAGCGGTGTCCCAGCCTGTAGACATCACGACTCATCGTCTGCTCCCCATTTCCATTTGCTATCTTTGCCTCAAATAGGGAAATCTGGTTCAGTCCCACGTCCCTCCCTTTACCAACTTGTATATATTCATGATGAGTAACATTGCCTCCACGTAGTGTAGAATTGAAACCTAAATGGTGCACACCAAGTAAATATGAAAAGTGCATGCAATGCTAAAATCGTATGTTTATATTAGATTAGAAACAAGAAAAATTCTACAGCAACGGAAATGCCTGCAAATATGTCCTCGCTTAGATTGATGATTGTGGAAGCTTTACTGATACCCCCTCTGGTAAGGTGAAACAGTCTATCAAACACATCTGGATGCCCATAGTGGAACCGAACTCTGAATGAGCAGAACATAGAAAGTTGTGTAGCAAAGTTTAATTAGTTACATGATCTAGAAAATTACACTCAATAGACGAAAAGCATTACAACCGAAGAAATACTGCTTCACATCATGTGTAGATAGTTTAGAGGAAATGGAGCAGTTGACTCATAAGACGGACAGATGCCCCGCAATCAGGTGGAATCTAGAGAGAGGACAGTGGACAAAGTACTGCCTTCACAGCTTATTAATTTTTAAAGCATTCAACCCCAAAACCATATGGCAATTCATGGAGAGGCTCATAACTTAAGATTACAAGCTTTGGCACAAGTTTTCTGGACTAACAATTTGTATGGTAGGGGAAAGCTGAAACACTTTGCACATGAAAATATAGTCGCCACTTTTGCTATAACCATGTCCATGTTGGAATGCTAAACATGCTTTAATATTAAAACTTACTTCAAAGGGTTAGCCAACAATCTCTGCCCAATTGTTACGAAACTTGTCTCCTGATTTGACATGAACCATGCAAGAGAAGAAACACTGCACAAAATTAACCGACAAAAGCAGAAAAGGGTCATGATTGTGAATAACATATATAAAAAAATGTACACATTATGTTCAGGCATTTATACACAGTTAAAACAAGTCCTAATTCAAAATAGTGTGGCAACTATGAGATAATCGACATAAGTAAGAGCAATTTAAGTACCTTCCGGTGAATATATGCTCCCTGAGTCCCAGTATTGTTGGATATCTTACGCCATGCATTTTACGAAATTCTTGAAGTAAGTTCCTCATTTTAAATGCTTCTTCCATGTAGTTATCCTAATGATTGGACACCCAATGAGTTTAGTGAGCTAATAGATTGAGATTGCCTGAGTAAGCACACTTATTAGGTACCTGGTTCATATCTATAGTTTGCAAACCTTCCCCTCGTGTAAATATTATCGCATGATTTTGATTTTCTGGTTTTCCCTCACCCAACATAGCAGGCCCTGGAAGTTTTATTCGATAAATAACCTGAAGAATGCAATTTTGAACAATCAATTATTAACCCTTGATACTCTGTCCAAAAAGAAAGGACAAAACAATGGCCAGAATACATCAATTTAAGTTTCAGTCGAAAAATAACTGATATAGTGAAATTCTCAGAAATCTAAAGCAACAGAAGGAAAAACAAAACTGGAAGGTGCAGACATAGATGTATCCAGCTGTATGGCCATCTTTTCAAGCTTAAAATCAGAACATAACAATAATGATTTTTTATGTTTATGCACTATAAAATTGATATTAGCATCTTTGACGCGCCATTACAAACAATAAGCAAGGTCCTGATCTCAATTTCCAGAAAGCCAATAATGATGCATTATCCCTGCTCCCTCTATTACAGGTTCATTCAAACTAATTCTTACATAAAATGCAAAGCTGAGGAAGTTTTATGCTGGAACAAGTGATTCATCAAGTTCTTATATTCATATAGTCAGCACTTCTAGATTGTTCGATCAAATGTCTGCAATATTTTAAGAATTACCTGGTCCAAATTTTGTACTGGCTCAGTGGAATCAACCGACTTTGGTACAGCTTTCACAAGAGCTGAATAATAGACCTTTTCAACCATCTTTTTTGATTGGGCTTTGTTAGTTTCTTCAACCTCATCAATGTAAGCAACACGAAGTGAAGGATACCTGCCAGAAGATAGTAAGTCAACCCCAGTACCAGCTGCAACAACCACAACATAAATGGAACAAGTAGACTTCTGGAGATGTACGTAGTCATGAGCCTCAAAATGTCTTGTGCACGAGGATCACCAGATCTCTTTTGAATGCCATATTGCTGGCATGACACCACATAGGTAAATTTCATATCTGCTACAGCTTGACATTGGGCCAATAATGACCTTTCATTCCTCAAATGTTCCTCGGTATTAGATTCAGCAGCCTTATAGCCCTTCATTAACTCTGCACGGAGGTGGCAACCAAGACAAGAATTATAGTTTGGGTTACAAACATAACAAAATTGCAATTAGGCTTTCTGTAAGTACCGTCATCTTTTGCCATGTCAAGGAAAGCCTGAAGTTCCAAAGCTTGCCGATAGTACATCATACCTCGAACTAAATTGTTCACAAAGGAGAAAATATACAATAGAAATTTATATTAACTGAAAGTATAATAATGACATTAATAATATTTATGTAATACAATACTTGTACCAGTTTTAGTCAGTGTTTGGCCTCTATATGATGCCCAAAGGCGAAGTTCTTCTTCCGTCTCTATATTTCCTTTAAGTTCTTCACTGTTACGACCAACCCGTTCAAGAAAGTTGGTCCATTCATCTGTATATAGGTTCATTCAATAAAAAGAAACTGCAATTCAATGCTCAAACCAGTGTGATTATCCCTTCATATTACTTTGAGTGACATGGTTTAGGGTAGAACCATTTGTGTTGCACGGAATTTAAAATGTGCCAATGGCACATTTAAATATGAAAAGTACAATATTCTCTTCTAAAAATCAAGTTTTAAATGCTAAAATATAATTAAGATAAAAGGTATATTATAAATATTATCTCGAGATGTGTTTTTTAAATGTTTTATAATCCAACGTCAAAATCACGATTTTCAGGATGACACTCAACTTAGGATATGGGGAGTACTTTAAAAGGCAAATAACAAACTGACCCGGAAAAATTTTTTGCAAGTAGAAAAGGATAGAAACACCATCTTCATTTGTCATTTCCAGGCCATTAATGGAGAAAAGAACTTCCTCGTTATAGTAAGGAGTCAAGACACTACAAAAGAAATAAATATGTTAAAAGTGGCATACAATGCAAATGAGATTTGATGTAAGCTAAAGCCATAAATGGTAGACAACATTCTCCTGACTACGCTGATATGTTATTTTGCATACAAGAATATCTATCTACCAAAGGCCAAGGTGGCCGAGTCCCTTGATTCTTTTCTTGTGAAACAATGTAAACTGCCAAAGCTGGCTGGCTTCAACTAGAACCATGATTTCCATGAAACAGATTCTCCAAGCATCTGTGTGGATCTCCACACAATACCTTAACATGATATTTTAGCTCCAACAAATTCAGGTTCAGCAATCATGCAAAAGATATTTAAATTGAGAGCAAAATTTACCAGAAGGAAAGCATATTGCGAACTTTGGGTGCAGTAGGCATGTCCATAAACAATGAGTTTGAGAAGAAAGAAATGCGCCGTCTAGCTTCTAAATTGGATGGCACATCCATGGCTGACTCCTTCACAGTAAGCAATAGATGGAGCCTCCTTATCTGCAGATAACAAGCTTGGACATATTTAAGTACAAATAAAAGAGGGAAAGATGGTTTTACAAATAATCAATGTTTGCATCTGGTAAAAAAGAAAATAAAACTATATTTTATAGACAGAAAACAGTAGAAAACCACTCATAAGTGTCAAACTCTAGCAAATGCATCACACAGCACTACGTGTTAAGTTATAGGCCTGTTTATTTATTTGTTTCCTTATTGCAAGTTGGATAAGTCAACAATATGTACTTGGGGCGAGTGTGTTAATAGAAAACACATCTTTTCCAAATCTTCTTCACCTCTTCTATCATAGAACCTTATACTTAATTCTACTCTTAGTGTTCTAAGCAAGATTTATGACCTGTTCGGATAGTATTTTCAAACTTGTTTTCTAATTTTATATTTATGAAAGATCTGATTGGATGGCATTTTTTGTTTGCTTGTAGTTGAAATATATCTGGGGGTGGAGGGAAACATTTCAGCAAAAATCATAAAGGTGTTTTCTGCTATTTTTAGAAAGGAATAAGAATTCATGGCTATAAAATGACCACACAGTTGATCAAGTACACTGCAAATAGAGATATTGTTCACTTGCGATGTAAAAGAGTTAGCTCTCTTTACTTCTCGACAATTTTGCTAAAATAAATTTAAATGACTTTTAGAAATGATTATGAAACACATTCAGTTTAAGAATATTTAGAAAATAAGATTTAAAAAGATCAACTACAGAAAACGAAAACATAAAACAGAGTTGTTAATGAAACCGGCCCTCACTTTCTCTTTCCAAGCTTCTGTTTCTTCAGTAACTGGAAACCTAATGGCACCAAAGAACTGGTATTGCTGGTCAAGAGGTTTCATCCCCTCATGTACTCCATATGATCCACCATGGCTTGAATCTACCAAACTATTAATATAAATTCATAAGAAACTTTAGTAACATGTACATTTATTGGACAAGATATTTGCTCCCACATAATTTACCCATGAATTGGATCATCCACCATTATGTCTCTGGTAACCACCTCCAGCATGTTAAGTAAGACGATGACAACCTGATCCTTGTCCTCACTCTTGTTTTTTTTCTATAGAATACAACAATCTAGTCAGAATTCAATACAACTTTTAAACCAACAGCAACTACAATGTGAATCTTAAAAGTCATAGATATTTACCAAATACTCAATAAGCTGAACAAATTGATCGCAGAGGCTAGGGAGAGTACTCATATTCAACCCACTTATCAGATCATCCTGTTGTATATGATGGTCAACTTTGGAGAAAATCTCTTTTATAACTCTGGATATATTTGAACAATAAGTCAATCACAGCATTACTAAAAGCAATGCAACTATTCTGCTACTTCTGACAATTTTCAGATGGTAAATATTTTACTTTTTTTCAGGTTCCCCCATAACCAAAAAGTTGATAATAATTTTGCATGACGCATAGCACTCGCGAACAGCATAGCCCATGTAATTGTCATCATTTAACCTTTTTTTCAGCTCATGATCCCTTCCGTTGCTATCTTTTGCCATATCCAATGCTATCGGAAGCTACAAAATGGACATATGAATGATGAATACATTTGTTTAACAAGTGCATTGGAAGAAAATAAATTAAATGGTGATAAACCTTGCTAGCAAGTAGAAAAGGAGGCCACTGTATAAGATCCAAATCACGATTTGCCCAGTAAGGCATAAGTAAGAGGTTCATTTCCCTGGAAAGCAAAGAAAAAAGAAATACTTGATAGATCAAAATATAAAGTTGCCTCCTGCTTTATCTAAATTTATTTCTTGGAATTAACATCCATGTATACCGATTATTTATCAAATCCTCTTCTCTGAAACTAGTAATTATCTTGTTCCATAACTGAGCAAACCGAGCCGCCTCCTTGTCTTTGTTAGATGGGATCTGAAATAAACAATTCACCAAGTTAAAGAGGCAATTATTTTGGTTCTTAGGGAAGCAGCCAACACAAACAGTCAGTACAATATGGTGTCCAACAACTTTAAACAGTAACCGAACCTCAGGAAAGTTGCGAGATAATGTGGCCTTCAGCCCTTTCTTAGTTCTTTCTTTATTCTCCACTGGAGTCAAGCAGGCATTAAAAGCTCCTGGTAATGTCTCAAACCGGGATCTTAACATCCCTAAAGTTCGAATCTGAAAGCAAAGCAGAAAAAGGTATTAGTATTCCAAGCGCAAATAATCAACAATACACACATCTTAGACTTCAGGTCCAAAAGCCCAAACATTAAGGACATGTCTACATATGAAGCAAGGTGCCACACTTCATTACTTTCCACAAGATTCAGGTAGACACTACTGTGCATATTCAGCCATGTTAAGGTTTTACCAAATATGTGAAACATTTTGCTTTGAAGAATGCTTTTCACTAAAATATATATATTTACTTATATAATTTTTTAATGTAATAATATCAATGAAAAGAAGACTCCCTTGATTAAAAAAGTTAACGCTGGAAACTTTCAATGTTCTCATATTTATTTTCAAAGGAAGAAGTTGCTTGAAAAGGTTTCTTAATAACATTTATTTTGAAAGGGTATTTCATTAATAACATTGAAGAGGTATGTTTCTCTTGGAAACAAATGGTCACAACTCTTTAAATTTTTTAATAAAAGTTGTAACCTTAAAGCAACATGTATCTTGGCTTAAAGACATGTCCCTTGTAAAGAGGTAAGAACAACTTTATGAATAGAGTTCATTCAAGCAATTAAAAAGATTTTTTCACATTGGTTTACATGAATTCGATGAGAATGTTGTTGGAACAGGAAATGTATTATAGGTAACATATTAGATTTTAAACAAAATTCTTGATGATTTTGTCAAAGTGTTGATGCATCGGTAAATTTATACATCGCAAGTTCTTTTTTACTACAAATTAACAGATGTCACACCTAACTAGTAAATGAGTTAATTAAAAGGCAAACAACTAATATTTAAGTCAATCCTGTAAAAGGAGGGTGATGAAAACAAACTAATATAAGAGAGGGTACAAAGCTACACTTACCTCTCCAAGACGACGAAATGCACCATATATACCACCAAATATTGTGGAGAAAATGGCATACCAAATCTGAGTGTCCATGAAATACACCTGTAAGCAATTAAAAATCATTGCTTTAAACACCATTTAAAGAACTAGCTGACAAAAACATAGTAGCACAAATCCACAACAAGGAGAAAAAGAAAACTCACAAGAATAATAGGCGCCCATAGTGAAATCACAACACCAATATTGTTCTTGGCTACAAAGAGGAGATAATAGCATTACAATTGTTTCCTTAACTAGGCTTAAAAGAGATCTGGCAATAATTGATTACCCTGAGGAAAGAACTCGTGCCACTGGTAAGTTCTTACATGATCTTTCATAATTGCCTTTGTTGGACCCACTAGAGGCTTTATCTGCAGTAAGGAAAATAATAAAATGATTGAGTGTTGCATGTGTACAGGGAAACAAAAGATTGACTACGAGACACAAGACTGTTAAGTAACCAACTTGTCTAAAAGCTTAAGTTGTTAGAAAGAGGCCCCAATAATATATATCAAGCCAATATCCTCCTCCCTCATGTGCATGTGGAGAGACAAATGCATCATCAACTATTAATATAAAGGACAAGGTAGAGCTGGAAGGCTTGAACTCAAGACCTTGCACATCATACACACATGGAGCTCTATGATACCATGTTAAATGACAAACTTATCTAAAAGCTTAGCGTTAGAAAGAGGCCCCAACAATGTATATCAAGCCAGCAAAGACAGCTAAACCTTTGCATCCACACAATGATAATTGATTATTTGAAATCAGTGGGACTGGGAGCAGTATTCTTATTACAGTTTTGAGGATGAAGTATGCAAACTAAATTAGTTAGGAGGCTAACAAAATTATTATCAAAATAGTATTTAGAAAAATACTTGATAGTATTTAATTCAATACTATAATTGGAGAAAGAAGAAACTACTTTGAGAAAATACTTGATGGTACTTTCAAAACCTTAAAGAACTAAGACCTAAAATTCTTTAAAGAAATTATAAAAATGAATTCAATGTGAAATGAATTGCATCCAAATGAGAATTTATAGTCCAATTTTTAGGACTCTAAATTCCCTTTTTGAAAAGGTGTCAAACACCCCTATGAAGGGGTAATTAATGTTAGCCAATTGATAGCATCCATTGCTGAATTAATTGTCTAGATATGTGTATTGAAAGTCGCACTCGAACAGGTGCGGTGCCACCAGTTTGTAGGATCTTGAATATTAACTATACATTTCAAACTTTTGCTTGCAAGGATTGACTTGGAACCTCCCATGTGTTTCCTTCCAAACATTACCGCTAAACCATTGATTTCCAAATTCACACATAATATAGTTACTACATATAAATGAAAGCTGAAAAATCTCGAACCTGTAGTAACGTAAATATAGACCTTCCCTCATAACCAGGGTAACAAGTGAATTGACCGATTACGGTTTCCAAATCTATATATTAGAGATTACCATGTTAAGTTACCAGTTGCTATAAAAGTTTATACTATTAGAGATTGGGTCCAAACAATTTATTGTTTAGCAACCACTATCCTGTAAGACTAATGATATTTATCGAATCCATGATAAATGAAATATAGGTTTATTTCTTTGTTGCAACAAAATTGTGAAATGCTAGTATTTAAGATGAAAGATGAATGAGATAATCACCTCCACATAATAACTAAATGCTAACTTTGACATCAGAAGGAGAACCCAAAACGTAGTGTACCTAAAAGGAAAAAAAGATTAAATTAATAAGTACGAACTCTAAACTTTTGATTCAAGCTATGACAGATCAATAATTACAATGCTCTTACTTAAAAAGAGAAAGTGTGCTCTCTTGCATTCCCCTCCCAACATATAGCCGAGGCTGAAACAAATCATTTTAATATAAGAAAAGTGAAATAGAACACTAATTGAAGATTGTAAATCAAAAGACACAAAATTTACAGCTTTAGATTTTTATCACAAATATATAAACCCTTCGTCTCACATTATTTGCAACAATTTTTCGTGTGTACTTAATTCAAGACGTGACACGAAACCATAATTAGATATATAAATTTAAATATTCTATAATACCAAATTGTTATATTTTTAACTATATTATAGATATTATAAAAAAAATAATATTCAAATGTACGTTCAATACGTCTTAAATTCCATGCCACACTAAAAACAAGTGTTGCAAACAATGTCGGACGAGAGAGTATGAAATCTAACATAAGAATTAAGAGCCACAAAAGGCACTAATCGAGATCCCGTTGCTGAGGAGATCGTCCTACATACCTGAGACCACCACATAATGAGCCTGACAATCTTATAGTGCGACTTTTCTAGAGATCGGCGGATAAATGGAAACAAGAATAACAAAGCCGAGAGCATGTTTGGTGACAAGTAAATAAGAACAGCCAAAATGAACAAAGTCTGCGAACTTTGACCATTGCCAAACCAGCTTCGAATGGTTTGTGCAATTCCAGGAGGATTATTCCAACTGTATGCATAAGTTACTGGTAGAACAATCACCCATGTTGCAGCGGAGAGGGCCTTTAAAATGTACCTAAGCTTCACATGCATTGACATACTATGCATTGCTTTCCAATTCATTATAATATCCAGGATAGCTGCAAAAAAAGAAGAGGGGAATTATTAAAACATATGTAGAAGCAGATCTTGTTACGGTGATCAAGAAATGTAAAGTAGTATTTACGAGACTTTAATAAATGTGAATAATCGAGCAATCAAAGCAGTAACAAAACATACTTAGGAACCTCAAAATTGGTAGAACATTTAGGACGCATATCATTATTCAAATTATAAATACATGTTTGACCAAAATAAATCAATACAAGAAGCAAGTACCTAAAGATGCATCAGTACCAAGAGTAAACATGCGCTTGGCAAAAGATGGACACTTTTTCACCCTTAATTTTGAAAAATGAAAATTAAAAGTAAAAAAATACGGAGAGGAAAAAATAAAAAATGACCATGCATCCCCTTTAGTGATTTTTATAAAGTATAAGGTTCAAATATTTTGGTAAAAATACATAAGAGATTTAAATAATAATTGTTAATAAATAAAGAAAAATGCACACTTGAATTTTTTATTTTTTATTTTCATTAATTATTTAATAGTTTATATCAATATCACTTGGAAGGTTGAAGTCCATGAGGACTTTTTTTCTAATCATCTATATGAATATATCACTTGGCTGATTGAGAACTTTGTTTAATTGTTTATAATTGTTCATTTGATTGGGAAAAAAAATCTTGATTCCGGTCCTTACGAACTTGTATTTCATTACTTGAATCATAATGGATAACAAAACAATTTCAAGAAATGAAGCTTTGAATAATACGTTTGTCGTGAATTTTATGTAAATTTGGTGGGAATTTCTATTTTGTAATTCAATCTAGATATTTTCATTTGATTTTTATTCTATATTTAATTTTTTAATATATTACAATAGTTTTAATAAGAAAATATTGCCCACCTAAACAAAATTCTGAGTCTGCCACTGTTCAGTACACTATAAGATAGAAACATATGCTGGGATAATAAGAATCATACGAGTATATGACTAAATTTGATAGTTTAATGAGAATATGTAATATTCATTTACGGTATACGAGCATAGCAAACATTGGATTGGTATTAGAAAACATTCCAACAAAGATTCCTTGACAAATCCAAACACTGGAATGGGAATATTTAATATCATGGATTGTCCATTCCTGATCTCATGTTCCTGTGTGCCCTACGAATCTTCGTGTCATTTATTATGTTTTGTTTTGAAGCTTAGCTAATTCACTATCAAACTACGATGACTTTCTTTAAATAATTTGCTTTTTGCTATTTCAATCTATGTCGAACCACTGGCAAGACCACTTCATAACTAACCCATAATCTCCTAAACTGGGAGAACCCTCTTATAGAAGAGAATATCACAAAGTATGCATTGAATATGAAGTCATCCCTATTTTTCCATACCCAAGTGATACTTTATCTTAAGCATAACCTAAATCCTGATCTTTCGACTAACTAAACAAAACTAAAAATCAGCTATATCAATTGTCTCAAAATCTATGCACAAATCCACAGATATATCCCCAGGTCAGTGGTATTAACACTTTAGCGCAACTGCAATGAATTGATTATTGTGCTTTTTAAGTGCTTTATGTGGCACTCCATAAGTTCATATTTGGAATTTTAGAGTTTCATTATGCTCGAGTGAAGTGTAAAAACAGTAAGTGCCTAGGGGAACCATGGAGATAAGGATACATGCTTCATTAATACCAATATCTTTACAGGTGCACAGCTTTCAGTCAACTGTTTTGAGCATCATTTATAAATTTGGAGAACCAATAGTTGAGTGGTTCATATGTCCTGCAGATACAATCTAAATAGGAGCTAAGCTGAATAGTGAATAAGATAAGAAACGTTCTGGTCCATATTTCAGAAAAATTAAAATGAGTCAAAAAGAAGAGTAGAAACCAAAAGGAATTGTCACTGTTATGAACATAAAAGTGCTGAACAACAAATAAATAATAAAGATGCATGAAAGTATAAGCTTCAACCATAAAAGAAATAATGTCATCTTTACCTTGTGCAAGTTTCAATATTGCAGCTGTTATGAAGATGCTCAGCACTTTCTTGAATCCATCACCCTCAAATATAGAAGTTGGTTCTCCTGATTCGCTCCAAGCCATTATAATCATTGCCTTTTACAATTGATTCCAAATATGACATAATTAGATAATTAAGACAACAGTTAAAGCAATCAATAGAAAAGATATGTAAATAAACCAGACATCATATGTACAAAAACCAAAAAAAAAAAAAGAGGAAATAAAAAAGGAAAAACAGAAAAATAACCTGTAATGACAATATGAAGAAGCTCCACATTCTGTCAAAACTCCTAAAGATATGCAAAAATGAACGTATCTCAACAAAATTAATTTTTGCCTCCCATCGATCCCCAAAAGCCAGTTTGTCCACCTGAAAATCACCAATAATCCTATAAGAAAGAAGTCACGACCATGACAAGAAAGAAAAAAAAAATTGTTCTTGATGTTTATATAATATATAGAAGTGTTGACCTGAAGTTGAGTTTAAACTATCCGTGCTACACTATGTCCAACAGATAGAAACTATGAATTCACTTCTAAATTATGCTGGAAAATTTGTTATTCTTTAAGCCATTAAAAACACTTGTCAAGATAGTGCCCATACTAGTGAATAAAAAATTGTCGATAGAGCCAAGCAAGCAGAATAGTTTTGGTATTGGAAGAAGATTATGAAGCTTAAAGAAGCTGCTAGAAATTTCATTCAGCATAAATTGGTCACTACCAACAAACTTTCTTGTGAGTAGATAATTGGCATCGATTTTGTCCACAAATTACCAAACCTGGTGACATGACTATGTACAACGTTCCTAGTTCTCTGTCTGAAACTGTTGATGATACAGAACTTTCCTTCTTCCTACATCAGATACTCTGACTGAATTGAGACTTCGCCTTCTATATATGTTCATTCGTAGAGCAGCTTCTAGATAAAATTTTCTAATGATAAACTACCTTGATAAATTTAGATAACCAGAAACATCCAAGATGTTTACTAATTCTTCACTGACATGCAAAGACTGGTTGAGAACAAGGCTAAACTTAAAAGATGGGGCAAAATTAACCCAGATACATCTGCGAGGCAACTTTAGTGAGAATAGAACGCTTCTTCTTTCGTTGCCCCTTTCTCCAGCCAGCTTTGAAATTATAGATGCTTGGAAGTTGGATCAGAAAAAGGTTTGACAGAGTGAAGAGATCTTATGATGTTCAAAAATTCAAAAAGAGATCTTCTGTTCCTAGGAGGAAAACATTAGTAGCTTCGGCTGTTCACTCTATCTTGTAGGAACTAAGAAAGAGCTTTAAGAACTTATAAAAATTAACATAGGGGAGTGCTGTTGGCTTTGCAGGAAAGAAAGTTGAGATGATAGCTCAATTGAAAGTCTACTCTAGACCTAACACTGTTGCAACTATGATCACTGGCCATAATGTAAAAACTGGGTTCTATCTTAAATTATGATAGTGCTATCTTATATTCTCAATGTTTGTGTAAAGCTCAGCTGCATCTATGTTTATGTGTATAGTGGTTAGGTTGCTGTTACATTGAGAGGGCATGCCCTGATTGTTTCTGTAATTAAGTTGTCTGATCCATAAAAATCCGACCTAATTTTCAAAAGAAAAAATATACATGTTGATACTTGATAGTGACATATACACTACACGGCATAATGTGTCAATAATCAAATATCCAGGAAAAGTGCATCTTGTGACAACATTGAGAATTACAAAACCACTAAGATTTCATCCTCTCATCAAGTAAGCTCAAAGAAATAGTCATATACTTGGCACCACATTACAAGATCATAAATATTAAATAGTATGACCATCTGTATACTTTTTTTGTGTGTGAGATACGCATAATGACATGGGCATCCATGTAAAATGGTGCAGAAAAAATTGTGGCTTGATAAAGTAACAAAATATAATTTTTCCAATGCAAAAAATTTAACACTCAATTGAATCAAAAGCAAAGAATTGGAAAGCGGGGGAGGAGGGAAATGAATATAAGCTCTAAATATAATTCTTTCTTCACCCCAATTTAAGCTACATTCTTCAGTTGGCACATATTAAGATGGAGTAAATATTCGACAAGACTCTATTTTGCTTCCTGTGATACCTTAAAGTAGTACATTGTATGGATTTGGGTCCACAAATTACAGAACATATTTGAGAAGTATTCAAATATAAGTGTGATATGGTCAAGTTGAATACATAATGCGTTAATATGTGCAATAGGTAACACAAGTTGGGACATCAAAAGATTAAAAAAAACAAATTAAATTGGGATGGGTGGAATACATACAACATTTTTCTCGGCTTGAAGCTGCTTGTTAGGCTGACAAAAGAAATTGGCATCCGCGCGCATTGGCCAACCTAGTCGGAAACAATCAACAGACCTACAAATTTATAACAATTGGTTACTAAACATTTCACAAGTTGAATTTAAAGAAAAGGTTACTTTATGCAACAAAAGAAAGGAAAGATACCAGAAGTATTCATTTAAATCATCATAGTTCCTCCACCGCGAATGTTTTGATTTCTCTTCTCTGCTCCCTCTAGCTTCCTGTGAAGAACCAATAGAATAATTATAAATACATGAACCTAAAGCAGTAGTAAACAACAATAACATCTACTGACTTCAGAATTTAAGAAGAAGCACCTTTGCTATTGTGTTGTAGATTGGAGTTACTATTTTCCTTAAGAAAGCCTCATCGTCCCCACCATAGGCAGGCTTGATATGCTCCCCAGTCAAGGGACTAACGCTTCCAGCCAACATACCGTAAAGTTCAAATGCCATCTAGTAGATAGCATAAATATAGTTTGATTATCTTATGGACACTTGTGGGAATGTGAAGTTCAAAATAACAAAGAAAAATATAAAAGAACAACAAAAAATTTGGACTTTCCCTCTGAAATATACAAAAAAGCTTGGCCGCAAAATTGAATTAAACCCTAAAACCCTCAACCCTAAAATATGAACCAAAAACACACCCTAAACTCTGCCATCAACATCTGTGTTCACCAGAGATCAGCCGCCTCTCCACCGTCTTTGGGCTTCATCGAAATTTGACAAATTTCTGCCTGATAGCTTACTTGTTTGGGTGGATTTGCAGAGATCTAAGAGCGGGAGCAATTTACAGAGATTTCGACAGAGGAAACAATTGCGGGGAATGTGAGAGAGAACAAGAGAGAGAGAGAGATTGAAGAATTAGGCAGAGAGGCAGAAGAAGCGGACTACGCTTCTTAAATCTTAATTTGATGAATAACTAGCACTCCTATAAGTAAGAACATCATGAAAAGAACTTGTTCTTTTCTAGTTTTCTAATCATTATTCAGTAACTATTATGTATACTTAACCTTCTGTCAAATTGATATCAAGTAGACTTGGAATATCATGTTGTATTTTGAATAATGAAAATAAATATAGAGTTGAAAGCCAATTTTTTTCACTAAAAATGGTAATGAAACTCCTGTTTTGCTTTCACATAATACATCATGCCCAACTAAGAACATGGAATAGCAGAAGTCTGTGTGGACTTCTTAGAACATTCTATGTTAGTAGACTAGGTGAAACATGGAATTTTGAAATCGAAACACATCACCACATTTACACATAAATTGAAAGGAAAGAGCAACATTTCAATGCATACGTGATGATAGATGTAGCAAAGGCATTCTGGCATGAATCTCAAGTTTGCAGCTTCCCCCCATATGAGAAGATATAGACCCATGTATAACAATTTTCGTTGCTGCACTTCCTGTTGAATAGTAGGCAACCTGCACGAAAAGAACCAAAAGCTATTCAAAGCACTATGACCAAAATGTGAGAAGATAGTTTAAAATTCAATATGAGAGTATTCCATAAGAGTGGGAATATGTATAATGGAAGAAGAAAGCTTCAAGTAATATTACTGCCACCATGCATTATTCTAGTCACAAGATGCACTAAAAATAATATCTCAAAAACTGAAAATTGACACTCACCAAAGACTACTTTTGCGACCCAAATACTTGCACCACCCTTTGTAGTTTTTGAAAAGTTTCTTCATAACTTCATTAAGCGTTCGGTCATCCAACTGAAAATAAATATTATCTGTGTATAAGATATATTCATAAAAATCAAATTATATGCCACTAAATTTTTGTTTAAGAATAATACGTTAGGCTGCTGATCAGGCTTTGGAAATTGCCGAATATGCACATTTGCCAGCAACAAAATCAAGTGCTCCCTTTGATTTGACACATTATCTTTCTGCATTATCAATAATTTTTAACATGGTATAATCATTAAACATTGAAAAGAAAAAAGAAAAGGGACCAGCAACTGACAAGTTATTTAGCCAAAAAAAAAAAAACTGACAAGTTAGCCACCTGAAAACCAAACATAGCCTGGAGCCAGTCTAGAATATCTTCATCTACTTTCTTCTTGTTGCCCTTGGGCCATGGCAGACCCCTGATGTTACGGAGCGCAACAACAGAAGCTTTTATCTGCAAATTAAATAACAAAGGTGTTAAAATAGCATCCAAACTTGTATCTAGGAAAACCAAGAATACCAATTCAAGCATAAAAAAAATTGAAAAAAAAACACCTCCGCGTATCTCATAATTGCTTGATTTGAACTGTCAGGATCAAGAGGAAGTATATTATAAGGTACATAAATCTCTGTCTTTGCTGCAACCTTAGTGTGAGCTTCCAGAATCTGCATATAAATATATAGACCTAAACTAACATAAAAATATTATATTGCAACGGAACTAAGGACAATACATGAAATTACTTGAGGAAAGAAGGGTGGTTTTTCCTCAAATTTAGTGTAGAACTGATATAGTTCCCATATAAGATTGATTTTAGGAAATTCACAAACAAAAGCTGTCAGTGTTACCTCATCAGCCACTTCAACAGCCTCCGTCTGATTAACAGCCTTCAAAACGTCAAATAGAACAGCAGCAGTTTGAAACACTTTTGTAAGCCGAGCACTGAATTGGAAGAAGAAAGCTTCTCATATCAGATAAAGGCAAGAAGCACAATGCAACTAAGCCTGCACGGTGAAAAAATACAATCACAATGACAATGCAAAAAGATTAGTTACCGATCAGCTATATCAGCGGCATTTTGCAAAGCCTGTATATACTTTCCATAGTATTGTTGATAAAAACTTTGCATTTCACGAGCATCACTTTTTGTTCTTCCTGCTAATGTTATCTCGTTTTCCTGACAGGAGTAGATGTATCTTGTTTATACAATTTTGACAAAATCTTGTTGAACAAATTAAACAAACAGTAGCACCAACTTAGTCAACCACATTTTAAAAGTCATAGTATCATACACAACCCTGTAAAGAATACATAGCATATTTTCTAGCTCAATTTGATATGTTAAACATTGTCTGCAATGAGTTTGGTAACTTTTTCACAAAAATGAAGTGCTTGGGAAAATGAGAAATCCATAATATGAATTTTTTTCATTTTATCTGGAATTTTTTATATTAAACCAATTTCCAGTGAACTTTCTTGCATATAAGTTAGCTGAACTAAGGAAATTCTGAAATATCACACTTTAGAGCTGATTTGATACAGATGAAATTCTGGACTATGAACATTATTAAGAACTGATACAACCGTGAGTGGCCGCTAAATGGCTGCTTAAATGGAGAAGATTCGTATTAGATGGTACAGAGAAAAATAGTGCTAAAAATTGGTTGAGTGTGGACCACTGGATCATGGAGTCGTTGCTATGATATCTCCTACTACATCATTGTGCGTCAGTTTTAGGAGATCCTACTGGCAACTGCAAGTAGCAGTAATAATATTGGGAGACATTAAAGTGGCCAAATTCCTATCATCAAGCATACATAAGGAGAGATAACCAATTAGTGGCCTTATCTTCTTGACCTCCTCAATCTACCCTCTATAGTATATTAGTATACAAAACCAACTACCCCCTTATAGTATAAACAACCACCAAAGAACTCGCAACTATTTTTTTCTTCTATTTGTATCTTTAGTTATATATAATCTTCTAGGTGTCTCCACATCAAAAAAACACCCACTGAAATCCCACACAAATCATATCATGCATATTCATGGAGCAGATTGAAGCTTATGTAGCCATTAAGTACCAATTAATGATGTCAACTGAATATATCTTACAGAAAGAAGAACCTCTTCGTCTCATATTTAATTGTATCATCCCAGTAACAAACAATCAAATGATCAACAGTGCCAACGTCAGCATGTAAAAGTATCTACAGCTTGATCTAGAATGAATTAAGAAATTAAAAAGTCTCAAGCCATAGAGTAAGGTCAACCAATTGTTTTGTGAGATATTAAATCAATCTTAGAATAATCATACTTAATAAACAACAGTATGTGCTTTCAAATTTTCCCTAACTATAAAGTAATCTCAACTCTTGGCTTGCATAATCTAGCATGCCAACTCAAATTACATGCCTCAAGATTATTTGGCAAGAAGTTAAATCTAGCTCGCCAATTTTTATTCATAGGAATTGTTTTAAAGGATAAAAATTGCAAACAGAAAAAGAAAAATAAATATAAGAACATCAGGTGCAGCAAGACATAACATTGCATACCCTTTCTAGGCGTTGTAGAAGGGCAGTCTTAAACTGGCGAACTCCACGTCCACTTGATGTTGGATCTAGTCCGTGAGCTTTCTCAAAGGCATAGAACCGGCCTGATCTCAGCTCCAATGCATCAAAACATATTGAAAATTAGATGTGCACTAAAATTTTAAAACAAGTTTGCATATTTTAGGGGCTTTTTGGGATGCTGTATAGTATATAGTACAATAGATACTTTAGGGTAACTCAGATATTAAAGAAAGCACTTGCAATTTGAAAACCATAAGTCGGGTGCCATACCAAAAGAGGCAAAGGAAAGCATAAGTCGGACGCATTCAAATAATCTCTCCTAATAGATGATGTACAGCCCAAGTTAACTTCCAAATTAATGACTATAACTGAGCCAATATTCAAATACTTCATTTCATATAGTCCACATCTCATCATGGCCCTGATTGGAATTGTTGTCCTGAAATGAATAATTCTCATGAACTGATGGCCTTTAATAATCTCTATGCTCAACTTTTAAATGATGCATTTTAGTTCAATATTAGTTATTGGAGGAAGCATGCTCTAACTACTTCCAGCTTAATAAATTAGAGAAGGAAGTTGGCTTGCAAAGGTATAAGTAATTAGTCCATAGGGCCCATTGTCACGGCCTTAGAGATTCCTAAGCCCAACCGTGCGGCCTTAGACAACTATCACCCTTTTGTAGTTGCTAAGTAAGCCTTACGCCAAGTGAACACCAAGAGAACTTGAGAAGAAACTTTAAGAAGGAGCAAGAGAACTCTTTGAAAGTAAGAAAGCTTTTATTACACAAGAGAGCTTTACAAGATTGCTTGGAGAATGCTTTTCCTTGGATGCTGAACAAATGAGACCATCCTCCTATTTATAGGCCTCCACCTCCTTAAGGGAAGGTTCTAGAAATTAATATTATATTCCTAGTCCTAGAAAGATATAGATAGAATATTCTAGATATGTACAAGTTCTACACCTTTCTACCAAAGTCTAGAAGATTCTAGGAAAGTATAGAATATTCTAGAGGTTTCCCATGCAGAGCTCTAATGTACTGCAATAAATAATTAATCTGCATCTGTGTTGGGAGGAACCTCGGACAAAATTATGCGGGGCGTGACACCATGCCCTTCAACCTATTTGGTAAAGTTCTCTTATTCTATCGTAGATCCCGCTATTAGTTCATAGGTGAACGCTTTTCTTCTTAAATAGGGATTCTATATCCAATTCGAGCCTTAATACGAAACCTTCCTCTGACTTTGTAGGACTGTTTATGCAGCTCACCGTGTTCTGATGAATGAAACCTACCGAACAATAGAAAATGAAAAGGATAAAAGAAAGAATTATATAAATTTTGCCAAGAGCACCAAGCACACCTTTCGGTACAACAAACACAACCTCTTAAGTAAGACAGCAAATTAGATTCCATTGATATTGCACTTGATTACTACATAAAATTATGTACCAGTGAAAAAATACCACATGCAAATGAGCTCCCACAATAAAACTAATTGTGCTCTATGAAATTAGAGGTACACATAACTATAGAAGTGTGAGTGGGACTTACAGAGGTAAGCAACCCTGGGGTTGGAAGGTTCAACTTCATTAGCCACACGAAGAATGGGCGCAATTTCAACCAGAGATGATGGCACCACTTCACTATCCATCATAGTTTCCCCTAAATTACCAGCAGTCTGTGTCCGCTGAAGTGGCCGCCTCAGCGGCAGCTGATCGGACCCCCTTCTGCTGTAAGCCATGTTTCCTTTTAAACCCTTTTACTACACAACTAAACCTCCCTTTATGTTACCTGTTGAAACCCATCAAATTCACAATAAACACAAATCATTGCAAGAAAATTTCAACTTTTTCTATGAACAAAATCCTCAACCTAACTTAACCACACAAAAATCCTGGGTTTATTTTTTGAGAAAAAGGAAGGATTGTAACCAAGAGCATACTAGTTCCAAATTAAGCTTTCTTCTCAGAAATAATACAGAAAAATGGAACCTTCCTCTACTTTACCTGTTGAAACACTTCAAATTCAAAATAAACCCAAATCATTTCAAGACCCTTTTCAACTTATTTTCATGACAAAACTCCTCAACTTCACTCAACCACAAAAATCTTCAGTTTGGTATTTGAGAAAAAGGGAAGAACTGAAATTAAGACCATAATCTTTCTACTAGCTCCAAATTAAGTTCCCTTCTAGTTTACAAGTTGAAACACTTCAAAATCACAAAAACCCCAAAACATGGCAAGAAAATTTTAGCATTTTTCATGAGAAAACCCCCAAACTTTATTCAACACAAAATCCCAAGTTTTTTATCTGAGAAATAAGAGGCACTGTAATTAAGACCATAAACTTACTTCAGATTTCAAATTAAGTTTATCTTTTTTCAGCAACAAAAAAAAAAAAAGAAATAGAAAGAATCCTTCTGAACCCATTTACGCATACGAATATAGACCGAGTAACTGGTCTTACCATTTGATGATTGGACAATCAGACGTTCAGTCAAACAGAGACCTTCATAATACAGAACTTCTGCAAGTATATATAATATAATAGACGTATAGATATAGACAAACTAGAAGACACCCTCACAGACTGTATATAATAACAGTAATAAATATATGTTAGGTAGATATTTCCATGTATATATGTGTGTGAGAGAGAAGAGATAGAAAGTGAGAATACGGAAGGTGCTGCGGTACTTGTGTGTTAGAGAGAGATCTCTACCCAACTGACATGAAAAGGAGACTGGAAGGCGGGCAAAAAACTGTCCACATTGTAAAAAAATAAAGAAAAAAATACCATCGAAAAGATTATTAGGACTTTTGAGATTTTTGAAAATCATATGATATCTCTATTATAACGTTTCGCTCACGTCAAATTAATATAATAATCTTAGAACATTATAAGGTATATTTATTTTTTTTGATTGGTTTGGATTATATGTATTTATCTACTACATGTGTAATATTATTTTTATTTTAAAATTTAAAATATATTTTAATTTTTTTAAATTAATTTATAAAATATTAAAATTTAAAACTGACACGAAATTATTAAGTTTTAGTACAAATAAATATAACAATAGTAAACTAACTATATAATACTACTAATTATTATATTTGTTATTTTAAAACTGGAACGAAATTTTATCAATTTTGAGTTTTAAAATTTTACGAATTGATTTTAAAAAATTAAAATATATCTTTAATTTCAAACAAATACTGTAAAATTACATCAATTTAAATGTCTTTCCTTACCCTCAACTTATTAAGTACATTAAGTAATAATTCATAAAATATAAAATAATTATAATTATAACCGATTAATTAATTACATACACTCTATATTTAGTAAATTATTCATAATTTTAAACTAAATATGAACCAAATAAATATGTTATAATAATTTATTATTATATTAGAACTCTATTATCAATACTAATCAATAATAATATATATTAAAACAAGAGGCGGTCCCAAATTTAATTATTTTGAGTCAATTTTGTTATAATAACGTAAAAAACGGTCTCAAAATTAATTATTCCGAGTTAATTTCATTGGTCATAAGTCTATTAATCGAGTTTGACTTCCTTCTCAAACTCTTCTTCTCCCATAAAATTATTTTGAGTTAACTTCATTGGCCATGAGTCAGTTAATTGAGTTTGGCATCCATCCCAAATTCTTATTCTCTTATAAAGCTATTTTTTCAAAGAGTCATTCACAAACTATTATTCTCCTAATAAATTAGATATTTATAAATCAATAAAATTATACTTATAATATATAATAATATGCATATCTATCACGTATCTATAATATTGTAATATTTATACATTATATATATATATATAGAGAGAGAGAGAGAGAGAGAAAAGAGAGTATTTGCAATAATGTTTTTTAAAATATTTTAATAAAATTAGAACATCGAAGGAAATAAATAATTTAATTTATAATAAAAATATTAAATTGTAGTATTGCACCATATAAAAATAATAACAACAAATGATGATCAATATTTAAATTAAGTAAATAAATAATATTTATAAAATAAATTATAATATTTATAAAAAAAAAATCTTTTACACTAGCTCGTGTCTTACACAGGCCATCAAACTTGTATATATAATAACATAAGTCATTCTTTACCAAATTCTTTTTCTCCCAAAAAACTCTTTACTCTTGTTTTTTCAAAAAACTCTTATTTCGAGAAATCATTAAGTTGCATAAATATTACTCTCTCCGTCCCAGGATAAAAGTCAAATGTCAATTACTATTTCACTAATAAAATATTTAAAAGGCTCATCTCCGCTCAAGTTATACCATTAATATTGAAATAAGTGTATAGATAGATATATGCAAATGTGTATTATTAATTGTGGGACGGCCACCGAAATGTCAATTGGTTTTCGATTTCTACCAACAGAAAACTCTTATTTTGAATAGTCATTCATTCACAAACTCTTATTCTCCTAAAAAAATATTATTTCAAGAAGTCTCTCCCAGCTCAAGCTATACCATATATATATATATATATATATATATATAGATATATGCAAATGGGTATTTTTACTAATTGTAGGACGGTCAGCGAAATGCCAATTAGCTTTCAGTTTCTACCGAGGAAGGAGATTTGATTAGTGTTTTAGAGACCCCTCTCAGCTCAAGCTATTCAACAGAGTAGGTAGTCACCGTACAATATATATATATATATATATATATATATATGGTATGACTTTGTTATATGATATTAGATTACATATATTATATCTTTTAGATATTAGATTGAAATTATTATTTTATTAAATAATGCGAGCGCTGATTCATAATTTAATTTTTTGAATCAATTTCATTAGTCACGTGCCAATTGTAGTAGAATATACTAAATCAAATTATTAAATATTTATAAAAAAAAAAGTTATACAAACTAATCCGTACCTCGCGCGGGCTTATCAAACTTGTATTATATAAAATAAATTAACATGTTTTCTAACAATTATGTAAATAAAAATCAGGTCTATTAATTCCTTTATTTAGCCTTCCTATCGAATTTTGCAACCCATTCTCACACGGGGTAATTTGGTCTTTTTGAATTAATTGCCGACAAAGGCTTATCTTACGATCCTATCTTTCATACCGGAGAAAAAGTAGCCAAAAAGTCCCACTTGTTCGAACAAAGTAGTTAACAAAAAAGTGTTAGGGTTTTCGGGTTAATGATTACTTGATAATATTAACCCCCTCCATCGTATGGTACACCTGTTTATTTTTCTCTTTTCTTTAGTAGTTCATAGGTGGTGGGTGGCTTTATCATTAATTTTACTATTGGCCAAAACTCAGTTTTTTTTTACATTAATTTTAAGAATATTTTTATTATTTGTCACTTGATGGGATACCACCAAATTAGAGAGCTTGTGTACTTTACACTACAAACAAGTTTCCTTCAAGTGAAAGCAAAGGGAAAAAAAAACATTAAGTAATGGAATAGGTTCATTTTTATATTATAAAACTACAAGCTTTCTAATACGAATTAACTTTTAAAATAATTTTATTTAATTATTAATAATGGTAGTACTTATCTTGAATGCAATAACTTCAAAAGCAAGAAAAAAGATGTAGTTACCTGAATTTAAAAATGTGAATGATTTTATTTTTATTTTTATTTAATATATAATATTAAAACTGTGGATATATATACTGATGAAGTTGAAAGGTGTTATCTTTTTTAATTTTTACTGCCCAATAAGAAAAGGAATAGAAAAAAAAAGAATTTGATATTAAAAGAGAAAGTGAATAAAATACAAAATGGAATATTATTGAATGAATACATTAATGTTACTCGGATTAAACTTATTGGAGTCGATTCGACCAATTGAGTTAACTCAACTCAATTAAAAATTAAATCCCCTCTTGGCTTGTTATATATACGCATTGATGAGTATACAAGGGTTTTAAATTTTACAAATTAATTAGAATAGAAAAACAACTCGTTTTATGGGAATGATGGAGTACTATAGACATTTAATGTATATACAGTTTATTTATTTATTTTGCAGTTTCTCACTTTTAGCACCCAAAAAGAAACCCTATAATTTGATTTTTTATGCATGCTAATTGAATAAGGCATGTAAGACTACAACCAACCGGCATAAGTAGACCTGGTAAAATTAGTCCAAACCCATAGGTTTGGCCGATAAGGGTGGATCTATGAAGGGGCAGGGGTCAATTGACCCCATTGAACTTTTAGGTGACCTATACGTGACCTCTTGCTTAAATAATTTGTCTTGACATATACAATGAGTAGCTTAGTTGCTTAAATATTTTATCTCATATTTAATAGAAAATTAGACACAAGAGGCGATAGCTCGTAAAAAGTCCTCCTTAAAACACGGGCTTGCATCCTCTATTAATTAATATTAATCATCATCTTTCATATTTGAAATTAATCAAACTGACTATTTTATAAATATTATCTTTTCATTCCAAATTACATGATTAATTTTAAAATTTTAAATTTAGAATTAGTGTAAAATGATGTGATTTTAGAGTATGCAATTATAGAAAAATAAATATTACTCAACATTAATAAGATTTTATTAAAAATTGTGAAAAAATAAATCTTATAGTTATGAGTACTTTTTAGATAGATTAAAATATTCGTCATTATATTGACTATAATTAAATAAATTTATGTCAACTTTAAGTTTGAATATCTTAATAAAATTGATTTTAAAATAATCGTATATTTTAAAACGAAAGGAGTACTGATTATAAAAATGATTATTTTTTAAAAAAATAATAAAATATGATGGTCAAGTCCAAAATTATATAGTGGATATGAGAAACGATCCCAATTTTTTAAGAATTAAAGGAATTGACTCAAACATTGGTTAAGAAAAAGAAAAATGATGTGTATCCTCAAGTTTATTTGTGGCTGAAGTTGGCTTTACTTTTGTCCGTTGTTACTGTAAATGTTGAAATAATATTTTCAGTCATGAATATCGTGAAAAATGAACTCTTTAACCAACTGGGAGATGAATGGATTAATGATTGTTTAGTAACTTACATTGAGCGTGATATTTTTATAATTATTAAAAATGAGGTTATCATGCAACAATTTCAAGTAATAAAAACTCAAAAAAATGTTATTGTAAATAATATATAAGGATTATTTGACTATTTAGTAAGGGATTTTTTTATTCAAATTTGACCTCATTGAACTTCAGGACTGAATCCGACCCTGCTGGCCGGTCCAGTCCTCTAGCAAAAAATTAAGTTTTGGGTCTTAATTTTTTAACCTATTAAAAACTTGGGTCATTTTGGTTCCGTCCAATTTTGACCAAGCCTGCAGGTGGCATAGCCCGACCCGCAAATTAATTTTTATTTTTTTTAATAAATTCAATTTTATAAAAAATTAGAATCATTAAAAGTACACTTGGGCACAATATTGCCTAATACTAGTATACAACTACGTTGATGAAGAATAAGTATAAACAATTATTATTTGTGCTGTGTTACTTCGGATATTGCAAATATTGCAAATACAATAGTAAATATCGAATATGTTCTTTAACCATTTGGTAAATTTTCTTAGGAATATACTCCACAAGTCACATCAGACTTTCTTACACTTGGAGTCCGACTTGTCACTTGGAATGTCTTCGTAAAAGAATTGTATACATAATATTTAAATATAAAATTTAATATTATATTTATTTTAATTATTAAAAAATAGAATATGACACGAATTTTAATGTCATACTTTAATTTTTAATGATTAAAATGAATGTAATATTTAGATGTTATATATTTATTTTTAAAATTATGCTTGCTCTACGCCATTAAATGTCTTTTTCTGATGACAAAAACTACACTCATTACTTACAACACGAGATTTCGGCTTTCTTGTAACTTCTACAAGATGAACGGACGGAGCAGCCACTAGAGGGGACTAAATTGAAGGAATAGAAAAGACAAATGGTAAAAAAGTGGAGTTGTCACTAACAACTTGAAAGCTCGTCGAAGTTCACGAATTGCACCATCAACCGTAGAAAGACGATTTAAATGAAGAATATCACCTGGAAGAGGACATGCCACAGATCATAGCAGAGGACATGGTGGGGATCATTTTCAAAATCCGAGGAGAATATGAAAGTAGCCATTTCTGGAGAATAATTTAAGGATCTATATAATTTTTTATTAATGTATGATGATCATAAGTAAATGGATTAAAGTTGTTTTGAGATTTGTTATCATATATTATTTCAATTGATCTAAAAATGCAACAGCTTTTTTAGTTTTTATTTTCATATATTTAGTCATTAATTATGACAAACAAATATAAATAATCAAACACAATCACAATAATACAAGCAACCAAATCTTTGTGTGTATTAATTATTTTGTTGTTTGTGACTGCAAGTGTGGGACAAAAAAAATACATTTCTTTTACAATTTTCTTGTGTGGGAAGTGGGTTAGTACTTCCATATCCAATTTTCAGAGTTTTCATATTTTATATCCCTAATCTCTTATATATATTAAAATACAGTACACTTTAACTACAGTCTGTTATGTGTCACGCTCACATCAACTCAACTTCTCACCATCATTTATTGTCAATTACCATCACGACTAGAGCAACCATTAATTACTCTTGCATTTTCATTTTCCTTACAACTGAATAATTATTCAATATTTTAATTTTTAATTAAAATATTGTAAATGTTAAATACGACTCTCACACAATATTATGGTATTTTTTTTCGAGTAAAAAATATTATTTCCTTTTTTTATATCCTAAGATAAATGCAAATCCAAATTGATTTTATAACGCATAATTTGACCAATCCCAAATTAAAATTATCCCAAATTCATTTCTAAACACGTTTTAATCTGAGATTATCCGATACTTTTGTTTTGAATATTACCACATAAAAATAAGAAATAATCCATGAAAAAAAATAATATTATATTTTTTTATATCCCAACTCCCAATATTAATGCAAATCCAGATTGATTTTATAAGGCATAATTTAACCAATTTCAAATTAAAATTATCCCAAATTTATTGATCTAAACACGTTTTAATATAATAGTATTCAATACTTTTGTTTTATATATTACCTCAACAAAATCAAAAAAAAAAAAAAAACCACAAAAAAAAATAATATTACCTTTTTTTATATTTTTATATTCCAAGATTAATGCAAATCCAAATTGATTTTATACCGCATAATTTAACCACTATCCCAATTTGATGGGTTATTGATCTAAACATATTTTAATTTGATATTATCCAATACTTTTAATTTATATATTACCACATAAAAATCAAAAATAGCCCACGAAAAAAAAAATTAACATTAACTTTTTTTTTATATCCCATAATTAAAGCAAATCCAAATTGATTTTATCCCAAATATCACATAATATCCCAAATTCATCTAAACACATTTTCTATTCCCCCTATAACGCATAGGATAAGTTTACGTACGCAACAACAATGTAACGACCCCAAATCCGGGTTCCATAACCTCGAGTTTGGTTCTCACTATTCAACACATTACTAACAATTAAATACATACATTGCATTTAAACATCGCGGAATAATACATATTGGTTCCCTTCAAAAGGTTACAATACCAGGGTCTATCAACCTTAACATAAAACAGTTCCTATCGTAAGGAATTACAAAAGGTTCTTCAACAGTAAATACACATTAAATATCTAATTAGCATGCATAAACTAACTTAATCTCTGGATTTTCCTTTTCCCTTATCCTTCTTTGAGCAATCAGGTCTATCTGAAAAATGGTTCATGATATAGCAAGAATGAGCAACTAGTTTGCTCAGCAAGTTTAGAACAATCATAGAGATTTAATATACAATGAATGAATGGGAAATATCATTAATGATTCAACAATAGATATAACAATTGTGAATGAAATAAGATTCAAATTTTTTAATAAACAGAAGATTTGAATCTTAAAATGCTGAGTGGTCACTAAGGACCCTGAACTAACGAGGGTATAATAGAGTTTCCTCTGACCCTTTGAGTTGTTTGGTTTTCAAGGGGATCAGCCTATTCAACCCGCTGTATATGCATTACATTTAGTCACTGGCACCCAAAGTTGGTTTCCCGACACAAAATCCCCTAATTTAGGGTTGTTCAATTCTCAGACTTAATATAAGAAATCCGCACCCAACAATGGTTTGGATAAGCTTTTAAAAGTATTCAAGTATTGAATTTATAAACGTAATGTCTAGCTGAACTATTAGTTTTTGACATTTTTAATACAGTTCATGAATCAAGAACTAATAAGCTTCAAGTGCACTAAGTGCAATTTTATAAACAATATGGATGTGGGATAATTTTAAATAATTAAACCACTTCAAGCTTTGACAATAAATACAAGTATAGAAACTTGTTCAACAATAAATGAGTAGGGTTAGAGAACTTGTCTGTCTGCTCAGCTACAATAAATGTCTAACTTTAACTAACTTGCTTTGAAAGACCTAACATTAATAAAGTCGGTCTAATAATTAGTACAGCGTATTTGCATAGCTATACGCTTAATAATGAACTTATTTACCACACATAAGTAATAACACATAATTTACATTAGTCAAAACAATATTATTAACCTTATAAACCCTTAATCATTTTAGGTTAATAATTTAATAAATTAGAAAATATTTTTCTTAAGTGTTGAACACTTATTAAACCCTTAAACAACTTATTACAATTGTTTAATTAAATCATAATTAAATTTGATTTATTTTATTAACTCAATCTCTATTTAATTGCTATTTAATCTTGATTAAATAGAAATTAATTAATTAACTCTAGTTATTATTTAAAATAAATAATAACTAATTGTACATACTTATTATTTAATTATAATTAAATAATAAATAATTATTGACTTAATTTTAACCTTCTTTAATTTAATATTAATCAACCAATAATTAACTAAGTAATTAACCTTACTTATTATTTAATTTAAGAAAATTAAATAATAGTTTACTAATCTTATTCCTCTTTAATTATTATTTAATGTCAATTAAATAATAATTAATTATTTAATTAATTTTAATTATTATTTAAGGTTAAATAATAATCAAATCATTCTTATTTATTATTTAAATTAAATAATAAATTATTATTCTAATAACTTAATTTCCATTAATCGTTATTTAATGCTAATTAAATAATAATTAATTACTTAATTATCCTTATTTATTATTTAATAATATTTAAATAATAAATAATTAATTTATAAATTTTATCTCTCTTAAGTATTATTTAATAGGCATTAAATAATAATTGCTAATTTATCATCTTTATTTATTATTAACATTTAAAATAATAAATAAATAATAAATTTATTTAACTTAATCATGGTTTAACTAACTAGATTAATATTTAAAATATTTAAATATTAAACTTATTGAAAAATATCCTCCCCAATATTATTTTTGTATTATTATTATTTTTGTTATAATTTTAAATTAATTTTCAAATATTTAAATTAATTAAAATTAACCCGAATGGCATTTTCGTAAATAAGTTGAAAACTGATCCGAGGGCAGAATGGTAATTCTGCCAAAAAAACACGGAGGGGCATAAATGTAATTTTGCCGGAATTTTCCTACCGCGCATGGCGCGCGTTACAGAATTTACGGGCCAAAACGGCGCCGTTTTTGAAAGGCCAGAGATGGCTTCCACGCATAACGCGCGGAGTAAAATTCTACGGACGCCAAACGACGTCGTTTGGCTCCGCGTCTGGCGTAAACAGTGCTTCGCGCATTGCGCGGCCAGTTATTATTTTTTTCTTCCAAGCAGAATGTGAACAGTGTTCCGGCATACACGTTTTAAATAAAAATATACCATCAAATAAGCTTTAACTCTTCAATAAAAATCCAAAAAAATTACCTATCACCTTATATTAATTTATAACATGAAAAAATAATTTTTTATGATTTAATATCATTATTTTTTTATAAAAAATTTTACATCACATAAACTACCACAACTCATAACTTTTTGTGTATAACTCCATTTTAAGTGATTCAAACTTTGTTTTTCTCATGATTTAATGTTCTATAATATTAGAATATCAAACCTAAGTTTTATAAAAAATATTTTTGGACATAAATTCCAAAACTTGTTTACACACTATTAAACACATATTTTAGCATATAAAATATACCAAAATACAAACCAAACATATTAAATTCAAGCATGACATAAATATTACCACTACACATTAATAACCATATTAACATGTTTATACTAACATGATGATTTATTTAATTTAAAAACAAAACTTCATTTAAAATAACCATTACCTTGATTTAATGGCTGTTCTTCTTTTCTTCCAAAATAAGTGGTGAATCTTGAAGACATAAACTAGCTTAGAACTCATTATCCTTCTCTTGCTCTCTCTCAAAATATTTTGCTCTCAAACTCTCTCTTTTGATTTTGGAGCAAAAATGAAATAACATCTATCAATTTCAAGTATACTTGAAAAATTAATAGATACACATAATGTATCTAATAATTTTGACCATTACAAGCTAGCTATTGGATACTTACACAAGTTAACAAGCCATGACTTAGTTGGTGAAAAGAAGCATGGTCCATGTACTTGAAAAAAATAAAACAAGCAACCATTAATTAAATAAATAAATAATAAACTAAAATAAACAAAAAAATCAATTCTTTTCTCTCTCCTCTCCATGTTGCTCGGCTGATGGACTTCATAATGTCCCAAAATTGAGTCACTTTGCATACTTTTTAATATTTAATAGTTTAACTAAGTATTTTCCAAGTGGGCCAATCATTGGGCTTTAATTTAAAATACCAATTGGGCTTCTATTAAATTGTTTGGGCTACTAAATTGTCAAATTTTATTATTCTCCACTTGGGCTACTAATTGACCCATGTTGGGCTAATTTAATAATTTACACATTAATTATTCAATCCATGATTAAATAAATAATTAGATTGAATAAATAATTAAATATTCTAACTCATAAGTATTAAATTACTAAATGGACTAATAAATATTATTATTAATATTTCACATTATTTACATTAATTAATAATCATATTAATTAATATTTAATTCACTCATTATATTCAATTTAATTGAATATTTAATTAATAGGAAACTTATCAATTATTTTGATATTAAAACTTTAAGGTTTGTTCACTAATTTAATAACATATTAGTAACCTCCTTTAATTAATTCTAGTAATTAATTACATAATTATTTAATCACATAATTAATTAATCACATAAAAAGATTTAAATAATCTCGAAAAACTAACTCGTTGGAAATTAAATTAATAATTTAATTAATAAAGACGTGGAAATTCTATGACATTACAAACAAAATACTACATTCAGACTGTAAGACCCCGAATTTTATGAAATATAAAATTTATTTTTTTCTTCATATATATTTTCATGAAACAGTAAGTGGTTAAATTGATAAAGTTAAAAGTTAAGGATGTTATGTGTAAATTATATTATGTCGGACAATATTTTTTTGGTCGGAGAATATTCGTTCTGTCGGGGAATATTCGTACGACGGCGCCGTACGAACCAATCATTGGTGGATCCCACAAAGAATAATTGTCGGATATAGAAAATGACATAAACAATTTTTAAAATGGTCAATGGTACTATTACTTTTAATTGTTAAAATATCCGGTGGTAAAAGAATAGTAATATACGGTATTACAAGTAACACACGGTATTGCATAGTAGCACACGGTATTTGTGACGACCCCAAATCCGGGTTCTTTAACCTCGGGTTTGGTTCTCACTGTACAATACTTACAACAATGAAATACATATATTGTATTCAAACTACGCGGAATAATATAAAAGGTTCCTTATATAAAGGCTACACTTCCCAGGGTCTATTAACCTTAAATTGTAACATTACATATCTTAAGGGAAATACAAAAGATTTACAACAGTAATTACATAACAGTAATATAAACTAGCATGCAATTACTAAAACTAAGCATTCGCTTTCCCCTTGCCTTTGTCCGATTTAGAGCTTTCGGGAATGGCTGAAATATAGTCATGATATAGCAAGAATGAGCAACTAAATGGCTCATCAAGTTTATAAACAACAATCATACGATATATCATGATGAAGGGAAATAACTTCAAGGTTTCAACAATAGCAATTGTGAAAGATAACAAGAATCAATGTTCAATAAAAGAAGGAATTGACTCTTTACTGCTGAGTGGTCTTTAAGGACCATGAACTGCTACTAAGGTAAAACAGACATACAATGTCTGACTCCTCGTTTAAAATAACGGGACACTTGAGGGGATAAGTCCTCTCATGTCCTATGTATATGCATCACATTTAGTTTTTCTTGCGCGCTGTCGGGTCTTCGACAAATAAAAATCCCCTTTAACTAGGGTTGTTCTATCTCAGTCTTACTGTAAGAATCCGTACCAGCCAATGGTTTGGATAAGCTTTTATAATATTCAACTAAATGAATTTAACATGCATTTGTCTAGCCGAAACAATTAGCTTAGACGTTCTTAAACAGTTTGCAAAGCACTATGTGCGAATACAATAATCGATAGCGATGTGAAGTAATTTTTGATAATTAATTCACTTAAAGATCTGTCAAGTAACTACGAGTGTAGAATACTTGCTCAACAATAATTGAAATGTAAATACAGTTGAATAATAATTGCAACGGTAAGTACAAGTTAAAATTAGGAAACTTGCCTCGTGCGTCGTCTACTGCTTAATCAAATTAATCTAACAATCCTTGAACGGACCTAACAATTGAATCAATTTGATCTTAAATTAGTATCATATATTTGTAAGTATAATGACCTTTATAAACCTTATGAACCACATAAATGATTAGTTATGAGTACTTAAACACTTAGGAAATATTATCATTATTTGATAATATTTCAAACACAAAGAACTTATATTAAATGTTTAATATAGTTCAAAATAAATATCTAATATTATTAATCATTTAATAATATTTTATTAAGTTTCTAATATTATTAATCATTTAATAATATTTTATTAATTATCTAATATCATTAATCATTTAATAATATTTTATTAATTATCTAATATCATTAATCATTTAATAATATTTTATTAAGTATATAATATTATTAATCATTTAATAATATTTTATTAATTATCTAATATCATTAATCATTTAATAATATTTTATTAAGTATCTAATATTATTAATCATTTAATAATATTTTATTAAGTATCTAATATAATTAATCATTTAATAATATTTTATTACGTTTCTAATATTATTAATTATTTAATAATATTTTATTAATTATCTAATATTATTAATCATTTAATAATATTTTATTCATAACCTAATATTATTAATCATTTAATAATATTTTATTAAGTATCTAATATTATTAATCATTTAATAATATTTTATTACGTTTCTAATATTATTAATCATTTAATAATATTTTATTACGTTTCTAATATTATTAATCATTTAATAATATTTTATTCATTACCTAATATTATTAATCATTTAATAATATTTTATTAAGTAGCTAATATTATTAATCATTTAATAATATTTTATTAAGTATCTAATATTATTAATCCTTTAATAATATTTTATTAATTATCTAATATTATTAATCATTTAATAATACATTATTGATTATCTAATATTATTAATCATTTAATAATATTTTATTGACTTTATAATATTATTACACACATAATAATATTTTAATAATTTTCTAATATTATTATTTATTTAATAATATTTTATTACCTTTATTATATTATTATATCAATACTAATATATATACACCTTTAAATCAATAAATCAATCATATATATAATTAAAAATATATTTATTAAGTTCAAAAATACTAAAATGATTTTTGGAACATTTTTCATTTTCTGACCCGAACCAGACCCGACCCGACTGACTCGGCCCGACCCGACCCGGTTCGGGTTTTTTTATTTTTTTCCCAAAACAGTGGACTGCGCCCCGGCGCAGTGTTTTGTTCTACACACTGCGCCCCGGCGCTGACTCACAGAAACATTTTTCAACTTTTGATTTTTTTCCAATTTTGATACATTTTGATCAAACCTTGATAAAATGAAATCTACACATCCAAATAACACCAAATCAGTGGTGATGTGTTCCTAACTTAATGTTTTACAATATTCCATGGTTCAATCGTCTTTTGGAAAACGTTTTACACGAAATTTACGGATCGAACCACATAGGGTTGAAAAACGACATCCTTTTTGGTAAAAGCTATAACTTCCTTGTTATTCATTATTTTTGAAAACTTCCAAAAGGTTTTATCTTTAAAACTCATAGATCTAGTTTTCTAGCCATAAAAATCCATTTTTGGATTTGTACATTTCAAAATACAACATCAAACATAGCATGCATGGTTAGGGTTTACCGGTAAAACATGTTATGAACTTTTCTAGCATTGTTATGCATTTCTAACCAACCAAAACATGTTATAAACACATAGATCTATGAATATACATATATTACATAGTTACATACATTTAGACCATCAAAACAAGTTTTGATCGGTTAAAAATAGATTTTAACCGTTCAAAAGCTTTCTAGGCTACAAAAATGAAATGAGAAGGGTTCTAGAGCACTTTTAAACCTTAGTGATTTGCTTGCTCTCCTTCTCCTCCTACCAAAGTATGTTGTGTAGCTTGAGGACATCCACCAAGACCTTCCTTAGCTTTTCTCACACAAACTCTAGTGTATTTTCTCTTTAGCTCTCAAAGTCTCTCTCTCTTTTCTCTAGAAATGTCTAGCGAATAAACTAACAACCTTGTAACAAGTGTAGAGCCTCTTATTTATAGCACACCACTTAATACACTATTAACTCACTAATTCACTCATGTTGGTCAATTAATTGTTAATCATGCTTACTATTCCTTTGATTGACTAGTTGATGGACTTTTGGAATGACTAGGGTTGTTCAACCACTATATGACATGGATGGATTTCCAAGCAATCTAAGAAGTCAAGTTATCCATGTAGGGCCCTCAAAAATTCAGCAAATTGAATTATCCAAGCCATTTTTCCTTTATTTTTAATGCAAAAATGTGCATATATACATCTATATATATATATATACATATATATATATATATATATACATATATATATATATATATATATTGACCAAAGTTTGACCCTTATTGGACTTCACATTGGGCTTGGTAATAACTTCTATTGGGCTCATTCAATTAAATTGTTTGGGCTCAATTTAAATACCACATTGGGCTTCTTTTAAATAGTCTAGGTTACATTTAATTAAATCAAGCATTGGGCTTGTTTAATTAATTACATGGGCTAGTAATTAAATTAATTACATGGGCTACTAGGTTAATATCTTTAACCTAGTTTATCAACTCATTTGGATTTAAAATATAATCCAATTAGATTTGCTTAAATTAATTATACACTTTGCTTTAATTCTTTAAATAAATATACAAGCACATAAGTACATTTATTTAATTATCTAATGCACAATTAATTAATGAGAAAAATTTAAATTCATTGCTAAATATTTATTAAGTATATTTACAATGACTAAAGAAATTCGTGGTCATTACAGTATTGCACAGTAGCACACGGCATTGCACAGTGTTTCGTATTATAAAACTGATAAAGTGGTTATCGTACAATATTTGACTTTATTGTCACATACACAATAATTCATGTTATTAAATTGATAATTGTCACAGTAGCATATGCACAGTAATTCACATTATTGAATCAATAATTGTCATGACATAGTAACGTAATCTTTCTTTTGCATACTTTCTGCATTATTGTTATCTCTATTATGGTGTTATTTAAACAGTTGTATTTCATTAATTAATTGACTTGATATCTAACTCAGAAAACCAACTACACTGTATTTATAACAATTAGTCATAATAATGAAAAGTGTGAATTATTGTTGAATAATTTAATTGATAAAGTTATTTGTTTATAATATAAAGTTAGGTGATATAAAATGAATGGTATAGATTAAATATAATATAGAATTTAAAATGGATGGTGTAGATTAAAAGATGATCTTTAAATGAATGGTTTAGATTAAGGAAATGTTAAAAGATGAAATAAATGGTATAGATTAAAGATAATATAGAATTTGAAATGGATGATGTAAATTAAAAGATGATATTTAAATGAATGGTTTATCTTAAAAGATGAAATGAATGGTATGGATTAAACATTATCTTGAAATGAACGCTTTGGATTAAAATAGGAAATCTTGGTTATGATAAGATTTTTGGCTATAAATAGAGGCCTTAACTTAAGGATTTTTCATAAACTTCCTTACTTGTTCTTTCTTTCTCTCTCTAAATACTTCTTGTGAAAGTTTTCTCTAAGTGTGCTTAAGTCATTTTGAGTATTTGTGAAGATTTATAAGTGTACGTGTACTGTTCAAGTTAATCAACCTCATTTAAATCAATATCCAGTCACGTGTTAAGGTAAAGGATTATCATTATTTGATTCTCGAAAATAATATCGTTTCTTTCTTACTCATAAGAGATTGTCATTTATTTTCATGTATTAATTTGTGGGAATAACCTTACGGCGCGGATTACCGCCTGTTGGTGAATAACCTTTCGTATTCATTCCTTATTAATCTCTGAGAATAACCTTACGGTGCGGATTATCACCTGTTTGGTGAATGACTCTTCGTATTCAATTTTTATTAAATTGCGGGAATAACCTTACGGTGCGGATTATCGCCTGTTGGTGAATAACATTTCGTATTCATTCCTTATTAATCTCTGAGAATAACCTGACTACGCGGATTACCGCATGTTTGGTGAATTACTCTTTGTATTCATTTCTTATTTGTCTCTTGTGGAAATAATTTGTTTACACGAATTATCACATGACACTTTTATTGCATATTCGTTTATAATATCATTTTCTTTCATATTCGTAAGTGATATTATTTTTCTTTATACTCATAAGGGATACCATCTTTTTCATCTTCCATTATTCAAACTTACTATGGTAAGGGATATTAATTTCATTCACCTTTTGTTAATCAAACCTGCTACGGTAAGGGATATTATTTTCTTTCATACACCTAAATCGAAACTTATTATGGAACTATTGCTTCTATAATTCCTGAAAATATTATATGTTCCATAATAGTTGCACTTCATCATTTCAATTGAACCATCCTATTTACGTGAACCTTTCTATTGAACTGTAACCGTTATTCTGAACTGTGGATCTTGAATATCATTTTTAAATTTCACTCCATATCATGTTGACAATTTGGACATTATTTGAATCTGTACAAAGTAAACTTCTGATACTTATTGTTTATCCTGTTTCTTCTGTTCATCATTTATATCATTCTAATCATCCAAATTCAAGTTGTTGTGAATATCTGTGGCCGGGGGCACAGATGCGATATAATTGTTGAACAGATGATAGGTTAAATGCGATATAATAGGTTAAAGGCGATACATCTGTTCGGTGTCTTTTATGGCACGTGGTGAATGTTCTCTTTGACCCGTAGTGCAAAGATGAACTGTTGTTTGGTATGATTATGACCAAAGGTTGAATCTGGTATAATCATGACCGTTGGTGTTATATTAAATGTCTTTGGCCCGTAGTGCAAAGATGAACTGTTGATCTGCATGATTATGATCAGGAACTGTGAATTTGTATTATCTTGACTAATGGTATTTCAGATGATAAAAGTTGATGATATTTTTACTAAAAAGAGAAGCGAGTGGACACTATAGTCTGCATTATTCTTCTAATAGATTGTTCATTCCGCTGCTATTATTGATCTGAACATTGTTTAAGAATTTAACTGCAGTTTTTGATACAAACCTTGTAGTCTATTGTATTCTATCAAGAACTCAACTGTTGAAGGCTAACGATAATTTACTTGTCATTATCTTAGTCATGATATTCTTTACTGGGCTATTTGAGCTCACCCTTTCTTTTGTTCCATTGTTTTTCAGAAAATGAGAGAGTAGCCGGGCCTAGCAGGGGAATGGAGTGACGGTCCGAGTGATAGCTATTGTAGTCTTCACATGTTGTATATAGTGTGACAATAATTGTGAAGACTTAGTTGTGTATTATTATACACTGTATTGTTGAACGTTATTCTATCTTGTAATAATTTTGTTGTAGTCTTTTGACGACTCAAGTTTGGGCTGTATAAGCCCAGATTTGGGGGCGTCACACATACACTACACTCATCCACACCATTAAATGGTGTTGTGTGGTATTAAAATTCGTGTCACACAACACCATTTAATAGTGTGGATGAGTGTAATATCTGAATGTTGTGCCCAATTGTTGCGTAAGTAAACTTATCCGCATGCATAATTTAACTAATCCCGAATTAAAATTATCTCAAATTTATTGGTTTAAACACGTTTTAATCTAATATTATCCAATTCTTTTGTTTTATTTATTACCTTATCAAAATAAAAAATAATCCACAAAAAAAATAATATTAGCTTTTTTATATTTTTATATCCTAAAGTTAATGCAAATCCAAATTGATTTTATAACTCATAATTTAAACATTATCTCAATTTCATGGGTTATTGATCTAAACACGTTTTAATCTAATATTTTCCAATACTTTTGATTTATATATTGCCACATAAAAATCACAAATAACCCACGAAAAAAAATTTAATATTGCCTTTTTTATATCCCAAAATTAAAGCAAATTCAAATTTAATTTATCCCAAATATCACATAATATCCCAAATTCATCTAAACACATTTTCTATTCCCCTTATAATGCATAATTTAACCAATCCTAAATTAAAATGATCCCAAATTCATTTGTTATTGATGTAAACACGATTTTAATATGATAGTATCCCAAATTCGTGTGTTATTGATCTAGAGCATTGATGTATTATTTGATTTAGTAGTATTATGTGGCGTAACATGTGTTGTTTATATGATCTTTCGCTGATTATCAAATATTTTTTGACAAAACTGAATAATTACATAATTGTATACAAGGATCAAAATTATATGAGTTACTTTTGTTATATATTTGTCTGATAAATTTTTAATTTATATATATATACCACATCCTTATTATATTTTAATTTATTAAACCTATATATAAATTTATAATCAATAACATGAATAATCCCATCGCAAAGTACGGATTTGTATCTAGTAAGATATTAAAGAACATGACAAATGGCTTTGCTAATAGACAGACACTTTAGTAGTTGACTACAAGGGTCCATAACAGTTCTACCAAACAGGTAATCTCACTTCTATAATTTGCCATTTGTAAGAATATTCAAATGCCCAAAATACGAGGTGTTATTCCATGCTCCTGGAGCATGACATAATTTTTTCCAAAATACAAGGACCGATTCATAGTATATATTTGTTATAAAATAAGATAGGACAAATATTATTCATATTATTCATTATAGGGATCAACGACTGAGATTAAATACTTAAAACCTATCGTCCCCTACTATTAGTAGCAGACTATTAAACCATTCACTATTAATAGTAGCGGACAATGCTGACATTACTAGCGGACATGAGGTCTACATAAACTTTATTTACTAAATCATTCGCTACTATTAGTAGCGGACGTCGATTTTTCCTTTTTAATTCCGTTCATTATAAAAACCAACGTATTAGATAATGTTTGTCAATTTTGGATCTATAACAAATACTTGTTATGGATCGACTCTCTCTCTATATATATAGGAAATTGATATTTTCACAGCTATTTTTGATATTTTTCTCTCTCTCTCTCTCTCTCTATATATATATATATATATATATATATATATATATATATATATATATATATATAGTATGGGAAATATGGGACAACACAACAGTGCTAGTTAAAAGAAGACACAACGCGTCGAAGTGACACTCTTTTGGCTACTTGTTTAAAAAAAAAAACACCGATCAAACCTTCTTCCCCAAATCAGAACGGAAGAATTGGCGCTAAACTCTCCCCCAAATCTCTTCTCCCCCCCCCCCAAAATTGACCAATAATTGTTCTTCATCACCGGTGATTTTCAACTTATTCTTCGCCGTCAACATTCATCTTCGCCTTCGTCGCACCATCGTCTTTGTTGGCAACTTCGTCTTTATTCTTCTCCCAATTCGATTTGCAGAAAAACATGTCTTTCCAGCAATCATCTCCTATTGCTTCTCCTCAACCAGCAACATGTCTTTATATATATATAGGAAACTGATATTTTCACAATTATTTTTGGTATTTTTACAATAATATACATTTATAGTGATTGTTTGACTGTAAAAATATTATTTTTTGCTATAAAAATATCAGTCTCCTATATATATATATAACATTTTTTTAATGGTTATTTAACTTTTTTCTGAAGAAATATGTGTGTTGAATTCGAATTTATACTACTGTGATGCACAAAGCATGTGAATCTGTGCCGGTGGTTACAAAAGGTCACCGAGTCCACCTAATTTGCCAGTTGTAAGAATTATCCAAATGCGCAAAATACAAGGGCACCGTGTGTATATATATATATATATATATATATAATCATAAGATACCAATTTTTAATTCATGGGGGGTGTGACAGAGAATTGCAGTGTGGGAAGATAATGATGGTTGATGCTGAGTACCAAGTTTTGGAAAAATATAACCCTATGGAAATTTTGTATATCTCAGTCGTCTCAAAGTTGACTTTGACTTTGATTCGATCAACGAAGGGTTTAAGTAGTAGTAGCTTTTCTACTCCAACTCTTTTGTTTTCCCGTATAACTAAATAGTATAGTAATGATAAACACATGTAGTGTGCTAGACGGCACATTCAAATTAGTCTAGAAAAGAAAATATAGAATAGACGACCATTCAATTCAATAACTTTAAAATCAAAGAACTTGTCCTCCCTCCTCTCTTTTTCCTTTCTTTTTCTTTCCATCTTCTTCTTCTGTCCAGTTCAATTCTCCCTTCACATGTTTTTCTCCATTTTCTCTCTCTATAAAGACTATAATCCAAAGCTTTTCAGAACCCTTCTCTTTCTCTCTCTCTGCAAACCTATTCGACGGAGCCAACATTCACATATAAAGATATAGATATAGATATATAAAGAGGGAGAAATGTTGCGATCATGTTGCGGGCCACTGGGGAGGTTTTCAGGGAGACGGAGCGGTGACGGACTGCTGTGGCATACGGACTTGAAGCCTCACGCCTCCGGCGACTTCTCGATCGCCGTTGTTCAGGCTAATTCCTCTCTCGAGGACCAAAGTCAAGTATTTACTTCTCCCTCAGCTACTTATGTTGGCGTCTACGACGGCCATGGTGGCCCCGAAGCCTCTCGCTTTGTCAATAAAAATCTCTTCCGCTTTCTCCACAGTACTATCGCATTTCTTCTTTCTATCTACAATAGCTATATGTTTCTAAGCTGTTTGTATGAGTTATAAGGTTTATGGTTTATTTGATGGTTATTATTCCTTCTCTGATTTTTTTTTTGGTTTCAATTTCAAGCTTTCTAATGTTTCAATTTGTAAGCAAAAATTCACAAATTTTCTATTTAATTTCTGTGTAGAGTTTTTGATCATGTTATCTTTAAGTGTTTTACTTCAAACAAGTTCACTTGTGCTCTTTTCTGTTTATGAGTAATTTTTCTGTTTCACTAATAAATGTTTGTTAGAACTATAAATTGAGGGTGAGATTGGTTTAGAAATTGATTGATTGTTTGTTGGAAAACTCTGTACGGTATGTGTGTCTAAAGTGTTTATTTCATTTGTTGTAGAATTTGAAACAGAGCAAAAGGGGTTATCAGCAGATGTATTAAAGAAAGCATTTAACGCAACAGAGGAGGAATTTTTTCATTTAGTGAAGAGAGAATTACCTGTCCGGCCACAAATTGCATCAGCTGGATCATGTTGTCTTGTTGGTGCAATCTCAAATGCTGAATTATATGTTGCAAACCTTGGAGACTCGAGGGTAGTTCTTGGCCGTAGAGTTTCGAGAGGGGACAAGGATTATGTGGTGGCAGAACGATTATCAAATGATCATAACGTTGCTGATGAGGAGGTGAGGAAGGAGGTAGAGGCACTTCATCCAGATGATTCACCTATTGTGTTCTACTGCCATGGGGTTTGGAGAATTAAAGGCATAATTCAGGTATTCCTTCTGCTGCTTTATTTTTGATGTATCTGGTTCTTGATTAACGAAGCAAACCCAAGCCTGCTTATATCTTCTAGCTATAGTATACTAATTGTAAATGTTTAGTACTAGAAGTTGAGTAAAAATCCATCATGTTCAGAGAATTTAATATTTTATTGACTGCCTCGGAGAAGTTCAAGACTTGATACGAGTGCTCTTTGTTATAGTTGCATGGGTACAATTGTTTGATTTATTTTAAGTGAAAGTATAATTTTTGAATTTCGATTATCTATATTGTTTATCACTTAAATTTTGCTTCTATTTTACCAAATACATTTTTATCTTAATCTCTTGTCATTCTTGTGGTTGTTGTATTCCTTCACTGTGCAATCTTAAGCTTAATCTCTTGGAAGTTGATTGTTTAGCTATTTCAGTTAAATTCTTCCTTTAGTATTGTAATATTAAGTAGCAAGGTTTCATCTTTTGCCTGCTAAATAACTAATTATTTACGATAACAATCTTCAAAAATAATTTCTGGGGTGTTTGTTCCTTGTAATGGTTTTCAAGCCAAGGGGAAGTGTTATATGAGGCAATCCTCCTGACAGGGAGGAAGTTAGCACCTTCTTCCATCCTGAGAAAACTTATCATTAACCTCATCTAGCCTAAAGTTTGTTTTTTTCAATTATATTGGTAGGTCTTCACAGGGGTGGCTCAAGACAATATGAGGCCTAAAGCGATATTTATTTATTTTTGGATAATGCTAAAACGATATTTTTAATGAGGCCTTCTATGTTTGGTACATTTTTTATTGACTTTTATGGTCAAATTGATCATTTTTTGAATAAATATAGCTTATTATTATTTAATATATATGTAAAAAGCCTATAAACATTATAAATTATATAAAATTTAGTACTAATCTCAATGTTTACTTTTTTAAAAATCTAAATATATATGTTTAATTGTTAATTTTAAAAATGGTCAAGTTGACTACAAAAATCAATGGAGAACTTTTATTTTGGGACGGAAGGAGTATTAATAATTTTTATTTAAATGAGGCTTTTTTTTATACTGTTAATTTTTTTTTACTTATTTAATATTTGAATTGGATTATGGGCCCTAAAAAATTATTTAGCTTATATTTTATAAGACCTTTTTATATGAATTATTTATGATGTTTAAAAAATTTGGGGCCTTCTTTGAAATGGGGCCTAAAGCGCAGGCTTTTTTATTTATTAAGTTGGGCCGGCCCTGGGTCTTCACAACTTGAGGTTTTACCCATCTTTAGAAAAAATTATCCTTCGCCCTTATGTCAGTTGTGAGACATTGCCACTACTAGATTTGCTCAACTGTAATAGAGAAAGAGTTAATAAAGCCATCATATTCATAGGCATCATATTAAAGTTATGTTAGATGCTAAAGAAGTCACTTATATAGTTGTTAATCACTTCTAATATGTTAGTTGCATTAGTTATATTCTCTGTTTTCGATTTGTGCTCTTTTGCGTTATTTATAGTTTTCTGCTCCTTTTGCTTTATTGATAGAAAGGAATCTTTCTTGCATTGTCAAAGCTGTTCTATAAACCTCATTTATTTTGGTATCTTGTTCCATATATTGCTTTTGCCTTATCTTTACCATTTTGCTTCATGAGAAGAATCTTCATAATCATTAGTCCAGTCTTTTCTAAAAGCAACTGTCTTACCTACTCTTCCAGCAATCACATGCTAGCCTCTGGTTCACCGTCTCAGGCAGTTGACGTAAGTAGCATGTCTTCTGTGCATGAGACATACATGAAGATCTCAGAAAGCAACATTTTGTGATTCTAGTACTGAATATTTGTTCGTCGCCCTTTACAACTTAGTCATCAAGAAGTCCCAGATGGCTATAAATTCACATGTTTTTTTCCCTTCCATACACTTTGGAGAGGGGATCTCATGTTTTCAATTTGTATCAAAGCTAATATATGCCTTTGACTAGCTGGCACTTTCCCTACCTCTTCAACTTTTACCTATAACAAATATTTGTTGGACACACTGTTTTTGAACGATTTCCTTTTTCAGGTGTCAAGATCTATTGGTGATGTATATCTAAAGAAACCTGAATTCAACAGGGATCCAATTTTCCAGCAATTTGGAAACCCTGTTCCCTTGAAACGAGCTGTATTGTCAGCAGAGCCCTCAATCATTTCAAGAAAGCTCAAGTCACAAGACTTGTTTCTAATATTTGCTTCTGATGGCCTTTGGGAACATTTGAGTGATGAAGAAGCAGTAGAAATTGTGTTCAAAAACCCAAGAGCTGTAAGTGCCCAATTCTTGCTTCATATTGCAGTATTTTGGACGAACTGGCGAATGTAATAATGCATTTGTTATAACACCTAGCTTAATTGATTATCTGTTATTCATTTATCCCATGCTTAAGAGTTATTACTTATACCCTTGTTATAAAGATGTTCAATAACATACTCCATTGCAGCTGAATATATGATTTCATCATGTACAGTGTACATTGCACAGAACTAGAATTAGAGAGCATTGGTGACACTGCCTAATCTTTGCCTCTTTTATGTAATTTAGACCAAGAACATAAAAAACTAAAAAAAGTAATTTGAACCTATACTTCTGTATACACTTTCCCTCACACCCTCTGAAATACTTGCAGGGAATAGCTAAGAGATTGGTGGCAACTGCCATTCAAGAAGCTGCGAAGAAGAGGGAGATGAGATACCAGGACATAAAGAAAATTGAAAAGGGAAGCAGGCGTCATTTCCATGACGACATCACTGTAATTGTGATTTATCTTGATCAACAGATCGGCTCTGTTAATCGTAAACAGAAGCTTGGGACCATTGGCTCTATTACTGCCCCTGTTGATATATTCTCCCGCAGAACAGACGAAGTTGTAGACGATCTAATATTCTAGGAGTTGTTTGAACTGAAAAGACTCGGCCAAGGGTGGCATATTGCAAGTATTTGTAGTGGTTGGTGGAAATACATATGGTTTATATTGATAAACATTAGGTCTTATTTACTGGCCGGGGTAGGATTATTGAGAGCCATACAGGAGGGGTGGATATAGTTAACTCTCTGTCGGGTGCTGGTGAGTTGAAGCGCCAAGGGTGGTTCTACCGCACATTCCTTTGTTCTTTTTTGTTTTTATTGCTTTACAAATAGTGGATTCCAGAATTTAAAGTACCAGTTTTGAACAGTTGTTTTGATGATAGTGTTTAAGTATAAGTACATAACATCTAAACAATACGTTCATCTTGATCATTAAAAAGTGAAATATAATATTAAAATTCATGTCATATTTTACATTTTAATAATTAAGATATTACATAGATGTAGTATTTTATTTTGCGCCTCTAAATTTATCTTTGGTTATATTGGAAAGGGTCCTGTGTCTTTTTGTTTGTGAGACCTTAATCTAGTGTTGGTAATAGCTAAGTGACTGTTTCCAAATAAATGCCCTGCCATATTTCAATTTTTTTTTGTTCAACTTTTTTTTCAATACTTAAATAATACTGATAATAAAATATTATTTTTTATTTTTTTATTTTTAAGAATTCATCAACACAAAGAAAAGAAAAGAAAAAAACCTTAAAATTTATAATAGCTTTTTAGTTCAACTAGTTTGGTAGTCCGTACAAAGCACGAGGTCTCATTAATAAATTCCTGCTTATTTGATTGATAAATTCGGGGTTAAGTAAGTGAAGTTGTACGAGAAGATTATAAAAATGGTGGAGATCTCATTAATAAATTCCTGTTTATTTGATTGATAAATTCGGGGTTAAGCAAGTTAAGTTGTATGAGAAGATTATAAAAATGGATGGAGACTCGTATATGTATTGAGATTGATAATCTCTTAAAATATAATTAAAATTTTATATTAAATACATTGTATTATTAGTAGGCTATTGATCATTTTATTTTAATGGCTGATATATACATGAACCTTTTATTTTTTGTAAAAGGCTAAATTATTGCTGAAAATATATCCCAAAATCTATAAGAATTAGATAATGGGATATAAGATTACAAATCTGTCTGCTGCATACACGAACCTTTTATTTTTCGTATGTTACTCTATTACTGCTTCTACTTTCTACAACTGTTGCTACCATTTCTTATTAAAACTGCTGCTACTAATCTTCCTACAAAACTGCTCCAAAATATTTCTCATTGCCTCCATGAACTCCACTCTTGTACATTTGGATTCCATTTGAGCAAGCTTGGATGCTCAGTCTTAGATTCCAGGTCTTGTTTGCTTCATTTAGAGCATGCTCCTTTCATAGAACATTTGTGAGCATATCTAGCTTGTATTGGGTTTGTTTGGATATGATCTGTTTCAATTACATGACAAAAATGCCTCTCGAGTTCTTTCTTGCATATATGGCCAAGATCTACTCCAAAAACAAAAGGGTTCCTTATTATCCTGTGTGGATTTAAACTGCAACAAAGATTCCACCTTATTATACTCTGCTCCCCACCTTCTCTGGCTTTCCTTTATTTGCACATCCACAACAAAAAAAATGAAATTCTGATGCATAAAAAACATAGTATATCCCAAATAATCTAACATGGCAAGGCTCTTGTCATTGTACTTCAAGGCCACTACCATCTGAAAATGTACCATTTACACAAAATGCTTCATCGACCATATTACTTATAAGAAATTACTTTGCGCTTATAAAAAAAGCACTCAGCACAAGCGTAGATACATGAAATAGTCCTCAGCTGTTCTCTATCCGCGAGTTGCTAACTTGCTATACACAATCAAAATTCATTACTCATGTCACTCACATATTCCTCATAACTTGCATTTGATGACAAAAAAATTGTGGGTAACATGTTGAAAAACAAAAATGCAAAAAACTTGAAAAATAAACTCCTTAAAATCATTTCACAAAGTGGTAATTCTTAAGACATTTAAAATGGCATGACTAAGAATATAACCAAAAACTCTTCTAAAACTGATTATGAGAAAAGAAACTTACTTCCACTTCTTCCCGGAAGCATTCTTCTTGCCTCCAGTGGCACACCTTTTGTGCATTGAATCCTAAAAAAATACCTGTAACATAATATGAATTTCATTAAGAAACAACATTCTAAACTGAATAACCTGAAAGAAAAAAACATCCGTACAATTTAGCAAAAGAATAACATCAGAAATTAACCAATTGAAGCCAAAAATTACGAAAAGGAAAGCACATACCTTCACATCAATCCAACCAGTTGCTTATAAAAAAGTGTGTCCAATTCTACTATGAAATGAATTACACGCCATGATTAGTTCATTTATAGATTGATACTGCACATGTATCCAGGAAAGATAGAAAATTTCTTTAAAGAAAATGAGTATATATGCAAAAAGTAAATTCTTGGATAATTTGCATAGGGTGGGGTGACTAAATATTATGGACAAAATATAATTGTCCATTAATTCATCCAACATTTAAAAGAAAATCATGTGTTTTCACAGGAGCCCAAAGGCCCTAAACACCAGAACAAAAACAAATAAAACAAAATTAATGAATCATATTTTCTTTCATTAAAAATGCAAATTAGACACTATCTTTAAGCTTCAATTACTATATATCATTCCACAATTATATATATACACCTTCTCATCGAACTCAAAAAGGGTCTTCTTTGTGGCTGCTATTGCGAGTATAGTACCTAAAGATTGAGATTTCTGGGGAATTGGAGGAGGAGAGGCTGACTTGAAAGAGAATCCATTTTGTAAAAATCCCGATTTGGAAGACCCAATTGAGATTTGTTTGGAGCAAAGTGAAGAGCAGGCAATGGAAGAAGCCATTTTGGAATAGGTGTGTATTCAGTATGTTGTGCGGAAGCGTGCGAAATCAAAGTGGAAATGATCATACACACAGAAACACAAATATTTATGTGGTTCGGCAAATCGCCTACTCCACGGAGATAGCACACTGATATTCTATATTGGAGAAGTTTACAAACTGAGGGATGGATTACAATGAGATGATACATGGGTTTATATAGGATAGCATATCACATCAATATGGACTTTGATACATCTCTGTCATAATTGTGTGCTCCAATTTCAACTAGGATTTAATGTCCGCCGAATGCCCACCGAAAGTGAGCCACCCACCAACTACCAACCACTGCCAAGCCATTAACCAACAATCTCCACCTTGGCGAACGTCCAAGGATTTGTGCTACCTCCAATGCACCCTTAGGTGCCAAAAACTCTAGAGATATTGACCAAGTCCAGACAGTGTTGGAACTTGATCCCTGAAACCACATTTGTTAGCATATCTGCAGGATTATTTGCAGTCCCGATTTTCTGAAGTAGAATGTTGCCTTCTTCTACTATTTCTCGAACAAAGTGGTACCGTACGTCATTATGTTTGGTGCGACCATGATGAACTTGGTTCTTTGCCAGACATATGGCACTTTGACTGTCACAGAAAACCTCAATGTTTTCCTGACCGATTCCCAAATCTCTGACCAAATTGTGAAGCCAAATAGCTTCCTTAATTGCTTCTGTGATCGCCATGTACTTTGCCTCTGTAGTAGACAAAGCAATAGTTGACTGTAGCGTTGATCTCCAACTCACTGGTCCGCCTGCCATAGTAAACATATAACCAGTAGTTGATCGACGCTTATCTAGACCACCAGCATAGTCAGAATCGATGTATCCAACTAGAAGATTGACAACGGTATTGTCTCTCTCGAACTTCAAATCGATATCTACAGTACCTTGAATATATCGTAGAATCCACTTCACTGCTTGCCAGTGACCTTTGCCTGGATTGTGCATATATCGGCTTACCATGCTGATAGCATGTGAAATGTCTGGTCTTGTACACACCATTGCATACATCAGGGCTCCAACAGTATTGGCATACGGGACACTGTTCATCTGCTGTTGTTCGTCATCTGTACTTGGAGACATGGATGCACTAAGTTTGAAGTGTGGGGCTAAAGGGGTGCTTACCGGTTTAGTCTTATCATCGATACCAAACCTCTGTAGTACATTCTTCAGATACCGAGTCGATCTACGTCAAACAAACTGTCCCTTTTACCCCGTCTCTCTTGATTTCCATTCCAAGAATCTTCTTGGCATCTCCAAGATCCTTCATCTCGAACTCTGAGTTTAGCTGAGCCTTCAGCTTGTCGATCTCCACCTTGCTCTTAGATGCAATTAACATATCATCCACATATAAGAGCAGATAGACAAATGTACCGCCTTGGAGTTTCTTCAAATAGACACAGTGATCAAACTGACTGCGTGTGTACCTTTGATTCTTCATAAAGCTGTCAAACCGCTTGTACCATTGTCGGGGTGACTGCTTTAAACCATATAGTGACTTGTTTAACTTGCAAGCGCAGTTATCATGTCCGGGAACTTTGAATCCATCTGGCTGAGACATATAAATCTCCTCGTCTAAAGTTCCATGGAGAAATGCAGTTTTTACATCGAGTTAAGCTAGCTTGAGATCAAATTGTGCAACCAAAGCTAGTAATAGGCGAATAGACGAATGCTTAACAATAGGTGAGAATACCTCATCGTAGTCTATTCCATCCCTTTGAGCATAACCTTTTGCTACCAGTCTAGCTTTGTACCTGATATTGTCTTTTCCTGGAGCACCTTCCTTCTTAGCGTAGACCCATTTGCATCCAATCGCCTTCTTGCCTTTTGGAAGTGAAACCAACTTCCAAGTCTGATTCTGATGAAGAGATTGCATTTCTTCATCCATTGCTACTTTCCACATATGTTGTTCCGTACTAAGCACAACTTCTTTGTAGTTGTACGAAATGTCAGCTTCAGTTATGGGAAGTGCAAATGCTACCATATCAGTATATCGAGCAGGTATCCGAATATTTCTCTTCGGTCTCTTGGTGACAACAGATTCTTCATGCTGGTTGGTCTCTTGTAGCGGTGCTTGTGTTGGTACCTCTTTCTAAACGAAGCTGTCATCCTGATCGTCAAAGTTATTTTCAGGACGATCGACTGTTTGAGTAGGTTTTTCTGGAGTTATAGGATTTTTTAAATCTACCTGGTTCTGATTCTCCTTTTCTATTGTTGTCTGTTTTAACATAACAGACTCGTCAAAGGTAACATCTCAGCTTATCATGATTTTCTTTGACTCATGGTTCCACAGACGGAATGCTTTAACTCCTTCACTAATGTAAGACCCCGAATTTTATGAAATATAAAATTTAATTTTTCTTTATATATATTTTTCTGAAACAGTAAGTGGTTAAATCGATAAAGTTTAAAGTTAAGAATGTTATGTGCAAATTTTATCTTGTCGGACAATATTCGTTTTGTCGGGGAATATTCGGGCCGTACGACGGCGCCGAAATAACTAATTATTGGTGGACCCCAAAACGGAATATTTGTCGGATATAGAAAACGACAGAAGTAACCTTTCTAAATAAAAATAGTCAACGGTGTTAACTATTAAAATACCGGTAATAAAAGAATAGTAGCATACGGTAATTTATGGTATTTTACTGTAGTATGCGGTACTCTACAGTAGCACACGGTATTGCACAGTGTCTCATATTATTAACACCGTAACTGTTACGCATCATTTCATCAATAATTGTCATTGCATAATATTTTATATTATCAATTCAATTATTGTTGCTACACAGTATTTTGCATTATTGATTCAATAATTGTCATTACACTGTATTTCATATCATCGAGTCAATAATTGTTGCTGCACTGTTTTTAAAATTATTGAATTTAATAATTGTCACAGTAGCAAATACACTATAATTTATATTATTAAATTAATAAAAATATGTAACGTGTTTCTTACATTATTGTGGTAACATGATTTTATATGTTGGACTCACAGGAAGAATAAATAAATAAATAAAAAATAAAAAATAAAATAATTAATTTTACTATTTGAAATAGTAACGTGAATAGTAACGTGAATAGTGACGTGAATAGTAAGTGAATAGTAAGAAACATGTGGACCCATTGGTGGGGCCCACATGGTTGGTGAAGAAATTGAAGAAGGATTTTTGCACGAGGCTGCTGGCTGCTGAAATTTTCAGCACGCACGCCAGCCACCTACTCCCACCTACCATGCATAGTAACTTCTTTTCTCCTATAAATAGCTTGCTCAGCTGAATAGAAAAATCACACCTAAAACATAGAATTTTTCTATAAGAATTTTATGAGTTTTCTTTGAGAATAGTAAGGTTATTTTGAGTGTTTAAAAGCCAAAAGGAGTGCAGAAAATTTTCAAGTAAGTCTTTTATTAAAGAGTAGTAATTTCATAAATTCCTATTTTTCACGGTATTCATAAATCTTCCTTTAGAAGACTCTTCTTTAAGAAGATTCATTTTTAAAAGCCTTCTTTGGAAGATTTATTTTGAAATATTATTTTAAAAACTATTTTAAAGTAGTTATATTATACTACAAAAATTATGTTAAATATATATAATTTTGATAGTTCATATTATACGAATTATCATACACTTTGAAATTTATATGTGGTAATTACTAATTTTATTATAAATATATAGGTTGATCAATCTCATTTTTATCAATATCCAGTCACCAGATAAGGTAAGAAATGTCATTTTTTTTACACTCTTGAACTTGCTACGGTAAGAGATATTATTTTCTTTCATACTCCTAAATCGAAACTTATTATGGAATTATTGCTTCTATAATTCCTGAAAATATTATATGTTCCATAATAGTTGAACTTCATTATTTCAACTGAACCTTCCTATTTTCTGAATATTTCTGTTGAACTGTAACCGTTATTCTGAGTTATGGATCTTGAATATCATCTTTAAATTTCACTCCACATCATGTTGACAATTTGGACATTATTTGAATCTGCACAAAGTAAACTTCCGATACTTATTGTTTATCCTGTTTCTTCTGTTCATCAATCGTATCACTGTTATTTGTACTAATCATCAAGAATCAAGCTGTTGTGAATATCTGTGGCCGGGGGCACAGATGTGATATATTTGTTGAACAGATGATAGGTTAAAGGCGATATAATAGGTTAAAGGCGATACATCTGTTCGGTGTCTTTTATGGCACATGGTGAAAGTTCTCTTTGGCCCGTAGTGCATAGATGAACTATTGTTTGGTATGATTATGACCAAAGGCTGAATCTGGTTTAATCATGACCGCTGGTACTATCTGTGGCCGGGGGCACAGATGCGATATATTTGTTGAACAGATGTTAGGTTAAAGGCGATATAATAGGTTAAAGGCGATACATCTGTTCGGTATCTTTTATGGCATATATTAAAAGTTCTCTTTGGCCCGTAGTGCATAGATGAACTGTTGATTTGCATGATTATGACCAGGAACTGTGAATTTATATTATCATGACTAATGGTATTTCAGGTGATAAAAGTTGATGATGTTTTTACTAAAAAGAGAAGCGAGTGGACATTATAGTCTACATTATTCTTCTAATAGATTGCTCATTCCGCTGCTATTATTAATCTGAACATTGTTTAAGAATTTAACTGCATTTTCTGATATAAACCTTGTAGTCTGTTGTATTCTATCAGGAACTCAACTGTTGAAGGCTAATGATAATTTATTCGTCATTATCTTAGTCATGATATTTCTTACTGGGCTATTTGAGCTCACCCTTTTGTTCCATTATTTTTCAACAGGAGATGAGAACGTAGCTGGGTCTAGCCGGGGGATGGAGTGAGGGTCCGAGGAATAGCTATCCTAGTCTTCACGTGTTGTAAAATAGTGTGGCAATAATAGTGAAGACTTAATTGTGTATTATTATACACTGTATTGTTGTACGTTGTGCTTTGTTGTAATATTTTTGTTGTAGTCTTTTGACGACTCAAGTTTGGGCTGTGTGGGCCTAGATTTGGGGGCGTCACAACTAAAACCCATGAAAACAGCTTTCTTGGTTCTAGGATCCAGTTTTGATTCATTCACATGAAAATATACAAGACACCCGAATATATGTAGATGATCATAATCAAAAACGGGTTGTCCAGACCATACCTCCTTGGGAGTTTTTTCATCCAGTGCTAAAGTAGGAAGTCTGTTGATGATAAAAGAGGCATATGACAAGGCTTCTGCCCAAAAAGCTTTGCTCAATCCGGATTGGGATAACATGCATCGAACCTTATCAACTAAGGTACGATTCATTCGTTCTGCTACACCATTTTGTTGTGGTGTGCCTGGTACAGTAAAATGTCTGATTATCCCTTCATTCTGACAGACTTTCTGAAATGGATCTGACTTGTATTCCCCTTCATTATCAGATCTGAGCCTCTTGATTTTCTTGTTTGTCTAGGTTTCAATCATCTTCTTCCATTTGAGGAAGATATTCAAAACTTCATCCTTGTGATTCATGGTGTACACCCAGACATACCTGGAAAAGTCATCAATAAAAGTTACAAAGTAATGTTTACCTCCCAATGAAGCATTTATGGAAGGCCCCCAAACATCAGTGTGAACATAATCCAGTGTTCCTTTTGTACGATGCATGGCAGTGCCGAACTTGACTCGTGTCTACTTTCCCAAGACACAGTGCTCGCAGAAGTTAAGTTTCCCACTCTTAGCACCTTTCAGTAGACCTTGTTTCACCAAATTCTGCAAGGCCTTTTCACCAACATGCCCTAAGCGCATGTGCCACAGTCGTGAAGTATCAGACGAATTTGTTTATTCGATACAGTTGGAGACATATGCTTTCCCAGAGACTGTGTGGCCGTCGAGGAAATACAAATTTCTTTCTTATATTCCCTTTATAGCTAAGAATGCATCGTGTACAACTTTCAGAGCTCCACCTTCTATGGTAACCTTGTAACCATTAGAGTCAAGAACCCCTAGAGATATCAGGTTATTCTTCAGATCAGGGACATACCTGACGTCTGTTAGTTGTCTGATTGTACCATCGTGCATCTTCAAGTGTACAGTTCCAATACCTTTTGTTCGGCAGGCATTGTCATTTCCCATTAGGACAAGACCTCCATCAATGTCCTCGAAACTTGAGAACCATTGTCGATTTGGACACATGTGGGTGGAACATCCAGAATCCAGAATCCAGAATCCAGAATCCATTTATCAAACGGATTAACTGAGGAAGAAACAGAGAATGCTGAGTCATCTGCATCATCAGCCTTTCGTGCCACATTCGCATTAGACTTGTCTTTGTTCGGATAATCTTTCTTCCAATGCCCTTTCTCGTGACAATAGGCACACTCATCCTTTGTAGGACGCCTCCGAGAAGATCCCCTTGACTTTGAATGTGATCTGTCTCGCTCATTAGATCCGTCAGATTTTCTGTTGTTCGTCCTGCCTCGGGCAACAGTCAGATCTTCTGGTGTCGAGTTTCTATGATCATCTTGATCCTTTTTCCGGTACTCGTTATTCACCAAAGCATTTGAAACATCCATGAATTTAACCTCATCTTTACCATATAACAAAGTCGTGGTTAAATGATCATATGTTTCAGGCAGAGAATTTAACAATAGCAGAGCCTTATCTTCATCTGTAATATCAACATCTAGATTTTGTAAATCGGCAAGTATTTTGTTGAAATTATCAAGATGCTCAATCATAGACGTACCTATCTTGAAGTGGAATTGAAAGAGCTTCTTTTTCAGGTAGAGCCGATTCTCTACGCTCTTCGTCATGTACTTATCTTCTAGCTTCTTCCAAAGACTTGAAGCCATTGTCTCTTTCATGACAAAATACTTCTGATCCTTGGCGAGACACAATCGAATTGTGCCACAGGCTTGACGGTTAACATTTTTCCAATCTTCATTAGAAATATTACCCGGTTAGATCCCAGTGCAATATCGGATCCTTCACGGAATAACAAATCCAGAACTTCACATCGTCACATGCCAAAGTTGTTTATGCCGTCAAATTTCTCACTATCAAACTTCGCATTTGACATTGAGCTTCTCTGCCAAGTGTTGCTAGTGGATGCTGGGGTTTCCTCAGTTTTCTCTTCGCCTTTTGAACCATCCATCGTGCTTCAAAACAGACTTTCAAAGCTCAACTAAGTAACAACAGTACTTTAAGAGAGGAATTAGCAGAAACGGATGGCACGGTTGTGTCCGAAATGGTCTAAAACCTTGGAAATGATATTGAGTTTGTCCAAAACGGACGTAAAACGAGCTCAAGCGGACCAAAAAACCAAAAACGTTTAAACTGAGGAATATTCCGTTAAAGATAACGGAATATTCTGACGCCGTTTGCTGATGTCACCGTCCACAGTGCTAATGTCACCGGACCGAGTCAGGTCAATAGGTCGGGTCAATGGTTCGGATCTGGGTTGGGTCGGGTCAGGTCGGGTCGGGACGACCCACGGGTACCTTCTTTTTCGCCCGAATCTGCAAAAAAATCAGAAACAAAAATGGCAGTTTGACCGCTACTTTGACTAAGATTTCTGATAGCATACGATGTCCGATAGACACATTGTTTGTTCCGTTGGACTCTTGACGACGGGGGCTATCTCCTGGTATGATCAAAACAAAATTTCGAACACTTTGATTTTCGGGTGGTTTGAACAACCTTGGCTCTGATACTAATTTGTTGTAAGGAAGCGAGCAAAATCAAAGTGAAAATGATCATACAAACAAAAACACAAATATTTACGTGGTTCGGCAAATCGCCTACTCCACGAAAGTAGCACACTGATATTCTATATTGTAGAAGTTTACAAACTGAGGGATGTATTACAATGAGATGATACATGGGTTTATATAGGATAGCATAGCACATCAATATGAACTTTGATACATCTCTGTCATAATTGTGTGCTCCAATTTCAACTAGGATTTAATGTCCGTCGAATGCCCACCGAAAGTGAGCCACCCATCAACTACCAACCACTGCCAAGCCATTAACCAACACAGTAGTCACGCAGTGCTTAAAATCCCAAATCGCGCGCAGCTACAACAACAATTGTGGATGCAAGGTTTATGAAAGAGAAGTGCTCCTCTTTTACACTAAACCTTAGATACGGCTGAAGCTACTAACGGACAGAGTTTTCGGGCGTACTTGATGGAAGGAAAGATGGGAGCAAAGCGAGAATATACTTGATGATAGAGAAACTGGAAGCAAAAGCGAAAAAAGAAGAGGACGGAAGTGGAAGAGCAACTGAATAAGGATAGCAAAGTAAGAATATACTTGATGACAGAGAAACTGGAAGCGAAAGAAGAGAGGATGGAAGTGGAAGAGGAACCGAATAATTTTCTAGGCCAATCGAGTTATTAACTCATTCTAACCATCCGAGACAACTTGCTGATTTTTCCAATTAAACCGAGTTAACTCGATTAGTTAGTTTAATTAAGTTTTGATTTTTTATATATAGTAATAGATAGTAATAGATATGCTTTCTACTGTATATATTCTTCTATAAAAAGAGTAATTTATCTTGTAATCATTTCATCAATACTAACCCCTGAAGACTCGTAATTTATGACTTTCTGTTTGGTAAAAACTTGGAGAGGGCGACTGGAATAGTGGATCAAAGAGGATCTCCGGGGAGCTGAATGGCCGTTCTATCCATCAGGTTTACTGCTTTTTAATCATTCCGTAAATCATATTCTTCTCTAAAGTTTGAATGTAAAACAAGATTCTGGCTAAAAACTAAGCATTTTGGTTTTTAGTTTTTTTTAGTGATGATTGTAATTAATCTAGGGCTATTTCTGGTTGCATTGCTTTTCGGGCCATGGAAACAAATACAATGATGTACTAGTTGAAATTTAAAGCTAATTTCTCCTTTATCCATCCCAAGATGGAGAATCTATGCTCCTAATTGCAGCATAAGGATATATGATTTATATGAATTGGGTGAAAATTCAGTGGAATCTGGCTAAGCAGCTCAGGAATTTGAATACCTAGTTAATGTTCATTTAGTAAGATTTGGAAGAAAAAGGGATTTACCAGATAACTGATTTTTTTTCTTTAAAAAGATAAAATTGAGTTCTTGTTCATTTGCTCTAGGTTACGGGGGAATCTCGGAGGAAGGAAGAATATTTTTGTTTTCCAGAACACTACTGTGCTTGTTATTCATTCTTCTATGACATTGTAAACAGAGGAGAACAACTTTGTGTGAGTTTTCTTTTCCGTTATTTCTTGTTTGTCATTCCTTAGGTAGATTCTCAATGTTATGGTCCGTGCAATATGATTTCACTTGATTCCCTTCTTTTCCAGTGTAAATCAATTAGCTGCAAGATTAGCTACTTCGTTGGGAGCAGCATGTGTTGATGAAAAGGTTTCAGATGAGCAGCTAAAACTGTTGCTTTCTAAACTCTGACATTTCTGGACGAAAGTTGTAACTTAATTTGAACTTGAAGAGGTAATTCATGATAAAATTGCATCTGTATTGGCTTACTAATGCTAATTTTATTATGAATAACTTCAGTGTAAGCCACGTTGAGGGTTCAATTCATGCTATACTCTCTGTTTCTTCTCTTATAGCACCTAATGATTTGTATTAGTTTGAGCTTTAAAAATCTAGTTGTCTCTTTGTTATGATTATTTTATAATACAAGAGATTATTTTAATTTCTTGTTTACAGACAAGGCTTTAGATTTTAATCACTTTTACAAGGCTAAGTATTGGTTACAATCAGTATTTGAGGTTTACATAATCCATCCTTGCTTTATTTATTTATGTGTTGTGTGATACATGACCGGCCATATAGGGATGATGCAGATGGAAAACAAAATCTATCAGAGAATATCTTTGTAGGGTAAAGATTGTCAATTTTACAGTAGTGCATATGTTTGCAGGATGAAAATTGGTAATTAGCCATTGCCCTTTTTGAATGTTATATGGCCAGATGATTATTTAAGACTTTGGTTTGCTGAGAGATGCTAGAGTGACTAGTGAGATGAGAGGTGGTTAGGCGTTAACATCCCTTATTGATTATATGACATCCAGTCCTCCTCAATGATTGATCATTCTAATCAAGGGGGAATGTGAGTAGGTGGGAAATTTGTACCAAATGACTGATTTGGTGTTGCTATGGCTTGGAGGCTTTTCTTTAAGCTTATTGTTCTTTCATTGGCATAGCCTGTTTCTGATCTCTTAAAGCAATATCAGGGCATATGTATTCATTAGTAGCTTATTATTTCGAGATAAATTAGGCAGAAGTTGGCAGGTAAGCTTGAGAAGGTGTTGCTGAACCTGAGTTCCACTCCATCCATTTAGCAGCACCTTAGGATAGCATAACCTTAAAGTTAAGGGCGAGGTTCAAATTGAGGAAATGCTTATAATGGATACCGAGGCACCCAAGCTAAGACCTATGTAAAGTGGAGAGTTTATTCCATAATCATATGAAGTACAAATACGAGTTGTGCCTTTATAGACTAAGACTCATGCTATATAAGGAAAGTAAATCAATACATCAATGACTAGCAAATATCACTCCTCTTACAATCATGCTCCTGGAATCGTCTAGAATCCCTAACTACCCATATTCCAGAAAGGTTATAGGCCTCTTTACTCCTAGGCTACTAATATTGGACTACTTGATTAAGTTCTATTTCAAGCCACTTGTAAATTATTACTTCAAGTTACAATATTCTTGTGTCTTGTTGCTATAAGCTGCAAGAAAAACTACTACTCTCGCTAAAAATAAGCTACAAGTTAAAATTTTAGTTTGCCAACAAGGCTTTTCGTGAACAAATCTTGCATTCTGTAGATAACTTCAGTACTTACATAGTAAAATTGAACTTAAAAACCAAAGTATGTGACATGTTTCATTACTATGGCAGCAGTACTTGTGTTATTTTTCACATAATTTTCCATATCTTTTTATAATATTGTTTCTTATGTTCTTTCAAGTTATGTACAAGCTTCAACATTTTACTTCTGTTTCTGACTTTTTTTCTTCTTTTGATATTTGTACAGAGTATGGAGTTCTAGGAACAGAGGAAGCTTCACAATGGTGTTTTAACTTGAAGTTGTGTTATTCAGATCCCAATATCATTTTTCAAGACCTCACTTTCATATAAGCCAAAAACAAAGATATCTAAAACCTTGACATAACACACCATTCTAAAACCCCAGCTTAGAAATTATTTTCCTATGAGCAGGTGAAGGAATCTAATGCTACGTTTGGATAGAGAGAATAGAATATAAGAATGAATAAAATAAAAATAGTGTATTTGATGATCATTTTGGAGGATAAATCATTCCAATGGAATGAAAATTCATTCAATGTATTTGTTTTTTTATTCTATGTGGAGAAGGTGAAATAAAATCTTGGAATGGATACATGTGATAATTTTGCCATTATATGACAACGCCCATCACCAACAATCAAACATACACTTAAAATACCTTAAAATCATTCCATTCCATCCTTCAATCTATTCCATTAATCCAAACGCAACATAAGAGTAGAGAGTCCTGCAATTAACCCCCTCTCCCATTTTTACGACAAATTTGACTTTGTAAACCCAAGAGCTACTTCTATTGCAGTTTCATATTTTATAGAATATGATTTACTTACGAGACCTTAAACTCTATTCTTGTTTTGTTTGGTCTGATATTTTCCTTTATGGTTCTGAAAATTCAATTTTGTATTAGTTGGTAAATAGAGAGTTGTGTTTCAGAAAGCAAACACTTCCATCTGATGTTATTTCAATTTTCCATAGACAACATGACAACACAAACACACCCAATAACCTAAATGGCAATTAAATAATCAAACTCAGAAGGTGGATCTATGGCCTTCAACACTGTTCTTGCTTCACCGTCTCATTATATAAGAACACGAGCAAGTTACATTCAATTTACAGAAAGGCACTATGGGAAAGTATTTGAGGAACAAAGGCAACGATGAAGATGGTTATTATTAAAAATAATGACAATTACTATTATTAATAAGGATGCCAAATACAACTAGAAGAGAAGCCATATACATTGTGTTAGGAAGCCAAAGCTTCCTTTTATTACTATTTTTTCAAAAACATACAAACCATTAACACAAACATCAATTAAAACACAACCATCAAACCAAATGAACATTAAACTACGGAACAATTTTGTAACCTTTCAATTTATCAATCCATGATTTTGAGTTCCTAAACCCCGAAAATCCATGCTCCTTGCTCTTGTTCATTGTATCCAACGGATATTCAATACCAAGTACAAAATCAGCAAACCACCAGAGCCCAACCTCTTACAATCTAGTAGGCACCAACCCTTTCACAATCACATCCCACACCGGCCCATTATCTTTCATCATCTCCTGCAAGCTCAATTTCTCTCCTTCCTTAAAGTCTGTGTATTCCACCTCAAACTGCTCCCCTAACACCTTCCAAAAATGTTTCCACTTGAACACATCCCCATTACTGCAATTAAAAGCTTCATTCTTGGCGTATGCATCCACAGCCGCCCATATTTGATGCTCGACAATCAAGTCAGCGTCTGAGGCACCTGAATACCGGTCCCATGCTTCCTTAGACCTCGAAAACCTTAATGGCACACCCTCGTGTTTGCAAATTGTGGCATAAACACACAATGTCCCAATTAAATTCATCAAACTGTAAGGCGAAAACCCAAATATAACCATTGGCCGATGGACTGACCAAGTTAATCCCTCTTCTTTTCCACTTCCTCAAACAAAATATCCTCTAAAGTATGGTAAAAATTTGGACCATCAAGCCTAGGAAGATCCTCCCTATATGGGGGATCATGGCCTACTTTTCCAAGCAACTCAAATGGACCCGAATAATAAAGGAAACTAATCATTCTTATTATTGATAACTGAGGCTTTTATACAGCCTTACAAACAGAAAAAATTGAAATACAAGGAAAACACATCTAAACAGAATTGAACAAATCAACTCCTACAAACTAGCTTACTCGACAGTTTAAACAATAATTCCTACCTATTATTTAGCTATCACGTTGCATACCAAGTCAATAGCTCCAACAAATTCCTCCATGTAAACTGAAATATGCTGAATCAACATCAATTTACTCCTCAAGTCGTCGAACACCAAGCAAACTTCTAAGTTGCACAAATTGGTCCAACTTAATTGGTTTAGTCATTATGTCTGCCATTTGATCTTTAGTTCCACAAAAAACTAACCTCACAGCCCCATCAGTTGACAGATTGCGTAAGTAATGGTATCTAACATCAATATGTTTTGTTCTTCGATGCATAACTGGGTTCTTTGACAACTTAATTGCTGAACTATTATCACATATAATATTGATGCACTCACAGTGTTTGACGCTCAGCTCCTTCAGACTTCCTTTAAGCCAAACTCCATGACATGCATATGCGGTGGCAGCCACATATTCAGCTTCTGTGGATGATAGAATGACAATTCCTTGCTTCCTTGAACTCCAACATATTGCTGCTCCACTTAGAAGAAAAACATAGCTTGAAGTGCCTTTTCTATCGTCTATATCTCGCGCATAGTCACCGTCTGTGTATCCCAGCAGATTTATGTCATTCTCATCTTCTGTATAGTGGTTGTCTGTGTATCCCAGCAGATTTACATTTGTGCTCCTTTTGTAATAGACTCCAAAATCCAATGTTCCTTTTAAATATCTTAGTACCCTCCTAGCAATCATCATATGTTCTTCTTTAGGATCAGCCATATAACGAGAAATCAAACATACCACAAACATTAAATCAGGACGAGTTACCTTACATTAAGCATCCTACCGGCCGTTTGTACAGTGTTGCATCAATGTTTTTGCTGCCTAACTTTGACAAGACAGTGCCAGGAACTATTGGATTCTTTACAACATTGCAATTCCACATATTAAACCTTTTCAAGACTTCCTTAGCATACTTCTTTTGGCATAGATGAATTCCTCCTTTGTTTTGATAGACTTCAACTCCAAGGAAGAACTTCATTTTTCGCAAGTCTGTCATCTCAAACTCCTTCTGCATTGACGACTTAAAATTTGTGCACATATGCTCATCATCTCCTGTGTAAATCAAATCATCAACATAAAGGCTTACTAGCAACAATTTATCTCCATTTTTCTTCAAAAACAAGGTGTGATCAAAATTGCTTTTTCTCAAATCCTTCCTTCTTGAAATAACTCTCGATTCTGCTAAACCAAGCCCTTGGAGCTTGCTTTAAACCGTAGAGAGCCTTCTTCAGCCAATACACCTTGTTTTCTTCTCCCCTTTTGACAAACCCTTCCAACTGGTCAACATAAACCTCCTCATTCAAATCACCGTACAAGAAAGCACTCTTAACGTCAAGTTGATAGATGCACCATCCACGTTGAGCTGCTAGTGCCAACAGAATTCTGATTATATCCCATCGTGCTACTGGCGCATACACTTCATTGTAGTCTACTCTTGCTTTTTGTGAATATCCCTTGGCGACGAGTCTAGCTTTACATTTGTCTACTTTGCCTTCTTCATTTAATTTCGTTTTGAAAACCCATTTGACACCAATTTTCTTTGCTCGATGTGGCAATGACACAAGCTCCCAGGTTTGATTTCTCTCAATAGCTTGAATTTCAAGCTTCATGGCCTCCTGCCACTTCTTTTCCTTCACCGCTTCGTCAAAGTTTAATGGATCATCGTTGGAGATGTGAAAGGCTAAGCTTTCGTCTGATTTTTCTACTTCAGACAAACGTTCACCACTTTTGTAGTCACGCATCCAAACGAGATCCCTTCTTCTTCTTGTCTGTTGTGGGAATTCTGTTGAAGATTCCTCAATTTCTGGAATTGCTTCTAAATTGTTGTCTTCTACTTCATTAGGTTCTCCATCAATCTCTTCTCCTTCAGACTCTTCTGTGGCAATATCATCATCGTCTCCTCAAGCCAACACATTCTGCTATGCCTCTATTGTACTCAGGTTCTAATCCCATTTTCCACCTTATTCGAATATAACATCTCTGCTTATGATTATTTTCTTCGTCACCGAATCATACAAACGATAAGCCTTAGATTCGTCACTAACTCCAAGCAAGATGCATTTGTGACTTCGATCATCAAACTTAGTTCTCTTTTGTTCAGGGACGTGCACATGTGCAATCGAACCGAATACTCTGAAGTATTCTTTATTTGGTTTTACTCCTGTCCACCTCTCCTCAGGTACCATGTCCTTGACTGCCTTTGTGTAACTGCGATTCAAAACATGAGTTGTCCATCTAGCTGCTTCTGGCCATAATGATTTCAGCATCTCCTTCTCAAACAACAGACATCTTACCATGTTCATGATGGTTCGATTCCTTCTTTCTGCGACTCCATTTTGCTGTGGAGTGTAAGCTGCTGTTAGTTGTCGTCTTATGCCATTATCTTTGCAAAATTTGTTGAATTCATTTGATGTGAATTCTCCTCCCCTGTCAGTTCTGAATCCACATATGGCTGTTTTTGCTTCTTTTTCAACAAAGTTTTTGAAGGTTTTGAATGTTTCAAGAGCTTCTGATTTATCTGCAAGAAAATAAATCCATGTTTTTTGAGAGAAATCATTTACCAGCACCAACAAATACCTCTTACCACTGTGGGAGATTGGGGTGATTGGTCCACAAAGATCTCCATGAATTAATTCCAATTTATTTGATGCTCTCCACTTGCTTTTCTTTGGAAATTCTTGTCGTTGCTGCTTTCCCACATTGCATATTTTGCAAACCTTATCTGTTTCTTTTAATTTTGGCAGTCCTTTCACCATTTGTTTATGCTGCATAATTTGAATAGACTTGTTGTTTAAGTGCCCATATCTCCTGTACCAGAGAATCTCCAAGTCTTCTTCTTCCATCTTCAAGCAGTTACCAGGCAACGACTTCATCTTCGCATAAACCAGGAACATGCGATTTGCAGTCATTTGTGTGTTTATTATCAGGCCCCTTTGTTGATGATAGATTCTGCAGGTTCCTTTTTTGATTAAGATCACTAAGCGCTTCTCCTGTAGCTGGCCAATGCTTAGCAAATTGTTGGAGAGATTAGGGACATAGTACACATTTGACACGGTTTGTGTGATACCTTCTACTTCAAATCTGATGCTGCCTTTTCCTTCAACTGCCATTTTCGAACTATTTCCCAATCTAACAGAGTGTTTGAAATTTTCATCGAGCTCAATAAACCAGGTTTTGTCTCCTGTCATATGATTTGAGCACCCGGAATCGAGAAACCACATGCCCTTTCCTTCAGCTTTACTGATTTCTGTGTGCGCCATCAAGAGTAGTTCTTCCTCCTCGTAAAATTCAGCATAGTTGACGACTCCCTTTTCCAAGCTTGGGCATTCAAATTGATAATGTCCTTGTTTTTCACATCGAAAGCAGTTAATGGCTGACCTGTTGACAGAAGGCCTAGCTCTTCCCCGTCCTCTAAAGTGACTTCTTCCTCTCTAAAATGTCCCTCTGCCTCTTCCTTGTGCATTCCTTGGCTCATTCTCCATCTGTAGAACTTGCTCTTCACTCCTCTTCTCAATCACCTTTTGTTCATGTACAAGCAAAGATGCTTGTAATTCATCTACTATGGGTTTGTCAATGTCTTTCGATTCCTCAATTGAGCATACTACGAAGTTGAATTTTTCTGTGAGACTCCGAAGTATTTTCTCAACGATTTTGACATCGGGCATATCTTCTCCGCAATTCCTCATGTCATTTGCAGTAGACATAACTCTTGTAAAATACTCAGACACACCTTTTCCTGACTTCATTTCTAGAGTTTCAAATGTTTTGCGAACTCGTTGCAGCTGAGCCCGCTTCACTCTAGCACTTCCCTGATACTTGATTTTCATTGAATCCCACAATTGCTTGGCAGTCTCCTTCTGAGTGATGGTTTTCAAGATACTCTTATCTATGGATTAAAACAGATAATTCTTTGCTTTGAGATACTTGAGTCTTGCTTCGTTGATTGCCTTTTGTTGTGTTGTGTCTACGGCTTCATTTCCCTTTAGTTCTTCGAAACCAGATTGAATAACGCTCCAATACTCCATAGAACGCAGGAAATTTTCCATAATCAAACTCCAGTGATCGTAGTCTCCGTCGAATTTTGGAACATAAGGTGTTGTGAAGCTTCCTGAATTAGTTGCCATTTCCTATTTTCGTGTTTTTCCTCTCAAACACTCAAATTGTATATTTCTTTTATCAAGTCCTTGCTTGCTCTGATACCAAATAAAGGAAACTGATCATTCTTATTATTGATAACTGAGGCTTTTTATAAAGCCTTACAAACAGAAAAAATCGAAATACAAGGAAAACACATTTAAACAGAATTGAACAAATCAACTCCTACAAACTAGCTTACTTGACAGTTTAAACAACAATTCCTACCTATTATTTAGCTATCACGTTGTAGACCAAGTCAATAGCTCCAACAAATAATATGTTTCAAATTGGGTGCATTCGAAATTATAGCATTCAGCACATTCCTAAACATTTTACCATTGATTTCGCAGTTTTCGGCCTCGGTGGGCTTACTCGCTCAAGTGACATAGAGGATGTGGGTGACATCTTCGAGCAGGGAAAATTTTGATTGAGTTTCCGCTTGATTGGAGATGTCGCACTGTATGTATTGAATTGGGTGGTAGGCGTTCCAGGACGGCCTTGGGCGGCGAGCGACGCCGTAGACTTTCCAGGGGCCGCTGGGGGTGTCGGAAAGAGGGAGGATCTCGGCAAGACTGTTGCCGACGATGCCGGTTACGCCGACATTTAGGGCCACACTTTCGTATTTTGTGGGAGCATTATCTTCTTCGAATTTTTTCTGTGGTGGTGAGGATCAAATGATTCAATTAGATTCGTTAGATAATAAAACAATTCAAAAAACTCCACAAACAAAGAAATAAATATTATATGAATTACCCTGGCAACGCCAATTGCACTGGCCCACCACCAGCTCGTTGTCCGTCTGGAGGGATGAGGATGAAGATGAAGATTAGAGAGAGTGAGGAGAAGAGAGATGGAACAGATTTTACAATAGGAAGGGAAGAGTCTTAATAATACTGCAGGTACTAAAAAGAGGCCAGAGAAAAATTGATTTGTGGTTGGTCAAATTTGTTTTTTGGTTCCGTTATTATATTTATTATTATTATTTTATGAATAAATTTATACACATAATAATTAAATATTACATATTTTCATTTATACTATTAAAAAATATGACGTGAATATTAAAATTCGTGTATGTCTCACTTTTTAATGTTGTAAATAAATGTAGTGTTTGGTTCGGGCATGACATTAAAATTCGTGTCATGTTTCACTTTTTAATGATGTAAATAAATTTAGTGTTTGATTATTGTGTATGTAAATTTGTTCTTATTTTATACTTGTTACCAAATATAACATCTGTATTATTTTTTTAAAATTAATATAAAATTTTAAATTTTAGTAAATATAATAATTAATATTATAAATTATCTATAAAATACATATCATTTGAAACACACGTAAACATTTGAGAATCTAAATTTGTTATTTTCTGAAAATATCAACAACAAAAAAAATTATATTTTTTACATATACATTTATACTTTTAAAGTCGATGAACTAAAATAGTATATTTTGCGTATTTTCTAGGACTATACGCGGAAGAAGTATAAATTGGGTGATGGTTTAAAATGCAGAGTTTTCTCGTGCAAGTAAATTGAATAGAGAAGAAGAAGAAAAACATAAAAAAAAACACATTAATATGTTGCATGTGTGAGTTGTGCATGTTATTCTTTATTTTAAACGCGACTCAATTGTAAAAATATTTTATAACACATCCAATTACAAGAGTATTTTTTTAAATATAATAATAATATATAGTTTTGAATATTTGATTCTAAATCTATGTTTATTTGTATAAATTATAATTTCAGAACTATATATACTTACAAGGCTATAGTTTATATACAACGTCACTAATATACCTATTTTTGACAAAAAAAATTGTATGAATTTTTGTGTTAGATTAAAATATATTATTATTATTATTATTATTATTATTATTATTGCCAAAAATAGGGTGTGCCGTGATGTCGTAGATATGTATAGATATGTCCTATTTTCATAAACTACAATCTTAAGATTAAAATTAAATAGCCTTAATCAAATTTTTGTTTAAAATAAAATTATCTATGAATAAATTAAAATAATCTCATATTATATTTTTATATATTTAAAATCATTTTAAAAATTGGATTAAAATTTATTGTTTTGAATATTATATTCTCAATAATTGTAATATAGATGGGTAGAATAGGATATTTCAATTATTTTAAACAAAGATAAAGGTTAATTTTGTACTCAAATTTTTAATCCCAAATAGCTGAAATTATAATACCTGAGTTGAATATGATATTAAATAATTTTCAAATCAAGTCATTTTGTTATTCCTGAACTAATAATTCAAATTCAAATTTTAAAATAAACTAGAACTTGAGATTAAAAATCTGATTCCAAGTATTTTAAAAATCTGATTCCAAGTATTTTCCTCGTAAACAAAGGTGGCCAAATTGGTAGTGCTCTTGTTTTGAAGAAATTTTTGATTTATTGACTTACGTTTACCCATTGTAAACACTAATACGGCACAAATGAACGAAGAAGACCAAACAAACAATAATGTTTGATTTTCCATGCATGTCTTGATCACAAAATTACAGTGGTTCTTCACTCCACCTCTTTAATAGGCCAGAGGGTGATGGCCCATGACATGATTTAATAAGTTTCCACCATACCAACCATCTTAAATCCTGTAACAAAATCTTCAAAAAACCATCAAAACAAAATTTGCTACTATGCACTAAAATGGTGTCAAGGTAGTTTATACCTGTTACAAGAAGGAAAAAGAAGAAGACAACTACAGCACAATACAGAAAAACAACGGCCGAAAGTTTTGTACATATAAAGACATGAATAATTCAGTACAGAGACCAAATACACATACAGAACTGGTACATATGCACGTGCACACAAAAACAGATGATCCTAACACAAGCACACCAAGTCTTTGTAATGTAATATCATGATCAACAGGAAGTCCAACTTTCTACAATTCTAACCATCACATGATCAAAGTTGCTGAGGAAAGGGCTAGAAAATGAATATATGATAACCGCAAAATTTTCCAATAATACCAATATGGACGGGGGCTTGCTAGTTCTTCTTCAAGATCCACCTACTTTTAGTCAAATCGCTAGTTCTTCTTCAGGATCCGCCTGCTTTTAGTCAAATCAACGATTTTGACCAATGTATATGATGAAATTGCAGAAAGCTTTGTTCTTTTTAATCTTTATCACAGAATACTCCCTATTTCAAGCTTTATCTAAGAGCTGTAAGATCCTTTTTCATTCATCTAGCGCTTAGTTTTGTTTTGCTGCGTCAATCATGTTCATCTCTCCAACTAAACATATGATATTTCCTTTTTGGTAATGCCTAAAAATATGAATTGATAAAATGTCCCTTGTGAAATATTTGGAAAGTTAAATACCCAAAGGAAGCTGAGGTTTGTAAGACAGAATGTTGTTGATAGTTAATCAAGATGTTTAACAAGAACCAAATAGCACTGCAATTTCAATACCCAAAAATCATCAAACTTGATGGCAACTTAATCAATTATACTTTGAGAGCTCAATTAAGTGCAAGTAAGACAGAAAGATGAATACCAGGGCATTATTCATGACACAACCATATAGAGGAGGCAACAATCACCACCAGATGAATCTAAATTTATTCAGTTTATTCAACATAAAGTAAGCGTAAAATCAGCAGCAAGCACCGATAACTTTACACGGCCTTGCATAAGATTATCATAACGATATTGTAATACTTTGAAATATATCTGTACAGAGCATCAATCAAGTTAGTCATTATATATATGGCAGAAGAAGATTCAACATGAATATCCTGATATAAGCACAAGACACAATTCTGATATTTAGTGAAGATTTATACTATTTGGTCGTTGTATAAGTGGTTGTACACACCTTATGGTTCTCAACTTTCCGTATTCTAGAATGAAATCATTAGAAAACCTTACGCAAATTATGCAATCGAACTGAGCATCATATATACAATTTTGTGACTCAGCTGCTACAGAATTCTCAATGTCAAAACAATAGTGTAAAACAGCATTACAGCTTTGCTCATCTTCTCGTCAGAACACTATCTAATGCAGGCAGAAGATGTGCAAACAAGCTGAGCGCAAGTTTCAGGGACCAAAAGGGCGTCAACTGAGCTGCAATCCCATCTATCGAATAAGATTTTCAACAATCTCTTCGTAATTTGTTCTTTGCTTTCTCTGATTTACTTTTTTGGCTCAGATCTGGTTTGGCCTGGCCTGACTTGCCAATAAGCTCTGCCTGAGGCCCGGCCTGGTATGACGCCTGGTTTTGTCCGGCTGTCCTGCTGGCCGTCCGGATAAGATACCTGCACAAAAGTCCTGACGGCTTGGGCCGTTGGTGGACTCCTCCGGTGTAAGAGTTAGTGAAGGTTTTAAGAAAGGTCAACAATGGAGGTCCAAGTATTTAGTGTAGTAGTAAAGTGTATGTGTGCGTAACCTTTTCCTCCATCATTGACTGGGTATTTATAGTGCATACCTGACTCTTACCGATTCCTTTTAGGATTGTCCCTCAACGTGGTATAGTTTGAATAGGAAGGTAATCTCCTAAACCATCTAAGAACCTGACTCCTATTCTAATTCGTATTAGATATAGTAAATAGCCACAGTCCAGATTGGTTAGGGACCTATCCCAAGCCTATTGGACTTAGGAGTCCTCATAAGAATTTGTCAAGCTGATGGTCCGTTGGGCCTAGCCCATCATATATTTACCAGACCAAGCTTAGCGAAATATTCATCCTAACATTGCCCCCCACTCCCTTAGTACATAAATGTGCTAGGGGAGTAGAATGAATTACCCCACAAGTATATATAAATGCACCGATCAAAAGGGAAATAACTCTTCGGGAATCCAGGTGCAGGAACACAGAAGATGTTTAGACCGAAGGCAAACCCTCCTTAATCTTTACAAGAATTCTGGGACAACGTATCAGAGGAAGAAAGCTCCATCGGGATCCCGGAGGCATCAAAACCGATGGGAAAACGCCATCGGGAGACCGGAGGCCTCAGACCAATGGGAAAGCTCCATCGGGAGCCCGGAGGCATCAGACCGATGGGAAAGCTCCATCGGGAGCCCGGAGGCATCATACCGATGGGAAAGGTTCATCGGGAGCCCGGAGGCCTCAAACCGATGGGAAAGGTTCACCGGGAGCCCGGAGGCCTCAAACCGATGGCAAAGGTTTTTGCTAAGCGACGCTAGGCCCTTATGAACGACATTTCAAACATTGGGTGCGACGCAATAACCAGGCCCAAATCTTTGCTAAGCCCACCGTGCTCAGCCCAATAATCTGGGGGCCCATCAAACCCAAAGTTTTGCTTCTGCAACCCAACAAATCTAGCCCAACAGCTTGCACGACCGTTCCGTATAACAACTTATTTTTGAATTTCGAAATCCGCGTCCATTTAGCTAACGAAGCGTGCACGAGAAGCAGCATTTATTACGCCGCAGTAAGTACTGCGCGTGCGCCCCATCCGTTCGATCATTTCCATCTGAACCGTTACAACGCTTGAATCAAGATAAAAGGGGTCATTTCCAACAGATCGTCTTTTTATCAGAAGCAACTTATCACGAGAGAAAGGACGTTTGAGAGAGAAATATTTCATTCCCAGATCCAACTCCATCGTTCCTGCTTCGTTGTTTTTCCATCGACCTCCTTTCTAAAACCAAGTAAGTCTTTTACTCTTTTTCTTTTATACTTCCTAATGGCTCGCAGTACCCAAGATACTAGGGCTCAAGCTTCGTCTTCCCGGGTTGAGGACGAAGTTACTGTGGCCGAAATGGGGATCCCGGAGGGACAACCATGGAAACCTGTGGTAATCACCAGGATGAGGGATGTAGAGGAGTACAATAGGAACAAATATTTCAATATCCTGTATAGAGTAGCCAACATCCCTTCTTCAATCCGGAACCAATACTTCGATTTAGCCTCCACAGAATTCTATATCCCCGAAACATACGAAATCAAGAGACCCGGGGCCGGGGAGAGAATGTACTACCAGCTCGAGGGGGGATGGATTCCAATCCATAGGCAGTCACTGATCTATGGGGTCCGATTCCCTCTTCGCCCCTTCGTATTGGAGTTACTCCATACGACGGGGCTCAGTTTGAACCAGCTATCCCCCAATTCTTTTATTCATATAAACAGCTTCATTGCCTTCTGTTTCTCTGAATCAACCCTCCCAGCCATAGATTTCTTTTTTCAATTCTTTTCCATTACCAATAACAAAGAAAAAGGGTTTTTCACGGTGATGAAGAACCCTGGAAGGGATACCCTGATGGAGACCCCCTCGAGCAATAAAGGGTGGCACGGGGATTGGTTTTTCATCAAGGGGCCGGACACTGAGATGGTCGGACCTTGGTCAGACCCGAACAAAGACCAGCTAAATCCGAAGAAAATCTCTCGGGCAAGGCTAGAAGAGTTCGAGGTCTTATATTCCAAGAGACCATCAGTGAAGTGGGATCGGAATCTCCTTAACGACCAAGACTGGTTGTATTCCTTCGGTTGTAAGTTCTCTGCCATGCTTGCCCCTTTATTCTGGACATTTTTTGATATACTCACTCTTTTGTTCCGATTGCCTTGCAGTGGCTGACCAAGGAAAGAATCCTGATAATGAGGCCATCATAGGAGCAGCTGGAGTCCCGAGGGTGAAGATGAGTGTCGCCGATAAACTGAAGGCGAGCCGAAGTATGAGGGCTGCAAAGCCCAAGGACTCCACCAAGGCCGCTGCCAATCCCGAGATGGCCACGGGATCTTCTCAGGTGGGTGATATTATCAAACCCACCGAAGGAGAAAGTCTGCTGACAAAGACTCGGGGGCCAGCAGACCAAAAACAAAGAGGAGAAGGCTGGTGCTAACATCAGTTCTGGAGGCAAGGACCAAGCAGACTTCTGCTCTTCAAGGGAGTTCATCAACTCCTCCCGCCGAGCAGAACGTCGCCAGGCAATCAGAGGAAGGCCTCTCTCCCCCTCCTCAGAATAAAGGGAAAAGACCTGCTGAAGGTCAAAAGCCCCCCAGCACCCAAAGCGGACAGACAGATCCCCCCATGCCGACCGGGAGTCCGAGACCCGAGGAGGGGATCAACATGCAGTCCTTGGGTACGTCGATGATCTCATTCGCCGAAGATGGTACCGAGGGTGCCGATCTAAAGACGCTTATGGAGATGCTGTTCTCCTGTCATGTAAAGGTAAGGATCTACCTGTAGAATTTTCCTCTTCAAGTTGGTTAACTTTCTGACTCATTCATCCTTTAACCATTTCTTTTCAGGGAAATGCAATTCTCCTTAGGGTTTCTGATGAGCAGAAGGTTCTGGAGAGAAGAGCCGAGGAAAGCAGCAAAGGGCATGCCGAGGCTCTGAAGAACCATCAGAAGACCAAAGACCAGCTCAAGGCCATGCATGACTCCTTCCATATCATGAAACAGGAGTATGAATCGGCCCGGGCGGGTCGTCTTGAGAAGGACAAGGAGATCGAACGCCTGACGGCCCGGGTGATCGATCTGGAGAAGGCGAATGCTCACGCTATGGATTTGGTGCAGGCCAAAGAGCTCAAGAAGATCCAGCTGGAAAATAACAAGAACGAGCTCGAGGCCCAACTCCAAAGTCAGAAGATTCTCTTGACCCAATCGGAAAACATCATCCAACTTCAGACTGATCAGATGAAGAATCTGAAAGATAACGTCGAACTGATCGTCGAAGGCTGGGGTGCAAAGGAAGCCGATTGGTTAAGAGGACCTATTGCCGCCGCCTCCCCGAGTGTCCTGATTCCCGAGCTTAAACAAAAGGTGATAGATGAATATAAGGCCTCGGATCAATTTCAGGCCGATATCCTATCATCTGTTGTGAACGAATTCAGCGATGGGTTCGAATATGCTCGGGAGCTTGCCAAGGAGAAGGGTCATGACCCCGATCAGCTGGGAATTGTATTTCCCGAGGACTGATTTGTAAAGCTTTTGCTATTGTGTTTTTTTTTTCTTTGTAAACTTTTGAATATTTATGAACTGGATGGTTATGACTTAATCGTTTATTCTATTACCCTTTTCTCATGAGTTATATTTTATCGTCTGCATGTATAACTGTTTACTTATACTGCTTTACCCCCCCTCTAGCCTGATCGGGTGAAGACCCGATGAGGCTAGAAGATAAATTTGAAAGTGTGTATCAAAACAGAAATACAGAAATACGATGTAAAAAATATTCTCATTAATATCGAAAAAGATAATCCTATCGGCTAGAATGCAGCCTCAAAATTTGACTAAGTACAAATCCAAAGTAACCTAACTACTGATAATACCTACGAAGCCGAACGGCATGCCAAGTATTTGGAACATTTTTCCCATCCATGCCCTGAAGCTTGTAAGTTCCAGCCTTCAACACTTCAATTACTAAGTATGGTCCTTCCCATGTTGGCATCAGTTTGCCGGTTTCCCTAGGGGTGGATGCCTCGGCTTGCCGAAGAACTAGATCGCCCACATTGAATGACCTTCTTTTGACATTTTTGTTAAAGTGCCGAGCAGTTCTTGTTGATAAGCAGCCAATTTGAGGACTACTGAATCACGTTCCTCTTCCAATAAGTCGAGGTTCAACCGAAGACCTTCGCTATTGAGGATTTCATCAAAATTTAAGACTCTCGGAGAAGGTACTCCGATCTCAATAGGTATCAGGGCTTCGGAACCATAGGCCATCTTAAAAGGCGTCTCCCCAGTAGTAGTCCGAGGAGTTGTTCGGTAGGCCCAAAGAACATGCAAAAGCTCCTCGGGCCAGGCACCCTTCGCTTCTTCTAGTCTTCTTTTAATGCCATGAAGAAGTGTCCTGTTTGTAACTTCTACTTGACCATTTGCTTGTGGATGGGCTACTGAAGTCCGACGATGCTGGATATTAAGTTCTGATAAGAACCCTTCGAAAGTTTTACCAACAAACTGAAGTCCGTTGTCAGAAACTAAGATCATCGGGATGCCGAACCGGTAGACCACTTGTTCTTTGAAGAATTGTAGACATGTGTGCTCGGTGATCTTGGCAAGTGGTTTGGCTTCTACCCACTTGGTGAAATAATCGATGGCGACGATCACGAACTTCACTTGTCCCTTACCCTGTGGAAGAGGGCCCAATATGTCTATTCCCCATACAGAAAAGGGGATCGGAGAGAGTATCGGAGATAACTCCTCGGGAGGTTGGTGTGGTACGGATGCAAATATCTGACACTTATGACATTTTTTGACGAAGTCTTTGGCATCTTCAAGCATTGTCGGCCAAAAATATCCTTGTCGCAAAATTTTGTGGGCCAGTGCCTTTGCTCCCACATGGTCACCGCAGATACCTTCATGAACTTCTCGAAGGGCATAATCAGATTCCCTATGGTCGAGGCATCGGAGCAGTGGTGAAGAATAAGATCTTCGATACAGCTGATCATTCGTGATACAATACTTGGTGGATTTGTACTTGATTCTTCGGGTCATAGATTTGTCTTCGGGCAATTCACCGGTCAGAAGGAATTGAATGATCGGGGTCATCCACGAATCCGTCTGTTCGATATCCATTATTGTTTGAACCAAGGTGCTCGGATGCTGAAGATTGTCTAAATATACTGCTCCGTCTAGTTCCCCTTGATCGGTGGTTGCCAACTTGGAAAGGGCATCGGCCATTGTGTTTTCCGACCTGACTACTCCTATGAGCTGGTATTTCGGGAAGAATGCCAACAATGACCGAACTAGTTGGAGATAGGCCTGTAAATGAACTTCTTTTGCCTCATATTCTCCCAACACTTGTTTCACCACCAGTTGGGAGTCGCTGTATATTGCCAAGTTCTTTACCTCCAAACTTCGGGCTAGCTTTAGGCCTGCCACCAGTGCTTCATATTCGGCGATGTTGTTTGTGGCTATGAACCCAAATCGTATAGATTGTTGTATTTTGAAACCTTCGGGAGAAGTGAGGATGATGCCGGCCCCACTCTTCGTCCCAGTAGCGGATCCGTCCACGAACAGAGTCCATACAATTTCTTCGGGTGTTGATGTCAGTTTATCACAGTCAGGTTCCTTGTCCTCTAGATCATTACGGAATGAGCACTCGATGATAAAGTCAATGAGTGCTTGTGCTTTGATTGCTGTCCGAGGGCGAAATTCTATATTAAACTGGCTCAGCTCGATGGCCCATGCTGCAAGCCTTCCCGACGATTCGGGCCTATAAAGGATCTTCCGTAATGGCTGGTCAGTGAGGACGATAATAGTCCGCCCCTGGAAGTAATGTCTGAGTTTCCGACTGGAGATAACCAGTGCGTAAGCCAACTTTTCTAAATTTGGGTACCTTGTTTCAGCATCCCGAAGAACATGGCTTACGTAATAGACTGGTTTTTGCCCTTGTGGATCTTCTCTGATCAAAGCTGACCCGACTGCCAAGGATGTGGCAGAGAGGTATATTTGTAGATCCTCCTCGGGCAGTGCTTTACTCAGAATCGGAGGTGAAGAGATATATCTCTTGATCTGTTCAAAAGCCTCCTGACAATCCTCGGTCCACGGAAAAGTTTTCTGATTCTGGGCTCCCTTCAAAGTTCCGAAGAATGGGAGACATTTCTCTGCTAGTCGCGCCACGAACCGCCGAAGAGCTGCCAGCCTCCCTGTCAACCGTTGAATTTCTTTGAAGTTCTTCGGCGGTTGCATTTCAAGGATAGCCGATATCTTTTCGGGATTTGCCTCAATCCCTCTTCGGCTAACCATGTATCCCAAAAATTTACCTGACCCGAGGCCGAATGTGCATTTAGTTGGGTTAAGTCTCATGTTGTGCGTTCTGACATTCGCAAAGCATTCTTTCAGGTCGGCTAGATGATCTTCTTCCCTCATGCTTCGAACAATCATATCATCAACATAGACTTCCATATTTCTCCCGATCTGGCCGCTGAACACTTTGTTCATCATTCTCTGATAAGTGGCCCCCGCATTGATTAATCCGAAGGACATTACTTTGTACGCGTAGATGGCTCGGTGAGTGATAAAGGATGTCTTAGGGATATCGCTTTCATGCATGGCAATTTGATTGTATCCCGAGAAAGCATCCAGGAAGCTCATTACAGTATGACCCGAAGTGGAATCAATCAGTTGATCAATATTCGGGAGAGGGTAGTAATCTTTCGGACACGCTTTATTCAGATCTGTATAATCCACGCACATCCTCCACTTCCCATTATGCTTTTTAACCAGTACCACATTCGCGAGCCATTCTGGATAATTGATCTCAAAGATGAAGTCAGCAGCCAGAAGTTTATCGATTTCGTCGTCAATTACTTGTTGTCTTTCGGGAGCCATGTTCCTTCGCTTTTGCTTAACAGGTTTTGAGTTTGGCTTTACACTCAGCTGGTGCACGGCCACGGTCTTATCAATGCCTGGCATATCGGCTGGGACCCAAGCAAAGATATCTGAGTATTGTTGTAAAAGGGCGACCAACCGTGTTCTGGTTCTTTCCTGAAGGCCTGTCCCAATCTGTACTGTTCTTTCGTCATCTTCTTGAAATAACGGAACCTGGACCGTATCTTCGGCAGGTGTTGCAATTGGCTCGGTACATCCCTCAGTGAAAGGCTCGAGCTCAATCTTCATGGTGGCTTTCTGTTTGCTGTCAATGATAGGGGACGCCTGAATGGTCTGTAGATAGCATCGTCGGGAAAGATCTTGGTCGCCGACTGATTCCCCGATCCCATTCTTTGTTGGGAATTTCATTTTCAAATGCGGGATAGAGGTAACGGCTTTCAATGCTGACAGAGTCGTTCTTCCCAAGATAGCGTTGTAATTACTTTCCACCTGGACTACATAGAAACGGACCATGATGGAAGCTTGCTTTGGGGCAGTCCCGAAAATCACAGGCAATTCGATCGTCCCTGCTATGCGGACCGGGTTATTCCCGAAGCCATATAAGGGGGACTCATTGCAGATTTCCAGTTTCCTTCCTCCCAAGTCTAGCCGATTGTATGCTTGGCTATAGAGTACGTCGACTGAACTCCCATTATCAACAAGCATCCTCTTCATATCCATGGTACCGACCTGAGCCGTGACGACCAGTGCGTCCTGATGCGGAATAACCATTCCCGACGGGTAATCATCGTCGGAGAAAGTGATGGGGTCGGTCTTGATATCCTGGGGTTTACCGGACACTTGATGGACTTCTCTACCGAAGGCTTTCCTCTTTCGGTTAGACAGAACGGTGATCGATCCTCCGGAGATGACATCAACCACTCCTCTTACCTCGGAAGCGGGTGGAGGTGGTTCCAGGCGATCGAAGGCTGATTGTCGATGAGAATCGACGACGTAACAGTCGAGGTTACCCTTCCGTATCTGTTTTTCTAGGAAGTCTTTGAGCTGGTAACACTCCTCGGTATCATGTCCTTTTGCTTCATGGTAGGTGCAATATCTATCCCCGTTCTTTTGCCTTGCGAAAACCCGAATCTTCGGGGGGTTTTCGTAGAAGGGTTCGTTTTTTATCGCTTTCACGATGTTACTTTTGTTTGTATTCAGGGGGGTGTAATCTTTGTCGGCACCCCCTCTATCCCTCGGGGGATGGTTCTTTTGCTGTCGATCTCGGCTAGAATCCCTTCGGTCATGACCCTTTTTGCCGGAGCCATTGGATTTCTTCTCGGCGCTTTCGTCTTCGGGGTTTCTCTGGTGAAACTCACCTGTGTTTTTCGAAGAGCCCCGAAGATTGGCGAGAGCCTCTTCCAATTCTACGAACTTGTCTACTTTTTCGTAGGTTTCTGATAGGGTTTCTGGAGCTTTTGAGATGAGTTCCTCGATCAACCTGCTGGATTTGTCAACGTTTAATCCCATAGTTAAAAATTGGATTACCTGCTTTGGATCGATTCCGTTGATTTCAGACACAGCTTCCCGAAATCTTTTGACATACTGCCGAAGAGTTTCATTTGGCTTCTGTTTTACTTGTAGTAGAGAGGTCATCATTCTGGCCCGTCTTTTATTGCTCCCGAAGCGGGTATGAAATTGTTCCTGTAGTTCTTCCCATGACTTAATAGACCCGTTCGGGAGAGAGGTGACCCATTCTCTAGCTGTCTTCTTTAGAGTAGATAAAAACAGGTGGCACATCGCCACTGCATCATGACCATGGAAGTGCATGGCTTGCTCGAATGAGTAGGTGTGGTCATGCGGGTCTCCCGTTCCGTCATACATCTCCAAATTGGGTACTTTTCGACTTCGATCGATTTTGGCTTCCTCCAAATCCTTTGAGAACGGGGAGAACCGGGCCTTCTTGGACCCATAGTACTTGTCCGAAGCCTTCTTGGGTGAGGATTCTCCAGTATGGCTCTCGTGGCTGCGTCTGTCCTCCCTATCCCTTTTGGAGGGTGATCTGGCTCGCTTCCTCAAATCCGCCGTCCAAATCGACTTGGAGCGGGTCAGTTCCTTTTCTCGGGGTTGGGGGCCACCTCTACGGCGTTCCGTGTGTCTGTCTTCCCGTCTGCCCCGGTGGTCTGAGCGGGAGGCCGAGCCTCTCTGGCTCGAGAGATTGTCCCCTGTTTCGGTTAAGTCCTCGTATTGCTTGTCAAGCTCTTTCTGCTGGATATCTAGAGCCTTTTTCCTGTCGAGGATTATCTGGAGGCGACGTTCTTTTTCAGCCGCCGTCTCCCGGCGAGACTGGGAGGGTGTTGGTCGCCGTGAATAACTTTGCGAGTGTGAAGTTTCCATATCAATGTTGATTGATGGAAATTTTACTTGAGGCCCTCCTTCTAGCGCCAATGTTGACGCCTGGTTTTGTCCGGCTGTCCTGCTGGCCGTCCGGATAAGATACCTGCACAAAAGTCCTGACGGCTTGGGCCGTTGGTGGACTCCTCCGGTGTAAGAGTTAGTGAAGGTTTTAAGAAAGGTCAACAATGGAGGTCCAAGTATTTAGTGTAGCAGTAAAGTGTATGTGTGCGTAACCTTTTCCTCCATCATTGACTGGGTATTTATAGTGCATACCTGACTCTTACCGATTCCTTTTAGGATTGTCCCTCAACGTGGTATAGTTTGAATAGGAAGGTAATCTCCTAAACCATCTAAGAACCTGACTCCTATTCTAATTCGTATTAGATATAGTAAATAGCCACAGTCCAGATTGGTTAGGGACCTATCCCAAGCCTATTGGACTTAGGAGTCCTCATAAGAATTTGTCAAGCTGATGGTCCGTTGGGCCTAGCCCATCATATATTTACCAGACCAAGCTTAGCGAAATATTCATCCTAACATTGCCCCCCACTCCCTTAGTACATAAATGTGCTAGGGGAGTAGAATGAATTACCCCACAAGTATATATAAATGCACCGATCAAAAGGGAAATAACTCTTCGGGAATCCAGGTGCAGGAACACAGAAGATGTTTAGACCGAAGGCAAACCCTCCTTAATCTTTACAAGAATTCTGGGACAACGTATCAGAGGAAGAAAGCTCCATCGGGATCCCGGAGGCATCAAAACCGATGGGAAAACGCCATCGGGAGACCGGAGGCCTCAGACCAATGGGAAAGCTCCATCGGGAGCCCGGAGGCATCAGACCGATGGGAAAGCTCCATCGGGAGCCCGGAGGCATCATACCGATGGGAAAGGTTCATCGGGAGCCCGGAGGCCTCAAACCGATGGGAAAGGTTCACCGGGAGCCCGGAGGCCTCAAACCGATGGCAAAGGTTTTTGCTAAGCGACGCTAGGCCCTTATGAACGACATTTCAAACATTGGGTGCGACGCAATAACCAGGCCCAAATCTTTGCTAAGCCCACCGTGCTCAGCCCAATAATCTGGGGGCCCATCAAACCCAAAGTTTTGCTTCTGCAACCCAACAAATCTAGCCCAACAGCTTGCACGACCGTTCCGTATAACAACTTATTTTTGAATTTCGAAATCCGCGTCCATTTAGCTAACGAAGCGTGCACGAGAAGCAGCATTTATTACGCCGCAGTAAGTACTGCGCGTGCGCCCCATCCGTTCGATCATTTCCATCTGAACCGTTACAACGCTTGAATCAAGATAAAAGGGGTCATTTCCAACAGATCGTCTTTTTATCAGAAGCAACTTATCACGAGAGAAAGGACGTTTGAGAGAGAAATATTTCATTCCCAGATCCAACTCCATCGTTCCTGCTTCGTTGTTTTTCCATCGACCTCCTTTCTAAAACCAAGTAAGTCTTTTACTCTTTTTCTTTTATACTTCCTAATGGCTCGCAGTACCCAAGATACAAGGGCTCAAGCTTCGTCTTCCCGGGTTGAGGACGAAGTTACTGTGGCCGAAATGGGGATCCCGGAGGGACAACCATGGAAACCTGTGGTAATCACCAGGATGAGGGATGTAGAGGAGTACAATAGGAACAAATATTTCAATATCCTGTATAGAGTAGCCAACATCCCTTCTTCAATCCGGAACCAATACTTCGATTTAGCCTCCACAGAATTCTATATCCCCGAAACATACGAAATCAAGAGACCCGGGGCCGGGGAGAGAATGTACTACCAGCTCGAGGGGGGATGGATTCCAATCCATAGGCAGTCACTGATCTATGGGGTCCGATTCCCTCTTCGCCCCTTCGTATTGGAGTTACTCCATACGACGGGGCTCAGTTTGAACCAGCTATCCCCCAATTCTTTTATTCATATAAACAGCTTCATTGCCTTCTGTTTCTCTGAATCAACCCTCCCAGCCATAGATTTCTTTTTTCAATTCTTTTCCATTACCAATAACAAAGAAAAAGGGTTTTTCACGGTGATGAAGAACCCTGGAAGGGATACCCTGATGGAGACCCCCTCGAGCAATAAAGGGTGGCACGGGGATTGGTTTTTCATCAAGGGGCCGGACACTGAGATGGTCGGACCTTGGTCAGACCCGAACAAAGACCAGCTAAATCTGAAGAAAATCTCTCGGGCAAGGCTAGAAGAGTTCGAGGTCTTATATTCCAAGAGACCATCAGTGAAGTGGGATCGGAATCTCCTTAACGACCAAGACTGGTTGTATTCCTTCGGTTGTAAGTTCTCTGCCATGCTTGCCCCTTTATTCTGGACATTTTTTGATATACTCACTCTTTTGTTCCGATTGCCTTGCAGTGGCTGACCAAGGAAAGAATCCTGATAATGAGGCCATCATAGGAGCAGCTGGAGTCCCGAGGGTGAAGATGAGTGCCGCCGATAAACTGAAGGCGAGCCGAAGTATGAGGGCTGCAAAGCCCAAGGACTCCACCAAGGCCGCTGCCAATCCCGAGATGGCCACGGGATCTTCTCAGGTGGGTGATATTATCAAACCCACCGAAGGAGAGAAGTCTGCTGACAAAGACTCGGGGGCCAGCAGACCAAAAACAAAGAGGAGAAGGCTGGTGCTAACATCAGTTCTGGAGGCAAGGACCAAGCAGACTTCTGCTCTTCAAGGGAGTTCATCAACTCCTCCCGCCGAGCAGAACGTCGCCAGGCAATCAGAGGAAGGCCTCGCTCCCCCTCCTCAGAATAAAGGGAAAAGACCTGCTGAAGGTCAAAAGCCCCCCAGCACCCAAAGCGGACAGACAGATCCCCCCATGCCGACCGGGAGTCCGAGACCCGAGGAGGGGATCAACATGCAGTCCTTGGGTACGTCGATGATCCCATTCGCCGAAGATGGTACCGAGGGTGCCGATCTAAAGACGCTTATGGAGATGCTGTTCTCCTGTCATGCAAAGGTAAGGATCTACCTGTAGAATTTTCCTCTTCAAGTTGGTTAACTTTCTGACTCATTCATCCTTTAACCATTTCTTTTCAGGGAAATGCAATTCTCCTTAGGGTTTCTGATGAGCAGAAGGTTCTGGAGAGAAGAGCCGAGGAAAGCAGCAAAGGGCATGCCGAGGCTCTGAAGAACCATCAGAAGACCAAAGACCAGCTCAAGGCCATGCATGACTCCTTCCATATCATGAAACAGGAGTATGAATCGGCCCGGGCGGGTCGTCTTGAGAAGGACAAGGAGATCGAACGCCTGACGGCCCGGGTGATCGATCTGGAGAAGGCGAATGCTCACGCTATGGATTTGGTGCAGGCCAAAGAGCTCAAGAAGATCCAGCTGGAAAATAACAAGAACGAGCTCGAGGCCCAACTCCAAAGTCAGAAGATTCTCTTGACCCAATCGGAAAACATCATCCAACTTCAGACTGATCAGATGAAGAATCTGAAAGATAACGTCGAACTGATCGTCGAAGGCTGGGGTGCAAAGGAAGCCGATTGGTTAAGAGGACCTATTGCCGCCGCCTCCCCGAGTGTCCTGATTCCCGAGCTTAAACAAAAGGTGATAGATGAATATAAGGCCTCGGATCAATTTCAGGCCGATATCCTATCATCTGTTGTGAACGAATTCAGCGATGGGTTCGAATATGCTCGGGAGCTTGCCAAGGAGAAGGGTCATGACCCCGATCAGCTGGGAATTGTATTTCCCGAGGACTGATTTGTAAAGCTTTTGCTATTGTGTTTTTTTTTTCTTTGTAAACTTTTGAATATTTATGAACTGGATGGTTATGACTTAATCGTTTATTCTATTACCCTTTTCTCATGAGTTATATTTTATCGTCTGCATGTATAACTGTTTACTTATACTGCTTTACCCCCCCTCTAGCCTGATCGGGTGAAGACCCGATGAGGCTAGAAGATAAATTTGAAAGTGTGTATCAAAACAGAAATACAGAAATACGATGTAAAAAATATTCTCATTAATATCGAAAAAGATAATCCTATCGGCTAGAATGCAGCCTCAAAATTTGACTAAGTACAAATCCAAAGTAACCTAACTACTGATAATACCTACGAAGCCGAACGGCATGCCAAGTATTTGGAACATTTTTCCCATCCATGCCCTGAAGCTTGTAAGTTCCAGCCTTCAACACTTCAATTACTAAGTATGGTCCTTCCCATGTTGGCATCAGTTTGCCGGTTTCCCTAGGGGTGGATGCCTCGGCTTGCCGAAGAACTAGATCGCCCACATTGAATGACCTTCTTTTGACATTTTTGTTAAAGTGCCGAGCAGTTCTTGTTGATAAGCAGCCAATTTGAGGACTACTGAATCACGTTCCTCTTCCAATAAGTCGAGGTTCAACCGAAGACCTTCGCTATTGAGGATTTCATCAAAATTTAAGACTCTCGGAGAAGGTACTCCGATCTCAATAGGTATCAGGGCTTCGGAACCATAGGCCATCTTAAAAGGCGTCTCCCCAGTAGTAGTCCGAGGAGTTGTTCGGTAGGCCCAAAGAACATGCAAAAGCTCCTCGGGCCAGGCACCCTTCGCTTCTTCTAGTCTTCTTTTAATGCCATGAAGAAGTGTCCTGTTTGTAACTTCTACTTGACCATTTGCTTGTGGATGGGCTACTGAAGTCCGACGATGCTGGATATTAAGTTCTGATAAGAACCCTTCGAAAGTTTTACCAACAAACTGAAGTCCGTTGTCAGAAACTAAGATCATCGGGATGCCGAACCGGTAGACCACTTGTTCTTTGAAGAATTGTAGACATGTGTGCTCGGTGATCTTGGCAAGTGGTTTGGCTTCTACCCACTTGGTGAAATAATCGATGGCGACGATCACGAACTTCACTTGTCCCTTACCCTGTGGAAGAGGGCCCAATATGTCTATTCCCCATACAGAAAAGGGGATCGGAGAGAGTATCGGAGATAACTCCTCGGGAGGTTGGTGTGGTACGGATGCAAATATCTGACACTTATGACATTTTTTGACGAAGTCTTTGGCATCTTCAAGCATTGTCGGCCAAAAATATCCTTGTCGCAAAATTTTGTGGGCCAGTGCCTTTGCTCCCACATGGTCACCGCAGATACCTTCATGAACTTCTCGAAGGGCATAATCAGATTCCCTATGGTCGAGGCATCGGAGCAGTGGTGAAGAATAAGATCTTCGATACAGCTGATCATTCGTGATACAATACTTGGTGGATTTGTACTTGATTCTTCGGGTCATAGATTTGTCTTCGGGCAATTCACCGGTCAGAAGGAATTGAATGATCGGGGTCATCCACGAATCCGTCTGTTCGATATCCATTATTGTTTGAACCAAGGTGCTCGGATGCTGAAGATTGTCTAAATATACTGCTCCGTCTAGTTCCCCTTGATCGGTGGTTGCCAACTTGGAAAGGGCATCGGCCATTGTGTTTTCCGACCTGACTACTCCTATGAGCTGGTATTTCGGGAAGAATGCCAACAATGACCGAACTAGTTGGAGATAGGCCTGTAAATGAACTTCTTTTGCCTCATATTCTCCCAACACTTGTTTCACCACCAGTTGGGAGTCGCTGTATATTGCCAAGTTCTTTACCTCCAAACTTCGGGCTAGCTTTAGGCCTGCCACCAGTGCTTCATATTCGGCGATGTTGTTTGTGGCTATGAACCCAAATCGTATAGATTGTTGTATTTTGAAACCTTCGGGAGAAGTGAGGATGATGCCGGCCCCACTCTTCGTCCCAGTAGCGGATCCGTCCACGAACAGAGTCCATACAATTTCTTCGGGTGTTGATGTCAGTTTATCACAGTCAGGTTCCTTGTCCTCTAGATCATTACGGAATGAGCACTCGATGATAAAGTCAATGAGTGCTTGTGCTTTGATTGCTGTCCGAGGGCGAAATTCTATATTAAACTGGCTCAGCTCGATGGCCCATGCTGCAAGCCTTCCCGACGATTCGGGCCTATAAAGGATCTTCCGTAATGGCTGGTCAGTGAGGACGATAATAGTCCGCCCCTGGAAGTAATGTCTGAGTTTCCGACTGGAGATAACCAGTGCGTAAGCCAACTTTTCTAAATTTGGGTACCTTGTTTCAGCATCCCGAAGAACATGGCTTACGTAATAGACTGGTTTTTGCCCTTGTGGATCTTCTCTGATCAAAGCTGACCCGACTGCCAAGGATGTGGCAGAGAGGTATATTTGTAGATCCTCCTCGGGCAGTGCTTTACTCAGAATCGGAGGTGAAGAGATATATCTCTTGATCTGTTCAAAAGCCTCCTGACAATCCTCGGTCCACGGAAAAGTTTTCTGATTCTGGGCTCCCTTCAAAGTTCCGAAGAATGGGAGACATTTCTCTGCTAGTCGCGCCACGAACCGCCGAAGAGCTGCCAGCCTCTCTGTCAACCGTTGAATTTCTTTGAAGTTCTTCGGCGGTTGCATTTCAAGGATAGCCGATATCTTTTCGGGATTTGCCTCAATCCCTCTTCGGCTAACCATGTATCCCAAAAATTTACCTGACCCGAGGCCGAATGTGCATTTAGTTGGGTTAAGTCTCATGTTGTGCGTTCTGACATTCGCAAAGCATTCTTTCAGGTCGGCTAGATGATCTTCTTCCCTCATGCTTCGAACAATCATATCATCAACATAGACTTCCATATTTCTCCCGATCTGGCCGCTGAACACTTTGTTCATCATTCTCTGATAAGTGGCCCCCGCATTGATTAATCCGAAGGACATTACTTTGTACGCGTAGATGGCTCGGTGAGTGATAAAGGATGTCTTAGGGATATCGCTTTCATGCATGGCAATTTGATTGTATCCCGAGAAAGCATCCAGGAAGCTCATTACAGTATGACCCGAAGTGGAATCAATCAGTTGATCAATATTCGGGAGAGGGTAGTAATCTTTCGGACACGCTTTATTCAGATCTGTATAATCCACGCACATCCTCCACTTCCCATTATGCTTTTTAACCAGTACCACATTCGCGAGCCATTCTGGATAATTGATCTCAAAGATGAAGTCAGCAGCCAGAAGTTTATCGATTTCGTCGTCAATTACTTGTTGTCTTTCGGGAGCCATGTTCCTTCGCTTTTGCTTAACAGGTTTTGAGTTTGGCTTTACACTCAGCTGGTGCACGGCCACGGTCTTATCAATGCCTGGCATATCGGCTGGGACCCAAGCAAAGATATCTGAGTATTGTTGTAAAAGGGCGACCAACCGTGTTCTGGTTCTTTCCTGAAGGCCTGTCCCAATCTGTACTGTTCTTTCGTCATCTTCTTGAAATAACGGAACCTGGACCGTATCTTCGGCAGGTGTTGCAATTGGCTCGGTACATCCCTCAGTGAAAGGCTCGAGCTCAATCTTCATGGTGGCTTTCTGTTTGCTGTCAATGATAGGGGACGCCTGAATGGTCTGTAGATAGCATCGTCGGGAAAGATCTTGGTCGCCGACTGATTCCCCGATCCCATTCTTTGTTGGGAATTTCATTTTCAAATGCGGGATAGAGGTAACGGCTTTCAATGCTGACAGAGTCGTTCTTCCCAAGATAGCGTTGTAATTACTTTCCACCTGGACTACATAGAAACGGACCATGATGGAAGCTTGCTTTGGGGCAGTCCCGAAAATCACAGGCAATTCGATCGTCCCTGCTATGCGGACCGGGTTATTCCCGAAGCCATATAAGGGGGACTCATTGCAGATTTCCAGTTTCCTTCCTCCCAAGTCTAGCCGATTGTATGCTTGGCTATAGAGTACGTCGACTGAACTCCCATTATCAACAAGCATCCTCTTCATATCCATGGTACCGACCTGAGCCGTGACGACCAGTGCGTCCTGATGCGGAATAACCATTCCCGACGGGTAATCATCGTCGGAGAAAGTGATGGGGTCGGTCTTGATATCCTGGGGTTTACCGGACACTTGATGGACTTCTCTACCGAAGGCTTTCCTCTTTCGGTTAGACAGAACGGTGATCGATCCTCCGGAGATGACATCAACCACTCCTCTTACCTCGGAAGCGGGTGGAGGTGGTTCCAGGCGATCGAAGGCTGATTGTCGATGAGAATCGGCGACGTAACAGTCGAGGTTACCCTTCCGTATCTGTTTTTCTAGGAAGTCTTTGAGCTGGTAACACTCCTCGGTATCATGTCCTTTTGCTTCATGGTAGGTGCAATATCTATCCCCGTTCTTTTGCCTTGCGAAAACCCGAATCTTCGGGGGGTTTTCGTAGAAGGGTTCGTTTTTTATCGCTTTCACGATGTTACTTTTGTTTGTATTCAGGGGGGTGTAATCTTTGTCGGCACCCCCTCTATCCCTCGGGGGATGGTTCTTTTGCTGTCGATCTCGGCTAGAATCCCTTCGGTCATGACCCTTTTTGCCGGAGCCATTGGATTTCTTCTCGGCGCTTTCGTCTTCGGGGTTTCTCTGGTGAAACTCACCTGTGTTTTTCGAAGAGCCCCGAAGATTGGCGAGAGCCTCTTCCAATTCTACGAACTTGTCTACTTTTTCGTAGGTTTCTGATAGGGTTTCTGGAGCTTTTGAGATGAGTTCCTCGATCAACCTGCTGGATTTGTCAACGTTTAATCCCATAGTTAAAAATTGGATTACCTGCTTTGGATCGATTCCGTTGATTTCAGACACAGCTTCCCGAAATCTTTTGACATACTGCCGAAGAGTTTCATTTGGCTTCTGTTTTACTTGTAGTAGAGAGGTCATCATTCTGGCCCGTCTTTTATTGCTCCCGAAGCGGGTATGAAATTGTTCCTGTAGTTCTTCCCATGACTTAATAGACCCGTTCGGGAGAGAGGTGACCCATTCTCTAGCTGTCTTCTTTAGAGTAGATAAAAACAGGTGGCACATCGCCACTGCATCATGACCATGGAAGTGCATGGCTTGCTCGAATGAGTAGGTGTGGTCATGCGGATCTCCCGTTCCGTCATACATCTCCAAATTGGGTACTTTTCGACTTCGATCGATTTTGGCTTCCTCCAAATCCTTTGAGAACGGGGAGAACCGGGCCTTCTTGGACCCATAGTACTTGTCCGAAGCCTTCTTGGGTGAGGATTCTCCAGTATGGCTCTCGTGGCTGCGTCTGTCCTCCCTATCCCTTTTGGAGGGTGATCTGGCTCGCTTCCTCAAATCCGCCGTCCAAATCGACTTGGAGCGGGTCAGTTCCTTTTCTCGGGGTTGGGGGCCACCTCTACGGCGTTCCGTGTGTCTGTCTTCCCGTCTGCCCCGGTGGTCTGAGCGGGAGGCCGAGCCTCTCTGGCTCGAGAGATTGTCCCCTGTTTCGGTTAAGTCCTCGTATTGCTTGTCAAGCTCTTTCTGCTGGATATCTAGAGCCTTTTTCCTGTCGAGGATTATCTGGAGGCGACGTTCTTTTTCAGCCGCCGTCTCCCGGCGAGACTGGGAGGGTGTTGGTCGCCGTGAATAACTTTGCGAGTGTGAAGTTTCCATATCAATGTTGATTGATGGAAATTTTACTTGAGGCCCTCCTTCTAGCGCCAATGTTGACGCCTGGTTTTGTCCGGCTGTCCTGCTGGCCGTCCGGATAAGATACCTGCACAAAAGTCCTGACGGCTTGGGCCGTTGGTGGACTCCTCCGGTGTAAGAGTTAGTGAAGGTTTTAAGAAAGGTCAACAATGGAGGTCCAAGTATTTAGTGTAGCAGTAAAGTGTATGTGTGCGTAACCTTTTCCTCCATCATTGACTGGGTATTTATAGTGCATACCTGACTCTTACCGATTCCTTTTAGGATTGTCCCTCAACGTGGTATAGTTTGAATAGGAAGGTAATCTCCTAAACCATCTAAGAACCTGACTCCTATTCTAATTCGTATTAGATATAGTAAATAGCCACAGTCCAGATTGGTTAGGGACCTATCCCAAGCCTATTGGACTTAGGAGTCCTCATAAGAATTTGTCAAGCTGATGGTCCGTTGGGCCTAGCCCATCATATATTTACCAGACCAAGCTTAGCGAAATATTCATCCTAACAATGTGCAAACAAGCTGAGCGCAAGTTTCAGGGACCAAAAGGGCGTCAACTGAGCTGCAATCCCATCTATCGAATAAGAGTTTCAACAATCTCTTCGTAATTTGTTCTTTGCTTTCTCTGATTTACTTTTTTGGCTCAGATCTGGTTTGGCTGGCCTGACTTGCCAATAAGCTCTGCCTGAGGCCCGGCCTGGTATGAGGCCTAGCCTGGCCTGAGGCCCGATCTGATTCACCCAAAACTCGGTCCGACTTGTCAATTTTTTTTCTTTGCTACTTTAATTCTTCCACTGCAGATGAAAATTTTCTCTTTATGATAATTCATTCAATAAATTAAATAAAATTGGCGTTTTTCAAATCGTTCATTCATGCATGTTTATTTATATGCAAATAAAAAAATTCATAAAAACACATTGGGATGTGTAATATATAAGAATTTTTCTTGCCTAGCTAACAACTTACACTTTTTGCAAACCTTTCATTGCATCTTCATTTTAGTAAATACTTAGCGTAAAAACTAAAAAGTCATTTGTAAAATAATAATAATAATAATAATAATAATAATAAAAGATAGTTTTCATAATTTTTTTATTTATTAATGATAGTATAAAATAATACAATATCTTTAAAATTGTACAATATTTTAATTCATAATTGTAATTTGTAAGTTGTAATACATTATTTTTAATTAATACATTAATTAAGTTTAAAATTAAATAGATCAGACCGGTCTAGCCTGACTCAAAGCTTGGTCTGCAGGTCTCAGCAAGTCCCCTTTTCAAGCTCCAAACCCGGCCTGCAGGCTGAAAGTCAAAAGTTCGGTCTGATCTGATTAACGGCCAAGGCCTGGTAAGCCCAGACCGAACCAAGTCAAGCCAATCTGTTGTGCAAAACTACTTCTGACTGCATATTCATAAAAGTGGTTATTTTTATTCTCAATTGGCAACGCCTATCACAACTAACAAACCCTATTTTAATGTCAAGTCAAGTTGAATATGGCATTTTTTTTAACTACCCTATATAATTCATAATAATAGGCTTTGTTTAGTTAAATTGATTTAGATAATAAATTGAATATTTTTTATTTAAAAAGTTATAAATTTGTATAAAAAATTAATTTATAAAGATGGCTTAACCAAAATAAATAATTAAAAGACTTAGCTTTTAGCCTAATTTCGTTTTTGTTTTTGCTATGTTAGGCTAAAATTTAACAATATTAAATTTGTCAAGATTGGATCCCAATACTTCATGATCACCTTTGAGTGGGTTTACCATTGGGCTACGTGAGACTTGGTCTTAGCCTAAATTTGACCTTGTTTCATTACTTGGATTTTTTCAAGCCAATTAAGAACACAACTTATGGCCAGAAAGAGTGCGGTTTGAAACTCAAACCGCATATGAAATTGCTTAGATACGATTTGAAAATTTTTAATCACACAATAAAATCGTTTGTGATTTATGCAATGCGATTTTGAAACATGCAGTGCGGTTTTATTTGGTACGATTTCGGTTTCGAAACCAATTGAACATATAAAAAAAATTAGGACTGAAAGAATATAAATACCGAAAGAATCACTTAATTTTCAAGTGCAAATAAATGCATATAAAAGATATTAGAATAGCTACTTAAGAAGAAGTAAAGTAAGACTATGACGAATAGTTGTTTATAACATAAAAGTAGATAGTGTATTACTTATACAAGAAAACCATCACTATCAAATTTATTCATCTTCATCCACGTTATAATGAAACTGTGTAATTGCAAAAATGTCATTGATAATCAAACAATTAGAAACTCGATTAGTTAAATAAAATTCACAATTAAAAGTTTTTAAAACTATAATTGATAGTCATACGAGAAGCAATTCTAGAAATTAATGCTATGCTAACAAAAAAAATAGGAGAAAAGTATACTAAACGCCATGTAAATTAAAAAACCAAACAAACTAAAATGACATCGTTTTAACCATTATTGGTGTAGTGCGTTGGACTGCAAAAACTGAAATTAAACTGCAAATGTAATTTTTCACTCCTCTTAAAACAGTCATATACGCCAGAATCACTGGAATAATTTTATTGGTGCCTTTGATTTATTTTTAGTGCGATTTCAGGGTCAATTTTTAATTTTTTTGCTCACCCCTAATAGCCAAAAGATAAGCCAACCAAGTCGAACAATTTCCAACCATAATATTTTTAAGGACTAAAATCCAATCTGGAGCCAAAACTTTGTATTTAAAGTCGATTTGCACTATGAATTAAATTTTAAATTAAAAGCACTCTAAATTTCAACCAAGACAATTAAATGCACCCTCCACAACCTTTTCTGCCAAAACTTCAACGGAGTAGCTCAAATGAGGCGCAAAAAAGATAAATCTTCAAATTTTATTAATTTAACCTATAAAATAAATATAAAACAATACATATTTTATATTGACAAAAAAGACCGAGAACGTAATATTAATAAATGATAAACTAAAGGGTAAGAAAGATAAAATTTAATATTTTTTCTCATTCTCTTTCAACCAATCTTTATCCCATCTTCTTCCTTAATTAGATTTTACTCTCTCTCTCTCTCTCTCTCTCTCTACTTAACGGATATCTCCAATACACTGCACCAAAAATCTAACAATATTTCAAGTTACAAAAAGGCCAAATAAATGAGTAATTAGAATTCGTAAAGGGAGGGAAAGGGGGAGGAATCAATAGTACTTGACAAGAGAAAGAAGTCCCTTCTTGACGGCGATGATGCGATCATTGGAAGTAGGAATCCATTACCATAAGACGACGATTTCTTTTTCTTTGTTGTTTTAATTGCTGCAGCAGTAGCGTAACCGGAGAAATTAAAGAGAGAAACTAATTTCTTCCGTAATCTTCGGCAAAAAGAGTTCAATTTGAAATCCGTACGCCTCATTGCGAAATAAGAACGCCATTTACAAAAGAACAACTTCATGCAAAATGGTTCACTTAAAGAAAGAGATACTTGTCGCTTTTTTAGGCCAGACTGGATGAGCGTGGGTGCAAAATGGTTTACTTAAAGAAAGTGATGACTAATTAACCCTGCAATCTTGAGGAAGCCAACACGCTTTTTCCCTTTAACCTTTACACTAACCACGATGAAAATTGCTGAAAACCGTTACATAAGTAGATATGGATATAATAATTGTTTTAAGCACCCATATAACACTCATTTACTCATCAAAAGGAACGATTCCCCAAATTGATATCAACTAACTGGCCAACCAACTATACAAGAAAAACTGTGATTTTACACAATAAAACATGAATAAGTATAAGTACACTATAACCGGACACTACATGGATCTTAACCATTAATGATCCCATATTTTAATTATTGAGATTCATGTAATATTCGATTGTAGTGTCCGGTTGTAGTGTACGTAGTATTGTCCATAAAGCATATGCTCTTCCAACTCTGTAATAGCATCCATAAGCAAATACAGATGAAGGAACTAAGAAAAAAAACCCAAATTTCATCAACACCAACATAATTATGAGAGTTTTTTTTTTCATCAACACCAACATAATTATGAGAGTTTTTTTTTAAATACATTCACATTAAACAACTCATCCAAATAAATTGTAAATCCATAGAAAAATTTCAACAAAATCAAACAGTAAAAAGGCGTTACCCTATTCCAAGACAACCTTATCCACCTGAAAATTATAGCTGAGCAACAATACGAAGGACTCCAAATCCAAACTTAAAACAATAGAATTGTACCAAGTAAATAACATAATTAGTAATCATATAATACTACCCAAAAGGGCCAAATCTAAAGAACTCAATAGCTACATATCTCAAATCTCAAAACCGAACTATTATAGAGAGAGATAGGAACACAATAATTCCAGAAGGTTATGCACCTTGATGTAAGCCCAAATGAGCTTGAGGGCTTGGGTGCGAGGAATCTTCGCCGTAAAGGTGAACAAAAAATGGATAAAATTGAATAATCGAATTTTTTTAACGGAAATATTTTGATTTTTCCGTTATTTTTCATACTTCCCGAAAAGTTTTTAAATATTTCGGTTAACCGAATAACTGAAATAGATAAAAATAAAATAAAATGGCGCATTCAAGTTATGGAGATTTGTCATAGTAGTATTTCAATAGCATCTTTTACTATCCTTTCTGATATCTCTAAACAAATAACTGCTTGTTGCTTGGCAATTATTTTGTGTGGTTGGATTAATCCTTTATGAAGTTAATAAATATTTGTTGGCTATTCTCTTCCTGCATGTTGCTACTGGCTGCTGCATATATGTTTTTGCTAACCTGCTTCTGGCCTTTTAGCTTCTGCTGTACTGTATGTTGCTACATATTAGCTTGCTGCTTGCTGTAGTGTTTCTGCTTGGCTGCTTCTGCCAATGTATTGACTGTTAATTAAGGAAACTCTTAATTTCGGGTATTAACCGAATAGTAAATTCGGGTATCAAAAAGGAGACAATTCGGTTTTACCCGAATGCTCACCCTCTCCGGTACACCGACGAGAGATTGCATTTCCGGCGCACTGACCGTGGTTTCATTATGCCCCTCGGCTCCCTCTTCTTGGTCTCGGTCTCGGTCGCCGGCTTCGCCGTAGCAGTAGCGTAGGTTACATTGCGCACAGCGCGCAAGTTAGCAAGAGAATAACGAAAAGCAGGAACAATGTCCGCAAAGACGAAGACTTAACTAACGTCGCCGTTTCACCGGCTAAGAAGCTCGAGAAAACCCCCAAAGACATCGCCATTTCTCTTAAACCTCTAAATCTCTTTTTTCTCTCTAGAAATTGGCGTGTGGAGAGGCATTTGGTCTGAACAGATAAGAGTGGCAAAAAAATAAAAAATAAAAACCGCCCGTGGGGTTTGGGCTTTTGTTGGTAACGTTTTTGACGAAACTACCCGTCTAAGCCTCTATTACTGCAGGCCTATGAATTCTATGGAATATAGGGCGGGCTTTTGTTGGTTCGTTCGTGGAGCCCCATTGGGCTCCAACGTTGAGTTGTCTTAGTTGATTTATATTATAAGTCGTCTCGTTTAGTTTGGTCCGGTCATTTTTAAATCTGGCGCTTCCTCTTCGGTTTTCTTCTTACATATGACGCTTCCTTTTCGGTTTCCTTATCACATATGACGTTTCTCTTTTAGTTTCCTTCGTATTTAAATTCAATTGCCTCTTCCTCTCTTCTCACTCAAATTAAAAAACAGTAAATGAAACGAAAAAGAGAGAAACTCCATAGAGTGAGCAGGGATAGAACAGAGCAATTTTATGAAAGAAATAATATAACCTCAAATCAATTTCACGATTGTAAATTTTAACGTTAACTATAAGAAATAGGAAGCAACATCAACATTCTCTCGGGTCTAAAATAGAACTACTTGGGCTATTTCAAAACCCTAAAAAGGATTTCTTTGATCTCCATTTCTTCGAGTATGTAGATGCATCGTTTACCCTAAAAGAAATATAAGCTTGTAGATATTTTCTTTTGCATATATTTTGTTAGTACACGCATTATATGATCTTTTTATTTGATTTGATAATGATTATGTTTAATGCATTTATAAAAATAAATAAATTTTGTAAAGTCCTTATGAAGGATTCTATGCCAAAGAACTTAGTTAAGAGATCAAATTTATTATATTGATCCAAATCGTTAAATATAGGAATGTAATCCTTGTAATAGTTTAAGGCTAAAAAGGTTTTTCGTAGAGCAGAAGACAAAGTCACTCTAAGATCGCAGAGTTAACTAAAGTTATTCCACGATCGTAGGGTGGACATCAATTCGTAGAACCAAAATCGTAGAGATAATGCCTTCATAGAGCAAAAATAGTAAAGTTAGAAGTACTATACTATCTAAGGATCAGCTCTATGATTTCGCTTAATAGAAGCCAAAATCGTAAAGCATAGCATCTTGACAAGACAGTGGCAAGTTATGACAAAGATCATAAATCTCAACTACACATTTCTCAAGATTGATCTTCATGTTTGTTTGCGATAATGACAAGACAACAAAAGCTATATCTAACATCTATATTTGTAAGGACAAATGATACATGTTTGTTACTGCGCTAAGCAAAGTAATGAAGAAAACGACCTGAAATGGTTCAAGTAAACAACAAATTTGAAGTCAAAGATCTGAATTTTGATAAGTGTCAAAGACAAAATTAAGCAACTGTAACAATCCAATGGACAAATATTAAAAGACACTATAAAATGATTGTTACATCAAATGTTGAAGACAAAGATCAATAAAAAGAAGGGGAAAAATGTGTAGAAAGTCTAAATCTTCAAAGCTCCACTTTATGATCCCAAAAAACATAAATTGTTGCTAAGTCAATTGAAGAATGACTTAACGCAACTTAATAGCACCTCAAACAATATTTTTTTCTTAGTGATTGTATAGATCTTATTGATATATTAAAACCAAGACTAAGTGACTTGTTTGATTTTTTGTGAATCACCTTGTCGTACCATTTCTAAGTGAATATTGGTTTGTGTAACTATCACATCGTTAGTGAATCATCTCTACTCACAGAGTAAAAGAAAGGACTAAGAGACTTTCGTGTTCTGAACCACTAAAAATATCTGTGTTCTTTACATTTTACATATTATTTTTCTGTCACTCTATCTTTTTATTAGTGACTTATTTATACACGTTCACTAAATTTAGAACTGTGATTTTCATTCAATATTCAAGGGGTTTTTTGTAACATCCCACATTGGTTATTATGATATATTTGAGTGTGTATATATGAACTCAAGCGTCAAGTATTTAAGTGAGAGAGTTGTAAAATTTCATGTTGGTTAGTATGAGATATTTAGGTGTGTATATAAGAACTCAAGTAACTATCATTAATACCTTTAGTCATAATCTTTTGGGTGAGTTTGTGGTAGACTAAGATGACCCAAGAAGATATTATTGAGATAACGCATTGGGTCTTATTTGACTCAGGTCGTTATATTTTTCAAACTTATATTTTAATGTACAAATTAAGTAAATTTTACTTGCTTAACTACATTGTAATCACTCTTAAAAAAAAGTTGAAGAATATTTTATTATACATTTTGGGTTGGTTGGTTGGTTGGGTTGGGGGGGGGGGGGGGGGGGGGATAATTAGACTTGTGGTTGGGTTGGGGTTTAATTGGATTAATTTCATTGTTATTTGATGGAGTGACACATAAAAGTCTTGCTCAGTCATTTTAACCTTCAATTAAACAAGTTAGCATATCCTTGAACCTATTTATATATCATTTTGAGACGGCATTTATATCAATAAAAAAACTTTTCAAATTAGTAAGCGTATAGTCTGATTTCATATATATTTGGCCAAGCAAGATCGCTTTACAAGTTAAGTACCAACCTTCATCAAACTTTTGTAAAGTTTTAATTAATTCTTGGTGATCTATCTTTTTTGTTTGTGACTTGAAAGAGAAAGGGAACTCCCCGTATGATGATACAAGTTATGTTTTATAACTGTAACATAAATATAAATGACCAAGTCTGCATAAATATATGTTATGTGATGAAATGACACAAATATGTCTTAATTAAATAGTCATTTTAACCTCCAATTACACAAATTAGCATATCATTGAACCTATCATATTCATCATTCTAGGTGACCTCTTTTGCCAGTAAAGAAACTTTTTAGATTTGTAAGCGAATAGTTGATTTCATATTTGACCGAACATGATCACTTTACAGGTATGGACTGATAAACACGTAATTTTGTATTTTTTATATTCCCATTTTTATTATTTTATTTGTTTATTTTATTTAATTAATTAGTTTTATTTTGTTTTGCAGGAAATAAAGAAATAAATAAAGTTGAGCTGAAAAAGGATTCTAAAAGCTTCCAAGTTGATTTCTATTTGGACTCCAATATTACCATGTAGAAGTTGAAATCAAGAAGGAAAGAAGAGTCCAAGCTATTTCAAATTAGATTAGGGTTTAGTTTATTTTCTCTATAAATAAGAGTATTATTTTAGAGAGGAGGGGAGGTCATAGTTTATTTTCTTTTTCTCTTTTTCTAGTTCCGCAGCTTCGGTAGGAGGCGGGAAATATTATTCTCACTTTTGTTCCAGTAGCTTTGCATGGATTTTGTGTCAGGGAGTTATTCATTCATTGCAAAAGTCTTTATTAGTTTAATTAAAGTTTCTTTTTAATTCTTGTTCTATTTGTTTTAATTTATTCCATGCAATTTATATTAATAGTTTTAGTTTTGTTTTCTTTTATTATGAATTTTATGTCTAGCTAAATTTTAATATCTAGGATGAAGATGAAATTAAATATTACATATTATATTCTTTTCGTTCCGATATTAATGTCTAATTGTTTATTCATTCAATTTTACCTTCGTGCATAATTCGTTTTGGTTCTAAATTAATTATGAGATTTTGATAGGTTATTGTTAAGATATGAGTTTTTCATAATTCATGCTTGCTCAATGAAGTTTTGATGAGTTATAGTTAATCCTTAAATTTTCATAATCTATGCTTGCCCATATTAATTATATGAATCATTATTTTTAAGGGAAGGAAAAATAATTAGAAATTAATTAAGGAAAGGAATAATTTAATTATTATGTTAGTATTTAATGGATTCAGATTCCTAGGTAGTTTTTCTCATTAATAGTTTTTGTTATTAATTTAATTTTGCATTAGTTAGTTAATTAATCATCTTCACAATTTTTATTCCTAATTTGCCTGAAATTTAAATTAAGGATACATTGGAAATTAACTAGTCTCTGTGGTTCGACCTGTATTTGCCCGTTCTTCAATTTGATACTGTGCACTTGCAGTTACTAGTTTTTATCACATCAAGTTTTTGGCGCCGTTGCCGGGGACTAGATTTAATTTTTTATTCCTTAATTTTTATTTCTTCGAATTAGTTTTTACCACTAATATTTTTTATTTTTATTTTTCAGGATTATCGAAGCGGATCGAAGGAGCAAAAACATAGATATTTTGTTGCTGCGCTTTCTTGGTACTTCGTATTTTCATATTTTTTCTTATTTTTTTTATATAAAATAAAAAAAATATAAAAAAAAAAAACAAAAAAAACAAAAAAACAAAAAAAAACAAAAAAAAATTAGTAGTTTAGTTTATTATTTTTAGTTTAAAAACTAATTGCCACATTCATACATTCACTCACGTAGAGCACATCTTGCTTAGGTTTTTATTTTTTTTAATTATTTTATTTTTGTTAAATATAAACTGTGGTGATTGCTGGAGGATTGAGGTGCGTCAAATTTCTCATCCTTTTATAATTCACATAGTTATAGGACATTTTATTTGTTTACAGTTTTTATTTTACTTGTTTATTCTTATTTTTAATTTGACTTTAAGGGCACAAACCATAACAAGATAAGGTGGGGATTTCATCACCCTTCCTTGGCCCACAAACAACATAACTTTGCATAACCGACTTAATAAAATCAAGTAGACGTTGGCCCCTAAGACTCTCGAGCTCAATTAGGACAAGAAATTCTGAGAGGAGTCTGAATTCCTAATTAATCATATTACTGGTGTCTAGGCAAGTGGTTCAAAAGGTAAACGCCTAAAGGACGCGCGGTTACTTAATTAGTCACCGTACCCACGGAGAGACTCCCGCCTTTCTTACACTTACCTGGCTAGCGGTGTGATTAATTTTGAATTTGGTGGACCTTAAAGAATAACTTGGAACAGTTAGGAGCTGTCTAGATTTTATTTAGGTTGACCTTAGAAGTAGTTTTTATTTTATTTTATTTTTCTTATTCATCTTTGTGTGCTTATTTGTTTATGTGCTTATCTGCTAAGTAGTATATGCAAAAAGTGTGAGTTCGGGATAAAACATCTCGGCTAGTGAGAAGAATTGATTTTTCAGATTTCACTTTAAAAGACATCACTCCTATTTTAAAAATGGAAGAAACACAAATCATTTCTTTAAGGGACCGATGTTATCCTTCTCGCTCTGCCCAACCTTCATGCATCGGTCTACCACCAGTAACTTGTAATAATTTTGAACTTAAACCGCATTTTATAAATATGTTACCTAAGTTCACTGGGGTAGAAGATCCATATTTATTCATTCGGGAATTTGAGGAAGTTTGTGCTTTAATGCAAATTCAACAATTGTCTGAAGACTCGATTAGGCTAAGATTTATCACATTTGCTTTAAAAGATAATGCTAAAAAGTGGTTATATAGCCTAGCGAATAATTCCATAACAACCTGGAAGGGATTTGTTGTTACATTTCTAAATAAATATTTTCCAAATAACAAAACTTCCGAGTTTAGGACTGCAATTCATCAATTTTACCAACTTGAAAACGAGTCGTTTTGGAAATATTTTGATAGATTCAAAAATTTGTTATCCCAGTGTCCACACCATGGAATTGAAAAATGGAGATTGTGTCAAATTGCCTACGAAGGTTTAGATTTTCCCACTAAAACGATGTTAGAGTCAATGTGTCAAGGGGATTTTCTAAAAAATGATGAGGAAAGGGCTTGGGAGTTTTTAGAAGACTTAGCAGAAAAAACCATGCAATGGGAAACCACCCGAAAGACCGATAAATCTAGCTCATTTAAGGGTGTTCATACAATTGACAATTCAATTGCTACCGAAGCTAAGTTGGCGAGTGTACTTAAAAGACTTGAAGCTTTAGAAACGAGGGATACATCACAAGTAAACCAACTTGAAGATTTTAATCAAGTCAATACAATATCTCAAAGACCTAGGAATGACCCGTTTGCACCCACTTATAATCCAGGTTGGAGAAATCATCCTAATTTTGCATGGAACCAAGGACCCTACCCAAATAACTCTTCAAATCAGGTCAACCAATCTCTAAATCAAAATTTTCAACCCTATCAAAAGCCGAATCCTGGTCCGTACCAAAATTCAAATTCAACAACTCAATGTCCACCAGGTTTCCCTAATGAAAGTGAAAAGAGACTTAGCAATTTAGAGAAAAGTATGGAATCTTTAATGAAATCTCAGGAAACTTTAATGAACTCTCAAACAAATTTCATGCAAAATAGTAACCAAGCCATATCTCGGTTAGAGTTTCAAATGAGTCAATTGGCCACTATAGTTAGTGAAAGAGATAAGGGTAAGTTTCCTAGCCAGCCCGAGACCAATCCAAAATTTTCAGTCCCTAATCCACTTGAAAACAACCAAAACCAAGTCAATCATGTGAATTCTATAATCTCTTTAAGGTCCGGAAATCATTTTAACAATAATGCTGGTATTGATAATGAAGAAGAGAAAAATTTAATTGATGAATCTAATAATCCATCTTCAAAATCAGCCCAGCCTGAAAAGCCCACAAACTCTGAGTCAGTAGGCCCATCTACTAAGGAATTGTCAAAGAATGATCAAATTGCATCTTCTGAGTCAAATGAAAAAGTCTTTAAACCAAAAGCCCCATTCCCCCAAAGACTAATTTCAAACAAGCAGTCAGCTCAGTTAGACAAAATTCTAGAAGTGTTCAAACAAGTGAAAATTAATATTCCTCTTCTAGATGCTATTCAACAAATTCCCTCATATGCTAAATGTCTAAAAGATTTGTGCACACACAAAAGAACCACTCATGTTCCTAAGAAAGCTTTTCTAACTGCCCATGTTAGTTCTATCCTGTCATGCCAAGTCCCTGTGAAGTATAAAGACCCCGGTTGTCCTACTATTTCATGTATCATAGGTGACACTTTAATTGAAAAAGCTTTGCTTGATTTAGGAGCGAGTGTTAACCTTCTACCATTTTCTGTGTACCAAACCTTGGGCTTAGGGGAGTTGAAAAAGACAAGAGTCACACTCCAGCTAGCTGACTGTTCCATCAAAGTGCCAAAGGGAATAGTTGAAGATGTACTCATTAAGATTGGCGATTTTGTGTTCCCTGTCGATTTTGTTGTTCTTGAAACTCAACCTGTTGCCAATCCCAACGGTCAAATTCCTGTCATTTTAGGTAGACCATTTCTAGCAACTTCTAATGCGTTAATCAATTGTAGAAATGGACTAATGAAATTAACATTTGGGAACATGACAATTGACTTACATGTGTTTAATGTGGGAAAGGAACCTAGTGATTTTTCTGACCAACCCATGAAAGTAAACATGATCCAAGAGTTGTCTATGACCCAAGAAATGCATGAAAATAAACTTATGGTTTTGGATGATCCAATAGACTTTTTCTTAAATCACCTTAATCAAAATTGGGATGAGTCTGAATATTTAGATAAGGTCAATGAGTTGTTAATGTCTACTACACATGAGTCAATAAAATTTGAAGGCGAAAATGAACCAATCGTTTCATGTTTTGAAAATGTAAGTGAGAATTTTCTTGAGGTCGATTCTAAGTATAACTGTGATGAAAATTTTGATTATTTTCAATTTTTTAGACCACCTGAAAATCATGAAAAATTGACACACACTTGCATTTTTGCATCACTCTTTTACTATCATATGCATTTTAGGATTTATGAAATTTGTAGATATGTGCATTTGTTTTCTTTCTCACCACATTTTCTTGCAGCATTATACCCCACCATACGAGGTACAATTCTTCTATTTCTTTGTTCTCTATTATTCATTTGCATACATTGAGGACAATGCATGATTTAGGTATGGGGGGAATTTAACATTTTTATTTATGTATTTTATTTTATTTTTTAGGAAACTAATTCTTTTTACATTAAACAAAAATGAAATTTGTTTGACTTTTTATGAATTGGATTAATTCTAATAAGTGTCTGTGGAGTAAATTTTTTGAGTAGGATTAAAAGATTTAGAATGCTTGAACCTTTGATATAATACAAAGTCCTAGTTTGAAATGCCATCTTGAATAAAATTATAATTCATATGCATTTTTGCACTTCACGTTCGCACTAATTCTTAGTTGTGGGATATAAACTATGAGTCAAGTAATTTCAAGAAAAAAATTAGAAGAAAAAAAATAATATTGCAACGAGATGGAGCGTAAAACGCACTCGGTGTAAAAAAAAAAAAAAGGAAAAAGAATCAACGAGATGGAGCGTAAAACGCACTCGTTGTAAGAAAAAGAAAAAAAGAGTTAAAAAATAATAAATATTGATTCAATATCCATTGAATAAAAGAAAATTCAAACTGAAAAGTATAATGGATATAAGTAATTTGACTAGTCTGATTTTTGTGGCCTTTGTTACTCGAGTTAGTAAACCCTTAGGGGTGTCTTTACACCTAGTGCCCTAAAGCCAACTGGTTTGGGAGTCATTGGTCAAACGCTCGTTAAATGGGTAACTCTGAAAAGCCTAAGAAAAATAGACATTGCACAAGTCAAGAATAAAAAAATAGAAAAAGAAAAATTTGAGTTTCCTTGATTTCACGGTAAAAGTCCCTACTAAGAGTTACATCACATACACATACATGCATCACATGGAATTAATTTTATGAAGGATGGTATTTAGAATGAAGATGGAAGATTTTTGATAAGGTGAAAGTGTGATTTTGAATTTGATCTTATTTATGTGTAATGCCCATGTATACTTAAAAGTTTTCTTTCGATTTCATAATTGATTCAACTCAAAAAGATTTTTATTTTTTGAATTTTGTGGGTATATTCACTGCAAACCCTCACGAGACACAACTCGTCCACTTGGGTTAACCTTGGGGTTTAAAGGCTTATTACACATGCTAAGTGCAATCGTGTTTCCTACGAAAATGGGGTAGTTTAGATTTTATTTTGATTTTGTTTCCTTTTTGTTTTTGTTTCACTCGAGGACGAGTAAAAGCTAGGTATGGGGGTATTTGATAAACACGTAATTTTGTATTTTTTATATTCCCATTTTTATTATTTTATTTGTTTATTTTATTTAATTAATTAGTTTTATTTTGTTTTGCAGGAAATAAAGAAATAAATAAAGTTGAGCTGAAAAAGGATTCTAAAAGCTTCCAAGTTGATTTCTATTTGGACTCCAATATTACCATGTAGAAGTTGAAATCAAGAAGGAAAGAAGAGTCCAAGCTATTTCAAATTAGATTAGGGTTTAGTTTATTTTCTCTATAAATAAGAGTATTATTTTAGAGAGGAGGGGAGGTCATAGTTTATTTTCTTTTTCTCTTTTTCTAGTTCCGCAGCTTCGGTAGGAGGCGGGAAATATTATTCTCACTTTTGTTCCAGTAGCTTTGCATGGATTTTGTGTCAGGGAGTTATTCATTCATTGCAAAAGTCTTTATTAGTTTAATTAAAGTTTCTTTTTAATTCTTGTTCTATTTGTTTTAATTTATTCCATGCAATTTATATTAATAGTTTTAGTTTTGTTTTCTTTTATTATGAATTTTATGTCTAGCTAAATTTTAATATCTAGGATGAAGATGAAATTAAATATTACATATTATATTCTTTTCGTTCCGATATTAATGTCTAATTGTTTATTCATTCAATTTTACCTTCGTGCATAATTCGTTTTGGTTCTAAATTAATTATGAGATTTTGATAGGTTATTGTTAAGATATGAGTTTTTCATAATTCATGCTTGCTCAATGAAGTTTTGATGAGTTATAGTTAATCCTTAAATTTTCATAATCTATGCTTGCCCATATTAATTATATGAATCATTATTTTTAAGGGAAGGAAAAATAATTAGAAATTAATTAAGGAAAGGAATAATTTAATTATTATGTTAGTATTTAATGGATTCAGATTCCTAGGTAGTTTTTCTCATTAATAGTTTTTGTTATTAATTTAATTTTGCATTAGTTAGTTAATTAATCATCTTCACAATTTTTATTCCTAATTTGCCTGAAATTTAAATTAAGGATACATTGGAAATTAACTAGTCTCTGTGGTTCGACCTGTATTTGCCCGTTCTTCAATTTGATACTGTGCACTTGCAGTTACTAGTTTTTATCACATCATGGACCAACCATAATCAACTATTTTTCAAGATTTATTTAATTCTTGGTGATCTTTTTTGCTTATGACTTGAAATAGAACAAAGAACCCGGCCCCATCTGATGAGATATATATATATATATATATATATATATATATATATATATATATATTAAGTTGTTCGTTTTAATGTTTTAAAAATCAGATCGGTCGTCGAATCGAAAAAGTTACCAAGTAGATGGATCACTGATTGACCCTGTGATTGAACTGTTATTGACTCAGTGACGTCATTAATATATAATAAATAATAATATATTAGTATTATTATATATTATATATAATATTTAATAAATATGTAAACTTAATCAATTTATCTACAAAAAAAATTAAAAATTAAACATATTTGTATAATGTTAACTTTATATAATTCAAATAAATACTAAATCTATATAAAAAAAAATATTAAATTATTCTCATAACTCAAAAACGATCAAATAAACATAATGATATAATTTATAAATTAATATAAATAAATAAATAATAAACGTGTGTCCACTCGTAACATATATTAATACAGTATTTTTTTATTCAAATATAAAAATATAAATATTACTCCATTCATTCAAATTTCAACACCATGAAAGTATAAAGAAAGGGACTTACAAACTCTATAAATTAAATTTGATAAAACTACGTCCGCTTTGGAGTCAGAGACTTAGCTAGTCAAAAAGTATTACTGTAAGACTCCTAAAACTATTTCTCCTAATACTATTTCACATCTCCCGAAAAGGAGTTGTTTGACTGGGGTTATTTGCATCGTCCTCTATATGGTGTAGGAGATGCTTTTGCCATGAAAATCGCTGATCACCTGAAGAAAAAAATGAGATGCTGAGGTGATTTTGTTGTTTATGTACTACTAATTTTATATTCAGTCTTAATTTACACGGATGATGGCTCCTCTGTGACGCCCCCAAATCTGGGCCCACACAGCCCAAACTTGAGTCGACAAAAGACTACAACAAAATTATTACAACAAAGCACAACGTACAACAATACAGTGTATAATAATACACAACTAAGTCTTCACTATTATTGCCACACTATTTTACAAAACGTGAAGACTATGATAACTATTCCTCGGACCCTCACTCCATTCCCCGGCTAGACCCTGTTATGTTTTCATCTCCTGTTGAAAAACAATGGAACAAAAGAAAGGGTGAGCTCAAATAGCCCAGTAAGAAATATCATGACTAAGATAATGACGAATAAATTATCATTAGTCTTCAACAGTTGAGTTCTTGATAGAATACAATAGACTACAAAGTTTATATCAAAAACTGCAGTTAAATTCTTAAACAACGTTCAGATCAATAATAGCAGCGGAATGAGTAATCTATTAGAAGAATAATGCAGACTATAATGTCCACTCGGTTCTCTTTTTAGGAAAAACATCATCAACTTTTATCATCTGAAATATCATTAGTCAAGATAATACAAATTCACAGTTCCTGATCATAATCATGCACATCAACAGTTCATCTTTGCACTACGGGCCAAAGACATTCAATATAACACCAACGGTCATGATTATACCAGATTCAGCCTTTGGTCATAATCATACCAAACAATAGTTCATCTTTGCACTACGGGCCAAAGAGAACATTCACCACGTGCCATAAAAGACACCGAACAGATGTATCGCCTTTAACCTATTATATCGCCTTTAACCTATCATCTGTTCAACAAATATATCACATCTGTGCCCCCGGCCACAGATATTCACAACAGCTTAATTTTTGGATGATTAGAATGATATAAATGATGAACAGAAGAAATAGGATAACAATAAGTATCGGAAGTTTACTTTGTACAGATTCAAATAATGTCCAAATTGTCAACATGATGTGGAGTGAAATTCAAGATCCACAGTTCAGAATAACGGTTACAATTCAATAGAAAGGTTCACGTAAATAGGAAGGTTCAGTTGAAATAATGAAGTTCAACTATTATGGAACATATAATATTTTCAGGAATTATAGAAGCAATAGTTCCATAATAAATTTCGATTTAGGAGTATGAAAGAAAATAATATCCCTTACCGTAGCAGGTTTGATTAACAAAAGGTGAAGGAAATTAATACAAGGGTTATTCACCAACAGGCGGCAATCCGCTCCGTAAGGTTATTCCCACAATTTAATAGAATTTGAGTACAAAGAGTTATTCACCAAACAGGCGGCAATCCGCTCCGTAAGGTTATTCTCAGAGATTAATAATGAATGAATACGAAAGGTTATTCACCAACAGGCGGCAATCCGCTCCGTAAGGTTATTCCCACAATTTAATAGAATTTGAGTACAAAGAGTTATTCACCAAACAGGCGGCAATCCGCTCCGTAAGGTTATTCTCAGAGATTAATAATGAATGAATACGAAAGGTTATTCACCAACAGGCGGCAATCCGCTCCGTAAGGTTATTCCCACAATTTAATACATGGAAATAAAAGGCACGTCTTATGAGTAAGGAAGAAACAATATTATTATCGAGAATCAAATAATGATAATCCCTTACCATAGTATGTTTGAATAATGGAAGATGGAAAAGATGGTATCCCTTACCGTAACACGTGACTGGATATTGATTTAAATGAGGTTGATTAACTTGAACAGTACACGTATACTTATAGATCTTCACAAATACTCAAGATGACTTAAGCACACTTAGAGAGAACTTTCACAAGAAGTATTTAGAGAGAGAAAGAAAGAACAAGTAAGGAAGTTTATGAAAAATCCTTAAGTTAAGGCTTCTATTTATAGCCAAAAATCTTATCATTCATTTAATCTAAACCATTCATTTAAAGATCATCTTTTAATCTACACCATCCATTTCAAATATTATATTATCTTTAATTTACACCATTCATTTCATATCACCTAATAATCACCTAACTTTATATTATAAACAAATCAATTTAATTATTCAACAATAATTCACACTTTAATCTACACCATTCATTTCATATCACCTAATAATCACCTAACTTTATATTATAAACAAATCAATTCAATTATTCAACAATAATTCACACTTTAATCTACACCATTCATTTCATATCACCTAATAATCACCTAACTTTATATTATAAACAAATAACTTTATCAATTCAATTATTATGACTAATTGTTATAAATACAGTATAGTTAGCTCTTAGATATCAAGTCAATAAATTAATGAAATACAACTGTTTAAATAACATCATAATAGAGATAACAATAATGTAAAGCATACGTTACTGTGTAATGACAATTATTGATTCAATAATGTGAATTACTGTGCATATGTTACTGTGACAATTATTAGGTTCAATAATTTTAAAAACAGTGCAACAACAATTATTGACTCAATGATATAAAATACAGTGTAATGACAATTATTAAATCAATAATGCAAAATACTGTGTAACCACAATTATTGAATTGATAATATAAAATATTATGCAGTGACAATTATCGATGAAATGATGCGTAACAGTTACGGTGTCAATTATCAGACCAATAATATGAGACACTATGCAATACCGTGTGTTACTGTAGAGTACCGTGTGCTACAGAAAATACCATAAACTACCGTATGCTACTATTCTTTTATCACCGATATTTTAACAGTTCCGTTGACTATTTTTATTTAAAAAGGTTACTTCTGTCGTTTTCTATATCCGACAAATATTCCGTTGTGGGGTCCACCAATAATTTATTATTTCGGCGCCGTCGTACGGCACGAATATTCCCCGACCAAACGAATATTCCCCGACAAAGCGAATATTGTCCGACAAAATAAAATTTGCACATAACATCCTTAACTTTTAACTTTATCGATTTAACCACTTACTGTTTCAAAAAAATATATATATATGAAGAAAAATTAAATTTTGTATTTCATAAAATTCGGGGTCTTACATCCTCCGCATGACGGCAACTCAAAAGCTGCATCTAAGAGGACTCTGTTTGTCCGATTTCCAGCTTTATCGTCGTCGTCGTCATCGGTACTAATCTTAAACCGGTAAACCTGGTGAACCAGTAACCGGTTCACTAGGTCTACCGGTTTGACTGTCGGTTCACCGGTTCTTATCGATTTTTTGCAAAAACTGGTTAGTTGGGCTAAACCGGACCGAAGCGCGGACCAGTTTCGATTTTTTTCGGTTGAACCGTCGGTCCGGTCCGAGTTTAATAAAATTGGTTCGTTTTGCTAACAATTTTATAAATTTGCTTGTGTCTTGCACGGATACCGTACTTGTTTGAAAAAATATGTAAACACGTATATGATGATGGAAATTACAATATCAAAAGGAGAAAAAAATACTAACATCTCGAATCTCATGAAAATGAAAACCTACTACAGATGATAATTTATATTAAAAAGGAAAAAAATAAAAAATAAAATATCCATGGACATATTCGACTACTACTCGATCACAATTACAAACATCTTTTTGATGCATTAAGTAGCATGCATCGAAAAAATAGTGGGAGTGGTACTTAACTAGAAAGCTCCCAATTCTCGTGATCCAAATAATGTCTGTCTGCATAAAAGAAAGAAACTTGACAAGATGCTCAATGAATGCAGTCCTTTAATACTACAATTCAAGAATGTGAATTTTATACCAACACCTAATTTAATTATTATTATTTTTAATATTTTAGAATTTTATTATAAGAAAATTTTAAATCGAAGTTGATATTGGACCAAATTTATTTCCAAAAGATTTTGTCGAAATAAAATCCAAGAAAATATTAATATATAAAAACAAATAAAAGAGTGAATGTAATAGAAAATAATAGGACAACACTTAATTTAATTATTATTATTTTTAAATATTTTAGAATTTTCTTATAAGAAAATTTTAAATCGAAGTTGATATTGGAGCAAATTTATTACCAAAAAGATTTTGTCGAAATAAATTCCAAGAAAATGTTAATATATAAAAAGAAAAATAAAAGTGAACGTAATAGAAAAGAATAGGGCAACGAATAGATGGTAGGACGTATTGTATCAATGCCAGACAGCATCAAATTACAACTAATATGACCCTTAAACCAACATGCATGGCCCCCTCTTCCCTTTCACTTCACGCTTGTTTCTGAACGACCCTCCTGCTAAGTAGCTGGCTGGCAAATTTAATTATTAAGCTTTGAATTTTAGCATAATGCATGTTAATTACTGTTAATTAATTTCTCTTTTAATAATCTGTGTAAATGATACAAGGAAATATGAAAATAAGAATGAATTTCTCTAACAAGGACTAGATTGGTAACTACAAGTTAATATCGATAACGTAATTTAAAATTATAGTATGTATTATTTGACATTATAATTTGATTATAAATAGGATATATAGATTGTAATAATACAATAAACATGAAATTAAATGGTTGTATATATATTAATATCATTGTATGTATTTTCTAATACGTGCACATACATTATTAGAATAATATAATGTGACGCCCCCAAATCTGGGCCCACACAGCCCAAACTTGAGTCGTCAAAAGACTACAACAAAATTATTACAACAAAGCACAACGTACAACAATACAGTGTATAATAATACACAACTAAGTCTTCACTATTATTGCCACACTATTTTACAAAACGTGAAGACTATGATAACTATTCCTCGGACCCTCACTCCATTCCCCGGCTAGACCCTGTTATGTTTTCATCTCCTGTTGAAAAACAATGGAACAAAAGAAAGGGTGAGCTCAAATAGCCCAGTAAAGAATATCATGACTAAGATAATGACGAATAAATTATCATTAGTCTTCAACAGTTGAGTTCTTGATAGAATACAATAGACTACAAGGTTTATATCAAAAACTGCAGTTAAATTCTTAAACAACGTTCAGATCAATAATAGCAGCGGAATGAGTAATCTATTAGAAGAATAATGCAGACTATAATGTCCACTCGGTTCTCTTTTTAGGAAAAACATCATCAACTTTTATCATCTGAAATATCATTAGTCAAGATAATACAAATTCACAGTTCCTGATCATAATCATGCACATCAACAGTTCATCTTTGTACTACGGGCCAAAGATATTCAATATAGCACCAACGGTCATGATTATACCAGATTCAGCCTTTGGTCATAATCATACCAAACAACAGTTCATCTTTGCACTACGGGCCAAAGAGAACATTCACCACGTGCCATAAAAGACACCGAACAGATGTATCGCCTTTAACCTATTATATCGCCTTTAACCTATCATCTGTTCAACAAATATATCACATCTGTGCCCCCGGCCACAGATATTCACAACAGCTTGATTTTTGGATGATTAGAATGATATAAATGATGAACAGAAGAAATAGGATAACAATAAGTATCGGAAGTTTACTTTGTACAGATTCAAATAATGTCCAAATTGTCAACATGATGTGGAGTGAAATTCAAGATCCACAGTTCAGAATAACGGTTACAATTCAATAGAAAGGTTCACGTAAATAGGAAGGTTCAGTTGAAATAATGAAGTTCAACTATTATGGAACATATAATATTTTCAGGAATTATAGAAGCAATAGTTCCATAATAAATTTCGATTTAGGAGTATGAAAGAAAATAATATCCCTTACCGTAGCAGGTTTGATTAACAAAAGGTGAAGGAAATTAATACAAGGGTTATTCACCAACAGGCGGCAATCCGCTCCGTAAGGTTATTCCCACAATTTAATAGAATTTGAGTACAAAGAGTTATTCACCAAACAGGCGGCAATCCGCTCCGTAAGGTTATTCTCAGAGATTAATAATGAATGAATACGAAAGGTTATTCACCAACAGGCGGCAATCCGCTCCGTAAGGTTATTCCCACAATTTAATAGAATTTGAGTACAAAGAGTTATTCACCAAACAGGCGGCAATCCGCTCCGTAAGGTTATTCTCAGAGATTAATAATGAATGAATACGAAAGGTTATTCACCAACAGGCGACAATCCGCTCCGTAAGGTTATTCCCACAATTTAATACATGGAAATAAAAGGCACGTCTTATGAGTAAGGAAGAAACAATATTATTATCGAGAATCAAATAATGATAATCCCTTACCATAGTATGTTTGAATAATGGAAGATGGAAAAGATGGTATCCCTTACCGTAACACGTGACTGGATATTGATTTAAATGAGGTTGATTAACTTGAACAGTACACGTATACTTATAGATCTTCACAAATACTCAAGATGACTTAAGCACACTTAGAGAGAACTTTCACAAGAAGTATTTAGAGAGAGAAAGAAAGAACAAGTAAGGAAGTTTATGAAAAATCCTTAAGTTAAGGCTTCTATTTATAGCCAAAAATCTTATCATTCATTTAATCTAAACCATTCATTTAAAGATCATCTTTTAATCTACACCATCCATTTCAAATATTATATTATCTTTAATTTACACCATTCATTTCATATCACCTAATAATCACCTAACTTTATATTATAAACAAATCAATTTAATTATTCAACAATAATTCACACTTTAATCTACACCATTCATTTCATATCACCTAATAATCACCTAACTTTATATTATAAACAAATCAATTCAATTATTCAACAATAATTCACACTTTAATCTACACCATTCATTTCATATCACCTAATAATCACCTAACTTTATATTATAAACAAATAACTTTATCAATTCAATTATTATGACTAATTGTTATAAATACAGTATAGTTAGCTCTTAGATATCAAGTCAATAAATTAATGAAATACAACTGTTTAAATAACATCATAATAGAGATAACAATAATGTAAAGCATACGTTACTGTGTAATGACAATTATTGATTCAATAATGTGAATTACTGTGCATATGTTACTGTGACAATTATTAGGTTCAATAATTTTAAAAACAGTGCAACAACAATTATTGACTCAATGATATAAAATACAGTGTAATGACAATTATTAAATCAATAATGCAAAATACTGTGTAACCACAATTATTGAATTGATAATATAAAATATTATGCAGTGACAATTATCGATGAAATGATGCGTAACAGTTACGGTGTCAATTATCAGACCAATAATATGAGATACTATGCAATACCGTGTGTTACTGTAGAGTACCGTGTGCTACAGAAAATACCATAAACTACCGTATGCTACTATTCTTTTATCACCGATATTTTAACAGTTCCGTTGACTATTTTTATTTAAAAAGGTTACTTCTGTCGTTTTCTATATCCGACAAATATTCCGTTGTGGGGTCCACCAATAATTTATTATTTCGGCGCCGTCGTACGGCACGAATATTCCCCGACCAAACGAATATTCCCCGACAAAGCGAATATTGTCCGACAAAATAAAATTTGCACATAACATCCTTAACTTTTAACTTTATCGATTTAACCACTTACTGTTTCAAAAAAATATATATATATGAAGAAAAATTAAATTTTGTATTTCATAAAATTCGGGGTCTTACATATAACACGGGATACGAAAATTTTAGTATAATTATAAAAATTACATACATTGTATAAATTTAAGACTAATTTAAAACTAATTCGTGATCAACCAAAATGACTCGATCAATTTGCTAATCGACTCATTATAATATCTCTATTTGACTTGTTATATATATAGTAATAGATATGTGTGAGATTTATTAAATGAGATTGCATTTGGTGTGAGAGTAATACTTTTCGCTCTCTCGGCTAAACAAATACGACATGCGTAATATTAATCAAATATTAATAATATTTGTGATAAAAGAACAAAACAATTACGATACTATAAAATTTATAAACCCTAAGGAAAATTAATGATGAAGACGTGAGCTTTATTCAAACTTTGTGCAAAATAAAAGCTAAATTATTTTACAAGCAAACCTTTATCCTAGCCAACAAATTAACTCAAATTGTTTCACTAAATTGGGCCCACCAATAAGTTAATAAACACCATGGAAGAATGTAGCCAAAGCATGTTTATATTAGTTGTTAGAATTTAATTATTACATTGTAGAATCAAAGATTGATATCAAATGTTTAATTTAGTTGACTTAGTCTATATACAAAAAAAATAATTATGTACAATATTGACATGACATGACATATGATGCGTAAGTATTTATTGAATTTATTATGAGAAGGGTTCAATTATTATGGTGAGCCGCGTGACAGGTGGTTCAATTAAATGTATCTACTAAAAATTATCTAATGTTATTTTGTGTATAATTTTTGTCTATAGTATTACTGTTATTTTACTCCTTTTAAATAATTTATAATATATGAATCTAAGTTATTAATAAAAATAATATTCCACTAATTTAAAGAACTCAAATAAATAAAACTCATAAAAGAATACAACCAAGGTCGGTACCAAACTAACTATAGCTTTAAGTTTGTTGGTCATGCCTTTTCCTTTACCAAAAGAAAAGAAAAAGGCATGCTTCCTTTGTCATCTATTGTACACAAAAAAAAAAATTCCCTTCAAGGCACGCATCTCGGAGCACAATGTCAACAACTGGGCCCTACAAATTTATTGATATTTTCATAAATTAATTTAATATTTTTATAAAATTAAATAAACTAATTTGTAAAAATATCAAATTTTATATTAAATTAATATTTTTAATATTTCTATAAAATCAAATAAAATTTATTTTTAAAAAATTAAATTAAATTATAAAAATATCAATTCCCTAAAAATATACTACTACTAGTCTGCTACTACTCTAACCAACTGTTAATCTCTGATATTGATATCCTACGCGAATCAACAGAAGCTAGCTGGCCCACTTTTACATTCATCCAGATCACTGAACCCATAGACGATGAAATTTGCTATTCCTTTATTTTAGGAGGGAGGGAAAGATAAATGATAATATCTACTACAATTTTATATAACTAATCAAATAGAATTTATCTAATTAATGTTATATTTACATATTATTTGGGATAATTTTTAAAATTAAAAAATTAAAATTCTTAACATTACCTGTATTTGTATTTGATGTAATGAGCTAACTTTATAATTATACTAAGAGAATATTTGAGAACGCTTATAAACAGTTAAATTTATTTATAATCAGTTTTAAAAAACAGAAAGTGTTTAGAAAATTAATTTTAAAATTACTTACAATTTTTAAATATTTGTCAAACCTAATAATTATATTCGATCAAGTATATTATTATTTTATCCCTATTTATTTTAATAATTTCATCAATTATTCATATTTATTACTTAAAATATACTTCTTTAATAATTTATACTAATTTTTTTTATTACATTTTTAGAATTAATTATAATAAAAAATAATAATTAATAATTATATATTTTAAATCGCATACGTTAATATACGTTATAATTATAATTTGATAAAAAAAAAATAATTCATTCATGATTCAACTATTACCACAGTGAATATTGGTTCCTGTTTCATATGACAAGTGGCTGAAAGATTGAGGTTTCCCAACAGACTAATCATGGTGAAACCCCCACTACCAGAAAATAATCGGACGGCTCACATCAAATCAAAAAATGTTTGGTAGTCCCTCTCATCATGCATGGGCCCACTTGAGAATAAAGTTTTAGAGAGAGAAAGAGAGACACGTCAATATACAAAAATATAGCTCCTATATATACACACAAACACGCCCTTCTTTTCCTCTCAAGCCTTACAGTCCCACCATCAAGTCTTACTCTGTAGCTTGTACGGTGGTTTTAGGACTACAACCGCTAATATAATGGATCGGAAGCCTCTACTTGTCCTAGCTTTCATCTGCATTGTCGTCGCTGGTGTCGGAGGTCAATCTCCGGCGTCTTCTCCGACTTCAACTCCCGCCCCACCAACACCCACTACACCCACCGCTACTCCACCGACCACCACCGCCACACCACCACCCACAACTACTCCAGCACCTCCCACCGCTCCCACGGCGTCTCCGCCCGTCACAGTTTCAACTCCACCACCTGCCGTCACTCCACCACCAGCTTCCCCTCCACCTGTCGTCACTCCCCCACCGGCCGTTCCTCCTCCGGTTCCCACCACTCCTCCGCCGTCTCCTCCACCGTCTCCTCCACCTCCGGTACCTACGCCACCACCGGCGGTTCCTCCACCCGCACCTCTCTCCTCTCCTCCGGCTCAGGTGCCAGCCCCGGCCCCAAGCAAGAAGCCAACATCTCCGGCGCCGTCTCCAGCTTTACTGAGTCCGCCGGCTCCCCCTACAGGAGCTCCGGCTCCAAGTTTGGGTGTTGGATCTCCAACACCGTCAGCGACTGATCAGGTACCTGCATTTTTTATCCATCTTTCTTTACTGTTACTCAATGTGTACACTCTATCGTGCGTCTGGATACAATGCGCACCCCGATCTGTACCATATGGCATAGATCTGTTCACTTTTTCTTTTTCTTTTTGTAAATTAAATAGTTGGCATTTATTTTCATAGTACCGGTAAGATAATCACGAACTAGTTCAGGTGAAGTAGTTTTGACTGTTTGTATTGTAGTTATGATCTACAAATATTATCTAACATGAACTGTTTTCTTGTAATTTGTGTATTGGGTTTGAGCCTTTTTGGGTCTACAAAATGCTTTTTATGGAAATCAATAGTAAAACCAAGAATTTCAAGAAAAAGTTGCGATTTTTAAGGTTTCGGAGAATTTCAAGGAAAGTTAAAAATTTCAATTGGAGTGTGTATAAATATTTATTCAAAGGTTCACTTCCGAGACCATCAAATTGTGATTGTATTGTTTAGCTTAGGCAGCACAGCCCTATTACTTCCTAAAATGAGTCTACATTGCACCCTACTTTGAAGAGAGATAATCAGGCTTTGACATCTTTAACTTGGTAAAAAAGCATTACCAAAAGAACACTTAATTATGCTTTATCCTTAATATTGATATGTACCATGCCTCGCTTAAAGGGATCCCAACTTTGTTCCTCCGTAATCCTGCCCACTTTTATTAAAATATGACTATTAAAGTAGAAATCTTGAGGACTCCGGGGGTTTATAGTTTGGAGGGGAGCTGAGAACATCAGGTTGTTATTATTTCAATTAGGTTAGATGTGTCCTATTACTCCCTAGAAATCGGATCGAGCCGATGCTGCACCTTGCAGTTCTTAATTTGCGGCTATGATTATTCTCTCGCATATAGAGTAGTTCAAACATTATTTGTGGTTCCAATAATATAATGGGGGAGTTTGGAGCCATTTTGTGAACTCAAGATTGCAGATTGCTATTTGTGCACACTAAAACATACTCTCGTACCAAATTTGACCATCTATTACTCCTTATCTAATAGAAGGGAATGAAACTGCTCTATCCATTAATATAGCAATTTATTTGAGTTCAGAGTACACATATTATTGGACATGACACAGGGTGCTTAAGACCTATCAAACTCTTATTCACTTGAAGACATAACTTGCAGTTTGGCAGAAACATTTGTTATATGAAATGCACAGGTTTGTTTAGAGGACAGAAGCTGTAAAGTTAAACTTGATCCTCTAATTTCTTTCTGTAATCGCAGTGAGATAAGAGATGTATTGCTCAAGAAATTTTGGTTCTCACAATTTTTTCTTTATTATGTTTCCTTTAAAGACTCGTTTGTTAATTGAGAGTGTGACCATAATTGTGATCTCCTATAAGTAGGGACTTATGTGTCAATTAAAGGAGAATAGCACATTTAACATGCCACTGCTTATGGTAAACATCTTGACTAATGAATAATACTCTGGGTGGTATTTGCATCTTTCAAAAGACCTTCTCTGTTTTTTATTTTAGATTTGGGAGTTGAACTGAAAGCTTCCGTACATGAAGGATTGTATTGTATGAATACTTAAAATTACAAACGTAATTATTCTTAGATTAATTCACTTGATCAGATACACTTCTGCACATTCATAAAAACGTTAACGTTTTATTAAATCCTTATTCTTATACTGATGTAAAATCAGTTAGTATTACATAAAATAAGACAATGGTAATCATATGCCTGGCTCCTGGGGTCTGCCTTTTGGCGATATAAATGTTATTCTTAAGGTGAATTCCTCTCTAATTCTTATAACTTTTCCTCACAGAGTGGTGCAGAGAAGATGTGGTCTATGCAGATGATGGTTGGGAGCTTGAGCTTTGGATTCGCTCTCCTCGCTTTGCTGCTTTAGATTTCTCTATTTCGTACTACTTGTGTCATCGTTTACTTTCACCTCTACATATTATTACTTGGTACTTTTATTTTCTCCCACACTACGATGGGAGTTTTTCTTTCCTTTATTCGGATTGTTATACATTCAGTTGGATTCTTTGGAGGGTTCTGAGGGGAAGCTTTTGTATTGAGGGGATTTCTCTGGAACGGAATTATTGTAGTTTTTGACTTGTTTCTTCTCTCTCAGTATCATATCAGATAACAAAATGGGCAATCTTGCCTGTTTTTATGGGTTACAGTTTGTAGAAGTTTACCTTCTTATGAAAATCAAAGAAATGCAGTTGTGGTGGGGTAATTTTAATTGAAGACCACAGATTCCTACAAATTTAGGAGCATTTTATGGCTATCATTTCAAACTGGGCTAACCTCCCGTTAAGGTATTTCAATTATAAACTAAAACTTTTGGATTTGTTTTTTAATAGAAAAACAATTCCATATCGGGTGTAATCGTCAAATTTGACAATTTTTGTGGGACGAACGGAGTATCAAGATGAAGAAAGATTTAACTGATTCAACCTCAGAACTCCTAACCACTATCGATTCATCAAGAAACCAGTGAAACATTATGAATATTACATTGTTTGTGGTTTTCACAGTTATATGGTTGAGTTAACAGCCCAAAACCACATGATTTGATTTGAAATATTTGCGGATTATATATGCATGTTTGCTTATAAATCTGTTTTAGACATGGTGCCAACTAAGTAATGGACCAACCTACAGCTATGCCTATACATCCACTCTACGTTCATGTGGGCTTTCAGGGTTATAGTTTGTAACAAAGTTGGGCTAGGTACTTGGCAAAAAAAAAAGTTGGTCTAGGCTTGAAATCAATTTTTTTGTAGCATAGGTCAGTATTAAACTCCTTTCATCTTAGGGGGAGTTCTATTTCTTTTATTTTTTGTGCATTTTAAAATGTGAATTCATTTCTAGACTTTTTTAATGTCCTATCTATTACACTAGTATCTTAAGCTATAGGGGAAGGGTCTAGGTGGGGGAGGAGAACTTACTGTATTCAATCTTTATCGCGCACTGCGATTTTCTGGATATAATTTTCATAACCTGTTGTCAACAAGATTCTGAACTCTCGATTTCTATATTAATAGAAGTGAGTTATATCAGTTGACCAAGTGGCCTACTTCTAGACTAAAATGTGTCTTAGTTTGTTTACTTTTTGATAGTTTGAATTAATTTTATGTTTGGTTTTCCAGGAAAAGAAAAATGAGAATAGAAGTGGAGTCCTAATATTTTTCTGAATGAAAAGTAACTTTCACTCAGCTTTTAAATTGTTATTTAAAATATTTTGGGAGGTGAAATGACAATTAACACCTTCGCTTTTCTTAGCCACACGCCTCCCAACTTCTCCGGATCAAATCTAGAATTTTGATACTCAAAAACCGTTCGGTGCTTGTTTTTGTACCTCTGCTTTGTTCATGTTCTGCAGATGGACTTTCCTAATCTGTTCTCAGCACATTTAGCCCATAATACTGCTTGGATGAAGGGCTTAAAGCTTGGCCCTCGGAGGGAATATAAATATATCAGAAAACTAAAGACTTCTTATCAATTTACTTAATGGGCAGGCCACCATAGACAAGTATTTAATCCATGACCAGACCATGTTAGTACCCATTTGAAAGTGGAATAAAATTCTTGAGAAAATCTTTCCAATGTCTGTGAGTATAACAACATTTTCATTTTTACCCAAAAAATGTATAGGGATCAATTAGAAACTAAGGTAAAAGCATAGGTGTCAACAAAGGTCAAATATTTACTCCACGAAGAAAATGTGGGTACAATACCGTATTGAACCGGTTATTGAAATTGGTTAAAACTCCGAACTGGTACTAGTTGGACCGATATACAAAACAGGTTAGTCGATTCAGTACCGATTTTTACTGAAAATTATTATTATTATTATTATTATTATTATTATTATTATTATAATAAAAAATAAATAAATTTAAAAAATTAATATAATTGGTAAGGTTCGATAAATACATAATCCCTGAAATCTCAAATCGGTATCGAATCGATATATCGGATCAGTCTAAACCGGTACACCGGATCGATCTTTTGTATCATGAACCAGTCAATTCAGATTAATTTAATATCTTCAAAATATCGAAAATACGAAATAAAATAAACACCCCTAACAGTAGTGAAATACTATTAGTATAACTGTTTTTATCTTGAGTACCAACCGTCAAAGAGGCATATAAAAGGCATAATTTAGTGAATGGTCCTTCGTTTGTCGGTTGTTTCAAAGTACCCCCAACCATATTAAGATTATATTCATAAATAGACCAAAACATAAAATGTAATGTAGTTTAAATTCACAGGTCTTCCCCGGGGTAAAGGCAACATTTGTTGGTAGATGGAGTAAATGCTTCAATTAGGTCATGCACCCTTTCTAGTTGGGGTATGTAACTATTTATTTACTTTTACTGTCACAATCATAAATATTCAAAACCTACAAATACTTTTAATATTTACTATACCATGCAGTTTTCGTGGACAATTTATGAATATATAATATTTTTTTATTTTAAGTTATAAAATTATTATTAATTTTTTAAAAATCAATTTTAAATATTTTTAAATTTAAAATTGGCGTGATTTATTTAAATTTTAAAAACAATAAATTTTATAATAAATATTATTTTTTAAATAGTTTATGATATTCATACTTGTATTCACATAAATTAAATAAATTAATGTTAATTTTAAATTTAAATTTAGAAATATTTAAAATAATTTTTTTGAAATTAGTAATAATTTTATAAATTAAAACGGAAGGAGTAATATGAATTAGTAATTACTTATATATTTATTTTTACATAATTATTAAGTCCTTAGAAATGGTCAACGTGTCAGGCAAATAAATAAGACCTCCTAAACTTTGTCACTATATTTCCAAATGGTTTAAATAGAGAATGGCTTAGAAAGTCAACGTAGATTTCGAGAAATAATTGTGTTACTAAGTTCCAAAAATGGAAGGTTCCATCTGGTACGAATGCAACTGAATTTGATAGTGTTATTGTTTATACTTGCCATTTGTTAAAGCTCTGACATTAGTTTGATTAGTCTTTAGTAATAAGCCTCGATTAGGAGTAATTAAAGATGTAGTTTGACATATAAGTCAATTTACAAAATTTAAAAATTTAAAATTAATATAATATTATTTAATTTAGTACAAACAAATATAACTATTATAAAATAGCTCAAAACTATTACCAACTACTCGTTTTTAAAATTTAAATAAATTTATATTAACTTTTTTTAAGATTTTACAAAGAGAACACCAGAGATATGGGACACTTCATATTCTTACATGACTTATCCTTTATAATAATATTATTTTAAAAAATTATAAAACATCATTTTGTGCACAGCACAGAGAGAATGTAGTCTATTACACAAAATAACGTCGTTTTGTACAACAGTTCACGCAAGAATAAGAACGTGAGTTATCTCTTATCTCTTTTTTTGCCTAATGTTAGAACTAGGAGAGTATTACTAAACCTAAATAGTCTCAAGCTCGTTGCTAATGAAACTTGAGCCAACTGCCAAGGTGAGTAAAATGTCCAAGTTCATTTTCCTTGAGCCATGAAGAAGGAATATTAGGTTCAAACAAATGTAAACATTCAATTATGAGAGTTGAACTTGGTTCTAATGTCAACAATTATAACCTAACACAGTCACCCTAGGAAAGAAGACGGAAGGTGGGGTTAAATTTTTAAAAATAAAAAATATCAGATTGCCATTTCCCACCATATATTATAAACTTTAAAAAAACAGGGTAAATTTATTTTATTTTATTAGAATTATGTGTGTGTGTGTGTGTGTATATATATACACACATATATACACACACAGACACACACACACACACATGATATGGAGCTTCATCAGCCTCAATGAAAGCCTACTTCCCAAGTAAATGCATATTTTATTTGCTTATTTTTTATTTTCTGCCAGAGACCATAATGTTTCAGTGCAAAGGCTAGAGAGTAGTACTGTAGATTCATTGGCTTTAGATCCTTCCCATCCTAATTGGAAATTGAATAGTTGAGGCCCACCATGACTGATCCAATACATGATTGATATAGAGGAATAAATGTGCCCTAGGTCTCATTTTTATTGAGCTGATGGGATCCACTGAGAGAGTGAGATAGACAACTGAGAAGGTGGTGATGGTCAATTCTGTTACCCTCTTTCACAGGGTCGAATGATTGTGCTTCAACTTTATTATTGGTAAAATTTTGAGATTTTATTGCCTATTTCTTAAATTTGAGCGTAGCTTGCATAAATTTTTTAAAAAGTCTTGCTACATATTGTAAAAATTTTGTAGATTTTTTTGTCTATTAAGCACAATGGCATATCATGTAAATAAGTGCACCTTTATGGATGGAATTGGCTCCAATGGCAAGTGAGAAAAGAAGCCTAAAATATAGCAAGAAAAAGAAACCAAAAGAATTCTGCTACAGGGACTTTCCAACCAACTAGCCCTAGATGCTCTTTAGCAAATCAAGAAAAGAGAACACTTGGTTAAGAAGAGAGGTTTGGAACTACACATCACAGCTGAGCAAAAAACAATTCTTTATGCAAATAGCACTAAATTCACCTTTATATCTCCTCATGTAAAAGGTACCAGTATTCAAGAAGATTGAAATGTATATAACTATTTAGATACCCAAAGCAAATATATCAAAGGATAAATGGTTATAGGCATTCAATATCACAATGTTCTGTTGGCAACACTGACATGATGCCATTTAAGCCAGAGAATGCATATCAGAAACATTTTAGTTACAGTAGGTGAATAACGAAAAATAAATAGAGTTTTACCATCTTCTCCCCTCCTCTCAGCTAAACAGAGATCACTTTCTCCTTCCCAAAACAAGAAACAACTAAAGATCGATAAAACCACCACACCAGACCTCACACAAACACAGAAAAAATGAAGTACTAAAACACTAGTGTCGAACCCACATAGCAGTTTCTTTGGTGCTGCTACGGCCGTATACTTTATGGCAAGAAAATTAGTAGAATGGCATGGTTAAGATATGTTGAAGCTTCACCACCTTCCTCCATATTCATGGAAGGTAAGCAAGAAAATATAATCTCCATTTGCTCCATCCGGTAATGGGAAAAAACGAGCTCCAACCCCATAGTTGGATTCTGCAGTGAGAGTATAAAAATTCACCCAGGCTTAAGAAGAGCCTGTGAATGATTATGCTCTATTTACAGATCAATAGAGGACTACGCCAGCTAAAATTCGTAAAATTACTTGATCGACCTAACTTCTCTATGTAACTTGTCTGTTAATCAATGTGAAACTAACTCTACCAATATAAACAACCTAATTTAATCCTACACTTGGGTTAGACTTTGACCTTCCAAACCATGTCATCACGATCATGTGTGTTTTCCAGTGCTGCTACCTTTGCCCAATGAGCTGCAAGGTCGATTGCACTCTTTCCCCTTCCATCTTGAGGGAGTTCACAAGCCTCGCTGATGGACCCAGATCTCAAGTCAGTTGGGGGGATAAAACAATCTACAGACAGGCCTGGGACGTTGAATGCAACCTCTTCAATTGTCCAAGCTTCTTCCATTCTAGTTTTGGTATGGCTCATTGCCATCTCTCCAAACCTGAAAAGGGTAACCACGGATCGTCCAGAGTGTGCAATCATGATTCCTTCCACAGGCCGGTAATCGTCCAGGAAAGAATTAATACTAGTTTCCCAATAAACTGCATCGCCACCACTGGATTGTATGCGGGTAAGATGAGAATCCTCCATGTGAACAAGCAGCCCTGTCTTCTGGCTGAAGTAGCCAAATAGAACATGCCTTATAATCTCTGCAGGACCTTCACTCCTTGCCTTCAATGTCTGTGGATCAGCACAAAGCTTAAGGATGAAACAGTCTTCCCCATCAATCTTCTTCTCTCCAACACACCTCGCATCAGCAAACATACTAGCTGTGGTTCTTGGATCGAGACCCTGCAGGTGCAAAAAACATATCTCAAATTTGGATCGATAAACAAGGATATTTGGCAGAATAAGGAGACATGAATAGGTAGACAGGTTCACCTGAAGGGCACGGCGCAAGGGTCTAACAGGTCCTTTTGCAGTATGAGCACCAAGCCAGGGGGTGTGCCTCCACACAAGCTTCCCATTGCAGCCTGCGTGGACCTTACTTCCCCCGACTGCAAGTTCCACATACCACATACCCGGATTCATCTGCCACAGAACAAATCCGCCAGAGTCAGCATCTCTAGTTGCATTCTTGTTCTTCATTACTTTGGTGGCAGTTTCAAATTCAGAAGCCAACATCTTCACTTTTCCCATTGCATAAGCATTCCTAATGGAGTTTTGAAGCTTTTGTCCTCCTGATGCAGCAGTATATTGCTGCAATATGTACTGAGCAGACGATGTTTCCTGAAACACCAGAATTCCAGATCAGAACCAAATCACTGCTAACGGAAGGATGAACACAACAGTGGATCAACAAGTTGAAGTATAAATTGAAAGAGTGAATAATCACCTACTGCTAGTTCTTCTATGCTAATATTTGGAGTACAAAAACATTCATTTCGACCTCACTCTCTATTTGCATAGCAATAGTAAAAACTTCAATAAAACTAGGAACTCAACCTGTGTCCATTAAAGTATGGATCTATTTGTTCACTAGAGTCTTCAAAACTAAACATTAACAAAGATAGGACATTAATAACTACTATAACAAATGGTTTAATTCAAATGTACACAATTTTGAAACAGAACATTTCCTAGTAAAGCAAATCTGAGTACAAGTACTGTCAAAATTAAATTCTGAAGACAACAAAAATTATATATATATTTAGAGAGAGAAATTTACAATAGGAGTGTCTTTGATGCTGAGGTGAGGCAGAGGGTCAGTGGTGCTAACGTATACCGGAGCAAGCGGCGCACCCAAAACACCAAGCAACAATCTCAAATCAGACCGCTTGTTATACCCATTCGCAGCCATGGACGGAGCCCGAGAAAGCTGCCCCTTCATCCACTGTCCCAGCCCAACCCGCTTCGAGTCCCCAACCTTCCCGCCATCCGGATCCGGACCCTCAATCAACGGCGTCAGTGTCTCTCCCACTACCGGCCTCAAGCTCCCGGATCTCGAAATCAACAGCTCCGAGTTCCCCAAATTGCTGTGGCTTTGGTTCCCCTTCCGTCGCCGTAATAGACCCGACATTGGCGACCTACTCCTCCCCGGACTCTTGGCACGCGACCTCGCCGGTGATAATCCTCGTACTACTTCTTCTTTCAAAGCTGAGAAAAACCCCTGTTTTTTCTCCATTTCTGAAAATCCTAACAAATAAAATACTGTATGTATATAAACAGCTGGGTAACTGATTTCTCAACAGAAATGCGGGTTTTTAGAGAGAGAAAGAGGAATTGGAATGTGAATGGACTCTCCCCATATGCAGATAAGGATAAAAGGAGTCAAGAAATGAAGTGATAACAGAAAAACTCTGTTGCACCAGAGAGAGGAAGATTTATGGAGGGAGAAAGAGCTCAGTGGAGGAGTAGCTGTCAGCAGCAATGCGGGGGAAGACGGTCTAGAAAAACGTCACGTTTGGAAGAATAAGGAGATTTAAGAGAGAGACAGAGGGTGTGAATTGTGAAATGTGAATGAGACTTCTAGAGAGAGAATACTGGAATAGTAGTCTATAGACAGATAAAGTGTGAACAGTAGTAGTGGGGAAGAGTGTTCAACTTCACGCTCATCCACAGCGCGTGCTAGTTAGCAGTGGAGAATAAAATAAAATAAAGAAAAATGATTTATACAACAAATTTTATAAATTACAACTAAAATAAATTTGAAGAATAAATTATAATTTATTAAAATATATATATTATAAAAGGGTATATGTAGATACACAGCTGTATATTTACACGGTAGGTTTTTTACGACGATTTAAAATATATATATTATAAAAGGATATATGTAGATACACAGCTGTATATCTACACGGTATGTTTTTTACGACAATTTTAATTGCTATGACGACAGTTTTCTTGATAGTACTGTCGTCATAACCATTTAAATAGGTCTAAAGGTCTACCATGTAGGTACACAGTTGTGTACCTACATTTTTACCTATTATAAAATAGAATAATAATGTGTAAAAAAATTTGACTATACTAATAATTTATAAACAAATTTAAAAATAAATAAATGACAATTAGACAGTTATCCATTTTAAACAAACTAGAGTTATCGTGATAAAATATGAATTTGTAATTCATTTATTGTGAATTTTAGGAGTGAGCATAAAAAACTATAAACCAAATAATAAAAGGGAAGAAAAATCGAAAAACCACACTAAAAAAATCTAAATTAAAAAAAAAAAAACTCAATTTTTATTGACTTTCTCGTGTATTTGAATAACATAATAACAAAAAATATATATAATTGTAATATATTAATTAAAAAGTTATTGATAATTGAACAAGTTGATTAAGTATGATTACGAATATTTATATATTAATAATCTTATTATATAATTTAGTTATAATAATACCTTATAATAGTACCAAATCACATTATTTAATTTGTTTATAAATTGTTTGTACGATAAAATTTACTCAATACGTTATCCTAACCATTGAAAGAAAAAATCCATGACAACAGAAAGTGGGACCCGGACCCTAGAATCCTTGATTGGACACAGATGGGCCCAGAAAAATAAAGCTGAGCTAAGTGGACTACTTTTTGACCATTTACTTTCTATTCTCTTGTTGTCAAATCGGCCCACTTCACTCACCAATTAAAAATGGTAAAAGATCAAACTGAGTACGATAACACTATATTCCCCCAATTCCATATTATTTAATTATTATAATTTTTTTTTAAATTAATTTTAATATAATTTTTTTAATTTTAATTAATATAATAAAAAATATTAAAAAAAAATTAAAAATATTATTCATTATAAATTTTATTATTTAATAATTTCTAATAAATTATCTCAATTTTATTATACACATAATTATGTCTTAAGTGTGTAAACAATATATTTTCGTTACATATATAACCTCAAGAGTTGGCATGGTCGAAAAGTCTAATATAATTTCTGGGGCCCATTTCGGTAATTCGGTGTGACGGGTTAGAAATAAACAAATATTTTATTTATTTATTTATTTATTTTCCTTTGAAAGTTTTTCCAAAAAGCTCCCACAGTTGCCATCTAAAGTTAAGGAAACCTCATTTGTATGATTGTATCATATGACTTTTAATGTGAAACCAATCTGATGTGACAACATTAAATAAAAAAATTGTCCTTTAATTTTTTTTTTCAAAATATATGATTATTTTTAAATAGTCATAAATTATTTAAAATTTAAATTTATATAATTATTTAAAATTTTAAAATAATAAATTTCAAAGTTAGTAATACATTAATATAGTTATAAAATTATAATTATGAGTAATATTTATAGCATTGACAAACATGCGATGAATTTATATTAATTTAAAATTTAAAATTGTTTCAATAAATTTTATAGAAGTTATGTAAGGTTTTAATTGAAATAATTAATTAGTTATTTCAAATATTGGTATTTTCTCTTTGATATAGTTTAGTATAATGATAGCCTGAAAGCACCCGTCATTAGATCAGGAGTCGCGATCAATTCAATTTTTTTTTTTTTTAATTTTTAAAATTTTTATAATATTTATTTTAATTTAAATATTTACGAAATTCAGTAATTTAAATGTAATTTAGATATATATAAATAATTAAAATTACACAAACAATCTGTATAATATTAATTATTTATATATATCTAAATTATACTTAAATTATTAAATTTTATAAATATTTAAATTAAAATATATATTATAAAATAAATTAAATCGATCGTCACTCCCGATTTAATATTTTAGTCCCCCTAAAAGGACTCTTCCTTCTTTTGCCTTTTTATTAATCAGGAATTAATTGCAACTTGTACGATAACTTATTTTCTTTTGTTCACACTATTTAATTATTCCGTTTTTCTTTTGGTGGGGTTAAGGAAGATACTGTATCCACCCGAGTCTCCAATATATCACAACTTGAACTTTGGGCCCACTTAGAGGTTTTTGATAATTTAATATAAGGTAAAATGCAATTTAAGTATGTAATTTACAAGTTTTTATGAATCACCACCCGTGGTTAAAAAACCACCACTCAACCCCCTATAGTTTGAAAAAAATTGCAACAGTCCTCTTTTTCATTCAATTCAACGGAGAGTGTAGTTCACTCTGTCTTTAGCGAGTGAATGAGTTGTCCAACAAACTAGCTTTCATATTCATTTTCACCAATTTCTTATCAAATTTATGTAAGAATGCATTCTATTTTTTTATAAAAAAAGTCTAAGTGACTCTCTCTTTATAGGTGTTTAGATAAAAAAAAATCAATATATATATATATATATATTAGAAAATAAAATTTGTTAACAAATTAATAAATGTCAAAAATAAATATCTACTTAAAAGTAAAAAATATGGTAAAAATAATTATAACACGATAACAATAAAAATAACGACCAACTTAATAATTATAAAAGTACGTATATAAGTTTTAAGTAGTAATATTGATAGGCTCAAACCAATTTTTACGACAAAACCTTTATGCATACCTCATCTACCAATTATATATGTCTTATGCATTCAAAATACAATCACCTTAATTTCTTTAGTGAAAAAATAGGTTATGTGAAAAATGAGTTAAGAAGGGCATTCTAGTACTTTAACATTTTTTTTGTTAATAGTGTTAATATTGAAGTGAGAGTTTACAAATTATTTAAACTACGAGTGACTGAATGGTTGTTTTTTAATCACAGGTGATAATTTATAAAAATGTGTAAAGCGAATACAGTAAATTATAATTTATCCTTTAATATATGCTCTCCTCGAGAGAAAAGTGTTGGATGGTACTTTTGAATTTTATTTTTAAAAGAGTAAGTATTATTTTAAAAATATTTGTTTAGACAGATCAAATAATAATATTATTATTATTAAGAATTACTCTTGAAATATTACTATAATTTTTACCATGAAATTCATTGTCTAAGCCTAAAGACAAATTAAATCAATAAAAAATCAAAAGCATTGTCCTAACAGGAAATCTTTTCTTTTAAACATAAATACTTATACTTATTTTTTTTAAATGTATATGAGAGAGTAATCCATCCGTAATAATCAATTATTGGGAGTTTGTTGTCGCTAGAGTCTCTAGCGCAGAACTAATTTTTATACAACAAGTTTCGTAGTCAAATTGACATATGTATTTAATCGCTAAAATAGTACTCTATTATAAGATTATATTTTTGCATGATATAACGTGCATGTGTAGTGCTATATATAGTATATTGTTGTAATGTAGAATGCTGTCCCATTAAATCCCATCATCCTTACAAACATATCTTAATCGGAATATTGTACGAGACAACAATCTAGCTAATGAAAATAACTTTTAATGTGTTCTATTATATCATCATTCAAATATTTATTTAAGAATAATAAAAGGACCAACAGCTGATGAGGTAGAAGCATGGTCATTTCACTTGGTAGGGTTGCTTCCTATAAATAGAAAAAGGTATTGCTTAACAACCAAGGATACTCGATGATAACCTTTTCATCCTTTTATCCATTCATTAATATTTATTATTTTTGAATATGCTGAAAGAAAGTCTTTAAATTATATTCATATTATTTTATTAATTTGGATATGATCTTGATCTACTTTAAGTATACTTCATTTCTCTTAAATAGGAATCTTATTTGTTTTTCTTTTTCTTTTTTTGTGATGATAAAATGTACCGTTATTACAGTCAAATATAAAGTATTAAGCGTCGATATTCCACAAATCACAACTACTATAAAGTATGTTTGGTGAGCAAAACTGAGATCATTGCTTCATTAGGGTGACAGGAGATTAGTTGTTTAATTACACAATTATGGAGAAAATTATAGGTAGAGAATAAATTTATGACCTGTTGATGTTCAATTCTAGCTCCAATTAATCAATGCACTCTAATATATATATATATATATATATATATATATATATAGAGAGAGAGAGAGAGAGAGAGAGAGAGAGAGAGAGATGGATAGAGAGAATGGATTTAAAACATATTATTTAAATAAAATCTCTCTATTAAATAGTATATATTTATTAAAACGACGTTATTTTGAAAAAAAATTTAAAAAAATAATAATATTAAAAGAATATGTAACATGATGTGATATTTCACAGTCCCACTTATTTTTTTTATTTTCGAAAATATCATTAAAAAATCTTCAAAACGAATTAGTCGCTTTGGTAAAGGTATACTACTAAATATATATATATATACACACACACATGCATGTATTGTGTCCTAAAGTTCAATCTAATTATAGTTCTAATATGATCTTTCATTTTGTATTTTAAATCTTTTGAAACAAATGAACTGAATTATTTCGATTAATTAAATAATTACACCGCACCCTTGGTGCCACTATGCTCCTCAACCAAAACTTGCTAAATTAATTTTACAAGATTTCTCATTTGTTGTTATTATGTCTAATAATATTGAAGAGAATATTAATTATTATTCAGATAGATGTAGATCGATGATCACATAGATATATAAAATAGATTTCCAATATTTTTGTACCTATATATAAAGCATGGGGGTGGGTCCAAATTTTGTTCAATAAAGCATAATGCCAACTTGACTCACCATGCCAACAACCTTCTTCTTTAAGCGGCATTGCACGTGCATGCATGCCATGACAATCCCCATTAATCTAGACAAGAAAAGTTGACATGACATGTAAAACTAAAATTTTTGTTATATGTAGTAATTTATATAATATAATTATATTATATAAAATAATAAATTTTATAAAATAATAAAATATAGAATTTATTATTTTATAAAAGATCATTACATATAATAAAATTTTAAAAAAAAATTCATTGCCTTGTTTTATATTTCGGAAAATTTTTACACTAAATTACAGTTACAAAATTAATTCGTAAATATATGAAACTGAATAAAATTACAAGAACGGCTCGCCATACTATATATAATTCTAAAAGAATTACTACTAAATCTTAACTATGTATATAATGGATAGCATAAAAATTTATACATAAATTCGTAATATATATATCGGTTAAATGGAGGGAGCATGCAATTGCATGGGTCGTTATCTTGAGGGAGAGCCTTTCTCCTTTACAGCTTTCACTTTGAACAAGTAGGGAGTGAAAAAGTAGGGAGTGAAAAGAAGACACTAACTGATCATCAAGAAATTTTAAATAAAAAATAAAAAAACAGGAATAGATGGATGGAGCCCAGGCTAGGCCATATATCTTTTTTAATTCGAATTTTATCCACTATATTAAACAATTAAAGATACATTTTAATATTCCTTATATTTGTTAATTAAAAATGTGATAATAATGACGTTATAGTATTTAATTTATTTAAAATATAAATAATGATGAGTTAAGATTTTTATCTCTTTGTAAGTTTAATTGGAAATTATATTTAATTGCGTAATTAACTAAGCAGAATGTATATTTAATTTTCAACAAACTGTCAAGTCTATTCGATGACAAGGGAGTGGAGAATATGGATCACCATCATTACATCCCCCGAGTCAAAATACATCAAACTTGCAACCTTTTGGGTATTAACTCATTCCCACTAATATATACACACTAATTTTCTTGATTTAGACCCTACACGAGTAGATATTTAATATAAGTGTAACGTTAAAAATGAAAGTCATATAATTAAAAAGATAACATATCTTACATAATATAATTTGTATTAACAAATAATAAGAAAAATTAATAATTCCGCAAGATTTTATTCACATTAATAGTAAAAAGAGTTCATCTTCATGCGAGTGAGGTATTGTAAAATTATTAATTTTTCTTAAAATAAGTCTAAGTGCACAAACTCAAACACAAATTTGCATTCAAATAATTAAAAAATAGGGTCTGACACGAAAATTTATGTCAGCCTCTACTTTTTAATTATATAGATGGAGTTTGTGTAAAAAAATTGTGTTTATAGACTTGTACGGACATATCAATTCTCTTGTAAATTAACTTGCTCCATTTGGGGTGAAATTGCCAAATTTGACATTATTCGGACACATGCAATTATGCAACCCTAAAGTCTGTATTATCCCAAACATTTATCTTTCTTGTTTATGTAATTCTTCTTTCCTTGTTCTCATTCGTTATTTCATTTTCATTATGCTGGTAGGATGTGCAGGCTGGCCCCAATAGCCCACACAGGACTGCTTAAATAAATATTCTAAACTTGGCACAATATAACTTCCAAATTTAGAGATCCCATAAAAGAATCTAATGTATTGGATAATCTTGTGTTTGGGTCTGAATTAAGCAATTTGCATTAGGAATAACAATTGAATTGAAGTTGACAAGAAAAAATTAGCATAGAAATGGATGCATATAAGACTTGTACTTTCAAACCAACAATTTCTAATGACACAAAGGCCCAACTCGAAAAAAATTATTTAATTACAATCGTATAGAAATTTTTCTAAAAAGAAGATTGAAATTAAAACACGACCAGATAAATTGTTGTGTATATGGTCAAACATAATCCCAATAGATTACTCTGATGGTTAAGAAGGTTTGCTCTCTTATTTGATTTCTCGAGTTCAAACCTTGGGGTTAACACCTGAATGCACCAAGTCGATGTAAAAAACACTCTTAAAATCGTTCGAAAATTAATTTAATCTCGATTAACGTATAAATTAGCTCGAGAATACCCATTCAAACTATAAAAAAAAAAAAAAAAAAAAAAAAAAAAAAAAAACTTGGTCAAACACGACTATATAAAGTTAAACAGAACCTCCTTCAAGCTTGGACCTTGTGTCTGAAATGTTCTAATCCATCTTCTTTCAAGCTTGGACCTTGTGTCTGAAATGTTCTAATCCATGGGTTTAAAATATTAAATTTTGTGATCCATACTCAAAGCTGCAATGTCCAAACTGTCAGGACCCAAGGCCGAAGGATCAGTGGTGTCTAGACTGACATTGCTGGTCGGATAGAACTTTCACTACTCAAACATAAAGAAGGTTAGACGACACTCACACTCATATTTTACTTATTAAATTATTTTTTTATCTTTCTATATCAAACAATAACATTCCCGCCAAAAATATTTTACGACAACACAACCTAATTCTTTTATCGTGAGAACATATTGTACAAGAATAGTGAGACCAACGAAGCACCAAGATCCATAAGAACATCCTCAACAATTTTTGATATAAATTGAACCCTAATTTTAAAATAATAAAAGTATGCGCATTGACAAAAATTAGAGTAATTATTCAGTGATCCTGAGACGTCTGTCAAGTAATTTCTCACACTATTTATGTGCTGTCATTTCAATATTTAAAGTGAAATAACTCATTTTATATGCTAAAATAACAACACATAAATAGTGTGAGACATCACGTGATAAATGCCTCCACATAAATAATATGAGACATCACGTGACAAATGACTCCAAAAATATTTAATAATTTTTCCAAAAGATGAAAGACACATACTACATAGGGAATGTTCAGAAAATCATGCACTTGTAAAACAAAACAAAAAAAGAAAACAAATCTACAAAGGTGGAAAACGCATTCCAAAGCATTGAAGCAACATGTTAAGTGCCCAGAGACCTTGTAAACTGCACAAACCGCATTCCAAAATTCACATTATTTTACATCCATTTTTTATTAATTATTTTTTAATCATCAAATTTCTGTAGTTCTGAATCTTTGATATTTATATTGGGGAGGCCCATGAAGCATTTTAAATTGGGCTTCTGGGCCGGCAGATATAACTAAATAAGATCATATAGTCTACAAATTAGTTTTTAAAGAAAAAATTGATATTTTCATAAGTAAAAATAATAGTTCTAACAAAATCTCTCTTACATAAATAGTAAATAGACCCCAGATTTATGTGAAAGAGAGTTTGTGAAAATATCAAATTTTACTTATAGAAATATCAATTCTCTTTAAATATACATGTATAATAATTATTATTATTATTTTCAATCTTGTTATTGTTTTTAATATACAGTGGAATGTGGGAGCAAATGCAAGGGATTTGCTGCCAACAATGCAAGTGTGGGCCAATGTGAACAAGCACGAGTGCCCCCAAAGGCAAGCCCAAGTGTCCTTGAAATGAATACCCAGCCCAAAATTTTGATGCTTCTTCAACTAATTAAGTAGTATTATTTATTGGTTTTTGTGTTTGTTTTGTCTAAATACCATTTTAGTATCTCTTAATTTTTTTTGATCTACACATGCAATTAGTAAGATTCTTTGTTTTGTGAGTACCTTAAAATTTAGCTATTAGTACCAAATGAATAAATTTCTTGTCGATAATTTTTGAATCGAGTGTTATTTCTGCATATAAAATTTGAACACGTAAATTTGTCGCATATACAATAGGATTGATAGTTTTAGAACTCGGTCATTTTTTATTTAAAGTTTTTTTTTATAAAGTATAAAATAGTTGCTAATGTTAGCGTAATGTTTATGCTGTTCAAACAAATACATTTATTGAAAATTTATACTTATTTTAACTATATTTTAAAATTTTAATAATATAATTATTATTATGACATTACCGATAAAGATTTGGACTAAAATACAAATGGATTAGCTGAATCTCTTATAATCCTAAATACTTTCTATAAACAACCACAACAAATTTTAATTAAAGAATAAAGTGTCGATTTAATAATAAATTAAATCGCAAATAACACAATAAAAACTTAATAAATTTATACTCCCTCCATGCAAGAATTAATACATTTAGTTTTTAAAATATACTAGTCAAATGTCATGTTATAAGTTTAATATCAATTTCAAATTTAAAAATATATCTTTAATTTTGAATAATTAAAAAATATCTCTCTATTCACAAAAAGGAGTATTTTTTAAATCTTAATTCAGTATTTTTTTACTTTTTAGTTCTCCAAATTCTCACAAACATACTTCTTCAAAAAAAATAAAAAATAAGAAATTGATTTTTTATTAAAAAAGTTAATATCTTTATTTTTATGTGATTAGAGTTTTGCGAAAATATTAATTTCGCCAGTTGTAATATAAATTCTCAAAACATACTTTAGTACGGAAAAGCAAAACCACGGCGTCGTCGTTTCATCCGCCACGGCAATAAACCAGCAAATAGCGGCTTTCTTCTCCCTCCGGCCTCTCCATCTCCTTCTCACATTTGCGTTTCATTTGAACTTGAAAAATACGGAGGAGAGAGAAAATTTTCCAGCAATTAATCCATGGACAATTCAAAAATTCAAGAGGTACTAAGAAACTTCTTCATCTCTCTAAATGTATATCTACAAAATTATATATTCTCATATATTTGTAATGTATGTGAATTTTGCAGATCCTGGAGAAACAAGTCCTGACGGTTGTCAAAGCCGTTGAAGATAAGATCGATGACGAGATTGCAGCTCTAGATCGTCTCGATTTAGACGATATTGAGGTGTTAAGAGAGCGTAGATTGCAACAGATGAAGAAAATGGCCGAAAAACGGAGCCGTTGGGTTGCCCTTGGCCACGGCGAGTACTCTGAGATCCCCTCCGAGAAGGATTTCTTTTCCATTGTTAAGGCCAGCGATCGCGTTGTGTGCCATTTTTATCGCGAAAATTGGCCTTGTAAGGTATGTAGATCAGTCTCTCCTTTTAATTTGATGTATAGGTAGTATCAATTCATGTAAATTGGGATTTAGGAGGAGAAACTGGAGGCTCAAATCTTGTTATGTTGTGCTTATTTCAGTAAAGATTATTGCTTTGAAGTGCATAAGTGGGTAATAATCTGTGCTAGATGGAGTTGTAGTTGATGTACTATTAATTTGGGGGTTAGGTTTACGGAGTAGAATTATGTAGCTCAAAATATAGCTAAGGATCACATTTTAACATGATTTCGTGATTCATCAGCTTGTGGTGTTGTGCCTGTGTGTGTGTTACTGAAAGCTTCTCCTGAACAATTATAGTCAGGGGATGCATAAGCATGATGTCTAAATTCTAAGGGCTTAAAATCTTGATAGAGACGTACTTTGGATCTTAAAAACTTAAAAGTATTTAAAAATCTATATAACTGCTATTTGGGTGGATTTAGTATTGCACTTTTAAGTGATAAAAGGTATCCACTAAATGAACCGAAGTGACAAGTTAGAAGGTGGAGTAGAGATATGACATGTAGACGGAGTAGACGAAAACTTTTAAAGAAAATGAATGCCACAGTCTCGTAGACAGTAATATCGTAGCCCTGCAGATAGAAGTCAGACTAAAACCCCGGAATTTAGGTATTTTAGATCTCCGAAGTTCCCATCTGTCCTCTCCTTATAGTAGAACTCAGATTACAGCTTGGATTTGTAGACGATTATGGGTGGCATGGTTGCATTGAATGCTTGCTGATGTAACTACCCTGATCTTGGGTGATAAACAAGATTTCTTGTAAAACTATCCCTGGAAATGCATATATAAACTAGTGTTTTCCTTCTATTTTTGCTCCTCTCCTAGGAGGAGCATGTTTAGACTTTTCAATCAATTTATTCTTTTGCAGTTGCATAATAAATTACAACTCTTGTACTCGTTTAAAATAGAATCTTGGCATTTGTTTTCTTTTCTTTTTCATTTTTCTTTGGACATGGGAACAAATCCTGACATTTTTTTTCTTTGGACACATGCAAATACCGACATTTTCACTGTCAAGATTCAAAACTATGTTGGAACTGTGTATATGGACTAAAAACCTTATTTGTTTTCTCCATGTCACCAGTGAAATGTTGCAAAGATACATAAGTTACATTTAGGGTCTAAATTAAGCTGAATATGCAGAGTCAGATATGCAGGTCATAAAATATGATACAAGTCTTAGCATTCAAGACAACAACTATACACATGTAAATAAAGTTTTGATGGGATGAGTAAGGCAGTTCTCGGTCTTAATTACTTGGCTTTATAGTGAGCCATTTAACTAGGATGGAGAGTGTATGATATATTGGGTAGTCTTAATAACATGCTGTCCATTTCAGTAGACTTGGATCCATGCTAATGTAACGAGGATTTATTGGCTTTGAAAATAGTTTCAATTGAGCTTAAGGTTTATTATCAACTCTGTAACTGTTTTAATGTAAATAATCAACTTCCTGCATTATAAGATCAATTTTGTTTCATCTTGGAATAAATAATTGGTGTTTATAAGTTTCCGTCGCTGATGTACTTGAGATCTTGATAATGCAGCAATCTAGGATATATGTTTTCAAGGGAGCAATCTTAGAAATTTAGACAGTTGCCTTAGCTTCAAACCTTCTATTCGTTTGTATATCAAGTTGAAAACAAGTGTTACTGTTGAATTGCAGGTGATGGACAAACACTTGAATATTTTGGCCAAGCAGCATATGGAGACGCGATTTGTGAAAATTAATGCGGAGAAAAGTCCATTCCTGGCTGAGAAGCTGAAGATTGTTGTACTTCCAACCCTTGCACTTATCAAGAAAGCCAAAGTTGATGATTATGTGGTATGCTCTCGGGAAGAACTAAAAACCATATATATATATATATATATATATATATATATATATATATATATATATATATATATATATATATTCCATAAGTTCTTTTCTTCCTAAAGTCCTGCTACACACATTTTAGGTAGGATTTGACGAACTCGGTGGAAAGGACGACTTCAGTACAGAGGAACTTGAAGAAAGGTTGGCCAAAGCTCAAGTTATCTTTTTTGAGGGTGAATCATCTCTAAATCCGTCAAAGTCTAGTGCCAAAACCAGGAGTGTTCGACAGAGCACCAATCCAGACTCATCAGATTCAGAATGAATGTTGATTACTTACTATCCTCGTCCATTATGCCTGTTTTGCTGGAAATGGTTGACTGTCATCATTCCATCTTTTATATAGAGAACCTGCCAGAGTTGTGTGGCACTATTGTATGGGAACCATGCTTCCGATGCATTAGGTTATATTCATGCTATTCTAAGATTTTAGGTGTCACTTGCCTATCATTATAGCTAGTTCTCGGAAGTGTGGAAGTCTTTCGTTTCTGTAGTTTAGTTTACATCTCATGACCCCGCAGGAGTTGTTAGATGATTATTTATTCAGAGGTAAGGGCAAGTTCTGTTTGGGCTTTGAATACTTATGTCATTTATATTTGTGAATCTTCTTATCATCTTATTAAAAAAGTTGAGCTACAGGGGTGGCATATCTTTTGTTGCATACTAATTTCATTATTTTATCTGATTTATGCATTATGAGAGAAGATCAATTAGACATTGAAGAAACATAATTCTTACAACTGTTTTGCTGGTATATATTCATTATAACTAAGGACCATTATACTGTTCTGCAGCAATGATCCTGGAAAACAAGGAATATGAGCCTGGCAGTACAGAAGTTTCAATTATAAGATTAGTTCTTATTCCGAGATTCTAATAAAACAGGTCAAACATGCATGCGGTAAGATTTGGATCAATGCAGCTGCTCAAGCGGTCTTATCAAATGACAATTGCAGAAAAGGTAAAAATTATAGGAGTATTAAAAAATTACCGAGTCTCAATTCAAAAACTCTCCCTTAAAGATCCTAGTTCTACTATTATAAGCTACAATAGGTAGTCCCCAGATTATACACGTCTGGCACAAATATTAACCTTAAAAACCAAGACCTGAGCATTCCAACTGTAACCTCTAGCTCCAGCCCGGTGAAGCCTGTGTTAGCTGAGTGGTATCCTTGTTGAAGCTTTATTCAAAGGACAGTTTACTGAGGTAGACTACCTCAAAGATAATTCCAATTAACAAAAATCACCAAGACCAGCTCTCATGCTTTGCAGAACAGGATTATTGATGGATGCGCCAACCAGGCCTGCTATCTACGAGAAATGCTGTTGGAGCTCCACAGGGCACCATGCTATCTAAGAGAAATGCTGTTGGAGCTCTACAGGGCATTAGCCTACAAAGTAGAGAGTGAAATTATCAGAATCATCCAAGACTGAACCATTTACCTCACTTCCTCAATTATATTTAAAGGCTGACGAGAGTGGCAACAATAAGCTTCTGCCTCCACAATACAGCTACATCAGGATCTTGTTTGTCAAAAAAGTTTGGCCTTAGAAGTATCAGCAGTTACGCAAGCACTGGACTGCAAAAAGTACTCGGATCATTATCGAAGAGAATCATACTTGTTATAAAACTAGAATGAGATGAACATGAAGAACTATCCTCATATAGGTAGTTTAATTGCCAGACTAAGTGACAATTCATCAATCGTATTTCAAAACTGTATCTTGAAGTACATATCGGATCTTTAGAAGAGGAAATGATAACAATGGGCAAAATTCAAGCTGAGCCAAACTGCACCATGAAATAAGCCAACAAAGGCCTACAAGAAGGTTACGGAAGTTGTATACTTCTAATACCGAGGAAGGTGGAGCAGAAGTTTAGAACAAATTCACAAAGATTTAGAGAGAGAGAGAGAGAGACGCATCACATCAACAATTCTAAAAATCATGTAAAGACATTAGAATGCAGAGAACATGATCTCTTCTCTAATCAAAGATTTAAGTAGCATTTATGTGATACCTCATACCCCAGTTCATGCATTCCTGGGAGTGAAAACATAAATACAGCAAGTCATTTTTATGATGTCTTGCTTGCAACAAATATGGCAAAACTCATGATAATGTCCTGCAGTTCTCTAAGGAACAAAGTATCTCTCACTATACCCATAAATATATGATTTTTAATTATTTGATAAATAACCAAGACACATACATATATGATATGTAAAATTCTTAAGGCAAAGTCACACTAAACATGAATAACTAGGTAACTTTGAAGCAAAGAGCATACCCGTTAATACTTAATAGTGTTTATTTTGCTCTATTTTCTCCAAGATTTGCCCTTCCCATCTGGAAATTGTTGAAAACAAAGCACTCCCACTTCGCTCTTCCAGTATGCTAAGAATCTATTAAAACAGATCATAAATTCCCCATGGACTTCCTAACTTCATTTCCTTTAATAGTATGTCCAGTGTATCACAAAGTCTCCCAATTTGAGGATGTGATGGGGACCCAGCAAGAAACTCATGCACAGTTCCCTCTATGCTGATCCAACTATGTGCCGACTGTTTTTTAACACCCTTTTCCCTCATGAACCACCTCAGTCCTGAGACATCACCCCATCGACGATCAACAGCAAATGCATTGGACAACAACACATAACCAGCAGAATTATCAGGATCCACTTTAACAAGCATTTTTGAAATATCTTGGGCATATTCTAATTTATTGTGGAGCAGACTGCCCCCAAGTAAAGCCCCCCATACAAAACCATTAGGCTCAAAAGGCATTGATGTAACAACTTCAAGTGCTTCTTTAATGCATCCTAATCGCGAAAGAAGATCAACATAGCAAGCATAGTGTTCCAATTTAGGGTAGATGAGAAACCGTTGGCTCATGTCTGCAAATATTTGACGTCCTTTATCCAACAATCCCGAGTGACTACACGCACATAGAACTCCAAGAAAGGTTCCTGCATTGGGGAGCAAGCAAAACTCTTGCATTTTGGAGAAAAGGCACAGGGCCTCCTCTCCTTTACCATTTATTGCAAGACCCATGATCATTGCATTGAAGGAGACAACATCCTTAGTGGTCATCTGATCAAAAACTTCTCTAGCCCTCTTCAAGCTCCCACACTTGGAGTACATATTAATCAGTGCAGTGCCTAGGTTTCTATTCAAAGCAAGAAGACCTTTCCACCGTTTAGATTTCATGTAGTCATGAATCCACGCACCAAGTTCTAAATCCCCAATTTGTGCACAAGCTGAAAGCGCAGAAACCATAGTAACATGGTTTGGACAACAGTTATAATCCTCCATCTGCCTAAACAGACTCAAGGCCTCCACCGCACATGCGTTTTGAACATACGCACCTACCATAGCATTCCAAGGAAGCACACTTCTTTTGCCATGAGCAGAAATTTCATTAAATATTTCCCTACTGTTTTCAGTCTTGCCCCATTTCCCAAATAAATAAACAAGTACTGTATTTACTGAATCCAAACCTAATCTTTTTGAAACACAATTTTCTTCAAACTTGGATAAAATCCTCACCCACTTCTCAATTTCTACACTATCCAGATTTGAACATGCAGATAAAACACCAACCATGGTGTCATCATCCGGCCTCAAATTTTCCTCTATCATGGATAAAAAAAGGTGCAGAACTTCCTCAGACTGACCTGACTTGGCATACCCGGCAATCAAGGAAGTCCAACAACAAACCATACCCTTGTCAGGCATAGCGTCAAACACCTTGTGTGCTGACAGCAAATCTTTAAAACTCTTGGCGTATACAACTAGTAGACCATTACACACAAAGGAATCTTCAGCATACCCCAATTTCACAACATGAGTATGAATTTGTTTGACATAATTGGCATCATTGGCTCGAAAACACGCCTTGAAAAGGAATGAAAAGGTCAAATCATTAGGTGAAAGAGACCACAATTTTAATCTTTTGAAGATCAAGAACGCAGACGAGAAAAGACCCTCTTCAGCTAGTAATCTAATAATGGCATTGAAAGGGAATATATTAGGTGTTTGTAATTGGTAAAATACACGAAGAGAGAATTGAGATGGGTATTGACCAATGAGACGAGTGGCTATAAGATTGTCTTGGTGGGCACCTAAAAGGAAAACTTGAGCATGGATTTGAAGAAGATGAGACTGTGAAATGTGGCCTTTCAAGAGGTTGGAGAGATGGGTGAAGTTAAGAGATGATGAGTTTGAAGGGAGAGAATGGTAATGTATGAGATGGAAGAGAGCAGAGTGAGAAGAAAAGTGAATTTTGGGTTTTAGGAAGGATATAGAAGAATGGAAGAAATGGGGCATGTTTTGAAGGTACGAGATAGCGGTTAGTGAATGAGTATAATATAGTGGTGATCGTTATAGACGGTTACTCTCATTTATTTATGTTTTGGCACGAATTTGTTATGATCCCATTAGAAGATTATGGGTTAGTCCCGTTAAATTGCACCTTTTTAATTATATGAGTTTTGATTAATTTTGGATTTAATTTAGACTCATTAATTAATTAAATTTAAATTAAATTAAAAGTGCATTTGATAGTCTACAATAAGAAAATTAATAGAGAACAAAATATAATTCAAGTAGGAATTATATACTATATTTTAATCATATTCAAAGTGGGGTATATGAAAAGGTGCATTGTTGTTTGCAAAATTACTTTTTTAAGTACCACATCGATAAGAAGTAAAACAATTTAATATTTTATAAGTATGAGTGGAATAGTTTAATTTACTTGTGGTACTAAAGAAAAAGCTTTGATCGGGTCACAATGATGTGGTGCAAAACACCCCCCCCCCCCCGGCTGCACCCGCAACCCAGGGACGGGTGCAATCGCGTCGCAAAGTTACACTTTGCACGTACGCATCGTCGCTAGGAGCCTCGCCCGAGCCCTGAGCTTATCTTTCTTCTTTTGAATCGATATTAGTTTTCAGTTTTAGAATATTAACACTTCTCTCTTTCTTCTTCATTCTATATATTTTTCAACCTTTACACAAAAGTGCATTGAAAAATATAGGCTTGACGTATATCCTGGAGGTATATTGTCAATAGCCTTTAGCAAACCTTAGTGGTAAGAGACAACAAACACCTTAAGGACAAGAACAACTTGTGTCAAACTTTTTTGTTCCAATTTTTCGATTGTGCTTACTTTCAAGTCCTGCATCGGTTGTATGGACCACTTGGTGTGAGCTCAGCTACACGTAGAGGTCGAGGTAAAATAGGTCTACATGGGCTAGGGTCGATACAGTGGAGTCGAGTAAGCTCTACGCATATAAATTCGTCGTAAACTACTCTTTTTATTTTAAATTATACAATCATTATTGATTTTTAAAAATTAATTTAAAATATTTTCAAGCTTAGAATAGAGATAATTCGTTAAAAATTATGAAATAATAAAATTTATAAAAAATAATATTTTTTAGATAATTTATAATAATCATTGTGTTGATTAAAATTAAAAAATATATATTAATTTTAAGTTTAAAAATATTTTAAATTGATTTTAAAAAATCATCGTGATCAAATAATATAGAACGGATGGAGTATTATTTTTTCTCGTTTTTGCTATGATTAATCTCGCTATCACTTGGCTAATTCAGCAACTACATAAAAAGTATAGACAAGACCCACTAGCTTAGTTATTTGGATCTTCGGGGAGAGAAATTTTAACTAGCTAAATTTGCTATTGAAAAATATGGGATGATTGATCTTGCTGTGATATTTTGCTTTTCCAAGTTACATCCTTTTCTAGCACATTTTGAAACTAGTTTCCAAAATATTATCATCTCAAGAATGTTAAGACTGCAAAGTTTAACCTGCTCCAACATTTCTCTTAAACACATAGTAATAACTTCAAAGTTTGGATTGGATGCCAATATATATGCCCTCACCCAAAAGTAGGATAAGCAACATAAATGATTACCCCATCATAGTGAAGAAACAATTTTTAAAGAAAAAATTATATTAATAGAAAAGAAGGATACAATAAACGGGGGACGACAAAAAAATCAAAAATAAAAAAACCCCTTAAAAGAGTGCAACTCTCCGGTCTCTACATAAATCAATAAGAGAGATATCTCTAAAAACCCTATAGCAAAAGCCCAAAGAGTCTCAAGAAAAATAACTCTATCATGCAATAGCTTTAACGATAAATAACTTTCTCTAAACAACCTAACATTACGCTCATTCCAAATTCTCTACAAGATAGAAAAGAAGGCATATTTCCCCATAATGAAGATAAAATATAAATGCATTATTGGGAATTAGATGTAATTCATATTCAACAACAGTAAGAGTAACACCTACACATCCTGCTAACACCTACTTATGTTGTAAAACAAATTGAGATGTACCAATTTTACAACAAGAGACATCTACCATATACAGACGGAAACAAGCTAAACTGAAGCGACTCTCAGGCAACTTGTTCATCGCCACCAGAGGAAGCAGTGGAAGTATCATTCGCTACATCACCGGGCAACGATAGAAGTTCCATAAGCTCTAATCGATACTCTAGGCCTCTGAGGTAGTGCCCCAACAGCATACACCTTAACAAAAGGAAAGAGGATGAATATTAACGTGCAGAAACTAACAGTAGTGTTGCTCACACAATGCAGTCTTATAGATGGAGGATGCACATCTGTAATTTTGCACAGTTCTCACAAATAAAATGATGTAGCGCAAAGAAAGAGAAGAAAATAGGAGAGAACAATATATAGAATAAGGATAGAATTAATGAAGACAGAAAGAAGTATATAAGAACAGAAAAGGAAGAATGATGATGGAGAAAAAGAAAAAAAGGTGTGGAGTGTCGAACTCAGTAATTTAAAATTTAAGTCATCTTAGCTATTTAGAACATTACATTAAGACTAATATATGCAAGCACTGGATCTATTTATCAGGAATGGGTCATGCAAAACCATATCATAGACAATAACTTTTATGTACCACTTGGATCCCCACCCACAAAAAAAGAAAAGAAAGAACCAATAAATAATAATAGAAATGCACAGAGACACACACAAACACTCAAGCTGGAGGAGTTGAGTGTGATCGAGCAAACTGGCGAACAGATCTGACACACCTGTGCCAGTCCAGTATAATAAGCTGGAGCAGAGGTGTACGCTCCAATGAAGGGGACAAAGCAATGACCTGGAATTCTTTCAACTACATTTGAAGTTTCAGTTTTCCCAAACTCCCCTCTTGGGTGTTCGTTATCATCCCTTCTCCAATTAGTGTCATTTGGCACAAATGTGTTACAGACTTACAGCCCATTTTTTTAAGGACAAACATTATTCTCCTTGTCTAGGATTATCTTTTCTACATAAAAGGAGAATTTAATATATAGACGGGGACTAGTAAAATTAGAGAATTATTGCCTTTTGTTTTCGTATAAATGAAATAACTGTAAAATTATTTTCCTAGGAAAAAACCAGCACAACTAAATAGTAAGAAAATAAAAGCTTTGCAAATGCAATTAAATAATTGCTATTCAAGCTTGGGAGTAGCAATAACTTAGCAATTAGATCAATAAAATAACACTTCAAGGAACAAAAAAAATTCAAAACTAGGTCTACGATATGAGAAAACAAAGATCACTTGTCTAACCAAAATAAAAGACGTGCTAGATAATCCCGTGTCAACGAAATTAGGGGATGGAACTGAAGTGAAGTGTTCTCAACAAGATCAGCGCAATCTTCCTCAATTCCATCATTAACAGTTCCAGTTGAAGTGCTCTCTGACAAAGGCGGAGCCTTCGAATGCATTTTAGGAGAAAGGGTTGCCAGGAGACCATGAACTATTGAGTGGATTGTCTCTTTCAATTCAGAAGATGTTGGCTCTGATAACTCAGCTACCTGTTCAAAATGTTATTTGATCAGACACGGGTTGTGGTTGCTGATAACAGGCAAAAGAAGCTAAATTTAAACATTAAATATTGACTAGAGTGAAACTGAAAACTGAAATTTATCCCAAAGCTTAAGCTTAATGAAATAGGATAATTTTACATGCAGAGGAGTTGAACTAAAAAATCATAGGACAATTGTGCAAGACAGAGCATCAACAACCTATGCATAAGGAAAACTTACATTAAAAATCATTATTCAAGCACAATATATGAAAAAATTACATGCTTCAAAAAACATTTATTTAAAAGAAAATAAAAGACGCGGTTTTGACAACTAATTTTTGGCGTTAAAAAAATCCAATGGTAAAACATAAGGCCCACCTCGTTCTTAAACATGAATGAGACAAAGTAAAGCAGGATTGTCATGCATCTGAATTTTCATTATTTAAATTTTTTTATAAATAACATTGGAATTTCTGATTAAAGGTGTAGAATACATTTTCTAATTCAAATATCTGGATTATTTCAATCGATTAGAGTCAAAAATCATGATTTAGACTTGGTCGTTTAGAATATATGGAGATCTACTTGTTAGTAGAAAAGTATGACAATAATAGATAATGACATAATATTTTACAAATCAAATCTTTTAACAAACAGAATTCAGCAAAAGAAGGTACATGTGAGAATTAATATAGCCTTATGCTCACTACCATCGTAGCGGCTGGAAAACCAGTATAGTAAAAGATGAAATTACACAAGTGTTGGCAAACCTTCAAGATTTAGTCACGGCAATCAGAATTACAATGAAAACTTGTAAAAGAAATTCTATATTAAGTAAAGACCAGATGTAGTGCAGTCCATAAAATTATGGCCAACCTTCTCTGGCTGCAGAGATCTTAAATAGTCTAGCAGGTCATTCTTTTCTTCCCCAACAAACTGTTGCATCTGAAGAGCAGCACTTTTCCTCTTAGCTCCACGGAGCTCCTTTAAATAGGCAAACAATAAGATGTATGACAATTCAGGATAACCAAATGATAATGATTACAACTTGTACTAGAGTAACTTATAGCAGGAGAATCAATAGTACAAGCCAATAATGTAGTTAGAAACCCTAGAGCTTCAAAGTTAGAAATGCAAAAGTAACTTCAAAGATAGTTATATTGCATAAGGTTTCTTTCCTTACATGAAGTACTATAAAAACCAATTAACTGTGCTAAGCCGACTTCAATCAAACAACATAGTGTATAAGTAATAATTACTATTCCAGGGAAATGACCTTTCACTAGCTACCTAGACTTGTGAGAGGGCATATCTAAATATGTTTAGGAGCAAGCAGGCTGACAGATGAACCTTCTTGTTCCAGGCATACGATGAATAAGATACATAATTTATTCACAAAAAAAAGTTGCAACTAGGTACGTAAGATCTACCATACTTGCACAATTAACACAACTTTTCAATACAAGTCCTTTCTTGGAGACCGGACTGTCCTGACTAGATTTCACAAAATCCCAAAATCAAGTTTTTGCAGAGAGACGGTTCCAAAAGATACCACGACAATATGCATATATTCTGCTCTTACTCTTTTTTTTTTTTTTTTTTTTTGATATGATGCTTTTATTTATTAAGGTTAGATGATAGTAGTTATAATCCATATAAGCTTGCCAAAACTCAATAATTCTCTTTAAAACTGGTGGTACTTGCTAATTTAAGTACATATATCACCAATGCTTTAGTTTATTGAAGTTATTCTATTTGCACATCAAGAATATGTTGTAAATTTCACTTTTTCATCATTCTTTGGAATGCAATTGTTGATTTTACTAAATGACAAAAACTGGAATAAAGCCAAACCGAAGTCCCAAAGTTCCAAGAAGTATTAGACCAGTCATATTTCACTTGCGTGATTAACTTAGTTCCGTCAGTTGTTCGTTTAATTTGAATACATGAATAAATATGTAATTTAGGTTATCCTCCTGCTTAATAGTTAAAGTGATATCCGTTTACCTTTTTGAAAGATGACAAACGAGACTGCAATTTCAAAATAAATTCTTGCACTTTAGGGGACATTTCCCCTAGGCCCGGAATATCAGATGTGTTCTCATCTATATTTTCAGATTTCGGAAATTCATCTTGTCTGAAAATTTTGACAATCTCATTGTTGTCAAGCAATATCGCTTGATCTTCAAGTTTAGAATCTTCGTTTTTTTGTTTATCAATATTTCCCTCATATATATCAAGGTTCCTCTCAAGACAGAGCCTATATTCAGCATTTCGCAGTGTATACCTGCAGTTAAGAAGAATACAACTCAATATCTAATATCTTTTTGGACATCCATTGGTAAAGAATGAAAAGAAATCGAAAATGTACTACAGATATCTGGATACTATATGCAACAAGGTAAAAAAAAAAAAAATTACAAACTGTCAGTCGCCCATAGAATATTAAACAAGGTTTCTAGAATGAAAGATGATGTGTTGAACATAGTCTGCAATAACTTTTAAAAGAAACAGGGAACTTGAATCGTACAATAATTCAGACATCCAAACTCCAAATAATTAAAATTAGCAAACTTCTCTTTCTCGTTACATCCTCCGTCCTAGTGGCATACAAAACTTACAAGTAAATGCTACAGTAAACAAACATACCCAGTCATCATTGAAGAAACCAATAACTTGGAGAGAGGTCCCCATAAAGCTTCAATTAATACTTCAAACTGGTTAGACGGAAGTAAGCCCAACATCCCTGATATAGTCCTCTTCATGGCATCCACGGTAGTAGGTGGCACGTCTTTTTGAATGACACTCACATCCAAAGGCTCTATCTCATGAATTAAATCTGCGAGAACCAATTTCTGAAAATTGAACACTCGAATGTCATGCTAAGCATAATTATTATTGGTACAGTAATTGGAAAGAAACCTGTCTATAGCTTTGCTATCTCTTTTCTCTTTTGTTGATGCAATCGTACATACAAATCGATCAAAAAAATTCTCTCATGTGATGATTATTATTTATTAATGACGAGTTACTGAAATATCAGCCCTGTTTAGCAAGGTGCCGGTGTGATGCGTACTGTGATGCGTACGTAGTAAGATTAAAGTGATACAACTCAACATAACAGCAGGTAGCACACAAATATTTGGTACTTTATCAGCTTAAACAAGTTTTTCCATCAACCTTACTCCAACAGTTGCGAAGTAACCAAATTTTCTTTGCCAGTAAAGAAATGTTTATTGTTTCTAAAAGCAAAGTCAAAATGTGACTTCCATCTGTTATCCAAATCAAAACCAATAATTTCAACAGAAATATAAAACATTAATCTTATCGAATTTAATAATAGATACAAATAATGGATAAGTTGTAAACAAACCAGTTCTAATTTCTTTTCAATTAGTTCAAGAGTTCGTTAAATTGTTTACAATAACAACTAAATCAAACTCATTGAAACAATAGAAACACTAACAGTCAATTGAAGCGATGAAATGACATAGAGATGTATACCTTTGACCGTGATTTTTTACTTCCGAAACTGAAATCGCCGAAAGAAGAAGGAGAAGAAGTGGAGGAAGCTATAACTAGGGTTTTGGAGAGCCTGGAGTAGCTTGGGAATTTGTTGAGGGGAGAGAAAGTACGAGGATGAGAAGGAAGGCGAAGTGAGGAGCGTGGATGAGGAAGAGGAGAGTATGAGAGGAAACGGGAGGAGGAAGAAAAGGTTGCCATCAACCATTAACCCACCACCACCTGCTCTGTCTCTCTCCTCCTCTTCTCTAACCCGCACTGATTTTTGCTACCCACAATTATTATTATTATAATTATTATTATTATTATTACTACAAAAATAATATATAAATGTTATGTATATTTAGGGATAGTGTAGTGTAATTTTAATTTTTTAATAATTTGAAATAGCACGAGTTTTAAAAAAAAATTGAATCGAAATTGCATTGTACCGGTAATGGTTCAATTTTTTTATACCAAAACACATCCTCTAATTTATATTTTGAACTACTGATTTATACCAATTAAAAATTAAAATTATTTTTAATATAATTTTTATTAAATTAGTTTTATATTTTTACAATATGCATTATAATAACATTCACTAAAAATAGCACAATAAATACTAACAAGTAATACAAGAATATTTTCTCAACTAAAATTAAGATAACATTGTTGTAATTTTAACATTATTATTTGATATATATAATCTATGTATACAAATATTCATAAATTAACTTTTAATATGCAAAAGTAAAAACTAATAAAAATATACGTCTGAGTAACTTTATAATTATATATAATACTATAAATTATTATGATAGAATTAAAATAAACAAGTATATATAAAGCGGTTCAAGGACAAATGTATTGTCGATTTATGAAGTGGTATGGTGTAGTGTGGTGTACCAGTGGTTCATAGATAAATAATAAAATTATACTGCACCAATCCCAATTTTTGTTTTTTTACACCAAAACTGTACTAACGATACCAGCGATTTAGATAAAAACTAAATTGCTTGATATGGTTCGACTGATTTCGAATCAATTTCAATTTAAATTGTTATCCCTACATATACTCAGACCTTTAAGTGGTACTCATACGACACAACTCAATTTAGTTAAATCATAAATTATCATACATCTAGTTGTGAAAACACCATTTACTAAGACTTGTTTGTCGATAATATTTAAAAAATTATGATCAACTTATAATAACAAAATATATAAATACATAAAATTAATATATAATTATAAAGATGACTCATCAATGCATCAATGCATTTTGTTTGTTGGTTAGTTGGTATAATAGTGAGATTTAGGGAATATTTGATAAAAACTGAATAAAATAGTTTTGAATGCTTAAGTAATCTGAATGAAGTAGATTTTTAAATACTGAATAAAAATAGTTATTTGATAAGTGACATGTCTGAAACATCTGAATAACACATTTTTACTATTTTATTTATCTGAAAAAATTTAAAATTGTTGTAAATTTATTTAATATATATTTTTTTAATTTTTGTATACTTCATTAAGCTTGAACTTAATCATTTAGTCAAAAAAAAAATAGACTTGGTCATTTAGCCCAAAAATCTGACCAATTCAACCATTCAGTTCTAAACAAACGCACTGAATGGTTGACCGATTCAACCATCTAGTCATTCAGTCTCATTCAACTTTAATCAAATAGGCCCTTAGGTTTTCATCAAAACTGTCACCTTGATTCCCGTGATGAGTAAATTGTAAATATAGGAAATTAATATTTTCACTCTTTTTTTATATATTTCTACACAGTAAGACCTATACCTTAGAGTTATTGTCACAGTTATAGATGTATAACTACAGTAAACCATTACTATTGCTCTAAATGTGAGTTATACCGTGTAAAAGTATAAAAAAAAAGTGTAAAAATATCAATTCCCTAAATATATTACCAACCTCATTGTTTGTTTTTGAAAAAATAATAATATTTAGGTTTACCTTTACATGATTAAGTGTAGCCCATATGACCATTCTTGTGACACCCCCAAATCTGGGTCCACATAGCCCAAACTTGAGTTTTCAAAAGACTACAACAAAATTATTACAAAGTAGTACAACGTTCAACAATACAGTGTATAATAATACACAACTAAGTCTTCACTATTATTGTCGCACTATTTTTCAACACATGAAGACCATGATAGCTATCACTCGGACTCTCACTCCATTCCCCGGCTAGACCCAGCTACGTTATCATCTCCTGTTGAAAAACAATGGAACAAAAGAAATGGTGAGCTCAAAGAGCCCAGTAAAAAATATCATGACTAAGATACTGACGAATAAATTATCATTAGCCTTCAACAGTTGAGTTTTTGATAGAATACAATAGAGTGAATAGACTGCAAGGTTTATATCAAAAACTGCAGTTAAATTCTTGAACAATGTTCAGATCAATAATAGCAGCGGAATGAGCAATCTATTAGAAGAATAATGCAGACTATAATGTCCACTCGCTTCTCTTTTTAGGAAAAACATCATCAACTTTTATCATCTGAAATACCATTAGTCAAGATAATACAAATTCATAGTTCCTGATCATAATCATGCAGATCAACAGTTCATCTTTGCACTACGGGCCAAAGATATTCAATATAGCACCAGCGGTCATGATTATACCAGATTCAGCCTTTGGTCATAATCATACCAAACAACAGTTCATTTATGCACTACGGGCCAAAGAGAACTTTCAATACAATACCAACGGTCATGATTATACCAGATTCAGCCTTTTGTCATAATCATACCAAACAACAGTTCATCTATGCACTACAAGTCAAAGAGAACTTTCACCACGTGCCATAAAAGACGCCAAACAGATGTATCGCCTTTAACCTATTATATCGCCTTTAACCTAACATCTGTTCAACAATTATATCGCATCTGTGCCACCGGCCACAGATATTCACAACAACTTGATTCTTGAAGATTAATACAAATAACAGTGATACGAATGATGAACAGAAGAAACAGAATAAACAATAAGTATCGGAAGTTTACTTTGTGCAGATTCAAATAATGTCCAAATTGTCAACATGTGTGGAGTGAAATTTAAAAATGATATTCAAGATCCACAGTTCAGAATAACGGTTACAGTTCAATAGAAAGGTTCAGAAAATAGGAAGGTTCAGTTGAAATAATGAAGTTCAACTATTATGGAACATATAATATTTTCAGGAATTATAGAAGCAATAGTTCTATAATAAGTTTCGATTTAGGAGTATGAAAGAAAATAATATCCCTTACCGTAGAAGGTTTGATTAACAAAAAGTGAAGGAAATTAATATCCCTTACCATAGTAAGTTTGAATAATGGAAGATGAAAAAGATGGTATCCTTTATGAGTATAAAGGAAAATAATAACATTTACGAATATGAAAGAAAATGATATTACAAATGAATATGGAATAAAATGTCATGTGATAATTCGTGTAGACTGTAAGACCCCGAATTTTATGAAATACAAAATTTAATTTTTCTTCATATATATTTTTTTTTTTGAAACAGTAAGTGGTTAAATTAACAAAATTGAAAGTTAAGGATGTTATGTACAAATTTTATTTTGTCGGACAATATTCGCTTTGTCGGGGAATATTCGTTTGGTCGGGGAATATTCGTGCCGTACGACGGCGCCGAAATAATAAATTATTGGTGGACCCCACAACGGAATATTTGTCGGATATAGAAAACGACAGAAATAACCTTTTTAAATAAAAATAGTCAACGGAACTGTTAAAATACCGGTGATAAAAGAATAGTAGCATACGGTAGTTATTGGTATTTTCTGTAGCACTCGGTACTCTACAGTAACACACGGTATTGCATAGTGTCTCATATTATTGGTCTGATAATTGACACCGTAACTGTTACGCATCATTTCATCGATAATTGTCACTGCATAATATTTTATATTATCAATTCAATAATTGTTGTTACACAGTATTTTGCATTATTGATTTAATAATTGTCATTACACTGTATTTTATATCATTGAGTCAATAATTGTTGTTGCACTGTTTTTAAAATTATTGAACCTAATAATTGTCACAGTAACATATGCACAGTAATTCACATTATTGAATCAATAATTGTCATTACACAGTAACGTATGCTTTATTTTACATTATTGTTATCTCTATTATGATGTTATTTAAACAGTTGTATTTCATTAATTTATTGACTTGATATCTAAGAGCTAACTATACTGTATTTATAACAATTAGTCATAATAATTGAATTGATAAAGTTATTTGTTTATAATATAAAGTTAGGTGATTATTAGGTGATATGAAATGAATGGTGTAGATTAAAGTGTGAATTATTGTTGAATAATTGAATTGATTTGTTTATAATATAAAGTTAGGTGATTATTAGGTGATATGAAATGAATGGTGTAGATTAAAGTGTGAATTATTGTTGAATAATTGAATTGATTTGTTTATAATATAAAGTTAGGTGATTATTAGGTGATATGAAATGAATGGTGTAGATTAAAGATAATATAATATTTGAAATGGATGGTGTAGATTAAAAGATGATCTTTAAATGAATGGTTTAGATTAAATGAATGATAAGATTTTTGGCTATAAATAGAAGCCTTAACTTAAGGATTTTTCATAAACTTCCTTACTTGTTCTTTCTTTCTCTCTCTAAATACTTCTTGTGAAAGTTCTCTCTAAGTGTGCTTAAGTCATCTTGAGTATTTGTGAAGATCTATAAGTATACGTGTACTGTTCAAGTTAATCAACTTCATTTAAATCAATATCCAGTCACGTGTTGAGGTAAGGGATACCATCTTTTTCATCTTCCATTATTCAGTCACGTGTTACGGTAAGGGATACCATCTTTTTCATCTTCCATTATTCAAACGTACTATGGTAAGCATTTATCATTATTTGATTCTCGATAATAATATTGTTTCTTCCTTACTCATAAGACGTGCCTTTTATTTCCATGTATTAAATTGTGGGAATAACCTTACGGAGCGGATTGCCGCCTGTTGGTGAATAACCTTTCGTATTCATTCATTATTAATCTCTGAGAATAACCTTACGGAGCGGATTGCCGCCTGTTTGGTGAATAACTCTTTGTACTCAAATTCTATTAAATTGTGGGAATAACCTTACGGAGCGGATTGCCGCCTGTTGGTGAATAACCTTTCGTATTCATTCATTATTAATCTCTGAGAATAACCTTACGGAGCGGATTGCCGCCTGTTTGGTGAATAACTCTTTGTACTCAAATTCTATTAAATTGTGGGAATAACCTTACGGAGCGGATTGCCGCCTGTTGGTGAATAACCCTTTGTATTAATTTCCTTCACCTTTTGTTAATCAAACCTGCTACGGTAAGGAATATTATTTTCTTTCATACTCCTAAATCGAAATTTATTATGGAACTATTGCTTCTATAATTCCTGAAAATATTATATGTTCCATAATAGTTGAACTTCATTATTTCAACTGAACCTTCCGATTTACGTGAACCTTTCTATTGAATTGTAACCGTTATTCTGAACTGTGGATCTTGAATATCATTTTTAAATTTCACTCCACATCATGTTGACAATTTGGACATTATTTGAATCTGTACAAAGTAAACTTCCGATACTTATTGTTATCCTATTTCTTCTGTTCATCATTTATATCATTCTAATCATCCAAAAATCAAGCTGTTGTGAATATCTGTGGCCGGGGGCACAGATGTGATATATTTGTTGAACAGATGATAGGTTAAAGGCGATATAATAGGTTAAAGGCGATACATCTGTTCGGTGTCTTTTATGGCACGTGGTGAATGTTCTCTTTGGCCCGTAGTGCAAAGATGAACTGTTGTTTGGTATGATTATGACCAAAGGCTGAATCTGGTATAATCATGACCGTTGGTGTTATATTGAATGTCTTTGGCCCGTAGTGCAAAGATGAACTGTTGATCTGCATGATTATGATCAGGAACTGTGAATTTGTATTATCTTGACTAATGATATTTCAGATGATAAAAGTTGATGATGTTTTTCCTAAAAAGAGAACCGAGTGAACATTATAGTCTGCATTATTCTTCTAATAGATTACTCATTCCGCTGCTATTATTGATCTGAACGTTGTTTAAGAATTTAACTGCAGTTTTTGATATAAACCTTGTAGTCTATTGTATTCTATCAAGAACTCAACTGTTGAAGGCTAATGATAATTTATTCGTCATTATCTTAGTCATGATATTTCTTACTGGGCTATTTGAGCTCACCCTTTCTTTTGTTCAATTGTTTTTCAACAGGAGATGAAAACATAACAGGGTCTAGCCGGGGAATGGAGTGAGGGTCCGAGGAATAGTTATCATAGTCTTCACGTTTTGTAAAATAGTGTGGCAATAATAGTGAAGACTTAGTTGTGTATTATTATACACTGTATTGTTGTACGTTGTGCTTTGTTGTAATAATTTTGTTGTAGTCTTTTGACGACTCAAGTTTGGGCTGTGTGGGCCCAGATTTGGGGGCGTCACAGTTGGTATCAGAGCTTAGGGATATGGTCTTTAATGGAGATATGGGGTAGAACTAGGAGGGGAGAGACGAATAGAATCAGTCACTAGTGTGTCCTACCTAAAATAGATTTTATTATCTAATGAGTCGATTTGAATGTAGGAACATGAAGTGATGAGTCAGTTTATTTGAATTAACATTTATTTTGTGACCACAGTTAATTATGGCATCTGAAAATCAGGAGGTTAACTATGAAATTACTGAAACAAATGTAGCTGCAAAACAAGAGGCGACGAATAATCTTCTTACAAACTCAGAGTTGAATCATTTGCCTAAGGCAAAAATTATGCGTGTTCTATCCAGTAAGGATGAAGGTGAAAGCTCTGCTACAGTCGTTCCAGATCCATTTTTAGAAGCAATTAAAGGAAGTAACGAACTTGCGGAAATTATTGCCTTTAATTTACTCACTAATTGGGAGAGTGATATCACCTGGTTATGCTCTATAACAAAGGATCAGAATATATGGACTTTTCATATTAGTCTTTGGGATTTATGGTGTTCCAGCTATGATTTTCAAGATTATTTAAAAATGATGTTTATATACTTTTGGGCGTTACAATTTAGAGGAATTCAGGTTAAGTTAGTCACTATCGTGGAAACTGCAGTCTATCGAAAATATTATTTTAATGGAAATCATTGGTACCTTACTACTGATGAAGTTGATGAATCCGAGAAACAGTTTGCTAGAAAATTATTCAGTGGTATTCCCATGGTTGAAATACGTGAAGATCCGAATGAAGTATTCGGGATTCGATTTGACGATAACAGTCAAGAAACCGAATGAGGTGATAACCGGTAAGCTATTCATAAATTCTCGTGAAGTCTATGCCATGTTAGATACTGACTCTACCCACTCTTTTATCTCACCTATATGTACTCAACGTTTAAATTTGACTATTGAAAACTTAAATCTTGTCTTATCAGTTGAAACCTCATTGGGAGAAATACCTATTACATTTACTATCTATAAATCTTGCCTAGTTCAAATCAACAACCTTACATTACTTGTTGACCTTATTTATTTGGAGATACGTGAATTTGATGTGATTTTAGGAATTGATTGGTTGACTACCCATCATGCTAAAATTGATTGTTTTCATAAGATTATTAGTTTTCATATTCCTAATCAACCTGTCATGCAAATTCAAGCAACTAAACCATTGAAATCTATAACTGTTATTTCTAGCCATAAAGCCATTCGTTTATTGAAAAACGGATGTCAAGCCTTTTTAGCTCATGTCACTGATTTGAACAAAAATACGTCAAACTTGAATGATATTCCCATTGTTAATGAGTTTCCTGACGTTTTTCCTGAAGAACTTCCTGGCTTACCCCAAACCGTGAAATTGATTTTTATATTGATCTTGAACCCGGTACCAAGCCCATTTCCAAAGCTCCCTACCGAATGGCTCCTATTGAACTTCAAGAGTTAAAAATCCAACTACAGGAATTGTTGGATACCGGTTTCATTCGTCCGAGTGCATCACCTTGGGGTGCTCCTGTTCTATTTGTGAAGAAGAAAGACGGGAGTATGAGATTGTGCATTGACTACCGAGAATTGAACCATGTCACCATCAAGAACAGGTACCCGTTACCTCGGATTGATGACATGTTTGATCAATTGCAAGGCGCTCAACATTTCTCAAAGATTGATCTCCGTTCTGGATATCATCAGTTAAAGGTTAAAGCTGAGGACATTCCAAAGACTGCTTTCAGAACTCGTTATGGGCATTATGAGTTCTTAGTCATGCCTTTTGGACTAACTAATGCTCCTGCAGCTTTCATGGACATGATGAACCGGATATTCAAGGAACATTTGGATCATTTTGTGGTTGTCTTTATTGATGACATCCTCATATACTCCAAGAGTCGCGAGGATCATGAACAACACCTGAGATTGATACTACAAAAGCTCCGTGAAAACAAATTATATGCCAAGTTGAAGAAATGTGAGTTCTGGCTTGAGGAGGTCGCGTTTCTTGGGCATGTGATTTCTAGTCAAGGAATATCAGTCGATCCTGCGAAGATTGAAACGGTACTAAATTGGGAACAACCCAAAACAGTAACCGAAGTCCGAAGTTTTCTGGGTCTAGCTAGTTATTATCGGAGATTCGTAGAAGGATTTTCTCGAATCGCCACTCCATTAACGCAGCTTACTCGGAAAAGCACAAAATTCATATGGAGCGAGGAATGCGAGAAAAGTTTCCAAGAACTCAAGAAGAGACTGGTTTCAGCTCCTGTTCTGACCATACCATCAGGATCAGGAGAATTTGTTATCTACAACGATGCTTCTGGCAAAGGTCTAGGCTGTGTCCTTATGCAACATGGAAAGGTTATAGCCTACGCCTCTTGACAACTCAAAGATTATGAGAAAAATTATCCTACTCATGATCTAGAGTTGGCAGCAGTCGTTTTCGCGTTGAAGATCTGGAGACACTACTTGTACGGAGAAAAAGTGGATATCTATACGGATCATAAAAGTCTCAAGTATTTCTTCACCAAGAAGGAACTCAACATGCGACAACGACGTTGGCTTGAGCTGTTAAAGGATTATGACCACACAATCCAGTATCACCCGGGAAAGGCGAACGTTGTAGCTGACGCTTTGAGCAGAAAATCTTATCCAAGTACAAGTGCACTGCTGACAACACAAAAGTGTATTTTGTACGACTTGCAAAAGATGGAGATAGAGCTAAAGACACCAGGGACCCACTCGAAGATTGCTCACGTGCGAGTAGAACCAACTTTAATCGATAAAATTAAAGCTGCTCAAGCTACCGATACGGAACTGATAAACATGATAAAGAAAGTACAAGAAGGTGCCATTCCCGAAGCAAGAATCGACGAGAAAGGAATACTTCGAGTCAACTCTCGACTATGTGTTCCTAACGATCCTGAATTAAAGCATAAAATCATGATGGAGGCACACAACACGCCGTTTGCAATCCACCCAGGAGGTACCAAGATGTATCGAGATCTTCGACATACATTTTGGTGGAACAATATGAAAAGAGAGATTGCGGAGTTTATCTCAAGGTGCCTAACTTGTCAACGTGTCAAGGCAGAGCATCAAGTTCCTAAAGGTCCATTACAATCACTTGAAGTTCCTGAATGGAAGTGGGAACACATCAATATGGACTTCGTGACGGGTCTTCCAAAAGTTTCTCAAGGCTTAGATGCAATTTGGGTGATCGTAGATAGATTGACCAAATCTGCTCATTTCTTGCCTATACGAGAAAACTTTTCACTTGAACGTCTTGCCGGTATGTACATAAATGAGATCGTGAGATTGCATGGCATGCCAGTTTCCATAGTTTCTGATCGAGATCCTAGATTCACTTCACGCTTTTGGATCAGTCTACAAAAAGCTATGGGCACTGAACTACGTTTTAGTTCTGCATACCATCCTCAAACGGACGAACAATCGGAAAGGACGATCCAGACCCTCGAAGATCTTTTGAGACTTTGTGTATTAGACTTTAAAGGAAGTTGGGATAAGTACTTGCCGTTGGTGGAATTTTCTTACAACAACAGTTACCAAGCAAGCATAGGCATGACTCCATTCGAGGCATTGTATGGAAGGAAGTGTCGCTCTCCAATATGTTGGAATGAGGTAGGAGAAGCAAAATTGTTGGGACCCGAGTTGGTACGCTTGACGACCGAAAAGATCCAAATGATCCGACAACGAATACAGACCGCACAAGAACGACAAAAGAGTTATGCTGATCTTCATCGGAGAGACGAAAGTTTCAACGTCGGAGATCATGTATTCTTACGTGTTTCTCCATGGAAAGGGGTTACAAGATTCGGAAAGAGAGGAAAGCTCAACCCTCGATTTATTGGCCCATTTGAAATCCTCGATCGAATAGGAACCGTAGCCTACAGACTAGCCCTACCACCAAGTATGTCTCGCATCCATAACGTTTTTCACATATCTATGTTACGTAAATATGTGAAGGACCCAAACCACGTCATTGAGTTAGAACCAGACGTTATAGCAGAGGATTTAACATACGAGGAGGTACCTGTTAAGATCCTGGATAAGAAGGAGCAGATCCTACGCTCAAAGGTTATACCTCAAGTTAAGGTTTTATGGAGGAACCAAGATACTGAGGAAATGACCTGGGAGCTAGAATCTGAGATGAAATCTAAGTATCCTTACCTCTTCGATATGTCAGGTACGTCAATTTCGGGGACGAAATTTCATAAGGAGGGGAGGTTGTAAGACCCCGAATTTTATGAAATACAAAATTTAATTTTTCTTCATATATATTTTTTTTTTTGAAACAGTAAGTGGTTAAATTAACAAAATTGAAAGTTAAGGATGTTATGTACAAATTTTATTTTGTCGGACAATATTCGCTTTGTCGGGGAATATTCGTTTGGTCGGGGAATATTCGTGCCGTACGACGGCGCCGAAATAATAAATTATTGGTGGACCCCACAACGGAATATTTGTCGGATATAGAAAACGACAGAAATAACCTTTTTAAATAAAAATAGTCAACGGAACTGTTAAAATACCGGTGATAAAAGAATAGTAGCATACGGTAGTTATTGGTATTTTCTGTAGCACTCGGTACTCTACAGTAACACACGGTATTGCATAGTGTCTCATATTATTGGTCTGATAATTGACACCGTAACTGTTACGCATCATTTCATCGATAATTGTCACTGCATAATATTTTATATTATCAATTCAATAATTGTTGTTACACAGTATTTTGCATTATTGATTTAATAATTGTCATTACACTGTATTTTATATCATTGAGTCAATAATTGTTGTTGCACTGTTTTTAAAATTATTGAACCTAATAATTGTCACAGTAACATATGCACAGTAATTCACATTATTGAATCAATAATTGTCATTACACAGTAACGTATGCTTTATTTTACATTATTGTTATCTCTATTATGATGTTATTTAAACAGTTGTATTTCATTAATTTATTGACTTGATATCTAAGAGCTAACTATACTGTATTTATAACAATTAGTCATAATAATTGAATTGATAAAGTTATTTGTTTATAATATAAAGTTAGGTGATTATTAGGTGATATGAAATGAATGGTGTAGAATAAAGTGTGAATTATTGTTGAATAATTGAATTGATTTGTTTATAATATAAAGTTAGGTGATTATTAGGTGATATGAAATGAATGGTGTAGATTAAAGTGTGAATTATTGTTGAATAATTGAATTGATTTGTTTATAATATAAAGTTAGGTGATTATTAGGTGATATGAAATGAATGGTGTAGATTAAAGATAATATAATATTTGAAATGGATGGTGTAGATTAAAAGATGATCTTTAAATGAATGGTTTAGATTAAATGAATGATAAGATTTTTGGCTATAAATAGAAGCCTTAACTTAAGGATTTTTCATAAACTTCCTTACTTGTTCTTTCTTTCTCTCTCTAAATACTTCTTGTGAAAGTTCTCTCTAAGTGTGCTTAAGTCATCTTGAGTATTTGTGAAGATCTATAAGTATACGTGTACTGTTCAAGTTAATCAACTTCATTTAAATCAATATCCAGTCACGTGTTGAGGTAAGGGATACCATCTTTTTCATCTTCCATTATTCAAACGTACTACGGTAAGGGATACCATCTTTTTCATCTTCCATTATTCAAACATACTATGGTAAGGGATTATCATTATTTGATTCTCGATAATAATATTGTTTCTTCCTTACTCATAAGACGTGCCTTTTATTTCCATGTATTAAATTGTGGGAATAACCTTACGGAGCGGATTGCCGCCTGTTGGTGAATAACCTTTCGTATTCATTCATTATTAATCTCTGAGAATAACCTTACGGAGCGGATTGCCGCCTGTTTGGTGAATAACTCTTTGTACTCAAATTCTATTAAATTGTGGGAATAACCTTACGGAGCGGATTGCCGCCTGTTGGTGAATAACCTTTCGTATTCATTCATTATTAATCTCTGAGAATAACCTTACGGAGCGGATTGCCGCCTGTTTGGTGAATAACTCTTTGTACTCAAATTCTATTAAATTGTGGGAATAACCTTACGGAGCGGATTGCCGCCTGTTGGTGAATAACCCTTTGTATTAATTTCCTTCACCTTTTGTTAATCAAACCTGCTACGGTAAGGAATATTATTTTCTTTCATACTCCTAAATCGAAATTTATTATGGAACTATTGCTTCTATAATTCCTGAAAATATTATATGTTCCATAATAGTTGAACTTCATTATTTCAACTGAACCTTCCGATTTACGTGAACCTTTCTATTGAATTGTAACCGTTATTCTGAACTGTGGATCTTGAATATCATTTTTAAATTTCACTCCACATCATGTTGACAATTTGGACATTATTTGAATCTGTACAAAGTAAACTTCCGATACTTATTGTTATCCTATTTCTTCTGTTCATCATTTATATCATTCTAATCATCCAAAAATCAAGCTGTTGTGAATATCTGTGGCCGGGGGCACAGATGTGATATATTTGTTGAACAGATGATAGGTTAAAGGCGATATAATAGGTTAAAGGCGATACATCTGTTCGGTGTCTTTTATGGCACGTGGTGAATGTTCTCTTTGGCCCGTAGTGCAAAGATGAACTGTTGTTTGGTATGATTATGACCAAAGGCTGAATCTGGTATAATCATGACCGTTGGTGTTATATTGAATGTCTTTGGCCCGTAGTGCAAAGATGAACTGTTGATCTGCATGATTATGATCAGGAACTGTGAATTTGTATTATCTTGACTAATGATATTTCAGATGATAAAAGTTGATGATGTTTTTCCTAAAAAGAGAACCGAGTGAACATTATAGTCTGCATTATTCTTCTAATAGATTACTCATTCCGCTGCTATTATTGATCTGAACGTTGTTTAAGAATTTAACTGCAGTTTTTGATATAAACCTTGTAGTCTATTGTATTCTATCAAGAACTCAACTGTTGAAGGCTAATGATAATTTATTCGTCATTATCTTAGTCATGATATTTCTTACTGGGCTATTTGAGCTCACCCTTTCTTTTGTTCAATTGTTTTTCAACAGGAGATGAAAACATAACAGGGTCTAGCCGGGGAATGGAGTGAGGGTCCGAGGAATAGTTATCATAGTCTTCACGTTTTGTAAAATAGTGTGGCAATAATAGTGAAGACTTAGTTGTGTATTATTATACACTGTATTGTTGTACGTTGTGCTTTGTTGTAATAATTTTGTTGTAGTCTTTTGACGACTCAAGTTTGGGCTGTGTGGGCCCAGATTTGGGGGCGTCACATAGACAAATTATTTTCACAAGAGACAAATAATTACAAAGGGTTATTCACCAACAGGCGGTAATCCGCGCCGTAAGGTTATTCCCATCAATTTGAATACAAAGAGTTATTCACCAAACAGACGGTAATCCGCGCCGTAAGGTTATTCTCAGAGATTAATAAGGAATGAATACAAAAGGTTATTCACCAACAGGCGGTAATCCGCGCCGTAAGGTTATTCCCACAATTTAATACATGAAAATAAATGACACATCTTAAATAAGAAACGATATTATTTTCGAGAATCAAAGAATGATAATCCCTTACAAGTAAGAAAATAATATCTATTTATGATGATGAAAAGAATGATACCCCTTACCATAGTAAGTTAGAATATGAAAGAAGATGATATTCCTTACAAGTAAGAAAAAATGACATTCCTTACCTTAACACGTGATTGGATATTGATTTAAATGAGGTTAATCAACCTATATATTTATAATAAAATTAGTAATTACCACATATAAATTTCAAAGTGTATGATAACTCGTATAATATGAACTATCAAAATTATATATATTTAACATAATTTTTGTAGTATAATATAACTACTTTAAAATAGTTTTTAAAATAATATTCCAAAATAAATCTTGCAAAGAAATCTTTTAAAAATGAATATTCTCAAAGAAGAGTCTTCTAAGGGAAGATTTGTGAATACCGTGAAAAATAAGAATTTATGAAATTACTACTCTTTAATAAAAGACTTACTTGAAAAATTCCTGCACTCCTTTTGGCTTTCAAACACTCAAAATAACCTTACTATTCTTAGAGAAAACTCATAAAATTCTTATAGAAAATTTTTATGTTTTAGGTGTGATTTTTCTATTCAGCTGAACAGGCTATTTATAGAAGGAAAGAGGGTACTGTGAAGTGGTAGGTGGCACACCAGTGTTGAAACGCAGGAATAGCCGTTTGGCTGCTTTTCTCCTTCTTTCCTTTCTTTCACCAACCCACCCACCCAGCAAGCATTTTACATGTTTACTTCTCATGTGGCCCCCATATAGGGTCCACATGTTACTATTCACATAATAATTAATTAATATCTTTTTTAAAAATTTATTTATTTTATTTTATTTTTCTTCCTGTGAGTCCTGCATATAAAATAAAATAATGCTACAACAATAATGCAAGAAACATGTTATAAATCATTATTAATTTAATAATATAAATTATTGTGTAATTACTACAGTGACAATTATTTGGTTCAATAATTTTAAAATACAGTGCACCAACAATTATTGACTCAATGATATAAAATACAGTGTAATGACAATTATTAAATCAATAATGCAAAATACTGTGTAGCAACAATTATTGAATTGATAACATAAAATATTATGCAGTGACAATTATTGATGAAATGATGCGTAACAGTTACGATGTCAATTATCAGACTAATAATATGAGACATTGTGCAATACCGTGTGCTACTGTAGAGTACTGCGTGCTACAGTAAAATACCATAAATTACCGTATGCTACTATTCTTTTATCACCGGTATTTTAACAATCAACACCGTTGACTATTTTTATCTAAAAAGGTTACTTCTGTCGTTTTCTATATCCGACAAATATTCCATCCAATAATTAGTTATTTCGGCGCCGTCGTACGACCCGAATATTCCCCGACAAAACGAATATTGTCCGACAAAATAAAATTTGCACATAACATCCTTAACTTTCAATTTCGTCAGTTTAACTACTTACTGTTTCATGAAAAAAAATATATGAAGAAAAATTAAATTTTATATTTCATAAAATTCCGGGTCTTACAATTCACACCTTATCCCAACTAGTTTTACAAATAACTACAAAAATTCTTAAACAACTATATAAATATACATTCTTTAAAATGAAATAAATACTTCTTAAAAATATAATTTCTCTTGCCTAAAAAAAGGAAGTATATTCATACTCATTCACATGTAAAATATATATATAAAGACCTTAAGTTTTGAGAACTGATATTTTCACATAAAAAAAAAAATATTTTCACATGGTCCCTCTCACATAAATAATTAGCAGGTCCTACATCTATAAGGCTCATGTAAAACTATTATTTTTACACGTAAAAATATCACTTTACTAAGTTTTTAATCACAATTTCATTATCACGACACAATTTATAAAATTAACGTTATCATATTTAGGAATAAACAAAAATACTTTGTCTCTTTTATGGGATAGATTGTGAAGTGTTTTGTGTTATAATCTTGCTAAATACGATAAATTTATACCAATAAATAACAATCTATGTACATATATGGAATATATAAGGGGAATTAATCTTTTTACAAGCAAAAATAATAATTTATAAGATATTTCTCGTATGAATAATAAATGAACCCAATACTTATGTGTAAGCGAGCTTACAAAAATATCAAATTTTATTTGTGAAAATATCAATTCCTTATATAAAAATTAAGAATAATTCTATCATAATTTATATTTTATCACTCAATGTTTCACGTCACTCGTAATTCAATTTTGTCATAAATTTGTTCACACACAAATCATTTTATTTTACGTTATTTGCTTTATTACTTATTAAAGCAAAAGTATTGAAGTAGAAGTGGTTATAAAATAGGAATTGAACTCTGACCCATCAAAACCCGGAAAAAGATTTTGGGATGATGACAAAATAGGGCCCGATCCGGCCCAATTTCACCCTAAACAAAGCTCAGGCGAAATACGTTGCATGGGCTGTTAATTCGCACCGATTGGCTGGCCCTGAAGAAAAGGGGACCAACGACAGGCAGACCACTTTCTTCCTTTTATCGGCGGTTAGAGAAAGTATCGGGCGCACAAAAGCAAAGCCACTATTTTCCACCGACTCACACTTCCTTCATTTTCTCTCTCATCAATTTATCATAAACTTTTCTCAGTTCAAATACCCTAGACTATCCACTCTCTCTCTATCTCTATTCTGAGGTTTTGATCTGAGTCCTATTTCTCTGTCATCTTTATTGCAAGATAAGGTACGGTCCTGAGCTAATTTCTCATTTTTTGTTGTTATTTGTGGTTGTTTATGCTTTGTTTGATTGCGTAGAAATGTAAAGAGAATGAAGATATGTAATTGTTCCATGTTTTTGTCATTTTTTGGAACCTATTGGCAAGTTTTTGCTTTTTTATTTTTCATTTTTTTGGGTGGGAATTTTGAATGCTCAAACAGGTTAGGGCTAGAAATGGGTGGGAGCTGTGTTTGTTTGAATGATTCAGTTATGTTATGGCAGTTTAGCAGTAATGTAGCATAAGATGGGATAGTTTCTGGACATTTTCTTAAAAATAATTGTAAGGAGTAAATTTGAAGTGTATGAACTGGTAATTGGGTGTCAGTTTTAACCATTTCAATTTGGGTATACTTGGTGTAGTCTGATTTTGGGTATATTATGGGAAGACGATTTATTTTTTCTTCTTTTTTAGACATGTCCACTTATGTGAAAATAGTTACAAATATATATACCAATAGGTCGAATACCAATATATTTTTTTTTATTCTCAGAAGTATAAGATGTTATATATCAATGAAGGCAATTTCTAGGTGCTTTCGTCCCTACTCTCAACTATCCTTAAAGTCAATATAGGTACTTGAGTACTGGTGCTAAGCTATTCAAACTTAATACTTCTGTTTATCAATAGAACCTGTCTGGCTCTAGTTGTTCCTTTTTGGTGTCAACTCTGTATGGGTTGTGGTACTCATAGATGAACTCTTTAGCATATGAATTCTATAAAAAGGGCCAATTTTTTTGTTGTCTTAGTAAGGAGTGCTGAGTTCACGAAGTGGTTAAAATCATGGTTGTATTAGGGGTGTAGGTTTCAGTTCAATATGCATCGCAATTAGGACAAATGTAAAACACTTTTCAAGTCCTTGTTTTTCCAGTCAAGGTTTATCGAATTTGCAAAAGAGAAAGTGCTGATTCAAGGCCGATAGTCATGTGGATGCAATAAACTGTAACCATGGAAATGAATAATTGATTGGATCTTACTTGTATGTTAAGTATATGTATAGTTCACTATTAAATCTAGACTCTGTATGTGATTTAATAAATGGAAATATTTAATTTTATTTCATTTGTCTATGACGCCAGATCAGACGAATTGCAATATTGTAGCCTATGCAGTAAAAGTTGTACCTTGTGTTGGCAATATAATAAATTGGTTTGGTATTAACGAGCTTAATAAAATCACTTTAGATTTAAAAATGTAGAGCAAAATATATGTTCATTACATTCCTTGGTCTCCCTTCCCTGGCTATTTTGATAGATACTTTAACTAATTGGTCATTTACTGATTCGACAAAAAGATCTTAGTAAAAGGTTAAGCACGAACTCTATTGTAATAGCATTTACTCCCATAAGCTGAGAGAAAGAACTTTCCTACAATAGAGTAACTTTTGGGCCAAAGTTATCTGGCTGAATATTATTTGTTTAATATATACGCTTCATAGGACTTGCAAATACTAGCAAAAACACTCAGGAACGCGATTAAAACATGTTTCATCAACATGAATTCTGCGTATTATTTTTAATTTTGCAGGGAAACACTGAGGAATATGGTTCTGTATTAAATTTTTCCACTACAAAAACAGTCGAGGACTTGCGACTATAATTATCATTGATACTCCCTCCCTCTCAACATTGAGCTGTTGATATGGATGTACCTGCAGTACAACAAAACAGTAAGATGGAAGGAAGCTCAAGCCCAAAGCAATTTAAATTAGAACAAAAACATGATTTTGTTCCAAATGGTAGATGCACTACACCAGTGGAACAGAAACACGAGACTGCCAAAGATGTACAAAAAGCATCATTAGAAGCAAGGGTTGAGGAATCTGTTTCTATTAGTGTTAAGCAACTAAGACTTCCACAGGATTTAAAAAATGCGTATTGTGAACAACTGTCACAAGATGCCACCTTATGTATTCTTGAACCAATGGAACTTCAAGCTGGAAGTGTGACCAAAAAGATATCAAAACCTAAACAAACTATGTCAGACCAAAACAATGAATTTGAATCAAAAACTGTAAATGAACCATTGCAAGAAAATCAGGCGATTGCCACTGAAAATGTTGAAGATGGACCAACAGTAGACCGAAAGTCAGAATGTGAACATATAAGTGTTGAACAAAAGGGAACCTTTCCAGAAGAAAAGATCATAAATTCTTGTTTGGAGCCATTTAGATTACCTGAAGATGAACTGAACAGGAAATGTGGCCATGATCAATTGGAACCAACATCTGGAGATGCAACAGATTGCAATCTAGTACAATTGGGACCGCAGCCTGCTGATGTGTCAAAGAATCATGGTCTCGAACAATTGGGACCAGCCGAGGAAAATGCAGCCAAGACTCCTAGCCACTTGGGACACACGGAGAGAAGATCTCGTGGTCGACCGAGAAAAGCAGCAAATTCTCTGACATCTTCAGTGGGAAGTACCAGATTATCACCCAAAAAAAGAAAAGATTCTCTGATATCGTCAGTTGGCAGCACCCGATTATTACGCTCAAGATCACAAGAGAAATCTAAAGCGCCTGACTGGAGTAATAATTTGGCAGAAGTAGGTGTTGACAGAGAAAAGAAAAGGAAGAAGAAGAAGAAGCAGATGGAGAAAACCCCAGTTAATGAATTCTCGAGAATAAGGACACATCTAAGATACTTACTACATCGAATAAAATATGAACAGAGCTTCATTGATGCTTACTCTGGTGAAGGGTGGAAAGGACAAAGGTTTGTACTTGAATTGATGTTTTTACCTCCTTTTTAAAATCTTTTGTTGTGGCGTTGCTGTTGCTATCGGATTTGCATACTATCATCTTCTTGAAAGATTCATACTGATCCTAGTCCTCTCTGGTCGGTTAATTGCATTAGTTGGATTTATACACGCATTAGAAGTAAACTTTGGAATAATTTGATTGTTTAGAGATAGGAAATAGTAATATAAAATTCAAGAATTGTTATCCTTTTACTAATGAATGATGGGATGATCTTGGGAGAGTTGCTTCTGGTTCGCTTGGTTTTAATGACTTCTTGTCTGTAAGCTTGTTAAAAAGATTTACACAGCTGCAGGATTTGAGGATACATTTATATAGTGATTTGTTGTTGTCCTCTTGTAGTTAAAATGTCAATGGCCGTTTTACACTCATGTCATCACCCATAGAGCGGGGTGGATGTGTTCAAACATATTGGTACTAAGCCTAGTTATCAAATTTGGATACATATCACAGATCAAAATTTCATCATCATGATAGGTTTTGGGGTACGCTTTTTATAGTATAAGATACGTTGATAGCTTTGGAGTAGGTCGGAAAAAAATAAGTACATGGATACGAAACATATTTATATATATATGTGTGTGTGTGTTTCAAGTCCACACAGCAGTTATGAGTATGCTACAATGAGGACCCACATAGCCAACATACCATTTTAACTTCAATTTAATATAAACAACTATTGTGCCGATAGTGGCATTTATATAAATAATGCCATCCACACAATAGTTGTGTGTGTGTGTGTGTGAGAGAGAGAGAGAGGGGGGGGGGGGGAGAAATTGGACAATGTAGTGGGTTTGACTAGATGCTGATGTATAGCGCGACATGGACATGTGTATTTGTTTTAAAGAGATGCAATGCATATTCTTCAAGGCACTTTTCGTATATTAATAACTGCAATATTAGGATCACTGGTTGGTTCTGCATAACCAGTTGGTAGGGTTAGCACGGTTTTTATTATGTACATACATTTATGTCCATAATTAGCCTGGTTATGAAATGTAAAATGTCGGACATTGCGGCATATCTGTTGCCTAGACATGTTTGAAGTTGCTTTCTTTGGCTGTTCTGTGTTCATTTTCTTCATTGCATGTCCAATTGCTCTGAACAAATGGTCCATGTAATCTGTAGATCAAGTTGACTGCTTTAATTAAGTTATTTCAGAGGACAGTATGCAACTTTGATAATTCCTGGGTAGTTTTTGATTTAGATTATCTGATTTCTTATTGTCCCTAATTCTTGGCATTTCCTGTTTCGTAACTTTGCAGCCTAGAAAAGATAAAGCCAGAGAAGGAGCTTCAACGTGCAAAATCTGAAATTTTTCGTCGCAAATTGAAAATAAGAGATCTATTTCAACGCCTTGATTTGTCATGTGCAGAGGGAAGGCTTCCAGAAACTTTATTTGATTCTAAAGGAGAGATCGACAGTGAGGATGTAGGAGATGTCTTTTTGACCATAAGTCATGTTACTCTTTAGTTTCATATCATTTCTAATCAGATCTTTGTGTTTTTGATAATGTTTTCTCTTGTAACAGATATTCTGTGCAAAATGTGGGTCCAAGGATGTGGCAATCAATAACGACATCATCCTTTGTGATGGTGCTTGTGAACGTGGATTCCACCAGTTCTGTTTGGAACCACCATTGTTGAAAGAATACAGTAACATCCAAACCACTTAATTGATAGTACTATGTAGAGGTTTTTTTCTTAGGTTCCAATTTTTTTTTTAATGCTTACTCTTTATCTTTTCCCTTTTTTTTTAATCTTAAATGTCTCAGTTCCTCCTGATGATGAGGGCTGGCTTTGCCCTGGATGTGATTGCAAGGTGGACTGCATCGAGTTGCTTAATGATTCTCAAGGAACGAAAATTTCTGTCAGTGAAAGCTGGGAGGTCGAGTACAGAAAAGAAACTTTGGCTGTTGCGAGTTGATTACTGATGCTTTTTTTTTTTGACATTTCCTTTTATGCTTCTCTTGCATTTGCAGAAGGTCTTCCCTGAGGAGGCGGCAGCAGCAGCAGTGGCAGGAAATAAGCTAGGTGATAATTTTGGATTGCCATCTGATGATTCTGAGGACGATGATTATGATCCTGATGGCCCTGAGTTGGATGAGAAGGTGCAGGGAGATGAATCAAGTTCGGATGAATCTGATTATTATTCTGCGTCAGATGATGTGGGAGCTTTACCAAATAATGAACAGACCTTGAGGCTTCCTTCGGATGACGATTCGAAGGATGATGATTATGATCCTAGTGGTTTAGATCCTGATCAGGAGCTTAAAAAAGAAAGCTCAAGTTCTGATTTTACATCCGACTCTGAAGACTTTAGTGTTGCATTCGATGAAAACGAACCTTCTGGTGAAGTTCAGGGGCCCATTACCTCAACCTTGAACCACATCAAGATCAACGAAGAAAGATGTGGACAAAGTGAGACAAAGAGGCACTCTTTAAGTGATGAACTGTTCTCTCTTTTGGACTCAGATCCTGGGCAAGGTGATTCAGGCTCTCTATATCCAAAAAGACATGTAGAGAGATTGGACTACAAAAAGCTGCATGATGTGAGTCCCTTAAATGATGATTCTTCTATAATTTATGCTCAATTTCCTTACTTCCAGCATTTTTTTTCTCTTTCTAATAGACATGGACTTGATGAATCCATGAAATGGGTCCTTGCACATTTATATAACATTGTGGCATTGCACTCGGTAAATTTCCATATATTATTAGAGGAAATTGTGCGAGAGGCACGCTAATTAGAGTGATTATCCATCTTCTCTTTAGAATACTCACTTCTTTTTTTCCCTTCGTCTTGTCCTGAGTCATTGTCCTTCTTCCTTTGTGACATGGAGTGTCCGACTGAGCGAAGTGTCTGATACATAACCAACACCACTACCATACCCAAGTCCAGCTTGTGTCAACATGGGTACTTCACCCTCAAAAAAATAGCCCATGAAGGTTTGTATGTTCTTTTATGGATTTGAAAAGAAAGGTGCAGATGGTTTGCATTCACTCTGGGATGGGTTTTTTTTTTGGAGCGGAGAGAGAGAGAGAGGGGGGGGGGGGGATAGAGAGAGAGAGATAGCGAGAATGAAGGGGGCTAATGGAGCCTATAATATGTCCTGGAATTACAACACCAAAAAAGCATTGTATAGGTTTTGCCTAAAGAAAACATATCCTCCTCATTTTTCAGCATTTGATAGATGATTCTAAGAATATCTACATGACCCAAAAACATATTTATATGAGTACGCTCATGCATGGATACATGCCATATGGTTGATGTTTCTGGTTCAAATCCCCATACTTGGATTCGAACTTAAATATAAAAAATAAATAAAAATAAGGACTTGAGATGCAGCAGTTAAGATCAAATTTTCAGAATTTGTAGCTCAATTTCTGTAAATTGTTTGACATTCTTGTGTTCAGCTTAAATATCAAAAAAGAAAAGAAAAGAAAAAGAAAAAAAAGACTTTAGATGCAGCAGTTAAGATCAAATTTTCAGAATTTGTAGGTCAGCTTTTGTAAATTGTTTGACATCCTTGACATCATTCTTATGTTCAACCAAGCACCGTACCGTGGTCAAAACATTTTTCTGAGTACGCATGGCTTCAAAGCAAACAAACCACATATATATTTGAACCTGAACTGTATTATGTTAGTTTTGCTGTTTCATGCTAGGGTATTTTGTTTTACTTTTCTTGTTCTTACCTGTTTGACATATTTAGTTTATTTCCCTGATCCTTGAAGGGAGGAGCAAAGGGACACATCTTCTGATTCCAGTGATGAAGAATATGTTAGTTTTGCTGTTTCCTACTAGGGTATTTTGTATTACTTTTATTGTTCTTACCTGTTTGACTGACTTAGTTTATTTCCGTGATCCTTGAAGGAGGAGTATGGGAACACTTCTTCTGATTCCAGTGATGAAGACTATGTGGATACTGCTTTACCAAAGAGAAGAAGGAATAATTCTGGGAAAGCTACTTTAGTGTCGCCCAATGGAGAAACTCCAACAGTGAAGCATGGAAAAGATGCTAGTGAATTGGAGCACAACCAGAAAGAGGGTGAGGGTACTCACAAACGGAGAACTAGTAAGAAGTTTAATGTCGAAGGCACAGATTCTCCACCTGCTAGATCACGTAAAGACTCTTCTGCACCTGGTAGTAGTGTTAGAAGTACTACTAGATCAACATATGCAGAAGATGTAACTCAGGTATCATAGTCATCATCATTTAGCTTCTGCATTTGAATCCTAGTGGATTGGATTGAATTAGGTCTTATATTTGATCCACAACTGTTGATATTATCTTTCATTTGTGGTGTTCTGTTTGCTTGAGAGAAGTACTGTATCTGGAGGGAGACAGTAATGACCTTTTTTTCAGTAACTTGTGGCACCAAAGATTACAGAATGTACACATACAAGCTTGAGAGCAATACACAATTAATTTGTTTGCAAAAGTTTTAACTTTTGAAGACAATATAGAAGTTATATATAACATTAATAGTGCTACATATCATATTACATGGCTTCCTAATGTGATCCTTCCAGTATGCATTACCACCTTGATGGTCGCTTTGGTGTGCAGAGACTCTTTAAATCCTTCAAGGAGAATCAATACCCTGAGCGAGCTGTTAAAGAAAATTTGGCTAGAGAACTAGCACTTACAGTCCAGCAGGTAAATACCCTGTGTATAACAGCCTATAACTATTTCTTATTCTCTATTTTTTTTTCTTTCAGTCTGCACGACTTTTTTCTGTTAAACAGGTAAGCAAATGGTTTGAAAATGCTCGTTGGAGCTCTCGTCATTTGTCACACATGGCATCAAGCGTAGCTGAAACTGCCTCAAATAAAGCCACTCCTGGCCAAAAAAACAAAAGGCTGGATGGGCCTGAACCGAAATTGCTTACGGAAGATGCTACTTGCAATGGGATTGAAAAGAATGAACAAGCTAAAGCAAGTCCCAGTGTTATAGAATGCTGCAGCAGAGACGTGAAGCTGAACATGGATACAGAGGAATACAATGGACAAAATTCTAGTATTTCGAAATCTAAAAAAAGAAAAGCAAAGTTTGATAGTCAAGCAACAGTACCCAACACAACGGCGGAGAAGACACCAAAGCAGAGTGCAGAAATTAATTCACCGAAAACTGGGGAAAGAAGAAAAAGTAGCAGAATCCAGTCAAAAAATCTGAGACCTGTCTCCTGAGTTTCGAGTTTTGATAGTCACAATAGAATCCTTAGGACTAAGAAGTGAGAATGAGGAAGGCGGAAAATTAACTTAGAATCTGGAGGAAGAATGCAATTCTGAGTTTTGATAGTCACAGTAAAGAGGAAGAAGCAAAATTTTCCGAGACGACCTGCTGAAATAATTTGTCAAAGATTGACCTCGTTCAGGTCTGTCTTTTTGAAATTGAGCTCCGCAAGGATGCTTCAAAAATAATTAAAACTTCTAGATAATATCATTCAATAGTTACCTCATGCATTCTAAAAGGTTTGCCCTATTAAGGTAGATTTTTAAATTGTGTGCTGGCTATTGACGTAGGGCTATAATTTTTATTCAAGAAATGTCGTTCTGGATCTAGAATCATAGAAAACGCTGGGTATCAATCCAGGGAAGTCTGCAGCATTTAGATTGGTAATTGGTTGTAGTTTTACAGGTGAAAAGGCCACTCGTAGTCTCGTACTACTACATTTGTTCTATTAAAGCTGCATTCAGGTGGAATGGTTGTGCCATTGGCAGTGGGGAGGTTTCTGAACACCCCAATACAAGTGTGTATTCAGAATCTTGCCAAATTAATAATTGTAACGGACGTGTTATGAATTTTCGCTAAAACCCGATTGGGATTTTCTACATGAATCTTTAGAAGAAAAGGTGAATTGGTCAAATCTCTGTAACTATTTCCTCGGTGGATTGTGCTAGCTTTTTTTTCTTTTTGTCTCTGTGCGTGTGAATTTCTGGGGAAAGAATAAGCTATGATGGCAATAATTTCTTTCCAATAGTGGGAAGTGTTGTAGTTTCCTTCTCTGATTGAACCCAGAAAGTCTGTTAAATTCAAGGCAATATCTGAACACAAACTCATTTTTAGAAATCACCAGAGATATTTTCCACTGTTTTCAGATTTTGATAAGAAGTATTTGACTATATATATATATATATATATATATATGTGAACATGTATTTGAGATTTTGCCTCTCGAGATGTAATCTAATTATTTTATATATCCTTTTTTATTGTAGAGTAACTTTTTCCCCACAAGATGTATCAGAACATAATTTCAAAACACAAACAAGAACAGGAAGAAGATAGAAAACGAAAGAATGAGGAAAATGGTGTCGAATTCAATTGCAAGCCATTTCCCGCTCATTTTAGAATTGCAAACCTATACCACCTAACTGAATTACTCACTATTCCCGCTATATGCTAAGAATTGATGCAAGTTGGTGAAGTCTGTCCAGCTATGCTTGCAAAATTTTAGACTTTAGTTGTAACCAACTTTCTGTTTTAAGAAAGTTCAGTTGTACAGCTCACAACATTGCCCCCTTCTTGAAATCGTCCTTTGTCCTCGAGGATGAAAATTGAAAATCTGGGAAGTGTTGGACCATTTGTTGAATGTCTTCCCATGTAGCATCTTCAGGAGAACTGTTAGACCAATGTATCATATATTCGACTTTAGCACTATTTTGATACTTAACCATCCTTTGGTTAAGTATAGAAGTGCACACAAAATCGAAATAAATCGAAAAAATGGCCAGACCAAGCCGAATCGTTAACAAACCAAACCGACAGGTACAAAATTGAAAAACCGAACATTGCAAAATCGAAAAATCGAACTTCGGGCGGCCGATTTGGTTTGGCATCCCAAAAAACCGAAACCGACCACCGAATACTTTTAAATTATAATACAATTTATAAAATTTTCTAATAATTACTTATTTTATATAATTATATATTTATTATATGCATTTTTGAGATGGATTTGTAAAACTTTTATTTTCCTGTGATGGAGGATGGATTTGCACTCTGCACAAGTACACGACTTTTTTGACTTTTATGGCTTTATGGTGTGTACTCTCTTAAGCTTAAGAATGCCAATATGTTGAACCTAGCAGTATCATAAATCCCACATATCACCTAGTCCATATTTAAGGGGCTGTCTCATGTAAACATTTCAACACTTGAACAATTTGGACTTTATTTACATTTTGAAGTTAGTTGACAGAAAAATCTGAAAAAAATTGTATTGTATATTTACTTGAGGCCCAAAAGAATAGTTAGAATTTCAACTTATCTTTATTTCTTTGTCTAATTGTTCACACGTCCCAAAAAAATTGTATTGCATATTTACTTGAAACTAAAATAAGAAGACATTGCAGTGGGCAAAAATGACATAGTATTGCATTGCAAAGGTACATACCAAGTACCAACTTTATGCTTAATTTTTATAAATAAATAAATCGATTAAACTGATAATCGAATAAACTAATAACCGATTACGGAATAAAAATTTGGGCGGTTTTGGTTTTAAATTTTTTATAACCGACTTAAATGGTTTGATTATTTTTTTACCAACCAAACCAACCGTTGTGCACCCCTAGTTAAGTACATCAATTGTAGTCATCTTAGGTCTACCATCTGAATTAACTGGAGGCAGTGATGGGGCAATCACAGCTTGAGCACCAATCTTCTTCTTCAATAATGACACATGGACAACATCATGAATTTGTGCTAGAGCTAGCAATTTGAGTTTATAAACAATTGACCCCATTTTAGCTAACACTTCATAAGGGCCATAATACTTGGGAGCAAGCTTAAAATTGGATTAGTGTGCTAAAGTGGACTGTTTATAGGATTGAAATTTCTGTTATTCCCAAAGGCACTTGAAAGAATTTAGAAGTGGGGTTGAATAAATTTTTTAAAATTTCCTTTTTAAAAAGTTATTACTAAGCAAGTTAAATTTACTTGATTTACACATCGGAGTACAAGTTTGAAAACCCCTCTAAAGATTGAATGAAAATCAAAGTTTTAAATTTAGTGAATGCGCAGTTATAAGTTACTAAAGAAAACGTAGAGTGATAGAAAAGTAATATATACAAAATAAAGAACACAAATATTTTTAAGAAACTCGGAGCATGAGATTCACTTAGAATCTAATAAGTCACTTAAATTTGATTTTGATATATTACTAAGACCTATATAATCACTAAGAAAAAGTTATTTTTGAGATGCTGCTAAATTGCATTAAGTCCTTCTTAAATAGACTTAAAAGCAGTTTGTGTTTTTCAGAATCATAGGGTGGAGTTTTGAAGGCTTAGACTTTCAGTACTTTGTTTCTTGATTGATCATTATATTTTTTTTCCAGCCTTTGATATAGCAATCTTTTTATAGTATTTTTTTTGGGATTTGCCAGTTAGATTGTTACCGTTGCTCCATTTTGTCTAAGACACTTGTCAAAATTTAAATCTTTAACTTCAAATTGTTGTTTGGTTGGACCATCTCAAGTTGCTTTCTTTAGTACTATGCTTGGTGTAATAGCAGATATGTGTCATTTGTCCTTGCAAATATAGTTGTTGGATAGAGGTGTCTTGACCTTATCGCAAACACATGCGAAGATCAATCTTAAAGAATGTATGTTTGAGGTTTATAATTTTTGTCACAACCTATCACTGACTTGTCAGATTATTGTACTTGTGTTGATTTTATAAAAATAATACTTCTACGAGCAATGAAAACACTGTTGTTTCTAGTCTCTAGGTTTGTTCCCACACTGCAATCTGAGGATGAATTTCCAAATCCTAAGCTTGATTTACCAGAAATGGATCTTTAAGTTATGATCAGGGAGTCCATAGAAAAAGAAAACCTGTTTTATGTAAAAATTATCTTCTCCAGCAGCTCAATCTTGGAAACTAGAGTTGACTCTCTCAATGAAAATTGTTCAATGATATTTCTTAATTAATTTCTCATTCTCAACCTTAAGATTGGATAGAGAAGTTGTGGTTCCTTTAACTGCTTATAATTCAAGTAGTATTTTTTTCTTTCTCCTCTTGAAAAAGAGATTGATCCCTTTATAGCACCCTGAACTATTTTATATATTTATGTAATTCAGAGGTTATATCATATAAAACATGTCTCAAGTCAGATATATCAATATCAAGAGAGTAGAAGTCAAATACTTTATTGACATTAATTTTTTGATGATTAGCGGTGTGGTTCTCTTGAGCTTGTATGACTACGAGGTTTAAAATTTTCATATAAGGTCCTTCATTATTGCTCGACTTAGAATCTGAGTCCTTATTATCGTCACTCCAAGAATCTTTAGCTATAAGGCCTTTGTCTTTCTTATTAAACTTATTGTAGGCCTTATTGTCCTTTTTGGAATACTTCTTTTTGTCTTTTTTAAACTCCTCTCTCAGAGGCTTATTGCAATCAACAATGTAGTGACCAGACTTCTTATAGTTGTAGCACAGGTTTTTGGAGGAGTCTCTTTTGTTATTGTTATTGTTGTTGAATCTTTTGTTGTTATTCCTGCCTCTGCCTTTCCTCTTGAATTTTTTAATCTTCGGGCTTGCAGAGCCAAATTCTCATCATAATCATCCAAGTCACTGTCATCCTCTATTGAGGCTTTAGATGAAATTTTAGCATCTTTAAGGGCTATACTTCTATCCTTTTTTCTTGTCTTAGTTGTTATTTCAACTCTCTAATTTAGTTCAAACTCATAAGTCAGTAGATTACCATAAAGCTTTTGCATTGTCATCTCATGTAAGTTATTTGACTCTCTAATGACAGTTGTCTTTACATTTCATTTTTTTGGTAAGGCACTCTTGAATTTGATATTTAGATCTTTATTGGGATAGACTTTCCCAAATGCTTTAAGCGAATTCAACATAATATTAAACCTTTCATATGTGACAGTAATGTCTTCTGCAAGAATGTGAGAAAATATTTTATACTGTTGAGCGAGGAGTGATTATTTGTTCTCTCTCACTTTTTCAGTACCTTTATACATAACTAAGAGAGTTTCTCATACTTCATTTGCAGTATTGCAGTTGACTACATTTTTGAAGAGTTCATCTTCAAGACACATGAACAGGACATTCTTAGCTCTTTTGTCTAGAGCCATCAGTTTCTTCTCATTATCTGTCTAGTCCATTTTTTTTGCTTGATTACCACCTTAATTGAATCTTTAAGAGTAGGAGCAAGCTTGGTAGGTGCGTACGAGCCATTTAGCTACAAGGCATTTGTCTTTCTTGTAAGTCTTGTTGTCCTTTTTGGTATACTCTTTCATTTTGTCCTTATTGAACTTCTCTCTCAAGGGCTTGTTGCAATTAGCAATATAATGACATGACTTTTTACAGTTATAACACATGTCCTTTTTTCCCCCTTGTTGTTGTGGTTAAATCTTCTGTTATTGTTGCTGCCTCTGCCTTTTCTCATGAATTTCTTCAAACTTTTGACAAGCAGAGCCAGATTCTTATCATCAACATCCAAGTCATTGTCATCCTCTATGGAGGCTTTAGAAGAGACTTTAGAGTCTTTAAAGGTTACACATCTGTCATTCCTTCTTGTCTTAATTATTGTTTTGACTCTTTGATTAAGCTCAAGTTCATACATCAGTAAGTTTGCCATAAAGTTTTTGCACTATCATCTCATGTAAGTTCTTTAATTCTTTAAAGACAGTTGTCTTTGCCTCCTATTTACTTAGTAAAGCCCTCATGAATTTGATATTCAGATCTTTGTTAGGATAAACTTTTTCAAATGCCCTGAGTGAATTGAGTAGAATATTGAACCTTTCATATATGACAATGATGTCTTCTCCAAGAATGTGAAAGAACATTTTATACTGTTGAGTAAAGACTGATTGTTTGTTTTCCCTTACTTTTTCAGTACCTTTGTGCGTGACTAAGAGAGTTTCCTAGACTTCTTTTTGAATTTTATATTTATTTTTGATTAATGTTGTTTTATATAATATTTTGAATATAATAAGTAATATTACTTTTAACTTAACAGTCAATTTTGTTTTTTACATGTTAATATTTTTATTTTTTTTTCAAAATTAATTTATAAATTATTTATTTTCAATGATAATTTTTTTTATTCTTTAGGTTAATATTTTATACATATTTTTTTTATGATTTTGATTTTTTTAATGTTTCTTGAGCTATCTATGTTCAAATTTTTAATTTTAAAATAAAGATAATTTTGTATTAATAATTATATTTTAAACATGAACTTTTTTTTACATTCAATTTTTGAGATCCCTTTCGTGGTCCATAGACAATGCAATATAATATAATAAATTATTTTATTTAACAATAAAACTTAATTATATACTATATAAACACCATATTTTATTTTTAACAATAAATTGAGCAGCGGTGGTGATAAACTAATTAAATACTATAAATTACCAAGTTATTGTAAGGGTAATACAATAGATTGAGACATAATATCTCAAGTTAAGGCGAGAGTGATGATTATCTAGGTGTTTTCTCATGAATAAATTGAATTTCATGATAATATATATGTATATGTAGATGTGTTCGTTTTTAACCTAATGTGAGAAAAATAATTTTTGACTTAAAGTAGGAGTAATAATAATGTAAAAAAAATTAATTATGTGAACAAAGAAAAAAAGGATCAAGGACCAAAAAAAATAGAGGATGAACTAACTTGTCTATTTAGTTAAAGTATGTATAAATATATAATACTTCTAACATATACACCATGTGCAAAGCAGGAGGTCTTATTATAAAGTTATGATATCTTAAATATTTTATTAAATTTTTTAATAAATATATTTGATAAAATGGTTCTAATAAGAAAATAGTTTATTTCTTAAATTATATTATTTAACTTGTAATAAGATATTATTTATACTTGAATATAATTATACTCATATTACTCTAGAGTAACAAATTCATGTTAGGTAAGACGATTTATTTGAATTTTTTTCTTCTAAAACTATATTATCAAAATTGTAATAAAATCTTATTTAGTAACAAATTAATATTAGATAAGATGATCTTATGATTGTTTCCTTGTAACTATATTACGAATTTTTATTTTTGACTCGGTTGAACTGCATGAAATGTCTTGTTATACAATTATAATATTATTGATGTTTTAAATTTTATTTTTACAAATTCATATTGGATAGAGTAATTATTTTTTATTTAATAATTGAATCATATGGTTGATTAGTATTTTATATTATATTTAAATAATAATAAAACTTATATTATCTAAATAATCATTAAATCTTTATATACTCGAAATTATAATAATATTTTAATAATAGTAACAAATTTAAGTTAAGGTAGATGATTTTTTTGATAATTTTCTTTTCTCTCAAACTATAATATATATGTGACACCCCCAAATCTGGGCCCACACAGCCCAAACTTGAGTCGTCAAAAGACTACAACAAAATTATTACAACAAAGCACAACGTACAACAATACAGTGTATAATAATACACAACTAAGTCTTCACTATTATTGCCACACTATTTTACAAAACGTGAAGACTATGATAACTAGTCCTCGGACCCTCACTCCATTCCCCGGCTAGACCCTGTTATGTTTTCATCTCCTGTTGAAAAACAATTGAACAAAAGAAAGGGTGAGCTCAAATAGCCCAGTAAGAAATATCATGACTAAGATAATGACGAATAAATTATCATTAGCCTTCAACAGTTGAGTTCTTGATAGAATACAATAGACTACAAGGTTTATATCAAAAACTGCAGTTAAATTCTTAAACAACGTTCAGATCAATAATAGCAGCGGAATGAGTAATCTATTAGAAGAATAATGCAGACTATAATGTTCACTCGGTTCTCTTTTTAGGAAAAACATCATCAACTTTTATCATCTGAAATATCATTAGTCAAGATAATACAAATTCACAGTTCCTGATCATAATCATGCAGATCAACAGTTCATCTTTGCACTACGGGCCAAAGACATTCAATATAACACCAACGGTCATGATTATACCAGATTCAGCCTTTGGTCATAATCATACCAAACAACAGTTCATCTTTGCACTACGGGCCAAAGAGAACATTCACCACGTGCCATAAAAGACACCGAACAGATGTATCGCCTTTAACCTATTATATCGCCTTTAACCTATCATCTGTTCAACAAATATATCACATCTGTGCCCCCGGCCACAGATATTCACAACAGCTTGATTTTTGGATGATTAGAATGATATAAATGATGAACAGAAGAAATAGGATAACAATAAGTATCGGAAGTTTACTTTGTACAGATTCAAATAATGTCCAAATTGTCAACATGATGTGGAGTGAAATTTAAAAATGATATTCAAGATCCACAGTTCAGAATAACGGTTACAATTCAATAGAAAGGTTCACGTAAATCGGAAGGTTCAGTTGAAATAATGAAGTTCAACTATTATGGAACATATAATATTTTCAGGAATTATAGAAGCAATAGTTCCATAATAAATTTCGATTTAGGAGTATGAAAGAAAATAATATTCCTTACCGTAGCAGGTTTGATTAACAAAAGGTGAAGGAAATTAATACAAAGGGTTATTCACCAACAGGCGGCAATCCGCTCCGTAAGGTTATTCCCACAATTTAATAGAATTTGAGTACAAAGAGTTATTCACCAAACAGGCGGCAATCCGCTCCGTAAGGTTATTCCCACAATTTAATAGAATTTGAGTACAAAGAGTTATTCACCAAACAGGCGGCAATCCGCTCCGTAAGGTTATTCCCACAATTTAATAGAATTTGAGTACAAAGAGTTATTCACCAAACAGGCGGCAATCCGCTCCGTAAGGTTATTCCCACAATTTAATAGAATTTGAGTACAAAGAGTTATTCACCAAACAGGCGGCAATCCGCTCCGTAAGGTTATTCTCAGAGATTAATAATGAATGAATACGAAAGGTTATTCACCAACAGGCGGCAATCCGCTCCGTAAGGTTATTCCCACAATTTAATACATGGAAATAAAAGGCACGTCTTATGAGTAAGGAAGAAACAATATTATTATCGAGAATCAAATAATGATAATCCCTTATCATAGTACGTTTGAATAATGGAAGATGAAAAAGATGGTATCCCTTACCTCAACACGTGACTGGATATTGATTTAAATGAGGCTGATTAACTTGAACAGTACACGTATACTTATAGATCTTCACAAATACTCAAGATGACTTAAGCACACTTAGAGAGAACTTTCACAAGAAGTATTTAGAGAGAGAAAGAAAGAACAAGTAAGGAAGTTTATGAAAAATCCTTAAGTTAAGGCTTCTATTTATAGCCAAAAATCTTATCATTCATTTAATCTAAACCATTCATTTAAAGATCATCTTTTAATCTACACCATCCATTTCAAATATTATATTATCTTTAATCTACACCATTCATTTCATATCACCTAATAATCACCTAACTTTATATTATAAACAAATCAATTTAATTATTCAACAATAATTCACACTTTAATCTACACCATTCATTTCATATCACCTAATAATCACCTAACTTTATATTATAAACAAATCAATTCAATTATTCAACAATAATTCACACTTTAATCTACACCATTCATTTCATATCACCTAATAATCACCTAACTTTATATTATAAACAAATAACTTTATCAATTCAATTATTATGACTAATTGTTATAAATACAGTATAGTTAGCTCTTAGATATCAAGTCAATAAATTAATGAAATACAACTGTTTAAATAACATCATAATAGAGATAACAATAATGTAAAATAAAGCATACGTTACTGTGTAATGACAATTATTGATTCAATAATGTGAATTACTGTGCATATGTTACTGTGACAATTATTAGGTTCAATAATTTTAAAAACAGTGCAACAACAATTATTGACTCAATGATATAAAATACAGTGTAATGACAATTATTAAATCAATAATGCAAAATACTGTGTAACAACAATTATTGAATTGATAATATAAAATATTATGCAGTGACAATTATCGATGAAATGATGCGTAACAGTTACGGTGTCAATTATCAGACCAAAAATATGAGACACTATGCAATACCGTGTGTTACTGTAGAGTACCGAGTGCTACAGAAAATACCAATAACTACCGTATGCTACTATTCTTTTATCACCGGTATTTTAACAGTTCCGTTGACTATTTTTATTTAAAAAGGTTTTTTCTGTCGTTTTCTATATCCGACAAATATTCCGTTGTGGGGTCCACCAATAATTTGTTATTTCGGCGCCGTCGGACCAAACGAATATTTTCCGACCAAACGAATATTCCCCGACAAAGCGAATATTGTCCGACAAAATAAAATTTGCACATAACATCCTTAACTTTTAACTTTATCGATTTAACCACTTACTGTTTAAAAAAAATATCTATATGAAGAAAAATTAAATTTTGTATTTCATAAAATTCGGGGTCTTACAACCTCCCCTCCTTATGAAATTTCGTCCCCGAAATTGACGTACCTGACATATCGAAGAGGTAAGGATACTTAGATTTCATCTCAGATTCTAGCTCCCAGGTCATTTCCTCAGTATCTTGGTTCCTCCATAAAACCTTAACTTGAGGTATAACCTTTGAGCGTAGGATCTGCTCCTTCTTATCCAGGATCTTAACAGGTAACTCCTCGTATGTTAAATCATCTGCTATAACGTCTGGTTCTAACTCAATGACGTGGTTTGGGTCCTTCACATATTTACGTAACATAGATATGTGAAAAACGTTATGGATGCGAGACATACTTGGTGGTAGGGCTAGTCTGTAGGCTACGATTCCTATTCGATCGAGGATTTCAAATGGGCCAATAAATCGAGGGTTGAGCTTTCCTCTCTTTCCGAATCTCGTAACCCCTTTCCATGGAGAAACACGTAAGAATACATGATCTCCGACGTTGAAACTTTCGTCTCTCCGATGAAGATCAGCATAACTCTTTTGTCGTTCTTGTGCGGTCTGTATTCGTTGTCGGATCATTTGGATCTTTTCGGTCGTCAAGCGTACCAACTCGGGTCCCAACAATTTTGCTTCTCCTACCTCATTCCAACATATTGGAGAGCGACACTTCCTTCCATACAATGCCTCGAATGGAGCCATGCCTATGCTTGCTTGGTAACTGTTGTTGTAAGAAAATTCCACCAACGGCAAGTACTTATCCCATCTTCCTTTGAAGTCTAATACACAAAGTCTCAAAAGATCTTCGAGGGTCTGGATCGTCCTTTCCGATTGTCCGTCCGTTTGAGGATGGTATGCAGAACTAAAACGTAGTTCAGTGCCCATAGCTTTTTGTAGACTGATCCAAAAGCGTGAAGTGAATCTAGGATCTCGATCAGAAACTATGGAAACTGGCATGCCATGCAATCTCACGATCTCATTTATGTACATACCGGCAAGACGTTCAAGTGAAAAGTTTTCTCGTATAGGCAATAAATGAGCAGATTTGGTCAATCTATCTACGATCACCCAAATTGCATCTAAGCCTTGAGAAACTTTTGGAAGACCCGTCACGAAGTCCATATTGACGTGTTCCCACTTCCATTCGGGAACTTCAAGTGATTGTAATGGACCTTTAGGAACTTGATGTTCTGCCTTGACACGTTGACAAATTAGGCACCTTGAGATAAACTCCGCAATCTCTCTTTTCATATTGTTCCACCAAAATGTATGTCGAAGATCTCGATACATCTTGGTATCTCCTGGGTGGATTGCAAACGGCGTGTTGTGTGCCTCCATCATGATTTTATGCTTTAATTCAGGATCGTTAGGAACACAGAGTCGAGAGTTGACTCGAAGTATTCCTTTCTCGTCGATTCTTGCTTCGGGAATGGCACCTTCTTGTACTTTCTTTATCATGTTTATCAGTTCCGGATCGGTAGCTTGAGCAGCTTTAATTTTATCGATTAAAGTTGGTTCTACTCGCACGTGAGCAATCTTCGAGCGGGTCCCTGGTGTCTTTAGCTCTATCTCCATCTTTTGCAAGTCGTACAAAATACACTTTTGTGTTGTCAGCAGTGCACTTGTACTTGCATAAGATTTTCTGCTCAAAGCGTCAGCTACAACGTTCGCCTTTCCCGGGTGATACTGGATTGTGTGGTCATAATCCTTTAACAGCTCAAGCCAACGTCGTTGTCGCATGTTGAGTTCCTTCTGGGTGAAGAAATACTTGAGACTTTTATGATCCGTATAGATATCCACTTTTTCTCCGTACAAGTAGTGTCTCCAGATCTTCAACGCGAAAACGACTGCTGCCAACTCTAGATCATGAGTAGGATAATTTTTCTCATAATCTTTGAGTTGTCGAGAGGTATAGGCTATAACCTTTCCATGTTGCATAAGGACACCGCCTAGACCTTTGCCAGAAGCATCGCTGTAGATAACAAATTCTCCTGATCCTGATGGTATGGTCAGAACAGGAGCTGAAACCAGTCTCTTCTTGAGTTCTTGGAAACTTTTCTCGCATTCCTCGCTCCATATGAATTTTGTGCTTTTCCGAGTAAGCTGCGTTAATGGAGTGGCGATTCGAGAAAATCCTTCTACGAATCTCCGATAATAACCAGCTAGACCCAGAAAACTTCGGACTTCGGTTACTGTTTTGGGTTGTTCCCAATTTAGTACCGTTTCAATCTTCGCAGGATCGACTGATATTCCTTGACTAGAAATCACATGCCCAAGAAACGCGACCTCCTCAAGCCAGAACTCACATTTCTTCAACTTGGCATATAATTTGTTTTCACGGAGCTTTTGTAGTATCAATCTCAGGTGTTGTTCATGATCCTCGCGACTCTTGGAGTATATGAGGATGTCATCAATAAAGACAACCACAAAATGATCTAAATGTTCCTTGAATATCCGGTTCATCATGTCCATGAAAGCTGCAGGAGCATTAGTTAGTCCAAAAGGCATGACTAAGAACTCATAATGCCCATAACGAGTTCTGAAAGCAGTCTTTGGAATGTCCTCAGCTTTAACCTTTAACTGATGATATCCAGAACGGAGATCAATCTTTGAGAAATGTTGAGCGCCTTGCAATTGATCAAACATGTCATCAATCCGAGGTAACGGGTACCTGTTCTTGATGGTGACATGGTTCAATTCTCGGTAGTCAATGCACAATCTCATACTCCCGTCTTTCTTCTTCACAAATAGAACAGGAGCACCCCAAGGTGATGCACTCGGACGAATGAAACCGGTATCCAACAATTCCTGTAGTTGGACTTTTAACTCTTGAAGTTCAATGGGAGCCATTCGGTAGGGAGCTTTGGAAATGGGCTTGGTACCGGGTTCAAGATCAATATAAAAATCAATTTCACGGTTTGGGGGTAAGCCAGGAAGTTCTTCAGGAAAAACGTCAGGAAACTCATTAACAATGGGAATATCATTTAAGTTTGACGTATTTTTGTTCAAATCAGTGACATGAGCTAAAAAGGCTTGACATCCGTTTTTCAATAAACGAATGGCTTTATGGCTAGAAATAACAGTTATAGATTTCAATGGTTTAGTTGCTTGAATTTGCATGACAGGTTGATTAGGAATATGAAAACTAATAATCTTATGAAAACAATCAATTTTAGCATGATGGGTAGTCAACCAATCAATTCCTAAAATCACATCAAATTCATGCATCTCCAAAGAAATAAGGTCAACAGGTAATGTGAGGTTGTTGATTTGAACTAGGCAAGATTTATAGACAGTAGATGTAATGGTCATTTCTCCTAATGGGGTTTCAACTGATAAGTCAAAGTCCAAATTTTCAGGAGTTAAGTTTAAACGCTGAGCACATGCAGGTGAGATAAAAGAATGGGTAGAGCCAGTATCTAACAAAGCGTAGACTTCACGAGAATTTATGAATAGCTTACCGGTTATCACCTCATTCGGTTTCTTGACTGTTATCGTCAAATCGAATCCCGAATACTTCATTCGGATCTTCACGTATTTCAACCATGGGAATACCACTGAATAATTTTCTAGCAAACTGTTTCTCGGGTTCATCAACTTCATCAGTAGTAAGGTACCAATGATTTCCATTAAAATAGTATTTTCGATAGACTGCAGTTTCCACGATAGTGACTAACTTAACCTGAATTCCTCTAAATTGTAACGCCCAAAAGTATAGAAACATCATTTTTAAATAATCTTGAAAATCATAGCTGGAACACCATAAATCCCAAAGACTAATATGAAAAGTCCATATATTCTGATCCTTTGTTATAGAGCATAACCATGTGATATCACTCTCCCAATTAGTGAGTAAATTAAAGGCAATAATTTCCGCAAGTTCGTTACTTCCTTTAATTGCTTCTAAGAATGGATCTGGAACGACTGTAGCAGAGCTTTCACCTTCATCCTTACTGGATAGAACACGCATAATTTTTGCCTTAGGCAAATGATTCAACTCTGAGTTTGTAAGAAGATTATTCGTCGCCTCTTGTTTTGCAGCTACATTTGTTTCGGTAATTTCATAATTAACCTCCTGATTTCCAGATGCCATAATTAACTGTGGTCACAAAATAAATGTTAGTTCAAATAAACTGACTCATCACTTCATGTTCCTACATTCAAATCGACTCATTAGATAATAAAATCTATTTTAGGTAGGACACACTAGTGACTGATTCTATTCGTCTCTCCCCTCCTAGTTCTACCCCAGATCTCCATTAAAGACCATATCCCTAAGCTCTGATGCCAACTGTGACTCTCATCCCACCATAGGGACAGCACCTCACAATGGTACCTATCAGTTTGCCACCTGTACTATAGGCGTCCCCTACGGAGAGTCTGGCTTCGGTGCATCCCCTTTCCCTAGGAAGTCACCAGCGAGAGGCTCGGGGCTCTTCGTTATATGGCTCTGATACCAACTGTGACGCCCCCAAATCTGGGCCCACACAGCCCAAACTTGAGTCGTCAAAAGACTACAACAAAATTATTACAACAAAGCACAACGTACAACAATACAGTGTATAATAATACACAACTAAGTCTTCACTATTATTGCCACACTATTTTACAAAACGTGAAGACTATGATAACTATTCCTCGGACCCTCACTCCATTCCCCGGCTAGACCCTGTTATGTTTTCATCTCCTGTTGAAAAACAATTGAACAAAAGAAAGGGTGAGCTCAAATAGCCCAGTAAGAAATATCATGACTAAGATAATGACGAATAAATTATCATTAGCCTTCAACAGTTGAGTTCTTGATAGAATACAATAGACTACAAGGTTTATATCAAAAACTGCAGTTAAATTCTTAAACAACGTTCAGATCAATAATAGCAGCGGAATGAGTAATCTATTAGAAGAATAATGCAGACTATAATGTTCACTCGGTTCTCTTTTTAGGAAAAACATCATCAACTTTTATCATCTGAAATATCATTAGTCAAGATAATACAAATTCACAGTTCCTGATCATAATCATGCAGATCAACAGTTCATCTTTGCACTACGGGCCAAAGACATTCAATATAACACCAACGGTCATGATTATACCAGATTCAGCCTTTGGTCATAATCATACCAAACAACAGTTCATCTTTGCACTACGGGCCAAAGAGAACATTCACCACGTGCCATAAAAGACACCGAACAGATGTATCGCCTTTAACCTATTATATCGCCTTTAACCTATCATCTGTTCAACAAATATATCACATCTGTGCCCCCGGCCACAGATATTCACAACAGCTTGATTTTTGGATGATTAGAATGATATAAATGATGAACAGAAGAAATAGGATAACAATAAGTATCGGAAGTTTACTTTGTACAGATTCAAATAATGTCCAAATTGTCAACATGATGTGGAGTGAAATTTAAAAATGATATTCAAGATCCACAGTTCAGAATAACGGTTACAATTCAATAGAAAGGTTCACGTAAATCGGAAGGTTCAGTTGAAATAATGAAGTTCAACTATTATGGAACATATAATATTTTCAGGAATTATAGAAGCAATAGTTCCATAATAAATTTCGATTTAGGAGTATGAAAGAAAATAATATTCCTTACCGTAGCAGGTTTGATTAACAAAAGGTGAAGGAAATTAATACAAAGGGTTATTCACCAACAGGCGGCAATCCGCTCCGTAAGGTTATTCCCACAATTTAATAGAATTTGAGTACAAAGAGTTATTCACCAAACAGGCGGCAATCCGCTCCGTAAGGTTATTCCCACAATTTAATAGAATTTGAGTACAAAGAGTTATTCACCAAACAGGCGGCAATCCGCTCCGTAAGGTTATTCCCACAATTTAATAGAATTTGAGTACAAAGAGTTATTCACCAAACAGGCGGCAATCCGCTCCGTAAGGTTATTCCCACAATTTAATAGAATTTGAGTACAAAGAGTTATTCACCAAACAGGCGGCAATCCGCTCCGTAAGGTTATTCTCAGAGATTAATAATGAATGAATACGAAAGGTTATTCACCAACAGGCGGCAATCCGCTCCGTAAGGTTATTCCCACAATTTAATACATGGAAATAAAAGGCACGTCTTATGAGTAAGGAAGAAACAATATTATTATCGAGAATCAAATAATGATAATCCCTTATCATAGTACGTTTGAATAATGGAAGATGAAAAAGATGGTATCCCTTACCTCAACACGTGACTGGATATTGATTTAAATGAGGCTGATTAACTTGAACAGTACACGTATACTTATAGATCTTCACAAATACTCAAGATGACTTAAGCACACTTAGAGAGAACTTTCACAAGAAGTATTTAGAGAGAGAAAGAAAGAACAAGTAAGGAAGTTTATGAAAAATCCTTAAGTTAAGGCTTCTATTTATAGCCAAAAATCTTATCATTCATTTAATCTAAACCATTCATTTAAAGATCATCTTTTAATCTACACCATCCATTTCAAATATTATATTATCTTTAATCTACACCATTCATTTCATATCACCTAATAATCACCTAACTTTATATTATAAACAAATCAATTTAATTATTCAACAATAATTCACACTTTAATCTACACCATTCATTTCATATCACCTAATAATCACCTAACTTTATATTATAAACAAATCAATTCAATTATTCAACAATAATTCACACTTTAATCTACACCATTCATTTCATATCACCTAATAATCACCTAACTTTATATTATAAACAAATAACTTTATCAATTCAATTATTATGACTAATTGTTATAAATACAGTATAGTTAGCTCTTAGATATCAAGTCAATAAATTAATGAAATACAACTGTTTAAATAACATCATAATAGAGATAACAATAATGTAAAATAAAGCATACGTTACTGTGTAATGACAATTATTGATTCAATAATGTGAATTACTGTGCATATGTTACTGTGACAATTATTAGGTTCAATAATTTTAAAAACAGTGCAACAACAATTATTGACTCAATGATATAAAATACAGTGTAATGACAATTATTAAATCAATAATGCAAAATACTGTGTAACAACAATTATTGAATTGATAATATAAAATATTATGCAGTGACAATTATCGATGAAATGATGCGTAACAGTTACGGTGTCAATTATCAGACCAAAAATATGAGACACTATGCAATACCGTGTGTTACTGTAGAGTACCGAGTGCTACAGAAAATACCAATAACTACCGTATGCTACTATTCTTTTATCACCGGTATTTTAACAGTTCCGTTGACTATTTTTATTTAAAAAGGTTTTTTCTGTCGTTTTCTATATCCGACAAATATTCCGTTGTGGGGTCCACCAATAATTTGTTATTTCGGCGCCGTCGGACCAAACGAATATTTTCCGACCAAACGAATATTCCCCGACAAAGCGAATATTGTCCGACAAAATAAAATTTGCACATAACATCCTTAACTTTTAACTTTATCGATTTAACCACTTACTGTTTAAAAAAAATATCTATATGAAGAAAAATTAAATTTTGTATTTCATAAAATTCGGGGTCTTACAATATAGGTGGTAATATAATTTTACTTAAACTTGTATTATTATTATTATAAATATATTTGAATAAAAGAAATCAATTAATATTAGGTACGATGTATTTTTTTTGATTTTTTTTTTATAAAACTATGTTACAAATTCATGTTTTCTTATAAAATTATAATGTTAATTCTAATTTTTGAATAACAATAACAAATTAATATTAGGTAAGATAATTTTATTTTGATTATTTTCTTATAAAATTATATTCTTAATTCTTGCTTTCTTTATAAAACTTTGATACTAATTCCAATTTTTGATTTGAATTGATAAATAATAAAAGTTGACTTAATGTAGAAAAAGTTAAAAAGTCGAACCAAAAAAGAAGGACAAACCAAATAAAATAAAATAAAAACGAATTAAATTGTCTATTTAATTTAATTATAGCATAAATAGATAGGTTCTCGAGAAATAGAAAGAGGTTACTGGTGGATAAGATGCATATAAGTTTTTCATATCCAAACAAAGGATAAAAGGAAGATGATTTCACATAGAATCATGCTACATTTACTGAATTTTTGTGTCAATTTTTCAGTCGAACAGGTACAAATGGCTTTCTTAAAATAAAATTTTTGACTCATTTAATCACCACGAACATACACAAAAAAGAAAAGGTTGAATTCAGCTATAACTTGTTTAATTTCTTAACAAACAAGTTGAAATTGTATATTGAATTTTATTTTATTCAAATATATAAATGCTCAAAATAAGGACATATATCGATAAATAAAATGAGGAAGTTAAATACAATCAGCATAAAAATATAGAGAATGGATATTTTTACGAGATCAAATGAGATTCACTTGTAAAAATATTAATTCTCATATAGAATTGATATTTTTACAAGTCAATTTAATATTTTTATAAGATCAAATTGAATTTACTTATAAAAATTTCAATATCCTAAAAATATACGATAAAATAGACCCATACAGGAAGCGGGCCCATAATATTAGATGCCGTATATTGGGCTCCAAAGTCCAAACCGGAATCCAAAACGAGCAAAACTGTAAATTTTAAGCGCGGCGAAAACTTTTCAAAATTGTAAAAATGGCGGCATCACAATTACCCCTATGGCCGTCTCACTCTCTCTCCTCGGCATATATATACCAAGGGAGACACATACTTCGCCCTCAAGCTCCAAAGTCTTCATTTCGCTTGTAAAACCCTAAAATTATACTCCAACCAGGCTCCAAAGTCTTCATTTCATTTGTAAAGCCCTAAAATTATACTCCAGTCATTCAGTGAAAAACCCAGAGAATGGGCAAGCAAGAAAACTGCGTTCCCACCAACAGGGTATCCAAAAAACGAGCATTTGCCTCGATCTCCACCGTCAATCAACAGCAAATTCCCGCTACTATGAATCGGGTCGTGTTGGGTGAGCTCACTAACTCGGTTAATGTTGGTTCCCATTTTGCTGATAAGACTCAGACTCCCGAACCCAAATTGAAGAAGACAGTGAAAAAGGTGGTTCAGAAGACGGTTCAGCCCGAGATAGAGGTGGGTTCCGATGATGGCTCACAGAAATGTGGTTCTCCGTCTCTTATCTATCAGCATCTTCATTCCTTGGAGGTACAAGGATGATTCTTTCATTTTCCCCTCTTTTTGGTTGCCAAATTATAGATACATTAGAATTTATTGTTACTATTTTTGCATAGGTTTGTTGTGTTAATAATAATGAATTACTGCATTCAATTTGCGGGCTTTCCATTATATTGGTTTTTTGTTTGTTTGGGTAATTTGGAATAGAATTTATGGGATTGGAGATGTTACTGCTCGTGCACCTTAATGTTTTAATAGTAGCCAAACAGGAACTATGGTTTACCCTAGTTATTTGATTTATGTACTTGCAGTTCTAATAATGGATAATTGCAATGTGCAGCTTGGTTTGTGTAAGTTGAAATTTATATAGGTGCTTGGATGATTTTCTGCATGTTTATCTGAAATTAGGGTCTGATATAGATTTGGTTTCAGAATTGTTGTTTCACTTAATGACCTTGTAGGATGGTCATTATTTTTTGTTTGAGCTTGAGGGACTTTTTGATAGGTTGAATATTTCTGTAACGGGATTTTGGATGAATATGATAATTAAATTTTTTTTCCTGTAATATTTTTACCTTTTGATCTGTCTCACTTCAATTCAATTTTGTACTGAATATAGTTGAAAATATTAAAAAGGTTTGGCAATGCTTATGGTTTATATAATATCACAACAATTATGTTTATTAAGGAATAAACATGATAATTGATTAGTTGTACTTGACTCAATCAAGAGATACAAGGATTAATTAATCTATTGAGTATATAATATAAATGAGAGATGCACCTATTAAGACGACCTGTGATTTGAGATCAAAAGCGTTGATAGAAGAGAAGTTTATTTAGTGGAATTTTATCCTTCTAATGTTGGTATTTATTTAGATGGAGGAAAAGAGGAGACCTTTGCCTGATTACCTGGAAAAGTTTCAGAAGGATGTTACAGCGGGCATGCGAGAAATCCTTGTGGATTGGTTGGTGGAGGTTGCAGAGGAGTACAAACTTGTTTCCGACACCCTTTATCTTACTGTATCCTACATTGACAGATTCCTGTCATCACATGCCTTGAGCAGGAATAAGCTCCAGCTTCTTGGTGTTTCTAGCATGCTCATAGCCTCGTATGTTATGTACCCTGGAATTAATTTTCCTTTGATTTATTATTGTTTTGCCTGGTGCTTTTAATGGTAGCTAATCTATGGTTAATGGCAGGAAATATGAAGAGATCAGTCCTCCCCATATTGAAGATTTTTGCTATATAACAGATAATACTTATACCAAAGAGGAGGTGGGTTCTCTACTTGGTGTCCTGTCTAATTTTTCAAGTACACCCTATTGTAGCATGTAAAACTTATGGTCTTAATGCACAGGTGGTTGATATGGAAAAAGAGATTCTAAAATTTCTGAACTTTGAGATAAGTAGTCCAACAACAAAAACGTTTCTCAGGTAAGAGCATTGTCAAAAGTTTAATAATTATTTCATCTGTCATTGTTGGATCGTCATTTAGATGTTAATTCTGCTGCTGATGATGCTAATTTGTGATTGTAATTATATTAGACTAATTGTTAGCATCTTGGTGGATTTGCAGAATTTTCACCAGGGCTGCTCAAGAATATTCCACGGTAAGAATGCTCTACCTGTAACCTGAAACTTTGTTTTCTTTCTTCCTACTTTAGTACTTACTGAGTCAATAACTTTGCTGTTTCAGCTATTAGATCTGCAGTTCGAGTTCTTGGCTTCTTATCTTGCGGAGCTGAGTTTATTAGATTATGGTACTGTGCAGTTTGTACCATCAATGATTGCTGCTTCAGCCATCTTTATTTCAAAATTTACAATTCAACCAAAGAAGCATCCTTGGGTAAGATATACAGATATACCTTCCATTTACACAGTTTGTGTTAAGAAGATGATTAGATACGGTATTTGTGCATCTTTTGTGGCAGCAATCATTACTTTTCAGAATTGCTGAATCTTTTATTTATTCCCAATTAAAGCGTGAGATGAAGGCTGATTTTGAGTTCTCGGTAGATTGTCTACTCCTGTCCATGAGCTTTTAGCAATTGTTGATGTGTTTTAGACCAGCTTGCATGAAATTTAATTTGTTGAGAGCATGTACAAACAAAGTAGCTTACATCCCCTGGCCAAGAAATCTAGAAAGAAGGGCACAAATAAAGGGACATGTACAAAAATGAGTCTTAAAAGTGGGAACAATTAAGTATGTTAGTTATACCCCTTTCTCTTGCTGGAAGTATATTTAGGATTTGACATACTGATAATCCAAAGCAAAATATCATGAAAAAGGTTAGGAATCTAGTGGTAACTAGAGTGTTGAAAGTTCTAGCATAGCTTAGTTTGAAATGGGAAAAATTGAATTAATGTGGCTATATGGTATTGGTGTTCTCTAGGGAATTGACTAGAAAGTTATATTATACACAAAATGCAAATTATCATGAATAACTTCTGAGTGTTTGATAGAGTTGTCCAATTATTTAGTGCTAGTACATGTTGTATACTTTTATTTGTACTGATTCTAATGTTATTTTGTGGGCAAGTGTGACTAATGAATAGCTTTAATTTCACGTTATTTTGTCCCACAGAGTTTGGCATTGCAGCAATACTCGGGTTACAAAGCATCTGAACTAAAGGATTGTGTACGTGCCATTCATGACTTGCAATTGTGTAGGAGGGGAAATTCTTTGCGAGCAGTAAGGGAAAAGTACACACAACATAAGGTACATCAGTCTTATTCTATAGAAAGATCCTACATTCTGTTGTTATATCCCACATTAGCTTTCCCACAGAGCTGCATAACTGGCTGCAAGCTATTGTAAGATGAATGTCACATTAAATCCTGGGCAGATAAAGCTTGCAGCCACTTACGGATGTCACAGTTTTAGACAATTATGTTACTGACTTGTACAACTAAAATTTGACTTAAAACTGTTTTTCTTTTCTGTAACAGTTCAAGTTTGTAGCAACATTGGCTTCACCCTCAGAAATTCCTCATTTATACTTTCAAGATTATCAATGAAACAAATGCTCGAGAGTTTGAAGAGGGCAACTGTGAAATTTGAGCTTACAGAGAGATATTATTGTTGCTTGATTGGAAGGTGTTATGAGTAAAATTGCTGGTCAAGACCTATCAGTAGTGGTTACTCCTTATCGGAAGCACCCCTTTTCCATTCATAGAGAGAGTTCCTGGTCTGAAGTTGGTTCTGTTGTATTGGTGGAAAATTTTGTTCATGTTTGGCTTTGTCTGCAACTTGATAATTTTTGGGTTGGGAATAATATTTCATGTACTCATGTTAATTAGATTGTTGTAGGAATTAGGATATGTTTAGTCCAAATCAACAAGGAAAGGTGAACACATTTACCGTATACATCATCTATTTGCTGAAAATAAAGCATTTTGCTTCACCATTATGTGTATTCAACTTCACTTCATTATTATAGTCCTTGTGATAACTTAATTGCCTACAACTTGTGCATTTCTGGTGTGCCTTATGTCCTGGTTTTGTCATAAGAAATTGGTTAAATGCTTGGAGGATAATGAATCAATGATGTTAGAATCAGCTTGTAATCATAGATTATCAAATCTGAGGGTGAAAAATCCTTCAGTTTCTCTACCTTGGTAAACGACTAGAAAGCCCACCATTACTAATGTACCAAAAGAGAAATTGAGTTATGATTGATTATTTGATTAGTTTAGTATTAGTAAATACGAGGGTTTATATAACGACATGATGTGATATGTTATTGTATCAAGTAAATGCATTAGCGGTAACAATTTTTTTTAGTCCTTTTTATTTTTTAGATACAAACAATCACATATGCATTTAGGCTTGTGCATCAATTTCAGTTTTTCTGATTTCTTAGGTCGGACTAAATCGGTTTTTTGGTACAAAATAAATCGGTCCGGTATAAGAAAATTGGTTTTTGATATCGGTTCCGGTACCGCGTTTTTATGATTTGGTATTTACCGAATCGGATCTACTAGTTTTTAATTTTTTTAATTTTTTAATTAATAATTATTATAAGAAAAATAATAATAAAATATTAGTTATATTAATTTTCAATTTTTATTCGGTAAAACCCGATACTGAATTGATTTATCGGTTTAGTATACCGGTATTGGTATCAAAATTTGACTACTTTCGGTCTCGATTCGGTTCGGTCCGGTATTTACCGGTTGAACATCCCTAATTGCACTTGCAATAACAAAACATCATACTAAAAAACATGGAAAAATTGACGCTTAAAGCTAAAATAATCATAACAATAGCTTGCAAATAAGATCAACAATTTTTAAAAGTTAACAAACCTTACAAATTGGAGAAATAAAAAAATAATCTATTGGACCCATGAGTTTGAAATGGTCTATTCTATCGTTTTAAGCTAACAGGGCCCATTGTTCTATGTACACTTTTGGGCCTATTCAGTAACTCGGCCCGTTATTAAGCATCCAAATTCTATTTTTTTCGTAATGTTGTTTACTCCGTTCAAGAATTTTGACTGGACTGTATAGCAAACCGGTAACCGGCCGATCAAGCCAATAATCGGAGATGGAACATGTCGCAGAAGAGGGAGAACTGAAGGCAGCTGGAGCAGAGCTCCTGCCGGAGGGAAAGTATGGACTGAGAATTCATGGCTGGGAGATCGAGTCTCGCAAGTTTCCAATTCTCAGCTCCCTCAACCGCGAACTGTACTCCCCCCTTCTATCTTTCTTTATATATGTATGTATTTCATAATGATAATGATGTGACGCGTATTTTTAGAAACGATGAGTGTAGTCATGAGTATTAGAATTTAAATACGGTATATGATCAAAAAAATATGATTCTCAATACTGTTTCTTTGAATCAATTTACCTGATTTTTTTTGTTCCTAATTTCTGTATAAAGTTTCTCTTTTTTGTTCATTCAAACTTATGATCATGAAAACTGGATAAGTAAATTCATCAAATTATTATTCTTCTGGGATGTACAAGATGAATTCATTGGGGTTTGATATTTTTGTTGAGGAAATGGTATAGATTAGGGTGTTATTCTAACACATTATGCATGTTTTGATTATATGATTCATCTTCATTTGTAATAACTCCAATTTCTAAATAAGCATGCTCTTTATTTTTGCTCAATATTTTTTTTTAAAAGAAAATTAAACTGTAGTAGTTGCATCTTTAGGTAAGAGTAAACACTATTGTACATGTTGGATTAATTAATTATATATGCTAGTTTAGCAGGAACGGGATACAATCTATTACATTAAATGTTAAGTATGCTACTTTTGGTGCATATAATCATTGGATAGTAATGCTTGATAATATTTGCAGGTGGGAACAAAAGCTGCAGACAAACCACTTGCCAGAGATGGTATTTGGGGAAAGTTCACTGATTCTTAAGCACTTGAAGAGTGGCACAAAAATTCATTTCAATGCATTTGATGCTCTAGTTGGCTGGAAGCAGGAAGCATTACCACCAGTTGAAGTCCCTGCAGCAGCGAAATGGAAATTTAGAAGGTAATTGCATATTCTTCCTAGTTGGCAATTTGGCTGATTCTGTATCATGCATGAGAACATAACCCTTCGTTCAACATGTTAGTGATCCAATGTACTTTAAAGCTAGAAGAGGGGATGAATTATGCTTCCTCCTACTCCTGAGATAGTTTGCTTTATTGTACCTCATCTAAATGCTTTTTGTTAATGTTAAAGACGGTGGATGATGATGCTCCAAGTATCAAATTATATTAAAAAATAATAAAAATAGAATTGTACAACAAAGAAGAATTGCTTGAAATTATCAAAATTTCTATATAGAGTAGGCATTTGACATTTTCTCTTCTGCTTACTGACTTACTGATGCAATTAGTTTCCATTGTACTTATAGTAAATAGAGTGTTTGTGTTATGATAATGGGGTTCTTTTAGTTACCGCTGGCAGATCTTTATGGTATTGATATTGGACCTGATATCTATATTTATATATCTATATATCTATCTATTTACACACGCACACGCACACGCACACGCACATGCACACGATGATGATGCTCCAAGTATCAAATTATATTAAAAAATAATAAAAATAGAATTGTACAACAAAGAAAAATTGCTTGAAATTATCAAAATTTCTATATAGGGTCGGCATATTTTCTCTTCTGCTTACTGACTTATTGATGCAATTAGTTTCCATTGCACTTATAGTAAAACCAATGTGGGTACGACCCTATTTTTAGCTAGTGTATTTGTAGCCGTCCACGTAGAGCAAGATTCTAAAAGCTAGGCTACAAAGTATATCAAAGTCTGCTACTCTTAATAGATGAAGACCCTTTCCACTACAAAAAGTGATTCTTCTTGTTCTCTCTTTTCACTTTTTCTTTCTCCTACTCTCGAATTCAAATTTCATAAATCCTTCATTTAAGTTAAAAGTGGTCAATCTTTATATTGTTAGAAAGCTTTTTGAAAAATCTTCAAAACAAGATGGGTATGTTTTGGTATAGTGAAAGTGGTAAAAATTGTTGTTAAGTTTATACTAAAAGGAAAAAAGGACGAGAGAGAGAGAGAGAGAAATACTGGGTGTAAGTATGGAAAGCTTTTGTACTTGAGAACAAGATGAGAGGGGTATTTTTGTTTTTGTTTGTTTAACGATACTTACTTTATTCTAGAGGGAGTGTGTGTGTGATAGATTATACAATCCGCTACACTTTGTAGCTTGGCTATCCATTACTAAACTTTTTGCCCATTGAACTGAATTCCAATTTACATAACTAAATTAATTTTTTTTCCAATTAACTCATTGAACTATTTTTTTTTTTTATAAAAATCAAAAAAATCATTTAAAAATATTAAAAATTAAAGGCATATTTACATGGCACCATGTTGAATGCTTACGTGGATTATTCGGTATATTAAAGAAGATGTGACAATTATAACGTGTCTAAAATATAAAGAAAAAGTTATTTTCAACTTGTTCATACATTTAGTCCTTTATCTTCTTTTTTTTTTCTCCAAAAAAAAAAAAGAAAAAAAGAAAAAAATAATAAATCTTTATCTTCCTTGTGTGAACAATTCCATCCAAAACCTCCACTATCAATTAGCCATAACCACTAGCTTCAACCATAAACTTTTGCCACAACCATCAACAATCCACATGCAACCTAAACTCAACTACATATGAGATATAACCAAGATTTAACTCCATAATCAACTTCCACAAATCCAGATCTAGATGTCTTTAGATCTATTTCTTTTACAATTCACAAATCCAGATCTACAACAATAGATCTCTCCCTTCATCGTGGGTGGCGTGATTTTTTTTAAAAAATTTCACTCTAATTTGGGTTATTTTTAGATTTATTTTTTTCCCAAATTTTTTTGAGTGGAGAGACATCAATGAATTTTAATGGAAATGGGTTGAATTCTAATGTTTGAATTTAGGTTGGGGGTTTGGGTCTAAGTTGATGAAGATGGAATTGAAGAATTTGAAATTGGTGTGGGTTGGAGTTGAAGAACGGTTCACGAATTCTTATGAATCACAAATAACAATCAATCTGATATTGCCAACAAGTACGAGAAAGTGGGAGCTTTGTTTCATCTTTGCAAATAGAATTTCAAACCATCGACTGTAAAGAGGAGAGCAATTACATAGTTGCTTAAGTATAGAGGAGAGAGTTGAATATGAATAAGGGACATAAAAGGGTTTTAATTGAAGAAGATGATGAAGAGTTTATGGATTCAATTTTATTTGTTAATTTGTTTCTTTACTTTGTTATTATTAAAATACTTAATTTGTTATGTTAACTCTATTTAATTAGGTTATTTTGTCTAGTTAGTTTAATTATTTTTTTTAAAATATATTTACTAGTTTAATTTTCTTAATAGTTTAATTACTTAATTTGTTTTAGCTTTATTAAATACACTACAAATTAAATGAAAAGAGGAAGTTAATTATCTTATTTAATTTAATTTTAAATAGAATTTAATAAAATATTTACAACGTTTTAATTAGTGTAAATTTCTTATATACAATTTGCTATGTCTAACTTTTTATTGAGTATTGTTTTTATTTTATTTCCTACCATGGCATATCACCTTTACATATATGTGACGTGGACACACTGTCTCTCATTTGTTAGTCATTTTGTTAAAAGTCAAATATTTTAACTGATTTTGTAATGTTTTGTAAAAAAATTACAGTTCAGTGAGTCGAATGAAAAAACATCAATTCAGTGATACCAATGTAAATTAGGGTTCAGCTAAATACACTGGGAAAAATTTAATTTAACCCATTACTATTAATAGCGGATAGAAGTAATTACATGAGGTTGTTTTTATCATAAAAGGGTGCTTCGATATTAATATTAGCAAACTTTACTCTACTTTGTAGCAGATCTTTTAAAATTCTGGCCATCCATGATCTGCATGGACAGTCTTTTTTGGCTAAGAAAACCCTGTACTCAACTCCATCACCCCCCCCCCCCCCCCCCCAACCAACCAAAAAAAAACACATAAAAAGGCACACACATGTATTCCATGAATGAGACCTTTCATTCATGAGTTTAAGAAGCCATTGTACTACAATGTTTGTCTTAGTTGTAGCTAGAAAGGTTGAAAAGTTTGCCGCGAGAAAATATATAGGATCAACTTCTTAACTTCATCCAGTTACAAGGAAGATGAAAATTATAATAAAAATGGCTTCTTAAACTCGTGAACAAGAAAAAGTCCACTTCAAGGTATATATATTGAATTTAGATACTGGGCCCTTTTATATATTTTACTTTTCCTTTGTACTTTACATACCTTTAACTGATCCACTTTAGTATAATAGTGACAAGATGAATTAGCTTGCACATTTTTTATTTATTATGATGTGCTTGTTAAAGGATAGCTAGTAAGCTTGAGTAAGTTCATCGTGGGGCAGTCCTAAAAACTAAATCACAGAGTATGTTTTAGACTGAGTAATTTGTCCAACTCTCTGGATATTCCATTTGCATATATGTAGGTATCACAACCCGCACTGACACAATGATCTTAACTTGCTAGATACCACTATCATAATAAATCTCTTTGTTTCCTGATCTGAGCATCAAATAAAAAAAAATTATAGGTCCAGAAACTAAGATATGTAGCAGTGATTGTTTAACTTGCTCAATGCCGATTAGCCTTGAGAAGTAGCAAAACTCTCTTTCAGCCCTCAAATTCAGCAAACAGGAAAAGAGATAGATACTCCTGAAAGAAAATACTTTCTTAATTACTAAAGGCTTCTCCAAGGATGTTGGCGTTTTGGTATAATCACATAGGCATCATACTTACCCTGGTAATTTAATCTTGTATTTCCAAACAGTAAATTGATTGAGATGGTATATAGTTTTTATAAACTCAAAGAGATGTTTGTTTCTGTATCTTTGCCTCTGAATAATGAAGATAGAAATCTATCCTTTCTCACATTTGTTTTGTCTATTTGCAGCAAACCCTTCCAGCAGGTGATACTAGACTATGACTATACCTTCACAACACCTTATTGTGGAAGTGAAACTGTTGAAATAAACTCAGAGGTGGTGCTATGCGTTCTGTACTATAGTTTGGTATTTGATATAAACTTTTCTGTTATGCAGTGTCAAACTCTAATTACGTTTTTTTGATGAGAATACCAATCCACTGTTATTTGAGCCTATATTTAAAAGTGTATTACATTTCAAGATACATCCAACTTAAATGAAGCAATAAACTGAAGGATAGCTGATGCTAATGCTGCTCCTAAATGAAGCTTTGATTATAGTTCTCAAATGGTTGTTCATATTACCTCAATATAATCACTATCACTGATATTCTGATGATCAGCATGAAAGAGTTGCAAACTATGATGAAGGAAGCTCCAAGCTTCATTGGGAGGACTGTGAGGAACAAATTGATGTGGCTGCACTGGCATCAAAAGAGCCTATTCTCTTCTATGATGAGGTTAGGAGCAGATGGACATAAATGTTTCAACTTCTACTTGATTTGCCTGGTATATTTTTCTGTGCCATGACAAAATTATCATAATACCTCAACAGGTGATCTTTTATGAAGATGAATTGGCTGATAGTGGAGTGTCACTTTTAACTGTGAAAGTGGTAAATTTTGAATCTCTTAACAATTCTCGTCTTGTATGAATATTATCAGGCTATCAGCTTTGTTCACATTATATCGGCCAATCAAATTATGGTTTGGTTTTGCAGAGAGTCATGCCTAGCTGTTGGTTTCTTCTCCTGCGTTTCTGGGTGAGTTAATCTCTTTGTTAATAAGTTCCTACATGAAACTATGTCAGAGTGAGTTAGACATGGTACTGTCAATTTTTTTTTTTTGTTCATATATGAATGTTAAATACCTGAATTATTGGGGTCAGGACCCTGGTATTAAACAATGAGATGCTTGAATATAAACAGTGTTTTAAAAGTATTAGCATAAATGATTGGTTGTCCCTTGTGTTTCTATGATTCTCCATTTAGTGACTGGTGCGTGTCTTCTCACAGCTTAGAGTTGATGGGGTTCTTATGCGATTAAGGGACACGCGTATACATTGCAGTTTTAGTGAGAGTAGAAAACCAATTATTCTTAGAGAGAGTTGCTGGAGAGAAGCCACATTTCAAGCCTTGTCTTCTGTAAGTTCTCAGTGTAAATGTTCTTCTCTTTGATGATATGATAACTATGTTTTTTTTGGCTAACGTTAACTTATCAAAGATTTAAAGTTAATATGTTCTCTGGTTGTCATTCTCCTAAATATATTTGAGTTGTTTTGATTGGTTCTGGAAGTGGAAGAGATGTGTGACTTGACTGTATGTCTATGGTGACCATCTGGTTGTTCTTACTACCTATTTAGATTTACTCCAGAAATTCTGAAAACTGAAAAGTGAACTTTCTTTCTAACCTTTAACTTATGGATGGTAAAAGCATTAGTGTTTTGTTTGTCTTGAAAGGCTTCACAAGCATGCTTCCCTTTCTTCGTGTAGGTTTTCAGAAAATACTTCTAGGATGGCAGTAGAATCTTCGTAATGAATTCTTGACGGATATTCTGATGTTCCTGTAGCTTTATCTTTTTTACTTGGTGTTTCTGCAGCATTATCTTATATTCATAATGCCTTAATTTTTTTGTCTTTAGATTACAGTAATATCATGTGCCATACATAATTGTTAGATTACAGATACAGATATTAGTGTCATCTAGGAATGTTTATGTTCGTTTTAAGCTTCTAAATAGTCTTTTTCTTATATGTTTACACCACTTGCAAATTTATATTTTCCTTTAGAGCCTTATCTTATTATCAGTTTCGCTATCTTAATGTTTAACTTTGGGAATGTCATCATTATACTTGCATTGAGTGATCCAATGAAATGGTGCAGAAAGGATATCCTTCTGACTCTGCTGCGTATATTGATCCAAGCATCATCAGCCAAAGGCTTCCTGTCATCTTGCATAAGACCCAAAAGCTTATATTCCCTGATTAACATGTAAGCTTCAACTAATCCTTGACATTATGGAAGGAAGTGTATTTAATTTTCATGCAACATACAATTTTATTTGTATCATTGAGGTATGTTTGTTTCCAGTGTTTAATTTTTTTTCTTATCTCTGGCACCCTGTATGCACTCCTGCAGTGCCACATTTCCTTACTCTCATGTTTGATTAATTAGTCTGTTATGTGAACTTGAGAGGAGAACAATTGCGAGAGACATCTAAACACGTATATTATAAATCTAATTTATGTTTCTATAGCTGTTTCACAAAAAATGAAACTCAAATGGAAAAGGCAGAAGCAAGAGCTGTTGAAGTCTTGAAAATTTGGGTTGTAAGGGACTGAGGTGTGAGCGTGTCACTAGCATGCACTAGAGAAATAGAGCTAGCATTTTGGAATTTTTTTTATAGAAATATCTAGGTGTCAGTAATGAATTTGGAGGTACTTAATTTGAAATGGAACAACATTGCTTATAACCTACTTTTACAAAAAACAACTATATAATGATAACTATTTCTAAAGTTATAAAGTATCTTGCACTGTTTGGGCTAAAAAAGGAATGGACATAATCTTGTTGGAAGAGACTGTGCATTAAGGATGTGAATCTGAAACCATAGAGCTGTAGTAGGGTGGATGAAGTGGAGATGATTTTTGAATTGATGTGCTAACCATCAAGTCAATGGCAAACTCTTATAAGGTGGCTTTCAGGCCACGACCCAAGTGCTGTATGAACACTATGCTTGCTAGTTAATATTCAATTATTTCAAAAGCTGGCCTATAATTATTGATCACAAATTCTTGCACTAGTGTAGTAGTGTGTGCCCCTCTTCCCCCCTTTTGGAATAGGAAATTTGATTTAACAGCACAAGCAGTTTCTGTACCATAATTTTGCTGCTCTATATGTCTGCCCTGCCAAAATATAGAAAGTAGAAGTTTGAGCAGCACTCTATATGTAATTTCTCAAAGATAATTATTTCCTTTTTCAGTCAGACATTGTTTTGCTATTATTGCTGGGGATCAGTGCATGTCTATGCTTGTTTTAGATATTTGATTTCTTGCATCCAAAAGTAAGGTTATAATTGCAGTAGAATGAATGATAACACTCCAATCAAGGCATGAAATGTTTCAATCAGATTGGCTTTTTGCCAAGTAATAATCAGATTGGTAACCAGTTATATGTATGTACCTATAAAAGCCAGTAATTAATGGACTCTTGGAAAGTAGTATTAATGTACTTGATGACAAGGCCACTAAAGGTCCTATCCTTTCTTTATTATCTTTTACTCTTCCTGGTCTAGTAACTGGACAAGTTAAAAGGATGTGCTCATTTGAAAATTGTCTCAGGCGAGTCTTGTTTTGCATTCTTATGAATGTTCCATTGCCTGCTACTTCGCTAATTGTGCAAAATGGTTCCGATTTTGCTATTCAGAAATATATGTTACCATGTAGTTGATATATCTATAAAATTCTATCTGATTATTTGAATCATTATCACCATAATGCTTAGATGACTGGATAAATAGGTTCAGGTAGGAAAATAACTTTTTACATACTTCATGAATAGTATATGACGTGGAAGGAATTATTCCTGGCACAAAGGGACTAGAAATGAACAGGACTCAACTTTTGCTTATCTTGTACTACAGTAAGAATGGAGAGTAAGGAATCTTCATGCTGCTTCTACTTGTATCAGCACACCATGGTCCGGAAACTGACGTCTTAGAGTTGTGCTTACACCTCTAAGTTAGTGGAAGTAATTGATTGACAAATCGATACAAATCCATAGTAGTGGGAAAGCGTAGAAAATAAGAATTCCAAAGTTGGGAGATGGATTTTACTTATTACAGCTTGAGGTTTAAGTCGAGCTTATGTGTATCTGATGGTTGCTCTGATGGTTGCCAATTCAAGTAAAAACTTCCTGGCCACATTGAATCCATTGTGTCGTCCAATGTGTATGGTGCCCATGCCATACCAAAACCTGTACTTGGTTCAATAAATCTTGCTGAGACTGGCATTCCATCTCTGCTCGGTTTGTGTACAAGTGAGTGGGCATGGACGCCAAGTGATCTTATCATGGTGGTACTCATGGGCAAAGCCATCATTGTTGTCTTCCTCTGGGAAAGATATTTTCTAGCTGCACCTCTCTCCCTCTTGTGTGCATTCTGGTGTCCACCCAGGGCTTGTGAGCTGAAGAACTTCCTCATGCAAAAGTTACAGGAGAAAATTTTAGCAGGAGCGGGTCTTGATTGTGAGTCAGAGTCTTCAAGTGTTGAGGTTAGATTCCGACCTAGTCTTAAATTCAGCCACTCTACCGAATGATCATCTGGAATTCCTTGATCGCCATCCTCCTTGCTGGTTTTCATTCTGCTGTGCTGTTTGTTGGCTGTTTCGACTCCGTTTCTTAGAACCCTCAGTTGAGAGTAGGGAGTTGAAGGAAGATTGAATGGATGGAGATGTTTCATATAATGGCTAGACTGACTCTTAAATGGCTTTAGTTCAGGGAGTAAAATATTAAGTGACAATAAGACATCTCACAATAGGAAGAAAGAGATAAAAGTTTATTTTATCCCATTTCTTTTATAGGCCCCACCAAGTGATGCTTGGTGTTCCGTGGGGACAATGCTTTCATGATCCTCTTCTGTTTCTAATTTCAGGCTTAGGATTCCCCACTTCTGGTACTTACGCTTTTCCTTTCTCACCCCAAATCACACCAACTTTACATGGTTCTTTTTGTATTAACAAAAAATGCTTAGGATTGACTTCTAACAACAGTCCTTTTAGTCATATCATAATCTCAATATATATTTTCATTGCATGCCATTTTTTGCTGCCGACTGACCTTATAAACAATCATCTAGCTTATGTCCTACAATTGGACTAGAATTGTGCTTCAGTTCTGTGCTAGGCAATATATGATGATGTTGATGATTATCAAATTATAAATGGAGACTGCATTTTATAGGGGAATGCCTCTCCTCTTGTTTAAGCTGGTTTTGGCGGTAAAGCTTGTCTAGTAGCTGTGCAGTGCAGAGCGATGAAGCATTATTTAGAGCTGTAAGGAAAATTGTGGATGTAATTAAATCGTGTTCTGGCGCTGATTCCCTCACCGCAAGCTATTTCCTAGAAGGTTATGAAAGTAAACTATACACAATTTCATCTCAATTAGGTATGAAATATAGTATTAAAGATGGAACCACCCACCATAGAAACTGAGTTTCCTCTATTGAGTGACTTATGACATGTATACTTTTGAAGTTTTCAGTGTAGATGTTGAAGTGGGTGCTTGCAGATTTTTGATATAGTATAATGTCTTTCAGGAATGGAGTGGTGGGGTATGGAGAATTGGCAGTAATAGTGCTAGAAGTAGAAAAGAAGAAAGGGTGTGGGATCTTAATGTGGTGTTTCCTTTTGGACAAGCGTGTCCATGTGTGTGTCTTCATGCTAGAGCTACATGTAGTGGGCAGTGTGTATGTACAGTAGGAGTGCATTAAGAGCCGCTTGTAGAGCCTTTAAACTATATGTGAAAAGAACTATATGTCAGACGTGACATGGCAAGTGTTGAGCCTCACTTCACTGACAACAAATTAAGCATGGGGCAAATCCTTTTGGAGATCGCATGTGGGTTGGGACAAATACACCATATATTTCCAAAAACTGGGAAATGAAAAGCTTTCAATCAAACACAAGGGTCAAACTAGATGGACATCAAATCCATTTCTTGTTGTGTTTTTCTTTTCAATTTTTTATTTAGTTTTTATTATATATATTGGAGAACACCCCCCCCCCCCCCCCCCCCCCCCCCCCCCCCCCCCACATGGGGGTTGCCACCAAATCAGCAAGTCAAAAGAAGGTAGATAATGATAGTATATATGTAAGATTAATTGCAAAATAATCAAAGTGGAAATTTGGCACATCTTGGTAAGCACCAACTTTCCCAATACCAGGGCCAGAAAAGTTATCCCAGAGACACTTGCCCAGTGCATAGGAAAGAGAACGTGAGTGTGAGAATCTCCAAAGGAGAACTTCTGCTTGGCTACTTTTGATATGGTGATCCATTTTTGAAAGAGAATTCTCTAGTCAATTCTGGCATTGGGGCTGCTCGTTTGCTCTGTGGGCTACTTCATCTTTCGATTTCATTACACATCATCTTATGACAGTGAGTTCCAGTTGTGCACGCCCGTGCGGCCTACCAAGCCAAATAATTTCTCCATTACCTTCCAAGAAGAAAATAATGCCTTGGTCCCTCTTCAAGGGGCATCCAACCACCAATTATTGCCAACTTTTCCTCTGCTAGCCAATAAATTTTGCTAGGGAAACAACTCTAGTTACGGGCATAAGTGGAGGTTAAATTTTGTATGGAGCTACAGAACATGAACAAAAAACATTGCATTCTACTATCCCCAACATATTTTATTTTGTTTTCTCACAGATCAGAAATCCAGATGCTCTCGAGAGCACCCTGCACTTTGTCAAACATTATATGTAAATTACAGAGCAGAAGAAAGGAGCCTCCAAGCATTACATTAATGGCCACATGTATGAATTTATTCCAGAATGATGTATAGAGGGATTAACAGGAAGAGCATTAGAAAACAGGGATTAGCAGGAAGAAGGGTACTCTTGAGAAAAACCCCCTTCTTGCGTGTGATTTTTATTTTTATTTTTCTGGTTAGTGGAGTGAAATATTTCAGCTGAAAAAGATGGGGGAGATGAACTCCGATAATAAGATCCCCACCACCACAATCCTGAGTTCCCAAAACAGTTTAGGATGAGTTCAGGATCATAAAGAATCTTCCTTGCTTATTTGCAACACAGACCATTTTAGAACAAAATTCCTAGCAGTTGCGTTTACACAAACGCTTTGAATTTTCTCCCCTTCCTGGGACCAGTCACTATACTCTTATCCACATTAATGTGGTCTTTTTTTTGTGGTGTGGGGTGGGGTGGGGTGAGGTGGGGGGGAGGGTTGGTGTTGTTCTGTGTGCATTGACCAATAACTTCATTCAACATCAATAACTTTGGCATTTGGGCTGCCATTTGCTCCATAGGTTAGTTCATGTTTCAATTTCATTACACACATCTTGTGACAGACTACAATCGTGCACATGTACATAAACACTAGAGCACTTACTATCCCACTGCCTATCCAAATCAGTTCTCCGTAAGCTTTTAAAAAATATAAAGCCTTGGTCCCTCTTCTAGGGGCATCCAACCACCACTTATTGCTAACTTTTCCTCTGCTAGCCAATAGATTTTTAATAAATTTTTCTAGGGACGCAACTTTAGTTGTGGACAAAAGTGGCGGTTAAACTGTATTTTATGAATCAAAACTTCAAAAGCATGGAGCTACAGAACTTGAAAAAAAAATTGCATTCTACTATCCCCAGCATATTCTATACGACCCTGCACTTCGTCAACATAATATGTAAATTACAAAGCAAAAGAATGGTGCCTCCAAGCAGTCAGTGGTCATGTCTATGAATTCATTCCAAAATGATGTGCAGAGGGGATATCATTAGAAAACACAAGCCTATCAATATAACATTTATGATAAAAACGAGTAACAAGCATCCAAACATTTAGAGAAGGCACAATTCTTCTTAAGAAAATAAATCAGTCTACTCTTATAAAGTGTTCCATCCCAAAAAAGCAGAAGTTCCAAATGAACCACCTACTTTCTATGACTAACTTGAACATCTTAACATGAGCTGAGCTAATCAAATGGCGTGTTCAAGTGCCTGCATGTTACAAACAGGATCTCTGTTAGTTTAGGATAAGAAACGCCCAAGACATTGACATTGTCTGAAGATGAACAGCTATGTTTTTTTTTTGGGTTTTGGGGGGGGGCACTGCATCAATTAGGCAATGCTCAACGTTAACATTTAGAGAACAAAGATTATGCACCCTAAATTGAGCCTTAGGGTGTGCACACAATTAAAAGTCACAAAACAGTTTTCCTGCTATTCCAAGTTTCTCTTGAAGGAAATTTTTAAAACTTAGGAGCACTCAGGCTAAACTTTCTGCCAACAATATTAAAAGACCCACAAGACTCGTGGAATTCAAAATTTACCTTGAAGGTAATAATAGTAACTTAAAAGCATTTTATTTGTTTCTTTCACTGTATCACTTATTTCCTCAGCAGTGGAGCTGCTTATACTCAAATAAACTATTATGATTTTACGCTAGTTGTTTTCATTATTCACGCCATTTAAAGTTTTATGGTAACAATTATGATCACATAGAACATTAATCTATACACCCAAATACATGCTTCAGAATAAGTGTTCTGTCGAACTTCCAGTGTTGAACAAATCATAATATTATTTGCTTGTTAAAGGCATCTTCAAATCTGATCCACGCACAAAAATATACTCCCTTCGTAACAACCCAACATTCTTTTCAAGGACATCCCAAAATGGAATTCCCACTTTCAAAATCAATGTGTAAAAAATCACTTAATTGAATTAAATTTTGATCTCGATGTCGGATTTTTTTATAATAAAATTTCCTTAAAAAAGTTGAATCACAAATTTGACTCTTATATGGGCAGGAGGTATACATCACATTCAATACATCACATCTAATTGATTCAACAAGTAGGAAACATAGGCTTGAAACTGCGTATCAAAAATAAAGAATAAATGAAGCTTGAACCTAAACTTGTAATCCTTCTGTTCCAAAATTAGATATACATTTATATTTTGAGAGACAAAATACCGTAATACACCCAATTTGCCATTTTCTATAAACTAGTGAAACAAGGTACATATACTTATTTTTCAATTTTTTGGAGGATTTTATAGATGGGAATTGAGGTATTACGACCAAAGGATTGTTTGATCCAAGGGATCAAAGTAGCTCCGGTGGTTTTCCCCCCTAGGAAAAACTACTATGGAAATGGAATTCCTAATGTTAACAACATTAGTCGGAAGTCGATGGTCTGGTCGGATATGCCAGAGCAGAGAAGGAAGTCAGTCGAAGCAGAGAAGGAAATCGCTGGAGCCAACCGTCTCGAAGAGATTAGCGAGCGACGATGAATTGAGGTCTAAACAGACTCAGAACAGGAACAACACCAACAAAAACAGCCTTGTGTTGGGGCAAGTTACAATTTTGAAGAGAGGATAATCGCTGGACACGAAATCAAGGTAAGTCAGACGAACAATAGTGAAGAAATGACGGCTTACAACACCAGAAGGTTAGTCCGGATCTGAAAATGGTACCTAACCAGGTCCGGTTAGGATTACCAGATATAAATATTTTTTAAGGGTAAAGTTAGAAGTGAAAAATTGTCTATAAAAACCGTTATTTTTTAAATATATCTTTAATTTTGGAACAGAGGGATTAATACAGAAACATTACATTAAGTAGCATTTGAAAGCCAGTCTCTGGGGAAAAAAAACATGTAGGACAACAAATTGCTTCTTGCTTTCAAATTAAAATGAAACAGATAAATCTAGTAATAGTGGATGTATATTATTGGAAAAACAGATAAATCAAGTAATAGTGGAACGGAAAATGTTGTGTGCACTCTTTAAAAGCCAAGTAGACAAGTAACGAAGGCCTTTGATGATGAAAATTAGTACATAGTGTCACCGTGAGTAGTTGGACAGATCCGACTTGGTTAATGTTGCAGAACTCTAAATGATTTTTACTAATGAGAAAATTAATAAAAAAAACAAATAGTGCTGGTCAAGCTACTATGACATTGTAGACAAAATGACCCAATGTCTGCGTTTAGTCTCTTAATAATAATGCGACATAAATAAGGTTTAGGAAGAAAAATGAACCTCCAATGCAGCATCTTTGTACTGCCTTTTGATACCTCAAATTGCTGTGCTTCACCCATCTTTTACATTCCTCCCTATCAATCCCAATCCCATTTCCTTCTCATCAACCAGTAAGTCCCACAAACTAACAAACACTTAGTAGTTCACTCCTTAACTCATAAATACCGAATAACACACTTAACCAGTACATAATTATCAAAAAATTATAGACTGTAACATCAATAATAAAGGCATTACTTGCAAATATATTAATTTAAAAAAAAAAGATTTTTATGGAATCAGTGATGTGAATAACATGTACTATTAAAGAAAATAGGTTTGTTATTAGTATTTTCATGTCCTCGTGTAAGACTCACAAAGAGACTATCAGCGATCTTGACAAGTACGGAAGAAGGTACCGTGAGAAAGCTCGCAACAGGCCCGGGCGTTGACTGTGAGGTGCGATGTGAGACGAGCTCCAGCAAGTAGCGGCAAAAGTGACTGAGCGCATCCGAGTTCACCCAAATTCCTAACCAACCAACACAATTGTAATGTCAAATGGTGAATTTAACAGTAAAATAGTTTCAATTACAATAAAAACCCCTGATAAAAATCCGAAATTCTGAATTGAAATGGAGTTAGGTTTGAAATGGACCTAGGGTTGGTAAAGGAGAGGCGGCGCGATTGGAGACGAGGTGCGGAAAGCGGCGGAGGACGCAGGCGGGGAAGAGGCGGCAATGAACGGAAGGATGAAGCCCTCGCCATGGACATAAGTGATCTCGAAAGCGAACCATGCCATGCCATTTCTCTTTTTCTCTCTTTACAGATTCTGTGTATAGAAGAAGCGTAAATGCGATAAGCGAGGGTTCTGCAAGGGGTTTAAGGGGGAAAGGAAGACTTGATTGGGGTGTTACAGTGTCTGCTACTCCTGATCAGGGTTCCATCGGTAAAAAAAAATCGGATCGATATCGAAAAAAGTGAATCACTATCTAATCGAAAATCCCGATAAAATAAAATTCAAGAATTATCAATTTTAGATCTGGCAAAAATAGGCTCGGGCCAATTTTTTTTTTCTTATTTTTATTATTTGATATTGATGATAAAAAAAAAATATTAACTTAAAAAATGAATCAAATAGGAAATTATAAAGAATATAAGAGTAAATCTTAACATGTGATATTGAATAATAATACAAAAAGAAATTATGAATATTATATATATATATATATTACTTTTAGTCTTTCTCTTATCTTTAATATTAATATTATATACATTTATCAATTAATTAATCACAAGATTAGTTATATTTTAATATATATGACTATAAAATTATTGATTATTTTATTTACTAATACTATTAAATGATTATGTATAAATTATGTATTATAATTGTAAATAATTAGAGTTAATATTTATTTTAAATTATGTATTATATATATATATATATATATATTTTAAAAAATTATTATTTTTTAAATATATAAAAAAAAAACTTCAAAAGCCCGCAGGCGGGCCCGGCACGGGCGGGCCACGGGTCGTATAATTTTAGCCCGGCAAAATTCGGGCCTTTTCAGTCCGGCCCAAAAATGGCCCGACCTGCGCAAAGCCCGACCCGTTTGCCAAGTTTAATCAATTTTAATACTGGTTCGGTATAAATTCAATTCGGTTTTCGATTTATATCGATTGATAATATATATAATTATAATTTATAAATAATAATTATATATTAATTTATTTATAAATTATAATAATATATATAATTATATATATTATTATAATAATTAATATAAATTTAATATTATATTATTTATTTCGGTATACCGGTTTTTAACGAAATTCAAAAATGTACATATTGCTACCGGTACCGAAAAATATAAAAAATCGAAAAAACCGATACCGACCGGTTCGATAAAAAATCGAATTTTTTAAACACCCCTACTCCTAAGGACAAGGATGGTTGATGCGGTCTACCGTTGGGATATCTTCAACATTTTTTTTTATCAATCTATTATGGAGCACATAAAATCGAAAATAATTGAAAAATCAACTGCATCAAACTAAATCATTAATAAATCAAATCGAAAATCACAAAATTGAAAAATCAAAACTTGTAAAACTAAAAAACCGAGACTATCGGTTTCAGTTTGGTTTATTTAAAAATCGAAACCGACCGAACAGCTTAATATTATAATATAATTTATATACTTTTCTAATAATTATTTATTTTACATAATTATATATTCATTATATGCCTTTGTTATAATTTGGTGACATACCAATTTCTTGTTATCCAACAATAAATTGCTTTAAAATTTAGTGACATATTAATTTTATCTTTTATGCTTAAGTTTTAATAACCTTCTAAACCGATAATCGAATAAACCAATTAAGGGATAGAAATTTGAGTAGTTTTGGTTTTTAATTTTTTATAACCGACTTAAATGGTTTGATTATTTTTTTATCTACCAAACTGACCGTTATGCACCCCTACTATCTATACCATACCAAGACAAATGGCAAAAGGGGGTAAAATACCCAAACTAGGGTTGTCCACTTTTTAATATTTAGTCACACCTTTAAAAAATATATATATAATTGAATCACTATACTTTTTAAAATCTATTAATCAAATCATTTCATCCAATTTTTGGGATAGACTTTAAAATCCTTCTCCTAATTTTCTATGTGGCTTTTCAAAGAAAAAAAAACAAGTAAATGTTGATGTCTAAGTTGACATATGAAGTGGCATATGACATAAGAGGTGGCATTTGTTATTTAAAAATTGAATATTTAAATCTTATTATTTTAGATCACATGTTTATTTCTTTAAATTTAATTTTTAATATAATTAGTTTATTAATTACATCATCATCCATCTCTTACTCTCTCTTACTAACACCATCTTTATCTATTTCTCTCTTGCTTGATTCAGATCTAACACCATCCACCATCACCATCACCGATCAATTATTTCTCCAACCATCATCCCTCTAACACCATCATCAATCACCATCCCTCTCTTTATCTCCCTTACTAACACCCTTTTCTTCCTCCAATTGTTTCTCCATTCAAAATTCTCCACCACCCACACCTAACACCATCCTCTGCCCCGATCCATGGAACCCACAAATTGGAGTGCCTTTCCAATGTCCTATTTGAATCCCCAACAATCACAGTCCCCAAATGTGACGCCCCCAAATCTAGGCCTACATAACCCAATTTGAGACGTCATAAAATACAAAAATTCTAATACAAATAGTACATGGAACAGAAATACAAACTCAATAATACACAACTAAGTCTTCACTATTATTGTCACACAATATACAACATGTGAAGACTATAATAGCTATCACTCGGACCGTCACTCCATTCCCCTGCTAGACCCGGCTACTCTCTCATTTTCTGAAAAACAATGGAACAAAAGAAAGGGTGAGCTCAAATAGCCCAGTAAGAAATATCATGACTAAGATAATGACAAATAAATTATCATTAGCCTTCAACAGATGAGTTCTTAATTGAATATAATAGACAATAAGCTTTGTATCAATAATAGCAGCGGAAAGAGCAATCTATTAGAAGAATAATGCAGACTATAATGTCCACTCGCTTCAACTTTTATCATCTTAAACATCGCTGGTCATGATAATATAAATTTCCAGTTCCTGATTATAATCATTCCAGTCAATAGTTCATCTTTGCATTACGAGCCAAAGATATTCAAATATAACACCAACGGTAATGATTATGCCAGATTTCAGCCTTTGGTCATAATCATACCAACAACAGTTCATCTTTGCCCCAGGCCAAAGAGAATATTCACCACGTGCCCTAAAAGACACAATAATTATATCGCCTTTATCCTGTCAACTGTGCCCCAGGCCACAGATATTCACAACAACATGGTTCTTGATGATTATAATAACCATCGTGATATAGATGATGAATCAGAAGAAACAGTATGATCAATAAATATCAAAAGTTTATGATTTTTCTTTGTGCAGATTCAAATAATGTCCAAATTGCCAACATGATGTGGACTAAAATTCAAGAATGATATTTAAGATCCACAGTTCAGAATAACAGTTAAGGTTCAACAGAAAGATTTAGAAAAATAGGAAGGTTCAGTTGAAATGATATTAGATGAAGCGCAAACTATTAAAGAATATATATTCATTTCAGGAAACTTTACCAACAAGAGACAAGTAAGAAATGAATACGAAGAGTAATTCACCAAACATGCGGTAATCCGCGTAGTCAGGTTATTCTCAGAGATTAATAAGGAATGAATACGAAATGTTATTCACCAACAGGCGGTAATCCGCACCGTAAGGTTATTCCCACAATTTAATAAAAATTGAATACGAAAAGTTATTCACCAAATAGGCGGTAATCCGCGCAGTAAGGTTATTCTCAGAGATTAATAAGGAATGAATACAAAAGGTTATTCACCAACAGGCGGTAATCCGCGCCGTAAGGTTATTCCCACAAATTAATACATGGAAATAAAAGGCACATCTTATTAGTAAGGAAGAAACAATATTATTTTCGAGAATCAAATAATGATAATCCCTTACCATAGTAAGTTTGAATAATGGAAGATGAAAAAGATGGTATCCCTTACCGTAATAAATTTAAGAGTGTGAAAAGAATAATATTCCTTACCTTAACACGTGACTGGATATTGATTTAAATGAGGTTGATCAACTTAAAAAATTTCTGCACTCCTTTCGGCTTTCAAACACTCAAAATAGTCTTACTATTCTCAGAGAAAACTCATAAAATTCTTATAGAAAATTTTTATATTTTAGGTGTGATTTTTCTATTCAGCTGAGCAAGCTATTTATAAGAGAAAAAAGGACACTATGCGCGGTAGATGGCAACAGGCGTGATGCACGCCTGTGTTAAAAATTTCAGCAGATGGCGGCTGCTGCTCTTTTCCTCACCAACTTCAGCACCCCAAAAATCCACACCAACTCTCATGTGGTGGCCCCCACAGAGGGCCCACATGTTTACTATTCCAAATAGTAAAATTAATTAATTAAATTTTTTTTTTATTTATAAAATTTATTTATTTATTTATTTATTTATTTATTCCTCCTGTGGGTTCAACATATAAAATAATGCTACAACAATAATTTAACAATAATGTAAGAAACACGTTACAAATCAATATTAATTTAATAATATAAATTACAGTGTATTTGCTACTGTGACAATTATTAGGTTCAATAATTTTAAACTACAGTGTACCAACAATTATTGAGTCAATGATATGAAATACAGCGTAATGACAATTATTGAATCAATAATGCAAAATACTGTGTAGCAACAATTATTGAATTGATAACATAAAATATTATGCAGTGACAATTATTGATGAAATGATGCGCAACAGTTACGGTGTCAATTATCAGACTAATAATATGAGACGCTGTGCAATACCGTGTGCTACTGTAGAGTACCGTGTGCTACAGAAAAATACCATAATTTACCGTATGCTACTATTCTTTTATCACCGGTATTTTAACAGTTAACACCGTTGACTATTTTTATTTAAAAAGGTTACTTCTGTCGTTTTCTATATCCGACAATTATTCCATTGTGGGGTCCACCAATAATTAGTTATTTCGGCGCCGTCGTACGGCCCGAATATTCCCCGACAAAACGAATATTCCCCGACAAAACGAATATTGTCCGACAAAATAAAATTTGCACATAACATCCTTAACTTTCAATTTCGTCAATTTAACCACTTACTGTTTCATGAAGAAAAAAAATATATGAAGAAAAATTAAATTTTATATTTCATAAAATTCGGGGTCTTACAACCTCCCCTCCTTATGAAATTTCGTCCCCGAAATTGACGTACCTGACATTTCGAAGAGGTAAGGATACTTAGATTTCATCTCAGATTCTAGTTCCCATGTCATTTCCTCAATATCTTGGTTCCTCCATAAAACCTTAACTTGAGGTATAACTTTTGAGGGTAGAATCTACTCCTTCTTATCTATGATCTTAACAGGTACCTCCTCGTACGTTAAATCCTCGACTATAACGTCCGGTTCTAACTCAATGACGTGGTTTGGGTCCTTCACATATTTACGTAACATAGATATGTGAAAAACGTTATGGATGGGAGACATACTTGGTGGTAGGGCTAGTCTGTAGGCTACGGTTCCTATTCGATCGAGGATTTCAAATGGGCCAATAAATCGAGGGTTGAGCTTTCCTCTCTTTCCGAATCTCGTAACCCCTTTCCATGGAGAAACACGTAAGAATACATGATCTCTGACGTTGAAACTTTCGTCTCTCCGATGAAGATCAGCATAACTCTTTTGTCTTTCTTGTGTGGTCTGTATTCGTTGTCGGATCATTTGGATCTTTTCTGTTGTCAAGCGTACCAACTCGGGTCCCAACAATTTTGCTTCTCCTATTTCATTCCAACATACTGGAAAGCGACACTTGCGTCCATATAAAGCCTCGAATGGAGTCATGCCTATACTTGCTTGATAACTATTGTTGTAGGAAAATTCAACCAATGACAAGTACTTATCCCAACTTCCTTTAAAGTCTAGTACGCAAAGTCTCAAAAGATCTTCGAGAGTCTGAATCGTCCTTTCAGATTGTCCGTCTGTTTGAGGATGGTATGCAGAACTAAATCGTAGCTCGGTGCTCATAGCTTTTTGTAGACTGATCCAAAAGCGTGAAGTGAATCTAGGATCTCGATCAGAAACTATGGAAACTGGCATGCCATGCAATCTTACAATCTCATTTATGTACATACCGGCAAGACGTTCAAGTGAAAAGTTTTCTCGTATAGGCAAGAAATGAGCAGATTTGGTCAATCTATCTACGATCACCCAAATTGCATCTAAGCCTTGAGAAACTTTGGGAAGACCCGTTACGAAGTCCATATTGATGTGTTCCCACTTCCATTCGGGAACTTCAAGTGGTTGTAATGGACCTTTAGGTACTTGATGTTCTGCCTTGATACGTTGACAAGTTAGGCACCTTGAGATAAACTCTGCAATCTCCTTTTTCATATTCGGGGTCTTACACCAAATTCGCCCGAAAAAGCTTCACACCACTTTCTTCATGGTTTTGTTCAAAATCGAATTAGGGGAATACCGAAGTGGTGGTTTAAAAATTGGTAAAAAGGTTTTCATGGAGGTTTAAAAGTTTTTAATCAGATAGATTTGGATAAAAATTATGTAAAACTCATGATTTTTTAATGTAAAAAATTAGGGTTTTCATTCATTTTTTGAGAAAGAAAGAGAAAGAAGATGAATTGATATAAACAAGAGAGAGAAGGTGAAAGGAAATAATTCAGCGGTCAAGATCTTATATATATATATATATGTACATTTGAATTGTATATATTATATATTTTGCATATATGGTATATATACCTATAGTATAAAATATTTAAGTATATAGTATATACTAGTAAAAAAATGAATTAAAATATTTTTTTTTAGTTTTATTATTATTTTAATTATTTTTTTCCACATAATTATTTTTTTAATTTATTTTTGTGTTACCACATAGGAAAATAATGATTTTTTTATATTTGTTTTCCAATGCCACGTAGGCAATTTCTAACGTATGTTAACGAAATGGTCCAATTAATAATTTTTAAAAATTCAGTAATCTAATTCAATTTTTTATTTATGTATAAAGTTTAGTGACTAAATACTTAAAAGTGAACAATTATACTGAAGGTATTACCCCTTTTTGCCCAAAACATATACTAAGTCATTTTAATTAGTTTCGGTCAATTTAATTATCCAAGTTTTGTTGACTTGATAGCCCTAAAGGTTTATTTATTTATTTATTTTACTTTCATGTCTTCTTGGTCATAAACTTTAGTATTTTCAAAAGATAATTGATATTTTCACAAATAAAATTTATATTTGTACAAGCTTTTTCTCGCATAAATGGAGTTAATTTATTATTCATGTGAAAGAAATCTTATAGAACTATCATTTTTACTTGTGAAACTATCAATTCTTTTCCCAAAATCTAAGTCAACAGCTCAAAAGTTAAATTTTTCACAAAAATTTAGTACATATTTACTATTAAAGATACAATATAGCCATTGTCACAAAGAATTGAACAAAGATTTTATAAATACTTTTGGACTATAGGATCTCATCATATTTGGGCTGCTAAATTGATTTGAAACCAACTAAAATATCGTTAAAATATGTCATCTTTAAAGCTTATATGATAAGTTGATTCTAAACTGAAAGTAGTATGCACACAAGACAATCATATTTGATGTGATATTGCATATACTTTGTAATCTTATTCGTTTATTAATAGAATTTTATTTATACAAAGGTATTTTTTTTATCCATATTTAATTGATGATATTAATTGTGATAAACTCATAGTTTTTAGCAATGTTTTTAGAATCATGATAATGATCATACTAATGAGATCTAAATTTAAGATAGATAAAAACTAAAATTATTCCTAATCGTGGGATCACTAAAAATAGAATTAGTGAATCTGGATAAATTAGTACATGCTATATTTGCTCTTATGAAGAGGATGATTGATCTCATAATCATTTGTGTAGAGACACTAAAACAAGTATGTATGTGTTTATTAGAGAATAAGTTCCTGAACATAACTCGCTAAAGGAATACCTAATGGAGTTTTACTCGGTTGTCAATGTGAATTCCTAATGTGATTGTAGTACAAGTGATTCTTGGACTTGAGATCATCATAGTATCTTGTGTATGATAAGTTATACTTTGACATATCCCTTAAAACCTTTAAGGTATATCAATGGGTATGATTGAGTATAATAAGTTGTACTTGGAGATAGGTGAATGGTTAACAAAGAATCTGCCACTTCTAGTAAAATGAGTGAATATCATATGTGATTCGATAAATGACAATTCAGTAATCCTTGCCCAAAGCATAATGAAATTAGAAAAGTGTTTCTAATTTGCATTATTCAGAGTTGTGCATTTGAGAAATCGAAATGCATATGATTAAATAAAATAAGATTTGACAGTAAATTCATGTCTTATATTTGATTGAGATATTGTATGGTAGAATGATTGAATTGTACGGTAATTATTCACTAAAAGATTTTTTATGATTAAATGTTGAAATCTATATTATCTGGAAAGTCTTTGATCGCTAATGGGGTTTACTCTTATTGTGGAATAAATATTATTTATTTAAATAAATTAAATATTTTTATTTATTTATTTAAATAAGATCATAATTGTTCTAATTGATTTATTCTACAACCGATTTAATATAGATAGCCTAAAGGGTCACACTACAAACGAAAAATATTTATTTAAGAAGTAAATGGTATAATTTTAATAATAAATTAAGTATACTTAATTTATACTATGATGATAGATTAAATTAAAAATCTTAATATTTATTTAGTATTTTAAAAATACTAATTATAAATTAATAAGAGGAGTCTTATTATTATTATTATTATTGTTGTTATTGTTGTTGTTGTTGTTGTTGTTGTTGTTGTTATTATTATTATTATTATTATTATTATTTAGTTCCTAAATGGTTTAGGAATTTATTAATAAGAGTACTTTCATATTAATTCCTAATTATATTAGGAGTTTAATTAAAAATCTTATTCCTAAATGTGTAGGAGGGTTGACTATATATATAAATAAGATGAGTTTTATTATAAATTGAGGTTATATACACTTTCATAAGTTTTGAGAGAGTACTCACAAGTTCTCTAGATCTAAAAAATTAAAAGAGAGAGAAAATTAGGATTTGTCATCACTCACTTCTTAAATCCTTATTCTTCCGTGGTGGATCACCTTTAGAGGTCAAACACTTGGGTGGCTAACGTTGATTAAAGGAATCTAATTGATGAAATTTAAGGAGAAAACGAAAGAATTGGAGTTGAACATGTACATGTGAAAAGCTAGTGTTTATAATGGTATAATTTTCTTTCTCCTTTTTGTTAATTAATAATTGTGCATAAAGGTCGATCCTGGTCATGGTTTTTAAAATTTTAAATTCTGATTTTACCATCCTTCCGCTGTTATTGTGCAATTTGATTGTATGTTTATGGATATTACTAATCAACAGTGGCATTAAAAATCAAACTTTATATAAATTATTAATTGTTTTGATTATGTATATGTATGAGTATGTGTTTAGAATAATTTAATTGGGCATATATGTTGTATAAAATCATGAGTTTTGAAAACAATTATCAAAAATCGTGTTTTGTATGCAAAAGATCAAAAATCACGTTTTTCGAGAAAAATTGCGATTTGCAACAGCGTCTGACGCAGCTGCGTCACTCGGTCATGCAGCTGTGTGGGGTCTTTGATGTAGCTGTGTTGAGACTTAACGTAATTGTGTGGTGAAGCGTTGTTTTTTGTCTGGGTTTTTAAGTTTTTGCATTTTTCAAAAAAACTAAAATAAAGAGTTATTTTACATGATTTATGATTAAAATAAAGAGTTATTTTATTTATGAAATTAGATTTCATACAACTTTAAATTGCCCATTAAATGATATCAATACATATATGAAATGATTTTAATTTCATGAGATGAATATTATTTATTGATACGTATGGTGATATGTATGATAATAAAATGAATTGATTATGGACTATTGATCAATATAATTGAATTTATTTTTTGTGGATGCATGAATGAATGAGTATTTATAAATGGGATCCGCGTACCTCGTCTTATATAATTTTTCTAATGTAAATTCGATTTCTCTCCTATGTACTTCCCTTTAACTGCTGATCAATGTTTCTATTTATTGTAAATAATTATGTAATAGGATTAGTTAAAATTATTTTGAAGAATTAAAGCCAATGAACAAGGAGCGCTTGAAGACTCATTTGTAATTAAGCCCAGGTTTAAATGTAATAGTTATATTTAATTTTATTCTTGTACCATAGGTTTGACCTTTTGGTTCATTTGGTGACTCTAGTGAACCAAACTAAAATAAAAATTCATAACCAATCCAAGTAGAATATATTATTCTATATGTGCATGCTATATATATATATATATATATATATATATATATATATATATATATATATATTATATTATAAAACATGTTTCGTATGTTATATAATATAATGCGTATTTTATATATATATATATATGCAAACATGTTTCGTATGTTATATAATATAATGCGTATTTTATATATATATATGCATGCGCACTAAATAAGATGAGATAATTAATAACAAACCCATCAAAGAAAATTATATTAAATTGTAACGTTCAAAGATATTTGGAATATTGAACGTCGCCTTCTAACATGATAAAAACGATAAAATATCAAATAATCAATATACGTTTATTGTGCACACACAAGGTCAGAAGCCCATTTCCACTTGAACAAGTTACTAGAGTTTGGATCACTCTCTGATGATTATTAATACACTTTGAAAGATCATTTTGATCCCACAGTTCAGAGAATATATATAAGCCTCTGCCTCTTATAACGAACATGTCTTTATGCAGCTCAACTGCTTATTGAATGTGTATACTCTCCCCAATGATATATTTGCGGTGACCACAGTTCCTCTATAGTGTAATCTTAGGCTGGAATTTGAATTATTCGAATCATTTGACGAAAGACCAACTTCATGAAGATCTCCTTCACTCCAGCAGATACTGACTGTCACTCCTCCCCGCGCTTTCAAGCCTTTAACGCAACCATTTGCCCATTTATCTCGAGGGAGAGCAGGAAGCAAATACAGGTCTTTCACAGTGCTCTGGACAAGCATTTCAGCTACCGCTGCAGAAAAACTGATTCCAAGAATTGCATAGTCAGCAGGTTTTAGTAAACAACTAGCATCTTTCTCCAACAATGTGGGTAAATCATATTTGAAGTTCAAATCGGTAAAGATTGCTGCTTACCCAAAATTGCCATCAATCTGGAAAGGAGGGTGTGCAGCGAACAGGTTACTGTAAAGACCTCCTTTAAAATCGCTTTCACCATCAGGAACAGGATCTACCAAGTTAATCAAATGCTTAACCATTCTATATGCATGCTCACTATTGTGAAGGCGCGCCCAGAGAGAAGCCTTCCATGTAGTTGACCAACCTGGGCCGTCCTCCCCTGTTGAAGACCATAATAGTATAGACAACAGTACTATCTAAGATTAATTAACTGATATTACATGTGAAAGTGGGAAGCTTAGAATTAAGACCGAGTAGCAACTTCAAAAATGGTGATTGTCCCCAAATATATAATTTGGAAAGATCAATTGGCAGCGTAAGAGTGCAAGAGTTCTCATACTCATTCTCACACACACCTCGTTTAGTGAGAGTATAGTCCGCAGCTTTACAGAGATCAGGAGTTTGCTCAACAGTTATAGTATGCCCTGGGAAAAGACCAAATAGGTGCGACATATGCCTATGATGCACTTCTGGATCCTCAAAATCTTGTGCCTATCACAATGGCAACAGTCGGACAATCAATTCCAAGCAACAGGTTTAACTTTTTTGGACAAGCACAAAGAAATAAGTTACTTCTTTTAAGATTTTTAACATACCCATTCCATAATGGAACCATCCCTGGCAATTTTTGTTGGATAAAGCCGTGGTTGAGCTTTACGAACTTTTTCCACGAGATCATCCACACTTTTCCCCAACACCTGCTCAAAAAATCTTGTTCCTTAAAAAGAAGGTAAGAAAAAATATATAGAGAAAAGTAATAACAAATGTAGAATTAAAGGTTGTTTGCAGATTTAGGATGAGAGCTTTACCTCGGAAGCAGAAACAAATGCAGAGAACACTTCTCTAATTATTGCCATATCCATGGTTGATGAGTAGCTCACACTAGCAGGCTGACCATCAGGAGCAATGAACATATGTTCTGGAGATGTTGATGGGTTGGTTTCCAGATATCCTCCGCGACCTTCAATTAACCAGTCCAAAAGAAATGACGCACATCCTTCCAGCAAGTGATATGCTTTATTTTTTAGAAAATCCTATCATGTAGATTAATTTTAGCAATTATATTGACTACTGTACATACTGTCATACTGAGATAAATATTATAAACGTGTTAATTTTATGTATTCCCCTGCAAGTTCAAGGGTATCCAAGGAAGATACAAAAATAGTTTTATTAGATTCCCATGTGTAGAAGCAGCGATTCCAGAATCTACCTATAGTTTTAGTTTCGACAAGCTATGATAACTCTAGACCTTGAATTCAAAAAAGTAAAATAAAAAAAATAAAATAAAAATATCATAGATAACCATTCTTCAGAACAACATAACTAAAGCACATCCTTCCAGCAAGTGATATGCTTTATTTTTTAGAAAATCCTATTATGTAGATTAATGTTAGCATTTTTGACTACTGGACATACCACGATAAATACTATGAACATATTATTTTTTGTATTTCCCCTGCAAGTTCAAGTGTATTATTATATTCCCATGCTTAGAAGAAGCGATTCGAGAATCTACATACAATTCTAAATTCCACTACCTTTGATAATCATATCTCTAGGTCCTGAATAAATAAAAAGTAGGAAATTAAAAGAAAACTAAAAGAACCAACTTCATTTTTAAGGCCTCTTACATTTGATTGGTTGCATATTCATTTTAATAGCATGCAGGAATAGCATGTAGAAAGAGTCACGGATGCAAATTACTCAAACTAACTAAACTAGCAAATTTTAAATACCTAGATCTTTCAGCTACATTAAAGACTATTAGATATCAAGTAGACTTCTCCGCGTCTACTATCGATAACCATGACATCATTACAATACTAGTATCAAAATTATGAGACCATTCATGGGAGTTGCAATGTTTATGAAGTCTTCTTTTAGCTATTAGAACTATTGGCATATCATATGGTAAAGATTTATATAAAAATTAATGGACCAGTTAGAGTATTTAACAATCTGCAACCAAATCAAATAGTCACATTACAAAGCCTACCATTACATTGAAAGAAAACTGGACCAATTTACCACATGTCAAGCGGATATTTACTATACATAAGTAAATTAATGGAATCATCATACAGTGTAGAGGAAGAAGTACAGAGTCATCAACAACAACTGCAAGCGTAATAAGAAAGAAGTGATAGAACTAGAGTCTTACTTTATCCATTGTGAAAGAATAATGCTCCCACAGGTGGGTACAAAGCCAGGCTCCACCCATTGGCCATAAAGCCCACACAGCTGGGCCTGCATGAGGAGATGTTTTTTCCCATATATCAGACACATGATGGACAACCCAACCACTTGCTTCATAGTTCACCTGTAACATTCTGTAGTATACATAAAGTTGTACATAGTTTTGGAGCACACAAGGACAAAATGCATCATGGATTGTAACAGTCATGTCATGATTATCATGCAGTTCTCAGTTCTCTTATAATAGCAAGGTGGAGCTTCTGCTACTCCTTTTTTGTAAGAACTTCACAACAAAGGCGTTAATGCGGAACACCCCACCCCCACCAAAAAAATCAAAAAATATTTGCCAGTTTCCAATACAATATTTGCCAGTTTCTGATACTTGAGTACGTTTGTGGTGTGTAATTGTATACAAACAGTTGCACAATCATTTACAAGAATAATAGACAAAAAGAAGTAGTTCAATCAGAAATGAGAAAGTGAAAAGAAAGTCTTACCCTTGCAGTTTTACTGCCATTGATCGACAGGGATGAAATGTAGTCAAACAATGGCTCTTGACACTCCTTGAGGTTGCAGGGAAGCGAAGGCCAGTAGTTCATTTGAAGATTGATATTTGTGTGAGGAGCACCACTGAAGGACAAGATGGACAAATGAACAATTCAAACGATGTCTTGATGAATATTGTCTCAGAATTATGTAAGCTAATTGTGATACAAAACTGTATAGGCATTTCATATTTTCACACAACCATCAAATGGAATCAGGTCCAATACATGCAATGATTGTGGAATGAGATAAAGGTACTATGGAAGCTTGAATTACTGTCTCTTTAAGTCTAGCTCTCTATGTCCTCATTAAAGCTTAAGGTCCTTAATCAAACCTTAATTAGAAATGAAAACTGAAGAGGAGAGATTCTATAGTCTACAAAATAAGAAAACAGAAATAGCTGCCATACAAATGCAAGACCTCAGTTAGCACAAGAGATGTCTTTTAAAATTTGTACAAAAGGATAAAGCTTGCGTCAAGGCAAGCACAATTGACATCCACCTTTCCACATGATATCCGAGACAACTTGGATTCATCCATTTAACTGATAAATCAAGCACATTAAGAGGCCATATTCAGAATATCAAGAATAAATGACCATATACACATTAAGAAACAAAAGACAGTTCATTAAATCAAGTCTTGCATCAAAGACTTCAGAATAGTGAAAGAATTTTGAACTCCTGCCATTTTCTTATGAACTCCTGTCACTACACGTATAAGAATTTGGTTTCCATATTTCTAATAACTAAATCCTTATTCTAATCATAAATTGCATTAAGCTTATTTTACTTTGGGGTGTAGACGAGGATTATATTGATAACAAATAAAAGTAACAGCATCCTAATATAAATCTTAATAATTAGAAATACATTTAACAACACACTAAACCCAAATGATTTGGAGGTCCAACTCTATGTAAAATGGAAACTGGTGGCACCATGATATATCAAGCAAAGCCAGCCAAAAGAAGATGATAGAGAGAGGGGGATATAATATGACAGGGGAATTGAGAACATACTCCCATGGTGGTTGGATACTGTTGTTCCATATCCCCTGCAGATTTGCTGCCTGAGTTCCAGGTCTTGAACACGAAATAAGCAGATATCGACCAAATTGGAATAAAAGCTCCACCAAAGAGGGATCTTCATCAATTTGAAAAGATTTCACCCTCTGAGCAGTTGATACTGTCTCATCTTCACCAACTTCCAGACATATACCAGTTACAGAGGACCCATCTTTTGTTACACTTTTAGAGCTTTTCGAAAGCTGCAGTGAAACACGGTGAAATAACTTTTGATAGTCATCCAAGTGGCGAGCATAAAGCTCAGAGTATGAAAGATTTCTAACTGAATCCAATGTTCTTAGGGTGTCGGAAGTTGGATCCTTTTTGGAGTCTGAAGCCATAGTGAATGCCCCGTCAAATGAAGAAGATGCAGCCAGAAGAATAACAGCCCAATCTGCACCCTCAACCTTAAGCTTCTTGTCATCCAAGGCATGTACTGCACCAGCACTGTCACTAATTGTTAGATCAAGAAGTGCTGAAAACTCGATGCCTTTAGGATTGTCTTTCTCATTCAGTTTAGATGAAAACCTATTGCCACGACAGCTTCCTTTCATGATAATCTGATTTTGACCATTTACATGCGATTCATGTTGTAACTTGCTGTCAAGAGATACCATGAAGGACAAGGACCCAGGTTTGCTTCCAGAAATCTTTGTCACGATCACTTGATCTGGATTTGAGACAAAATGTTCCCTTGTGAATTCTACTTCACCTACAGAATATTTTACTTTTACTGTTGCAGTATCCAAGTCCAGCTCTCTCTCATACGTTCCTTCACTATATTCAGAATGAGAATCATCAAAGTCTAGCTTGATATCACCCAGAAGCTGATAAACCTTCATTTTCACAACAAATTATCAGCGTATAATTGTGAAGCTTCTTTACAAGATGTGACATGAAACTTTGAGGGTGTCAGCCCAAAGTAAGAATATAGAACTACAGAAAGAATTAGAACCATTTAAAACCCCTACCAGCCAGTGGACAAAATTTGTACCTCATATATAAGCTAATTTCATGGTGACCTAGAACTCCCAGATTAGAAAATTATCATGTTCAATTTGTGTTTGTAAGTAACCTTAATAGTCTTGGTATCTTGCATTGGAGCCCCAACGACAACACTATGTTTCTCTCCGCACACACACATACAAAAATAAATAAATAAATATATATATATATATATATATATATATCACACTAACACAAACAGGCGTTCATAATAGATCAATAACTATTATAACTTAAGATGAAATAATAATAATCACACAGAATATTAGATGAAGAACAGAAAATAAGAACACGCGGTATACCCAGGTTCACCAATTTGGCTAGTCTTGCTTGTCTGACGTATTCATTAGAAGCCTCACACGCTCTACAATGATTCACACACCAAATAATTATTTTTATAGTAACTAGAAAACCCTAGCTGCTATAACATGGGCTCAAGCCCAATACATTAGTAAATCAAAGACTGAACCACTAATAAATCCCCAAGTCCAATTACACAATTGCGCTTGGCTTCCAGGGGCGCTGCCCCCTTGCAACCCCCGTTAGCTCACCGGCGAGCTGGGCAGCCGCTCGCTCACCGAGGGGCGAGACCCCCGACCACCCTGTCGTAGTGGCCATTAGTCGAACCCGCAGAAGTATGAGCTAATCCCAACAATAACCAAAGTCTTAGGCCAATAATAAAAATGTGTTTGTAACCCATTCTCAAGGTTATAAGGTATGAACTTAAGACAGAAATCAATAGACATTCACGACAAACCTAACAAGGATAACTGTCCGAGCACCTGGTTTTCATTTAAAATTTTTGACCCTTTAAGCAAAACTAGGATGTTTACCACAAAACCCACAATTGTTACAAAAGGAATGTAATAAGTGACACAGATGAACAAGTAATGTCACATCTATTGCTAGTTGTAGACTATATTAATCATTAGGTCACAAAACAAAGAAACATAGCTGCAATATAGGTAATGAAGTAGCAAACATCCTATCCAGGGTAAAAGAATAATAAGAAGTAGTAGCATACATCAGGACTACTTCCCGATAACTTGACTGCTGCCTTAGTAGCCTCAGCATACTTTCCATCATCAACAAGTTCTCTGACCTCTGATAATGCCTTTGGAGCATCTGGGTTTGTGTAAGTCCCGGGATTCCCAGTCCAAAGTGTGTCATCTACAAAGAAAGAAAAATATATAATAGGGTTTGAGTTTTACTTTTGGTTGTGAATTTGTGTATATGTGCAGCAACCATTTTTATTGTAAGAGACTATGATCCAACTACTTGATACAACAATCTATTAGATCGTGTCCGTAGGCATCGCGATGCAATCATATCACATCTCAACTGGGTATGTATATTTCTAGACTTTCACAGTTTTGGTTTGTATATTCATAATCAAAATATGTTTTCAGATACCGCTACCCAATTACAACCGGTCTTTGCTCAATGGATACAAAACACATAAGCATAAACAAAGACAAATGCACACACATGGCACACCTGCAGAGTAGCCAAATCGTAACACACTTCACTCTAGTAACACTATGTCGAACATGTTAACTTCTAATATACATCACTGCCTCTGTATGGTTCGTCAAACATAAAACATTAAGTTCACATTTTGTGAGTTTCATTATTTGGAATGAATCAATAAAACGAGGATGGGCTGTTCACATTTAATTTGATGGTAAAAAACAATATGGAAGTTGCTAATAGCATTTTCAAGATCAACTAGCTAACAAACCAATACAAACAATCTGGATGTAGCCAAATCAGTAATAGAAATTACACATTCATGAATTACATATTTGTTTTTATTTTCTATCAATCTATGTAATTTTACATTTATTAGTAATTACATCAAGTTATCAAGATATACCATAAGACAGAAATTCAACAAATTTCATATTTATTAGTAGTTACATTTACAAATTTATCCATTTATTGTAATTTTACACATTTGTATTTCGTTTCTAAGTTTTAATTAATTTGTAATACACTTTTTTCAATTTTTTTTCTTTGTAATTCAATCAATCAAGTATTCAAGAATTCAAGTTGTATATTTATTTCATCATTTGTAATTCAGTTGTTCTTGAAATTTTAATTAGTATATGTAATGTATTTTTTTAAGTTATAAAAATATCATTTGAACTTTACTTCTATATTAATTTTACAATTTTAAACGTAAAATAGGTGTATAAATTTATTAAAAGAAAAAATAAATAAAAAGCCCCGAAAGCTTGAAGACCGACCTGAAGACTACTTGAAATTTTAATTCGTAAATGTAATGTATTTTTTTTAAGTTATAAAAATATCATTTGAACTTTATTTTTATATTAATTTTACTTTTTGAAAGTAAAATAGGTGTATAAATTTATTTAAAAAAAAGAAGAAAAAACTCGAAAGCTCGAAGACCAGCCAGAAGACCATGGGCTTTAATTGGGGGCCTTGTTTAGTCTAGCTTTTGAAGGTGAAAGTCTGTCTTGGCCTGGTTTGATCAAGCCTGACCTGGTTTGATCGGGGCTACCAGGACTGTCTCAGGCCTGTTAGGCCCGGCCTTTTCCAGAATATTTTGCCTGTCGCGTTATGCAATGTAAGTTTTCAAACAATATCAGTAAAATTAAGAAAGATGATATGAAACTACCATTAAGATTGAGAGTCTCAGAAGCGACACCACCCCAAACCATAGCGCCGAGACGGCCATTGCCAAGAGGAAGAGCATCAGTCCAGTGCGTTGCTGGCTCGTTAGACCTAACCTTGAGGGGCTTCGAACTCTCTTCTGTTCCATTGTTAATCAAGCTGCTTGGATTCCACAAATCTCTATCTGTAGGGTGACCCTCCTTAACCCAATCCCCATCCTCCATTGAACGCCTAAATCACTCAGAGAGCTAATTAAATGAGTTTGTAAAATTAAGAAACTAAAGCAATGTCGCTAATTTTTCTCCCTTTGCTTTCTGCCATTGAAGTACAAACTCTTTCTCTCTCTCTAAATGATAGACAATTATGCATATTGGGTCGTGAAGTCCGTGAAGTATTACTGATGAGTAATGACGAGAAGCGGAAGAAGAAGACAGAAGAAGGGATAAGGGCGGTTGCTTGGTTGGTGAGTAAAGAAATGAGAATAGAATCATGGTTCGTGAAGAGAGAGAAAGAGAGATGACAGCAAGCAAGTGGAAGTGGGCCCTTTACGTTTATCTCGCGGCAAGTAGTGTGCTCCTCGTTAGGACCGTAAATGATAATTAAAAATTTTATATTTAAAAAAAATAATAGATATATCTGTATTTAATTTAAAAGTATTCATAAATAAATGAATACGAATATAGATATAGGCGTATTCGTATTCGTTTAACATATATCTGTAAATATATCCGACGGATAGTGGATATTCAAAATCCGATAACCGAATTCGAATCCGTATACGAATAACTTATATATATATATATATATATATATATATATATATATATATATATATATATATATATATATATATATATATATAAACAAAATATTTTTTTTTAAGTAGTCTTCCTTATATAATAATTAGTTTTCACTATTATACGAAAATTATTTTTAAAATATATCATTTCACTTCTAAAAAGTAGGAAATAATTTTTTTATTATAATATTAATAAATTGATTTAAATATAGTTAATGAATTTTTATTAATATAAAGTTAAAATATCTAAAATGTATCATTTAACAAGTGTTATAAATATCATTTAATAAGTGTTACAATATAACTTTTGGACCATTTAATAAGTGTTATAAATATCATTTAAATGTTATAATTATAGATTATAAATATTCATACACACTACAGTATTACTACAAACATATAAAATAGACATCGACTTATTAATGGACATCAAACTTTAATAAGTAGAGCATTCAATCATTCATTTTGAGATTTAAGATTTCAAAAATAATAAAAATTTATTTGAATTGTAATTTAGAGTATTGATTATTATATTTATTAAAAATAAATTAATTAACATTCATTCATTAATGAACTATACTTTAAAATTTACTACTTTTTTCCTTTATTTTAGTTATATATAGTGTTACAATATATCTAAAATGTATTATTTAACAAATGTTATAAATATCATTTAAATGTTATAATTATAGATTATAAATATTCATATACACTACAGTATTACTCTAAATTAACACATAAAATGGACATCTACATATTAATAGATATCTAAACATTAATAAATAGAGTATTCATTTTGAATTTAGGATTTCAAAAATAATAATAACTTATTTGAATTATAATTTAGAACATCGATTATTATATTTATTAAAAATAAAAAAATTAACATTTATTCATTAATGAACTATACTTTAAAACTCATTATTTTTCCCTTATTCTAGTTATATATAGTGTTACAATATATCTAAAATATATCATTTAACAACTGTTATAAATATCATTTAAATGTTATAATTATAGATATTCACACACACTACAGTATTACTCCAAATCTATATAATAAAATAGAGCGGCTCAAATCCCAATGTATCAATAACCAACAGTCTCAAATTAATTTAGGCTTCAACATCCAACAGTCTAAAATCATTTAGGGCTTCAACACCCAACGATCACTAATCTATCACTCATTTTCCCCCCAATTCAACATCTTTTTTTAAAAAATCTATCCACTCCTATTTCCCTCCTAAATCAAATTCACCACTATAATAATAATAATAATAATAATAATAATAATAATAATAATAACAGTAATAATTGTAATAACAACAACAACAACAACAACAATAATAATAATAATAATAATAATAATAATAATAATAATAATAATAATAATGACAATAATAATAATTATTATTATTATTACTATTATTATTATTATTATTATTATTATTATTATTATTATTATTATTATTATTATTATAATAGTAATAATTATAGCAGTTTTAGATTTTTTAATCTAGAAATATTGGATATAGTACTCAACTGTTATATTAGTTAGACCGTGCCTTCAGGCACGGGTTATCCCTATTTAACATATAAAATAGACATTTACTTATTAATAGACATCTAAACATTAATAAGTAGAGCATTCATTTTGAATTTAGAATTTCAAAAATAATAAAAATTTATTTGAATTGTAATTTAGAGCATTGATTATTGTATTTATTAAAAATAAATAAATTAACATTCATTCATTAATGAAGTATACTTTAAAATTCATTATTTTTTCCCTTATTATAGTTAAATATAGTGTTACAATATATTTAAAATATATCATTTAACAAGTGTTATAAATATAATTTAAATGTTATAATTATAGATTATAAATATTCATACACACTACAGTATTGCTTTAAATTAACACATAAAATGGGCTACTTATTAATGGACATCTAAACATTAATAAGTAGAGTATTCATTTTGAAGTTGGGATTTCAAAAATAATAAAAATTTATTTGAATTATAATTTAGAACATTAATTATTGTATTTATTAAAAATAAATAAATTAATATCTATTCATTAATATGTATGATTTAAACTTTAAATTGTGATTGGTTATGAGTAATTATTCATTTTTTTTTGTAAATAATTTGAATGAATTTTATTTTAGGTGATTGATAAGCGAATCTGGATATTCGAATAATCTGTTTATTTGAATAAAATAAACGAAAACGGATATTATCCGTATTCGAATATTATTTCAAATACTAGATACGGATATTAATTTTAAAATTGGCCGAATACCGAAAATGAATATGGATAGCGAATTAATTTTTCGGATACGGATACTGCTATATACGGATTCGTTTATATCCGTTTACACCCCTACTCCTCACAACAATCTCGACCCGGGCTGAGATCACCTATTACTAAAATGTTTTGTTGCTCTATATCGAGACCTATGACGACAATTTTTAGGGTCTATGACGACGGTATGTTTCGTCGTCGTATATTTATAAAAAAATAAGACTATGACGACAGGACATACCGTCGTTATAAACCCTAAAAACCGTCCATATATGTCTCGATATAGAGAAATAGAAAAATTTGATAGTAGGTGATCTCACCCCATTTGGACCCCGCCTTTGTTTGGCAATTTTATTGAGCGTGGGCAAAGCTGGACTCAATTATGGACATAATTTGTTAGGTAAATCAAAAATTATTGGGTAAAATCATGTAATTTTAGTATAGCTAAAACTTTAATAAATCGTTGAGTAAAAGTTGAGTTCACTCTAAGATCGCTAAATAAAAAATGCTAGTACCCAAAAGAAGCTCTAGTATCGTTAAGTAAATAGAGTTAAAATCATATAGTAATATCGCAGAGCTACTAAGAATAGTAAAGTCAATATCGTTGAGTATGGACTCTGAAAAATTTAAAGAATAATTTTACGATTTAAAGCAAGCTTATCAAAATTTGTATAGTAAAAAAGTCTAACAAGTCAATAGCAAGTTTACGATAAAAGTCATACAATATTAACTCACAATTAAACTTGACAAAATTGACCCTGACCCTGACTCGATCGCAAAAAAATGATTTTTTGACCTTAATTTTTTAGCTCATAAAAACTTGGGCATGTTGTGCCAATTAATTTTTTGGCAAGCTCAATTTTTTATTTGTTTTTAGTAACATGAAGTAGTTGATCTTCTTTCCAAACCTTTGGGTTTGGCATCCATATTAAGTTTGTACAAGTAATAAGGATATTAAGTTTGTACAAGTAATAAGGATATCACACGTGTTTCCACTGGGCCAAGTATTGAGGAATGCACAGTAAATGCTAGTTGCACAATGTCTTTGGTGCTTAAACTGAGAATGCTACTGTACAGCTGGTCCAAGGAAAAGAAACTCTGCAAGTGGTCTTACGCAACAAGGTGATAACAGTATAAATATGATACATTCAGTCTTGCAATACGTATAATAGAAACACAATCAGTATTGTAGAAAAAGTAACAAAACCAAACCAAACTAAAATCTGGAAAATTAATGAAGAACGAAAATGAAAATTGGAAAAATATTGGAAAGTGAAATTATAGACATTGTATTAATAGTCATATGCAGCTTTTGTAATTATTGGATCAATACAGTAACTGAGAATGGAGAATCATAAAAAAAAAATAGCTTCTTAAAATATATATTTTATTTATTGAATTACATCATATTCTAGGTAATAAATAAAATTATTTTTTAAAATAAAAAGATAATCAAATTAATTTTTTAGTCTATATAGTATAATTGTAATTGTTGGGGAAAAAAAATGGACCGCAGGCCAGTCAAACCCGACCCAACTTGGGCATCCGGTCTCTTATTTTCACCCTAGAAAAATTTGGGTCATTTTTGCCCGGTCTGTCTATGGTTCGACCCGTTTGTCAGGTCTATTCACAACGTTCAAAATTGATTACCATATAAGGCAACAATAAGGATGAAGAGACTAATCATCTTTTTTCAACAGCTACCTATACAAGAATAATGACATGTATCTGTTGTTGCACCAAATATAGTATTATTGATAGCGACAACTTGTGGTCCAACAAGCAATATTTAAGTCAAAGAAATTATGCGTTGACAAGTGTCCCTGAGGTAACAATTCAGTGGGCAAATACTAACGAGTGACTATAACATTGTTACAACATCATTGAACAATTACAAACTCCGACAATTAAAACGAGAGAAAAGCTTAAGTATTTAAGTGCTCGACCATACGATCCAATAACTAACATCTTTTTGCTAATACTTTTGAAAAGAAATTGAAACCCAATTAATGCACCTCAAACAACTATTTCATTCTTTGCGATTGTATCTAAATCTTAGTAATCTATGTATTCCAGGTCTTAGTGACTTAAAGGATTCTAAGTAAATCAAGTGTTATAATAGTTTTTAGGGAACTGTGATTATTTGTAACTTTCATCCTTAGTTGATCATCCCTACTTTCGGAGAAAGAAAGAACTACGAGATTTTTGTACTCCGAACCTCTTAATTTTTTTGTATTCTTTACTTTCTTGCATTTACATTTTCCACACATTATTATCTATTACTGTACAGTTTCTCTCTGTAACTAACTTATACATTGTTCATTAAATGCAGAAGTTTTGAAATTTTCATATAATTTTTGAAGTGGTTTTAAAACTAATTTCGTAGTGCTTATTCAATTAAATTAACTTATTTAATTATTTGATAATTCATTGTTTAAAAAGAAAATTTTAAAAATAATCTATTCAACTCCCTTCTAATTATTATTTTTTTTGTATTTTTGGGAATAACATATTTTTTTTAGTAACGCTTTCCTTTTGAATAATTTTTTTAAAATTAGATGCCCAATTGACTCATAATCATATTTGTTTTGTCCTTTAAATATATTGCAAGTTTCTTTACCAACTAAAAGTTTTGTGGCTTATATATGTTTGGAGTATTTTTCAACCACACAATTTTTAAGGACCACTTAGAAAATCAAATTGAAATTTGAAAATTTCTTAACATTTGTGCAAAAGATTTTGTTGTAGTATTTAAAAATTCGAAAAGAATGTCGTCACTGATTATAAATTTATGTTAATATTAAACTAGACGTTATTATTTTATCTTATTTTTTATAATTTTTAGTTACTGATAATTTAAATTTGTTATAAAATTAGTCGATATATAAATAATTTTTCCATTTGAAACATGTTACTACGTAATTGCACATTTGTACCTTACAATTTCATGATGTATATATGTGGTGCAACTATTAGTGCAAAATGGGAATATATCTATCATTCTAAACATTATTTGTAATTATAAATCAATTTACAGTTTTTAAAATTAGATTATCAACCCAATAACACATCTTAGTTAATACGCCATTCATAACCCGGTATGGACCATGGTCCGTAACAAAAAATAAAGTATTAAAAAAAATTAAAACATGATTTTAAGGCACTACACAAATAAATATCCGAAATTCAAAAATTTTAAAACATTTGTCCCTTGGATGCTACCTCACAGTCCACAGCAATCTCTACCTCCGCTATAAACCCTATGGTCATGTTTGTACGTAAGAATTATTATAATTTATGATATTATAATTCATGAGATTACAATATCAAGATTATTAATTCTAAGTTTAAATAGTCTTGAGATTATAATATCTAGTTGAATATGGTATTAAATAGTCTTCCATATTAAATCATTTTATAATTCATGACTAATAGTCTCAAATCTAAATTTAAAAACAAATAAGACACCTGAGATTAATAGTCTTATCTCAAGTGTAATTCTTACCAACAAACATAAATTTGAAATTATAATCCTGTGATTATAATTTCGGGATTATAATCCTTATAAATAAACATGACCATATTATCTCATTTATGAAATAAGTATAAGACTAATTTTGACTTTTAAAAATTATTTAGTTAATCTTTGATTAAAGTCAAAAATGTTATAATTTATTTAAGGTTAAAAAACAATAAATATTATAATTAATAACATTTTTTAAATAATACTTTTCAAAGTCGTAAATAAATTCATACTAATTATAAATTTGAATCTCAAACTAATTTTATAAAGTTAATATTGATTCTATATTATATTTTGAAAGGAGAAGAGTACATTAATGTAAATAATTTGAGGCCATGCATGGCGCCATAGTTTTCTATTAGATCCTTCCGTGCACGTACACATCTTCTTCGAGATCCACATTGTTCTGCATAAAATTAGGCACAAAATCTCCAAATCAAACACCGGTATAATTTTCCCTTTCGTCCTTCAATTCTTCATTGATCAAAACCTATATATATAACGGATATAAAACATATCTCTTAATTAATATATTTATATTAAATAATATATATTTATTAAAATTATGTCGTTTTAGAGATTCTTTTAAAAAATAAAATAATATTAAAAGAGATCATCTGCGACCCTACTTATTTTTTAAAAAAAATCTCTAAAACAACATAATTTTAATAAATATATATTATTTAAGAGATATACTTTAAATCCGTTCTCTACTTATATATATATATATATATATATACACACACACGCGCGCGCGTATATAATAACTGTCGTATAGGGTTCTTAGCTGACCCTACCACCCTTCTCAATTCATCCAATGACCTTTTTCATTGGTCAAACTTCATCAGATGAATAGCTAATAACTCAATTTATCATAAACCCTAAATGTGAACCAAAAAAATAATTTACTAAAATGGCGGTTAAATTATAATGAGTTATATTTGTATGTGGGATTGTATTTGATCACTTAGGGTCGCACCATTTTGAGTATTGGGAATCTCTAGTGAAAAGTTATTATTATACGTTGTTTCTACTGATATTTTCATACCCGAACATGGAATCATAAAAATAATCGGAAGAATGGATTATAGAGTTTATCGGTAGTCAAACTGTTGTTAAACGGATGACATTATATATATACATATATATATATATACTCTCTCTATCTTTCAAATGATGAATAAAATATATTTTTCACACAAATTATAAAAAAAAATGGAAGTGCAGGAAAGAGAATAAAAAAATTTCAAAATTTATCTTTAAAGACCCACAAGATTACAAAAAGTGATGTGTTCTTTTATTTATTTATTTTTGTTAATGACACCACTAAATGACATACTTATATTTTATTATATACCTTAACTCATCCTTTTTTAATGGATTTATAGGATCTTAACGAGAGAATTCCGATCAACAATAAAGAAAAGATAAAAAAAAATGTATTTAAGTCATTCATTTAAGGATGAAAGGAGTATATTATTAATAATTAATAAAATTTTAAAATATTAAAAATAAAATAATTAAAAATTGGTTCAATAGAGATTTATCGGTTGAACCACCAATTCGACACCAGTTCAATTCAAGTTTTCAATTAACTGATTATAATCGAGTATTATTTAGATTTAATTAATAATTCAATAATCGTCGTGAAATCGACCTCGTACTTTGTATAAAATTATTTTACAAAAGATTCATGCACTTGCGAGTATTTTACAAAATTTAAGAACAAGTACATCAAACCAAATTAAGGAATTTAATGTCTCATGATTCATTAATACTCTTCCAAATATCATTTTGATCTCAGTCTCTGCCACCTATAAAGAATATGTCTTTATGCAACACAAATGCTTATTGAATGTGTATACAATCCCGAATGATATATTTGTTGTGGCTACAGTTCCTCTATAGTGTAATCTTATGCTGGAATTCAAATTATTCGAATTATTTGACCAAAGACCAACTTCGTGAAGATCTCCTTCACTCCAGCAGATACCGACTGTCACGCCTCCCCGCGCTTTCAAGCCTTTAACGCAACCATTTGCCCATTTATCACGAGGGAGAGCAGGAAGCAAGTACAGGTCGTTCACAGTGCTCTGGACAAGCATTTCAGCTACTGCTGCAGAAAAACTTATTCCAAGAATTGCAAAATCAGCTGCTTTTAATAAACAACTAGCTAGCATCTTTCTCCAACAATGTGTGTAAATCAAGTTTGGAATTCAAATGGAGCTAATGCTAAAGCAAATTACTATTTTCTCTTTTCGATTGGGACTATGCATGGTAAAGTTTTACCATCTAAGCACTTGCATCATCCACTAAAAATACAAAAGACTTGCTAATTATATTAAGATAGCTAATCATGGAAATGGAAATTACTGCAGAAACAGATGGCTGATAAAAGTTAACATGCAACTAGAGGTTGTTGGTTACCCAAAGTTAGCATCAATCTGGAAAGGAGGGTGTGCAGTGAACAGGTTACTGTAAATTCCTCCTTCAAAATCGCTTTCATGATCAGGATCTACCAAGCTAATCAAATGCTTAACCATTCTATATGCATGCTCACTGTTGTGAAGTCGCGCCCAGAGAGCAGCCTTCCATGTAGTTGACCATCCTGGTCCCTCCTCCCCTGTTGAAGACCGTAATATATAGACAACAATATTAGATTACCCAACTGATGTTACACATGAAAGAGGGAAGCTTAGAATTGTAAGTGAAGAACTCCTTCAACAAATTAAGATCGAGTAGAAACTTAAAATGGTTACTGTCCTCAATTATATACTTCGAAATGATCTGTTGGCAGCATAAGAGTAAAAGAGTTCTCATACTCTCACACCTCGTTTATAGAGAGTATAGTTCACAGCTTTACAGAGAGCAGGAGTTTTCTCAACAGTTATAGTATGCCCGGGGAAAAGACCAAATAGGTGCGACACATGCCTATGTTGCACTTCTGGATCCTCAAAATCTTGTGCCTGTCACAATGGTGACAGTCAGACAATCAATTCCAGGCAACAGGTTTAACTTTTTTGGACAAGCACAAAGAAATAAGTTACTTCTTTTAAGATTTTTAACATACCCATTCCATAATGGAACCATCCCTAGCAATTTGTGTGGGATAAAGCCGCGGTTGAGCTTTACAAACTTTTTCCACGAGATCATCCCCACTTTTCCCCAACACCTGCTCAAAAAATCTTGTTCCTTAAAAAGAAGGTGAGAAAAAATATATAGAGAAAAGTAAATAACAAATGTAGAATTAAAGGTTGTTTGCAGATTTGGGATGAGAACTTTACCTCGGCAGCAGAAACAAATGCAGAGAACACTTCTCTAATTATTGCCATATCCATGGTTGAGGAGTAGCTCACACTAGCAGGCTGACCATCAGGAGCAATGAACATATGTTCTGGAGATGTTGATGGGTTGGTTTCCAGATATCCTCCGCGACCTTCAATTAACCAGTCCAAAAGAAATGACGCGCATCCTTCCAGCAAGTGATATGCTTTATTTTTAAGAAAATCCTATCATGTAGATTAATTTTAGCAATTATATTGACTGCTGGACATACTGTCGTACTGAGATAAATATTATAAACATATTAATTTTATGTATTCCCCTGCAAGTTCAAGGGTATCCAAGGAAGATACAAAAATAGTTTTATTAGATTCCAATGTGTAGAAGCAGCAATTCCAGAATCTACGTATAGTTTTAGTTTCAACAAGCTATGATATCTCCACACCTTGAATTCAAAAAAGTAAAATAAATAAAATAAAATAAAAATATCATAGATAACCATTCTCCAGAATAACATAACTAAAAAAATCAACTTCAGTTTTAAGGGACTGTTATGATTGGTTGGTTGCATATTCATTTTAATAGCATGCAGAAATAGCACATAGAAAGAGTCCTGAATGCAAATTGCTAAAAACTAAATAAATTAGTAAATTTTAAATACCTAGGCCTTTTAGCTACATTAAAGGCTATTGGATGTCATGTCGACTTATACTCGTCTACTTTCCATGACATAATTACAATACTCGCACTAAAAGTATGAGATCATTCACAAGAGTTGCAATGTTTATAATGTCTTCTTTTAACTACTAGAACCATCAGGAGCAGTAAACATATGTTCAGGACATGTTGATGTTGGTTTCCAGATATCCTCCAGCTAGTGATATGCTTTATTTTTTAGAAAATCTTATTATGTAGATTAATGTTGGCATTTTTGACTGCTGGACATACTGAGATAAATACTGTGAACATATTATTTTTTGTATTCCCCCTGCATGTTCAAGTCTATTATTATATTCCCATGCTTAGAAGAAGCGATTCGAGAATCTACATACAATTCTAAATTCCACTACCTTTGATAATCATATCTCTAGGCCCTGAATAAATAAAAAGTAGGAAATTAAAAGAAAACTAAAAGAACCAACTTCATTTTTAAGGCCTCTTACGATTGATTGGTTGCATATTCATTTTAATAGCATGCAGGAATAGCATGTAGAAAGAGTCATGGATACAAATTGCTCAAACGAACTAAACTAGCAAATTTTAAATACCTAGGCCTTTCAGCTACATTAAAGACTATTAGATATCAAGTCGACTTCTACGCATCTACGATCAATAACCATGACATAATTACAATACTAGTATCAAAATTATGAGACCATTCATGGGAATTGCAATGTTTATAATGTCTTCTTTTAACTACTAGAACTATTGGCATACTATATGGTAACGATCTATATAAAAATTAAGGGACCAGTTAGAGTATAAAACAATCTGCAACCAACTCAAATAGTCACATTACAAAGCCTACCATTACATTGAAAGAAAACTGGACCAGTTTACCTCATGTCACGCGCATATTTACTTTACTATACATAAGTAAATTAATTGAATCATCATACAGTGTAGGGGAAGAAGTACAAAGTCATCAACAACAACTGCAAGCGTAAGAAGAAAGAAGTGATAGAACTACAGTCTTACTTTATCCATTGTGAAAGAATAATGCTCCCACAGGTGGGTACAAAGCCAGGCTCCACCCATTGGCCATAAAGCCCACACAGCCTCGCCTGCATCAGGAGATGTTTTTGCCCATATATCAGACACCTGATGGACAACCCAACCACTTGCTTCATAGTTCACCTGTAACATTTGTAATGCATACATAAATCTATACATAGTTTTGGAGCACACAAGGATAAAATGCATCATGAATCATAAACGTCATGATTGCCATGCAGTTCTCAGTTCTCTTAAAATAGCAAGGTTGAGCTTCTGCTACTCCTTTTTTGTAAGAACTTCAACAAAGGCGTTAATGCGGAACACCCCACCCCCACCAAAAAAATCAAAAATTATTTGCCAGTTTCCGATACTTGAGTATGTGTGTGTGGTGTGTAATTGTATACAGACAGTTGCACAATCATTAACAAGAATAATAGACAAAAAGAAGTCGGTCAATCAGAAATGAGAAAGTGAAAAGAAAGTCTTACCCTTGCAGTTTTACTGCCATTGATCGACAGGGATGAAATGTAGTCAAACAACGGCTCTTGACACTCCTTGAGGTTGCAGGGAAGCGAAGGCCAGTAGTTCATTTGAAGATTGATATTTGTGTGAGGAGCACCACTGAAGGACAAGATGGACAAATGAACAATTCAAATGATGTCTTGATGAATATTGTCTCAGAATTATGTAAGCTAATTGTGATACAAAACTGTATAGGCATTTCATATTTTCACACAACCATCAAATGGAATCAGGTCCAATACATGCAATGATTAATGTGGAAAGAGATAAAGGTACTATGGAAGCTTGAATTACTGTCTCTTTAAGTCTAGCTCTCTATGTCCTCATTAAAGCTTAAGGTCCTTAATCAAACCTTAATTAGAATTGAAAACTGAAGAGGAGAGTTTCTATAGTCTACAAAGAAGAAAACAGAAATAGCTGCCACACTAATGCAAGACCTCAGTTAGCACAAGAGATGTCTCTTAAAATTTGTACAAAAGGATAAAGCTTGCGTCAAGGCAAGCACAATTGACATCCACCTTTCCAAACGATATCCGAGACAACTTGGATTCATCCATTTAACTGATAAATCAAGCACATTAAGATGCCATGTTCAGAATATCAAGAATAAATGACCATATACACATTAAGAAACAAAAGACAGTTCATTAAATCAAGTCTTGCATCAAAGACAAACTTCAGAATAGTGAAAGAGTTTTGAACTCCTGCCATTTTCTTATGAACTCCTGTCACCACACGTATAAGAATTTGGTTTCCATATTTCTAATAACTAAATCCTTATTCTAATCATAAATTGCATTAAGCTTATTTTACTCTCGGGTGTAGACGAGGATTATATTGATAACAAATAAAAGTTAAAGCATCCTAATAGAAATCTTAATAATTAGAAATACATTTAACAACACACTAAACCCAAATGATTTGGAAGTCCAACTCTATATAAAATGGAAACTGGCGGCAGCATGATATATCAAGCAAAGCCAGCCAAAAGAAGATGATAGAGAGGGGGGGATATAATATGAAAGAGGAATCGAGAACATACTCCCATGGTGGTTGGATACTGTTGTTCCATATCCCCTGCAGATTTGCTGCCTGAGTTCCAGGTCTTGAACAAGAAATAAGCAGATATCGACCAAATTGGAATAAAAGCTCCACCAAAGAGGGATCTTCATCAATTTGAAAAGATTTCACCCTCTGAGCAGTTGATACTGTCTCATCTTCGCCAACTTCCAGACATATACCAGTTACAGAGGACCCATCTTTTGTAACACTTTTAGAGCTTTTCGAAAGCTGCAGTGAAACACGGTGAAATAACTTTTGATAGTCATCCAAGTGGCGAGCATAAAGCTCAGAGTACGAAAGATTTCTAACTGAATCCAATGTTCTTAGGGTGTCGGAAGTTGGATCCTTTTTGGAGTCTGAAGCCATAGTGAATGCCCCGTCAAATGAAGAAGATGCAGCCAGAAGAATAACAGCCCAATCTGCACCCTCAACCTTAAGCTTCTTGTCATCCAAGGCATGTACTGCACCAGCACTGTCACTAATTTTTAGATCAAGAAGTGCTGAAAACTCGATGCCTTTAGGATTGTCTTTCTCATTCAGTTTTGATGAAAACCTATTGCCACGACAGCTTCCTTTCATGATAATCTGATTTTGACCATTTACATGCAATTCATGTTGTAACTTGCTGTCAAGATATACCATGAAGGACAAGGACCCAGGTTTGCTTCCAGAAATCTTTGTCACGATCACTTGATCTGGATTTGAGACAAAATGTTCCCTTGTGAATTCTACTTCACCTACAGAATATTTTACTTTTACTGTTGCGGTATCCAAGTCCAGCTCTCTCTCATACGTTCCTTCACTATATTCAGAATGAGAATCATCAAAGTCTAGCTTGATATCACCCAGAAGCTGATAAACCTTCATTTTCACAACAAATTATCAGCGTATAATTGTGAAGCTTCTTTACAAGATGCGACATGAAACTTTGAGGGCGTCAGCCCAAAGTAAGAATATAGAACTACAGAAAGAATTCGAACCATTTAAAACCCCCGCCAGCTAGTGGACAAAATTTGTACCTCATATATAATCTAATTTCATGGTGTCCTAGAACTCCCAGATTAGAAAATTATCATGTTCAGTTTGTGTTTGTAAGTAACCTTAATAGTCTTGGTATCTTGCATTGGAGCCCCAACCACAACACTAGGTTTTAAGTACAAAAAACAAAACTTTGCTTGACCACTGTCAGACTCTTCACACATTTCTCTCCACACACACACATAATATATATATATATATATATATATATATATATATATATATATATATATATCACACTAACACAAACAGACATTCATAATAGATCAATAACCAAAGTCTAAGGCCAAGTTGTAGACTGTATTAATCATTAGGTCACAAAACGATGAAACATAGCTGCAATAAAGGTAATGAAGTAGCATACATCCTTTCCATGGTAAAAGATAATAAGAAGTAGTAGCATACATCAGGACTACTTCCCGATAACTTGACTGCTGCCTTAGTAGCCTCAGCATACTTTCCATCATCAACAAGTTCTCTGACCTCTGATAATGCCTTTGGAGCATCTGTGTTTGTGTAATTCCCAGGATTCCCCGTCCAAAGTGTGTCATCTACAAAGAAAGAAAAATATATAATAGGGTTTGAGTTTTACTTTTGGTTGTGAATTTGTGTATGTGTGCAGCAACCATTTTTATTGTAAGAGACTATGATCCAACTACTTGATACAACAATGTATTAGATTGTGTCCGTAGGCATGGCGATGCAAACGTATCACATCTCAACTGGGCACGTATATTTCTAGGCTTTCACAGTTTTGGTTTGTATATTCATAATCAAAATATGTTTTCAGATACCGCTATCCAATTACAACCGCTCTTTGCTCAATGGATACAAAACACATTAGCATAAACAAAGACAAATGCACACACTTAGCACACCTGCAGAGTAGCCAAATCGTAACACACTTCACTCTAGTAACACTATGCCGAGCATGTTAAGTTCTAATATACATTACTGCCTCTGTATGGTTCGCCAAACATAAAACATTAAGTTCACATTTTGTGACTTTCATTATTTGGAATGAATCAATAAAAGGATAAGACTCCTTTTAAAAAATAGGATGGGCTGTTCACATTTAATTTGATGGTGAAAAGCAAAATGGAAGTTGCTAATAGCATTTTCAAGATCAACTAGCTAACAAAGCAATACAAACAATCTGGATGTAGCCAATTCAGTAATAGAAATAAACAACAAATGCGATTGATATAATTGCATCAAGTTATCAATATATACCATAAGACAGAAATTCAATAAATTTCACATTTATTAGTACTTACATTTACAAATTTATTCATTTATTGTAATTTTACACATTTGTATTACTTTTATAAGTTTTAATTAATTTGTAATAAAAAAAAATCAATTTTTTTTTCTTTGTAATTCAGTCAATAAAGTATTCAAGAATTCAAGTTGTACATTTATTTCATCAATTGTAATTCAGTTGTACTTGAAATTTTAATTCGTATATGTAATGTATTTTTTTAAGTTATAAAAACATTTAACCTGGCAAAAGTTGTTCAAGCCCGTGGGCCGGCCCGACCTGTCCCGAAAAAAGTGAGTTACAGGTTTATATTTTCTAGCCCAAAAAAAGTGGATCATTTTTTGCCCGGCCCGCGGCCCAAATTATTTTTTTTTATCAAAAAAAAAAATACATCAATACATAAAAAAAATGTTAAAACTAACTTAATTCATTAATCGTTTAAATCAATTTATGGAACAAAACTTCTATTCATTTGTTCACAATACTATTATCTCCAAACATATGGCTATTAGATATGAAATAATTTAAATAAAGCAAAATTTGAAATATTATTGATTATCAAATGTTGATAAAAAAATAATAATTAATTAATTATATTTTTATATACTTGCACATAGCAAAATGCATTACATGTACAATCAAATAATTGTCAATATATAAATAAATACATGTGTAATGTGTTTATGGTATTATTCTAGCATTTTTTTAAAATTAGTCATTTGGTATTTAATTACAATTATTAGTTTCACATATTTAATCAAATAAATAATGCTCACAATAGTTTATAAAATTAAAATTATTTCTTAATTAAACATAAGTTTTTCAATATTTTTTGTTAATAAATACATTTTTATTGAATAAAACAATTTGTATGCTACACTCAATATCCCAAAATCAAAGCATCATATTATGTAAAAATAATTAATAATAAATTAAATAGTAATAATAATAATAAAATAATTTATTGGCACGGGGCCCGATTCGTCTAGGCCACAGGCTGCATATTTTTTGCCCAAAAAAATTTGGACAGTTTTGATCCCACCCGTTTGTCAGGTCTAAAAATATCATTTAAACTTTACTTTTATATTAATTTTACAATTTGAAAGTAAAATAGGTTTATAAATTTATTAAAAGCAAAAATAAAATAAAAAGCTCGAAGGCCAGCCAGAGGACCATGGGCTTTATTGGGGACCTTGTTTACTCCAGCTTTAGAAGGAGAAAGTCCGTCTTGGCCTGGTTTGACTAATTCTGGCCAGGACTGTTCTAGGCCTGTTAGGCCCAATCTTTTGTGTATCTCTATAATTATATAAAATTAAGTTTAACTTTTTTTAAAAAAAATAATTTATTTTAAAATTTAAAATTAATGTGATTCATTTAACGTTAGATAACACTATTATTTTGATAATTTATAATTTTTATAATTATATTGTCTTAAACAAAATTAATTCAGATTAACTTTCAGTTAAAAAACATCTCAAACCAACTTCGAAAAAGCCAATATGATCCTTTATAAAATAAAGGAGGGAGTACAATTCAATGCAACATGAGGGGCATCACCGTGATAAGCAAGCAAATATATATATAAATTGAACAGCGTTTTTTTTAAGAGAAATATCTATATAATAATACTAGTAGAAATGTAAGATCGTATAAGGCAACCAAACAATAGCAGTAATTAAGAAAGCTGATATGAAATTACCATTAAGATTGAGAGTCTCAGAAGCGACACCACCCCAAACCATAGCGCCGAGACGGCCATTGCCAAGAGGAAGAGCATCAGTCCAGTGCGTTGCTGGCTCATTAGACCTAACCTTGAGGGGCTTCGAACTCTCTTCTGTTCCATTGTTAATCAAGCTGCTTGGATTCCACATTTCTCTATCTGTAGGGTGATCCCCCATAACCCAATTAAATGAGTTTTGTAAAATTAAGAAATTAAAGCAATATCGCTAATTTTTCTCTATTTTACTCCCTTGCTTTCTGCCATTAAAGTACAAACTCTTTCTCTCTCTACTTTCTCTCTCTAAATGATAGACAATTATGCATGTTGGGTCGTGAAGTACTACTGATGAGTAATGACGTGAAGCGGAAGAAGAAGACAGAAGGGATAAGGGCGGTTGCTTGGTTGGTGAGTAAAGAAATGAGTATAGAATCATGGTTCGTGAAGAGAGAGAAAGAGAGATGACAGCTGGCAAGTGGGCTCTTTGCGTTTATCTCGCGGCAAGTACTCTACTCCTCACACCAATCTGGACCCGCCTGTGTTCGGCATGGATTTTACTTCCTTATCACGTTTTATTCAGCGTGGGCAGAGCAGGACTCAGTTATGGACATAATTTGTTAGGTAAATTCAAAATTATTGGGTAATTAAAATCATGCAATTTTAGTATAGCTAAAATTTTAATAAATCAATGATTAAAAGTTGAGTTTATCCTAAGAACGCTGAATAAAGAGGGTTAAAATCGCAAAGTCATATCGCATAATTATTAAAAATAGTAAAGTCAATATTGTTGAGTAAGCATACTTAAAAATCTAAAAAATAACTTTACTATTTAAGGTAAGCTTATCAAAATTTGTATAACAGAAAAATCTGACAAGTCAGTGGCAGATTTATGACAAAAGTCATAGACTCACAATTAGACCTGACAAAATTGATATTGACCCGATTGCCAAAAATTGAGTTTTGGACCTTAATTTTTTAGCACATAAAAACTTAATTTCTGGAATTGGTTTTTTTTTTATGCTTTTATATGTGATATGAAATTTTTAACTGAATGCTATTAATCCCGATGCATTATGTTATTTTTTCCTGAATATAATTAGTTTAAAAATTTGCAATTCTGGCCTTGTTTAAACGGGATAATTAATTGTTTTCTTCTGGATAACAAAATTCACGTAAAAATCTATCTGGGGTCACAAAAAGTTTTTAACTTTAGTTACTATGTTCCGTTCTTTCATTTATTTTTGTATTTCCTTGGAATCTCTCTTTAGCATTCTGTAATTTAAATTTTGCCTTAATTTTCGTAAATGAACTGAGGTATCTCAAATAAGTGATATGTTCCAATTGTGTGCTTGCTTTCGACATAGGTAGGCTTTATTAGATTACAATGCATGTTTCAAGAACTGGGTTTTCTCTTTTGGCTTAAAATTTCAGCAATAGATCAGTGATGTGTTTGATAAAAATCTGCGTAAAATTTGTAACTCGGAGATGTCTATATTGATGCGCAATTTTAATTGATTTTAATAAAGATTTGTAATTTTGTGGATTTGGTTGCAGCGACTATTAGTAGATTACCATGGCCTTGAAGAAGCCTGGTGTAATTGCTTTGTTTGATGTGGATGGCACTCTTACCGCTCCACTCAAGGCATGTCATTTTTTCCCTTGGTTTATTTTGGTAACATTTGATAGTTTCTCTGGATTCTTTACATTAGTATTAACTACTATGATTTGTTATGTCAAATCATAAAGATGGTTACTTTGGAATCAACTTCATGGTGTAGATTTATTTGAAAAAGTTAATCGATTTTGGAATTCCTGTGAAAACCTTTAATATATACGCCCTTCTTGGTATGTGAGCCATTGCTTCTTCATTGCACTTATCTTCTGTTGAACAATTGTTGGAGAGAGGTGATTGCTTCAATGTAGTCTATTAGTTTTTAACATTAGAATGTAGTATCAATATTGCTACCTATGATTCTTACTTTAGATGTACAAATCTTGGATTAAATGTTGTCAAGGCAAAATGTGTATCTTTTGTCTTCGAAGTCGCCACAGGTATATCAAAATTTAACACATTTTATTTTTCTTTTACACTTTGAGGATTTATAGTTTGAGTGAAATGATAAGAGATTAAAATTTTCAAGATTTTTTGATATAGCATTGTTACTTAATTCGGTGCGATAGTGTATTTCAAGTGTTTGATGAAATGAGGTTTAGAGAATGTTGATATGCCTTCATGTATTGACAAGTATGATTAGAATGTATACCGTCCCCTACCTTGAAATAATAAGCTGCTCCATCCCATATGTGCTAAATAAGCGGGTTAATTGTCTCATGCCTTTTAGAAGACATCCCATTAGGAGGGAAACGTTCATATTCATGGTCAAATTAATAATTTTTTGTTGTATTATACTTAGCTACCATTTTTAGTAAATTAGTTAATTTATAACACGGATAATTTATCTGTTTTCAAAGGTCCAAATGGGCAATTCCCCTTAACTGGTGATCCTCCAATCCACTATAGAACTGAGCAGGAATTTTAAGGCACTACACAAATAAAATATTCAAAATCCAAAAATTTTAAAAGATTTGTCCCTTGGATGCTACCTCACAGTCCACAGCAGTCTCTACCTCCGCTACAGCAGTCTCTACCTCCGCTATAATGTTTGTTCGTAAGAATTATAATCTCGAATTTATGATATTATAATTTATGATATTATAATTTCAAAATTATTAATCTTAGGTTTAAGTAGTCTTGAGATTATAATACTTAGTTGAATATGGTATTAAATAATTTCTCATATTAAATTATTTTATAATTCTTATATTAATAGTCTTAAGTCAAAATTTAAAAATAAATAAGATACTTGGGATTAATAGGTTTATCTCAAGTGTAATTCTTACCAACAAATATAAATTTGGAATTATAATTCCGTGATTATAATTTTAGAATTATAATCCTTACAAATAAATATGACCATAGTCTCTCATTTATGAAATAAATATAAGATTAATTTTGACTTTTAAAAATTATTTAGTTAATCTTTGATTAAAGTCAAAAATATTATAATTTATTTAAGGTTAAAAAACAATAAATGTTATAATTGATAACATTTTTTAAATAATTATTTTCAGAACCGTAAATAAATTCGTACTAATTATAAATTTGAATCGCAAACTAATTTTATAAAGTTAATGTTGATTCTATATTATATTTTGAAAGGAGAAGAGCATATTAATGTAAATAATTTGAGGCCATACATGGCGCCTTAGTTTTCTATTAGATCCTTCTATGCACGTACACATCTTCGAGATCCACATTATTCTGCATAAATTTAGGCACAAAATCTCCAAATCAAACACAGGTATAATTTTTTCTTTCATCCTTCATTCACTAAAAATGGCCTTCAATTCTTCATCGATTTAAATAATATATTTTTATTAAAATTACGTCGTTTTAGAGATTTTTTTTAAAAATAAAATAATATTAAAAGAGAGTGGTCTCACGTGTTTTCCTTTTATTTATAAAAATGTCACTCATGACTCCACTTGTGTTTTAAAAGAATTTCCAAAATGATATAATTTTAATAAATGTATGTTATTTAAGAAATATGTTTTAGATCCGACATCTATATATATATGACGGATATAAAATAACTCTTAAATAGTATCTCTTTATTAAAACTACATTGTTTTGAAAATTCTTTTAAAAAATAAAATAATATTAAAAGGGAGTGTACTCACTTGCCTTTTTTTTATTTATAAAAATATTATTCGCGATTCCACTTGTTTTTAAAAAAAAATTCCAAAACAATATAATTTTAATAAAAATATATTATTTAAAGAGAATGTTTTAGTTCCTTTATATATATATATATATATATATATATATATATATATATATATATATATATATAAAATCACTGCCGTCTAGGGTTCTTAACTGACCCTATCACCCTTCTCAATTCATCCAATGGCCTTTTTCATTGGTCAAACATCATCAGATAAATAGTTAGTAACTCAATTTATCATAAACCCTAAATTTGAACCAAAAAAATAATTTATTAAAATGGCGGTTAAATTATAATGAGTTATATTTGTATGTGGGATTGTATTTGATCAGTTAGGGTTGTACCATTTTGAGTATTGTAGTTCTGTAGTAGCACGTTTGATGAAACTAGTTGCATGGGAATATTTAGTGGAAAGTTATTATTGTATGTTGTTTCTACCGATATTTTCATACCCGGACATGGAATCATAAAAATAATCGGACGAATGGATTACAAAGTTTATCAGTAGTCAAATCAAATCGTTGTTAAACAGATGACACCATAAATATATAAAAATACTCTCTATCTTCTAAAGAATGAACAAAATATAATTTTTACACATTAAAAAATAAAATAGAAGTGTAGAAAAGAGAATACAAAAATTTTAAAATTTATTCTTAGTGTCCCACAAAATTATATAAAATGATGAGTTCTTTTAATTATTTATTTTTGTTAATGTACACTACTAAATGACATACTTACATTTTACTTTATATACCTTAATTCATCTTTTTTTTAATGGATTTATAGAATCTTAACAAGAGAATTCCGAACAACAATAAAGAAAAGATCAAACAAAATTGTATTTAAGTTCATTTAAGGACAAAAGGAGTATATCATTAATAATTAATAAAAAATTTAAAATATCTCAATTTTTATAAACTAAAATATAATGAAATTGTGATACAATATTATTAAAAATGGTTAATTTAAATATTAAAAATATTTTTGCATAAAAAAATAATTAAAAATTGATTTAGTGGGAATTTATCGATTGAACTACCAATTCTACACTAGTTCAATTCAGGTTTTGATTTCAACTAAGTTAAATTGGATCGGATATAAAATCGGTTCCTGATTCAATCAGAAATCCTCTCAAATGCTAGTATTTTGTCCATACCCAACTTATGGAGTACTGATGAGCATATTTTATAAACATTACTTTCTCCAAATATAAATTTATTAGTTAAGTTTTATGTTAGCTTTATTTTAATTAAACTTCTTTTGATGAATAGGTGCTATAAGGAATTGAAAAGCGATTTAAGAGTGGACCCAAGAAAAAGAATACAAGCTGACGGAGGAATAAATTAATTGGAATAAAAAATGGATAGGAGACTATAAAAATAAGGAAAAGAAAAGTCAAAGTGAATGAGAGACTAGAGAGATAAAGCATAAAAGAGTTTGAAAGAAAAGGTTTCAAAAGAGCAGTCGTGAACAGGATCTACACCAGTAGTAAATTAAATTACAGTAGCAGAACTATGGTTTATATTTTAATTTTTGCTCTTATTTTTAATATGTATTGCTAAAATAATTTAAAGGGTAGGATGAAACATTATTAATTATGCATTGTTTGAAATTCATTGTAAATTTCTAAATTGGTTTTAATGGTTAATAATTCTTATTTATTTGATTGAGTTGAATTAAATTATTTCATTCATAATATCACGTATTTTGAATAGTATCAATTAATTTAATTTAATTCGGGTTACGATTTAAACGTTTTAATTATGAACTTAGATTATTTGTTTTTCAAAATATTAGATACATATAATGCTTTGGTCTTATACATTAAGCCTTGAAAATAAAAATTTACAAAAAGAAATATTTTTAAGAACTTAAATGAAAAATCTTGATAAAACATTGAATTGATTTTTAAATTGTTACTCCGAATTGATAATAAATAGTAAGATATATATAATTAATATTGTGAATTCCGAATTGATAATGAATACTAAGCTTGATTTGAGAGTGTCGTTGATTAAAAGTTAAGTTTAATTATTAATCTTGATTTTCATCATATTTAGTTTTTAGTTTTAATTAATTCAAAACTTATTTTTCGTTAACTAGATAATAATTATGAGTTAAAAAATCTTAGCAAAAAAAAAGGAAAAAAAATAATAATGCAGCAAAATAGAGCGTAAAATGCGTAAGAAAAGAAAAAAATTAAAAAAGGAAAAAATATATATATAAATACTGCTTCCATGTCCATCAAATAAAAAAAATCACACTGAAAAGTATGATGGATATAAGCATAGCGTGATTAGTCTATTTTTGTGGCCTTTATTACTCGAGTTAGTAAGCCATTAGGGGTGTCTTTACACCTAGTGTCCTAAAGTCAACTAGTTTAAGAGTCATTGGTCAAACGCTCATTACATGGGTAACTTTGAAAAGCTTAAGAAAAATAGACATTGCATAAATCAATAATAAGAAAAAAGTTAAAAAAAATAGAAAAAAAAATAAATTTTCTTGATTTTCATAGTTAAAGTCTCTACTTAAAGTTACATCACATACACATACATGCATCACGTAAAATTAATTTTTGTAAGATTGAGTATTTTTAATAAGATGAAAGAGCGATTTTGAATTTGATCTTCCTTATGCGAAATACCCATGATACTTGAGAAGTTTTCTTTCGATTTCATAATTGGTTAAACTCAAAAAAAAATTATTTTGAATTTTGTGGGTATATTCACTACAAACTCTCACGACATACAACTCGTCCACTTGGGTTAATCTTAGGGTTTAAAGGTTTGTAGTATACGCTAAATACTATTGTATCCCTACGAAAATGATTTAGGTTTAGTTAAGATTTTATTTTCTTTTGCTTGAGGACTAGCAAAATTTAAGTTTGTGAGTATTTGATGAGCATATTTTATATACATTACTTTTTCCAAAAATAAATTACTTCTTTTAAGATTTTTAACATACCCATTCCATAATGGAACCATCCTTGGCAATTTATGTTGGATAAAGCCGCGGTTAAGCTTTACAAACTTTTTCCACGAGATAATCCTCACTTTTCCCCAACACCTGCTCAAAAAATCTTGTTCCTTAAAAAGAAGGCGAGAAAAAATATATAGAGAAAAGTAATAACAAATGAAGAATTAAAGGTTGTTTGTAGATTTGGGATGAGAACTTTACCTCGGCAGCAGAAACAAATGCGGAGAACACTTCTCTAATTATTGCCATATCCATGGTTAAGGAGTAGCTCACACTAGCAGGCTGACCATCAGGAGCAATGAACATATGTTCTGGAGATGTTGATGGGTTGGTTTCCAGATATCCTCCGCGACCTTCAGTTAACCAGTCCAAAAGAAATGACGCGCATCCTTCCAGCAAGTGATATGCTTTATTTTTTGGAAAATCCTATCATGTAGATTAATTTTAGCAATTATATTGACTGCTGAACATACTGTCATACTGAGATAAATATTATAAACATATTAATTTTATGTATTCCCCTGCAAGTTCAAGGGTATCCAAGGAAGATACAAAAATAGTTTTATTAGATTCTCATGTGTAGAAGCAGCAATTCCAAAATCTACGTATAGTTTTAGTTTCGACAAGCTATGATATCTCTAAACCTTGAATTCAAAAAAGTAAAATAAATAAAATAAAATAAAAATATCATAGATAACCATTCTCCAGAACAACATAACTAAAAAAACCAACTTCAGTTTTAAGGGACTATTATGATTGGTTGGTTGTATATTCATTTTAATAGCATGCAGGAAAAGCACGTAGAAAGAGTCCTGAATGCAAATTGCTAAAAACTAAATAAATCAATAAATTTTAAATACCTTGGCCTTTTAGCTACATTAAAAGCTATTGGATGAAATGTCGACTTATACTCGTCTACTTCTAAAAACCATGACATAATTACAATACTCGCACTAAAAGTATGAGATCATTCACAAGAGTTGCAATGTTTATAATGTCTTCTTTTAACTACTAGAATCATTGGTATATCATACGGTTAAAATCTATATAAAAATTAAGGGGATGATTATAGTAGATAACAATTTGCAACAAATATAAAATTGTAGGAATGTTTGCAGATTTAGGACAGGAACTTTACCTCAGCAGCAGAAACAACTGCAGAAAACACTTCTTTCATTATTGCCATATCCATGGTTGATGAGTAGCTCACACTAGCAGGCTGGCCATCAGGAGCATATGTTCAGGAGATGTTAATGGATTGGTTTCTAGATATCCTCCACGGCCTTCAATTAACCATTTCAAAAGAAATAAAGCACATTCTTCCAGCAAGTGATATGCTTTATTTTTAGAAAAATCCTATTATGTAGATTAATGTTAGCATTTTTGACTGCTGGACATACTGAGATAAATACTATGAACATATTATTTTATGTATTCCCCCTGCAAGTTCAAATGTGGTATTATATTCCCAGCCAGTGGACAAAATTTGTACCTCATATATAAGCTAACTTCATGGTGTCCTAGAACTCGCCTATTAGCCAATTATCATGTTCAGTTCGTGTTCGTGAATAACCTTAATAGTATTGGTATCTTGCATTGGAGCCCCAACGACAACACTTGGTTTTAATTCCTGAAGCACTATCAGACCCGTCATACATCTCTCTTTAGTCTCTACACACACATACACACAAACATATATAGATGCGTATATATGTATATACCACAAACACTAACACAGACAGACATTCATAATACATCAATAACCAAAGCCTTAAGCCAATAATAAAAATGCGTTTGTAACCCATTCTAAGGGTGATAAGGTGCACTTAGTATTAGAGAATTAAATACAATATATTCTCTTTCTATTAATTAGTTGTAATATCCTGTAATTAGTTGTAATCCCCTGATTCATGTAATTAGTTGTAATCTCTTGATTCTAGGTAATCCCCTGATTGTAGGATAGTTTTCCTATTTTGGTGTTTGGGTAACTCACGACAATGCTCAATTTTATGTATATATATTTACTCTAAATCAATAGAAAAACTAAGCTATTGTTTCTCATAATTCTCTCTCTCTGTTCAACATGGTATCAAGAGCCTAATCTCCTTGGGCGTATTTTTTTTTCCAGCAAACCCTACACCTACGCTGCCAATCCCTTCAATGGCTTCCGATGTGCCCTCTTCTTCCACCCACGATCTTATCCCCATCCAAAACTCCCAGGATCCTCAACAGCCCCTCCTTACAATCAATCTCTCAAATATCACCAAATTGTCCTCCACAAATTATCTCACGGGAGCCTTCAAATCCACTCTCTACTTGAAGGTTATGATCTTCATCACTTCATTGACGGCACTCCTCCCCCACCACAACCCACCGTCACCGTCAATGGTGTTGCATCCCCAAATCCAGCATACACAACCTGGAAGCGTCAAGATCGTCTCATCTTTAGCGCTCTCCTTGGTGCTCTCTCTGTTTCCCTGCAACCGCTTATTGCCCGCACCACCACTTCCCTTGATGCATGGAAAACCTTAGCTACTACCTACGCCAAACCATCTCGTGGTCATCTTAAACAATTGAAGGAACAATTAAAGCGGTGTACCAAGGGCTCAAAATCAATTAGTGAATATATGCAGGCGATAAAGACTCGTGCCGATGAACTTGTTCTTATGGGGAAGCCAGTTGATGATGAGGATCTTATTGACCGGGTTCTTGAAGGACTCACAGATGAGTACCAATCCGTCATTGATGCCATTAATGCCCGTGACACATCAATTTCTTTTGCTGAACTCCACGAGAAACTTCTCAACAAAGAAGCATCTATTCAGACCACCCAACCATCTTCTTTATCACTCCCAGCAATGGCAAATCCCACAACCTTCCGAAATCGTCCAAATTGGCGTCCACCAGCCTTCCGTCCACAAAACCCAGGCCATACCACTGCGCTTTCTCCTCATGATCAACGCCAACCCAAACCTTATTTGGGTCGTTGTCAAGCATGCGGCATTCAAGGACACACTGTCAAACGCTGTCCTATGTTTCAGCTTGTCACTCATCAACAATCGCCGACACCTCGCCCTCATGGCTCTCCGGGATATCGCCCCCGCACACCCTGGCAACCACGAGCCAATCCTGTTGTCCTAGGCAACAATACTACTCCTACCTGGCTGCTGGATAGTGGAGCATCTCACCATGTTACGTCTGACTTGAGCAATCTCTCTCTTCATAGCCCGTATCAAGGATCTGATGATGTCATGATCGGCGATGGATCAGCCCTTCACATCACCCATGCCGGTTCTACCACCTTATCTACTTCCTCTCGTACCTTTACTTTACAAAATGTCTTGTGTGTCCCTTCCATGCGAAAGAACTTAATCTCGATTTATCAATTTTGCACTAATAACCATGTTTCTATTGAATTCTCCCCCTCTGCTTTTCAGGTGAAGGATCTAAACACGGGGGCAATCCTTTTGATGGGTGAACCTAAGGATGGCGTATATGAGTGGCCGACTACGTTCCCTTCAGTTATCTCTTCACCGTTGCTTGCATTTTCCAGTGTTAAGACTACTTCGTCCGACTGGCACTCTAGACTAGGTCATCCATCATTTACTATTCTGCAAAAAATTGTTTCCAAGTTTTCTTTACCATTGTCTAGTCAGTTATCTTCTTCCGCACATTGTAATGCATGTTCATGTAATAAAAGTCACAAAACTCCATTTTCTTCTTCTACCTTAACCTCATCTCATCCACTTGAACTTCTCTTTTCTGATGTATGGACCTCTCCTGTTTATTCTGTTGATGGTTTTCGGTACTATGTTATTTTTGTTGATCATTATACACGGTATATTTGGTATTATCCCCTTCAACGAAAATCCCATGTGTATGATGTATTTGTGCGCTTCAAGGCATTAGTAGAAAACCAATTTAAACACCGAATTGTTACCCTCTATTCAGATAATGGTGGCGAATATCAAGTTCTAGATAATTTTCTCTCCACCAATGGTATATCCCATCTTACTACACCACCCCATACACCAGAACACAATGGTCTTTCCGAACGCCGTCATCGCCATATTGTTGAAACTGGTCTATCTCTTCTCACTCATGCATCGATGCCTCTACCTTATTGGACTTACGCCTTTGCCACTGCTGTCTATCTCATCAACCGTATGCCTACACCCACACTACATCTTTCCTCTCCTTTTGAAAAACTCTTTGAGTCTCCACCCAACTACACCAAACTTCGGGTGTTCGGTTGCTTATGTTATCCGTGGCTTCGCCCTTATTCTCAACATAAACTTGACTCTCGTTCCACTTCTTGTGTTTTTCTTGGATACTCTTCAACACAAAGTGCTTATATCTGTCTTGATCTGTCCACTTCTAAAACATATATTTCTCGTCATGTCAAATTTCTTGAACACACTTTTCCTTTTACCACTCATCAATCTCATCTAGCTCGTCCCACCCCAGAGATCATTTCCAAATGGCTTCCCCCGGTCCAACGTTTACCGATTTCCAGTGGGTCACTCAATACGCCTCTCCAAAGGGATTCCTTGTGTCACCATCCGTCCCAAAATGCCCAAACGGTCGACTTACCCTCCTCACCGGTTGCTCGTTTACCACAAGAACCACATAATTCTGTGACCTCTTCTGCTTCAACCATAACTCAACCCACCCATCAAAATACCCATCCCATGACCACTAGAGCGAAAAATAACATTCATAAAACCCTAACCAAGATGAATCTCACTGCTGTCCTTTCTCAACCATCAGACATTGCGCCTCATACTGTTAACCAAGCCCTAAAAGATCCCCAATTGAGACACGCTATGAATGACGAATTTGATGCTCTTGTTCGGAATGGAACTTGGGAGCTTGTTCCATCCACTTCTCTGCAGAATCTTGTTGGATGTAAGTGGGTTTTTCGTATTAAACGGCTTCCTGATGGTTCTATTGACAGGTACAAAGTCAGATTAGTTGCCAAAGGTTTTCATCAGCGACCTGGCGTGGATTATCATGACACCTTCAGTCCGGTTGTCAAGCCGACAACAATACGCCTTGTTCTAAGCCTGGCAGTCAGTAGAGGTTGGTCGTTACGACAGTTGGATGTTAATAACGCCTTTCTTCAAGGCCATCTTTCCGAAGATGTCTACATGGCCCAGCCTCCGGGATTTGTTGATAGAGACAATCCAACACATGTCTGCAAATTAAAGAAGGCTATCTATGGACTCAAACAGGCCCCACGGGCTTGGTACCTTGAACTTCGCCAGTTTCTCATTGAGTCTGGGTTCACAAACTCTCGTGCAGACACTTCTTTATTCATTCTCCACTCTGGTGACATTACTATATATATCCTTGTTTATGTGGATGACATTATTATCACAGGTACCCACACCACTATTATTCAGCGCTACATTGACCTCCTGGCACAAAGATTTTCCATCAAGGATCTTGGCCCCTTATCTTATTTTCTTGGCATTGAGGTTCTCACCACTCCATCTGGTCTGTTGCTTACTCAAAGGCGCTACATCACTGATCTTCTTACCAGGACAAAAATGTTTGGTGCAAAACCTGTTGCTACACCACTTGTTACAGATGTAACTCTCACACTTCATTCAGGTACAGCTCTGACTGACTGCACCGAATATCGAACCATTGTTGGTAGTCTACAGTATCTTTGCCTCACTCGCCCGGATATAGCATATGCTGTTAACAAGCTTTCCCAATTCATGCATCGCCCGACGTCTGAACATTGGAATGCTGCAAAACGACTGCTTCGATATCTGTGTGGCACATTGACTTATGGGTTATTTTTTAATAAAGCAAATCCACTTTCTCTTCATGCCTTCTCAGATGCGGATTGGGCTGGCGACAAAGACGACTATACCTCTACAAGTGCCTATATTGTCTATCTTGGTCGTCATCCTATTTCTTGGTCATCCAAGAAACAACGTACAGTTGCTCAGTCATCCACTGAAGCTGAGTATCGATCAGTTGCTGCTACTACTTCAGAAATCAATTGGATTTGTTCCCTTCTCACAGAGCTTGGCGTCACTCTTCCTACGCCGCCTGTTATCTATTGTGACAATATTGGTGCCACCTATCTCTGTTCTAATCCAGTTTTTCATTCCCGCATGAAACATGTGGCAATTGATTATCACTTTATTCGGGATCAAGTTCAATCAGGTGCTCTTCGTGTTACTCATGTTTCCTTCTCACAGAGCTTGGCGTCACTCTTCCTACGCCGCCTGTTATCTATTGTGACAATATTGGTGCCACCTATCTCTGTTCTAATCCAGTTTTTCATTCCCGCATGAAACATGTGGCAATTGATTATCACTTTATTCGGGATCAAGTTCAATCAGGTGCTCTTCGTGTTACTCATGTTTCCTCAGCCAATCAACTTGCCGATGCTCTTACCAAACCGCTTCCACGAGGTCGTTTTCAAGAACTAAGGGTCAAGATTGGTGTCTCCTCCGGAGCTCCATCTTGAGGGGGCATATTAGAGAATTAAATACAATATATTCTCTTTCTATTAATTAGTTGTAATATCCTGTAATTAGTTGTAATCCCCTGATTCATGTAATTAGTTGTAATCTCTTGATTCTAGGTAATCCCCTGATTGTAGGATAGTTTTCCTATTTTGGTATTTGAGTAACTCACGGCAATGCTCAATTTTGTGTATATATATTTACTCTAAATCAATAGAAAAACTAAGCTATTGTTTCTCATAATTCTCTCTCTCTGTTCAACAATTTGGACAGAAATCAATCAGGCATTCACCACAAACTATAACTTAACAAGGATAACTGTTCGAGCACCTGCTACTGATTTAGAATTTTTTTGATCCTAAGTAATCGGTATTAAGATAATTTTCAGACTGGTATATAGATTGAGTAAAGGGAACCATTTTTGACCCAAATTATTAATAGGAAGGGAGATATTTTTGGCGTATGGTCCATCTCTCCGGAAAGGACTGCCATTATTAACTTTATTTTTCACCAGCTAGCCTACTACTGGGTTTGTTTTTCACAGCAACTCACATGCATAAGATAATGTTAGACTAAAGCTACTTTAGAACTTCTTTATCCGTCCAAATTATAAGATTAATAATAATTTTAAATTAAAATAATTTATTAAAATTATAAATTTTATAATAAATAATATTTTTAGATAATTTAAAATAGTCATTATTTTTTAAACTAAAATTAATAAAAATTATCTCAATTTTAAATTTAAAAATATTTTAAGTTAATTTTAAAAGGTCAATAACGAGCTTATATTTTGGAACGGAGATAGTATTATCATAAAGAGACTATATTTTTACTTTATAAACTTAATTTATTAAATTTTAAAAATTAAAATTAATATTAATTTATTTAACTGCTAAAAATAACAACTATAATTATGTATAATAATGTTAATTAGTTTTATACCCGCACTAATTATTTGTATTAAAATTAAAAAAATTCTTATTAGCTACTTGTAATAATTTTGAAAAGGAGGGAGTGTTCAAAAAGTTTTGAGGCCCATTCATCATTAGAAATGTGCTTCCTTAATTTTTGTATGCGTTTTTTAATGTACATTTTAGATGTACCCACGTATATATTTTTTTCTCTGAGTGTGAGAATTAAAAATTATCAGAATTTGACTTTTGGTTTTTTCATGTTATGACTTTATTAGTCAACGGAACGGTTTTTTTTTTGGCAATTTATTCATATTGTTATTCTTATATTACAAATAGAAAATACTCTTTTTATTTTTAATTAAAATTGGACTATAATAATGGTAAATTTAAATTTTAAAATTTAAAATATGGGTTGACCTATATTTAATCTATAACTATATGGTACCAACCCACATAACCCATATTAAAAATAGTTAATGTAGTTTTAGTTCTTAAATAAAACTATAACCAAATTTTGTAAACCAAAATCAACTCAACCATATTTTGCCGCCACATCCTTTGGTCAGGGGTTCAAATCCCCTTCCTATTGATTCACTCACTCCTAAAACTATTAACAATCTAAAATGGTATCCTAAAGATCAGAATGCCAGTTTAAAGCTTTAGACCACATTGCTCTAGCTTTCCATGAGAAACCAGAAATCTAATTCTTAACTTTATTCTCCGTTTTCCCAGAAGATTCCTAAAAAAGAATGCTATTTATTTACAACATTCGCGAATATTAAGAATACATATTTGTTCCGCATATAGCCTTAAAAATAATAAGATGTTAGCATGGTAGTGTCTATGATAATGATATTATGATCACAAACTTTCTTCTAGGGATTACAGTTGAATGCGGCATTGCCATCAATGTCTATCTACGTAATACCAAACAATAGCAGTAATTAAATATCAAAATTACCATTGAGATTGAGAGTCTCAGAAGCGACACCGCCCCAAACCATAGCACCGAGACGGCCATTGCCAAGTGGGAGCGCGTCAGTCCAGTGCTTTGCTGGGTCATTAGACCTAACCTTGATGGGCTTCGAGCTCTCTTCTGTTCCATTGTTAATCAAGCTGCTTGGATTCCACAAGTCTCTATCTGTGGGTTGATCCACCATAACCCAATCACCATCCTCCCCCACTGAAGTCCAAAGCAGAGAGTAGATATATAAGAGTTTGTAAAAAAAATTAAGTTCTTTACAAACACTTTCTCTCTAATTTTTCTTTCTAAATGCTAAATGGATAGACATTGAGAAGAGAGATGACAGCTATCAAGTGGCCATTTAGTGTACTCTAATAGCATCTTTAATAGTCTCTTTAACTATTTTAAAATATTCAAATAGGTGAATCATATTAAAAAAAAATATCTCTAAAAATCTCTGCAACCTTAGTCATTAAATCTACAATCTTATTCTCTCTATTCAGAACTGATAAGTTGACTTTGCATTTTTAAAATATTTATTTTATTTTGAGATAATCAAAATCATATGAAAAAGACTAAAAATATTTATTTTGCTTGATGGGTTTGATGTACAACTCATTTTAAAATTTAATATCATTCATTTTTATTTATTTTGCCTTAATTAAATTGAAGAGACAGATGAAGCACAAAATATTAAAGTGACAAATAATGCTCTTCAAATTACCATGTAGGTCAATAAACTTCAATTTGAAGAGTTTTTTTTTGCTACTACTCTTGGAGATGCTATAACTATGTTTGTTTGTAAAAAATATATTTGGGATTGAATTATTTGTATTAATTTAACCGTACTTCGGACTATTTTATCCCTTGATGGGGGATTAATAGTCATTTAAATAGTCCGAAAGACTTTTTTTATTATTATTCCTAAGGCTATTTATATGGGATTATATAATCCCATGAAAAAATTGGGATTAATAGTCCCTTTCATTTTAAGTTATTAAATGATTGTATGAGACTAATAATCTAACACTAAGGGATTAATAATCTTTCATCAAATAATTAAATAGTATAAATTAATATTAAATTATGATAAATAGTTTAATCCCAAATATATTTTTTGTAAACAAATATAACCCAAGTCTCCAACTACCAATTGGACCTTGTCATTTGACTCGGGCCCCACATGTTACAGGGAGAGAGAAGAGTTCACAAGGAGTAAAGTTATACTATCACGTTTGTTTGTAGCATGGTGGACTAGTATTAGAATCAAGCAAAATCTCACATCGAATAAATTTATGAGTGTAGATGTGTCCATAAGTATAGTAGAATCTCAACCAAACAAGTTAATCTTTTGAGTAATTAAGGAGGTGATCCAACACATCGAATAAATTCAAGACACGTTTATTGGATCAGTCTACACAGATGTGTATTGTATTAGTGATAAATTAATGTCAAATAAATCATTCAATTTCTCTATAATCTTCTTACTCATCGTTCATCTACTAAAAATGACCTTCTTAATTTATCTTAATAAAAAATTAATCACCGAATCCACACCGTGTCTAGGGTTTTTAGTTGACTCCCCACCCTTCCCAGTTCATGCAATGGCCTTCTTCATTGGGCGAGTACATAATGTGTAGCAAGTTTGAGTTCGTGGGAATGGAATCCCTGGCGGGGTTATTATTATTGTCATGTTAATAAGGAAAAATTATACCATGCCCCTGGGGCATGGTGAACAGTATATCATCCTCTCACATGAGGGTGGGGGTCGCGCGTGTTAGAATCTATGCTCAACGTGTGACCTCTACCCTTATATGAAAGGGGGACATACTGTTCATCCATGCCCCAAGGGCATGAAATAATTTATCGTTAACAAGACGGTGTTGTGTGTTTGGATGACAACCAAGGAAATCATGAGAATTTCTACGAGTTAGCTACACGAACAAATGGTTACTTTAAGTGGCATGCATGGCTTATGAAAACCCTAAGATAGGCTTATGTTCAACAAAGTATGGTTTTCAATTCCTTTTTGTTGATTATACTATGGTATTTTTTAGTTTTTGTTCGAGTATATTGAGTTTTTGATTAACAAAGCATTCGTTATATCTTACGATAAAATATTAAAGTTTCAAAATTTTAGTAGATTGTTTGAAGTTTGAACAAATATGATAGTACTATGTGTAGTCCAAATTTTTACATTAAATAGAATTAAAAGGGGTAAAATTTAAAAGAAAAAAGAAACGAAAAAGGAATTAGGAAATAATAGAACAAGAAATGTAAATAAGCGTAACTGCACAACAAACTCATCATACGAGCAAGTGCAACACAAAGCAATATTAATACTACATTTTTTTACATACTATATATTTTTAATTGCTTTATTACATGTATGTAATATATATATACACACACACGCGCACACATAAGTACCCTTCCTCCCCCCACCCTACTTGGTACTCCTACTTGGTAGGGATCAAAGGCAAATCAACCTCATCACTCCATTCCACACATCTTGTCTCAAAATATGAACTATTCACTTCATTAGGCCAATAACTTAACCAAACTTGGCCTCCCATCCTCCACTTTAACACACTCCCTTCCATTTCTTTGTTCAACCTCCATTCCACTCTTTCTCCACACTCGTTCGCGCTAAAAATCAAACTACCACTTTTAGTAAATACCCTATTTGCCCCCGTATATCGTCTTCGAAAATTGTTCCCTAATTGATCGCCACCACCATCGCTCGATGGCTTCCACGTGGCCACTTCCACACCAGTCGTGTTGTCGCATAAAATCGCTTCAAAATTGGCAACATTTCCCTCGGCATTTTGGTCCCACCTCCAGTTCCTCATCTTTGATCTCATCACCGTCCTCGTCATGGCCTTCACCTTGGGCACTTTTAACTTTCCAAAAGTACCCTTCATAACCTTTTGCGTTTCCACTTCTTTCTCCACATTATCCGTGGATCGTCCCAAGCTCAAACTTGTCACGTAACTCTCCCCTACTTCAGGTCCGACCCAAACACGAATCCTTGACGGAAAATGCCTCTCATTTACATAACTATCGTCTTCATTTTTATTAAACCCTAATTTTGCCATGTGGAAGCGTAGATTGTCGACACGTGCACTCACTTGGATAAAACCATCATTGAATCTAACTAAATATTCCAACTGAATAACAGCCTCAAGCTGCTGGTGAGCTAAGGCGTATTTTAGCAGCGACTCCTTGGGCTCAAAGGCAGAGTATTGACTTTTTGGACTGCTAAAACGCGTGTGCTTCATTGCTGATACGGGCGCGTAGCTTTTCAGAATCCACAACCCATGAGACTCCATGGCATAGGAGAACCCAAGGTTTTGTGATGGCAATGGGGTTACCAACTGTAATCCTACGCCCACCTCCTTTAAAATCGACCATTTTGCAAACATGTACCCAAAGGTGCGCATGAAACACAGCTCCACGTCAATACCCGCCGAAATGAAGAAAGTTCGAAGAACAGGCGCGTGGTTGCACGAAAACCCTTCAATGTTAGGAGCCAAAAGAGAGTGAAAATACATAGAGCCAACTTCAGACGGCGCGTCGCAGACACACATCCAAAAGAGGCGCGTGAGCAAGACTACGTTGAAGAACCCCGAGATTGACTCGGGTGAGTGTGAGTTAAGAATCCAAGAAACCGGGTCGGGTTTCAGCTTCTGGAGCTGAGAACGCGGGCAGCCGCTATACTGCGCCGTGGGTGCACGTGAGATAATCTCTCGGAGAAGCTGAAGAATGAGAGGAAGGAACGGCTGCTCTGATTGTAGAGGACACGTGTCAGAAACCCAGAGAGTCTTCTCTCCATAGCATATGGAGAAGGTCAGCCATGCATCCGAGTGGGTGTCAAACGATCGCTCAACTTTGAGTTGAATCGGTTGATCATTATCAGCAATCTTATCTTGGAGTTGGCTCGGTTTAAAACTCGAACTAGTAGTAAGCGGGAAGACGAGTGGAGAGTTAGATTCAGTCCACTCGTCTGAGTTGGGAAGTTCACATATCCATGGCCATATCTCCATTTTTCTCTATATAGGTTGTTTTTTAAAGATTTTACGGAGAAGAATAATTGTATTTATAGAGAGAGTTATTGATGGAAATTTTGCCAACTTGGTGTTGGTTTTGGCCGCGTATGAGGTTGAGATTGGTGGTTCTTGGTGAGACTTGTGGAATTTGAGGCTTTAGTTTGGTTTGCATTAATTGTTCAAGAAGATTTTATTTCTTGAAGATCAATCCTTGTACTGGTCTTGTGTGGAGATGATGTGAGAGGAAATTAATTAGGAAATACTAGTATTTTGCATGGACGACAGTAATTGATCAATGAGAAACTGGGACGTGGAATTTTATTTGTTTAAAGGTTAGATTGAGACTTGTGTGATTCAAAATGCGCATACGTACGTACGAGGCGCACAGTAATTCTTGCATTAATTTAATGCAGGGAACGTAGCATGAGTATAGTCTTTGTTAATTTTTTGCTGCTTGTAACATTTTGGCACACATAATTCAATCTATTTATTAGGTCGTGGAAAGAGTTGATCCTTATATTATTTGCTCGGAAAATTTTGTTACACAAAATTGCTTGGAAGTTCACATATACGTTTACTTCAACATAAAGCTTTCAGCTTGCTTATATAAATAAATACTCCCTTATTTTTATTATATAGGTCGTTTAAGATATAATCACACATATTAAGAAGTTTCATTAATACTAATGTTAGGTAATTAATATTAAATTAAAATTTCATTACTACCTATATGCACTATTTAATTACTTTTCCTCCTCTCTCTCTCTCAATTAGTAGGAAATAATTAGATTTTTCTCCTAGATAGATGTAAAATGTCATATACTATGGAGAAGGAAAAAAACTTCTAAAACTACCTATATAATAGAAATGAGGGAGTATAAGATGATGATTTCCTCTAGATTGAATTTCAACTATGTTTATAATTTAATAACGTCCACAAATGTTTTAACAATCATGCAAAAAAACTATTTTTTGGTTAATAATGAAGGAATTCAAATATGTCTATAATTAATAACATCCACAAATATTTTAAATAAAACTTTTTTTTTTAATAATTAATGAAGGAACTCTCAAATCTCAACGGGTGCATGACCCACAAGCTACAACATTTTCTTAAAATTATTTCAAAAAAATGTGCGTATACAAGATATATATTAATAAAAAGCCAATTAATTGTTATTTTTTTCAAGAAGATATTTTCGTTACGTTGGATTCTTTTTTTCACAGATGAACGTAGGATGGTGACAAGATTTTTGTTCTCGTTTGGAAATTATGTGAAAGGGAAAAATAGGAAATATTTTTGCATGGAGAGAGATGAATGACAATTAATTTAGGTTTTGGAAATTTTCTTGCTCTATATGTTTGAGGCTGTGATACAGACTCGTGTCATTGAAACCGAACATACGAGTGGCATGCACACGTCATACGTCCAAATCCAATAACAGTAAGACTAAAATACAATTTACACCTCCAAATTTATTAAATTATTGAGGTTTGTATATTAATTTTTAAAACGTATTTAAATACATTTTAAATTTTTTTATCGTTAAACAAAATGCATCATATGAAGCTTTGACCGGTTAAAATGCACTCCAAGATTCTTTCCGCTAAACATAATACAGTAATGCACTTTTATTTTTGGGTTAAAACTATATTTTTTTAAGTGAAAAAAAATTTTAAAGTACATTTAGATACATTCTAAATATTAAGGTATAAATCTCAACAATCGGTATAAATTATATTTTAGTCCTTACTAATTGGGCTGACCCGGATTATGTAATTGTAGAGTTGTATCGTTAGTAAGAACTGGGCTGCAAATCGGACTCTCATTTTGAGACAATGGTGATAGGATGGGCCGTCCAATTTTTTATGTAGTCCAAAACATAAAGAATTAGAATAACCCAAAGCAACAAGCGCAAAGGGCAAAAGAGAGCACTCATAAGTCATAACAGTAGAAGTCGATTGAAATTTATTATGTCGCTGAGATCAGAAATGAAGAGAGCTTTAAAGGCTTACGGGGAAGTTCTAAGGCTAGTTCGGCGACTCCCAGAGGACTCGAGGCCTTACTACGCCAAATACGCCCGTGAAAACTTCGTCAATTACAGAGAGGTCGATTCCAACGACCCGAATGCCCTCGAAGAGCTCTTCAATCGCACTTATAAGCATTCCCTCTGGGTCCTCAGCAAGGTCTTCTTTCTATTTTCTCTCTTCATTTTTATATATCTATGTATGTATTTGGCTTTGCCATTTATCTGGGTATGCGTTACATTTGTGTTTTGTATTGTGATTGTAGTATTCTGTGGATGAAGCTGTGGCGGATAAGCTTAAGGGTATCTGCAGTAACTGATGCTTCCTCGTGTCTGCCAACTGTTTGCTTTTGTTCCCAAAAGAGGCTAGTTCTGGACTTCTTTTTCTTGTTTCAGAGTTTGAAACTATAGCTTTAATGAATTGGGTTTATCTTATATTGTGTTTACTTCCTGAATGTTGTTTGGTTTTCCTACTTAATTGGCGGGACAAGTTTTTGTTGAGACAAGTTGAGATGGTGTGTTTGAATTTTTTAGTTGTTTTGAACCGTGATGATTTTTGTTTTAGCTGATTGATTGGTGCTGCAAGTTGGAGATTTCATTAAATTTCATTTTAGTCCCACAATTCTGCAATTTTATTGTGATAAAAATTAGATAGGAGCTTTGTTGGATTTATAGGGGAAAAAATTGTTGGGATTTTGCACAATTTCCATAAATTGGTATACGTGCAAATCAAAGAACCTGATAGAAATACTCCAAAAATAATATAGACTGATTCAATTTGGTTCAATTGGCTACTTGTTTATCATTAACATTTCATTATAGATAGGCTTAGTTTTACTGAATCCTTGTAATCCCAGTGAATCTCTCTCCAGTATCTTGCTGGAACATTCAGCTCATTAGTTTTAACTAGAATCACTTTGCTTTTGCATGAAGTCCTTAAAAGCAATCTATTCATATATGGTAGAACATAGGCAGGCTATTAAATAATAAAACTCGGTAAATATGGCCAAAATGCAGGGGGGGCATGCAGCCCCTTGAAACGTAAGCATCTTAAGTACTGTAGCACTAACGTGGAACTGGTGGCTGTCCATCATTAGATTCATTACTGTTGATAAATAGTTTTAGTTAGCACTTGCAGCTTGTGAAAATTTGGTAATTAAAGATTTCCAAACTAGTGTAGATGGTTATGCCCTACTCTATTCCATATGGTTTTGGTATTAGAGTTGGTCTTGAGAGTTTGTGGGTCAAGTCTCTTAGCTGTATGATTGTGTGCCCATTTGCATTTCATTATTATGTTCTTTAACTATGCTTGTTGAATCAATTATTTATTTTGTTTAACTTCACATGGGCTATGATGAACCAGGATTTCATTCAAGGGAGGTTACAAGAGCATTTGCGTGAGATTAGTTAAACAAAACTTTTCAAGGTAATTTGTCTGGGTTGTGGACAGTGTACTAAAATCCTCGTCTAGGACCATCGAGTCCTACCTAGGAGCTAGGCGATCCTTGTAAGCACCTGGTCTAAACTCTGATCCATATCAAAATTAGGGATCATTTTCATTTAACTAAATGAGCTAAGCTCAAACTATATTTTGTCTTACTTGAGCTCAGCTAGCTTAGTATTTAATATCAAAAATAATTGACTACACATATTATATATATATATATATATATAAAACAGAGCGGCTCAAATCTCAAAAATTCAATATCCAACGACTTCAAATCAATTTAGACTTCAACATCTAACAGTCTAAAATCATTTGAGGCTTCAACATCCAACGGTCACTAATCTATCTCTCATTTTTCTCCTCCCTAATTCAATATCTTTTTTTTAAAAAATTATCCACTCATATTTTCCGCTCAAATCAAATTCACCACTACACTATAATAATAATAATAATAATAATAATAATAATAATAATAATAATAATCATAATCATAATCATAATAATTAATATGATAATAATAGTAATAGTAATAATAATAATAATAACAATAGTAATTATAATAATAGTAGTAATAATAATTATTATTATAATAATAGTAATAATAATAATAAGTAGTGGTGGTGGTAGTAGTAGTTGTTGTAATAATAATAATAATAATAATAATAATAATTATTATTATTATTATTATTATTATAATTATAAAAAAATAAAAAATTGCATGTAAACAACATGGGTCACCCTTTTAACATTGACGTCATTTTCCTGTTTTTTGGATATTGCGGTCGTTATGTTTCCACATGAAATTGATTTGGGCGAAAAATCACAAAGACAATTCAGATTCATTCTAATTGATTTGTAAGTTATTTTAGATTGTAAAGAGTCTTTAGGTAATAGAGTATTTTTGGAATTTTAATCTACGTCGTGCCTTCAGGCACAGAGAATTACGTGTCATCTCTTTAGTGTTTTTGCTGGTTATATCGAGAGCAATTATTGTAGTAGGTTCTGACTCATGGTATGAGAATCTTTTGTCTAATTTCAAGAAAAAATATAGAGAAAAAAATGTTATGTTGATATGATTTAGTTGGTGTTATGACAATACTTTTTTGTTTGAACTTAGAAGACTTATTTTATACTTTTGGATATATATGTAAAAGTCTTTTTTTTGAATTTTTACATCTTTTTTTTTCCTCATTAGATCCTACCAAATGGCTTACAATACTACTATTTTTTCACATGAAATACTGTTCATGGATCATATTGATCGATGGTTAGAGATACTGGAGACAAATAAATGCTGTCAAACTTCTCATTCCGTTTTCTCAATAAAAAAAAGGTGTATGGGATACTCGAAAATACTATATTACACAAATTTGAGTCCGCTATCGTCAATCAATTAATTGCTCAAACCTGTCAAGAACTAATTTTAAGTTAGGAATGAGTAGCACACTAATGTTTGCCTAAAAAAAAACTATGACTGGATTAAGTATCAATATGTTTGTATTAATGGTTGGAGTCTCAGTTCTATTATGAAATTGAGAGTTCACAATAGTTTTAAATTTTTCAATTTAAAAATATTGAATACAGTATTTAACTGTTATATTAGTTGCACTGTACTTTCAGGCACGAGTTATTCCTAGTGTATATATATATATATATATATATATATATATATGAAAATTATTAATTTAATAATTACTTCAATTTTTAGCTCGAACTATATTTTGTCTTGCTTGAGCTCAGCTCGCTTAGTATTTAATATCAAAAATAATTGACTATATATATATATATATATATGAAAATAATTAATTTAATAATTATTTCAATTTGGTCTAGTTCAACTCAAGCTTTAGCTCGCTCAATTCTTTTATAAACAAGTGAATTCAAACAACATATTCAAACTTTATTCAAACTCGTTGGTTCGATATCAGCTCATTTAACTTTTATCGAGTTTGACAACTCAAAACTCAACTTGATTAGGCTTATTTAAAGCGTTACCTCTAGTGACAATTCAAAACTCAACTTGACTAGGCTTGTTTATAGCGTTATCTCTAGTGCTACAGCATTACCTCTAGTGCGTCGATTAATGTAGGCTTTGAAGTTTATTTTCAACTATAAGATTTTTGTATTCTTTTTTTCATGTAAAATTTATAATCTTTATATCTACTATTTGTTCAACATAGTATACAGTCCTTCAGTTTTAAGTAGTTTACAATTTTTGTAAGTTTACTATCTAAAATTAAATTAATTCATATTATTTTTTAATTTGAAAATATAGAATCAATATTAATTTTTTTGAATGAAGTTAATTGAGAATTCAAAGAATTCGATTCTCCGGCATCATTTCAACTGATTTATTCTAAAAAATAATATATTTTACGATATACATGAATAATTATAATTGATAATATATATTTTAAAAATGGATACACCAAACTTACTTTATAATACTATTTAATCTCATGTTTTAATATACATCGTAATACTAATCATAATATGTAGCGACACTCATTTATTCGGATGAAAAACAACAATGTAGCTTCTTTTTCCTATGAAATTTTTAAAGGATAATGTTGATATTTTATATCCAAATTAACTAATCAAGAAAAATAATAATTATATTTTTTAATTTATGTACTTACCCTTACAGTGTGTTACTCCTTGATAAGAAACGGAGAGTACAATTAAGATCATTAGTCTTACGTCCACAAAAAGTGTCTTATTACTACTAAATTAAATGCCACCTTCGTTTCAAACTATAGCATGAATACTGACTTTTGAAAATAGTTTTTAATTTTAAAATTGATATAATTATTTACAATATTTATTATTTTTAAAAGTAAAATAAATGACAGTAATTTAAATTAAAAGATATTGAGTTAAATTTAATTTTGTATTAATTTCAAATAATGAAAACTATATTCATAATATTTTTAAATTTTTGTGAGTTATAATAAGTAAAGTTGTGTTTGTTTACATTTTAAAAGGCTCTTAAGAGCCCATTGTCTAATCATGTAAGACTCACAAGTTGTTTCGTAAAAAAATTATCCGATAAAAGAGAAAATTAAGTTTAAATTATTAAGAGTTGTTTCTTAATAAAAATAAATAAATTTATGAACAAAAATAGTCTCAATAAATATTTTATTCTCTCTATTTCAAATTTTAAGATTATTATTGATTTTTAAAAAGTTAATTTGAGATATTTTTAAATTTAAAACTGTGATAATTAAAAATTATGAAATAATAAATCTTATAATAAGTATTAGTTTTTCGATAGTTTTCAATATTCAATATCATATAAACTAAAGTCAAATAAATTCATGTCAATTATGAGTTTAAAAATATTTTAAATTAACTTTATGAAGTCAATAATAATCTTATACTTTGAAATTGAGAAAATACAATTTTTCTCTTTAACTATTACATTATGTTGTTGTTCTATTAAATTTGCCGCATTTTTTTTATCTAATGTAATAGTTATTATGTAATACATTATTGATAATTTTTTAAGGTGATTTGTTTAATATTTTTAACAAAATATATAAAAAAAAAATTATATAAATACATTAAGTAATATTATTCAACCGTTTTTATTAAACTGAATATTTAAAATTATCAAATAAAATATTTAGTCAACTCAAATGATTAAAATAAAAAAATAGTATCATTATAATATTTTACACTTTTTATTTATTAAATAATTCTTAAATTCAGATGTTATTTTACTTAGTTAATTTAATTTATTAAAATATATTTATTATTTTAATTTTAATTATTTAATTTTATCAAACACCTGTATATTTTGGATTATTTATTTTCATTGATAAAATTCGAGCTTGAGCATGAGCTGGACAATAGATCATAGCTGTGAGACTGGGCTTTCTGTTTCTGACCGGCTATTTTGAGAGAGAGAGGAGAGAGGAATGAGAGATGGAAAAACGAGGTGTCGGAAGAAACTAGGATCGAGGAAGCAAATGTCTGGTGGGGTGTTGTGTTCATTTAATTATTATAATAATAATAAATAATAAAATAATTAATTTTTGTTGTTTTTATTGGGTTCTGCTCATTACTACATCAGTCCGCACAAGATTTTTCGTCTTACGTTTTCTGCCAAAAAGTAAAGCTTTTCCCACACGTGTCATTTCTCTTGCTACTATCTCCACGTGTCATATATATATATATATACAAAATTGATCCATTAATAACGTTATAAAAAGACATTTATCCGTTAATAACGTTATTCTTATAACTAAACGATTAGCAATTTTATTATTATGGCATTCTTATAAAACTTAGCACTTAATAAATATGAGAGAAAATATGACACAAACGTAAACATATGTAGTTAGTTAGCATTTCTTATTTTGTTCAATTTTAATTTCGTATGTGTAGTACGTTTAGAATTTCAAACGCACTTGAATTATGTAGAGTACAGCATGTTTTAGTTTTATTTCTCTATTGACCAAATCACTTGAATTAATCTTATTTGTTTACAATTAAATTATTTTAAATGCAATATTTTTAGTTCATATATATAATATTTAAAGATAAAATATAATACATTAAAAATAATAAATTATATTTAAATATCAAATATTATTGCTGTAAACGCTTAAAATTTTAAATAAAATAGGATGGAGTTCAAGAGTATAATTTTCATTAAACAAGATTTATACGTATTCTATGTTTATTCTTTTAACATTTTTTTTTGTATAAAGTTAAAAAGTCAGTGGTCGTCATGGGAAAGAGGATTTGAGTTGAATTTATTTATATCGGTTGTTGGTATGGACCATTGACAGAAGCAGAAGGTAACAGATTCTACGGGAGGCCCACACTTCATAGGAACCCCAATATCTGCCAAATGCTTCTCCTCTACGCGCCAACTTAATTCCGGCATTTCACGTCTTCGCGTGTTTTGTTTATGTGTAATTTATTTACTTTGTTTTATTTTAATTAATTTGGTCAAATTATTTAATTGGTTTAATATTATAACAATTGAAAAAAAAAACTAAATAAAAATTGCTTTTTTTAATTAATAACTAAAATTCTCATTTTTTTTCTTTTTAAAATCTCACGTGACATATCATGTCATAATTAATATGTAAAATTATCTACATAATATAACCAGTTATATAAGTAGCTCATTAAATTTTAACAGTATTAAATAAAAAAATTTAATTTTATTAAAAAAATCAGTTAAGTGATATTTATTTATTTTAATTTTTTAAATTCAAATTCTAAAACAAACACTTAAAAAGAATTATTATGAACGTATCAAATTAATATGAGAGTACGTCTTTACTGAAGTGAAATTTAATTTGGATTAACGCGTAAATTAGTTTGAGGATATTTTTAATGTTTAAACAAAAAAAATAGACACTTAATTATGTTAAAAGAATATATATATATATATATATATATATATATATATATATATATATATATATATATATATTGTAATGATTCGGGTCAAATCTCAAGTCCGAATCAAATCACAGCAGAATAAGACCCTAAAATGTCATGACTGAAAGTATTAATAATAGCAACTTGGGTCCAAGGCCCATAAACTTTGTCTCTCTAGTCTTTGTGGGATAATACCAGCGACCCATTGAGCTGTCTCAATAATATCTTCTTGGGTCATCTTAGCCCACCACAGGCTCACCCAAAAGGTCATGACTGAATGTATTAATAATAACAACTTGGGTCCTTATAAATACATTCAAATATTTCACATTAATTGATGTAGGACTGGGGTGTTACATATATATTCATAGACATTTTAAGCTATATTTGTTGCTTTATAAATTACATTTTGCTCTCACATTATTGACAGATTAAAAATATCAAATCCGTTTATAAAAATATTAATTTGCAAAATTAATATTACTCAAGAGGGAGGAAGTCCTCTAGAATCCAGAGAGAGCGAACGCACACAACACAAATGACAAAACAAGGAGCTAAACAACACCACGTAGCTCAGCTATAGCGCTGTCCTATCTAAAGAAGCTTCCGTATCTCCACCTTCACCATCTCTCTCTCTCTCTCTCTCTCTCTCTCTCTATATATATATATATATATATATATATATATTCTCTTGTTAATTTCTCTCTCTATATCTATATATATCTGTGTTGATCGGTGTTGAGAGGGTTTCATCAATGGCGGACGGAGACGACACATTAGCCGGAGGGAGCTATTCACAGCTTCTATTTGCCGATGATGACAACATTGTGAGTCTTGCAAATTCCGATGGGCTTTTTGGGCATAACAATTCCTCTGTTTCTACTCAAAAGCCTACAAAAATGCTCTGTTTTGGTGGAGATTATCAGCAGAAACATAGAGAATGTGATTTTGGGTACCCTCCTCCTCAAAGAACTACTCAGAAATCTGGACCCACATGCAGTGATTCTTCTTCAACAACTTCTATTAATAATGCCAGAATCAAAGTCAGTGGCTTTTTTTTTTCAATTTGTTTTTATTTTTATTGAATTTTTAAGCAAAATCTATGTGGGGCTAGTTCTTAGTTCTTAATTTGTTTGGAAAACGACAGCTAGAAATGACGTGTTGATTTTTTCTTGTGGTTTTGGTTTTTGTTTGTCTTGTTGTGCCGAAGAAACGAAATGGGTATGGAGATGAAGCAGCTGCTGCTCAGAGGACCGGTGCTCCGGCGGGGAGTCAACGGAGTAGTAGTAAGAAGATTAAGTCAGAAAACTCCGCCGCCGGGAACGGCCATGCAAAGGTCAGATCAATAAATGGCCATTAATGCATGTTCATAGCTAGATTTTGGTTTATGCATTTGTTGGATTTTGTTAATTAATTGGGTCAAATTTAATTTTCTGATATATATATTTTTTGGATGTCACATAGGTGAAGGTTAGGAAGGAAAAACTTGGGGAAAGAGTGTCAGCATTGCAGCAACTTGTATCACCCTTTAGCAAGGTTACATTTTTGTTGATTAATTGACATTTGATTTCATAAAAACCATATACTCTCCATGATTTGGTGACTAATTTTTAGTGACATTAAATGTGAATATCTAATTATTAAGTGAGGTCTCATTATATTACAATCTTCACTAAACATTTATTGTGTAAGCTTGTGATCATTTTATATTATAAAATGGGCCTCCCATGTAACATGTTTTCCTTATGCCCCCAAAAATGACAGTCCAGATGAAACTGACAAAAAAAATAGACAGATATTGATGTTTCATATTTATGCTGATGAAAAATGAAAAAGGTTAATTTTAGTTCTTATTTAAGATTTTAATGTTAATATTGTTATTTAATTGGAATATGGGAGGTTAATGAGAAATTGGCAACTTGTATTTTTTTAATTTTTTATAAAATTGGACTCTCATTTGAGACAGATGGAGTATAATGTCCTAGATTTATAGTGTTGTTTTGGTTGCAGACTGATACTGCATCAGTGCTTCATGCAGTAGCTGGATATATCAAGTTTCTGCACGACCAAGTTCAGGTCTTGTGCTCTCCATATTTACAGCGTCTGCCTTCTTCCAACCAGCCCCAGCTGCCTGTAAGGACTAATTTCCGTTATCAGACCATTTAGTTTAGTCACAAGTTACAACACACACTCGCACGTATATACTCTTTATCCTATATCTCGATTTAGTATCCTCTTTTAATTGATAAAAATATTCGGTAAGTAATTAGTAATTGATTCAAATATTTGTTCGCCTATTAGTGAGGTTGTGTTTGTTTGGGACTGAATGAAGTTGAATGACTAAATCGGTCAACCATTCAGTGCATTTATTTTGAATAAAAATGATCTGAATGGCTAAATCGGTCAGTACTTTGGGCTGAATGATTAAGTTGAATTTTTTTGGCTGAATGAATAAGTCTCAGCTGAATGAAATAAAAAAAATAAAAAAATATTAACTATTATATTAAGTAATTAAGTATTATTAAATAAATTTACAACAACTTTGAATTTTTTCAGAGGGGTAAATTAGTAAAAATATGTTATTCAAATATTTCAAAGATGTCAATTATCAAACAATTTTTTTTATTCAAAATTCTACTTCATTCAGATTGCTTAAGCATTCAAAACTGTTTCATTCAGTTTTAAACAAACACCTCTTGAGTTTTTATATATGTTACCGTTGGGTTCTTTTGTTGCCCGGTTTGTAGGATAGGACTACCATGAGCCAATTGCGATTGTACTTGGGTCAATATCTCGTCAGCAAAAAAAAGAAGGAAAAAGTTATCGTTACGTTTGAAGTTGCAAGTAAAATATGATGTCATTCGACAATTTACAAAAAAGAATGTTATCAGTACGTGATATCAAAACAGTCGTCATGAGTCAAATGTAACATGTAATTGATCAATTGCTAACGACAAAAAAATAATGTTATACTACGTAACAAGTGAAGAATTAAATTTTCATGTAATTAAGAATGTTATTGCCTAGACAATAACTTATATAACATTTTTATATAAGGTACATATGTATTTCTATCAAAAGGGAAGGGAAAAGAAAAATATACGCATTGTGAATATTGTTTGCACGTATAATGGTAGAATTTTTTTATTTTTTTCTGGTGGCCTTATTGGAATACTCTAATGCTAGTATTGTTTTTCATCTTTTTAATTTTAAGTGGGTATGTAGATTTTGGCTATTGCTAATTGCCGACCAAAGAGTGGTTGATCCTGAACAAAACTTGGCAATGAAAAGTAAAAAATATTCTATCTACTCGTGTACCTTGCTGCGAATGGTAGTTTTGTTTTTCCAAAAAAACATAGTTGGAAATTATACTGTCGCGATCTTCTTTAGTGTTATGGCTTGTTTGGCAAATGTCATAATTAACATGCACTCAACTCAAAGGAAGAGTAAATTCCTTCATCCACGTAGAACAAGCCTGAATGAAGTGGTGATACTCTAATCTATTTGTTTTCAACAGAATCTTGATTTTTTAAATGTTTTATCCTGGGGCAAGTCCTATTTAATTTCGGAACAGATCTTTTAGTGGTATAAAATTTTCTCTAATGCTTTGCATAGATACTAGATACTCCATTTTAACTACTCCTTCCCTCTCAATTTGTTTTCAAAACTATAAAATGCCATGGATTTATGATGTGCTACATAAAGATAATATACTTGGTTTCTATTCTTTTCTCAAACTTTAAGAGTAATTTTAAAAATATAATCTCTAAATGTTTCGTCCACATGTCTTTCGATTCATTTTATTTTGTTCTAGTTTTAAATTCATGTTAAAATCATGCATCTCATGTAGACAGACAAATGAGACGGATGAGGTCGTACTGTTGCTAGAATTATAGTAGTGTTTTGCTATAAACTTGTAAGAATCTGATGGGGTTTATGAAGGTTTTGGAAATTGTAAAAGCATTGCTGTTGGAATAAATGTGCATAATTAATTAGCATATTGTAACAGTAGTAATTTCATTGACCATGCTAGTTAATTTGCACCAACAAGTTTGATTGGTGTATCGGGTTTTTGACAGGAGGGTGGAGGAACCGGTGTATCAGGTTTTGGACAGGAGGGTGTAGGAACTGGAGAAAACGAGTCAAGAAATGATTTAAGGAGCAGGGGTTTATGTCTGGTTCCGGTGGACTGCACCGTGCATTTGACAAGCAACAATGGTGCTGATTTCTGGTCACCGGCTGCCATGGGCAAAAAAAATTCGTTGGCTCAGCGCTAAATCTTTTGTTCATGTGTTCTCTGGATCTGTCCTTAATTAATTCTCCTTCTTACTTTGTACATGGCTGGCTAATACTATAATAATCTGTAACTGTATGGTATTTTAATTACATATATATTGCAGCTGCTAGTATAAGCCATGTTGAAAGGGAAAAAGAAGGGTATGATATTGCCAAGCATGGAAAAATGATACATGGTTTGTAGAAGATCAAAAAGGAGCCCTTTTCTTTTGAGGTGTAGAGAAATTAAGTGAGCAAAAGAGCATAGGAAAGAATGGAAAGTTGGTCTTTTGGAGACACTTTTTTTATGTAAGAAGATGATATTTATACATATATGTGTTGGTTTTGGAGTTGAATAGCTTTGCATGATTTCCATGTGCGTATGCTCTTTTTTCATTTTTTTATATAATTAAATGAGAGGTTTCAATGATATATCAATTCCCATAATTATTTGCCTAACTTTCTATTAATTTATTTTTGCTCCTAATTAATATGGCTTTGTGTTTTATATTCTGTGAATCAATTTGTAATTTATTGTTTTAGGAAGCAACTGAGTGTTGGTTTGGATCTATTCTAATAATGTTTCAGTCTGAGAATGAGCCTTTCTTTGTTTACATATTTTTTTTCAATATTAAAATTTGTATTTGATAAACTTATATAGTTGAGTAAATCTTGGAATATAATAATGTAACACGTTACTCCCACGTCGGTTAATATGAAATATATAGATATGTATATAATAATTTAAATTGTTATCATTAATATTTTTAGTTATATTTTTTTTGGGTGAGTCTATGGTAGACTAAGATGATCTAATAAGATATTATTGAGACAACACATTGAGTTTTATTATGCTATGATTTGTTTTGAACTCGAGATTTGATCCGGATTATTACATATATCATAGTCAAGTTCTTGAAAGTTTGGGTTGGGTCACGAAGGCATACCTATTAGGCCGCTGGTATTATCCTAGATAAGGACACGAGGGCGGACCTAGTAGGACGCTGATATTAGGGGTGTGCAACCGGTAAATGTGACGCCCCCAAATCTAGGCCCACACAGCCCAAACTTGAGTCGTCAAAAGACTACAACAAAATTATTACAACAAAGCACAACGTACAACAATACCGTGTATAATAATACACAACTAAGTCTTCACTATTATTGCCACACTATTTTACAACATGTGAAGACTATAATATATATCCCTCGGACTCCCACTCCATTCCCCGGCTAGACCCAGCTACGTTCTCATATCCTGTTGAAAAATAATGGAACAAAAGGGTGAGCTCAAATAGCCCAGTAAGAAATATCATGACTAAGATAATGACGAATAAATTATCATTAGCCTTCAACAGGTGAGTTCTTGATAGAATACAACAAAATACAAGGTGTATATCAAGTTAAATTCTTGAAAATGTTCAGATCAATAATAGCGGCGGAATGAGCAATCTATTAGAAGAATAATGTAGACTATAATGTCCAGGCGCTTCTCTTTTTCGTAAAAACATCATCAACTTTTATCATCTGAAATACCATTAGTCAAGATAATACAAATTCACAGTTCCTGGTCATAATCATGCAAATCAACAGTTCATCTATGCATTACGGGCCAAAGAGAACATTCAATATAGCACCAGCGGTCATGATTATACCAGATTCAGCCTTTGGTAATAATCATACCAATCAACAGTTCATCTTTGCACTACGGGCCAAAGATATTCAATAAAGCACCAACGGTCATGATTATACCAGATTCAGCCTTTGGTCATAATCATACCAACCAACAGTTCATCTTTGCACTACGGGCCAAAGAGAACATTCACCACGTGCCATAAAAGACACCGAACAGATGTATCGCCTTTAACCTAGTATATCGCCTTTAACCTATCATCTGTTCAACAATTATATCACATCTGTGCCCCCGGCCACAGATATTCACAACAGCTTGATTCTTGATGATTAATACAAATAACAGTGATACAAATGATGAACAGAAGAACAGGATAAACAATAAGTATCAGAAGTTTACTTTGTGCAGATTCAAATAATGTCCAAATTGCCAACATGATGTGGAGTGAAATTTAAAAATGATATTCAAGATCCACAGTTCAGAATAACGGTTACAGTTCAATAGAAAGGTTCACGTAAATAGGAAGGTTCAGTTGAAATAATGAAGTTCAACTATTATGGAACATATAATATTTTCAGGAATTATAGAAGCAATAGTTCCATAATAAGTTTCGATTTAGGAGTATGAAAGAAAATAATATCCCTTACCGTAGCAGGTTTGATTAACAAAAGGTGAAGGGAATTAATATCCCTTACCATAGTAAGTTTGAATAATGGAAGATGAAAAAGATGGTATCCCTTATGAGTATAAAGGAAAATGATATCACTTACGAATATGGAATAAAAGTGTCATGTGATAATTCGTGTAGACAAATTATTTCCACACGAGACAAATAAAAAGGGTTATTCACCAACAGGCGATAATCCGCACCGTAAGGTTATTCCCATCAATTTGAATACGAATAGTTATTCACCAAACAGGCGATAATCCGCGCCGTAAGGTTATTCCCATAAATTTGAATACGAAGAGTTATTCACCAAACAGGCGATAATCCGCACCGTAAGGTTATTCTCAAAGATTAATAAGGAATGAATACAAAATGTTATTCACCAACAGGCGGTAAACCGCGCCGTAAGGTTATTCCCACAATTTAATACATGGAAGTAAATGGCACAAGAAAGAAACGATATTATTTTCGAGAATCAAAGAATGATAATCCCTTCAAGTAAGAAAGAAAATAATATCCATTTATGATGATGAAAAGAATGATACCCCTTACCTTAACACGTGACTGGATATTGATTTAAATGAGGTTGATCAACCTATATTTTTATAATAAAATTAGTAATTTCCACATATAAATTTCAAAGTATATGATAACTCGTATAATATGAATGATCAAAATTATATATATTTAACATAATTTTTGTAGTATAATATAACTACTTTTAAATAGTTTTAAAAATAATATTCCAAAATAAATCTTCCAAAGAAAGCTTTTAAAAATGAATCTTCTCAAAGAAGAGTCTTCTAAAGGAAGATTTGTGAATACCGTGAAAAATAGGAATTTATAAAATTACTACTCTTTAATAAAAGACTTACTTGAAAAATTCCTGCACTCCTTTTGGCTTTCAAACACTCAAAATAGCCTTACTATTCTCAGAGAAAACTCATAAAATTCTTATAGAAAAATTTTATGTTTTAGGTGTGATTTTTCTATTCAGCTGAACAAGCTATTTATAGGAGAAAATAAGGCACTATGCATGGTAGGTGAACAGAAAAAAATTCAGCAGAGGCAACGCGCAGCCCACGTTGTTTTTTTTTTTCTTCTTTCTGCGCAAAATTTCTTCAATTTCAACTTCACCAACTCATGTGGGCCCCACCAATGGGTCCACATGTTTCTTACTATTCACGTACTATTCACGTCACTATTCACGTCACTATTCACGACACTATTCACGTTACTATTTCAAATAGTAAAATTAATTATATTTTTTAATTTATTTATTTATTTATTCTTCCTGTGAGTCCAACATATAAAATAATGTTACCACAATAATGTAAGAAACACGTTACATATTTTTATTAATTTAATAATATAAATTATAGTGTATTTGCTACTGTGACAATTATTAGGTTCAATAATTTTAAAAACAGTGCAGCAACAATTATTGACTCAATGATATAAAATACAGTGTAATGACAATTATTAAATCAATAATGCAAAATACTGTGTAGCAACAATAATTGAATTGATAATATAAAATATTATGCAGTGACAATTATCGATGAAATGATGCGTAACAGTTACGGTGTCAATAATATGAGACACTGTGCAATACCGTGTGCTACTGTAGAGTACCGCATGCTACAGTAAAATACCATAAATTACCGTATGCTACTATTCTTTTATCACCGGTATTTTAACAGTTAACACCGTTGACTATTTTTATTTAAAAAGGTTACTTCTGTCGTTTTCTATATCCGACAGATATTCCGTTGTGGGGTCCACCAATAATTAGTTATTTCGGCGCCGTCGTACGACCCGAATATTCCCCAACAAAACGAATATTCCCCGACAAAACGAATATTGTCCGACAAAATAAAATTTGCACATAACATCCTTAACTTTCAATTTTGTTAATTTAACCACTTACTGTTTCAGGAAAAAAAATATATGAAGAAAAATTAATTTTTATATTTCATAAAATTCGGGGTCTTACAGTAAATACCGGACCGAACCGGTACCGAAAGTGGTAAAATTTTAATACCGAAATCGGTATCGATTGTACCGGTGTACCGAACCGGTTTTTACCGGATAAAAATCGAAATTAATATAATTAATATTTTATTATTATTATTATTATTTTTACTATTATTATTATTATAATTATTATTTTTATTATTATTATTATTGTTATTATTATTATTTTATTATTATAATTATTATTTTTATTATTAATTTTATTATTATTATTATTAATTTTATTATTATTATTAATTTTATTATTATTATTACTATTTCTATTATTATTATTATTAATTATTTATTAATAATAATAATAATAATAATTAAAAAATAAATAAAATAGAAAACCGGTATTACCGGTCCGGTTCGGTATATACCGAACCTTAAAAATGCCGTATCGGAACCGGTACCGAAAAACCGGTATATATCGGTTTTTTTGTACCGGTACCGGACCGGTTTATTTTATACCGAAAAATCAGTTCGGTCCAGATCGGTTTCCCGGAAAAACCGAAAATACCGAAAATGTTGCACACCCCTAGCTGATATTATCCTACAATTGCTAGAGAAGTAAAGATCTTTATTATGCTATGATTTGTTTCTGACTAGAGATTTGACTTGGATTATTACATATGTGAAAGTCCAATAATAATTTAGAAGGGAGGTTGAATAAATTATTATTGATTAAAAATTATCTTAGGCCTTTTTGAATTTTTAATAAATTAATTTGCATTGTAATAAATTATATGGAAGACAGTAAAAAATTCAATCACACAATGCATAGAGATTTGGCTGGTTCACAATATATAGCTCGGGTATGTTGCTACGTCCAGTCTCAAACTCCTTCTCAAAACTTGAGATTATATTACTATTAGTAATAAAAATTCCTTCAATAGGTGGAGAAACATTTACAAAGTTTCATAGATCAATTTTCAACTATACATACAACTACTTATTTTGGACAATAACTCATTGCTCCTTCCTCAAACGTAGTTGTACCTGTTTTATGAGCATAGCTCTGCTTTACAGTCTGGTCTTGAAACAAGAAATCGATTTCTCACCTCACAAGTACACTAGAAACCCAATTACCAATTGACCTCTCTAAGACTTTAGTTTTGGTCAAAAAATCACTATTTTTCTTACATATTTAAAGATAACTAACTCACTTAACATTTTGTTTTACAATCTGGTATTGAAACAACAAGTTTGTCCATCACCTCATAAATACACTAGAGATCCAAATACTGTGACACCCCCAAATCTAGGCCTACACAGCCCAAACTTGAGTCGTCAAAAGACTACAACAAAATTATTACAACAAAGCACAACGTACAACAATACAGTGTATAATAATAATACACAACTAAGTCTTCACTATTATTGCCACACTATTTTACAACACGTGAAGACTATAATATATATCCCTCGGACTCCCACTCTATTCCCCGGCTAGACCCAGCTACGTTCTCATATCCTGTTGAAAAATAATGGAACAAAAGGGTGAGCTCAAATAGCCCAGTAAGAAATATCATGACTAAGATAATGACGAATAAATTATCATTAGCCTTCAACAGGTGAGTTCTTGATAGAATACAACAAAATACAAGGTGTATATCAAAAACTGCAGTTAAATTCTTGAAAATGTTCAGATAAATAATAGCGGCGGAATGAGCAATCTATTAGAAGAATAATGTAGACTATAATGTCCACGCGCTTATCTTTTTCGTAAAAACATCATCAACTTTTATCATCTGAAATACCATTAGTCAAGATAATACAAATTCACAGTTCCTGGTCATAATCATGCAAATCAACAGTTCATCTATGCATTACGGGCCAAAGAGAACATTCAATATAGCACCAGCGGTCATGATTATACCAGATTCAGCCTTTGGTAATAATCATACCAATCAACAGTTCATCTTTGCACTACGGGCCAAAGATATTCAATAAAGCATCAACGGTCATGATTATACCAGATTCAGCCTTTGGTCATAATCATACCAACCAACAGTTCATCTTTGCACTACGGGCCAAAGAGAACATTCACCACGTGCCATAAAAGACACCGAACAGATGTATCGCCTTTAACCTAGTATATCGCCTTTAACCTATCATCTGTTCAACAATTATATCACATCTGTGCCCCCGGCCACAGATATTCACAACAGTTTGATTCTTGATGATTAATACAAATAATAGTGATACAATTGATGAACAGAAGAAACAGGATAAACAATAAGTATCGGAAGTTTACTTTGTGCAGATTCAAATAATGTCCACATTGTCAACATGATGTGGAGTGAAATTTAAAAATGTTATTCAAGATTCTCAGTTCAGAATAACGGTTACAGTTCAATAGAAAGATTCAGAAAATAGGAAGGTTCAGTTGAAATAATGAAGTTCAACTATTATGGAACATATAATATTTTCAGGAATTATAGAAGCAATAGTTCCATAATAAGTTTCGATTCAGGAGTATGAAAGAAAATAATATCCCTTACCGTAGCAAGTTCAAGAGTGTAAAAAAAAATGACATTTCTTACCTTAACACGTGACTGGATATTGATTTAAATGAGATTGATCAACCTATATATTTATAATAAAATTAGTAATTACAACATGTAAACTTCAAAGTGTATGATAACTCATATATTATGAACTATCAAAATTATATATATTTAACATAATTTTTGTAGTATAAAATACCAACTTTAAAATAGTTTTAAAAATAATATTCCAAAATAAATCTTCCAAAGAAAGCTTTTAAAAATGAATCTTCTCAAAGAAGAGTCTTCTAAAGGAAGATTTGTGAATACCGTGAAAAATAGGAATTTATAAAATTACTACTCTTTAATAAAAGACTTACTTGAAAAATTCCTGCACTCCTTTTGGCTTTCAAACACTCAAAATAGCCTTACTATTCTCAGAGAAAACTCATAAAATTCTTATAGAAAAATTTTATGTTTTAGGTGTGATTTTTCTATTCAGCTGAACAATCTATTTATAGGAGAAAAGAAGTTACTATGCGTGGTAGGTGAACAGAAAAAAAAATTCTTCAGCAAAGGCTGCGTAGCAGCCTTCACCAACCATTTCCCAAAACACATTTCTCACATTTCATGTGGGCCCCACAGTGGGTCCCACATGTTTCTTACTATTCACTTACTATTCACGTTACTATTCACGTCACTATTCACGTCACTATTTCAAATAGTAAAATTAATTTTTTTTATTTTTTATTTATTTATTTATTTATTTATTTATTCTTCCTGTGAGTCCAACATATAAAATAATGTTACCACAATAATGTAAGAAACACGTTACATATTTTTATTAATTTAATAATATAAATTATAGTGTATTTGCTACTGTGACAATTATTAGGTTCAATAATTTTAAAAACAGTGCAGCAACAATTATTGACTCAATGATATAAAATACAGTGTAATGACAATTATTAAATCAATAATGCAAAATACTGTGTAGCAACAATAATTGAATTGATAATATAAAATATTATGCAGTGACAATTATCGATGAAATGATGCGTAACAGTTACGGTGTCAATAATATGAGACACTGTGCAATACCGTGTGCTACTGTAGAGTACCGCATGCTACAGTAAAATACCATAAATTACCGTATGCTACTATTCTTTTATCACCGGTATTTTAACAGTTAACACCGTTGACTATTTTTATTAAAAAGGTTACTTCTGTCGTTTTCTATATCCGACAATTATTCCGTTGTGGGCTCCACCAATAATTAGTTATTTCGGCGCCGTCGTACGGCCCGAATATTCCCCGACAAAACGAATATTCCCCGACAAAAAGAATATTGTCCGTCAAAATAAAATTTACACATAACATCCTTAACTTTCAATTTCGTTAATTTAACCACTTACTGTTTCAGGAAAAATATATATGAAGAAAAATTAATTTTTATATTTCATAAATTTCGGGGTCTTACAACCTCCCCTCCTTATGAAATTTCGTCCCCGAAATTGACGTACCGGACATTTCAAAGTTATCCTCCTGATTTCCAGATGCCATACTTAACTGTGGTCACAAAATAATTGTTAGTTCAAACAAACTGACTCATCACTTCATGTCCCTATATTCAAATCAACTCATTAGATAATAAAATCTAATTTAGGTGGGACACACTAGTGACCGATTCTATTCGTCTCTCCCCTCCTAATTCTAACCCCAGATCTCCATTAAAGACCATATCCCTAAGCTCTGATGCCAACTGTGACACCCCCAAATCTAGGCCTACACAGCCCAAACTTGAGTCGTCAAAAGACTACAACAAAATTATTACAACAAAGCACAACGTACAACAATACAGTGTATAATAATAATACACAACTAAGTCTTCACTATTATTGCCACACTATTTTACAACACGTGAAGACTATAATATATATCCCTCGGACTCCCACTCCATTCCCCAGCTAGACCCAGCTACGTTCTCATATCCTGTTGAAAAATAATGGAACAAAAGGGTGAGCTCAAATAGCCCAGTAAGAAATATCATGACTAAGATAATGACGAATAAATTATCATTAGCCTTCAACAGGTGAGTTCTTGATAGAATACAACAAAATACAAGGTGTATATCAAAAACTGCAGTTAAATTCTTGAAAATGTTCAGATAAATAATAGCGGCGGAATGAGCAATCTATTAGAAGAATAATGTAGACTATAATGTCCACGCGCTTCTCTTTTTCGTAAAAACATCATCAACTTTTATCATCTGAAATACCATTAGTCAAGATAATACAAATTCACAGTTCCTGGTCATAATCATGCAAATCAACAGTTCATCTATGCATTACGGGCCAAAGAGAACATTCAATATAGCACCAGCGGTCATGATTATACCAGATTCAGCCTTTGGTAATAATCATACCAATCAACAGTTCATCTTTGCACTACGGGCCAAAGATATTCAATAAAGCACCAACGGTCATGATTATACCAGATTCAGCCTTTGGTCATAATCATACCAACCAACAGTTCATCTTTGCACTACGGGCCAAAGAGAACATTCACCACGTGCCATAAAAGACACCGAACAGATGTATCGCCTTTAACCTAGTATATCGCCTTTAACCTATCATCTGTTCAACAATTATATCACATCTGTGCCCCCGGCCACAGATATTCACAACAGTTTGATTCTTGATGATTAATACAAATAATAGTGATACAATTGATGAACAGAAGAAACAGGATAAACAATAAGTATCGGAAGTTTACTTTGTGCAGATTCAAATAATGTCCTCATTGTCAACATGATGTGGAGTGAAATTTAAAAATGTTATTCAAGATTCTCAGTTCAGAATAACGGTTACAGTTCAATAGAAAGATTCAGAAAATAGGAAGGTTCAGTTGAAATAATGAAGTTCAACTATTATGGAACATATAATATTTTCAGGAATTATAGAAGCAATAGTTCCATAATAAGTTTCGATTCAGGAGTATGAAAGAAAATAATATCCCTTACCGTAGCAAGTTCAAGAGTGTAAAAAAAAATGACATTTCTTACCTTAACACGTGACTGGATATTGATTTAAATGAGATTGATCAACCTATATATTTATAATAAAATTAGTAATTACAACATGTAAACTTCAAAGTGTATGATAACTCATATATTATGAACTATCAAAATTATATATATTTAACATAATTTTTGTAGTATAAAATACCAACTTTAAAATAGTTTTAAAAATAATATTCCAAAATAAATCTTCCAAAGAAAGCTTTTAAAAATGAATCTTCTCAAAGAAGAGTCTTCTAAAGGAAGATTTGTGAATACCGTGAAAAATAGGAATTTATAAAATTACTACTCTTTAATAAAAGACTTACTTGAAAAATTCCTGCACTCCTTTTGGCTTTCAAACACTCAAAATAGCCTTACTATTCTCAGAGAAAACTCATAAAATTCTTATAGAAAAATTTTATGTTTTAGGTGTGATTTTTCTATTCAGCTGAACAATCTATTTATAGGAGAAAAGAAGTTACTATGCGTGGTAGGTGAACAGAAAAAAAAATTCTTCAGCAAAGGCTGCGTAGCAGCCTTCACCAACCATTTCCCAAAACACATTTCTCACATTTCATGTGGGCCCCACAGTGGGTCCCACATGTTTCTTACTATTCACTTACTATTCACGTTACTATTCACGTCACTATTCACGTCACTATTTCAAATAGTAAAATTAATTTTTTTTATTTTTTATTTATTTATTTATTTATTTATTTATTCTTCCTGTGAGTCCAACATATAAAATAATGTTACCACAATAATGTAAGAAACACGTTACATATTTTTATTAATTTAATAATATAAATTATAGTGTATTTGCTACTGTGACAATTATTAGGTTCAATAATTTTAAAAACAGTGCAGCAACAATTATTGACTCAATGATATAAAATACAGTGTAATGACAATTATTAAATCAATAATGCAAAATACTGTGTAGCAACAATAATTGAATTGATAATATAAAATATTATGCAGTGACAATTATCGATGAAATGATGCGTAACAGTTACGGTGTCAATAATATGAGACACTGTGCAATACCGTGTGCTACTGTAGAGTACCGCATGCTACAGTAAAATACCATAAATTACCGTATGCTACTATTCTTTTATCACCGGTATTTTAACAGTTAACACCGTTGACTATTTTTATTAAAAAGGTTACTTCTGTCGTTTTCTATATCCGACAATTATTCCGTTGTGGGCTCCACCAATAATTAGTTATTTCGGCGCCGTCGTACGGCCCGAATATTCCCCGACAAAACGAATATTCCCCGACAAAAAGAATATTGTCCGTCAAAATAAAATTTACACATAACATCCTTAACTTTCAATTTCGTTAATTTAACCACTTACTGTTTCAGGAAAAATATATATGAAGAAAAATTAATTTTTATATTTCATAAATTTCGGGGTCTTACAACCTCCCCTCCTTATGAAATTTCGTCCCCGAAATTGACGTACCGGACATTTCAAAGTTATCCTCCTGATTTCCAGATGCCATACTTAACTGTGGTCACAAAATAATTGTTAGTTCAAACAAACTGACTCATCACTTCATGTCCCTATATTCAAATCAACTCATTAGATAATAAAATCTAATTTAGGTGGGACACACTAGTGACCGATTCTATTCGTCTCTCCCCTCCTAATTCTAACCCCAGATCTCCATTAAAGACCATATCCCTAAGCTCTGATGCCAACTGTGACACCCCCAAATCTAGGCCTACACAGCCCAAACTTGAGTCGTCAAAAGACTACAACAAAATTATTACAACAAAGCACAACGTACAACAATACAGTGTATAATAATAATACACAACTAAGTCTTCACTATTATTGCCACACTATTTTACAACACGTGAAGACTATAATATATATCCCTCGGACTCCCACTCCATTCCCCAGCTAGACCCAGCTACGTTCTCATATCCTGTTGAAAAATAATGGAACAAAAGGGTGAGCTCAAATAGCCCAGTAAGAAATATCATGACTAAGATAATGACGAATAAATTATCATTAGCCTTCAACAGGTGAGTTCTTGATAGAATACAACAAAATACAAGGTGTATATCAAAAACTGCAGTTAAATTCTTGAAAATGTTCAGATAAATAATAGCGGCGGAATGAGCAATCTATTAGAAGAATAATGTAGACTATAATGTCCACGCGCTTCTCTTTTTCGTAAAAACATCATCAACTTTTATCATCTGAAATACCATTAGTCAAGATAATACAAATTCACAGTTCCTGGTCATAATCATGCAAATCAACAGTTCATCTATGCATTACGGGCCAAAGAGAACATTCAATATAGCACCAGCGGTCATGATTATACCAGATTCAGCCTTTGGTAATAATCATACCAATCAACAGTTCATCTTTGCACTACGGGCCAAAGATATTCAATAAAGCACCAACGGTCATGATTATACCAGATTCAGCCTTTGGTCATAATCATACCAACCAACAGTTCATCTTTGCACTACGGGCCAAAGAGAACATTCACCACGTGCCATAAAAGACACCGAACAGATGTATCGCCTTTAACCTAGTATATCGCCTTTAACCTATCATCTGTTCAACAATTATATCACATCTGTGCCCCCGGCCACAGATATTCACAACAGTTTGATTCTTGATGATTAATACAAATAATAGTGATACAATTGATGAACAGAAGAAACAGGATAAACAATAAGTATCGGAAGTTTACTTTGTGCAGATTCAAATAATGTCCACATTGTCAACATGATGTGGAGTGAAATTTAAAAATGTTATTCAAGATTCTCAGTTCAGAATAACGGTTACAGTTCAATAGAAAGATTCAGAAAATAGGAAGGTTCAGTTGAAATAATGAAGTTCAACTATTATGGAACATATAATATTTTCAGGAATTATAGAAGCAATAGTTCCATAATAAGTTTCGATTCAGGAGTATGAAAGAAAATAATATCCCTTACCGTAGCAAGTTCAAGAGTGTAAAAAAAAATGACATTTCTTACCTTAACACGTGACTGGATATTGATTTAAATGAGATTGATCAACCTATATATTTATAATAAAATTAGTAATTACAACATGTAAACTTCAAAGTGTATGATAACTCATATATTATGAACTATCAAAATTATATATATTTAACATAATTTTTGTAGTATAAAATACTAACTTTAAAATAGTTTTAAAAATAATATTCCAAAATAAATCTTCCAAAGAAAGCTTTTAAAAATGAATCTTCTCAAAGAAGAGTCTTCTAAAGGAAGATTTGTGAATACCGTGAAAAATAGGAATTTATAAAATTACTACTCTTTAATAAAAGACTTACTTGAAAAATTCCTGCACTCCTTTTGGCTTTCAAACACTCAAAATAGCCTTACTATTCTCAGAGAAAACTCATAAAATTCTTATAGAAAAATTTTATGTTTTAGGTGTGATTTTTCTATTCAGCTGAACAATCTATTTATAGGAGAAAAGAAGTTACTATGCGTGGTAGGTGAACAGAAAAAAAAATTCTTCAGCAAAGGCTGCGTAGCAGCCTTCACCAACCATTTCCCAAAACACATTTCTCACATTTCATGTGGGCCCCACAGTGGGTCCCACATGTTTCTTACTATTCACTTACTATTCACGTTACTATTCACGTCACTATTCACGTCACTATTTCAAATAGTAAAATTATTTTTTTTTATTTTTTATTTATTTATTTATTTATTTATTTATTCTTCCTGTGAGTCCAACATATAAAATAATGTTACCACAATAATGTAAGAAACACGTTACATATTTTTATTAATTTAATAATATAAATTATAGTGTATTTGCTACTGTGACAATTATTAGGTTCAATAATTTTAAAAACAGTGCAGCAACAATTATTGACTCAATGATATAAAATATAGTGTAATGACAATTATTAAATCAATAATGCAAAATACTGTGTAGCAACAATAATTGAATTGATAATATAAAATATTATGCAGTGACAATTATCGATGAAATGATGCGTAACAGTTACGGTGTCAATAATATGAGACACTGTGCAATACCGTGTGCTACTGTAGAGTACCGCATGCTACAGTAAAATACCATAAATTACCGTATGCTACTATTCTTTTATCACCGGTATTTTAACAGTTAACACCGTTGACTATTTTTATTAAAAAGGTTACTTCTGTCGTTTTCTATATCCGACAATTATTCCGTTGTGGGCTCCACCAATAATTAGTTATTTCGGCGCCGTCGTACGGCCCGAATATTCCCCGACAAAACGAATATTCCCCGACAAAAAGAATATTGTCCGTCAAAATAAAATTTACACATAACATCCTTAACTTTCAATTTCGTTAATTTAACCACTTACTGTTTCAGGAAAAATATATATGAAGAAAAATTAATTTTTATATTTCATAAATTTCGGGGTCTTACAAATACCCGTTAATCTCTCTGAGACTCTGGTCTTGATCAAATGATCATTCTTTTTTTCTCACAGAAATATAAAATCAATAAACCAATCTTATTCAATAAATAATTGCTTTTGAAATATGCTTCTTAAATAAGCAGATAAATAATTTCAGTACAGATTTATAAATGTTTACTTTTTCTTTATAAATTAAATGTGTTTCTTAAATTAAGTAGATATGAAATTAAGTTATGGTATAAAAGTTTAAATAACTTTTATAGTGTGTGATATGTTTCTGTATAAGTAGATATAAATAATTATATTTGTGATATAAAAGTTTAAATAACTTTTATATAATGCAACAAGTATTTATGAATAAATGAATTAATGTTCAAATACTTGTAATGACATATAGTAAGTATGATAGATAAAACATTTAAATAATATTTGATATAACAAATAAATTTGTTTTATTTAAATTTATATATATTTAATCTATGATGTGATCACTTTAGATAAGGATACTTAGTAATACCCGATTAATAAGTTTCTCGTTTAGGAGGAATAATATCACTTAGTCGGTAACTAAGTATTTAACCAAACTTAAAGCTACGCAACTATAATTTATATAAAAATTAATTTATATAAATCACTATATCAATAAAAGACTTTTTAGAATCTCAATTAATAAGTCTTTCGTTTAGGAGGAATATTATCACTTAGTTAGAATTTAAGCTCATACCTTTTATCTAATATAATAGAAAAAATATAGATATATATATAAATGTGGATACTAATTTATATTTGTATATTTTTATAGATATAAATAAGTATGAAATAATCAAATATAACACAACAATTTATCTCATATAATTTGACAAATTTTTCTCTTTAAATGAAGATAATAACTTTTAAGGAAAAGAGGAATCTGATAGAGAGAAAATGTAGCTAAGGAGAGTAAGTTTTCTTTTTTTATAAATTGATAAAATGAAATTGAAAGAAAAGTCTCCTATTTTTAATAATTTTGAAGCTTGGGGTAAAATGATATTTTGGCAATTTTAATTTAAAATCAATGGTTGGACTCTTACTGCGTTAAAATCAATGGACATGATTTGATGAAAAACTATCGCTCGGATTAAATCATCGCCCCGACTGCCCAAACACAACTTAGCACATTTAATTTTCACCCGGATTGGTCTGGGAGAAAAAAGCGCCCGGATTGCCTAAACAAACCAATTCATCCACATTAATTCTCAGGCGTACCAATCATGGAAGGAGAGAGAAATGCGTTGGTTATATATATAACCATAACTTTTCGGATGGAGTATAAATTATAAACACAAAGATGAATTTTGATTTTCCAAGCTTCAATTTAAATAATATTTTTGAAAAATAATACAATAATTTAAAAAAATATTAATAGGAATTTTCTTGTCTTAAAAAATATTACGTTATGAATTAATATTTATAACACTTGATATTAATTTATTAAAGTTAATAAAATATCATTTCAATGCATTTTAAAAAAATATTTTTGATCAAAGTTAATAAGATAATTAAAATAAATATTAACCTATGGAGATGATTATATTTCTAATTAATCTTATTCACTTAATTTGTTATCATCAAAATAAATGACTAAAAATTATGATTACATTATGTAAATATATTTAAAAAATTCCCCCTTAATATATGCATGCATATTGAGCAAGAAATATCATAAATTATTTAAAAAATATTACTAATTATAAATTTTTTTATTTTTAAAGTTTAAATAAATTATATTATTTTTAAATTATTTTTTAAACAATTGATATTAATTTTATAATTAAGAACAAAAGAAATATTTCTTTTTGATAAATTTTTATAAGAGGAATCCCGACGTCAAAATATTAGCATTCAAATATTCAAAATACTGGTGTTTGTATTAGATAAAGGCCACGTCAGTTGGTTCGTTACCGCTCTCTCTTTGAATCCAACAGCCCTCAATCGTCCGCTGCAAGTTTCGTTTCATTGCTCTACCAACACCCCCCCCCCCCCCCCCCCCCCCCTTCATAATTCTGATTCAATCACTTGTTCAATTTGAAATTTCCCACCAAAAATATGAGCTTCGATTCGTCTCGATCCGCGAATTCAGTCTCCAAATCGAAGAGAATGCTCAACTCTTCAAGTACCTGTAAAGCTAACAAGAAGAAAAAGACGAACCAAAAAACCCTAGGCGTTGCTTGGGGTGTCAATTCTTGCTCATCCTCCTTCCGCTCTTCCCCTTTCTCCGATTTCGGCAGGTATTTAATTGATCTCTTTTCAATGCTACTTACAATTTTTGTAGGAGATGTATAAATTTTGGTATATTGATGAATTATGATTAATTTTGTTTTAAGTTTTAGTTATAGATAATCGATATTGCAGTATATATTGTTGCAGTTAGTGACTTTGTGCTAATGAATTTAGAGCGAAATTTCAATTGAAAAGCCAGCCAAGCCATGGATATATTTAGCTTTAATGCGCATAGTGCAAGTGATTCAAATCAGCTATGTTTGTGCTGCTTATGATGAAGTTATGAATCTCCTCACCATTCACTACACCCATTTCCCCCCCAGTTCAATGAAATATACTCCTGTTAGAAAGAGTATACTTTTTCTTTTTTTTCCTGAACATTTTGATTTTCATAGGACATTTAGGCACAATTTTTTCAACAGTCCTTTTCCGATTACAAACCTTAGTATTTAAAGACAATATATATTTTTTTTTATAAAAAAAATGTGATATTGAAATGTGTCATATGCAAAATTCAACATTTGGAATTTGGAAAGAAGTTAACAAAATCTTTTTTTTAGGACGGAAGGAGTTTATCTTATGGTCTATTATGAACACGATCATAATATATTTATTAACAAAATATTTTTTTAGGATGGAAGGAGTTTATTTTATGGTCTATTATGAACACAATCATAATATATTTATATGTTATGCGACATACTATATCCACTAGTTCAAATTTTGCAATAGTTCGAAGGATCAAATGAATCTTTACCATTAAATTTTTAAATATTTTCTTAACCATTTTAAAAAATGTTTAAAAATTAAGATGTTAACCTAATTAAAAATTTATTTTCTAGTTTGATTTTTGGTAACATGTAGCTCAATATTAAAAAATCAAGTGATAGGTGTTGATCTTACTTATACAACTTGAGAAAATAGAATATTTGTACATTTGAGGGAAAATGTACCCGAATTAATTACTTCATGATAATTTGTTAAATACCCAGTTTTTATTTGATTTTATTGATGGTGCAATTATTTTAATCTTTTTTGGGTCTGATGACTAAATGATTCCATTTTAAATTTTTTTTAATTCATTTTGGAAATTGGTTTATAGTTACATGGTAGTAAAGAACCAGAAGCTACATGAACAGTTTGATGCTGAAGCTTCCACCTCCTCTCATGGAGGTTCAGTTTCTGGGAAACCTATTTTTCTCGGGGTTTCTATTTTTGTTGATGGATTTACGGCTCCTTCTAGTCAGGTTTGTATTGCATTCTAATGGTCTTCTGTGCAATTCTTTGATGAAAATATTGTAGCATGTGGATCAAAATGAAAAAGAAGAGGTTTAAAATTCTTTTTACACATTGGAAGTTGGAGAAACACACACACATGTGCTAGAAGCACAAAATATTTGTTTTTATTTTGTGCATTCTTTTCATTTGGGTACGGGTTTTTCAGGAGCTAAGAGGTTACATGTTAAAACATGGAGGACGCTTTGAAAATTACTTTTCAAGGCATCGTGTCACTCATATAATTTGCAGTAATCTTCCTGACAGTAAAATTAAGAATTTGAGGTTCACACTTGACATTGCCTTTTCAAATGTGCGTCTGATACATATAAGTTAGCATTTCCCCACTTAACATTCTTATTGTTGGATATTTGATTCAGGTCTTTTAGTGGTGGGCTTCCTGTCGTGAAACCAACATGGGTATTGGATTCTGTTGCTGCTAACAAACTTTTGAGTTGTAAGTCTCTCTCTCTCTCTCTCTCTCTCTCTCTCTCTCTCTATTTTCCCCTAATTTTTGCTGTTGGTATCGTAGGTCCTCATTACTCTAGACTTTGATATTCTTTGAGGCTTGTTTGGGTTTGAGGAAAATAAAATGTTTGAAAACACTTAAGAGACATATTAATATATTATCAATCTTCTTTTATTTTACCTCTTTTAATTGTATATAATCAGATTTCAAGTTTTTCTGACGTTAAATTTCCCTTGAACATGGATTAGGTCAATTAAACTGCACAATAAATGGTCAAGCATTGCTCGAGAATTAGTAGAATTTGTCAAAATAGGAACTTATCCTAATTTTTTCCTTGTATGCCCTTCTGATACCTTGAAAAATGCTTAGTAACTTAGTACCAACACCATGTTTTATAGTTTCCATGCTAATTACGTGTATAGAGTATCTCTGTGGTTTTAGATTTTCTGATCAGGGGCTTGTGTTGAGAAATGTAATTTTTATGTATCTAATGTATTTAATATATATTGTGGGTTGTTTCTAGGGCATACTTACCAACTTGACCAGCTTGCTAGTGAAACTCAGAACCAACCGAAGTTGTCAGCCTTCTTTTCTTTGAAAAGAAGCCCATTCTCTAGTAAAACAGATACTTATGTGACTAGTCAATTAATTTCTGAAAGTGAAGATCCAGCACGGAAGGTTAATACAGAGATGAATGAAATCTCATTTGGAGAAGGTGAATCAACAGAACACATAAAGCAATGTACTGAAGAATCTGACAAACCCGTGCTTGAGAACTTTACTGGAGAAAAACTTGAGGAGACAAGTTTTAGTGATATAAACCACTGGGCAGCTGACTCTTCTGAACCAGATGATGCTGTTAAAAAAGATAGTGACTTTGCTGGAATTCAACCTGAATATAGTAGTCCTAGTCGGCCTTGTACTTCTGTTAGCAGTTACTGCTTAGACAATCAGAATAGTAAAGAATTACCGATTTCCAGAATTCTTATGGCTTCTACTCAGCATCATTCAACTCTTGTGGACTCCAATTTTGTGGAAAATTATTTTAAGGTAAAAGTAGAAATATAATTGATTGTTATATTGCTATATAATGTTTCTCCTAGTTAAACCAATGCTTACTTGTTGATTGACATTAGCTTTTCTATAAAGACTTAAGCATGTAATTTTTTACATGATATGGTAAGCTTTGTGGGTAAATTTTTCAGAAATTTGGGCAGTCCCTCAATTATTGTTACAACTGAACTACGGCTCACCTATTTGCCCTTAAACTGTGTGTGAGGGGTGAAGGGGACAACAAGTACAAAACTGAGAAGAAATGTATATTTATTTTACAGAATTTTTTATTATGTTTAATTTGGGAGAAATTAATTTATGTAATTATTGATTTTTTTTTATCAATGAGCGACATTTAATAGTGATTAGGAAGTTTTAATTTTTATTAATAGTATTTTAGTCATTTAGTTTTTTTATTGTTCTCCAAGTACTATTAGGGTTTTGAGTCTCTTTAAATATTGATATAAACCCTACAAATTCAGTAGACTATTGATATTCAAGTTGATTACTTTGATTCAAACCATAAAGGTATTTTATCCATTTTAGTGCTGATTCGTAGAGTTGATACACTAGAGAGACCCTACTGATTGTCTGATTTAAACGTGGAGTTTAAATCCTAGTTTATTTTCCTTTGTTTCCTATAAATTTCCATTAATTTTTTGTTCCAAATATTGTCCTGCATCAAAGCTGGTATACATTGACACAAGAACTTGACACCATTTCTATATTTCTGAAAGGAAAAGCTGTTAGGAAATGGCCCAGGATGTATTTTGTGTTTTAACACTATTTTTTTTTACAAATTTCATGAAACCTTGTGCATATTTTAGAGTTAGAGTATCTTGCACACACATCAACATAATAATAATTTTGGTATCCAATTTTATTTATTTATTTATTATTATTATATATATGCACATACATATATATGTATATATATTTATATTTGTATTTTGCTGGAAGAAATGTAATAAAATAGATTTGGTTGTAAACTATCTAATTTTCATCCATTAATCACCTGGGTCTCTTATAGGGGTTAGTTGTCTCTATTAATCTTTATCCGCTTGCTAACTTGGAAGTCATTAGTCCCGTGGATTTGTCTTTGTTTTTGACACCCTATTATCAATAGTGTTCAGGGCATGTATAAGTGGAATCAGTTGCTATTATGCAACTTTCTTACTATGGTAACTTGATGTTTTTGCTGCTATTCTTTTGATATTGTGATCTTAAGCTTTTTATATGTGGCACCAGTTTCTAATACTTGATATGCAGGTATTATGCCCTAGCTTACTTTAGTAACTTAATGAGTTAATGTAGCATTTGCTGCTATTCTGTTTTAATTATGACCTCACAGTTTTAGTAAGTGGAATCAGTTGCTATTGTTTGACTTGCATGTATTATGCAACTAGCTTATTGTGGTAACTAAATAAAATGTTTGCTGCTTTTCTATTAAGTTGCATAACATGAAGTATTCTTATGGGGCTTCTGCAATCTTTCTGACTAAACTTTGGCTCTTACAGAACTCTAGGTTGCACTTTATAGGAACATGGAGAAATCGTTACCGTAAGCGTTTTCCTAACTTCTCTAATGGATTTGAATGCACAAAGTCCAGTGTTATTACTTCTGCTACACATGAGAAGGCTACTATTGTTCATGTGGACATGGTAAACTCTAGATTCAGGATTCAAGTATTTTTCAATTTGTTCCTCTTTTGTTTCTTTACAAGTGTGGAAATCCTCTGAATAATGTTTCTGGATGTTCCTGGAGCAACTAGTTTCAATCTGATACTGGATATTTTACTGACTAATGCTATTCTCTCCAGGATTGCTTTTTTGTCTCGGTTGTTATCAGGAATCATCCTGAATTACAGGATAAGCCTGTTGCTGTTTGTCATTCAGATAATCCACGTGGAACTGCTGAAATTTCATCTGCAAATTACCCTGCTCGAAATTATGGTTGGTATCGTTTTGAGTAAATCTCCTCTTTCCATGCCTGAAGTACTTTTGACATACTAATAATTTATAATCTTTTCAGGAGTGAGGGCTGGAATATTTGTTAGGGATGCCAAGGTTCTTTGCCCACATCTTGTCATCTTTCCATATAATTTTGAAGCATACGAGGAGGTATATATTTAAGCGAAAAATATATACTGTTAAATTTGCTTAAGGCACATTATCTTATTCCTCTGTCATGTGGGCTCTTAGGAGTCAACTAACCTAGTTGGACACTTTACACTTTACAGGTAGCTGATCAATTTTATGACATCCTGCATAAGCATTGCAACAAAGTACAGGTTTGGATGTGGGAATATTTTTCCTGAAATTATATTCTGTTTCGGTCATATGCTTCTTGAATTGGCAGTGCTTACTAAATGCAGGCTGTGAGTTGTGATGAAGCATTTTTAGATGTCACGGATTCTGAAGCGGAAGATTATCAGCTTTTAGCTTCCATAATCAGAAAGGAGATATTTGACTCTACAGGATGCACAGCAAGTGCTGGAATAGCTAGGAATATGCTAATGGCCCGCCTTGCAACTAGAACTGCTAAACCAGATGGTCAATGCTACATCCCAGCCGATAAGGTACGTATCCTCCATGTTCGATACCTCTGTTTGTTTATCGAGTTGAAAATTTTGGTGTTCCAGAGGCCATTTTGGTGAATTTGTTACTTTAATTATTATAATGTCGATGCTTGAAGAATAGATTGGAATGAGTACAATAGGAAGATCCTACTTCCTTTCTTTCTGTCTTAAAGTTGAGTTCGTCATGCACCAGCAGTTTATCCTTTCCCTTCAATATTTTCTATTTATCTATTGTTGATTGACATTTGACAGAGATACTTGAGACTAAATCGAATTAAACTAACCGAACAGTAATGTAGTTTGGGTTCAAAGTGATTATGTAATCATTTTGATGTTTTCTAGATCATCTCAAGCTGAGACTTTCAATTACTTGTTCTGCGTGATCTTGATCAATGTTTTGGATACTTCAAAGAAAAACCTTTACTGATGAGAAGTATATTGGGTGATTCAGGTGGAAGAGTATCTATATGAACTTCCAATTAAAGCACTTCCAGGAATTGGCCATGTTTTAGAGGAGAAGTTGAAAAGGAGACAAGTGAAAACTTGTGGACAGTTGCGCATGATTTCCAAGGTTTTTAAATGGACTTCTTTCAGTTTACCTTTTTTTCCTCTTCTTTCTTTCTTTGATAGGTGAATTGGTTGAGAATGGGTTACCAGGAAACTCTTATTTCTCTGTGTTATGCGAGTGTTATTCCTTATACATATAACCGAGGACATGGCCATATATCGGAGGCCAAGTATGGCGTTATTCCTTCTTTATTTATTTCTTTTATTTTCCATTTTCCTTTTGTTTTCTTTTTCTCTCTTTTTCCTCCCCTTTTCCATTTTCACTTTTATATGCATGTAGCAGGTTATATATGTGAGTGTTTTTATTTTATTTATTTCATCTGTTTCTGTTATTTGATTCTATTTTTATTATCTATTATATCTTTATATTTTTCTTCTTGACTTTCTTCTTTAACTCTTATATAGGGGATTCATTTTGAGCATACCCCTACTAGTATAGGATATTGCTGTTGTTAGTAATCATTTGTTTGGACTCTACAGGGAGTTGCTTACAAATTTTCTCTAGTGTATTGCTTGTTGATGTTGAAGTATCTTTGCGAGGAATAATTTTCATCTTAATAGTACAGAAAAACATTATTCTAGCACTTTTGAAGCATATTATGCTAATATAATCTTATGAATATTATGTGCTCCTCTTCTTGCTTTTGCAGGAATCTCTTCGAAAGGATTTTGGCTTAAAAACTGGTGATATGCTGTGGAATCATAGTAGAGGGATAGACAATCGGTTGGTTGGAGTGATTCAGGTTTGGCAAACAAGTTAGCTATAATTGTCTGTGTTGTTTAAAGAGAATGAAAAATGATCGATAGTTTGAGACTATATGATCTGGTCTATATAGAGTAGTGATGCAACTGATCCTTAAAGTTTCTCCCTTGATTAAAAAAGATCACTCTAATCCTGGATGTCATCATGGGATCATCTATAATCAATGAAATCCCTAAATCCTGGATACAACTAATGAAATCCCTCTAATCATGGGTCAACTTTCCAGCTGTAAATAAGGAAACAAAATATACTGAAAATAAATAATAATTAGAGAATAACAACAGTTTGGTTTGATTTTGGCAAACAAGTTAGCTATAATTGTTTGGTTAGGTTAGATGACTGTCAAGATCTAAGAAGTTTGTACTGTTTAAATCCTCCTAAATCCTAACATTGCAGGCTCGTGCCGCAACCCCCTTTTTTTTTTTTTTTTGAGAAGATCAACTTATAGATTAATGATTGGATCCTTCATCTTGCGATTGGGCTCAAAATTTGTGCAAAATATGGGTTTAACTGATTTTTAAATATATGAATTGTATAAATAATAGTACATGTCTACCTATTTAATTAATGCACTATTTAATTATCATATTAGCCTGCCTCTTTTGTTGTCTGCAGGAGAGCAAGTCCATAGGTGCTGATGTAAACTGGGGCGTGAGGTTCAACGACTTGAAAGATGTTGGTATTTTCATTGTGGGAGAAATTATACAAAATTTTTCATTGTTTAATGGGCCAAATTCTAACATATTCTGTTTCCAGGCTCAACATTTTCTTGCGAACCTTTGCAAGGAGGTCTCATTACGTTTGCAGGGATGTGGAGTGCAAGGCCGCACTTTTACTCTTAAGGTCCCTCTATCTATGGATTACATTTTGGCATTTCTATTAAGTTTTAGTCATATATAATATGTCTTTCGTCTCATCTTGAGCTGAAACTTAAGATTGGTATCTGGAGCTAGGTAAAGAAGAGAAGAAATGATGCTAAGGAGCCAGTAAAGTATATGGGGTGTGGAGACTGCGAGAACCTTAGCCATTCTATAACGGTAACCATACTTTAGTCCATACCCTTTTGTTTTATCCAAATAGAGTTTTTACTTCTCTAGCTTTTGTGGATTTCATACTCCCAAGTTTTGATTTTATTATTAAAATAATAGGTTCCAATGGCTACTGATGATGCGGATGTCCTCCAAAGGATAACAGGAAAGCTGTTTGGTTCATTTCACATAGGTATTGTATCCATTCTTTCTCCATTTGCACATAGGTGTCCGATTAATTAATTGCAAGTTCTTAAATTGGGGGTGAACTTATCAAGAAAAGGTTAATTTGTGTTTGGAAAAGAGAGTTCACAGATATGTATTTTGAATGTAGATGCCAAATCCATCTCGTTTCCGGTTTCTTTTTTATTTTTATCCCAAAGTTCTGCTGTTTGGTTTTAGAATTTCTTTTATTATTTTTTTTGGGTTTGTTTGTTTTGTTTTGGTGTCTTTTTCTTATTAATTAGTATGCTTTAACCAACTATCCAATGTCTATTTCCCCCCCCCAGATGTGAAGGAGATCCGAGGAATGGGGTTGCAGGTTTCAAAATTTGAAAATGCTGATAGTGGTAATCAAGGTCTGGATTTTGATATTTTGATTTCTGAATCTCATTTGCTGTTAACTGTAGGTCGATGTTTGCTTTATATTGTTAGTTATGTGGGTCAAAAAAACTATACTGCCAGTTTACTAGGCTATATATCTTTTGTCTTGTGAATCGTGATTATGTCTGTTACTTCCTTATTGCACTCTTTGAATGTCACAATGGCCTTCATTCACAGGGAATGAAAGGAACTCTATTCGTTCTTGGCTCATCTCTGCCTCAACAAGTAAGAGAGATCAATGTAAAAATGGAGGTATTCTGATGTTTTGCTTTCATACAATGCTCTCTATAAAGTACTAGTTTATTTCTTCTTTTACTTTTGCGGGGATGTGGAATCAGAATTCAAACTTGCTGAATCTAGCTGTTTCGTGGAATCATGCTAAAAGTTTATAGATTTAGTATCTAAATTTCTGATTTGCTTTTGGAGAAAGTAGAGTGCTGTAATCTTTATTCTCGTATTAAAGTCAACGTTAGTAGATACTCTTATTGATGTAGCAAACTTCTTATTGGTACTTGCATTCCCAAATAATGGACTCTAAAGTTAGCTTGCTGAAATATTTATTTGTTGTTTGACCTAAAGTAGCACAAATATCAAAATTCTAACTTAGTATCGGATGCTCAAGCATCACATTTATATCAACTTGTTGATTCAACTAATATGTTCTATAAACCTTAGTTTCACTGCATTTTGTTTATAAGAAAATTTCTAACAACAAACACTCGAGGTAACACTGATTCAAGTTTCTCTGTTGCCTTTGGAAATTTAGTAAATACTGTATCTGCCACTGCATAAGCTATTTTTTGAAAATTGTAACTTTCTTATATTGCACACTAAATTTTGTTCGTTGCTAACGATATCAACAAAGTGATGCGTCTTACCGATCTAGTACAGTATGGCCTGGCCCAAATTCAGTTTTTTTGGTTCCTTTCTGGACTAGCAAGATCAAACTCTCTCTTGAGATCTTAAATACAGTTTTGTGATTCTGTGAACTACTTTACTGTCTCAAGTTTGTAGCTGAAATTACGTTATTATTTCTTCCATGTCATATTACAGATTTAGAGAAACAGAATGATGATGGAAATTTGGGGCAGTCATGCACCAATTTGACTGTCAGCGGTAATTTGTCCAATAGTGAAGGTCATATAAACCAGGATTCAACTCTCCCTCCTTTATGTGATCTTGATATGGGAGTGATAGAGAATCTTCCTCCTGACCTCCTTTCGGAAATTAATGATTTGTATGGCGGGATTTTAATTAGTTTAATGTCAAAACATAAAGGCAAAAGTGCTGATATTGGCAGTTTGTGGCCCACATCTTCCGGAAGTGGTGGAGGTAAATTTTGAACCTAGTTGTTCACTAACAGACTGTATGCTCTTTGTACTAGTGTATAATACATGTTTTTTTTTTATAGGTGTAACATGTGACGAAAAGGTAACTCTTCTCACTTCTCTGGCCCCTTCTAGACAATGCACTGTAGATAACAGGGTATTTTTTATTTTGTCTCTGTAGCTAGCTTTCCCCCCCATTCTTTTCGTTCTTTCAATTCTCTTTTTGTGTGATCTTTTCTTTTTCATAAGAACCTGTCACTAAATGCAGATGAAAGAGTACAACTATGTTTATATTTGGCATGTTTTCACATTTTTTAAAATTATCCATTCTATTGCTTTTAAGGAGAAGCTGATTTTTGGTTATATTGGTGCTTAATATGAATTTTAGATTATCAATCAATCAAAACTACCTCAAAATACATGAGTACAGAAGAATTCGAATGGAAAATGTGTGTTTTGTATTGCAACCTCCTATTACTAAAATGAAATGTGTCTACTGAACAGGAACAGTGCCATAGTGAGAGACCATAAAAAAGGCACTTGAATGGATTCAAGAGGCTTTACTTCAATCCATCTTTGAAGTGTGAGTTTCCTAGAGGGAAACAAAGGGAAAACCTTGAAAGAATGTTAAATAAGCAAAACCTTAAAAGTTCTTAGAAGAGCTCCGAAGCCAAAGTCGATACTCTTACTAATAAATCATCGAAAGTCACCCATAATGCTGTCATAACAACTATTTTTATCATTTTATAAATCAAAGCTACATAACCCTATTAATCATAACATCAATCCCTATATCTAAAAGCACGACACTCAATTGACATTTAATTGAGTGAGTTAATTTGGTTGATCAAGTAAACTCACATGAGTTGACAGTTGGTCAATGGCTCATTAAATTGAGTTCGAGGTGAGTTAGCGTCTTAGCGATGAGTTGTGGAGGTTCATTTGTGGAATACTTCACCTCTTTGTTTTTTGTCCCCAAATCACGTATCACCTCTTTGTTTCTTCCTCTTGTAAAATCTTAATGCGACTCTCCTTCTTCCTTTTGGACCCTTCTTCTCTCAAATTAATTAGTATAAATAATGTGATACTAAATTAAAGAAGGTAAAACACTATCTTAAAATTAAGAGATTGATGCAAAGATGGATTCATGAGCTTGCAACTCAGTTTAAATGTAAGATGAAAAGACCCACTAATATTTAAATCATGAACATTATAGCAAATGACCTTAAAAAATGATATCCATATGTCATATAAAAATTGCCAAAAAATAAAACCGTTATCTATTAAAATAATAACTTCATAAATTTAAAAAAAAATAAAAATGACATCACAAAATATTAAAACTATTATCTCAAACTAGCCCGTGCCTCGCATGGGCTCTCAAACTTGTAATAAATAAAAGAAGAAAAGACTACCTAGTTCTAAAAATATTCTAATTCTGTAGCACGAGTAGTAATTCACTTCAGTAAATTGTCAGAGTTCTGCTTTAATAATGTGAATAGTAAACTTTAAATATTTTCAAAATCGCTCGTGCATCTCATAAGTTGACAGGGCTCATTAATTAACAAATCAGAGATCAAAAGCCATTTAGCCACAACGATTTGTTATTTTGTTAATTGAATCAAGTAATTTTCTAATCATTCCCCCCCCCCCCCCCCCCACAGGTTCTCTCAAATTAGAACTTAGGGAGTCAGATCATTAGGAGAAGATGAAGAGCTTCTACTTTTTCTTATTTGAATGTTTTTTCTTACATTCTTTATTACTTTAAAAGTAGACTGCACAAATAATGAGTTGTGGTTAATTTTTTTGACTTTACGTGGAGGGATGAAAGGACCTCATCGAGTATGTAAAAACAATGAGTTGTGGTTAAATAGGTGTCATTTCCATGGGACACTGGTAATAGGGCTAAGGGAACCACATAATTTACGAATATTTCCAGTGAAGTTGACATTTCTCTATTTTTAATAGACTTCCTTGTATGCATTGTTATTTGTTGGCCAAATGAACTGATTATTGCTGTTTTATCCTTTTTTTCTTCCAAGGTGGAGGAGACTTCTAATAGAAATTTCAATGTAGAAAATTCTTTATTGAAATCTTCTGTGCATGAAAAGGTACTATAGGTTTGCGTTTATTTAGTTGCAGCGCCGTTCTTTGTACTTTATACTGATACTGGTTATATTGGCTGTGTTTGTTAAAAAAAATCAGAGCATAGTTGAGCGAGTACAGTCAGCATTAGTTTCTGGGGCAGGAACCTCGAACACGACTTCTTCATTTCCTGAAGATAATAATGTAATGCCCTCCTCCCTAAGCCAAATTGATATCTCAGTGTTGCAACAACTGCCTGAGGAAATGAAAGTAGATATACTTGAGCTTCTTCCTGCACACAGGAGGCAAGAATGTACATCTGATTTGAGTCCTTTCAAGTCCTACCCTCAGGATTCATTTCATGTAGAGTGTATTGGGAATCAGCGTGGATCAAGGGATTCTGTTTCACACAATGAGCTTTTGATTGGAAATCCACCAAGATGGGTTGACAATTTTAAACTTAGCAATTGTGTGATTTCAAATATATTCGCAGATATGTATTACAAATCAGGGTCAACTGGTCAATTATCTTCCATACTGCAGCGGGCTATGTCCGATTTTCGTTTTCCTCTCAGTTCAAATACTGATGAACTTGATGATGCTATACGTTGCTTGTCTGAGCTTCTCAAGCAATATATTAAACTAAAGATAGAAACAGATATAGAAGAGATCTACCTCTGTTTCCGTCTTCTAAGAAGGTATTATACACACCCAGTGAGAACATCATGCCTGACTGTTCATTTCTGTTGTCTTTTGGGTGCCTAGGATTGCTTTATTCTTTTCTGCACGAGTACTTTTATTTCTCCAAATAGATGGGATATACATTCAGTCATCATGTTATGCATATATTTTTTGAGATTAATCTCCCCCATATTTGTTTGTATAATTTTTATTTTGCCCCATGTAGTATCTGTGGACGAGCCGCTAAAAATTTAATAAGCTCCTCAATCAAAAGTGCTGTTTAGGAGAATTGTATGAATTGGAATTGCAATTCAGATATCTAACAATAGCAGTCGAAATTGCAATTCAGGTACCCACATTTAAAAATTGGTTTCACGGCCACTTCAAGTAAAAATAATTTTGTATAGTTATAATTTAGTCACCCACCCAAAATGAACTTGTAATTTAGGGGCTTATTCCAAATCTGATTGGCTATTCTGGTCCCAAATCCCATCTGTCGTTCAGGCTCTTTAGCGATTTTTGTATTCTCTTGGTATCTGTTCTTGTAAGAATCAGAAGGCTTTGAATTTCTCTTCTCTTGATCATGAATATGTCAGTTTATAGATCCTTTATGCATGAGCTGATTAATATTTAAGATGCTTCTCTGTTGACAAGTTTGTATCCTTCCGTTACACTTACATTTGATTCCGGTTCATAACTTTGTTGATGTTTCAATTACCACATTGAAGAATATATGGAAATACATGCTAAGCAGAAGGATTGTTTGGTGTATGGCTGATACCTCTCAAACTTGTGAATTCAACTCTTCTCTTCCAAATCTTATTGTTTGGCTGTGGCTAGTGGAATGCTGGCACTCACCAATTCACCTGCTTTGCATCACCTCCAATTTAGATAACTTGTTACGAGTTTTAATGAAAAATAACTGACATGCAGTTGGACTGTTAACAGTAGTTTGGAGTTTCAGGACTTTTTAAGAAAAAAAATTATATTCTTTGTGACTTAAGAGTTTATTTGGTTCTTTGAATTATTTGTTTTTTGCTAAACAGAGAATATTATGATTTTGGCAAGTTTCCCTTTCATCATACAATTTTTTTTGGTTTGAGTACCGATTTTGGAATTTGGTTTGAGTAATACTGGCATGCTGCATGATGCTTTCTAATGCCAAGGGAGGATTATGTTTCATTCGTACTTTATGGTTGCGTCTAATTTTTAACAAAGATACTTTATTATCCAGCCCGAGTTTTGATTTGAGTTAGTCATTGCATCAGGATATCTACGAAGTCAACATTCTTTTTAGAAGTGTACAAAGTCATCCTTCCTGACATTCAGGTTTGCACAACAATTTTTTTCCTTTTTAGTCTGGTTTTCTGAATAGATCATCCTCTGTTCACTTTGCGCTGTACTAGCTGACTTCTTCAACTAAATTTTCCGTTATAATGTCACTATTCATTTTGTTTTTGTAATATATATCTAATGTTATTATCTACTATTCTATACATTGTATGAATATTGTCTGGGTAAGGCTGAACAAACAAATAGGCCTTGGTACTTTTCTCGAATATATGCTGTAGGCAGTTAACTTTAGTGTTTGAAACATGATCTATCCATGTCAAGGAATCATTAGTAATTATTGTCCTTGAAGTTGCGTACTCTGTTTTTTGAAAGCCAAAGAATCTTTACTTGTATCTTTACTTGTTACCTTATTTTCTGTTGTTATTTTATATAACACTTCTTTGAACTGAATGTTCTAGGCAACTGTTGGTGAAAACTACGGTGGAAATTTCCGTACTTAACTTTTGAAGGATTATTATTTCTCAATAGATCATCAATAGATACACCCTTTATGGAATACATCATGCTAGTCTGGGACTCTGGGGTTTGAAGATCCCTCCTCAAGTAACAACTTCTATGTGCTGGATTCTGAGTAACATTGTTATATCCGAGGTTGTAAGTAATTTAATTTAATTTTCCTTTGGAGACTTGTTTAATGTTCAATTTCGGTGTTTAGACGATCCATGCATTAATGGACTTAGATTTTGAGAACTTTCGTATGTGGTTACTTTTCTTGAATAACTAATGCAATGGTTATAGCTATTCCTCTTTTGATTACTTTTTGAATTTAAAACACATATGCCTGGCAGTTATGTGCTTTGCATTAGGAATAAGAATACTTTTGAGCAATAAAACAGTACAATGTAAGTGTGGGTTTAAATACTCAGTTAATTTTTTTAGTGCCTGAGTGCGTTATTACTTGTTTGCGGTTGGCGGTCGCTTTCCTTAAACATTAACTTTATTATTCTTTTTTGTTATCCTGGTGGTCACATCTTCAATTTGGTTTGGCTTATGTTTCACCAATTTTTTCTTGTAGTCATTCCTCATTGGCTTCTCTCGTCTTTAGTCTTTACTGCAATTTCACCTGTTTATACTCTTGATAAAGTTGAACAACATTACAGACAATTATTTTACTTGTTTACTGAATCTTGTATGCCTAAAACATTGTTCAGATTGAGGCTGTCATCAGCGGAGAGAATAAATTCATACGCCTCGCACAATTCTAGTATTAATGTATTTACAACCTTTTAACACTTTGTCAATGTGTCAATATTACATATTACACAAATTTATATTAGAATTGCACCCCCTCCTCTTCCCTCTGCTCCCCTCCCCACCCCAACCTCACCTTACCTCGCCCCATCCTATTTTTCTTTTGTTTATTGTTATTTTTAATTTTTATAGTGATGGATATTTGGAGATTATGAAAATGTTTTTCTTGATTAACTGAAGACAAAAACACACGCCATCCAAAAAACCACAGTTGTTATCAAATGTCTCCAAGTAAAATTAAACCATTTTATTGCATTATTTATCTCCCTTCTTTGTTTCCTTATTCAGCTATTGCCCGTCAAGCATGATTTATTTTAAATTCACTGAAATGTAATCTCTCTTAATCCAGATTCTCTTTGGTTGCTGATTATGGTATTTCTGTTTGTTTCCAAATACAGGTGTTGAGTTTTATCCAGCCTGAGTCCGTAAGTGTTAAACGATGAATACTGTCAGGGAAATGAGGTTGGTCTGGACATTTTATGGAGGTGCTTATACTGGCCAGATTAGTGAAATTGGATTGCAATGTGATTTGATATATTCCAGATTTAGGGTATGATATTATTTATTCTTTTGTATCGTGAACACTTCGATGTGTTTTTTCCACATATAATTTTCTAAGCTTAAAAGATTCAACTTTGGCAGGTACCTAAATCTCGACATCTCCTGCTTATTTTGGCAGGTCAGGCACTTGGTGCTGATTTTGCAAGCATTTGTTCCTGTTTGTATGAGCTCATGATGATAGCGAACAACTTGCTTGTAAGCTTACTTTTCCAATCTGATGTAGCATAAGCTTTGGATTATTCATAATATTATACAGTATTTGTGATATATTTTACTTTTCTTGAACCACTAATGAAGTAATGATAGGTTTTACTTTTCTTGAATTACTAATGACTGTGAAGCTTAGCAGCCACTTTAATTTTGCTCATCATAATACAATATCATCCCACTATATATATATATATATATATATATATATATATTTGTGGGTATAGTTCATTTTCATGCATGTGTGTTATTATTTGATCAAAGATATCTTTGAACAGGCTTGGTAAAATAAGGACAGCGGACCAAAGTATAAATATTAACGAGGCTACTCATATTGATATTGCTGCTCCATGTGTTATTGACTTGAATTATTATGCTTTGGCTGCAAGACCGGAACTCTTTACTTGTAGAACAGAGGAAAATGTATAATTTGATGACGAGGTCATAAATTCTATCTGTTTGGTATTTTAAATTCAATACATGCCTGCTTGGGTCCAACCCAGAAATTTCTGTAATTATTTGTTTATGTTTACTCTGACTATCAAAGGAGGAAATTGTCAAGATTTGTATATATCGTGTTCTTACAAGATATATATGAATCAACTTTTCAAGTAATGGTGTGGGGTTGGAAAAGGGTAGGAATATCAAGCAATAAACATCAAGTGCTTTCTATGTATCTCCACATTTAGTGGTTTCTTTTTTTAACTTTTTAGGAGTGTTTAGTTGACAAATTCAATTTTAAAATTCAAACAAATTGGCATTCTTAAGTGATCTGATGTAGGTCATAATCTTGGTTAATCACTAAGAAACATGGGCAATGGATGGTCCTGACATTGTTTCCTCCCATTTTATGTGTATTATGGTGTGATAGATACTGTATCAACATGATGACGTGATATCATTGTTGAATTAAAAAAAAATCAGTGTTTAAAAAGGTGTAAATCTTGTTTTATTCTATGATTTGCAAAAAGTTAATTTACAATCTTTTTTAAAAATTGTTAAGAATTTATTTTAATTTTGAAACTAATAAATATCTTAACTAAACTTAAAAAAGAGAGACTAATTTTCATTTTGAAAATGTTGCAAGCTTAAAATGGAGCTTATTTGTTTCTTATTTCTATTTTGACCGGAGAGTGTAGATTATGCATTAAATTTATATTTTATGCTACCATTAAAAACTTTTCATATTCAAGGTGTTATATGTGGGACTGTTACACACCTAAAAGATGACTAGACCCCCACTTAGCCTTAAGGAAAATAATAATTTTAGTTGCAATCTTTTTATAAAAAAAAATATCCAAGTTAGTCTACCTTAGTTGATAAAAATACTCAATTTTCTTTCATATGATCCCCACATTTTTTGAAATTTAAAAGTAAAAAATATATAATTATATACCTATGATGAGAGTTTTTGACTTCCCCACTTTATGAGCCATACCACCATCATTATTCATGATGAGAAATACTTTCCCTTTTCAAATTACAGATATAATTTAATTTTTGAAATTAAATAACGATATATTAAATTTTAAATTAATATAAATTTATTTTATTTTAGTTAATACAATTTTTTTATTCTAAATTTTTATGAATTATATTATATATTTTTTTTAAATTTAATATAATATCGTTTAATTTTAAAAATTAAATTATATATTTAATTTTAAAATCGACAGTATATATAATTTTTTTTTCTTCATATTGACCGAGGGATAGGAGTACTGAATTTTAAACTTTTGTTACTACTAGTGTGAGTTGGTAAGTTGAAAGTAAACCGATTTCGCAGGTGTGAAACTCGAACCAAAGTTGAAAAGCAAGAGCATGCAATGCTGGAATTTAATCAACCAACACTAAGCAACATGTGTCAATGTCATTCACCCATAGAGCACATATTTTACCTTGACATGTTAAAACTTGATTATCTAATTTCATAATTATTATTAGTTAAATAGTACCACTCAGGCCAAAAATATTTGATAGAATAAATCACTCTTATCTACAATTAATTAATTAGGTGAGGATTGATAAATATACTCTCATTTATTGAGATAGAAAATGAAAGAGTATTGATATTAACATAATAAAATTATAAAAATAGGACAATTATTTAATTTTTAACAAATATGTTCTTGTCACAAAATTAAAAAGGGTAAAAGATTACAACATAAATTATAAGAAGTATAAGTTGTCTAAATTCTATCTTTGTACTTTTTACCCTTCTAAATACAGTAAAATGTCTCCTGTCCATCAGCTGTTGTAGAAGGCTAGAAGCCGATTAACCTTAACATCATTACAGAATAATTAAATAATAAATGAACTCCACACTCATGTAAGAAAGAATTTGTGAAAATATAAAATTTTATTTGTGAAAATATCAATTTTTATTAAAAAGAAAAAAAAAACTCTATTGAGGCGTTAGAATTATTAGTATGATAAATTCTTGTAATCAACATAAAAAATCAGAATAACAAATTAATAAACTCGTATACGATAATCAAATGTCACACACTATAAAGGAAATAAAACTTTTATCACATTAAGGAGAATTCACACGATAAAATCAAGTGGGAATCGACAAATAGTCCTAAACCCTAAAGGCCATAACTTAAGACTAAGACATTATTTACGGTGTTAAAATTTACAATTTTAAAATAAATTTGAGTCCTCCAAAAAGGGAACAAGTTCATGGTTTAGAAATATATTAGTCCTTAAAGTCATATATATGAAATGAAAGGATTACTATAAAATATATACTCCTTTTGTCCTGTAAAAATTAGGTTTAATTTGATTTTTTTTTTATCAAATTGACTATTTTTAGAATCAAAATAAATATAAAAATATGAAAGTAAAAAGGCTTATCTTTTTGTTTACACCAAAATAATTGTCAATTCAATTTTCACTTTATAATATAGATATATAGAATTGATATTTCTATAAGTTAATTTGATATTTTTATAAGTGAATCACATATTAACTTATAAAAATATTAAATTAACTTGTAAAAATATTAGATATATATATACGGAGAGGGAGAGTAACATATATAACTAACAAGAAACAACCAAGACATTATTAAACACTGATTCATCGACTTTGACTATTGTGAAACATGCATGTCCCGTTTTCAAACCAATTCCTATACGTTTTCAAATCAAATACTTCAAATCTACGACAAAATCTACAACGTAGCATTCCTCCCCCGGCGCCATCTATGGTACAAATAAATGTCAAACAATTAAACAACTCCTCCCTCCATTTTCTAAACCCTTTATATACAACAACTACTCCACCTTCCTTCCTTCACAAATCACAAACATATCACCAAACCCCATTGTTAATTCAACCAGCAAACCATAAACAATTAGATTCACCCAAATAACAATGAGGTATTCTTATAATTCTTTAGTGTTGGCTTTTAATGCCATTTCCATTCTCATCTTCTTTCTTTTGCTCTCCAACTCTATGCATGTTGAGGGTTCGAGACCTATCAAAGTTCATCAATCTTCTTCGTCTGATTTTCCGGTGTTGGAGGATTTCTTGATGGGGAGAGCTTATTCTGGGCCAAGTCGCCGTGGTCGCGGCCATTGAAGGCTAGATATATAAGGACTGCATGTCCATATTATATAGTTATAGTGCATGGCTCAAAAATTCTTATTCCTTCAAATCAAACAATTGTAATCATTTTCTTTGCGCACAATTAACCAACTATAAGATCGATCGTTACCTTAAACAAACAAATGGTGATGATCAATATTTCTCCAGTTATACGCACTTTAAAGAGCTAGCTTGTTGCATGCATCAAAATGGTGAAGACCAAGTATAGTCTGTCTCTCTCTACTTGATTTGTTATTTTTACTTTATGTTTTTTTTCCCGATTATTGTTTCGGGTACAAACAAGGAAATTTGTATTTAGCGTAGCGTAAAATGACAGTTTAATGTAAAAAGTAATAAAAATTTTCCTCCTTTTCTTCACTCATTGGCTTATTTAATTTATGCTCTTTTCTTTTTTTGACAAACCTTTATAGTTTTTGGACATATTTCAAACACATAAAGTTTGCAATCAGAATTTCCGCATGAGATGATGTTTGAAATAAAGAAAAAAATGAGGACATATTTTGAATTTGTTTAATTCTTAGTATTCAATCCCATCTAATTGTTTGATCTTTGATCTGAAAGGAAATCTTCTTCGATATTGCACATGCATGAGGTTGGTTTAATCCATTACTTGAACTACAAGAAAGCCAAACAAGTATGGTATTTGTTATATGTGCGAGGATAGTTGTGTGTGTATATGTGTGTGAGATGAGAGAGAGAGAGAGAGAGATTGCGTACATGTACACGCGAGTATGATCGATCAATTAATATATATATATATATATATATATATATGGTACTGCATTCACATGAAATAGTTACCGAGAGCATACTATTGCTAGAAGCTCTAGCGTCGGCAATTTTTTTTTAAAATAACACAACTATTAGAGGTTCTAGCGGCAAATAATTTAACAAACAAATTATCCCTTGTGTTGATTGTTGGAACAGTACTCTCAGCAACAATCAGCAACCGTTTGTCATGAATGCGGCCTATATTTATATATCATTTCTTTGAAGTTGTTTAACTAAGTAGATGTACATATAAAGTATGAAATTATAATCCAAATTCACCTAAACTTGTTGTGTCTGCATGGTCAGCGTCTCAGCGATAATTTCCGCCTTCATATTTACTTCTTTCCCCATTCTTTTAGATTTTAAAGCAATTTATTTTAATAGCACATGCATTTCTATTCGATCAGTTGATGTAAAAGCTCAATGGCGATGGATTGTTTTTTTCTTGCTGGAGTTTTGTTTTTGCACGTGCTCAATTAATTTCGTTAAGCTGGCGGTTGAACTTTTGGAATCCAATACATTGTTTTCGATTATAATTTATAACCAAACAACTCATTATATATATATATAATCATTTAGGTTAGGGTAAATTGCAAAATTGTCCCTTCATGTTTATACTCAAATACAACATATACGCTAATATTTCAATTTTTGTAATCTCATAACTAATGTTTCAATTTTTTGCAAAACTATCCCTTCTAGCCAATTTTGGTTAAAATAAATAAACCATGTACACATGTGAGTTTTTAAATAGTAAAATAATCTGTTTACGCACTAAAAAATATTCCTTCTAATTAGAGGAAAAAATTAGAAACACAATAATAAAATATTAATATACGAAACAAATTTTTTATTTATATTTTTTATGAGATAAAAAAAATTAGGTTGAAGTTGTAAAATGTAATAAACCAAAATAAATGAAGGAAAAAAAATAAGATATTATAAAAAGGAAGCCTCTTTTTTTTTCCTGAAAATTTTTTATGATACATATTTATTAATATTCATTAAACTGCCATCTATACCAATAATTTATACATGAAAACGATTTAATACCTCCAAATAATATGTGACGCCCCCAAATCTGGGCCCACACAGCCCAAACTTGAGTCGTCAAAAGACTACAACAAAATTATTACAACAAAGCACAACGTACAACAATACAGTGTATAATAATACACAACTAAGTCTTCACTATTATTGCCACACTATTTTACAAAACTTGAAGACTATGATAACTATTCCTCGGACCCTCACTCCATTCCCCGGCTAGACCCTGTTACGTTTTCATCTCCTGTTGAAAAACAATGGAACAAAAGAAAGGGTGAGCTCAAATAGCCCAGTAAAGAATATCATGACTAAGATAATGACGAATAAATTATCATTAGTCTTCAACAGTTGAGTTCTTGATAGAATACAATAGACTACAAGGTTTATATCAAAAACTGCAGTTAAATTCTTAAACAACGTTCAGATCAATAATAGCAGCGGAATGAGTAATCTATTAGAAGAATAATGCAGACTATAATGTCCACTCGGTTCTCTTTTTCGTAAAAACATCATCAACTTTTATCATCTGAAATACCATTAGTCATGATAATATAAATTCACAGTTCCTGATCATAATCATGCACATCAACAGTTCATCTTTGCACTACGGGCCAAAGATATTCAATATAGCACCAACGGTCATGATTATACCAGATTCAGCCTTTGGTCATAATCATACCAAACAACAGTTCATCTTTGCACTACGGGCCAAAGAGAACATTCACCACGTGCCATAAAAGACACCGAACAGATGTATCGCCTTTAACCTATTATATCGCCTTTAACCTATCATCTGTTCAACAAATATATCACATCTGTGCCCCCGGCCACAGATATTCACAACAGCTTGATTTTTGGATGATTAGAATGATATAAATGATGAACAGAAGAAATAGGATAACAATAAGTATCGGAAGTTTACTTTGTACAGATTCAAATAATGTCCAAATTGTCAACATGATGTGGAGTGAAATTTAAAAATGATATTCAAGATCCACAGTTCAGAATAACGGTTACAATTCAATAGAAAGGTTCACGTAAATAGGAAGGTTCAGTTGAAATAATGAAGTTCAACTATTATGGAACATATAATATTTTCAGGAATTATAGAAGCAATAGTTCCATAATAAATTTCGATTCAGGAGTATGAAAGAAAATAATATCCCTTACCGTAGCAGGTTTGATTAACAAAAGGTGAAGGAAATTAATACAAAGGGTTATTCACCAACAGGCGGCAATCCGCTCCGTAAGGTTATTCCCACAATTTAATAGAATTTGAGTACAAAGAGTTATTCACCAAACAGGCGGCAATCCGCTCCGTAAGGTTATTCTCAGAGATTAATAATGAATGAATACGAAAGGTTATTCACCAACAGGCGGCAATCCGCTCCGTAAGGTTATTCCCACAATTTAATACATGGAAATAAAATGCACGTCTTATGAGTAAGGAAGAAACAATATTATTATCGAGAATCAAATAATGATAATCCCTTACCATAGTACGTTTGAATAATGGAAGATGAAAAAGATGGTATCCCTTACCTCAACACGTGACTGGATATTGATTTAAATGAGGTTGATTAACTTGAACAGTACACGTATACTTATAGATCTTCACAAATACTCAAGATGACTTAAGCACACTTAGAGAGAACTTTCACAAGAAGTATTTAGAGAGAGAAAGAAAGAACAAGTAAGGAAGTTTATGAAAAATCCTTAAGTTAAGGCTTCTATTTATAGCCAAAAATCTTATCATTCATTTAATCTAAACCATTCATTTAAAGATCATCTTTTAATCTACACCATCCATTTCAAATATTATATTATCTTTAATCTACACCATTCATTTCATATCACCTAATAATCACCTAACTTTATATTATAAACAAATCAATTTAATTATTCAACAATAATTCACACTTTAATCTACACCATTCATTTCATATCACCTAATAATCACCTAACTTTATATTATAAACAAATCAATTCAATTATTCAACAATAATTCACACTTTAATCTACACCATTCATTTCATATCACCTAATAATCACCTAACTTTATATTATAAACAAATAACTTTATCAATTCAATTATTATGACTAATTGTTATAAATACAGTATAGTTAGCTCTTAGATATCAAGTCAATAAATTAATGAAATACAACTGTTTAAATAACATCATAATAGAGATAACAATAATGTAAAATAAAGCATACGTTACTGTGTAATGACAATTATTGATTCAATAATGTGAATTACTGTGCATATGTTACTGTGACAATTATTAGGTTCAATAATTTTAAAAACAGTGCAACAACAATTATTGACTCAATGATATAAAATACAGTGTAATGACAATTATTAAATCAATAATGCAAAATACTGTGTAACAACAATTATTGAATTGATAATATAAAATATTATGCAGTGACAATTATCGATGAAATGATGCGTAACAGTTACGATGTCAATTATCAGACCAAAAATATGAGACACTATGCAATACCATGTGTTACTGTAGAGTACCGAGTGCTACAGAAAATACCAATAACTATCGTATGCTACTATTCTTTTATCACCGGTATTTTAACAGTTCCGTTGACTATTTTTATTTAAAAAGGTTATTTCTGTCGTTTTCTATATCCGACAAATATTCCGATGTGGGGTCCACCAATAATTTGTTATTTCGGCGCCGTCGGACCAAACGAATATTCCCCGACCAAACGAATATTCCCCGACAAAGCGAATATTGTCCGACAAAATAAAATTTGCACATAACATCCTTAACTTTTAACTTTATCGATTTAACCACATACTGTTTCAAAAAAATATATATATGAAGAAAAATTAAATTTTGTATTTCATAAAATTCGGGGTCTTACAACCTCCCCTCCTTATGAAATTTCGTCCCCGAAATTGACGTACCTGACATATCGAAGAGGTAAGGATACTTAGATTTCATCTCAGATTCTAGCTCCCAGGTCATTTCCTCAGTATCTTGGTTCCTCCATAAAACCTTAACTTGAGGTATAACCTTTGAGCGTAGGATCTGCTCTTTCTTATCCAGGATCTTAACAGGTACTTCCTCGTATGTTAAATCCTCTGCTATAACGTCTGGTTCTAACTCAATGACGTGGTTTGGGTCCTTCACATATTTACGTAACATAGATATGTGAAAAACGTTATGGATGCGAGACATACTTGGTGGTAGGGCTAGTCTGTAGGCTACGGTTCCTATTCGATCGAGGATTTCAAATGGGCCAATAAATCGAGGGTTGAGCTTTCCTCTCTTTCCGAATCTCGTAACCCATTTCCATGGAGAAACACGTAAGAATACATGATCTCCGACGTTGAAACTTTCGTCTCTCCGATGAAGATCAGCATAACTCTTTTGTCGTTCTTGTGCGGTCTGTATTCGTTGTCGGATCATTTGGATCTTTTCGGTCGTTAAGCGTACCAACTCGGGTCCCAACAATTTTGCTTCTCCTACCTCATTCCAACATATTGGAGAGCGACACTTCCTTCCATACAATGCCTCGAATGGAGCCATGCCTATGCTTGCTTGGTAACTGTTGTTGTAAGAAAATTCCACCAACGGCAAGTACTTATCCCAACTTCCTTTGAAGTCCAATACACAAAGTCTCAAAAGATCTTCGAGGGTCTGGATCGTCCTTTCCGATTGTCCGTCCGGTTGAGGATGGTATGCAGAACTAAAACGTAGTTCAGTGTCCATAGCTTTTTGTAGACTGATCCAAAAGCGTGAAGTGAATCTAGGATCTCGATCAGAAACTATGGAAACTGGCATGCCATGCAATCTCACGATCTCATTTATGTACATACCGGCAAGACGTTCAAGTGAAAAGTTTTCTCGTATAGGCAAGAAATGAGCAGATTTGGTCAATCTATCTACGATCACCCAAATTGCATCTAAGCCTTGAGAAACTTTTGGAAGACCCGTCACGAAGTCCATATTGATGTGTTCCCACTTCCATTCGGGAACTTCAAGTGATTGTAATGGACCTTTAGGAACTTGATGTTCTGCCTTGACACGTTGACAAGTTAGGCACCTTGAGATAAACTCCGCAATCTCTCTTTTCATATTGTTCCACCAAAATGTATGTCGAAGATCTCGATACATCTTGGTACCTCCTGGGTGAATTGCAAACGGCGTGTTGTGTGCCTCCATCATGATTTTATGCTTTAATTCAGGATCGTTAGGAACACAGAGTCGAGAGTTGGCTCGAAGTATTCCTTTCTCGTCGATTCTTGCTTCGGGAATGGCACCTTCTTGTACTTTCTTTATCATGTTTATCAGTTCCGGATCGATAGCTTGAGCAGCTTTAATTTTATCGATTAAAGCTGGTTCTACTCGCACGTGAGCAATCTTCGAGTGGGTCCCTGGTGTCTTTAGCTCTATCTCCATCTTTTGCAAGTAGTACAAAATACACTTTTGTGTTGTCAGCAGTGCACTTGTACTTGCATAAGATTTTCTGCTCAAAGCGTCAGCTACAACGTTCGCCTTTCCCGGGTGATACTGGATTGTGTGGTCATAATCATTTAACAGCTCAAGCCAACGTCGTTGTCGCATGTTGAGTTCCTTCTGGGTGAAGAAATACTTGAGACTTTTATGATCCGTATAGATATCCACTTTTTCTCCGTACAAGTAGTGTCTCCAGATCTTCAACGCGAAAACGACTGCTGCCAACTCTAGATCATGAGTAGGATAATTTTTCTCATAATCTTTGAGTTGTCGAGAGGTATAGGCTATAACCTTTCCATGTTGCATAAGGACACCGCCTAGACCTTTGCCAGAAGCATCGCTGTAGATAACAAATTCTCCTGATCCTGATGGTATGGTCAGAACAGGAGCTGAAACAAGTCTCCTCTTGAGTTCTTGAAAACTCTTCTCGCATTCCTCGCTCGATATAAGTTTTGTACTAGAATGAATGATACCGATATCTAGTAATTAAACTTTCAACTCTTGGTGTTCTATGGGAGCCATTTGGTATGGGACTTTAAAAATGGGCTTAGTGCCGGGTTCAAGATCGATACAGAATTCAATTTCACGGTTTGGGGTAAGCCAGAAAGTCCTCAGAAAAAACGTCAGGAAACTCATTAACAATGGGAATATCATTCAAGTTTGACGTGTTTTTGTTCAAATCAGTGACATGAGCTAAAAAGGCTTGACATCCGTTTTTCAATAAACGGATGGCTTTATGGCTAGAAATAACAGTTATAGATTTCAATGGTTTAGTTGCTTGAATTTGCATGACAGGTTGATTAGGAATATGAAAACTAATAATCTTATGAAAACAATCAATTTTAGCATGATGGGTAGTCACCCAATCAATTCCTAAAATCACATCAAATTCACGCATCTCCAAAGAAATAAGGTCAACAGGTAATGTGAGGTTGTTGATTTGAACTAGGCAAGATTTATAGATAGTAAATGTAATAGGTATTTCTCCCAATGAGGTTTCAACTGATAAGACAAGATTTAAGTTTTCAATAGTCAAATTTAAACGTTGAGTACATATATGTGAGATAAAAGAGTGGATAGAGTCAGTATCTAATATGACATAGACTTCACGAGAATTTATGAATAACTTACCGGTTATCACCTCATTCGGTTTCTTGACTGTTATCGTTAAATCGAATCCCGAATACTTCATTCGGATCTTCACGTATTTCAACCATGGGAATACCACTGAATAATTTTCTAGCAAACTGTTTCTCGGGTTCATCAACTTCATCAGTAGTAAGGTACCAATGATTTCCATTAAAATAGTATTTTCGATAGACTGCAGTTTCCACGATAGTGACTAACTTAACCTGAATTCCTCTAAATTGTAACGCCCAAAAGTATAGAAACATCATTTTTAAATAATCTTGAAAATCATAGCTGGAACACCATAAATCCCAAAGACTAATATGAAAAGTCCATATATTCTGATCATTTGTTATAGAGCATAATCAGGTGATATGACTCTCCCAATTAGTGAGCAGATTAAATGCAATGATTTCCGCAAGTTCACTACATCCTTTGATTGCTTCTAAGAAAGGATCTGGAACGACTGCAGTAGAGCTTTCACTTTCATCCTTACTGGATAGAACACGCATAATTTTTGCCTTAGGCAAAAGATTCAACTCTGAGTTTGTAGGAAGATTATTCGTCGTCTCTTGATTCGCAGGTACATTTGTTTCGGGCACTCCATTGTTAATTTCCTGATTTTCATATGCCATAATCAACTGTAGTCACAAAATAATTGTTAGTTCAAACACCTTGACTCATCTCTTCATGTTCCTACATTTAAATCGATTCATTAGAAAAAAAAATAAATCTAATTTAGGTAGGACACACTAGTGATTGATTCTATTCGTCTCTCCCCTCCTAGTTCTAACCTCAGATCTCCATTAAAGACCATATCCCTAAGCTCTGATGCCAACTGTGACGCCCCCAAATCTGGGCCCACACAGCCCAAACTTGAGTCGTCAAAAGACTACAACAAAATTATTACAACAAAGCACAACGTACAACAATACAGTGTATAATAATACACAACTAAGTCTTCACTATTATTGCCACACTATTTTACAAAACGTGAAGACTATGATAACTATTCCTCGGACCCTCACTCCATTCCCCGGCTAGACCCTGTTATGTTTTCATCTCCTGTTGAAAAATAATGGAACAAAAGAAAGGGTGAGCTCAAATAGCCCAGTAAAGAATATCATGACTAAGATAATGACGAATAAATTATCATTAGTCTTCAACAGTTGAGTTCTTGATAGAATACAATAGACTACAAGGTTTATATCAAAAACTGCAGTTAAATTCTTAAACAACGTTCAGATCAATAATAGCAGCGGAATGAGTAATCTATTAGAAGAATAATGCAGACTATAATGTCCACTCGGTTCTCTTTTTCGTAAAAACATCATCAACTTTTATCATCTGAAATACCATTAGTCATGATAATATAAATTCACAGTTCCTGATCATAATCATGCACATCAACAGTTCATCTTTGCACTACGGGCCAAAGATATTCAATATAGCACCAACGGTCATGATTATACCAGATTCAGCCTTTGGTCATAATAATACCAAACAACAGTTCATCTTTGCACTACGGGCCAAAGAGAACATTCACCACGTGCCATAAAAGACACCGAACAGATGTATCGCCTTTAACCTATTATATCGCCTTTAACCTATCATCTGTTCAACAAATATATCACATCTGTGCCCCCGGCCACAGATATTCACAACAGCTTGATTTTTGGATGATTAGAATGATATAAATGATGAACAGAAGAAATAGGATAACAATAAGTATCGGAAGTTTACTTTGTACAGATTCAAATAATGTCCAAATTGTCAACATGATGTGGAGTGAAATTTAAAAATGATATTCAAGATCCACAGTTCAGAATAACGGTTACAATTCAATAGAAAGGTTCACGTAAATAGGAAGGTTCAGTTGAAATAATGAAGTTCAACTATTATGGAACATATAATATTTTCAGGAATTATAGAAGCAATAGTTCCATAATAAATTTCGATTCAGGAGTATGAAAGAAAATAATATCCCTTACCGTAGCAGGTTTGATTAACAAAAGGTGAAGGAAATTAATACAAAGGGTTATTCACCAACAGGCGGCAATCCGCTCCGTAAGGTTATTCCCACAATTTAATAGAATTTGAGTACAAAGAGTTATTCACCAAACAGGCGGCAATCCGCTCCGTAAGGTTATTCTCAGAGATTAATAATGAATGAATACGAAAGGTTATTCACCAACAGGCGGCAATCCGCTCCGTAAGGTTATTCCCACAATTTAATACATGGAAATAAAATGCACATCTTATGAGTAAGGAAGAAACAATATTATTATCGAGAATCAAATAATGATAATCCCTTACCATAGTACGTTTGAATAATGGAAGATGAAAAAGATGGTATCCCTTACCTCAACACGTGACTGGATATTGATTTAAATGAGGTTGATTAACTTGAACAGTACACGTATACTTATAGATCTTCACAAATACTCAAGATGACTTAAGCACACTTAGAGAGAACTTTCACAAGAAGTATTTAGAGAGAGAAAGAAAGAACAAGTAAGGAAGTTTATGAAAAATCCTTAAGTTAAGGCTTCTATTTATAGCCAAAAATCTTATCATTCATTTAATCTAAACCATTCATTTAAAGATCATCTTTTAATCTACACCATCCATTTCAAATATTATATTATCTTTAATCTACACCATTCATTTCATATCACCTAATAATCACCTAACTTTATATTATAAACAAATCAATTTAATTATTCAACAATAATTCACACTTTAATCTACACCATTCATTTCATATCACCTAATAATCACCTAACTTTATATTATAAACAAATCAATTCAATTATTCAACAATAATTCACACTTTAATCTACACCATTCATTTCATATCACCTAATAATCACCTAACTTTATATTATAAACAAATAACTTTATCAATTCAATTATTATGACTAATTGTTATAAATACAGTATAGTTAGCTCTTAGATATCAAGTCAATAAATTAATGAAATACAACTGTTTAAATAACATCATAATAGAGATAACAATAATGTAAAATAAAGCATACGTTACTGTGTAATGACAATTATTGATTCAATAATGTGAATTACTGTGCATATGTTACTGTGACAATTATTAGGTTCAATAATTTTAAAAACAGTGCAACAACAATTATTGACTCAATGATATAAAATACAGTGTAATGACAATTATTAAATCAATAATGCAAAATATTGTGTAACAACAATTATTGAATTGATAATATAAAATATTATGCAGTGACAATTATCGATGAAATGATGCGTAACAGTTACGGTGTCAATTATCAGACCAAAAATATGAGACACTATGCAATACCGTGTGTTACTGTAGAGTACCGAGTGCTACAGAAAATACCAATAACTATCGTATGCTACTATTCTTTTATCACCGGTATTTTAACAGTTCCGTTGACTATTTTTATTTAAAAAGGTTATTTCTGTCGTTTTCTATATCCGACAAATATTCCGATGTGGGGTCCACCAATAATTTGTTATTTCGGCACCGTCGGACCAAACGAATATTCCCCGACCAAACGAATATTCCCCGACAAAGCGAATATTGTCCGACAAAATAAAATTTGCACATAACATCCTTAACTTTTAACTTTATCGATTTAACCACATACTGTTTCAAAAAAATATATATATGAAGAAAAATTAAATTTTGTATTTCATAAAATTCGGGGTCTTACATAATATACCCATAAATATTTTTTTCTTTATTTATTTTGGTTTATTATATTTTATAACTTTAAACTATTTTTTTTCCAGAATTTTTTAATTATTTGTCTTAATGAATAGTTTATTATCTCGTAAAAAATATATAAATAATTTTTTTGCTTTGTATATTAATATTTTATTATTGTGTTTTCGATTTTACCCCTCTAATTAGAAGGAACATTTTTTAGCACGTAAACAGACTATTTGATCATTTAAAAACTCACATGTTGTGCACATGATTTATTTATTTTGATCAAAAATTGATTAGATGAGACGGTTTTACCAAAAATTAAAACATTAGCAGTGAGATTGCAAAAATTAAAACATTAGCGTTTATGTCGCATTTAAGTGTAAACATGAGTGGACATTTTTGCAATTTTCTCTTTAGGTTAATTTGCAAATCAGAGCTACTACAGCGTTTATAAAATTTTGAATATCACAATGCCATCTATCATCTGAGTAGTTTTTGGGGTTAATTTGCAAATCATCGTATTTTTTATACAACATAATAAACATTACAAGAAGACAACTTGACTATGGGGAGATTACATAATAAGTATGTTCATATTGCTATAGCCAATTCAACACAAAACTCAAATTATAGAAATCATACGCGATCATTAATTAGTAACGCAATTCTCCGGTTTAAACGAGAGTGATCTACCGGCATTAGTGTCAAATATTTGCTGCTGGTATGCACCCAGGACCGTTGTTCCATTCGTAGGTGAAGCAATTTTTTTAACTTTGATGGTCAATAATGAAAGAATTTAGTTGTCCAACCTACAAATTTGCTCCTCCTTGAAAATGGAAAGTGATATTGGGCGCGCTGGAAATTGTTAGGCATATTATAACAAAGATCCAGCTTACGATCCAAACTTGGGTTTAGATGAAACTGCTGACTAAAGCGTTCCATAAGTAAACTTTTGATTACATCATAAGCACGCCGATCGATATTTAGAGATGTGGCTACAACTTCAGGATTAATATTGCATGCAGCCCCCGCTCTTCTCGATCACGAAAGAGGGATGTGTTACAAATGGTGTGGTTTGAAGAAGAAGAAGAAGAACATTTTTTCTTGGAATGCAGGTACCAAACCTTAGATAAGTTGTGTCCCTTGTATTGTTGTATTCGTTAAAGAGAACACAATAAAAGAACCTTGCACCAACGCGATCCTTTACTTGGGACGTTAAGAAGGACTCGGGGATCTGCCCATGCTTAAACCCCGGAAACAAATCTCCTAGGACCAATCTTGAATCCTCTGCTTTCTGCTGTTGCCCCCGAAAACGAGGTTATTAATATATGACGTTGGAGGGAAGTTGAATTTGTAGAGGTAAAGAGTGCCTTCAATTCTCTCTGTACCTGCTGGACCACTATCGTAGACGCATTCGTTGTTAATGCAGTTGTACTTGACATAGTCGTGAGTCGCAAGAGAGGTTTCTGTGGGTGGTGGAACGCTCAGGGGCGTATCTTGGTGTTGCTTGAGGGAAACAATTAAGTTGTACGCTTTGTGTCCAACTGGGGCCGCCTCCGGTTTGTATTATTAAGTAGTTGTTAACAATTGGAGTGCGTTCGCCATGAAGAAATCGTCTTCTGCAGTCACTCGAGGAAGGATGATGATTGCATTTGGTAGTGTTGCATCGAATAATGACGGTGTGATATGAGAGTTAGCCCAGGCTTCGGAATTTTTAAAATATGTCTGCATATTTTCTAGGAAAGTAAGGTTTTTAGCTAGATCTTGGTGAAAGAGCTCTGTGCTAAAACCAGTCATGGATGAATTGTTATGATCAAGTTTTGATTGTGATCATGGAATGGAAAGGAATGGGATAACTACCGCAAGAAAGATTAGTATGATTTTAGCCATTTTGAGAAGGTTAGGTGCATGATAATCAAGGATGCATGTAACTAGGTTGTGAATATGGCGCATGATCATTAGCGACGTCTCACTTATTTATAGCTCTGAAAGGGAATCACAATCCTTCTCCCAACATCCACTATTAAATGGTAATCTCCTTGTAGATTTTCATGGATAAGATTTAACGTCTTAACGACTCTTCTTAGATGCAATTAACAGTTTGTTTTTCATCGTATTCAAAATATGTTTGATCTTATGGGTGGAAATATTATTAGTGAAATCTGATCTGAATTTTAATTTAAAGATAACTCTAAAGTTAGTCAAAAATAACGGGCTCATTTCTAGAGTGGAGGGAACGAACCCATAGGCATAATTATTGTTTGATTGAGATCCGGGGGCATGCAGTGCCCCTCCCCAAAATTGGAGTAGTTTTATACTTTCGGATAAATTAGGGTTGAAATACTATTATGTATTATGTACAAAATTTCTAAGTGATAGTGAAACTGTCTATCGTCGACCATAGACGTAAACGTTTTAGGTGAACCATATTTCATTTTTTTTGTTATTATTTTTATTGGGTTGTTATTTTCTAGTAGAAAAACATACTTAATTTGAGTTAATAGATTACATTAGTGTTTATATTGCAATTTAGTATCGATATAAGTAATTTTTTTTACAGTTTATCATATATAGTAATACTTGATTAGAATTTCTTCCATTACACTTGTTTTTTAATTTTCTTTAGTTTATATTTAGTGAAACAAGTATTATTTTAACAATATTACCAACAACACAATTATTTATGATGAATTTTAGTTTGTTATTAATTATTTGTAATGAATTTTAATACATCGCTGATGTATAATATATGTAGCTAAATATGTAATAAGAGAATTGGAGAATGTGTATTGTGTAATAGAAGAAAAAAGTTTTTCCTCGGTGACGTTGGTATGCTCCTGCCAAGGCCAACAACACGCGCCTTCATCTTCCGAACCATCAGCACCAGTATTTTTCTTTCTACCCACTTCGCTTCTGAATCCACTCATCTTCTCGACGAGCTGCGCGTGCTTTTCACGCGCGGCCACCTCACAGAAGCCTTCGCTCTCTTCTACACCATCCCATTACCTCATTCCCAGCAAATCTATGCCACCATCTTTCATGCCTGCGCCAAGCACGGTTGCCTTCAGCCAGGCGAAGCTCTGCATCACCACATGCTTACCCACAACAACCCCAATTGCGCACCTGATCTTTACACAACTAACCATCTTATTAACATGTATGCCAAGTGTGGTAGCTTAGAGTATGCCCGGAAACTGTTTGACGAAATGCCTCACAGAAACATTGTTTCTTGGACTGCTGTGATTTCGGGTTATGCTCAACAAAGTAGAGCTGATGAGTGTTTTAGTTTGTTCTCAGACATGTTATATCACTGGCGTCCCACTGAATTTGCCTATGCAAGTGTACTTACAGTGTGTGACGGTGATCGTGGCAGACAGGTACATGCACTTGCCTTGAAAACCTCTTTTGATGATTATGTCTATGTTGCAAATGCTCTCATTACAATGTACTGGAAGAATTGTAGGGATGATGACGATAAAGATGAGGCTTGGACTGTTTTTAATGGCATGCAGTTCAGAAATCTCATTACTTGGAACTCGATGATTGCAGGTTTTCAAGATAGTGGACAATGGGTAGAAGCTTTGAAATTTTTATCCCTGATGCAACGTGATGGCATTGGATTTGATCGTGCCACACTTCTCGGTGTCATTGCTTCCTTGTGGTGTGGAAATGGCAATGATGTTAATTTGGGTTTGCGGTGCTGTTTCCAAGTTCACTGTTTAACTATTAAAACCGGATATATCTCTGAAATAGGAGTAGCAACTGCCCTAACAAAAGCTTATTCAAATCTTGGAGGAGAGGTTGCTGAGTGTTACAATCTTTTTCTAGATACGAGTGGTCATCGAGATGTTGTTTCTTGGACTGGAATCATAACAACATTTTCTGAACGGAATCCAGAGGAAGCCCTCTTTCTTTTTCGACAGTTTTGTCAAGAGGGCTTTACTCCAGACCGTTATACATACTCTATTGTGTTGAAGGCTTGTGCAGGCCTTGTAACCGAGAGGCATGCCTCAGCTGTCCATTCACAAGTAATCAAAGCAGGGTTTGAGGAGGACACTGTGCTGGCAAATTCCTTAATCCATGCGTATGCAAGAACTGGATCAATTACGAGGTCCAAGAAAGTTTTTAATGAGATGGGGTATCGGGACACAGTGTCTTGGAATTCAATGCTGAAGGCTTATGGCTTACATGGACAAGCTAAGGAAGCATTGTGCACCTTTGCTCAAATGAATTCCCGACCTGATGCGACCACCTTTGTGGCCCTCCTCTCGGCTTGCAGTCATGCTGGTATGGTGGATGAAGGTACTGGGATTTTTGATGCCATGGTTGAAAATTATGGCATTGTCCCTCAACTTGATCACTTTGCTTGTATGGTTGATATTCTTGGGAGGGCTGGGCGTATTCTCGAAGCTGAGAAGCTTATAAGTGAAATGCCTATGGCACCAGATCCTGTTGTGTGGAGCACTTTACTTTCTGCATGTAGAAAACATGGTGAAACCAAGCTGGCCAACTTGGCTGCCACAAAACTGATGGAGTTGGATCCAAAAAAATCACTAGGGTATGTTCTAATGTGCAACATTTACTGCTCAACCGGTAGCTTCAGTGAAGCCGGACTTATAAGAAAGGAGATGAAGGGGCTGGGAGTGAGGAAGGAACCTGGTTTGAGCTGGACTGAAATTGGAAATCGGGTGCATGAGTTTGCCTCTGGAGGTCTAAGACACCCGCAGGCAGAGGCCATTCGCAACAATCTTGAAGAGCTAGTCAAGCGCTTAAAAGGTGTGGGTTATGTTCCTGAAACTAGTTTGGCCCTGCATGATGTAGAAGAGGAGCACAAGGCAGAGCAATTGTATTATCACAGTGAGAAGCTGGCTTTGGTGTTTGCCTTGATGAATACTGGTGGTTTGCATTGCAGTGGGGGTGTTATTAGGATCATCAAGAACATCCGAATTTGTGTAGACTGTCATAACTTCATGAAATTTGCATCAGAGTTAATTCAGACGGAGATTGTTGTGAGGGACTCGAACCGTTTCCATCACTTTAGAAAGAGGGTATGCTCTTGTAATGATTATTGGTAACATGGGAGAATAGCTAGTCGTTCCTTGGTTTTACATGCATTTTATTTGCCAAAAAAAAAAAAACCAAGATAAATTGAACTCATTTGATATAAAATAGATCCTTCAAGTACTATATTGTGCTTTGTAGTCCATCCATAGACCATCCACATTCTTCCCAAGAAGCTGCACAAAATGTCATCAGTATAGCTATCTTTCATCAACCCATTAAGTGCAACCACAAATCCATCCTGTAAACCATTGCAGTACTCGAGAAATTAAGCAGTAACCGTCTAACCCTCATCCCATCTGTTGGATGTCCCTCTGCTAACCCAATGCGACGACGCGCAGCCGGCCTTCAGCCTCACGTAGTCCGCTATGCCTTCTATTAAACCTTGTGGGGCTTCTCCATTTGCATGCCATTGCCAAATATGCGTCGTTTTATGATATAATACTCCAGTAATTTCAATCCGAACACCGCCAACAAAACTTGCTATATATTCTGAACTTAACATGAATCTTTTTAGTCTCTCTATAGGCAGCTCCCCCATTACAGCTCTCAACAATCATTAAAATTCCTTGGTAAATATTTCTTTCGCTTTTATTTTCTTTGAATTACTTTAGTTAATTTGTAAAAATATTTTTAACTATTTTACCATGGGATGGGACATTAAGAACAACCAACAATTTGATACATAAAAAGAATCAAGACAAAAGAATTACATTGTAGACTTCAACCCAGTCCTTAATTAACATGTGAAAAACATTATTCTTAAGAGAAAAAAAATTTATTATTCAGCCTCTCTGTTATATTTTCAGTTGCTTGTATATAATCCACCAAATGACTTCAAAAACCTTATATATGTTTCTTCTCTTTAGCACCAATGAAGTTGGTTCGATCAATATAACTTCTATGTGAGAGAAGATCATATAAAAAAACAAAAATTTGAATAATATAAGAGAGAAAATTGTACTTAATCCCCTAATTATGGTGTGGGCATATGCATAATCTCAAGAATTTAGATCGAACTGACAGGTTAAAATTTAGTTGACGAAAAAAATTGTATTTATTTGAGTCATTTTTTTAAATCCCGTTCTGAAAGTACAATATAATCTCATGACGTATTTAATTTATAGCTAGGATGCTCGCGTAAAAATGTGTCCTGATTTTCCATGCTCAAATCTTATTTCCAGTCGAGAACTGAAATTAATTTACAATGGCAATATGTTTTCCAGCTCAAGGTCTCGAATTACAACAATAGGTGTTTGTCACAACTTAAAATTTATTTTGAAACATAAGCTGAAAAAAATATTATTTGTTATTACTTTGTGTAAATAAATTTTAAGAAAATATTTGGAGGACCTATCAACCACGTTTTCCCATGCTTACAAACTATCAAGGTTACTTTTGTTTGTAATGATTATAATTCTTGGATTATAATCTCAATACATGCATTATAATCTCAAATTATATTTGTTTGCAAGGATTACATTTACAATAAAATTATTAATCTAAAAAATATCATGTTTGTTTTTAAATTTGGATTTGAGACTATTAGTCAAGAGATTATAAAATAACGTAATATCAGGGATTATAATCCCAAGACTATTAAGTCATTTTATAATCCCTGGACTAATAGTTCCGAGTTCAAATGTAAAAACAAACAAGACAAAGATGGAATCAATAATCTTATTCTAAGTGTAATCCTTGCAAAAAAATATAGCCTTGAGATTATAATCCATGTCTTGGGATTATAATTCCGGAATTGTAATTTTTACAAACAAACATGGCCTATTACAATACACTTTGATATTTTTTAAAATAAATACGGTAAGAAGAAAAAAAGGCAGAAAAAGATTGTAGATAATTTTCAACAAAAGTATTTCGTCTATTTTGTGACAGTATAAATTGCTATTATCAACAGTTAATGGGTTTAATTTAACGAATTTATATAAGAATGTAATTTATTTTTTTTGTGAGAATATCTCTCTGCATATTTAATTCAATAGTCATTGTAATATCTCTTTGTTAAATGAATAATGTTATGAATATAAATCATACCCAAAAAAAATGGGTTAATTACATATTCTAGTATTTTTTATAAAAAAATTACATTAAAAGTGTATTAAAAACATATTTACAAAAAGAGTACATTTTTAATCTTTTATTTACATAATAAATACAGTTAGTTTTAGTTTAAATTAATTGGAGTGATGATGTGGCCATTATCCCTTTAATTTAGTTGGGTAATTTCAAAATTTAATATTCTAATTAAATTCACTTATCTTTCTCTTTCCTCCATTTTCTCTTCTTTCACAATTTTCATCTTCTCCATCTTTCTCTTTCCTACATTTTTCGTTTTCTCTTTCCTCCATTTTTATCTTCTCCATCTTCTTCCGCCATTTTCTCCGCTGTTTTTTTTTCATCTTTCACGTTCATGGTGGTAGTTGTGGCGGAGGAAGAAGATGGTGGTGATTGTGGCAGAGGAAGAAAATGGTGGTAGTTGTGGCGGAGGAAGAAGATGGTAGTAGAGGCGGAAGAAGATGGTGGTGGTTGTGGCGGAGGAAGAATATGGTGGTGGTGGTGGTGGAAGAATATCTTTGTATTAAAGGTTGGTTACCTCTGTATTAAGGGTTGGTTACCTTTGTATTAAAGTTTTCGTTTAGTAAATTTAGGTAACCAAACAATAGTATATAGGTAATCAAACACTTGTATGGAGGTAACTAATTCCTGAATGTGTAATAATTAGTTTTGATTACCTTTGTATTTAGGTTGGTTACCCCTGTATTAAGGTTTGATTACCTTTATACAGTTAGTTTTATGTTGCAGTCCTTTGACATTTAAGATAAATATTGATGTCCATGTTGCTCTAATCTTTTGCAGACTTCGGCGAGGAAGAAGGTGGAGTCAATGTAAGAGAGAGAGATGGAGAAATTGAATTGAAGTAATTTAATTTACTTCTTCTTGATTTAAAGAATTTGTAGAATTTAATTTAATTTTTCTTGATTTAAGGGATTTGTGTAATTTAATTTATTTCTCCTTAATTTAAGGAATTTGTAAAATTGAATAATTAATATGATTATTGTATTTGCACTCTTTTTGTAATTATTTTGTAAATGTATTATTCTTGTAATTATTTTTTAAAAGTTGTATATTTCTGTAAATGACCCAAAAAAAAAATTGTGTACAAAATAACATGACACATAATGTGCAGATATTTGGTGAACCCATAACAACCAACCCTTCTCATTAATGGGCCAATTAAAAACTTATACATTACACGTCATGTCATTTTATGCATAATTTTTTGTTTATAACTTCTGTCATTTGGTTGAATTCGAGTGTACATATTATTAACCAGATACTAATCTCCCATAAGACCAAATAATGCCTGGGTTAATACTTGGGTCATTTAATTAGCATGCCTTAACGATATTCCATTCATTTTAAAGTTTAAAAAATAAATTTCTAAACAAATGGTTTTTAAAAATAATTTTAATTTTTCAAATAAAAGAAATGTTATGGTAATCGCATGATATGGTAGTATTTAATCTATCTAGAATATTCTTAATGACATGTTAAAAAATTCACATCACTTTATAATATAAAATTAAAAATATATTTTTAATTTTAAAACAGACTGAAAAAATATATCTCTTGAAATAAAAAGAATATATGTTAACCCTATATGTAACGTATGTATCTTAAAAGTAACGGCCACAATCTACATTTAAGTCTAGTGCAATTATCAAATCATAGATTGTGCCATCATTTAAAGAAATATATCCCCATGCAAATTTAATTCATTAATATCCTCCTCAAATTATTTTGATTGCCATAATATTAAAATAACAATCTCCAACATCACCATAAATTGTGCAAGGCCATTTAGAGCACTTTATATACAGGTGTTTGTTTGTTCGTTCATGCATGATAGAATCACAACTCACAACAAAATATACTTGTTCTTCTTCTTCTTGTGCAAAAGTAATGATCATGATTAATATTATTTATCTTTTTATGTATTCTCTAATAGCCTTGGCATCTTTCCAAGCTATTTTCGCAGTCGAATACCATGTCATCAACAATGCACCAGAAACCCCAGGCGGACTCCGTTTCGACCGCCAAATCGGCATCCCCTACACTAAGCAAATAATGGGAACAATCAACACATTCATCTACAACATCTTCCGGCAAAACTCGCCGGCTGACCGGAGAAAACAAGACGTCGTAAGTGTGTTCATACAAGACTACAGAGGAGCAGAAGCAATAACCTCCGGGGCAAATATTAATGTTAGTGCTGTGTATATACAAGGCTATCAGGGTAACATAAAGTGGGAGTTCACTTCTCTTCTTTACCATGAAATGACTCATGTGTTTCAATGGACTCCCCCTAATGCACCAGTTGGACTGATTGAAGGAATTGCTGATTATATGATTTTGAAGTCTAATTATTATCCGCCCGGATTTGCTAAACCGGGTCAGGGTGACAGGTGGGATCAAGGGTACGACTTTACGGCACGTTTTCTTGAATATTGTGATGGTTTAAGGGGAGGGTTTGTGGCAGAACTTAACAAGAAGATGAGAGACTCTTATAGTGATAATTATTTTGTTGCGGTGTTAGGAAAGCCGGTTGATCAGTTGTGGAGCGAATACAAGGCTAAGTACAAGGTTAACTAGGTTAGGTTAATACTTGTATGGTATCAAACAAAATATGAGAGTAGAATGATATGTAAAATGCAAACTAACAAATTTAGTTGCATTAAGTTGGTCAAGGTCTCAACTTTATTTTATCTATCATCGTGTTTAGAAGTTTATTAAAGGGAATGAATACTATTTGAATAGCTATTTTGAGAAAAATCAAGCTACAAGACCCTAACCATTTCAGCTACTACCCAATTAAACAAATAAAAAGCGAGCGCACATAAAAATTACTTAACAAATAACAGTAGAAAGGAAGAGAAAAAGGGGGTCGCATTTATTTATTTGTAACATGTTTTTTACAGTGTTTTAAAGAAGTCTACACAAACATATTCAAAATCCCCTGCAACTTAAATTTATATTTGATATGAAGAAAAAAAAACCTGCGCTTTTATCCAGAACTTGCCAAGAATTAATGGAATTCCTGGATGGCAGAAACAACTTGAGCAATGGTGTGGAATTTCTACTTTTCCTTGAGAAGCATCTTGGCAACGTCAAGAGCCAGCCGTTCACAATCTGCTCGTTTCCCAGCATCTTTGATCGACTCAAAATCCTCAACATGAGCTACCACAACAATTCTCCTGTGATTACAAGATGATAATATCGCATTGTAACAGCTATCAAGATTAATGGGTAGAACTAGTTAATGTAATTATCACAAGAAAAACTCGACTTTTCCTACATAAATTATGTTACAAAAAATAGTCAGATAGTTTAACTTCCCACCCACTTCCCCCAACTCCCGCGGGCAGCCACACAGATAAATGTGCAAAATCAAAGGCAAAGTGAAAGATCTTATTGGTGTCAATTCACTCAAGTGTCATGGCATTGAAGACCAAACTGCTTAATGCTTCGCTGCCAACAAATGGTCCAGATTTAATTCTTTGGGAGGGTCGTCAGCACACTCAGGTAAAAGCCTCCACTATATGGAGTTCTATAAGGAATTCTGGATCTCAAGTTAACTGGTACAAATTGGTTTGGCATAAACTGAATATTCCTAGATTCTCCTTCTTCCTTTGGCTGGCTATGCATAAGAGAATTTTAAATTGGTACCAGTAAATTTTTATTTTCTGTGATCAATCCTTGGAGCCTTTCCAACATATTTTCTTCGACTGCCAATACTCAAGATCGATGTTGCAGTTTGTTTTTGCTTTTCATGGCTGGTATGGAGTGCCGAATGACTGGGACCAATTAATACGGCTCATTAGTAGCTCTCGGATGGACATCATGACTTCCAACATTATAAATCTGTGCTTGGCCACTGTGGTTTATAAACTATGGAATGAAAGAAATAGAAGATTACATGGAGAATCCTATGCTGCTGCAAATATCCTGGCCCTTGACTGCATTAATCTTGTAAAGAGTAGGCTTATTTCTGTCAAGAAGTTTAGCCGTTATGTTGTTAATCACCCTCACCTTAGGGTGTGGCAGTTTTAGTTTTTTGGTGCTGTGTTGCTTTAGTGTTGACATGTTGACATCATTTGGGTTTGTCATTTGATGTGGCTGCTATAGCCTTTGCGTGGTATGCCCCTTGATCTTGTACTTTGTTTGTTTGTTTTAATATAACTCAAATTAGCAACAACAAAAAAAGAAGCTAAAAAAAGGACACTTTCTCACACAAAAGAATAACTTAAAAATCCTAGATTTCCTCTCAAGACCATAGAACAAAAATTTTAAGAATGATGAACTGTATTACAGATGACAAAGAAGGTATCTTAGCAACCTACCTATTTAATCCCATCAATATATAGAAACATCATAGACAAATAATTCTTTTACAAGATGTAAACTTTATGATTGTATACCAAGATCGCAAAGAAGTGTTATAGACAACCATGAGAATGCATCCAGAAAAAGTACAAATTGAACTAACAAAGAGAAAACATACTTAAAGTAAGTTATAAAATCGGGATCCACCATCTTACCTTATCATTTTGGCAGCACCAAATCCAAGAGTGTCATGAAACAAGTCTTCCATGTATTTCTGTTTTAAAAGCAGCTGAACCTCCTCATTGTTATAAATTTCTGGATGATGGGCCCAGAGCTATTTTTATCATCCCAAAGAGCGGTAAACTTCTTATCAAAGAGATTCCAAGTCTCTGCTATTATCCTTAATATCCACTCTTTATATGTCTGCAAAACAAAATGAAATAATAATACGCCAAACCAACATTTAATGAATTACCTCATGACGCTCAAAGAATTTATTAAAATCAAACCCAGTTTAATTCAAAAGTCCATGAAAAAGAATGGCACACTTTTCGATCATTCCCTTGATCTGCATGTCCATCTTGTGCAAAGTACGCCAGAATCAAGTTTCCTAGGAAGGCTCCAATATCAAACCCCATCGGCCCATAGAAAGAAAATTCTGGATCTATAACTTGAGTTGAATCATGAGTAACCATGACAGAACCAGTATGGAGATCACCATGTACAAGAGCTTGAGCTCTCTCACAGAACCTGGAGCAGAAGCCAGTAAATAAGGAAGCAATTCCACATACAAGATTATCATAAATTAAAAGGGGAAAAAAACAATTTTAACAAGAAACTTCTATAGTGGAACGCTACTTGGATTTCAACTCAGCAACTTCAAGCTTTAAAATATTATCCTCCCGAACTGCCACAGCATCTCTATCAAGATAAGGGGAAGTTAAATGATTGTGTTGACACACTTTGTAAGGGTCAGAAAAAACGACTTGCTCAGTGAGTCTGCAAAACTCCTCATTTCCACAAAACTTCGCCACTGCAAATTGGTAAACTCACAAGTTATTTGTATTCAAATGCAGCTTGCTGTATGCTTATTCTGATGAAGCTTGTTAGAAGAATGAACCTTAGAACAATAGCTCTTCTGAATGTCTCAACACAATGGTCAAGAAGTGTCGAGAGACTATTTTCCTTCTTAATTTTCATGTAGTATATAGATGTACTGACGTACTCCAATGGAATGAGCTAATTTCCGAAGTACAGCTTAAATCCAGTACTTCAACTTATATAGGGGTGTTTGTGTGCAAGCATTCGTAAACAAATATCAAGAAACTGATAAGTAGTTTACCTGCACTTTTGTGCTCTGTGGTGGTAAGAGACAGAAGGGATGAGAAGAAAAGAGTCTTAACCATAAATTCTGATATGTGTTCTGCAAGCAATGGGTACTCGATTCCAGCAATCAACCCTTTCCTTAAGATTATATGTGGAGGCTCCAAGTAACGCATACCAATTAAACTCGTAATCTAGTCAAAGTGATAAACTTTAGGAACATGATCCGGGCATAAACGGCCCTGCTCTTTTAGGCCCTCTGCCTCAAAATAAGCACGTTCTTTTGTCATTGGTCATGAGTCCCGAATAGAACGTACGTAAGGAAGAGCCTACAAAGTGATGACACCAAGAAAAGAATTTGGCGTCCCTCGTCAGTATCCCAGAGAAATAAGTTGTGAAATAACAAATAGGAAGTCCTCCATTGTTAACAAAGAATTGAGACTCATAAAATGCATCACAAGCTACATGCTTTCTACTACTACATTCAGTAATCAAATGTTATACAGATGGCTTATATGAATGAACATCAATTTATGTATACATATCTCTATCTCTAGATTTCTAGGTCTAAAGGCAAATGATGTTAATCTATACTATAATAACATCATATTAGAGCCTAAATAACTTGAGTTCCAACAACAACAATACCACCTCCCTTAACACTCATTACATTCACATCAATGATAACCAACAATATATAGGCCATACATGAGAGGGGGGTTACCTCCTTCTATTTTCTTGTTTTGTCAGTTCCAAAATGAGATATACATTTTTTACTAAAGTACAATTTACACCCCAAACTTTACATGTCAGACATCTGTTACGCCCCAATCTTTAAAAGGTGTGTACTTGCACACCACCAATCTTCTATTTTTCCTGTTAAGTTGCACCCTCCGGACATTTTATTGGTCAAAAATGACCAGGAGTCCCATAAAAGTCGTCATTTTACAAATATATGAAATATATCTCTGCTTTTTTAACAGAGGGAGTACATTTCTCTCTATTTTTGAGCTTAAGCTTTTTGGTTATTAAGACCAAAAGTTATAGGGAGTGATCGTAGGGAATGCTCATGCTTTCTTGTCAATTCGTTATAGATCCTCAATCTTCCATTTTAAACTACTACTAAAACTAACAACTTAGTTTTAAAGATAAAAAAGCAATATTTATAACACCCGTTAAGTTAAAATCTGGATTAAGCACTATAAAGAACAAATAATACGCTTATACACATAATTTCATAAACAAGGTACTAATTATCACATGAAAATGCAATTAATAAACTAACTAGTAGTAGTTAATTACCTGTTTGATGACGAGGGAACCGGAGGGACTAAGAACAATGAAGACGAAATTGAGATTTCCATCACCGACTTCTTTGATTTGCAAATCGTCAAGCTAGTTACCCAGCTGGGAAGAGAGAGAAGGTGTAGCTTTTATGTATTCCACCAACGACTTCTCGTCCAGTGGCCAGAAGCTGTCTGATGACATTCTTGGTGGTTTGTGGTGAGGGTGGAAGTGCGTGGTGGGTTTTATAGGAAACTTGTGGCATGGTCGCTGATTCAAAAATTCAAAGTTTGGACTTCGGAGGAGAAAAATAGGGGTGGGCATGAATAATGTTACCACTGATGGTGAAAGGCGGCATGAAGAAAGAACTGGATTCTTATTCATTTCATGTGTCTCGGGATGGACTTATTTAAAAATTAATAGTATATTTTTTATAACTGGATAATTATCTTACTTAAAATTAATTATTTACTTTTATTAAAATATATATACAATAATGCAAGTATAAGATTAATTATATTACTATTTAGATAATATAATTTAAAATTATAAAAATATAAGTATGATTATAATTTCAAGTATAAATAATATTTTATTATATTTAAATAATATAATTTTAGAAAAAAATTATTTTTTTATGAAAATTATCTTACCATATATTAAATAATATTATGATTAATATATGTGTGTGTGTGTGAATTTAATAACTTGACCATTAAATGATTAAATTGTTAAATTAAAAATTAATTAATTATACTATATATTAATAACTATTATTAATATAATACTCATTAATATATTATTTAACTTGAATTTGTAACTATTTTTAAAATAAAAGTATATTTGTATTTCAAGAAGTATGATTTTATTAGTACTTAATTAGATAATATAATATTAGAATGAAACTATTTTCCAATGATGAGGTTGTTACCTAATATTAAATTATTATCATTATTAAAATATAAGTATAAATATGATATATCGACCAACATTTAATTATTAAAGGAAAAATAAAATAGTATTTACTTTGTCCAATAAAATATTTATAAAAAAATACAATAAAAATTCACCAAGAACTTACGTATTTCTAAAATAAGTTATCATCTATTTCTAAAATAAGTTATCGTGTATGCTTTGCATGTGCTGCATCTTACATAATATTAATTTGCTATTTTTATTAAAATATATCTATACTTTAATTAAATAAACAATTTGATTTTTTTTTTTCTGGTTCGGTTCGTTCTCCTTTTTTTTTTTTTTATATTCTACCTTTGGTTTTTTCTGCACTAGGTCAACTTTTATGGTGCGTTTGGATTGGTGGAATAAGAGGACGAATAAAATGAATTATTTCGTTGGAATGATAAAAGTGTTGTTTGGTTTGCTATTTCGTACGGAATGATGTATTCCTACCGGAATACTAATCAACTGAAAATTATAATTTTCATTCCAAGGAGGGGAGGCCTGAATAAATCATTTCATCCATTATTTTTAAGCAATTGACAAGTATAGCCCTGCAAAGATTTAACAGGGCTTTTACGCGTGGGTGCCATATTCGATCAATCGATTTTATTGAGAATGGCGAGAAAGGAGGAGCAAAAGAGTGAAGATGACAAACCACAAATCTCCAATTGATCGATCCACAAAACTCCTTGGCTGAGAATGATATATGATCAAATCAAACCACAAATCTCCAATCGATTTCATCTCAAATCATTTTTTTGGCTACCTATTTCTCAGGTAATTTCCAATTCCCTTCGTTGCGATTTCTCCCATCTCTCTTTCATTCTCTAGCCGGAATTGTAGTATGTTTCATTCTCTCATCTCTCTTCCATTCTCTTTGCATTCCTGTTCATGCCTAAAATTTGAAGGTTTTTGGTTTTGATAATATAATATTAGAATGGTTTTAAGCCCGAGTTTTACTTGGCCATTGAGAAAGCATTGGCTAAAAAATTGCCTGAAGCAGGACTAAAGGCAAAACCGCATATTGAGTCAAGGTTGAAAATATTGAAAGCTGAATAAACAGTTGTCTATGATATGTTGCATGGAAAAGATAATAGTGGATTTGGTTGGGATGCTGAAAATCATGTACTCGTAGCCTCTAAAGATGTCTGGATTCCATATCTTAAGGTAAGTCAGTTTTTGACTTGTAACTACTTTTCTATGAGGTTGATGCAATTTAAATACAAATTTTAAATTCATGGGTTGCTTGAAATTTATGTGGTTGAAACAGTAAAAGCTGCACTACTTGGTTGTTTTTTTATTTTTTTTATTTTTTATTATTATTATTATTATTATTATTATTATTATTATTATTAATTATTTATTAATAATAATAATAAATAAATAAATAAAAATAGGAAACACAACCCCCAAAACTTTATGATATAATTTAATTACTGTGTTTTACTATTTTTTTTTAATTTTAATTATTGTGTTATCTTTTTTTCTTTAACTTGTTTTAGATGCACCAAAAGATAGCAAAGTGGTAGAATAAGACATTTCCAGATTATTTGGATCTATGTGTTATATTTGGCAAGGATAGAGCAAAAATAATCGAGTTAGATGAAGAGATCCAAACAAATGATGGAGATGATGGCTTGACTCCAACCCGCAATGAGGAAATATCTAGCAAGTCTTCTAGTTTCAAGAAGAGGAAGAGAAAGTCAAGTTTCGATATTAATTCTAAATCTGCCATGGAAATGGTTGCTACTATTCTCGTTGTACAACTCGAGAAATCATCTACTCAATTCCCTAACTCTCTTAGATTGGAGGCTTCATTAAATGAGCAACGCAAGAATCTTAGTAATGCATTAAATAATGTGCCCGATCTAACTGATAGTGAGCATAACAAGGTCATATGCAAGCTTGCTCGTGAGGAGGAGTTAATGGTAGTCTTCTTTAGCCTTCCCGATGAGCGAAAAGGTGGTTTTGTCAAGAATTTATTGAGTGGAGTGCTATACTATTTATTTAGACATTTTACTATAATGGTTATTGAATGATGATATTGGGATTTTGTCTAGGATTTATTGATGAGATGCATTATTAGTTGATTAGGCATTTTATTAATTTGTTGGTTGTTGAATTATGAAGTTATCCGTTATGTTATTGGATTTATCATATTTTATATTATTGAGTGGGGTACTATACTAATTGATTTAGTTTTGTTGGTTGTATTTTATTTTACACTAGTTATCTTTAGTTTTCATCAATTAAAATAAAGTTAATTCTAGAGAAATAAAAAAGATATATTAAAAAAGATAAATTATAAATGAGAAAAAAAATTATAAGAAAAATTATAACTAGAAAAAAAAGGGAAGAAAGATATAATTATAAATAAAAAATCTAGAGAAATATGAGTCAAATTTTAAATATAAATTGAATTTAAGTTAAAATTGAACATTTAGGGGTATTTAGGTCATTGACTAATTATTTATTTTATTTTTGGATGTATTCCTAACATCAATCAAACATGCACATGGAATATTAAAAAATCATTCAATTCCCTCCCCTATTCCCTCATTTATTCTATTCATTCAATCCAAACGTATCGTTATTATTTATTAATTCAAATCAGAAATTAAAATTAGTATCGTAGTTTTATAAATAAATAAAAATTACTAATATAATTTTATTAAAAAATAATCAAAATATGATCATCTTACTTAATATTAATTTATTACTTTTATTCAAATATTGAAATTAGTATTGTAGTTATAAGAAAATATGAATTCGTAGTATAATTTTATAAGAAAATAATCAAAATACGATCATTTTACATAATACTAATAAGGTTTTTTAATTCAAATATATATACAATAATACAAGTTTAAGTTAAATTATAATGCCACTTAGATAATATAATATAGTTTAAGAAGAAAATAAAATTATCATAAAATATTTTGCATCAAAGGTAAAAAAAAGTTCATGTTTAAAGCATAATTATTATTACAAAATTTTCTTTATTTCAATATAAGAAATCTGAAAATAGATAGTTCAAAAATAAATTTAAAAATCTAAATCATAAAAAAAATATATGTACAGAAAAAAAACTTAAAGAATAAGAATTTTAAAAGAATGAAAAATTTATCATTAAAAATAAATAATTAAACAAATAAAATTTTAAAAAGGCCCAAAATATTATCACGTAAAAAATAAAATAGCTTTTAAGACAAAAATAATATTACTTATTCTATTCAAAATATTATATAAGAAAATATTAATCAAAAGTAGATATAAAATTTAAGAATTAAGAATATACTGCTAGTTTAAATTGATTTATAAGTTATTTTAAGTTAGAACTCATAAATAAAAATATTTGACACCATTTTTATTTATAAGTTAAAAATTAAGATAAAATAAATTTTGAAGACATTTAACTAAGACTTATCACTTAAAATAAGATGTAAAAACTACTAAAATAAGAGTAAATGAGTTTTTACATTTAGTCAAACTTACTTATTTTAAAATGACTTACAAGTCATTTTTTGATAAATAAAAAATTGTTACTTCTAAAAAATTACTTATAATTTAATTTATAAGTTATAAAATAAGTCGCATATAAACACTCGTATAGTAAAAACCTACTTATAAATTGGTTTGACCAACTTATAAGTCACTCAAAACAGACCATTAATCTGACCTTTTTTAGTCTTTTCTTTCTACAAAACATATCCTCCAGTATAATAATTTTAAAATTTAGAGAATATTTGGCATTAACTTTTTATCTTAGATTTTAAATTTAGAGGCAAAAAAAGACAGAAAAGAGAGAGAGAGAGAGAGAGAGAGAGAGAGAGAGAGAGAGAGAACAAAAAAATAGTGTCTTGTTAAGTTGATAGTTTTAGATTTGAGAGGAAGGGAAAGAAAAATAACAGGGCACGTCTGCACACACAACAACTAAGCACTATATTAAATACTACATCTATCTACACTAATAAAAAGTGGGACTTGATACAAATTTTGTAAGACCCCGAATTTTATGAAATACAAAATTTAATTTGTCTTCATATATATTTTTCCTGAAACAGTAAGTGATTAAATCGATAAAGTTAAAAGTTAAGGATGTTATGTGCAAATTTTATTTTGTCGGACAATATTCGTTTTGTCGGAGAATATTCATTTTTTCAGACAATATTCGTTTTGTCGAAGAATATTCGTTTTGTGGGGGAATATTCGGGTCGTACAACGGCGCCGAAATAACTAATTATTGGTAGACCCCATAACGGAATATTTGTCGGATATAGAAAACAACAGAAGTAACCTTTTTAAATAAAAATAGTTAACGGGTGTTATCACTCTTAAACTGTTAAAATACCGGTAATAAAAAAATAGTAGCATACGGTAATTTATGGTATTTTACTGTAGCACACGGTATTGCACAGCATTTCATATTATTGATTTGATAAAATGGTCATTGCACAGTATTCATCAATAATTGTTGTTACACAGTATTTTGCATTATTGATTCAATAATTGTCATTGCACTGTATTTTATATCAATGAGTCAATAATTGTTGCTGCACTGTTTTTAAAATTATTGAACCAAATAATTGTCACAATAGCAAATACACAATAATTTATATTATTAAATTAATAATGCTATGTAACATATTTCTTACATTATTGTTGAATTATTGTTGTAACATTATTTTATTATATATGTAGGACCTACAGGAAGAATAAATAAATAAATAAATTTAAAAATAAATAAATTAAATTAATTTTACTATTTGGAATAGTAAACATGTGGGCCCTTTGTGGGGGCCACATGAAGAATGAAAACTTGAAATTGGTTGATGGGTTGGTGAAGGAAGAAAGCAGTCAGCGGCTGCAGCAGCTTTTTAAGCACTGGCGTGCTGCACGCCAGCTTCTCACTTACCATGCATAATAACTTCTTTTCTCCTATAAATAGCTTGCTCAGCTGAATTGAAAAATCACACATAAAACATAAAATTTTTCTATAAATATTTTATGAGTTTTCTCGGAAAATAGTAAAGTTATCTTGAGTGTTTGAAAGCCAAAAGGAGTGCATAAATTTTTCAAGTAAGTCTTTTATTAAAGTGTAGTAATTTCATAAATTCCTACTTTTCACGGTATTCACAAATCTTCCTTTAAAAGACTCTTCTTTGAGATGATTCATTTTTTTAAAAAAAAATTGAAAGATTTATTTTGGAATATTATTTTAAAAACTATTTTAAAGTTGTTATATTATACTACAAAAATTATGTTAAAAATATATAATTTTGATAGTTCATAATATATGAGTTATCATACACCTTGAAATTTATATGTGAAAATTACTAATTTTATTTTAAATATATAGGTTGATCAACCTCATTTAAATCAATATCTAGTCACGTGTTAAGGTAAGGGGTATCATTCTTTTCATCATCATAAATGGTATTATTTTTTTACTTGTAAGGGATGTCATTTTCTTTCATACTCTTAAACTTACTACTGTAAGGGGTATCATTCTTTTCATCATCATAAATGATATTATTTTCTTACTTGTAGGGGATAACATTTTCTTTTATTCTCTTAAACTTACCACGGTAAGAGATTATCATTCTTTGATTCTCGAAAATAATATCGTGTCTTTTTTACTCATAAGATGTGTCATTTATTTCCATATATTAAATTGTGGGAATAACTTTACGGCGCGGATTACCGCGTGTTGGTGAATAACCTTTCGTATTAATTCCTTATTAATCTCTGAGAATAACCTTACTGCGCGGATTACCGCATGTTTGGTGAATAACTATTCGTATTCAAATTTTATTAAATTGTGGGAATAACCTTACTGCGCGGATTACCACCTGTTGGTGAATAATCCTTTATATTTATTTCTTATTTGTCTCTTGTGAAAATAATTGGTCTATACGAATTATCACGTGACACTTTTATTCCATATTCGTTTGTAATATCATTTTCTTTCATATTCGTAAGTGATATTATTTTCCTTTATACTCATAAAGGATATCATCTTTTTCATCTTCCATTATTCAAACTTACTATAGTAAGGAATATTATTTCTTTTATACTCTTAACTTACTATGGTATGTACTATTTGGTAAAGTTTCCTGAAATGATTATATGTTCCCTAATAGTTTGTGCTTCATCTAATATCATTTCAATTGAACCTTCCTATTTTTCTAAACATTTCTATTGAACTGTAACCGTTATTCTGAAATGTGGATCTTGAATATCATTTTTGAATTTCACTCCGCATCATGTTGACAATTTGAACATTATTTGAATCTGCACAAAGTAAACTTCTGATACTTATTGTTTATCTTGTTTCTTCTGTTCATCATTTGTATCACTGTTATTTGTACTAATCATCAAAAATTAAGCTGTGGTGAATATTTGTGGCCGGGGGCACAGATACGATATAATTGTTGAACATATTATAGGTTAAAGGCGATATAATAGGTTAAAGGAGATACATCTGTTCGGTGTCTTTTATGACACGTGGTGAAAGTTCTCTTTGACCCGTAATGCAAAGATGAATTGTTATTTGGTATGATTATGACCAAAGACTGAATACTGGTATAATCATGACCGTTGGTGTTATATTGAATATCTTTGGCCCATAGTGCAAAGATGAACTGTTGTTTGGTATGATTATGACCAAAGGCTGAATACTGGTATAATCATGACTGTTGATGTTATATTGAATATCTTTGGCCCGTAGTGTAAAGATGAACTGTTAATTTGCATGATTATGACAAAGAACTGTAAATTCGTATTATCATGACTAATGGTATTTCAGATGATAAAAGTTGATGATATTTTTCCTAAAGAGAGAAGCGAGTGGACATCATAGTCTGCATTATTCTTCTAATAGATTGCTCATTCCACTGCTATTATTGATCTGAACGTTGTTCAAGAATTTAACTGCAATTTTTTATATAAACCTTGTAGTCTATTGTAATTTATCAAGAACTCAACTGTTAAAGGCTAGTGATAATTTATTCATCATTATCTTAGTCATGATATTTCTTACTGGACTATTTGAGTTCACCCTTTCTTTTTGTTCCATTGTTTTTCAACAGGAGATGAGAACGTAACTGGGTCTAGTCGGGGGATGGAGTGAGAGTCCGAGGGATAGCTATCGTAGTCTTCACGTGTTGTAAAATAGTGTGACAATAATAGTGAAGACTTAGTTGTGTATTATTATACACTGTATTGTTAAACGTTGTAATAATTTTGTTGTAGTCTTTTGACAACTTAAGTTTGGGCAGTGTGGGCCCATATTTAGGGGTGTCACAAATTTCAATGGCATACCCCACTTTTTAATAGTATAAATGGACATAGTGTTTGATTGTTGTATTTTATACTTTATATTTATTCAAATAACTGTATCTTGAACCCTTTTTTTTTTAGAGAGTAATGGAAAGAAGAAAATATTAAAAGATTTGAAGATAAAAGAAAATTTCAAGTGTAATTTAAAGTATGCTTTGGTGTCTGATGATAAACGGGTAGTTTTTTAAGATGACTTCAATTATCTTCATGTTTCTGAGTTACATCTTTTTGGTTGACAATTTCTTGATTTTAGCCTCAACACCAATTGAATTGGCGTTGAGTAAGTTTTTTAAATCCAACGCAAGTTTAACTGGCGTTCACTCTCACCCCTTCAATTATCCACTAATTAATCACTTAATTAAGTTTAACTTAACAAAAAAAAAGTTCTACGGCAATTGAACTGGCTTTCAATTGGTTGTTTTAAAAAAAAAATTATTCAACCAAAAAAAAAATTTGAAAAAAATAATAATTTTCCAACGCCAATTTAGTTAGCTTTCAATTGACAGTTTTAAAAAAAAAAAAATGTTCCAGCCCAACAAAAAAGTTGTTTAGAAAAAAAATATTTCCCAATGCCAATCAAATTGACATTCAACTTTCAGAAGGAAAAAAAAAATACTGTTCCAACAATAAAAAAACTGAAAAGAAGAAGAAGATAAACACCAATTTAACTGTGCCAACCCAAAAAATTGAAAAAATAAATAAATAATTACTTAAACTCCAGTTCAATTTTGTATTTTTTTAGAAAAAAAAATTATTTCTTTTATTTCTTGTATTTTAAAAAGAAAATTTCTTGTATTTGCTGTTCAATTGGGGTTTTAATTTTTAGCCTTTCCTTGTATTTTAAAAAAAATAAAATATTTCTTCTATTTTTTTTAAAAAAAATGATATGAATATTTTTTTTTTACTAACAATCTGATTTATAAATAAATTTTAAAAAATATCAAAAAGCCTTTAACACTAATCTGACTAACGTTGGATTTGAATTTGGCGTTAAAGCCTTTTTGATATTTTTTAAAATTCATTTATAAATCAGATTGTTGGTAAAAAAATAAAATATTCATATTGTTTTTTTTTAAAGTACAAGAAATATTTTATTTTTTTTAAAATACAAGAAAAGGCTAAAAATTAAAAACCCAATTGAACTGCAAATACAATAAATAATTTTTAAAAAAATACAAGAAATTAAAGAAATAATTTTTTTAAAAAAAAATACAAAATTGAATTGGCGTTGAAGTAATTATATATTTATTTATTCAGCTTTTTTTTTTGGTTGACACAGTTGAATTGGCGTTGAACTTCTTCATCTTTTTTTTTTTAATTTTTTTTTGTTGAAACAGTATTTTTTTTTCTCAAAGTTGAACGCCAATCTGATTGGCATTGGGAATTTTTTCTTTTCTGAACAATCTTTTTGTTAGGTTGGAACTTTTTTTTTTTTTTTTTTTAAACTGTCAGTTAAACGTCAGTTAAATTGGCGTTGGAAAATTATTATTTTTTTCAGCTTTTATTTTTAGCTGGAACAATTTTTTTTTAAACAACCAATTGATCAATAATTTAACTTAATTAAGTAATTAATTAGTGGCTAATTGAAGAGGTGAGAGTGAACGCTAGTTGAATTAGCGATAGATTTAAAAAACTTACTCAACGTTATTTCAATTGACATTGAGACTAAAATAAAAATATTATTAATAAATAAAATATAACTCAAAAACATGAAGATAATTGAAGTCATTTTGAAAAACTACCCGATGATAAATAATGAATGATTGATTGATACCTGATGTCACGACAGTGAGACTTGACTAATTGCGCATCTAATTAGTTGTTTAGCAACTAAGAGAGACATGTGTGCAATTTAACATTTATTTTATTTTATTAATTTTAAACATTCTTTTCGCCTTAAGATATTTTATACCAATGCAACATCAACTTATCGTTAAACTAGTGTTTCACTTTTTATTGCGCAAGATAAAAGTCCACTTCATTCAAGAGGCATGACAAATTGAGTGTTCATTATGGTTAAGATTGTGCATACCATCTCACCTACGTCCTTTTAAATTTGATGATAATGAGTGTTCATAATGGTTTATTTAGTGGGGTTAAAATTTTTATAAGACTATAAATAATTTAGCGGATGTTAACTCTATATATATTTATATGTATATATATATATACACTATTAATTTTTAATAGACTTTTTTAAAGATAAATTATTTATAAATAATTAATTCTATCAAAAAATAATATAAAATAAATTATTAATTAATTTAAGAAGATTATACGAATATGCATATATAAATGATGTCTAAATGATATGAGAATAAAAGTAAGAAAGTTATAATTTTCAATTTGATCTCGTATATTAGAAATTTTATAAGATTTCAGTGGAGTCAATTTATATATAACATTTAAAATTTTCAAATTTTGTCATATATTATAAAACAAACAAAAATTTAGTGGAATCAATTGACCCCACAACCACTAATATGGTTTCGTCCCTGGTTAAGATTCGGTCTGTATGATCTACCTGTATTTTTATAAATTTGATTATAATCGATATTATAATAGTGATTATATATTTTATTATAAAAAAAATTACTTCGAGACTTTAAGTAAGAGAACAAGAAATGTTCAAATATAAACTAGAGATTTGATATTTTCATAATTACTACTAAGTTGGTCGAAATCTGAACTTTATTTTATTGCCGTGTTTTACAATTTTCCCGTATGAAATGAAGTTTTTGTTGCTTATTAAAGAAAAAAAATTAGAAGTTTATTAAGGGTTATAATATTTGAATAGCTATTTGGAGAAAAATCAATCTACAAGCATTCAAAATAAAATAAAATAACCATTTGAGCTACTACCCAAGTCAACAAGGTAAAAAAAAAGCACATAATAAAATAAAATAAACAGTAGAAAGGGAAGGGAAAAGGAACGCATTCATTTGTTTTAAGGAGTTTGTGACAGTGTTATTAAAATAAATTTACACACACATTCAAAATCCCTAGAACAAAACTTTATAAATATGAAGGGGAAAAAATCCAACTTTATCCAGGACTTACCAAGAATTAATGGTATTCCTGGATGGCAGAAACAACTTGAGCAATGGCATTGAATTTTCGCCTTTCCTTGAGAAGCATCTTGGCAGCGTCGAGAGCCAGGCGTTCACAATCTGCTCGTTTGCTATTATCTTTGATCGACTCAAAATCCTCAACATGAGCTACCCCTACAATTCTCCTGTGATTACAAGATAATATCGCATTATAACAGCTACAAAGATTAATGGATCAAAAAGCGCAGAACTAGCTAATGTAATTCTCGCAAGAAAAACTCAAATGACTTTTAGTCTGACAGTTCAAATCCCCGCCCGCCCGCCCGCCCCGCAGGCTTTCTTGTTCATTTACAAATGACAAAGAAGGTTTGCAAGCAGCCTACCTTTTTAAACCTATCAATATATATAGAGCCATCATATGAATATAATTCTTTTACAAGATGTAAACTTAATGATTGTCTACCAAGATTGCAAAGAAATGATCTTTGCACTTATGAACCAATCCAGAAAAGTACAAATGAAACTAACAAAGAAAAAAACATATTTAAACTCTAGTTAATAAAATAGGAATCCACCATCTTACCTTATCATTTTGGCAGCACCGAATCCAAGAGTGTCATGAAACAAATCTTTCATGTATTTCTGTTTTAAAAGCAGCTGAACCTCCTCGTTATTATAAATTTCTGGAAGATGGGCCTCGCCAGAGCTATTCTTGTGGTCATCCCAAAGAGCGGTAAACTTTTTATCAAAGAGATTCCAAGTCTCTGCTATTGTCCTTAATAACCACTCTTTATATGTCTGCAAGACAAAATGATATAGTAATACACCAAACCAACATTTAATGAATTACCCCATGACGCTTAAAGAATTTATTAATTAAAATCAAACCCAGTTTAATTCAAAAGTCCATGAAAAAGAATGGCATACTTTTCGATCGTTCCCATGATCCGCATGTCCATCTTGTGCAAAGTATGCTAGAATCAAGTTTCCTATGAAGGCTCCTATATCAAACCCCATTGGCCCATAAAAAGCGAATTCTGCATCTATAACTTGAGTTGAATCATGTGTAACCATAACAGAACTAGTATGGAGATCACCATGTATAAGAGCTTGAGCTCTCTCACAGAACCTGGAGCAGAAACCAGTAATAAGGAAGCAATTCCACATACAAGATTATCATAAATCAAGAGGGAATAAAAAAAAAGCAATTTGAACAAGAAACTTCTACAATGGAACACTACTTGGATTTCAACTCGGCAACTTCAAGCTTTAAAATATTATCCTCCCGAACTGCCTCAGCATCCCTATCAAGATAAGGGGAAGTCCAACGGTTATATTGAGACACTTTGTAAGGGTCAGAAAAAACAACTTGCTCAGTGAGTCTGCACAACTCCACATTTCCACAAAACTTTGCCACTGCAAATTCGTAAACACACAAGTTATTTGTATTAAATACCAGCTTGCTGTAAGCTTATTCTGATGAAGCTTGTTAGAAACATGAACTTTAGAATAATAGCTGTTCTGAATGTCTTAAAACCATGGCCAAGAAGAGTCAGAGAAAACAAAAAACTCACACATATTTTCCTTCTTAATATTCATGTAGTATATAGATGTACTGACATACACCAATGAAATGAACTACTTTCCGAAGTACAGCTTAAAGCCAGTGCTTCAATTTATACAGGGGTGTGTGCGTGCACACATTTGTAAACAAATATCAAGAAACTGATAAGTAGTTTACCTGCACTTTTGTGCTCTGTGGTGGTAAGGGAAAGAAGGGACGTGAAGAAAAGAGTCTTGGCCATAAATTCTGCCATGTGTTCCGCAAGCAATGGGTACTCGATTCCAGCAATCAACCCTTTCCTTAAGATTATATGTGGAGGCTCCAAGTAACGCATACCAATTAAACTCATACTCCTGTCAAAGTGATAAATTTTAGGAACATGATCCGGGCAAAAACGGCCCTGCTCTTTTAGGCCCTCTACTTCAAAATAAGCACGTTCTTTTGTCATTGGCCATGATTCCCCAATCAAACGTACGTAGGGAAGTGCCTGCAAAGTGATGACACCAAAAAAAGAATTTGATGTCTCTCATCAGTGTCCCAGAGAAATAAGTTGCGAAATAACAAACAGGAAGTCCTCCATTGCTCATAAAGAATTGAGGCTCATAAAATGCATCACACGCTACATGCTTTCCACTAATATATTCAGCAATCAAATGTTATACAGATTGCTTATATGAATGAACATCTATTTATGTATGTATACATAAATATGATATACATATCTCTATCTCTAGATCTCAAGGTCTAAAAGTAAACGACGTTAATATTTAATGCTAGTAACATCATATTAGAGCCTAAATAACTTGAGTTCCAAGTTCCAACAATAACAACAATACCACCTTCCTTAACACGCATTACATTCACATCACTGATCACCAACAATATATAGGTCATACATGAGAGGGGGTTTTACTCCCTCCATTCCAAAATTAGAGATATATTTTCTTGTTTTGTCCACTCCAAAATTAGATATACATCTTTTAGACTATAAAGTGACATAAAGCTTCTAATTTCCAATACGAAAATGATTTTAGGAACGAAAAAAGGGAATGCTCATGCTTTCTTGTCAATTCATTATATTTGCTCAATCTTCCAATTACAACTATTGCAAAAATTAACAACTTAGTTCAACTTTAACTTTCATTAAAAATAATAAAGAAGCAATCTTTATGACACCCATTGAGTTAAAATATGGATTAAGGCACTATAAAGAACAAATAATCTGCTTATACACACAATTTCATAAACATGGCACTAATTATCAAATTAAAACATAAGTAGTAGTAGTTGATTACCTGTTTGATGACGAGGGAACCAGAGGGACTAAGAACAATGAAGACCAAATTGAGATTGCCATCGCCGACTTCTTTGATTTGCAAATCGTCAAGCTGGCTACCCAGCTGTGAAGAGAGAGAAGGTGTTGCTTTTATGTATTCCACCAACGACTTCTCGTCCAGTGGCCGGAAGCTGTCTGATGACCCCATTCTTGGCGGTTGCGTTGGTCTGCGTTTGCGGAGAGGGTGGAAGTGAGTGGTGGGTTTAAATAGGAATTCAACTATTCAAGTTTGGACTTTAAGGGCATGTTTGTGAATGATTTATTTTAAAATGTGTTAAAATTTAAAATAATATATAAATTATTTTAAATCATAATTTATAAATAATAATATTTAATATTGTTTTTATTTATAAATTAAAAATTAAATTATAATAAATTTTGAAGTTGTTTGACTTATAAGTTAGTATAAGTTATAAAAATTAGTAAAATAAGGATATAATATTTTTTATGTTTAATTAAATCTATTTATTTTAAAACAACTTATAAATTAATTTTTGAGAAGTAAAAAAATTATTATTTTTTAAAAATAACTTATAAATTAAATTATTATTAAATACTTAAATAATAAAAAATAATTTATAGATTAATTTAATCAATTTATATGTCATGGGCAGAGTCAAACTACTAATAGTGAAAGGCGGCATAAAGAAGAATTGGATTTTTATTCTTTTTATGTGTCTCGCCCACAAAGTACTGGGTACATTGAACCTGGCCTTTTTCAAAACATGTCCACAAGTTGAAGAGTTTTCAAATTTACAGAAAAAAATAAGAGAGAAAACAAAAAAAAAATAGTGTTGATTATGTGATATTTTTAGATATGAGAGAAAGGGAGAGAAAAATAAAAATAGTGTCTTGAAGTTTTCTTTAGAGAGTAATGGGAAGAGCAAAATATGAGCAGATTTGGAGAGAAAAAAAATCTTTATTTTCATTTGCTTTAGGAAAAAATTTTGGTATTATGAAATTTAAGAAATTATTAATAGAATAATTGGGATCCATTAATCCAGGGTTAAATGTTTCTTAAGTCGCTGTACTTTATGCTAATTTATAAGTGGATAGCTAAATATTTTTTTTTACATTCAACTCACTGAATTGTAGTTTTCTAACTAATTGTTAACAAATCCGTTAAATCATATTAATTTTAAACAGTTTGACACATGTGATTCCACATAAGAGAGATAACGCTGACACAGAACTTTCATGTATAATGTAGTCACGCTGAAGTGAAAATTATGAAAAATATAAAAGAAATTCGTTCAAAATTACAAATATGTTAAATTAAAAATCTTTTCAAAATAAATTGGTATTATACTTGCATATTTTTAAATTGCCTTTTAATTGTTAAAAAACATAATTTTTTTGCCAACTTCATTTTACTCATTTTTTTTTTAAAAATACCTTTTAATTGCTAAAAAAATTATATTCATATATTTATCTATACATATAAATATTATTTAAAAAAAGTATATTTAGTTATTAATTCAAATAAAAATATACAAAGCCACAATTATGTAAAAGTATAAAATCTACAAAAATAAAATAGAAAAAATATTTATTAAATGTAGATGAGGTTTTTTTTTGACATGATTACTTCCAAAGTTCTAATCAATAATGTGACGCTCCCAAATCCGGATACCACTATCTCGAACTTAGTACTCATAATCAAATAAAATCAAACACTTCTAAAAAATATATAATAACTAATGCGGAATAAATAAATAAATAAAAGTTGTTCATAACAAAATGTTCATTATGGTTCCAATGCTTATAACATTAAATAAATACATCATGAATATTCTAATAATACAAAAAGGTTTCATGATTACATAACAGGATAGTAACATATAAATATTTAACATGCAACTATTTCTTAAGCTTTTCTTTACCTTTGTCAATTTTTAGAACTCTCTGGTTTAACTGTAATTAATTCATGATATCGCAAGGGTGAACAACTACTTTGCTCAACAAGTTTAAATTAATAATGAATATATATCATGAATGAATAAGAATGACAATCGAATAGTTCAACAATTTAAAATAATTGATGAAATAACTGAACAATATAATCAAAGTTCAAATAAATGAATGAATATTGATTATTTACTGCTGAGTGGTCCAATAGACCGTGAACATTGCCAATGAATCAATCATTCGACTGACCTTTGTATATTTTAATCCGTCAGTTTGTACTTGAGTGGATCAACCTCTTGTACATCATGTGTATGTATAACATTAAACTCTGACCGCATCGGATAACTGACATTTATAGTCCCTTATCTAGGGTTGCTCTCTTAGTCCAAGAATCCGCACCAACTACTGGTTTAGATAACTTTCAAAAATATTAACATACATATGTCTAGCCGAAATAAATGGCGTAGACTATTTCTTAAATAGTTCATTAATGAAGAATTTTAAATATTTCATAGTTCAATAATAGAGCAGGAATTCAAATGCACGAAGTACAAATATCAATAATTATCATTGAAGTGGAGTAATTGACAATAATTAAACCACTAACATAATTGAAAAATAATAATTCGAGTTTAAGTTAGAAAACTTGCCTTAATCGTTGATTACAGCTTACACAATTTAAATTACTTCATTTGAAATACCTAATATTAAATAGGTTTATCTTACAATTAGTATAGCACATACGGATTCATATTTAATTCTCAAATAAATTCTCACTTAAGCACATAATTCTCTATTTAATAATACATAAATTACAAAACAATATTATCACAATTGGATAATATTTTAATTACCAATCAATATTATTATACACTTAATAATACCTAATTTACTTACTAATGTTATTAATTATTTAACAACATCTTAATTGGTTACTAAAATTATTAAACGTTTAATAATATTTAATCACTTACTATTATTATTAATCATTTAAAAATAATTTAATCATTTACTATTATTATTAATTACCTAATAATAATTTAATTGTTAACTAATATTATTATTTAAAAATATTTTATTCATTTAGTAATATTTAAACACTTAAATAATTTAATATAAATTGTTTAATCACTTTATTAATTCCATAATTCCTTCAATTTATTTATTATTTAGTATAATAATAAATAATTACTTTAATTCTTTTTAATCACTTTATTTATTATTTAATATTATGTAAATAATAAAAAATTAGCTTTATGTATTATTTAATTTTAATTAAATAATAAATCTTTATTTTTCTTAACTTAATCGTATTTATTAAAAATTCTTACTTGACTTACTATTTTTATATCTCTTGGATATATTTATTATATTTTATTTTATGAACAAAATATATTTTTTTTAATTTTTCAATCTCATTTACTATTTTTAAATAGGCCATTTCTATCCAAAATTGCCAACATTTATTAAAAATCGATATTTCATCAAAAAAATTCTGAAATTTACAAAGTAGCTTTCTGCCATCAGAGACTACGCTCAGTTAAAATTTCATAAGTTTTTGAGTTACACGCTTCAGGATATTGTAGTCTTAATTTTTTAAACTTAAAAATTCGTTGGGTCATATCTCACTCATTCGAGGTCGGATTGAGTTCATCTTTTGACACTGACTTCATCATATCATATACTTTCAGATATAAAAAGGCCAGAATTTTTAAAATAAGTTAACTGGCCGAAACAGACCATTTAAATTTCTTGGTAGGGGATTTTTTAGTTTTTTTTCTTTCTGCAGTGGACTGTTTTGCTAGAAAAATTATCAAAAATAGCCTTTACATCATTTTTTAGTGAATCTAGTGGGATTCTTTAGAAAACTCATAGATCTATCCAATGGAGTTTACGAATCTCAAAAAAAAATTACGGTATGAAAACAGTAGGTGTCCGTATTGAACTGACCTGTTTAGAGTTTTAACAGTGAGGTGTTTTGGTTCCAAAAATCATATCTATTTCAATGTAAATCATTTTAACATGATTCCAACTAGGTTTTACTCTTACCTTATATATCTAACATATGAGAAAAGAGAATCACATAAGCAACATATATGTTTCAAAATATAAAGTTTCGAATCACACGTTCGATTAAGGTTTGTTGATAAAAATGATTTTCATGATTTACACCAAACTTTTCAACACAAAAGCATATGAATACACTTGTTAAACACATTAAACCCTAGATCTATCATTCTAACATAGATCTAGTCAAAAAGGACTTTGAAAATAATTTTCTACCAAAAAGTCACATAAAGCATAAGAAAAATTACAAAACTAGGGTTAAGAAGACTTTTGTCTTGTGAGCTTTCTTTCTCTCATTTTCAAAGTAAAAGATGAAGCTTGAGGACATCCACTCCACCATTATGTGCTAATCGAAGTGACCAACACAAGGTCTTTTGGTATTTAACTCTCACACACACAAGAACTAAATGTATTTCTCTATTTTCTCTCTTAATTGGAATCATTCTCTCTTTTCTTTCTAGTAACTTACCAAATGAACTAAATTTACAACAAGCTTGGGTAGGTCCTTTATTTATAGACATCCTCTAAGTATGCTTGAACTTCTTAATCACCCATCCTTATTTGATTAACTTAATTAAACAAGGGAATCTATATCCACATTTTAAGGGACTTGGTGTGCATTGTGGAGGAATTTGTGGATTGATGTTTTTCAAGCAATTTCTTGAACCTCTCTCCCTTGTGCCCCCCATGGCCGGCTACTCTCTCTCTCTCTCTCTCTATATATATATATATATATATATATATATATATATATATATATATATTCCATATTCCAATTGCTAGAACTCTTGACCAAGTTGTACTTTTAATTCAATTTTTTTTACTTTGGGTCACACATTGGGCCACTAGTTTACATCATTTTGGGCTAGCATACAAGATAAATTACAAGTATTTAGGCTAGTTAAAAAAACTACAACACAAAATTTACATGTCCATAATTTATTAAATAATTGGGTTTGCTTAAAAAAAATAATTAGACTAGTCCACTAGTAATAAATTACTAGTTGGACTATCAATTAACATTATTACTATTTTACACATTTACATTAATTAATAACCACATTAATTAATTTACATAATCCAATTTAATTTGCTAGATATCAAGTTAATTGAATTATCACATAGTTTACTAATCTTATCAATAATTTGATATTACATTGTCTGTGTTGGTCCATTAATTTAATTAATCTATTAATTGAATTTTTCTTTAATTATCTTAACACATAATTAAATAAATCAAGCTATCAATCATACAATGATTTAATTTATTCGCACAAAAAATTAATTTAATTAATGTGAATTAAAATATTCACAGTTATTACAACTAATCAGATATGAATTCATTAAAAATAAATAAATTAGATCTTGAATTTCAGATCTTGAACCCAAACCCAAACCAGATCTGAGTTTAAAAACCCAAAATCAATCACACCAAACCCTCCTTCAAATCTAATTCAAGTGGAAGCCTTTTCAAATTCGTCGCCATTTTCTCAAACCCTTTCTTTAACAATTCCCAGACCTTATTGAAATTTTTGCAATGAATGGGATGATTATTTTAGTCTCGGTGGGAAAATCTGGTAATGGGTTGTTTAGCTTTATTGGGAATTTGATATTTCCTTTTTTGGCAATTGCTGGGCTTTTCTTTCTTTTCCAATGAGCTTAAGAAGGTCCCGATGGATTCGGCGGGCTAATTTTTAGGATGTTCTCTGTTCCTGAAACTGGTGTCACATTTACTAATTTTTTCACTTGGTAACGATGAAGATGATATATATACGTATATTGAAACTCGTGAAAATGGAGGGAAAATCATTTCTAGTTCTCACTTGGGTATAATGATGATGATATATATACATATATGATATATATCCAGATTTGAGCATAGTCTTATATATGATATATATATATACATATACATATACATATACATATACATGCTCCGTTTTTATTTTAGATCTATTATGTATTATTATGATAATGGTAGTTGAGTCGGATCAGATATTCGCGAGGTTGGATGGATAAATTCGTTTGTATGGGTGGACTATAGATGATGTATAAAAAATTATTAGAAGAATATTTCAACTAAGATTCTGTGCATACGTGACATTGCCATGTCAAACTTTTGTTAAAAAATTAACGACTTTAATGAAAATTTAATTATTTGTTAATAAACTGCAATTCGGTGAATTAATTATAAAATAAAATAAAATAAAATTTAATTAATTATTTATAAATTGACATAAAATAGAGTAATTAAAGAAACATTTAGCCCATTAATCCAATGATGAGAGGCCGGCCAAACCCTATAAATAACTTTATACAAAGGGGAAGGGAAAATAGGTAATACCACTTTAAGCACTAGAACTCTGAAATTCATTACTTTTTATTGTTAACTTTTTTTTTAACTCTTGCCCTAATTCTCATATCGAAATTATTATTCGATTTTAACTTGTAGTAAAACTTATTAGTGTTTCACTCTTTATTATGTAGGATCAAAGTCTACATCAACTAGTGATTCAAGCAACGTGACAATTGAGCGTTCATAACCCGATCGTTAAGATCGAGCAAATATTCTCGTAAATGTTAAGATTGAGCAAATATTCTCGTAAATGTGCCATTATAAACTAAATGAATAATCGATATTATATTAGAGTCACTCTATTTTAAAATATAAAATTATTATTAATTTTTTAAAATTAATTAAAGATATTTTTAAATTTAAAATTAATATAATTTTTTTTATTTTAGTCAATATAATGTAATACTAAATATCGTAAGTTATCTTAAAAGTATTATTTATTGTAAAATTTATTTTTTTATACTTTTTACTGAATCATTTTAATTTTAAGTTTAAAAATTAATAATAATCTTCTAATTTAAAATATAAAAAATAATAATTATGTATTTAATTATAAAATTAAAAAATAATATTTTCATGATTATTTTATAAGACTCATCTAAGTCTTAACTCTTATGTGAAAGAACTAAAATACTCCTATAAAAATATCAAAAACAATCACGGAAGAGTCATCCCCTCCAAAACATGGGCGGTCTTGATTCATATTCAGCTTGAGGTGGCGCCTGGGAGAAACGTAGACGCACGTGTGTTGCCCTGTTTGTCAAGTTCGGAAAGTTATGCTTTGGTGAGTGGGCCATGACGTAATTTTATTTTAGAAAACAGAAGGAATTTTTGTAAATAATCCAATAAATCTCCTATCCCATCCTCAAACTGTGGGTGAAGACGACGTGGAGTGCAAAAACTACAAACAAATATGCTTGTTTGTTAATATTCCCCTTTATTTATTTAGGAAATAAAAAAAAATTGACCTAATAAATTGTACAATATTTGTACCATTTCTTTTATTCGATCCAAATATTTTTATATATAATAATTAATAAGAATTCATATATATTATTTTTTTTTGAAACGCAAAAAACTTACATGTTAATTTTATTTATTTAATAATTTTTAAACTTACGTTTTAAAAAAAAAACGTAAAATAGATATATGTATAAATTTATTCAATTAATAATAACATATTCTTTTAGATACCGGAACGTGACAAAATAAATGCGTAAATTTGATGTCAATAGCTGTAGGGAGTGCACTAACGCGCAGTAGTCGAGCGTTGGAGTAAAGTCCAAACATTATCCAAAATCAGTCGAACAGACGGAGTAAAAGGCCAAATACCGAATCACATTTCAGCCTGTAGCTAGCCGTCCGTGTTCTCGCCGAATATGTTGAGACCGCCGGCGGCGGCGATGGTGATGGCACTCAGTATCTTCGTCCTCTTTTCCACCGTCATAGCCGCTGATAGTTTCACCGGAGAATCAGAAATTTGCCGGAGCCGATCTCCTAACAGTGGTTTATGTGCTCAACTCATTGAACCTTCTGGTTACCCTTGCTCCGAACACACTGTAATCATTCTCTCTCTGCATATATATAATGGATTCATAGTACATAGTGTGTCAGTAAATGTAAATTATGCCTTTGTGATGAGAAATTTGATTCAATATTTAATTAATCCAGTAACTAAGTGGGTGGTTTTTTTTTTTTTTGGCTGATTCATACTCTATTGTTATTTCGGAGTGCAATTTAACAGCAATTAAACTATTTTTGGAAGTCGAAAAGTGGAGAAGAAAGGAACATAAAATGAAAAAGAACAGTTATCCGTTAAACTTGATTTCAGGGTTCAAAAAAGTATAAAGTGTTACATTTGTATTTTTCAATAAAAATAAAAATAATAATCTTCTTTGTTTTTTTTGGGGAAAAAGCTTCTGTACTATTCATTTTCATTTTCTTCATCCCTTAACCTCGATCCGTTTTCTACTTGGGACGTAATTAAGAGTGATTTTCTATTTCCTTTTTCAATATTTGTCAGAATTGAGTAGGTGAAGATTTGTTGATTTGCATGTTAACTGAACTGAGGAATGTATATTATAATTACAGGCTCAAACAAAAGATGGATACTTGTTGGGCCTTCAACGGGTTTCGTCTAGTATTGGAAATTTAAGAGGACAAAGGGGTCCTCCGGTACTACTTCTACATGGACTCTTTATGGTGATGATTCTTTCTACTGTTCGTAAAATTATAGATCATTAGTTGATGTGCCTATTTTCAACACCTCAATTCTGCATATATTAGATACGTAATTGTACTTGAACCTTGTTTCCGTGTTTATTGCTATTTTTTCTGTTTTTATTAGAGATGACATTGTTAGATAGGGGCTCATTCAAATCTCAGCGCATGATTATATTTGAGTATTGGTACTAATATCATAGTATGCTATAACTTATGATGATCCCAGTAGGCAGTAGTAAGGTCAATATAAAGAAATCTAATACATGTGGTAATGCTACATTTATTCAAATCAAATACTAAATTTGGTTTACTTTAGAAAGTGGAATTGTAGCTCTGATTTGTAGTGTTCTTCTAGTTGCTGGTCGTAATGATTTGTCAATATGAAAAGTTCCTGATGTTCTTTGAAGAGATATAAAATACAGTAGTGCTTGCAGCCAAATTAAAGGTTGGGGTCGACTGCTGTTTGGGCATGGCAACTGTATGACTAAGCACCGTGCTATAGCTTGGATCCGTATGAGAGATTTTGTTTTGAAAAGGCAAAAAGGCTAGTAGCAACCCTCTGTGCGGATTAAGAAGGAGCGTGTACCGGGGAATTGTGCAAAAAAACTTTAAACGTTAGCTCTTTTCAGAAAATAAATTTCCTTTTTGTTTGCCCCCTTGTTCAGTTTCTCACTTTCTTGTATTCCAATTTACGCAGTTAAGATTCTCTTTAAAAATGATTTTGGACATATTTTTCACTGTGGAGGTATATGTTTTTTCTAGGCAACTTAATTACTCACAACTTATATTTTAATGTTTGGAATTAAAATTTAAGCAGGGTGGTGATGCTTGGTTTTTGGATTCCACGGATCAATCACTGGGCTTCATGCTTGCTGATCATGATTTTGATGTTTGGGTTGGAAATGTCAGAGGGACACATTGGAGTCATGGTCATGTGTCTTTGTCAGTGAAAGATAAGGTATACATAGCTTATTCATATTTCCAGTGCTCGTTTATTTTATAGATTTACAATTGTAGTAATTCTCGCTATAAAATATGCGAATGTGATTTTTGACATATATAAAAGTACATGAAAATTCTAGTGTGTGAATCAATTTATCACTCCTAAAGAAATCTATCTAGCAACGACATATCTAACAGAAGGGAGCATAGAAAGAAGGTTGAAGTGTTATACATATGCTGAGACAATATCTAGTGAGATTTTTGCAGCCAGATTAGATAAATTGCTCTATGTAAACTTTGGCTCATTGAGTTATCACTTATGCATGATGTTCTAATTCTATAAATAGTTATTTAAAAAGGCATTAATATTCCTTTGGATTATGTATTTTTTCTTTGTATTTGGGGATTTAACTGTTGTTATGTCTCTTTTGCATATTTTGAAAGGACTCCTACAAGAGAACTTGTAATTTTATGTTGTGTGTGTGCATTTTAGGATTTTTGGGATTGGAGTTGGCAGGAGTTGGCTCTATTTGACCTTGCTGAAATGCTCCATTATGTCAATCATATTACGAACTCCAAAGTATTTGTTGTTGGACATTCACAGGTCTTAGCCTCTTCACAGGTCACCTTACATTTCTGTTATTTACTTGTTCTGTTTCTCTAAGATTTACTTGTTTTCACACTTGCAGGGAACAATTATGTCTTTGGCTGCTTTTACTCAGCCAGATATAGTAAAATTGGTTGCAGCTGCTGCCCTCCTTTGTCCTATATCATATTTGGATCATATCACTGCTCCGTTTGTTCTTAAAATAGTTCATCTTTATCTCGATGACGTAAGTTATCTTCTTGAATTGCTGTATGGAAATGGTTTCTGGAAATTTTGATATATTGATTATCTTTTGACAGGCGATGATTGGTCTAGGAATTCATGAACTTAACTTTAAGAGGTTTGAAAAATCTCCTTTACTGTTTCCTCATCTGTTTTGTCAGGCTAAAGTAGTTCTTATATTAAAATTGAGGTTGCCTATGTATTCAGTGAATTCGGCACTGCCATCATGGATATGATATGTGACTCGAATGTAGACTGCAACGACTTGCTAACTCCCATCACAGGTTATTCCTTCTCTCCTTCTTCGTCATCTAGGCGGCATCATGCTGGAAGAGAATCTTCATAATGTTTTGGTTTTCGTTTTCCATATATAGTTACTATTTTGATTGCCTGTGCTGTAATATATTGACAATTGTGTTTATCCTGTTCATTAATATGTATATACATAGTATATCAGAAATTGAATAACATCCTCAGTCTGATATGATATTATGATATGATATGGAATTGTGTAGTGTCTGTTGCCATAGTACTTTGGATTGCCTGCTTTCTCCTACCGAGGCACCTTCTTCCATAAAATTATCAAATGGCATCAAACTTGCAATTTCACCGTGTCATAGAAATTGGCTAGTGACAGTTCTATGTTTTCAGCTTCCTCCCTTAGATGGATGCAAAGATACCTGAAATTGAATGATCAGGTTCAGAAATTGCATGATTGCCTGATTTTGCAAAGAGATCTGCAGTTGTAGATTACAGTTAATCTCTTTTGGATATGTCCTGAGCATGGAATTGTGTACCCAGCTCAAGTGAGTAAAAACTCTGCAAATTAGAATTAATTTAGTCAACTGGTAGACTCCACATCTTTTTAGTTGCTAGACTTTTCTGGCAACACTGTATTATGGATCTTGGAAGTCTAATGCACAGGAACATTAAAGGACTAGTATGACACATGAAACACTTGGAAAATACAATAATAGTAGGTGGGATGGGGCAGGGCCAGTCACCTCCTAAGTAGCAAGCCATTGCCTCCAAAGCATTTCTGTTTTTATTTTTATTTTTATAATGAGTGTAGTTTTTAGCCATTGAAGCTACTTCAATATACAAGTTCTGTATATACAAGTTCAGTATATATTTATATGCATCTGTACCAAAATAAAGTTAGGCATTCCTGATCATTGGTAATTTTGAGTTGTGTTGCTGATATTTTCCACAATTAACCCTACTAGTCATTAATTAAGGGCTTAACGCTTTATTTCAGTCTAACTCGTTTAACATAACTTTAAACTTAGCAATTCATTACTTTTCAGGTACGAACTGCTGCTTTAACGATTCTCGGGTGGACTTCTATCTTGATTATGAACCTCATCCATCATCAACAAAGAATTTGCACCATCTTTTCCAGAGTATGCTCTTTGCACTTTCTTGTATATGATACTGATTTATTAGTTGCAAAACTGCACCCTACTGTCTTACTTACTATTTTCAAGAAAGTCATGCCATAAATTTCAATTACCCATTCTTCAAGCTTTGCTTAATTGAAGACCTTTTTGTTTGCTTATTTAATTATCTATATTTACCTTGGCTGTTATCCGAGTCTGAAGGCTTCAAATATGCTAAAAACACTATGTATCACTGGTTTTAGGTTGCAAGAAATACCATTGTTCAGTTTTCTTTGTATTGTTATGCTTTGATGGCATGATTTGATTTTAATTCCACTATATACCCAAGACCTGACCGGCTAGCACCCACCAAGTTCAAGTAGAATATATCACTTCGGATGTATTCTTGGTACTATACCTCCTTCCTTGATCACTACTGACATGAATGGCCAGGCCATGGGAAGTCGTATCTGAGATCATCAATTTCTCCGGTAAACATCTTGCGTTGATGAAATCTGCCAACTGTTGGGCTGACTGTAGAGGAGTGGGTGTGTCCTGCCTTGGTGGAGGATTAGCTGCTTGTACGGTTCACATGTTTTGGATGGAAGCAGGATGTGAAGATGCTATGGAAGTGTGCCTCTTCTCTGTGTTTTGGGGGGATTTGGAAAGAGGGCAATGCTTGGCTTTTTGGAGATGGCTATATTTTTAATGTGTTTTCTCTATCTTTCCCCCCTTTTTTAGTATGGGTGGATTCCTTGTTACCCTTATACTTGTATTTTCTCTTTTCATCCACTAAAATTTCTTCCCTACCCTTGGTCATAAGTAGATGCAGTCAGGCAATAGGCTTATTAGCTCCCAGCTCCTTTGAACTTTAAAGCAAGGGCCTAGGATGTGGGCCTATAACACCAGGATAATATAGCTTTAGTATTGTTCTTTCACTCCCTTTCTAAGCTGCATATACTTGGTGGTTGTTTTCTAATTTTGGCTCTCTGTTTGGTAGTGATACGTAAGGGTACTTTTGCAAAGTATGACTATGGAATGTGGAAAAACATGAAGAAATATGGCTATACAAAACCCCCAAAGTTTGATCTAAGTCGTATTCCTGCTTCACTGCCAATGTGGATGGGTGTTGGGGGAAATGATGCGCTAGCAGATGTGAAGGATGTGCAGCACACCGTTGAGGAGTTGCAGTCCAAACCAGAGATGCTGTATTTGAAGAATTATGGTCACTTGGACTTTCTGTTAAGTGTAAATGCAAATAAAGATGTTTTTGAAAATTTGATCGCATTTTTTAGGTCATTAGGAAAAAATAGTAGGACTATTTCGTAACTGTGTGCTTCATTCCATGGGGCTAATGTTCGGAATAACTCTGTTATGTATAGTTCTCGATTTCCTCTCATTCTTATACTTCAAAGAGGATGAACAAATCAGAAATGTACAAGGTGATAAATTTTATTTTTTATGTGTATATATATGAAAAGATCTTTTGCTAGGACTGACAATCAAATTAGTTAATTATTGAGTCAACTCATATTAATTAGAATCAATCGGATTGGTTAACTAGTTTAATTTATTTAAATTGGGTAATATTTGAGTACAAGGGTAACCAACCTAAATACAAAGGTAACCAAAACTAGTTACTACATATTCAGGAATTAGTTACCTCTATACTAGTGTTTGGTTACCTATATACTATTGTTTGGTTATCTAAATTTACTAAACGAAAACTTTAATACAAAGGTAACCAACCCTTAATACAAAGGTAATCAAACCTTAATACAGGGGTAACCAACCTTTAATACAAAGGTATTCCTCCACCACCGCCACCACCACCATATTCTTCCTCCGCCACAACCACCATCATCTTCTTCATCCGCCATAATCACCACCATTTTCTTCCTCTGCCACAACCACCACCATTTTCTTCTTCCGTCACAATTACCACTATAAATGTGAAAGATGAAAAAAAAACGGCGGAGAAAATGGCGGAAGAAGATGGAGAAGATGAAAATGGAGGAAAGAGAAAGCGAAAAATGAAGGAAAGAGAAAGATGGAGAAGATGAAAATAGTGGAAGAAGAGAAAATGGAAGAAATAGAAAGATAAGTGAGTTTAATTAGAATTTTAAATTTTGAAATTACCCAACTAAATTAAAGAGATCATGGTCACATCATCACTCCAATTAATTTAAACTAAAACTAATTGTATTTATTATGTAAATAAAAGATTAAAAATGCACTCTTTTTATAAATATATTTTTAATGCACTTTTATTGTAATTTTTTCATAAAAAATACTAGAATATGTAATTAGTCTTATATTATTCGGCGGAGGAAAATTAGTTGGAGCACGGTACAGTACTTAATGTATGACTTGGTCAGTTGGTCTTGCTGTAGACCCTTCATGTGATGGGTAATGATGGGCTGTTTGTTTTGGTGCTAAGTGGAAATAATTGACTAATTTTGTTAAATAATAGTAGAAAAGATGAAACAAAAAATAGAGAGATGGACACACCGATCTATAATTCTACAAGTATTACTACTTACTACTAAATTAATAATGTACTAATACTTCCAAATTTGGTAATTAATCTCAACTAATATATATATATATATATATATATATATATGGGAATGATCCATAATTAGCGCTTGTTATATCTACTATTTCAATAAATGTATCTGGTACCGTTTAAATAATGATTCGAGTAATGAGATATATCTACAACCGCTAACTACTACTAAGTTGGCGGGTAGGAGAAAAATATAAAATAAAATAAAATAAATACAAGACGCTAACTAAGTTATCAGGTGTAAGATTTTTTATTTTTTTTCTTTCTACAAGCCGCTAACATAATTAACGGGTGAAATTTGAAAATAAAAATAAAAATAAAAAATAATTTATGTACTACCCGCTAACATAGTTAGCGGCTGGAGAGAATTTTTTTGTTTTATTTTTTTTTAAAGTAGCAATTTGCATTAAAAATTTTTTATTACTCTTCCAACCCGTTAACTATGTTAGCGGGTGGAGAGTGAATTAATAATTTTTGTATTTTTTTTATTTTTAAAATTGCAACTTGCATAAAAAAAAATTATTATTCCAATCCATTAACTATGTTAGCGGTTAGAGAGAATGAATTCTTTTTTTTTTAAAGTACCAACTTGAACTTGCATAAAAAAAAAATCATATTCCAACTGCTTAACTATGTAAGCGGGTGGAGAGAATAATAAATAATAATAATAATAATAATAATAATAATAATAATAATAATAATAATAAATTCTTATTCCAACCCGTTAACTATTTTAGCGAGTGAAGAGAACAAATTATTAATTTTTTTTTAAAGTGCCAACTTAAACTTGCATAAGAAAATAAAAATAAAAATTGTTGCTATTCCAACTTGTTAACTATGTTAGCGGGTGGAGAGAATAATTTTATTTTTTATTTTTAAAGTACCAACTTAAACTTGCATAAAAAAAATAAAAATAAAAATTCTATTCAAATCCGTTAACTATGTTAGCTAGTGGAGAGAATTAATTAATTATTTTTATTTTATAAGAACCAACTTGAACTTGCTTTAAAAAAAATAATAATAATTTATATTCTAACCCGTTAACTATGTTAGCGGATGGAGATAATTAATTAATTTTTTTTAAAGAACCACCTTAAACTTGCATTAAAAAAAAATAAAATTTAATTATTTCTACCCACTAACATAGTTAACGGGTTGGAATAGAATTATTATTATTATTTTTTTAATTTAAGTTCAAGTTGGTTCTTTATAAAAATAAAAAATTTAATTCTCTCCACCCGCTAACATAGTTAACGGGTTGGAATATATATATATATATATATATATATATATATATATATATATTTTTTTTTTTTGCAAGTTCAAATTGGTAGTTTAAAAAAATAAAAAATCATTCTTTCCACCCGCTAACATAGTTAACGGGTTGGAATAGCATTTTTTTTTTATTTTTTTATGCAAGTTCAAGTTGACACTTTAAAAAAATTATTCTCTCCACCCGGTAACATAGTTAACGAGTTGGAATAGAAAATTATTATTATTATTATTATTATTCTCTCCATCCGCTAACATAGTTAACAGGTTGGAATTTTTTTTATTTTTTTATTTTTTTATGCAAGTTCAAGTTGGTACTTTAAAAAAAAATATTCATTCTCTCCACCCACTAATATAGTTAACGGGTTGGAATAACAATTATTTTTATTTTTATACAAGTTGGTACTTTAAAAATAAAAAATTATTAATTCACTCTCCACCCGCTAATATAGTTAACGGGTTGGAATACCAATTATTTTTATTTTTATACAAGTTGGTACTTTAAAAATAAAAAATTATTAATTCACTCTCCACCCGCTAACATAGTTAACGGGTTGGAAGAATAAACTTTTTATTATTTTTTTATGCAAGTTGCTACTTTAAAAATAAAAATAAAAAATTCTCTCCAGCCGCTAACTATGTTAGCGGATAGTACATAAATTGTTTTTTTTTTTTTTTTTTTTTTTTTTTTTTTTAAATTCCACCCGTTAACTATGTTAGCAGCTTATAGAAAAAATAATAATAATTTCTTCCACCCGTTAACTTAGTTAGCAACTTGTATTTATTTTATTTTATTTTATCTTCTGCCCGCTAATTTAGTTAACGGCTGGAGATATATCACCTCTCTCAGCTCATTATTTAAACGGTACCAGATACGTTTGCTGAAATAGTAGATATTGCAAGCGCTTGCTATAAATCATTCTTCATATATAAATAGTTAATCCATAACAATTGGTTGCTATGGTTACTGTTCTAGCAACTCAAAATTAGCTTTAAAAATCCCTGCCATTAGAGGCGGCAAAAAAAAAATAAAATCGAAGCTGCCGCTAGAGGATCTAACGACAACTTTGAATATTCCCCCCTCCCCCCCCTGTTGTTAGAGCCTCTAGCGGCAAGGACTGTCATAGCAAAAAAAAAACCCCTATTTTGGTTGCCGAAATAGTAGCTCAGCAATCGATTGCTGTGAATGCGGCCCCTCATATATATATATATATATATATATACACACACACACACACACACTCTTCTGATATTCCTCCTCCTTTAAAAAATTAAAGATGAATTTGTAAAGAATGATTTTTTAAGAAATTTATATTCCTTTGATCTATTTTTTATATTAATTAAAAATGTAATAGTGATAATACTCAATCAAATAAAAAATAAAAACATACTAAAAATTTCATCTGACTTTTAATAAAAAAATAAAATATTTTATTTTAAATTTTTAAAACAGACAAAAAAAATTACGTATCTAATTTTAAAATCGAAAATAATATATTACACGGTAGCAACCTTAGTGAGTTAATGGTCCTATAATTAGGCTTGTTCAAAATATTCAGTATATACGATTTTTCGAACAGGTCCGAACCGGATGGTTCGATACAAAATTACCCGGTCTAATACCGACACAAAAAACCCGGTATATACCGATTTTTCGGAACATAATTTTTATGGTTTGGTATTTATCGAATTGTATCGGTTATACTGATTTTCTAATATTTTTTAATTAATAATAATAATAATAAAATATAATAATTATAATAATAATTATATTAATTTTCTATATTTATTCAATTTTTAGCGATACCGAATCAACATATCAATTCGGTATATCGGTCCAACCGGTACCAAGATTTATCTTATTTCGATAGCGGTCCAGTTTAGTACCGATTTAATAAATACCAGTTGTGTAATCACCGAGAAAATTACGAATCTAATTTTTTTTTTTATATATATATATATTATATTCATGAGAAAATATGATGTGTAATAATATGTTATGGATGTGTATATATTATGCGATGAGAAATAGTAAGTTAGTTAATTCAATTTATTGTAATACAAGAGGAGATCATGTAATGAGATCACAAAACTTGAATGTTGGTCTTGAATGACAGATTAGAGATTTAATAATCAATAAGTAAATTACTTATATAATTAATGAGGAAGAATAACTAAATGAAATGTTAACCCAAAGTGGTATTATTAGTAGGTAGCGTGGGTAATTATATTTAAAGCCCAAAGAATATGTGGGGAGTCATGGGAGACTTAATTATAGACTAATAAAATAATAGATTAATCAAGTATTAATTTTAATGAATGTATGTGTGTTAGAGTTTGATCAAAACAAGCCAAGATATGATAAGCGTTAGTGTTTTGTAAACTGACTCAATTAAGTAGTCCAATTGACTTATAAATAGCAAGTCTAATTAGATTATGTAATTAACTCAATATGATTATATGGGTAACCCAAGTCTTAATATTAACTAGTCTTGTAAATTAGTCCATGTATTTTAATAAGAGGAGCCAAAATGTTATATTATAAGTTAGCCCAAGTAATTTAATTGTTGAAAATTTTGAATGAGGTAAACTAGTGGCCCAAATAAATTAATGTTTGAGCCCAACCAAGGTGTAATAGAAGTCCAAATAGAATTAATTAGGAAGCCTAATGTGGAGCCCAAAAGAATGCATGTATTGGTGTTTTATATATATGTATTGATGTATATATATATGTAGATGTATATATGTATATAGATGTAATTAAAATAAAGCAAAATTGGAGGGAATTAAAGGCCATTTGGCCGGTTGGGGAGGGCCCCACTTGGGGTGCAATATAGCTTGCTTGTTTGGTGAAAAATAAGGAAAATAGTTGCTTACCAACCCTAGTCAATCACAAGAGTCAATCAAGATGTTAATCCTTGAGTCAATTAATCAAATAGTAAGCCTAGATTAGTCCTAATTTGACCAATGATGGATGATTAGTAATTGTTAATCAAGATTATGAGAGTTCTATAAATAGGGAGGGGCAAAGACTTGTATAGGTTGTTTACTCATTTGCTTCTTTTTATTAACTTATAGAGAGAGACGTTCTAGAGATAAGCTAGAGCTTTGTGAGAAGATACTTGAGAGTTTAGAATTCAATCACTAAGTGTGTTATTCATTTTCGGGAAGAGAAGAAAAGGAGGAGGAGTTCTAGCTCTAGCAATAAGAAGAAGGTCTTCATTAAATGTTTAAAAGTTTCTTTGAACCTTAGCTTGTTATTTATTTAGTTTTGTATGTTAGTTGTGGGAGAAAACTATGTGGTGATAGATCTTGATTATTTATGAAGGTCTATGGTTAAATATGTAAGATATGTGCTCTAATATGTTTTGTATGGTAAATAATGGAAGAAAAGGGTTGCATGAGCATGTTTGATTTTAAAACTCTAGTTGGATGTCTAGGTTGGTTAGATGTGTTTTATGATATATAAATTGTTTATGTGATTTTTTTCACTTGTATGCTAGATGGGTTAATTTCGATTATAACAAAACTTGAATCGTCGAAAACGAAGAATTTATGAGGTTTTTGGTAAAAAGGGCCGTCTTGAAACCTTAGATGGTTGATATTGATTTTTGTTGTCAAAAATGATTTTGAAAGTTATTTGATTTTTGAAAACATGAAAAATATTAAGTTATGAAAATAACAAAACAGATTTGCGATCATTTGATCATGTGTTGCATATTTTATGAAGGATTAAAGTTAATGAAATCAAAAGTTAGAAAAACAAAGTTTAAGGTTTTGAAAAAATGAACTATCGTCGCGGCGGTGGTCGCAGCGGTAAGTCTCACCCCCGCAGCAGTGAAATGTTCTCCAGGAGGATCGTCGCGGCGTTGGTAAGGACCGCCGTAGCGATGGTCCTGGATTTTTTGAAAAAATTAAGTTAATTCAAGCGGGTCGGGTCGGATACGTCCCAACGGCTCCGGTCGGATCTTTAGAATATAAAATGGGTCAAAAAATGTTATTTTAGATTATAATAATATTTGGCAAAATTTAAATAGTTAATATATTATTAAATGAATAATAATATTAGTAAGGGTATAAAATATTATTAAAAGATTAATAATATTAATAAATAATTAAAATATTATTAAATGATTAATAATATTAATAAATGAATAAAATATTATTAAATGATGAATAATATTAGTAAGAGAATAAAATATTATTAAATGATTAATAATATTAATAAATGATGAAAATATTATTAAATGGTTAATAATATTAATAAGTGATTAATAAAATATTATTAAATAATTAATAATATTAATAAATGAATAAAATATTATTAAATGATGAATAATATTAGTAGGAGAATAAAATATTATTAAATAATTAATAATATTAATAAATGATGAAAATATTATTAAATGGTTAATAATATTAATAGGTGAATAAAATATTATTAAATAATTAATAATATTAATAAATGAATAAAATATTATTAAATGATGAATAATATTTGTAAGAGAATAAAATATTATTAAATGATTAATAATATTAATAAATGATAAAAATATTATTAAATAGTTAATAATATTAATAAGTGAAGAAAATATTATTAAATAATTAATAATATTAACAAAGAATTAAAATATTATTAAAATATTAATAATATTATTAATAATGTAAGATATTATTAAATTATTAATAATATTTATAAATGATTAAGATATTATTTATTAAATAATATTATTAGAAAGAGTGTAAGACATTATTAAAGGATTAATAATGTTAATAAGAGTTTGAAATAATTAAGAGATTAAGAGGATTATTACATGATTCATAATATTGATGATTGAATAAAATATTATTAAAATAATTAATAATATTCGTAAATAATTAAAATATTATTAAATGGTTAATAATATTTATTTGTGGTCAATAAATTATCAAATATGATAATATTAGGATGTGATTAAGTGATCTTTATGTGACTAAAATATTATAAAAAGTTGATAATATTACTAAATGATTAAAAGTTATGATTAAATGTTATATGATTTAAGTGTTGTATAATAAGGTTATGTGATATACTGATTAGTATATCAACGTGTGAAATGTTAGGTCGTCCAAAGGAAGTTAATTAAGTTGTGTAGCAATAGTCAGCGGAACATGCAAGTTCTCTTAATCTAAACTTGTATTTATATTTGCAAGTTATTCTGAATCTTTATTTTATTATTATTATGCAAGTTATTCTGAAACTCAAATTCATTTTAGTACGCAAGTTATTGTGAATTTATAATTGTTTTATTATTCAAAGCTGGATTAATTATTGATAATTATTTCAAATCATTATTGTTTATTGATATTCGCACTTATATGCATTCACATGTCTTGTTCTAAATATGAACTGGTTGAGAAATAGGTCTAAGTCAATTGTTCTGACTAGACATTGAATATGAACTATTTAAGAAGAGGGTTTATGCCAATTATTTCGGCTAGACATTTGTATGTCTTAATTCATTAATTTGAATATTTTTGAAAAGCTATACAAACCAGTAATTGGTGCGGATTCGTATAGTAAGACTGAGTAGAACAACTCTTATAATGGGAAATTCTCTATTGGAAATGAAAATCTTTGTGCATACTATAATTGAGTGTTATGCATATACATCGGATACAAGAGATCTGATCCCCTCAAGTGTCTAGTTTGAATATTTACAGTTTTATAATTGTTAATTACTCCCGAGGTAGTTAGATATGCCCTGGCAAACCCTTCTTACTTTTGAGATATTCAGTTCAGAGCTGAAAAGTTCTCATGTATGTTCTTGGTTCTTTTGACCAACTCAGCAGTAAATATTCTACAAATCTCTTTATTAAATATAGTACGGATGTTGCATGCCTTCACAATTATTATATATTGTTGAAGTTCCAAAATAGTAATTCTTTTTCATTCATGATATATCTTCAGTGTTTATTTAAACTTGCTGAGCAAAATAGTTGCTCATCTTTGCTATATCATGAATTATTTTTCAGCGAAGCATGAATGTTTTAAGAAGGACGAAGGCAAAAAAAAGACAACTGATTAGATTGGATAGAAGCAAATATTATTTTTATTATATGACTTATGTAACTCTTTTATGTATGAAGATGGTGTATTTATTTAAGATTAGTGAAACCTGGAATAATTGTACGTTTTGTAATGAATTTATTTATATTTTTCGCTAGTTATTGAAAGTTAAGTTTATGAATGTTGTATAAGTAGTGAATCGTGAGCACTAAACTCGAGTTTTAAGGGACCCAAATTTGGAGGCGTCACATGTTGCACACCCTTACCTATAATCCTATTTGCCTTTGATAGGAGATTGATTGAGTGGTGAATGGAGAGAATTCATCGATGAATGGAGATTTTATTTAATTGGACCATAATAATCTTAATCTTAATTTTTAAAATATGAACAAGTATACATATACAATATTTAAATACAAAATTAAATACTATATTTATCTTAATAATTAAAAAATAGGATATGACAGATTTTAATACCATGTCTCATTTTTTAATGGTTAAGATAGATATAATATTTGAATGTTGTTCACCTATATTTATTCTTAAAATATGAGTTGATTTATATTTGACCTATAATTATATGATTTTAACCCACACAACCTATATTAAAAATAAATAATATAATTTTAATTTTTAAATAAATTCATAACCAAATTTTATAAATTAAAATTAACTTATAACCAAATTTTATCATACTTATCTATTGATTGTGTCGTATCTACTGATGAATTGTGAAATAATAAAATTGTCCAATTATGTCGACCGCAAGCATGTTATCCTAGCATGTGTGATGGTGTGCGAAAAATACGTTTGTCAGGATGTAGTAAAAGTCTAAGGGACAAAATTATTGTATGAAATAATTAAATTTCAAAATATTATTAATAAAATATCTATACCGTTTGGAATCGTTAACCCGCGTTACACGTATTAGTCTTGGTGGCATACACGTTTTATATGCATTTATTGCAAAATATAAAGAAGTTTTATCAAATTTTGATAATTAAATAAAAAAAATAAATTATACGTGAATGATCTTTAATATTAGAGTTTTACACCTTTCAATAATAATATGTCACGTAAAAAATTTAAGAGAAAATCAAGTAATTTTAATTTTATTAACAGATTTTATATTTATTATTTACTATGATAAAACTGTTTTACTAATTATATTGGATTTAAAATTCATAGATTTTTTCCTAAATTTCTTGCTTGGCATGATGTATAACAAATACTTGTTATGGAGTAAGATATGACAAATATTATCATTAGTGTCCAATATATTAAGTAATGACCCAAATTAAAATTGTAGTTACTAATAGTAACGGATGTAATCCATTATCGTTCGCTATTATTAATAACGAATAATTTAGTCATTCGTTACTATTAATAGTGAACGTCATATTTCAATTTTTTAATTTCAGTCGTTGATTTTTATGATATTTATTATGGATATTATTTAATTTATCTTGTTTCATAACAAATTCTTGTTATAAATCATTACCTACATAAAGCTTGGAGGGTTTAAAGTAAAAATATTAAAATTTTAGAGACTTAAAAAAATTCGAAAAATCTAGGGTAGCCCAGGCTCCCCTATGGATGCATGCTAACACTACGTTAAAAATAAAAGTTGAATAGTTGTATGTAAATGAACCCATTATATATAGGGAGCCGATCCATAGCAAGCACTTGCTATGGGGAAAAACTGGGCAAATACCTTATTCACCGTCCAAAATTAAAGCAACGGATCAGATTTATTATGGGAACACGCTCGTCCGCTAGTGCAACTAGCAGACGGTTAAGTAAAATTTTGATGACAGCGTTGCCCCTGTGCGAGTTTACGTCGTCGTATTACCCAATTTAAAGACGAGCGTGATAAAAAAAAACTCATGTCCGCTAGTACAACTAGCGGACGCAGATCAATGCCAATACGCCGTCGTCTAGGACGTATTTAAAACGAACTCCTCCCGTCCGCTAGTACAAGTGGCGGATGAAGATTAATGTTTTACGCCTAATGCTTTACGCCGTTGTTTTGGAAAGAATCATCCCGTCCGCTATTTCTACTAGCGGACGCACATCAGTGAGGGCAGAGAATTACGTCCGCTAGTGCAACTAGCGGACCATGCGCAAAACGACACCGTGCGATTATGGTACTAACCAGATTACTGACACGCGTTTGGGGCGGAAAAACACGGAAGAAACAAAAAAAAGCAATTAGAGATCTTGATGTACGTGAGTTTCTCTTAAAAACAAACTCCAAAATTTAGTAATAATGTCCAAATATATTTCAAGTTCTAAATCCTTTTTGGATACTGAATATAATTATGGTTGTAAACGAGATATATGAAGCTCTCTATTTTTTATTAGAATTTTAGTACAAATTATTTTCAACATCAAAGGAGTCTCCATAATTCTCAAGAGGTCTACTGCAAATTCAGAATCACAGGTCAAATCTCAAATTTCGTGCGGTAAGTTTGCAAGTTATGGCTGACGATATGTTTAATTCTACTTCTTCAGATTCTTCTCCTGATGTTACTATTGTTGAGAATTTTGGTCTTGGTAATATGCATGCTTCTAATATTAATGATTTAGAAACGCCATATGAGGGTCAATTTTTTTCTACTATCCAAGAGGCAGAAGAATTTTATAGAGCATATGCACGTAGAAGTGGATTTGAAATAAAAATTGCGTCGAGTCGAAAATACGCTCGTTCGAACAATTTGTCCAACAGACTTTTTACATGTAAGAAATCAAGAAGCCCAATTGAAAAAAAAAACCACGACGCTGATGAAGTGAAGGATACGAAGGTGAAACGCAAAAGAGATTCTATAGGTCGCACAATGTGTAAAGCTAGAATGTTTGTCGTTCATCTTAAGAGCGAAGACAAGTGGAAAGTGTCAACAGTTGAGTTGAGTCATAACCATGATCTAATCATTCCAAGCAAGGTGAACCTCATTGAAACACGAAGAAATATAACTCCTGTTGCTCGTACTTTAATTGAAACTTTAAATGACACAGGAGTTGGCCCAAGTAAGATGATGGGAGTATTCAGTCAAATAGGAGGAGGGATCAATAATGTGGGTTTTAGTGATATGGATGTTCGGAATGTCGTGCGAGACATAAGACGTGACACAATAGATTCAAATGATGCCCAAGCAGTATTGCAGTACCTGAAAAAACTTTCAGTGGAAAATTCTTTATTTTTTTACAATATCAAACGAGATGCTGATAACCGCATTACATGCATTTTGTGGATAGATTACAGATCAATCATAGCTTACAAGAATTTTGGAGATGTCGTGACATTTGATACTACATATAGGATGAACAAGTATTCAATGCCGTTTGTTCCTTTTACGGGCGTAAATCATCATTATAATTCCATCTTGTTTGGTTTTGCTTTAATGAAGGATGAAACAGAGGATTCTTTTGCATGGGTTTTTCAAACTTGGCTTGAAGCGATGAACAATAAACCACCAGTTACCATCATCACTGATCAGGACAAAGCTATGAGCAATGCGATTGCGAGGATTCTTCCCAATACACACCATGCACTTTGCACATGGCATATCAGTAACAAATTTCCTGATAAATTATGTGACGCCCCCGAATCTGGGCCCACACAGCCCAAACTTGAATCGTCAAAAGAATACAACAAAGCACAACGTACTACAATACAGTGTATAATAATACACAACTAAGTCTTCACTATTATTGTCACACTATTTTACAAAACGAGAAGACTATTGTGACGCCCCCAAATCTGAGCCCACACAGCCCAAACTTGAGTCGTCAAAAGACTACAACAAAATTATTACAATGAAATACAACGTACAACAATACAGTGGATAATACAACACAACTAAGTCTTCATTATTATTGCCACACTATTTTATAACACGTGAAGACTATGATAGCTATCCCCGCACTCTCACTCCATTCCCCGGCTAGACCCCGTTACGTTCTCATCTCCTGTTGAAAAACAATGGAACGAAAAGAAAGGGTGAGCTCAAATAGCCCAGTAAGAAATATCATGACTAAGATAATGACGAATAATTTATCATTAGCCTTCAACAGTTGAGTTCTTGATAGAATACAATAGACTACAATATTTATATCAAAAACTGCAGTTAAATTCTTAAACAACGTTCAGATCAATAATAGCAGCGGAATGAGCAATCTATTAGAAGAATAATGCAGACTATAATGTCCACTCGCTTCTCTTTTTAGTAAAAATATCATCAACTTTTACCATCTGAAATACCATTAGTCAAAATAATACAACTTCACAGTTCCTGGTCATAATCATGCAGATCAACAGTTCATCTTTGCACTACGGGCCAAAGACATTCAATATAACACCAACGGTCATGATTATACCAGATTCAACCTTTGGTCATAATCATACCAACCAACAGTTCATCTTTGCACTACGGGCAAAAGAGAACATTAACCACGTGCCATAAAAGACACCGAACAGATGTATCGCCTTTAACCTAGTATATCGCCTTTAACCTATCATCTGTTCAACAATTATATCACATCTGTGCCCCCGGCCACAGATATTCACAACAGTTTGATTCTTGATGATTAATACAAATAACAGTGATACAAATGATGAACAGAAGAACAGGATAAACAATAAGTATCGGAAGTTTACTTTGTGCAGATTCAAATAATGTCCAAATTGCCAACATGATGTGGAGTGAAATTTAAAAATGATATTCAAGATCCACAGTTCAGAATAACGATTACAGTTCAATAGAAATGTTCAGAAAATAGGAAGGTTCAGTTGAACTAATGAAATTCAACTATTATGGAACATATAATATTTTCAGGAATTATAGAAGCAATAGTTCCATAATAAGTTTCGATTTAGGTGTATGGAAGAAAATAATATCCCTTACCGTAGCAGGTTTGATTAACAAAAGGTGAAGGGAATTAATATCCCTTACCATAGTAAGTTTGAATAATGGAAGATGAAAAAGATGGTATCCCTTATGAGTATAAAGGAAAATGATATCACTTACGAATATGGAATAAAAGTGTCATGTGATAATTCGTGTAGACAAATTATTTCCACACGAGACAAATAAAAAGGGTTATTCACCAACAGGCGATAATCCGCACCGTAAGGTTATTCCCATCAATTTGAATACGAATAGTTATTCACCAAACAGGCGTAATCCGCACCGTAAGGTTATTCCCACAATTTAATAGAATTTGAACACGAAGAGTTATTCACCAAAAAGGCGATAATCCGCACCGTAAGGTTATTCTCAAAGATTAATAAGGAATGAATACAAAAGGTTATTCACCAACAGGCGGTAAACCGCGCCGTAAGGTTATTCCCACAATTTAATACATGGAAATAAATGGCACAAGAAAGAAACGATATTATTTTCGAGAATCAAAGAATGATAATCCCTTCAAGTAAGAAAGGAAATAATATCCATTTATGATGATGAAAAGAGTGATACCCCTTACCTTAATACGTGACTGGATATTGATTTAAATGAGGTTGATCAACCTATATTTTTATAATAAAATTAGTAATTACCACATATAAATTTCAAAGTGTATGATAACTCGTATAATATGAATTATCAAAATTATATATATTTAACATAATTTTTGTAGTATAATATAACTACTTTAAAATAGTTTTTAAAATAATATTCTAAAATAAATCTTCCAAAGAAAGCTTTTAAAAATGAATCTTCTCAAAGAAGAGTCTTCTAAAGGAAGATTTGTGAATACCGTGAAAAATAGGAATTTATGAAATTACTACTCTTTAATAAAACACTTACTTGAAAAATTCTTGCACTCCTTTTGGCTTTCAAACTCTCAAAATAACCTTACTATTCTCAGAGAAAACTCATAAAATTCTTATAGAAAAATTTTATGTTTTAGGTGTGATTTTTCTATTCAGCTGAGCAAGCTATTTATAGGAGAAAATAAGTTACTATGCGTGGTAGGTGAACAGAAAAAAATTCAGCAGAGGCTGCTGCGCAGCCTCCACCAACTCTTCAGCAAATTCTCACATTTCTCACATTTCATGTGGGCCCCACAATGGGTCCCACATGTTTCTTACTATTCACGTACTATTCACGTCACTATTCACGTCACTATTCACGTTACTATTTCAAATAGTAAAATTAATTATTTTATTTTTTATTTATTTATTTATTTATTTATTTATTCTTCCTGTGAGTCCAACATATAAAATAATGTTACCACAATAATGTAAGAAACACGTTACATATTTTTATTAATTTAATAATATAAATTATAGTGTATTTGCTACTGTGACAATTATTAGATTCAATAATTTTAAACTACAGTGCACCAACAATTATTGACTCGATGATATGAAATACAGTGTAATGACAATTATTGAATCAATAATGCAAAATACTGTGTAGCAACAATAATTGAATTGATAATATAAAATATTATGCAGTGACAATTATTGATGAAATGATGCGTAACAGTTACGGTGTCAATTATCAGACCAATAATATGAGACACTGTGCAATACCGTGTGCTACTGTAGAGTACCGTGTGCTACAGAAAATACCATAAATTACCGTATGCTACTATTCTTTTATCGCCGGTATTTTAACAGTTAACACCGTTGACTATTTTTATTTAAAAAGGTTACTTCTGTCGTTTTCTATATCCGACAAATATTCCGTTGTGGGGTCCACAAATAATTTGTTATTTCGGCGCCGTCGTACGGCCCGAATATTCCCCGACAAAACGAATATTCCCCGACAAAAAGAATATTGTCCGACAAAATAAAATTTGCACATAACATCCTTAACTTTCAATTTTGTCAATTTAACCATTTACTGTTTCAGGAAAAATATATATGAAGAAAAATTAAATTTTGTATTTCATAAATTCGGGGTCTTACAACTATGATAACTATTCCTCGGACCCTCACTCCATTTCCCGGCTAGACCCTGTTATGTTTTCATCTCCTGTTGAAAAACAATGGAACAAAAGAAAGGGTGAGCTCAAATAGCCCAGTAAGAAATATCATGACTAAGATAATGACGAATAAATTATCATTAGCCTTCAACAGTTGAGTTCTTGATAGAATACAATAGAATACAAGGTTTATATCAAAAACTGCAGTTAAATTCTTAAACAATGTTCAGATCAATAATAGCAGCGGAATGAGCAATCTATTAGAAGAATAATGCAGACTATAATGTCCACTCGCTTCTCTTTTTCGTAAAAACATCATCAACTTTTATCATCTGAAATACCATTAGTCATGATAATATAAATTCACAGTTCCTGATCATAATCATGCACATCAACAGTTCATCTTTGCACTACGGGCCAAAGATATTCAATATAGCACCAACGGTCATGATTATACCAGATTCAGCCTTTGGTCATAATCATACCAAACAACAGTTCATCTTTGCACTACGGGCCAAAGAGAACATTCACCACGTGCCATAAAAGACACCGAACAGATGTATCGCCTTTAACCTATTATATCGCCTTTAACCTATCATCTGTTCAACAAATATATCACATCTGTGCCCCCGGCCACAGATATTCACAACAGCTTGATTTTTGGATGATTAGAATGATATAAATGATGAACAGAAGAAATAGGATAACAATAAGTATCGGAAGTTTACTTTGTACAGATTCAAATAATGTCCAAATTGTCAACATGATGTGGAGTGAAATTTAAAAATGATATTCAAGATCCACAGTTCAGAATAACGGTTACAATTCAATAGAAAGGTTCACGTAAATAGGAAGGTTCAGTTGAAATAATGAAATTCAACTATTATGGAACATATAATATTTTCAGGAACTATAGAAGCAATAGTTCCATAATAAATTTCGATTTAGGAGTATGAAAGAAAATAATATCCCTTACCGTAGCAGGTTTGATTAACAAAAGGTGAAGGAAATTAATACAAAGGGTTATTCACCAACAGGCGGCAATCCGCTCCGTAAGGTTATTCCCACAATTTAATAGAATTTGAGTACAAAGAGTTATTCACCAAACAGGCGGCAATCCGCTCCGTAAGGTTATTCTCAGAGATTAGTAATAAATGAATACGAAAGGTTATTCACCAACAGGCGGCAATCCGCTCCGTAAGGTTATTCCCACAATTTAATACATGGAAATAAAAGGCACGTCTTATGAGTAAGGAAGAAACAATATTATTATCGAGAATCAAATAATGATAATCCCTTACCATAGTACGTTTGAATAATGGAAGATGAAAAAGATGGTATCCCTTACCTCAACACGTGACTGGATATTGATTTAAATGAGGTTGATTAACTTGAACAGTACACGTATACTTATAGATCTTCACAAATACTCAAGATGACTTAAGCACACTTAGAGAGAACTTTCACAAGAAGTATTTAGAGAGAGAAAGAAAGAACAAGTAAGGAAGTTTATGAAAAATCCTTAAGTTAAGGCTTCTATTTATAGCCAAAAATCTTATCATTCATTTAATCTAAACCATTCATTTAAAGATCATCTTTTAATCTACACCATCCATTTTAAATATTATATTATCTTTAATCTACACCATTCATTTCATATCACCTAATAATCACCTAACTTTATATTATAAACAAATCAATTTAATTATTCAACAATAATTCACACTTTAATCTACACCACTCATTTCATATCACCTAATAATCACCTAACTTTATATTATAAACAAATCAATTCAATTATTCAACAATAATTCACACTTTAATCTACACCATTCATTTCATATCACCTAATAATCACCTAACTTTATATTATAAACAAATAACTTTATCAATTCAATTATTATGACTAATTGTTATAAATACAGTATAGTTAGCTCTTAGATATCAAGTTAATAAATTAATGAAATACAACTGTTTAAATAACATCATAATAGAGATAACAATAATGTAAAATAAAGCATACGTTACTGTGTAATGACAATTATTGATTCAATAATGTGAATTATTGTGCATATGTTACTGTGACAATTATTAGGTTCAATAATTTTAAAAAACAGTGCAACAACAATTATTGACTCAATGATATAAAATACAGTGTAATGACAATTATTAAATCAATAATGCAAAATACTGTGTAACAACAATTATTGAATTGATAATATAAAATATTATGCAGTGACAATTATCGATGAAATGATGCATAACAGTTACGGTGTCAATTATCAGACCAAAAATATGAGACACTATGCAATACCGTGTGTTACTGTAGAGTACCGAGTGCTACAGAAAATACCAATAACTATCGTATGCTACTATTCTTTTATCACCGGTATTTTAACAGTTCCGTTGACTATTTTTATTTAAAAAGGTTATTTCTGTCGTTTTCTATATCCGACAAATATTCCGTTGTGGGGTCCACCAATAATTTGTTATTTCGGCGCCGTCGGACCAAACGAATATTCCCCGACAAAGCGAATATTGTCCGACAAAATAAAATTTGCACATAACATCCTTAACTTTTAACTTTATCGATTTAACCACTTACTGTTTCAAAAAATATAAATATGAAGAAAAATTAAATTTTGTATTTCATAAAATTCGGGGTCTTACAACCTCCCCTCCTTATGAAATTTCGTCCCCGAAATTGACGTACCTGACATATCGAAGAGGTAAGGATACTTAAATTTCATCTCAGATTCTAGCTCCCAGGTCATTTCCTCAGTATCTTGGTTCCTCCATAAAACCTTAACTTGAGGTATAACCTTTGAGCGTAGGATCTGCTCCTTCTTATCCAGGATCTTAACAGGTACCTCCTCGTATGTTAAATCATCTGCTATAACGTCTGGTTCTAACTCAATGACGTGGTTTGGGTCCTTCACATATTTACGTAACATAGATATGTGAAAAACGTTATGGATGCGAGACATACTTGGTGGTAGGGCTAGTCTGTAGGCTACGGTTCCTATTCGATCGAGGATTTCAAATGGGCCAATAAATCGAGGGTTGAGCTTTCCTCTCTTTCCGAATCTCGTAACCCCTTTCCATGGAGAAACACGTAAGAATACATGATCTCCGACGTTGAAACTTTCGTCTCTCCGATGAAGATCAGCATAACTCTTTTGTCGTTCTTGTGCGGTCTGTATTCGTTGTTGGATCATTTGGATCTTTTCGGTCGTCAAGCGTACCAACTCGGGTCCCAACAATTTTGCTTCTCCTACCTCATTCCAACATATTGGAGAGCGACACTTCCTTCCATACAATGCCTCGAATGGAGCCATGCCTATGCTTGCTTGGTAACTGTTGTTGTAAGAAAATTTCACCAACGGCAAGTACTTATCCCAACTTCCTTTGAAGTCTAATACACAAAGTCTCAAAAGATCTTCGAGGGTCTGGATCGTCCTTTCCGATTGTCCGTCCGTTTGAGGATGGTATGCAGAACTAAAACGTAGTTCAGTGCCCATAGCTTTTTGTAGACTGATCCAAAAGCGTGAAGTGAATCTAGGATCTCGATCAGAAACTATGGAAACTGGCATGCCATGCAATCTCACGATCTCATTTATGTACATACCGGCAAGACGTTCAAGTGAAAAGTTTTCTCGTATAGGCAAGAAATGAGCAGATTTGGTCAATCTATCTACGATCACCCAAATTGCATCTAAGCCTTGAGAAACTTTTGGAAGACCCGTCACGAAGTCCATATTGATGTGTTCCCACTTCCATTCGGGAACTTCAAGTGATTGTAATGGACCTTTAGGAACTTGATGTTCTGCCTTGACACGTTGACAAGTTAGGCACCTTGAGATAAACTCCGCAATCTCTCTTTTCATATTGTTCCACCAAAATGTATGTCGAAGATCTCGATACATCTTGGTACCTCCTGGGTGGATTGCAAACGGCGTGTTGTGTGCCTCCATCATGATTTTATGCTTTAATTCAGGATCGTTAGGAACACAGAGTCGAGAGTTGACTCGAAGTATTCCTTTCTCGTCGATTCTTGCTTCGGGAATGGCACCTTCTTGTACTTTCTTTATCATGTTTATCAGTTCCGGATCGGTAGCTTGAGCAGCTTTAATTTTATCGATTAAAGTTGGTTCTACTCGCACGTGAGCAATCTTCGAGTGGGTCCCTGGTGTCTTTAGCTCTATCTCCATCTTTTGCAAGTCGTACAAAATACACTTTTGTGTTGTCAGCAGTGCACTTGTACTTGCATAAGATTTTCTGCTCAAAGCGTCAGCTACAACGTTCGCCTTTCCCGGGTGATACTGGATTGTGTGGTCATAATCCTTTAACAGCTCAAGCCAACGTCGTTGTCGCATGTTGAGTTCCTTCTGGGTGAAGAAATACTTGAGACTTTTATGATCCGTATATATATCCACTTTTTCTCCGTACAAGTAGTGTCTCCAGATCTTCAACGCGAAAACGACTGCTGCCAACTCTAGATCATGAGTAGGATAATTTTTCTCATAATCTTTGAGTTGTCGAGAGGCATAGGCTATAACCTTTCCATGTTGCATAAGGACACAACCTAGACCTTTGCCAGAAGCATCGCTGTAGATAACAAATTCTCCTGATCCTGATGGTATGGTCAGAACAGGAGCTGAAACAAGTCTCCTCTTGAGTTCTTGAAAACTCTTCTCGCATTCCTCGCTCGATATAAGTTTTGTACTAGAATGAATGATACCGATATCTAGTAATTAAACTTTCAACTCTTGGTGTTCTATGGGAGCCATTTGGTATGGGACTTTAAAAATGGGCTTAGTGCCGGGTTCAAGATTGATACAGAATTCAATTTCACGGTTTGGGGTAAGCCAGAAAGTTCCTCAGAAAAAACGTCAGGAAACTCATTAACAATGGGAATATCATTCAAGTTTGACGTGTTTTTGTTCAAATCAGTGACATGAGCTAAAAAGGCTTGACATCCGTTTTTCAATAAACGAATGACTTTATGGCTAGAAATAACAGTTATAGATTTCAATGGTTTAGTTGCTTGAATTTGCATGACAGGTTGATTAGGAATATGAAAACTAATAATCTTATGAAAACAATCAATTTTAGCATGATGGGTAGTCAACCAATCAATTCCTAAAATCACATCAAATTCACGCATGTCTAAAGAAATAAGGTCAACAGGTAATGTGAGGTTGTTGATTTGAACTAGGCAAGATTTATAGATAGTAAATGTAATAGGTATTTCTCCCAATGAGGTTTCAACTGATAAGACAAGATTTAAGTTTTCAATAGTCAAATTTAAACGTTGAGTACATATAGGTGAGATAAAAGAGTGGATAGAGCAGTATCTAATATGGCATAGACTTCACGAGAATTTATGAATAGCTTACCGGTTATCACCTCATTCGGTTTCTTGACTGTTATCGTCAAATCGAATCCCGAATACTTCATTCGGATCTTCACGTATTTCAACCATGGGAATACCACTGAATAATTTTCTAGCAAACTGTTTCTCGGGTTCATCAACTTCATCAGTAGTAAGGTACCAATGATTTCCATTAAAATAGTATTTTCGATAGACTGCAGTTTCCACGATAGTGACTAACTTAACCTGAATTCCTCTAAATTGTAACGCCCAAAAGTATAGAAACATCATTTTTAAATAATCTTGAAAATCATAGCTGGAACACCATAAATCCCAAAGACTAATATGAAAAGTCCATATATTCTGATCCTTTGTTATATAGCATAACCAGGTGATATCACTCTCCCAATTAGTGAGTAAATTAAAGGCAATAATTTCCGCAAGTTCGTTACTTCCTTTAATTGCTTCTAAGAATGGATCTGGAACGACTGTAGCAGAGCTTTCACCTTCATCCTTACTGGATAGAACACGCATAATTTTTGCCTTAGGCAAATGATTCAACTCTGAGTTTGTAAGAAGATTATTCGTCGCCTCTTGTTTTGCAGCTACATTTGTTTCGGTAATTTCATAGTTAACCTCCTGATTTCCAGATGCCATAATTAACTGTGGTCACAAAATAAATGTTAGTTCAAATAAACTGACTCATCTCTTCATGTTCCTACATTCAAATCGATTCATTAGATAAAAATAAATCTAATTTAGGTAGGACACACTAGTGATTGATTCTATTCGTCTCTCCCCTCCTAGTTCTAACCCCAGATCTCCATTAAAGACCATATCCCTAAGCTCTGATACCAACTGTGACGCCCCCGAATCTGGGTCCACACAGCCCAAACTTGAGTCGTCAAAAGACTACAACAAAATTATTACAACAAAGCACAACGTACTACAATACAGTGTATAATAATACACAACTAAGTCTTCACTATTATTGTCACACTATTTTACAAAACGTGAAGACTATGATAACTATTCCTCGGACCCTCACTCCATTCCCCGGCTAGACCCTGTTATGTTTTCATCTCCTGTTGAAAAACAATGGAACAAAAGAAAGGGTGAGCTCAAATAGCCCAGTAAGAAATATCATGACTAAGATAATGACGAATAAATTATCATTAGCCTTCAACAGTTGAGTTCTTGATAGAATACAATAGAATACAAGGTTTATATCAAAAACTGCAGTTAAATTCTTAAACAATGTTCAGATCAATAATAGCAGCGGAATGAGCAATCTATTAGAAGAATAATGCAGACTATAATGTCCACTCGCTTCTCTTTTTCGTAAAAACATCATCAACTTTTATCATCTGAAATACCATTAGTCATGATAATATAAATTCACAGTTCCTGATCATAATCATGCACATCAACAGTTCATCTTTGCACTACGGGCCAAAGATATTCAATATAGCACCAACGGTCATGATTATACCAGATTCAGCCTTTGGTCATAATCATACCAAACAACAGTTCATCTTTGCACTACGGGCCAAAGAGAACATTCACCACGTGCCATAAAAGACACCGAACAGATGTATCGCCTTTAACCTATTATATCGCCTTTAACCTATCATCTGTTCAACAAATATATCACATCTGTGCCCCCGGCCACAGATATTCACAACAGCTTGATTTTTGGATGATTAGAATGATATAAATGATGAACAGAAGAAATAGGATAACAATAAGTATCAGAAGTTTACTTTGTACAGATTCAAATAATGTCCAAATTGTCAACATGATGTGGAGTGAAATTTAAAAATGATATTCAAGATCCACAGTTCAGAATAACGGTTACAATTCAATAGAAAGGTTCACGTAAATAGGAAGGTTCAGTTGAAATAATGAAGTTCAACTATTATGGAACATATAATATTTTCAAGAATTATAGAAGCAATAGTTCCATAATAAATTTCGATTTAGGAGTATGAAAGAAAATAATATCCCTTACCGTAGCAGGTTTGATTAACAAGAGGTGAAGGAAATTAATACAAAGGGTTATTCACCAACAGGCGGCAATCCGCTCCGTAAGGTTATTCCCACAATTTAATAGAATTTGAGTACAAAGAGTTATTCACCAAACAGGCGGCAATCCGCTCCGTAAGGTTATTCTCAGAGATTAATAATAAATGAATACAAAAGGTTATTCACCAACAGGCGGCAATCCGCTCCGTAAGGTTATTCCCACAATTTAATACATGGAAATAAAAGGCACGTCTTATGAGTAAGGAAGAAACAATATTATTATCGAGAATCAAATAATGATAATCCCTTACCATAGTACGTTTGAATAATGGAAGATGAAAAAGATGGTATCCCTTACCTCAACACGTGACTGGATATTGATTTAAATGAGGTTGATTAACTTGAACAGTACACGTATACTTATAGATCTTCACAAATACTCAAGATGACTTAAGCACACTTAGAGAGAACTTTCACAAGAAGTATTTAGAGAGAGAAAGAAAGAACAAGTAAGGAAGTTTATGAAAAATCCTTAAGTTAAGGCTTCTATTTATAGCCAAAAATCTTATCATTCATTTAATCTAAACCATTCATTTAAAGATCATCTTTTAATCTACACCATCCATTTTAAATATTATATTATCTTTAATCTACACCATTCATTTCATATCACCTAATAATCACCTAACTTTATATTATAAACAAATCAATTTAATTATTCAACAATAATTCACACTTTAATATACACCATTCATTTCATATCACCTAATAATCACCTAACTTTATATTATAAACAAATCAATTCAATTATTCAACAATAATTCACACTTTAATCTACACCATTCATTTCATATCACCTAATAATCACCTAACTTTATATTATAAACAAATAACTTTATCAATTCAATTATTATGACTAATTGTTATAAATACAGTATAGTTAGCTCTTAGATATCAAGTTAATAAATTAATGAAATACAACTGTTTAAATAACATCATAATAGAGATAACAATAATGTAAAATAAAGCATACGTTACTGTGTAATGACAATTATTGATTCAATAATGTGAATTACTGTGCATATGTTACTGTGACAATTATTAGGTTCAATAATTTTAAAAAACAGTGCAACAACAATTATTGACTCAATGATATAAAATACAGTGTAATGACAATTATTAAATCAATAATGCAAAATACTGTGTAACAACAATTATTGAATTGATAATATAAAATATTATGCAGTGACAATTATCGATGAAATGATGCGTAACAGTTACGGTGTCAATTATCAGACCAAAAATATGAGACACTATGCAATACCGTGTGTTACTGTAGAGTACCGAGTGCTACAGAAAATACCAATAACTATCGTATGCTACTATTCTTTTATCACCGGTATTTTAACAGTTCCGTTGACTATTTTTATTTAAAAAGGTTATTTCTGTCGTTTTCTATATCCGACAAATATTCCGTTGTGGGGTCCACCAATAATTTGTTATTTCGGCGCCGTCGGACCAAACGAATATTCCCCGACCAAACGAATATTCCCCGACAAAACGAATATTGTCCGACAAAATAAAATTTGCACATAACATCCTTAACTTTTAACTTTATCGATTTAACCACTTACTGTTTCAAAAAATATAAATATGAAGAAAAATTAAATTTTGTATTTCATAAAATTCGGGGTCTTACAAATTACACAAGGTGTATGATGAGTACCCAACATTTAAAGATGATTTTAATTGTTGTGTGTATAAATCATTAACAACTGAGGAATTCGAGGAGCGATGGGAGAAGTTAATGATGGATTACGAATTACATGACCATGAGTGGCTACAGTCACTTTATGACGTGAAACACAAATGGGTTAAGGCGTACTCCAAGAAGTTTTTTGCAGCGGGAATGACGACTACATCAAGGAGTGAAGGAATGAATAGTTTATTTGATGACTATGTGAATCCTACAACGAGTATTAAGGAATTTATCGTCAATTCTCAAAAGGCCATTGAGAAGCAGATCTTTGCAGAAAGAAAATCGGACTACGCAACTTGTCATCGGACGCGAAGTCTGAATATTGAATCTCCATTGGAAATGCATGCTGCGAGGGTTTATTCGAAGGAGTTGTTTAGACAGTTTCAGGTTGAAATAGTGAAGTCTCATAAGTTCATCATGCAGAAGATTCAAAACTTAACCACATCGGATACGAAGACGTATGCAGTATACAAGGCAATCACCATTGAAGATGCAACCAGGTATTTTACTATTGTTACTAATGTTCAAACCAGAGATATAACTTGTACTTGTCAGAAATTTGAGCATTCTGGTATTCTCTGTAGACATATTTTGAGACATATGATTGCTAAAAGCACTGAACAGATACCTGATAAATACATTCTGAGACGGTGGTGTAAAGATGGTAACAAAGTTAATGCAGAACTACCAAAGATTTTGAATGAGACATATAATTATGAAGAATCACAGACGATGCGGTACAATTATTTAGTGAGGCTGCTCTTACGCTTAGCGTGTACCGGATCTTGCTCCATTAACGGTTTTAAGCATGTTGTACAGATGTGCCTTGACAATCAACCCATCGTAGAGCAATTTGACCCTGATGATATTAATGAGGGAAAGGTTTCACAAAATCAAGTTGAAGAAGATGACCCAGATGAAGATGAGCTGTTATTAGATCCTATTTGTTCACAAACAAAGGGGCGTAAAAAATCAAAAAGAATTAAGAGTGGGATCAAAGAGGCAGGGAATCGTAAACCATTACGCAAGTGTGCAATATGCGGGACAATGACGAATCATGACAAACGAAATCACTACAAAGTTTTAGAAAAAAAAAATCCTTAAGTTTGAATTTATTTCTGTACGAGGTTGTCAGAATGTTTAAGTGCACTTTTATTTATTGTTGGAAATACTACTTCAATTTATCACACTTTTCATTTATTTATTATGTTACAAAGTATAAGTCAACATCCATATGCCAAATGTGAAATTCATTCATCCCCAATAACAGACTAACAAGCACATAAGCAAAAAATGAGTACTTGATACTTGGCTTAACATTCAAAATCTCAGTTTTACTCTGATTCTAACATTTGTTCATTACAAAGGTAAGCTTGAGGAATATTCCTAGCTTTGCACATCCTAATTTCATGAGCAATTCTAAACCTAAATACATTCACATCATTAACACTCCATCTCGGTTCCTTGGTAATGTTAACCCGATGTAAGAAAAAATCAATGTATTTTGCTACATATACGCCGCAGTCATCTGAATTCCATTGTATTGGCCTATTCACACATACTTTAACTTTCGGCTTCGAATTAGGCCATTTTCCTTTTGGATTTGACTGACGCAGCAACAAAGGAATTACATCAACCTGTACACCACAAAAGTAAAAATTAATAATGCACAATACATCTTTATCATAATACCAATAAAAGAGGATAAAATTGAACTTACCACAACTTTGAAGTATTTTTGGTATAATTGCGACAATGGCATACATGGTTTGTCGTCAAATAATGGATCAAGTAGCTGTACTTTCCATTTTTTCACACTCCAAACAAACAATAAAAAATGTGAGTTGCTTTCATTCACAACTGGCATAAATATGTAATCACATTCGTGTATTGGGGAGCCAACTTCAGGATTGATGTAACCTCTTAGAAATTTGACTGTCTTCGCCTTGATTGAGCCCCCACTCTGCAAGTGTTCTGTAGCCAAGGCCGCAAAATATGTAGGCATGAAATAAAATAATGCCCATCTTTGGATTCCTTCATTCCACATTTTTGCTTCTCTCTCTCTCAAAAGCACCATGTATGCATCCAAGACGTTTGACCATAACCAACCAGTGGGTCTCAAAGAGTTAACGTCGTTAAAATCTAAAACATACATACCATTTGGATGCGCATGAGGAAACTCTGAAGGATCATAAGTCGGGCTAAACCAATGATGATTTAACCACGTTATTTTTTCAAGCTTTAACTCCTTCACGAAATGACCTTGATTTGTACCCTCTATCCTTCGTCTGATCGGGAGTTTAGTACCGGGTCGAGTAGATGGGCCAACAATTGGTTGAGAGTCTTGGACTGGAGGTTGGGAACCCGTCATGTCAACCTCCATTTGACCAAAGATGGGTTGAGCTGGACTTGGGTTTATTGGAACCCCTTTATAATTACTCATCAAGGGTTGGTACAGTCTATCGAACCATGTCTGATACATGCTTCTAAATTCTGGAGGCTGCTCAATTGTAAATATTTTTTCAAATATAGAATTTGCGGACTCAAGCTACAAAACAACAAAAAATAATAATATTGCATTAATAAAACAAGATAATCAATGTAGAAAGTAAAAAGCATAAAATGTATACAATAACTCGATAAACTTATACCACTTATAACAGCATATTGGTCAATGAATGCACGTGGTTCATAATCTGCCCCTTGAACCCTGCAGGCTGGCGGATGGTGTATCCGTCGTCGAGTAATTTCCCTATACCACCTCATATAATCCTCTGTAGATATACGGTCCAAAGCTTCCAACACTTGCCCTTCTAAAGTCTCCATATACGCCTCCCACAATCGGATATAACTGGATCTATGATTTTCATAATTTATTCTTTCAAACAATTTATTCCCCCCCCCTCAATTCCACCATGTTTTCAGCATTAGAGGGATAAACTTGTAAATATCCAAATTGTCTCATGAATCTGTCAGGCATTTGGAACTCGACCGTATCATAATGTATTAAAGGTATACGCGCGGCTCCACTTAATCTTGCTTCAAAAAAATCCCAGCCTTAGCGTCTATCGAATAACATATATGGGCGCCACACCCCATCTGTTTCCAACATGTTATCAAACTCTCCTCGGTAAAATAGAAGATGGTGATGGGGATTTTTTCGACGATGATAATCTTTTGAATTAGGATCATAATAGGAGTAGGCCCAGGCTAATGCCCTAGGTATCAACTTCTGCGACTTAGGCCTAGGTGTAGGACGACCAATGTTTAACCTTTCATGTGCCCACATCAAAACAAGAGTTGCACATCCTACGAATTTTGTCGCTGTTTTGTTAGTAGCATCATGCAACCCCCTATACAAATGTCCCAAAACAGCTGCCCCCCAAGCATATGTCACTATCTCATCCAATCTGTCCAATAGCAACAAATATCTAGGATGCACAATATTTTTACTCTTCGTTGGAAACAAAACAGCACCACATAAGTACAACACATATGCCTTTGTGTGTTTAACCACATCATCTGGAGTTGAATCCGCGTGTAACCGGCCATATCTACGTCTTAACCAAGTCAAACTAATACCACCCCTTTTATAGCATGTTTCGCAATCATTTAAAGCATCTTGTCGCCCAAAAACCCTTATAAAATAATTTTTGGGATTTTCAAGTTCTCCGCAGGTCAAAGGTTTTCCTAATATGGGTAACCCTAATAAAAATCCAACATCCTCTAGAGTAATACTCATCTCTCCACAATTTAAGTGAAAAGAATTTGTTTCACTTCTCCAACGCTCAACTAGAGCAGATAAAAGAGTTGCATCTATTTTTGACACTACATCATGATGACAGAATATACCAAAACCTATTTGTTCCAGCAAAAATTGTTGTTGTTCAGTCAAGTTCCATTCACTTAATTTAGCCGACATTTGACAAATTTCTAACACACCTCTATCCTACAAGCCCAACAACATAAAATGTCATAACATGAATGTTTATAGCAAATTTTTAAGAAACATAAAGTTGCTATAAATTAATCAACTTACAAAGATAAAGTTGCTATAAATTAATCAACTTACAATATTTTTCCATAAGTCAGATGAAACGTGATTCTCTTGGTCCCACAGCACATCAGGATTATACGGTCCGGGATTAATATCCATAGCTTACCTAAAGATGCATCACAATATAATGCATTAAACAAAGTGGATGCAAGGGTAATATACACAAATATGTAATAAAATTTTGGCATTTTAATTATTCATCTCAGTTGAAAAATCAATCTCAGGAAAATGGACAAGTACCAACTACCAGGTGATATGTGCACTACAGAATTTTGGTCAATATATAGTATCCATGTTATGCAATTGACCCAAACTAGTAGTTTGTTAGCTTCTCATGTTGTAAGTTTCCATTACATGCCAAGCAACAACTAATGACATACCAAAATAATTTAATGCAACTCCCGAATTCCAACTATGTAACAGAACAAATAATATTCCTAACAACAATTCATCGCACTTGTAATGCATTCCTCCTGCAATTCTTTACCGAGTAGTTTCATATACACAAAATACCACAAAAACAAAACTCACTATATCAAGCCACATTATCGAGTTTGTGAACATCTAGCATACACTAACCGTTGGTATTTTCGGGTAATGACAGAGGAAATCGCCGGAGTAGAGTAAGTGGCTCAAGTGATGTCCCTTATTTTCGCCGGAGCATGAATAGGAAATCGCCGGTATATTGCTATGGAGCACCGGAAATCAATGCTGGAAATCGCCGGTATATTGCTATGGAGCACCGGAAATCAATGCTGGAAATCGCCGGCTGTTCACTTGCTCTTGATCTGGGGATAACGTGATAAAGCTTGCTATGATTTTCAGTTGCTTGAAATCGCCAGTTGTGATGTTTTCTGGAATGTTAGGGTTTTTTATCCCCCAATTCGCTCGTCCGTTGCCTTAGTCGTCCGTAATTCAATCGTTTTGGTGTGTTCCGCTAGTGCAACTAGCGGACGAGATTTGGGGCACTTTCTGATGTGCGTCCGCTAGTGCAACTAGCGGACGGGATGCTGCCAATGCAATTTTTGGGTAATACGACGACGTAAACCCGCACAGGGACAACGCTGTCATCAAAATTTTACTTAACCGTCCGCATGTCTAGTTGCACTAGCGGACGAGCGTGTTCCCATAATAAATCTGATCCATTGCTTTAATTTTGGACGGTGAATAAGGTATTTGCCCAGTTTTTCCCCATAGCAAGTGCTTGCTATGGATCGGCTCCCTATATATAATGGGTTCATTTACATATAACTTGCTATGGATCGGCTCCCTATATATAATGGGTTCATTTACATACAACTATTCAACTTTTATTTTTATATATAATTATTTTTTCTAAGAAAATACATGAAAGTACTTCATTTAATATAAAAGCAAATTTTTTAAATATATCATCACTCTATCAATTTTTTTTGGGTACATTATACAAATATTAAATTTTGAGGTCTCTCTTTACTTCATTTAATGCACTATAAATGGTTTATATATTGTGCAATATAATTTTTTATTTATTTAAATTATATTGAATAAAGTTGTTTACAGAATTTGAACCTGGAATGGTGCTTCCGACTGTACTAATTTTTTCGCGAAACTATTATGTCCCTGCCATCCATAATACACTATTGATAATATTCATATTATAACACCAAATGATATACACCATAATTTTAAATTATATTTTTTAACACTAGCTAACTCGTGCTTTATTTGAATGAATTATCTGTAATACTCTAATTTCACATCGTAATTATATGTAGAATGTTTAAATGTGTATATAAAGATTTAAGTTGTTATTATTAATATTTTCAATCACGACTTTTAGAATAAGTATGTGATAAACAAAAATATCCTAAAAGAATGTTATTGATCAAGTATGTATTAAATCTTATAATATTATAATTTAATTAGAATTCCGAATTAATTTGAGCTTACATTTATCAATCTAGTATCAACCAAAAAGGTAATAATAGATTTAGCTGGTCAATCAAGATATATCTCGTATGGCTATAGCCTATATGGAAGCAATATTTTAAAAATTAGATCAACGGTTCAACCGAAAAAAATTGAAATCAGTTCGTACTTTGGTTCAATCCGATTCATTTATCCATTTTTTGCAAAAAATTAATAAAAATCGGTGAATCGGGAGATCCAATAAATTAGTCACTGATTTACGAATTTTACCGGTTCAAGCTTAATATATTAAAAAAAATAAAATAGAGCTTCACTGCTTCAGTTTCTATGTTCGCCTAAATCCTAATTTTCTCGATTTCTCTCGCTTCTCTCGCTTCTCTCTCTCTCTCTCTCTCTCACACACACACACACACACACACACACAATCTCACTCTCATCGCCACGACGCCGTCAATTCATCTCTCGCTTCTCTGTCAACGATTAAACAAGATCCGATCAAGGCGATCATCTCTCGCTTCTCTGCCACGAGGCCGATCGGCTCTTCATTGCTGAAAATCGTGCTGTTAACCTTCGCATTGATTTGTATGTCATTTGCACCGTCAAAGACTTGAATTGTATGATTTATTGTTTGATTCCTATCTCGTATTAGGTTCTACAGAGCAGCTACACATGTTTTTGTTTGATTTCTAGCTGAAAAATTTGTTCTGGGTTTAATCAATTTATTCTTTTTTTAATACCCATTTTGAGTATTGATTTTATATGATTTGATAGCCAACCTAGTATTTAGTAATTAGTGCTGGACATGTTTTTGTTCAGTTCTTAGTATTATTTTAGGTTGTATGATTGTATCAGTTGATTTTTGGCTATTATGACTTATGGTTCTCCTTTCCAATAAGGTTTGAATCATTTGATTTTCAGCTCTGTATGTATATATTAATTAAGTATTGTTAGTAAAATTTCTAGCTGTTTTGGATTCCTATATTGATGATATTTTAGGTGTCTATTCATCAATTGTTGCATAATACATAGATAATGATCAGTACATGTACAGATAGAAGTCTCAACAATTTGACTTTGTTTCTGTGTTTATGTGGGAAGTGGAGCACTTTTGCTTGCATATGATGATCCCTCGAGTCCCAAAAAATTATGTTATGTATTTGAAGTATAGTTACAGTTTGTTCTATCTTCTCATGCGAGGACGGGATCCTTACATGATGGAATTCGTGTGAAATTTATATTTATGTGAGAGAGTGGAATAAATAGTAACTACACTCGGTATGGAATAACTCCTCCTCAAGTCCCCACTTCTGAAATTGTGAAATATATATTACCCATTTATGTTAGATGCTTCTAAAATACTAAAAGGTTTATGTTCATTTGTATTTAATTTTATCACAACTTTTGAGATATGGGCATGATTTAAAATCTTTATTTTGATATAAATTTAGTATTTATTTGAATTGTATAAAATAAACATTATACAAATAGATTTATTTATTTTTATTTTTTTGTAAATAAATTGATTAATTTTATATATATTTAATAAATATTAAATATAATATATAAAAATAATTAATATATTTATTATTTATTATATATTAATGACATCATTGAGTCAATAACAATTTTATTATTAATTGAATTAGAGATCTATCCATCTCATAACTATTTTTTCGGTTGGATTAACCGATCTAATTTTTAAAACATTGTATGAAAGGACTTTTGATATATCTTGAATCCTCTAACTTGGATTCATCCCCAACACAAAAATCAAACCAAATTCTCATCCTTATCTTTTTCCTGATATGCCAAACCAAATTCTCATCTCACAGCACAACCTCCTTTTGATCTATTGCTTGTGTCCACAAATCCATTGTCTAAGTCCCTACGTACTGCAAATTAAATCAGTCAGCCAATTTATGCATGCTTTTATTTTCACATCATGTTCTTCACTAGTGACGAACTTAAATTATTATATATTCCATGCACGCTAATGGATTCCATCCACAAGACCAAATTTTGATTGCTTGTCCTATTAAAATGAGTGGCCAAACAGCCCGAGGGCTATATTATTTTTAGGACAATACTACATATACAAAAATTAATTACAAAATTAAATATTACATCTATTTCAATTATTAAAAAGTGAGATTTGACACAAATTTTCGTGTCAAAACTCAATTTTTAATAGTTGAGATATATTTTATTAACGATTTTATCGTCGATTGTTGTAAACTTATACTTTTTCTTATTTTTTGGCAAACATGCAATATTGGCTATTTATCGACAAATTTAAAAAGCTACAACATTATTACATTCCAATTTCCAAACATGTAATGATCACCTAATTAAGAATACCCAATGATCTCATCAACAAACCACTGAATATTCCGGTCCGACGTGCCGCAACTGGCCACCGCCTCCCTTGCCTCCCGCTTCAACTCCGCGGCAGTTTTCTTGTATTCCTCCGATGATGGTCCGACCATAACTTCCTCAAAACATTTTTCCAGTTCCTCCCCACTAAGTGCACCGTCTTGGCCCCGCCTCAGCCTCACCCCGACACGTAAAATGTCGACGAGCTTGGCGTTTGTCGGCTGATCGGTCCATTTCGGATAAGCAATAACCGGAACTCCGGCGGTGATTGTCTCTATCAGTGAATTCCACCCACAATGAGTCAAAAAGCACGCAACCGAAGGATGCCCTAAGACCTCAACTTGAGGACTCCACTTCACAATTAGCCCTTGATCTTTAATTTCTTCAAGAAATCCTAATGGTAGCAGTTCTTCACCTTTTTTCACCACCCAAAGAAATTTAAATTTAGTTTTCTTTAGGCATTTCGCGACGACCTCCATTTCTTTTGTTGATAGCTCAGTAATAGTTCCAAATGAAATATAAATTACTGAAGAATTTTTCTGCGAATCAAGCCACTCGATACATTTATCTTCATGTAGGTTTTGATCATTTTCGCCTAGTAATAATGTCGATGGAACCAATGGACCGACAGGTCTAATGGGATGAACATTTTTCATGGAGTCAATAACATCTTTTTCTAACTCATAAAATGAATTAGCCAGTACCCATTTTATCTTATTCATATTTTGAAATAATTCAGCTAGTAATTTTGGAAAGGTTCCAAAAGTATTTGAAGGAAGAATAAAAGAGGGCAAGTCTTCACTTGCTAATAACGGAAGCCCTGGTAACTCTACACTCATATTAGAGTCTGTTAACGTGGGGAACGAGTTTAGGTTATTATAAAACCGGTAATAAACAGCATACAGCATGCATGGCTGAATCCACAGCATGGCGCATGGGATTTCGAGCTCGGCCGCCACGTCAGCGACCCATGGCACAAAGGGGTTATTTATTATGCATGAGAATTTCTTAACACCAATAGTTTCAATAAGAACAGATAAGTTTATAGGCCCGTGCTTACCAATGCTTTCCATGAAATGATCCATGTTCGTTATGCGGTCGGCGTCAAGGCTTAGGCCGTCGGAGTAGAACTCGAGGTGGATTCCGGCAGCGGCGGGGGAGTTGACTATATGGTCACGGAAATCCTCGTTGACGGCGAATGTAACCTTAATGCCTTTGGAAACTAGGCGTTTGCCTAGTCTAAGCATGGGGTTCGCGTGACCATGAGCTGCGAATGCCACCATTAGCACGTGCGTCTCTTTCTTCTTTCCTTCCGAAGCCATTACAAGAGAGTATTAAAGCTATAGAGCAATAACTAAGAGGGAAGAAAAATAAGAGCGAATAATCTTTATGAATATACTGTCGATTGTGCTGTCTTAAAAAGGAGAGAGGAGAGGTTAATTTTGCTAGGCATATGAAAAGAACATTGGCTTTCTTTATCTATCTATCTATCTATCTATATATATATATATATATATATATATATATATATATATATATAGTAATGGATCTAGAAATTAGGTACACCCCAAAGATTATTAGTTATTCTTTTGCTTGTTCTATTTGATGTCTAGTGTTTTTGTTTTTGATGCTACATTATTTAGTGGACTTTATCATTTGATTTTGAATGGAATTTGGCCTTGCGTATCCAATGACATGTAATCTTGGGTACCAAGAAAATATACTTGGAGGCCAATGATATTTGTCGGCAACTCACTTTGAAAATACGTAACAGACAAAATATATATACGACTAATTGAATGTAAAGTCTATTAATCTGACATGTTAAAAGCACGCTGGCACGCACTTAGCATTTATACCACAAATTTATGGTACGTTCTGGGGAGTTTTTAAATGAAAAATTCTAAAGTTATCTAAATTTTTTTTTATATATAAGATAAACGAGTGTGATTTATTTTTTTGAATTAAAAATAAAATAAGATAAAATTATATTTATTTATCTTATATACGGAAAAAAAAATAAAAAAATAGAGAAGTACTCTTTTTAAGTTCATGTAATAGTACTGCTTTCCATGAATAGGTATGTTAGGATATATGTGATTTTACTTATCTAAGGCCTAATAAATAAAACTCATGTTCTACTCAAACATGGTCCAAATAGAATTTTAAAGAAACTATATTTCTTGTAAAGCTCAATTAGTTCAGTATATATATGGCAAAGGCCGAGGGGGTGTTTGTTTATCATTTAATAAGTTTAAATATTTTTGAATTTAAATCGATCAATCATTAAGTCTGTTTGATAAAACATTATATACACTAAATGATCACTCAATTTCTGAATAAAGCACTGATTTGGTAAGCTTAATTTTTTTGATTGAATCAAAAAGCCAACTACTGAATGAATTTTTACTTAACTACCATCGCTCAATTTGAAATATTACTCTCTATATCCTATATTCTTCTCCCATCTATTTCGACTACCATGATTTCTAGCTCTAAAACCTAAATGGGACATAATGGAACTCAATGGACCGCCAGTTCAAGCACAAGGCTACCTTTGTTTTGAATGATAATGTCATGTATCCTCTTAAAATCCACACCTTCGATTGCCACTGAGAGCGAAATACAACAAAACCCTAGATTGGCTCCTGGCGTAAGAGCTTGAATCTAAAAGCCAAATCAATCTTGGACGAATATATTATTAACATACACTGATTTTGTTGAAACCTAATAACTGAGATGCAAAAATCCTAGAGAGAGAAACGGGTCGAAAAATATAACAATAATATAGTAGAGAGAGAAAGAGAGGATGGTCAAGATGAAGATTTGGACGCAGAGACCAATTGGGCTTTGGATCTAGCTGAGAGTTTTGGCCATAAGAGATTTTTCAGAAGGAATATCACTAATTGCAGACTAGAACACTTACCCTCTTCAGAGCAGAGAGGATGATTGTTTTTGCAGATCACCGACATTGTTTGTGATAATAATTATTTAGTTATTTTGATTTTAGTTTGTTTTAATTATTTATATTATTTAGTTTTTATTATTATTTAATTATATTTTGTTAATAAGTCTATTAATTTGATTTTATAATTAAAAGATTTTTTTATTATAATTAATATATATTTATATTGTATATATTTTAAATTATCAAATAAACTAATTCAAAACATCTTTAAGGGTTATACTTATTTAGATGTTTCAGGCATATCAATTATTAAATAATTTTTTCATTTAATATTTAAAATTCTGCTTTATTTAAATTATTTAAATATTTAAAATTATTTTATTCAATTTTATCAAACAGCTACTAAATTTTTATATATAGATATATGAAATCATACACAAGGCAAATGTAAGCTCTCTCTAGATTAATATACTCTCGTACACAATTGAATGCTTTTAAAGATTATAGGTACCGAGTCTCACATTAGAGGAATTTTCTTGCGGTTCCGCCGTCGACCACGATATACTCTTTTGGATTTGGCAATATCTTTTATAAAATTTAAGAATTTAATATTTTAATATTTTTATAAAAAAAATTAATATTTTTACAAAACTCTACTCATATAAATAATAAATAAAGCCTACTTTTATATGAGTAGAATTTTATAAAAATATCAATTCTCAAAATTTAAGTCAGTCTTAACCTGACTTTAGTAAAACAATACATTAGATTATTTTTATATATATATGGCCAGGTAAAATTTTTGAATTTTTTTTCGCAGACCGGCATTAAGAGTAGCGGTCCGATAAAATTACAAAATTGCCCTTTGATTCATGAATGGGCCGCCACTCTTAGAGGCGGTCAGGAACTTACTAAAATCAAAGAAGTGGAGAAAAAAAGAAAAACTGGAGTAAGTGGAGAAAAAAAAGGAAAATTGAAGAAAAAAGAGGAAAGTTGGAGTCAATTCGAGCTGTAATTAAATTCAAGCAAAAAATGGATACAGATTTGCACATAGATGATAAATCTTGTAAACATGAATAGAATTTCTAGACAATTTATAATTAATATTCATAACTGTACAGATTATTTTATATTAATTTTAAATTTATAAATATCTCGAAATAATTTTAGTTGTTTAACGAACTTAGAGTCGAGGGATTAATTTATTCACTGAAATCATGATTAAAGTGAATAAAATAAAGAAACAATTAAGAATAAATGCTGTGTATCTACAACGAGAAGATGAAGTCAATAATTGCATCAACATCATGGATTGACTATAAAGATGGGATCTGAAGCCCAAAGACCCTCAGTTTTCAGTGGGTTTGCCTCCTTCCCTTTTTTATTTTTTTTTAATTTGGTGCATGCATGCAACAACAAATTAATCCAGAATTCTGGTTCATTTCACTCTCACTAAAACCTTGCCAATGTTAGCTGATACTCCCCCTCTTAGAGTTGAGTTGACAAAATGTATGGTGTTTGCCTCCTTAATTTCTTTGTGTCCAATAACAAACGCAAAAGTAACTAAGCTTCATTAAGAATTAAACTTTTTTACGCAAAGTGTCATTATAAGTATCATGGACCGTAAATAAGTAAGCATTAAAGAAATTAGTCACATGACAAAAATCAGAAAAAATACGGGTAACTGTTGGTCCAATTAATAAGTAATATTATTTAAGAAATTAGTAACTTTGACTTTTAAGAAATGAATTGCCAGTGGGTAAGAATGAAAGTCAAGAAGAGCGTTTAATTAGAACTAAGGATAACACGTTTTGATACTATGTTAAATTTATAAAATGGGTCCAAGTCTAGTATATAAAGGCATAAAGCTCTCTAACTAAGAATTAATTGACAATAAGAAGAGTTGATCCCAATAATTATATAAGTCAATGTGGGACGGGCTAACATGGTCGAATATGCAACAATTCATAGTAAAGAAAAGATCACTATATTCTATATTATTATTGAGAAATAAATTAAAATATATATTTTTCGTAGAATATACTCCAGCATACGTGACAGAGATTGGAGGTGGCAACAAAACTCTAAAACACAAGTATCGTTATATTGGTTTTTATAAAATAAATTTATCATTTTTGTCTCAAATTCTAGAATCTTATATTAAATATTTAATTAATTAAAATTACACCAATTTTTAGAATTTTATAAACAGAACTCATTTTATGATATCTAGGGAGCTAGTAAAATTTATTTTACGTGAAGAAAAAAACTGGTGCATGTAAATGCAAACTTTCAAGCTTTTACGTTTTAGGTGTGGTTGGCAGCTTCCGAATTGAGGTTAGGGTTGACATGTAGGGATTATTGTCACGTAAAATTTTGCATCCCATGTAAAAAGGTAACCCATTGATTTTAAAACAGAAAATTTGAGTTCTTTAAATTGCAGTGCGCTAAAAATTCAAAAAAAATTCATAGACTGTACTAATTGATGTATGTTGGATGTATACATATATTTATTCATAGACTAGTTTGTACTAAACTTTTTTAAAATTACTATAAATTAAAATTACTGCTCCCTCTATCCCTCAATAATTGGCTTAGTTTAATTTTTTTGATCATATTGACTAATTTTAATATTAAAATTAAATATATTTATTTATATTTTTAAAATTATAAAAATTGAAAGTGATAACAAATTCAACGTAATTTCTTAAAAGTGACTTTTCTTACCGAAGAGCAAGCAATAAATGTATTTTATTTCCGAAGAAGATGGTTTCTTCTAGCTTTCATCCTTCTGAGGAACGTAAGTTAGTTCCCAACAATTAGTGGCATATATGAGCAAATGTTTGTATGTATATATATAAGCAAGCTTATAGCCATAATTAATATTGAAAGTCCACAAATACAATTATACAAGTTTCCTATAATTTTCAACCTAGCTAGCTCTCTCTCTACCTCACTCGCTCATTTGTTCAACATGGTTTCAAAGGTGGTACTTTTTTCCATCTTTTATCTTCTTCTTATTTCTCTTCTCCTTTTGAGCTCAAAATCCGAAGCACGCAGGACTATTGAGCAATCGGAAGAGATGCGTATGAACTCATCTTCATCTTCATCTATTAATGAAAATTCAGAGTCAAACATTAGCCCACTAAGCACAGATCATGACCTTCACCCTTTTGAAGCTCTCAAGGAGTCTGGTCCAAGTCCTGGTGTGGGACACTAATACGGGCATTAGTATTTTGATTAATATATATATATATATATATATATATATATATATATATATATACACACACACACATATTCATATGCATGTCATGTGATATTTTGTTTCATAAATTCACATATTATTATGTTGAAATGATATTTTCTTTTTTTCTTTGTTGTACGAGAATTGTCTAGTTTAATTATATTATTATTCAAGAACAAAGAAGGACATTGTTACATTTTGCAACGGGTGAAATTCAAGAGTGATCGAGTGGATTTACAACTAGCCAGACTATTACATACCGCCATTCGATCAAATTAAAAATGTTACTTCTAGCGAAAGAACTATTAATTAGAAGATCTAAATGATGTAGATTGTGAGCCCAAGAATAAAATTAGGATTCACATTAAATAGTCATAAATGAAATTAGGGTTAACATTGAATGACTTAAAATAAAATAACGGACAAATAAAGACCGAAAAATATAATTTAAGAGTTGTTGTCATGAGTCCCAAGGCAGAAGGCTCGTGGGGACTACTCGTGTTTGGGAATCGGTTGAGGGATTGGATTGGTGGCTAGAAAAATTGGGTAATTTGGGTATTACCTGGGTAACCAGGGGCATTCCAAGAATTTCCTTATCATTAAGGGCATTTCTGGAAATTCCCCTCTTGACATGTGCCTGGCACATGTCATGGACCCTATAAATATCCTTCACCTAACAAGTGAAGGGGGAGGATTCTTTTGGGAAAAAGACTTGAGAATTGAGCCATCTCTCATCAATCTCTCTCTCTCTCAACAAGAAGAACGTTGGAAGGAATTGAGAATTTGTGATCGACTCATCATCGAGTGAATGAAAGTGTTGGCTTACCTATCTGGAATTCACTCGAAACACCTGCCACGGCTTCGGGACACCAGTGGTTACGCCGTGATCCTGGAGTTCTGCCACGTGTTACTTTGGTAGTTGCTCACCGATTTTTCTCCCCTCTCCAATCTTTCAACCGATTCCGTACTCTTTTCGGATTTCTCGCCTCCACCATAATTACTAACCCTAGCAAGGTACGCAATTTTCGTGCCTACATTATTTGGCGACTCTGCTGGGGAGGTGAGAATTTGTGAAGGGTATGCCCACGACTCAGAGTGGGAGAGCTACAAGAAGAGATCCGCAATCAATAAGTATTACTTCACAAGAGTTTGCAGATAGACGGGTGGATCTTGATCAACCGATTGTTGAGGACGCATCAGACATCAGTTTTTCTTCTCCAATGGCTGAGCAAAGACAAGCGGATGACACGCAAGGAAGTGGCGGAATGCCAAATGAAGAGGCTGCCGGAGAACGGACAGTGACAATGAATGTCCAAATGGAAATGCTGAAGGCACTGAAGGAGGCAAGAGAAGGACAGGGGATGATGATGAACATGATGTTGGATATGCAAAAGCAACAGGAAGAAATGACCAATTTTCGACAACAAATGATGCAAATCCCTGCCTTAAAAGCAATGCTTCCAGGAAGTTTACGACAGAATCAGTCGGCGGAGAAAGTTGATAGCAATAGAAACCATCATAATGTGACCTCTAGGGTAGAAGCCCAACCGATATCCGTGATAAACCTTGAAGCACCAAATAGTGGGGAAGGGATATAGAAAAGGGTATAAGTAAGTCCCACACAACAGCTCATTGTACCAATCAACCCACAATCATTCACACATCCACATGTGTCTATGATTCCGAACCCACAGCCAGATGCAAGTGTACATCACCCTATCTCCACACCCCAGATGAATCAATTTACGCCCGTGTCAACACCAGGAACGGGTCAATATGTGACAAAGGAAGATATGATGGATTTGATTAATCAGATGAAGAGGCAGGCATCCAGACCTGCAGAGTTAGATCTCACCCCACCATATCCAGTGTACATAAGAAAGCAAATGTACCCCGCAGGGTACATCGAGCATCCCCCACAATTCCCCCAGTACAGTGGAGAAAAAGGAAATGCAAGGGAACATATCGCACGTTTCGTGGAGTTGATGTCCCCGTGGTTGGGAATTGATGAAGTAAGCAATCACAATCTTTTACTAAGAGAGTCTAATAAAACGCTTACTGATGGTGCCTTCAGTTGGTATTATAATTTGGAGAAGGGGTCGGTCAGAGATTGGGATGATATGAAGCTTCAGTTCTTCAAGAAGTTCTTTTATGTTCAGAAACAAGTGATAATTGTGGAAATGATGAGGCTTCAGCATAAACAGAATGAAGAATTGACTGATTATGTTGATAGATTTCGGGCTCAGACGCAGAAATATATGGAGCCGATTGAAGAAAAGAACATAGTAAGTATATGCAACAATGGTGCAATGGATACCTTTAAGCCCCACCTGATTACTAAGGCTTGTGATTCATTTGAAACGCTGTCTACCTTCGCACAAGACATCGGAGGCATTGTTACAGTATCAGTGAATCATCCAATTGCCACATGGAAGGGAAAGCGAATGGCAACCGTGGCTTTGGCAGATTCCCAGTCAAAGCCACAAGGGGGCAAGAAGGAGAAGACGGAGAAGAATGATGAAAGAAAAGACAAACCAGGAGACAAGTACTCGGGGTTACTCGTTCCAAGAGTAATTACTTGCAGTGAGAAGGCATTTAGAAGCCTGTACGAGCAATGGATAAAACATGGGGTGATCAGGCCACCAAAAACTAGATTTCCGATAACGGATGAGATGAAGAAAAATCCAAAGTTTTGTGTCTACCACAAATACGTAAGGCACTCTACCATGGATTGTTACAGTTTGAGAAGAATTTATCATGAGAAACTAGCAGCAGGAGAAATTGAGTTGGGTCAGGGTAGTAGTGTACATGATAAGCCGCTACCTAACCATAAAGGCAAAGAGACATGTAACACTGTTATTCATGTCGGAACATCAGGAATTAGGGAAGTTATGATGACAGAAAGTGGAGAAGTGTCAGAAGAGTTGGAGGTTCCCGAGCCAGGGATACAAGTGACAACATTAATGAATGAAGTAAAGTTTAAAAATTTCTTTAATGAGTTTGGGTTGTCCAATGAAGCAAGGATTGAGGCAACCAAGGCGTTAATCAAAGTTGCAGAGGCACAAGAGATGTGTATGGCAGTGAACAAGAGTTTTAGCAGGATATTGTAGCAAGAAGAGGGTAAAATTTCTTTCTCCAAGGCAGATAGGGAAGTAAAATATCCGCATAATAGACCATTGTATGTGACGGCAGTTATAAACGGCATGGAAGTAAGAAGGGCATTTGTTGACAATGGGGCGTCTGTGAACATTATGCCTTATAGTGTTTTCAAGTTATTGGGATTATCAGACAAGAAGCTCATCAAATAGAAAACAAGCATCACAGGGTTCGCAAACCAGTGTACCAGGACCCTTGGTCATATTAGGGTGGACATGCAAGTGGGGAAAATGCGTGGACCCGTGATGTTTCATATGACGGAGATAGATGCTACTTATCATGTGTTATTAGGAAGAGCATGGCAGAACGATTATAGGGTTGTGCCATCGGTATTTCATCAATGTATAAAGGCTATATGGAAAGGGAAAGAAGTTCGAGTACCTGCAAGAAAAAACCCCTTTGCACCAGAGGAGGCACACATTATTGAGGCGACATTCTTTGATGATGTTTCTGAAGAAGGAGAAAATACTATCGCTAAACCCGACTCCTTGAAGTTAGCCAGTTGGGAAGATGTACAGGCAGATAAGTTCGTGATTGAAAAGAAAGAAAAGAAGAAAACAAATATAGAACGAGGTGAAAGCTCAAAGGGAAGACAGTCAATAGTGGTAGACTTGGAGAAAGAAGGAAAAGAGCAAAGGAAAAAGGAATTGAATCCCGATGATGTTAGAAATATAATTAACGCCAAGCGAGAAGAAAATGAAAATCAGAAGCTGACAGGGACCAAGAGGAAGGATGAGGAAAATGCAAGCTGGAAAAGGGTTGTAAGACCCGATGGAAAAATTGTGTTTCGCTTATGACGGGGCGAAGGGGATGAGTCTGAGGGTATACTCAGGCCTGAGGACTCAGGAGGAGCCCCCCACTCCAGCAGCAATGGGAAAGTGGAGTTAATGCAACAAAATGTTGAAACAGCTCCAGAATGCTTTGAAGATCGACCTAGGCCCCAACAGAATGAATTGGAAGAAATAAATCTATCAAACGAGGAAGGGACGATGAGGCCGATCTATATTAATAAGGAATTAGATGCTGATCAAAAAGAAAAAATAATCAAGCTGCTGCGAGAATACAGAGATGTGTTTGCATGGAGTTATGATGAGATGTCAGGGATTGATGCAGAATTAGTAAAGCATGAACTGAACATAAGTCCGGGAGTAAAACCAGTGAAGCAGGCACCTCGAAATTATGCCCCTGAAGTAGAAACACAGATTAAGGAATAGATCAGAAAGTTATTAGATGTGGGATTCATTAAACCAATACAGCACCCGGTTTGGTTGTCTAGTATTGTACCGGTGAAGAAGTCTAATGGGCAATTGCGTATATGTGTGGATTTCAGGGATCTGAATAAGGCATGTCCAAAAGATATGTACCCGTTACCCAACATAGATACCTTAGTGGATGCGACTGCAAATCATGAAATGATGTCATTCATGGATGGGTTTGTGGGGTACAATCAAATAAAGATGTCGGTAGAAGACGCTGAGATGACAGCTTTTCGAACACCTTTCGAAAATTTTTACTATGTTGTAATGCCATTTGGGTTAAAGAATGCTAGGGCAACTTACCAATGAGCGATGCATGCTATCTTTCATGATATGATTCACGACATTGTGGAAGATTATGTGGATGATGTAGTGGTAAAATCAAAGAAAGCAACAACTCATGCGGGAGACTTAAGGAAAGTGTTTGAACGGTGTCGAAAGTATAAGTTGAAAATGAACCCAAAAAAGTGTGCATTTGGAATGACAGCGGGAAAGTTTTTGGGTTTTCTTGTACATAATAGAAGCTTGGAGGTTGATCCTAGCAAGGCCAAAGCGATTACAGAGATGCCCCGCCCAAAAACACAGAACCAGTTGAAAAACTTTCTAGGAAAGGTTTCTTACTTGAGGAGGTTTATGCCAGCATTAGCGGAAGTGACCGAACCATTCGAGAGGTTATTAAAAGGAAAAGCAGAATGGGAATGGGGGCAAGAACAACAGCGAGCCTTTGAAAAAGTGAAGGAGATAATGACCTCGTCAAAAACAATGGTAGTACCAACAAGAGGAATCCCACTGCAATTATATGTCACGTCAACGGCAAAATCTATAGGTGGCGTGATTACACAAGAAGTGGACAAGGAGGAGAAGCCTGTGTACTACATTAGCCGAATAGTAAGAGGACCGGAGACCCGATATTCACAGTTGGAGCGACATTGTCTGGCATTAGTGTTTATTGCGCAAAACATGAGGCACTACTTTCTAGCGCATGAAGTTCAACTTGTGACTAAAACTGATCCAATCAAATATTTACTAACTAGACCTGCACTGGTAGGGAGGCCTGCACGGTGGATGATGATTCTTTCAGAATATGACATTAAGTGTGTGACGCCGAAAGCAATTAGATGTCAAGCTTTGGTAGATTTGCTTGCTCAGTTCCTGAATGGAAAGTTTGAACCCCCAGCTGAGGATCTCCCTGGAGAAGAAGTAGAGTTACTCGAAGCTGAGAATGAAGATTCAGAATGGTGGAATTTAGCATTTGATGGGTCATCGACTGAAGGAAAAGGAGGAGCAGGAGTGGTGTTAACTACTGCGAAAGGAAAAGAAGTAGCACTTTTCTACAAGTTAGATTTCCCGTGCACAAACAATGAAGCAGAGTACGAGGCGTTTATACTGGGTTTAATGGCGGCTCGAGAACTAGGAGCGAAGCGTCTCAAAGTAAAGGGTGATTCCAACTTAATAGTGCAGCAAGTACGGGGGCAATTCGCTGTTAAAGAGCCCATTTTGGCACCTTATATAACCGTGGCATAAAAAGTTATGGAAGCTTTCAGGAAGGTGGTGCTCGAGTATGTGCCAAGGGAACAAAACAAGCAACCTGATGCCTTAGCTATAGTATCATCTCGAGTGTATGTTACCGGAGAAGATATGGATGTGAAAGTGATAAAAAAAACTCTTCCAACCACGGTATTGGAATCATTCCCCAAAGAGTTAACAGATGATTGGAGGTACCCAATTTCCCACCAATTACAGACGAAAGAGGGGACAATACCATTGGCAGAACTCCAAAAGTATAGAATCATCAAAGGGACATTGTATCATCGGGAAACGGATGGAGTTTTGACAAGGTGCTTAGGGAAAAATGAATCAAATAGGGTATTACATCAGGTACATGAAGATAGCTGCGGGTTGGCAGACATTGGGTTGTATCGGTGGTTGCAGCGACAAGGGTACTATTGGCCCGAAATGAAGAAAGATGCGGAGGAATTGCAACAACGATATCTTTCGTGCCAAGAATACCCTGGGGAAGAGGAGTGTGCCTTTATAAATGACATAGAGGATTGGCGGATTCCGTATGTGGTGTTCTTACAAAATGACATTCTCCCTGCCGAAAAGAAAGATGCAAGTATAATACAAAAGAAGTCACAAAGATTTTACCTGCAAGAGGGAGAGTTGTATAGAAGGGGATTTAATGGCAAGCCTCTACGATTTTTAGTTTTAGGAAAAGCTAGTGACTTGGTTTATCATATGTATAGAGATGAGCACCAAGGATGAGCTAAGTTGTATAAATAGTTGATAGATCATGGGTACTACTGGCCAAAGATGGAAGGAGATTGCTTGGAATTTCTAAAGAAGTGCCATGCTTGTCAAATTCACGGGAATCTTGTACATGCCCCTGTTGTAGACCTGAGAACTATAGCGACACCGTGGCCTTGCCATACATGGGGAATGGATCTCATAGGACCTATTCATCTGAATTCAAGAGGAAATATATGGATTCTGACTGCCACGGAGACGTATACGAAATGGGTAGAAGCAGTTCCCTTAAAGAAAGCTATAGGACCGGCAGTAGCAAACTTTATAAAAGGGCACATCATTTGTCGTTTCGGGATTCCAAAAGTCATCTTGTTAGATAATGGGACACCCTTCATAAATAGGGATGTCAAGAAATTGATGGATAAATACAAGGTGAAACACTACAAGCATCACCATACTACCCGAAAGGCAATGGTCAGGCGGAGGCCACTAACAAAACCTTGATCAAAATTCTGGCCAAGACTCTGGATGATCATCCGAAGGAATGGGCAGAACAGTTGCCAATGGCATTATGGGCCTACCGAACTTCGAAGAGGAAGGCTACAGGAGAGACTCCATATGCTTTAGTATATGGAGAAAAAGCTGTCTTGCCCGCAGAAATAGAAATTCCTTCAGCCAGAATGAAACTTTGAAGCCTAGTTAAGGAAGGGAATCGACCAGCTGCTCTAGAAGCCTTAGCTGACTTCCGAGACAAAGCTAAAGAGAAACTAGAGAGATACCATGAACGACTACATCGACAATACAATACTGCAGTGGTACCTCGATAGATTTTGGTGGAGGACTTGGTGCTTAAGACTGCGAATCAAGTCATGAGAGGAACACCAACCACCAAATTTCCCCCCAAATGGGAAGGCTCGTACTGGGTACGAGAAATCTCTGAAAGCGGGTATTGCAAAATATCTCGTGTGGGATCTGATACTATCTCCGGCCCTTTGAACTTGAAGTGGGTAAAAAGATATTATACGTGAGATAGTTATTGAAGAAATAAAAGTTACACTTTATCTTTAAAAGTGACCGAGGCACCCTGACTTGACCAAGTCCTCGGACCCGACAAGTTACACTTTATCTTTAAAAGTGATCGAGGCACCCTGACCTGACGAAGTCCTCGAACCAGACAAGTTACACTTTACCTTTAAAAGTGATTAATTTGAAATTGAAAATATCATGAAACGTTATGTTTTTCGTAAAAAGCAAATGATTATTAATGATAAAGCTCAAACTTTTGCAAATTTGTTGATTGTGGAATTATATTTGTGCACAGTTTTATCTTAAAATATTAATTTGGATGACTTATGAGTCAAGGACCCATATTGATTTGTAACCAATCAAATTAATAAAGACGCATAATAAATAAAAATACTTTGATAATTGGGAAAAATCAGTAATGACAAATGCGTTCTTTTGAAACAGGGAAATAAGTCCTGCAAAAGGCCGTGAGACAAAGACCATGTCATATCAAATTCTAATGGGGGCATTGCTAAAGCTTCTAATGCAGTAATAGCTGCATCACGAGCCTGAATGTCATTCTTCAGTTCTCCCTCAAAATGCTGAGCTGCTGACTCGTAATCTCGAAGCTTCGTCTCATATTCTTGGAGATTGTTTTTCACTTCGGATATAGCGGTGTAAATCTCTGAGAGCTCCTTTGAAGAAGTATGACAGTGGTGATGTCGGAAGTCAACCTCATCCCGTAGTGTATCAACGTGATGATTCCGAGTAATGAGGTCCAATCTAGCACGGAAAGGGGACACGTCAAAACCGAGGGCGGCCAGATCAAGGACCTTGCAATGTAACTTTTCCAAATCTTCATTCTGCGAGGTCTGAAGGGATAAATTCGACATCTCAATAATGAAAGTAGCCAGCCGACCAAACAAGAAGGTCACCAAAGAAGTCTCATGAACGATCAAACCATCCAAAGTTCGCGGGAACCGAATTAATAGACGCTCGATAATATCTTGATGAAAGTCTGTAATCTGAAAACCTCTCCATGCAACAAATCTCCCACTTGGATTGAAGGAAGCTCTAGAATGAGCTATCTTGGAAGCCACCATGACATCTGGAGGGGAATTTATAATATCTGGATTTGTTGGCTGACCTGCCAACTCTGAATCAGTGGGAGGAAGACCAAGATCATCCATGAAGGAATCTGCAAAGTCTGAATGAAGAGCGTCGAATGTGGCAAAGTCCTCATGAGGTAAGGGCAAAAGATTTAGATGCTTGGACTGAAAACGAAGAATGGGCAACCAAATAAGAAATTATGCGAAAAGTATAAAAATAAGCAACGATGAAATAATATGTATGGTGACAAGAAATATACCAAATATCCAATAGAAAAGGAGTCGTGAGTTGCCTCGCCCGGTGAATTCGGACTATCACCCTCTTTAATGACCACTCATTCGGCAGAATCCCTCGGGGGATGAGGAGGAGCGTCAGCAATTAGACTTGAAGGATTCTCCCTCGGAGCAGTGATATCCACATCATGAGCAATAACCGTATTCCTCGATCCAGTAAGAACAGTATCTGCAGCAGGAACAGATCCAGCTGCTAAAACAGAACCCGCATCAGATAATGCAGGACTGGAATTAACACTGGTATGGTGGTCGTTTGGTGGTGGAGACTTGATAGGCTTGGGTTTATTTTTCTTGCTAAACACAAGGGGAGAATAATCTTCATCATCCTCATCATCACTAAGCTGAAACAGAAAGAGAAAACATCAACAAACATGTGGATAAATTAAAATTAAAAAATTGACAGGTGCAATGTATTGTTTACCACAAGTTGTAGACGTCTCTTAGGAGGATTTTTAGTGACTGGCATAGTCGGAGATACTTCTTTGGGTGAATGTCTAATTGGATGCTTGAATATGAGGGTAGTATAATTAGTTATGCGCCTGACAACATCATTCTTTACAGGGCTCTTGGTGGATTTAGCAGAAGATACAATCTCGTGGGTAGGAGTGATAATAGGCTCCCTCGCTCTTGAGCGCGTAACTCTCTCTCCATCAACAGTATAGGGAACTTGGGGAGGAGCTTGAGAGGGAGCCTGTGAAAAAGGACGAAGAGAGGTAGAGGCGACAGGTCGTGGAGAAGGTGGATGTGTAAGAGCTTCACGATCAAAAAGGCGGATACTAGCAGGCCATCTTTCTGGATGTGCGTGTAACTTGGGAGTACATAGTAGTTTGGCCCATTTCAACTGTATCTTAGGAGAGGCTTGTAGAGCATTCCACAGAGTTTCATCTATCTATGTCCTCATAACTCTACGCCAACGACCTCGTTCTTCGGCAGTGTAACATCCTCGTCTAGATGCACCAGGAATAATAAAGGGCAAAGGATCATCAAAAACACCAGGAGGCCTAGGAATTTCCCATAAAAAAGTGGCAGATGAAGGGATGAAATCTTCTAAAGCCTCCTCATAATCATCGCTTTCAGATATGTTAAAAGTGCAAGGTTGGTCGAAACCAAACTGTCTCATCACCCTTTGAGAAGAATAGAACACAGTCCCAAACTCGTCATCCTCTACAAAGTACGGTAACTTGGTGGAACGGAGGATGAAGAACCAAAGAAGAGATGATCCTCCTAGGTTGTCAATGGTGGCAAAGTGGCGCGATTCACCTCTATAATAATAAGGAATAACATCGCCCTCAGGAACCATAGTAAAAGGACGAGTAATGAAGACGGTAAAGTCATCAATATACAGTCGCAAATCAGAAGTGCCCTTATGATCAATCCACCGTGAAAGACGAGGTGCAATGGTGGGTAACGAGAAAGGAGGAGGCAATGTTTTCTTCTTCTTTGGGATAGGCCATGCAACATGATTAGGAAAATGCTCAAAGAGAAACATCTTAAGGAATGAACCCGAAGCAAAACAATGTATGTCGTACCTGGAGATCGAAAAGAATTGATAAGTAATGAGTTAAAGAAATATGAAAGATAAAGGAACAAAAGGAAGGGAAGTAGTGACTAAAAAAGAAAGATACCTGCCGACAGATTATTCAATAGCTAAAACAGTCTCGTCTAATCGACGGTATAGAGTTCCCAAAAATAGAGGTGCAAGAAGAATTCGTAAACCTCGAGTCAACAGAGTAGCCAAGCAAAACATACGGGTCGAAGGTCTATCAATTGGTGAGCCGGGGAAGATGAAACGGGATAACCACATAACAAGATAGGCGGCCAGTGGAAAAGGGCACAGGGTGCCGCGAACGGTAAGGACCGAATCACTCTAAGCAGAGCTATCCCAATTGGCTGGATTGTAGTCGCGGAAGAAGTAACGTACCCATGAGAGCCAAGAGGTCTTGTGACGGTTGGGGGTGTCAAAGTTTGAAAGTAGTTCGTTACCTTTATATCGCGAACCCAAACGCGAGGCACGCCTAAAAGCTTCACCTAAATAAGTTACACATTCGGCATCCCTTTGTGACAAATTGGAGGGAGCATATGAGGATTCACCATAAATAGGAAGGCTGAAAGAACACAATCAGGAATCAGTTAAGACAGACGTGATGTGACGTGACTTAAATAAAACAGAGATAGAAAGAGAGAATGATAGAAAATGAAACTTACTGATAGATAGCATGGACGTCCTCCAAGGTAAGGGTAAATTCTCCCCATGCCGTGATGAAAGTGGAAGTTGATGAAGCCCAGCGGGAAACTAAAATGTGGAACGCGTCTTTGTCTTGATGAATACGAAGATCCTTGCACAGATGGATGCATTGTAAGATGCCAGCACACTCAAGCAATCTCACATGTTCAAGGTTTTCTAAAATTCTCTTAGTCCAATGTTCCCATCCTTGAAGCCGAATGGAGGAGTCTGGTTGAAAGCGAATCGGACTATATGGGTATTCTTGTCTTTCTATGCACATACGAGGAATGTCAGAGGCATGAGGATAATTGTCTTGACTATTGGAAGATGAGGTATAGAGAAAAAGACCCTCATTTTCAGGACGTGGAAAGGAACGTGGCTCATAATTCTGGGAACGGTCCCAAAAAACGTCACGATCCCCGAAAAAAGGAGTTCTTCCCCAATACTTGAGGGAAATGGGCAGTTTGACAGTTCTTGGATCTATGGAATGATCTTCGGAACTAGCCTGCAATGATTAAATATGAAAACGAATAATTAATATAAGAAACTTGTGGGGGGAGAAAAGTATATAGAAGACAAGGTCCTTACCATGATGAAGAGGTGAAATTCTTTGAGACAGTCACCGACAGGAATCAAGTTCAATGAGAAGACTTGGATCGGGAAAGGTACCTGAAAAGAAAAGATGAAATATGATTTTTTTTTTAAAAATAAAAAAAATAAAAACAAATGAAAAAATTAAAAATACCGAAAATACCCTAGGGTTCGCCGCTTCCTTCAAAATTCCAAAAATTTTGTTTGGCTATTTTGAAAAAAAATGAAAAAAACCCGAAAATACCCTAGGGTTCGCGGCCACTTCCCTCTTTTTTCCAAAAAAAAAAAAAAAAAAAATTTGAAAAAAAAACCCGAAAATACCCTAGGGTTCGCGGCCATTTCCCTTTTTTTCCAAAAAAAAAAAATTTGGTTTTGAAAAAAAAATGAAAAAAACCGAAAATAGCCTAGGGTTCGCGGCTGCTTTATTTTTAAAAAAAAAATTGTTTGGTTTCAGAAATTAAAAAAAAAAAAAAAAACTGACAAAGAAATATAATAATTTTACCTCAGTTCCTCGCTTGATTAAATTTCTCTCTCGAACGAATGAGAAGAAGAGAAGAATTATGAAATTTAGAGGGTTTATGCTCCTATTTATAATAGTTCAAAATAACTAAAGATCCTAAACTTAATAGGATTGAGAATTCTTTCTTAAAACAAAAGGGGAATTAAGTTACTAAAACTAGTATAATACTTGAATATAAATACATATCTTAAAGTTATGGGGTTTTCCTTAAATCAAACTAAGAATAAATAAGGAAATAAAAATCCAAACGTAGATTCATATACAAATTGCTGACCGGTCAGCGAAACCACCGCCAGGGGGGGAGTCCCCCCCTTGGACCCCCCCGTTGTAGCGCACGATAGTCGTGACCCCAATATTATATATATTTTATTGATGTCCCCCTTGATCATATAAATTGTGTTATGCACGATCATCACTTATAAGCCGTGATTCACGCGTAGGGGGCAAATGTGAGCCCAGGAATAAAACTAGGGTTCACATTAAATAGTCATAAATGAAATTAGGGTTAACATTGAATGACTTAAAATAAAATAACGAACAAATAAAGACCGAAAAATATAATTTAAGAGTTGTTGTCATGAGTCCCAAGGCAGAAGGCTCGTGGGGACTACTCGTGTTTGAGAATCGATTGAGGGATTGGATTGGTGGCTAGAAAAATTGGGTAATTTGGGCATTACCTGGATAACCAGGGGTATTCCAAGAATTTCCTTATCATTAAGGGCATTTCTGGAAATTCCCCTCTTGACATGTGCCTGGCACATGTCATGGACCCTATAAATATCCTTCACCTAACAAGTGAAGGGGGAGGATTCTTTTGGGAAAAAGACTTGAGAATTGAGCCATCTCTCATCAATCTCTCTCTCTCTCTCTCGAAACAAGAAGAACGTTGGAAGGAATTGAGAATTTGTGATCGACTCATCATCGAATGAATGAAAGTGTTGGCTTGCCTATCTGGAATTCACTCGAAACACCTGCCACGGCTTCGGGACACCAGCGGTTACGCCTTGATACTGGAGTTCTGCCACGTGTTACTTTGGTAGTTGTTCACCGATTTTTCTCCCCTCTCCAATCTTTCAACCGATTCCGTACTCTTTTCGGATTTCTCGCCTCCACCATAATTACGAACCCTAACCCTAGCAAGGTACGCAATTTTCGTGCCTACATAGATTATTTGAGATTGTATTGATATGTAGATTTGATGATTATATTATATTATTCTTCATGCTAATGAAAGATTAATGTTAATTTACCATGCATGCATGTACTAAATATTATCCATCAGATAGCTGCTGTTTTTGTTCCATAAATTTTATTCGATCTAAATTACTCCATATATTGTGAACGAATAAGAGTAGAAGGGTGGTGTTCTTGATAAATTCTCTCAGTTTTATTTTTTTTTATAGCCAAAAGTTAAAATTTCATTAGAACTCAAACTAGTACAACTGTGGCAACTCCAAAAGGTTTGGAATTATATATAGCGACAAACGAAATACATTTCATGACATATGAATGAAAAACCCATTAAACCCTGCACACCAAGACACTAGCATGCAGCTAAAGAATGCATAATGAATTACATAACCAAAAGCCTAAAGACTATCATCAAATTCTTCTTGAATTGTCCCACTTATTTTCCCTTCTTGAATGATCCAAAATACTCCATGTGTCCCACCTCCAAATTCAAATTTCCTATTCTAATTTCTGTTTTGGGTTGTCCTAATGTTAATTTTGAACTCATTATAATCCATCATATCCAAAATTAAAAAAATTAAAAAAAGGGTAACTTATTAAAAATGTAAAAACTAGGGAGATAATTTAATTTCTTGAAAAATTAATGAGGGCACCGTAAATTGTATATTTCTCACTTCAAAAAGTTATTTTGCTCGCGTGTATTTTGGAATTTTAAATTTTAGTGCCAAAAATTATAGCTGATATAAAACTAACTATAAACTACTACGTACTAACTGTACTAACTGTTTGTGGCTTTAAAATTTAAATGGATTCATATCAATTTTGTATTTTAAATTTTTATAAATTTCAGAATATCAATATATATCTCAGGATCGAATATAGTAACTAAAAAAAGAGTATTATTATGTTGACAAAAAAATCTTATAACTAACTAACAAAATTAGGAAACAAACGAATCTTACAACTAACTTACAAAATTAGGTAATGCGGATAGTAACTAGGGGATGACGTGACTACCATCAGCGTAGTAATTAGGTAAGGTAGTATTATTAAGAAAAACAAGAAAAGAATGAATTAATTTTTACGGTGGAAAATGAGAACTATAATCAAAACCAGCCAAAAGTTAAAAAAATAAAATAAAAAACAAAGAAAGAAAGTTAATGAGAACAAAATTATTTAACAAAATTAATGCAGCTTTTTGTGTGGATTAAAAGAATTAACACCTCTCTCTCTCTCTCTCTCTCTCTCTCTATATATATATATATATATATATATATATATATATATATATAAAACAAAGAAAGAAAGTTAATGAGAACAAAATTATTTAACAAAATTAATGCAGCTTTTTGTGTGGATTAAAAGAATTAACACCTCTCTCTCTCTCTCTATATATATATATATATATATATATATATGTATATATATATATATGTACGTATGTATGTATGTATAGAATAAAGTTCAATAGCATGCATCCTTAAAGAATATATTTAGCATACTCTCTTTAGCGACGGACCTGACAACGGTTTGGTCCGTCGCTATATGTTTGTCCGTCGCGATATGTTGTCCGTCGTGTTAAAAATTTTAGCGACGGACAAATCTATGGCGACGGACCAAACCGTCGTCGGATCCGTCGTTAAAGGATGTATGCTTAGTATGTTTTTTAAGGGGGTATGCCTTTGAACCAAGTTATGTATGTATGTATGTATGTATGTATGTATGTATGTATATATGTATGTATGTATGTATGTATGTATGTATGTATGTATGTATTACAAACAATTGAAGAAAAATCTTGGCTGAAAAAGAAATTTACCAAACAAAAATGTCAAAATGAATCTTTTGTTAGGTAAGTCGAATCCTATTATGAGAAAAAATTATTTTAGTAGTAATCTTAATTATTTGTAGTAGATATATTTATTATATGAGAGTATCCTAATTAAATTAGAAAAAAAAAGAGTTGTGGGTACTCTATTGATGAGTAGGTTTATACTTGCAAATTGAATACTTAAGGCTTATTGATTTGTGTTGTTTTCATTCATTTTTATGCTCTATGGTTTTATTTTACTTACTTTCGGTAATTTTCCTTTGATGTGTAGGAAAAAGAGCTCAAAATGGCAAAATGATAATTATCTCTGTCAGACGAGAACCTAGGGGCTTGGTAGGCGCTCGGCTTAAACTTCTAACCAGACCAGGTGAGCGCCTAGGCGCTTGGTAGGCGCTCGGTAGGCGTTTGACTAAAACATCCAACCAGATCAAATAAGCGCCTAGGCACTTGGTAGGCGCTTGGTGGGCGTTCGTCGGAAAATGTCACGAGCGAGGTATTCTTCTGTGGGACCCAAACACGAAATTAAATGACAGACATCCTCAAGTACATGGCTAACGGTTAAATTGAGTGGGAGGTTGAGGTAAAGGGCCAGAGAACAGGGAGATATACAAGGAGGACAAACCTGAAGCAAATGAGAGACCTGGAACATATCACAGAGGAGAGAATAGAGCAGAGGATTCAAGGGATTCAGCAGGAGGAGGAATCAACGTTGGAGTTTGAAGGACAATTCAGAGTGACAACTGAGTTCTACCTTCTCTTACCTCTTTTACTTTGATTTATCTGAATGTTGTTAGACTTGTATCATGGTTATTGAGTTAGTGATGAACTAAACTTCATAATTAAGATTGTAATGGAACCTATCATCTAAATTGAAGATAATTCATTTCCTTGTTATGTTAATTGATTGTGTTGGAGTTAATTGACATATCTTATGATTGAGTTATAATTACTTGGCCAGTAATTAGCTTGACAGTTTATATGAAATTGGCAAATGGAATATAAACCTAGGCCTGGGTATGTTGACATATGTTCTTGCCATTCTACATACGGTAGACTACATGATGTGTATATAGGATAGACATATACCTATAAACCATATGTAATTGGGTATTGAGTTGCTATGTGAGGGAGAATTTTTTACTTTTTATTCCATGCAAAAAATTGTACTATGAAAATTAATATTAAAGTTGATTTTGTGAATTAGGTCATTGAGGATCAAACTACGTTAAATATTGTTTTGTTTATTTTGCGTGACTTAAGTTTCAACAAGTGGTATCAAAAGTTAGATTCATTGGATCCGAGGAAGAGGGCGTATTATGATGACAACAAATTTTGGATAAATTTGAGTTTCTTATATTCGATGGGAAAATAAATTTCACAATGTGGTAGAGTAGTGTGTAAGATATTTTGGTGTTGTAAGGACTTGATCAAGTTTTGGAGGAGGAAGAACGAGACGAAGTGAAAGAAGCAAATTAACAAACAATTCGCAAGAAGGCGATAAGCACAATATGTTTGTCGTTAGCACCTAAGATAAAATATGATGTGTTGCAAGAGACTGGTCCGAAAAAAAGTTCTGGAAAAAACTCAAGAAGAGTTATACTTTGAAATCGATAATCAACAGATTGTGCTTGAAGATGGAATTGTATTCCTTAAAGATGAATGAATGGACGAATCTCTATGATCATCTAATTACTTTTAATAGGTTAGTGTCTCAATTGTTGAATATGGATGAAAAATTATAAGATGTGGAGAAGTCATTACTCTTACTGTCATCTTTGCCCAAGTTTTACTAGTCGTTGGTGCAAACAATATTCGTGGAAAAATCAATTTTGATTTTAGATGAAGTGGTTATACTATTTTGTGAAAAAGTTAAAAGTTGATGAGAGAAGAAAGCAATAACATTGGTGAGCAAGCACTAACCGTGGAAAGTTCCAATCAAGTGAATGAATCAATGAAGAGATAATAGAAGAGGAAGATCAAGATCCAAGCAAAGAGATTACAGTGATAAAGAGTGTTATTATTGTGGAAAGAATGGTCACATCCAATACCAATGCAAAATATTAAGGAAGGACACGAAGAGTTTAAGAAAGTATCAAGAAAAACTAAAGGAGAAAGAAAAAATTGAAGATTCTAATTTGCTTAGTAAAGCTAAAGAAGAAATTGTTTTAACGGCTAGGAGTGACTATAATGAATATTGGATTTTACGGCTTCTATATATGCATATATGCAAAGAGAAAGATTACTTTGAGAGTTTGAAACAAGATGGAAAATTTGGTTATGTTAATACGGTGACTAAAGGGAGGATGAAGATTAAAGGCGTTGAAAATGTTTTATTTCAAACTTTATGATAGTGCTACGAATTTTTTTGAGAATCTATGTTATGTCCTTAGTTTTTATGAAAATATAATTTCATTGGAATAATTATCTTCACGTGGATATACATACGTGGGTTAAAAAGATTCACAAAATTTTTTGATGAGGCCATGATTGCTTTAAATGAGGCTAAAGAGAAGAAGGGCACAAATATAGTTAAGGAAGACAAGGCTACAACTCAAGAGGGGGCTACAGCTAATAAGGGTCATCCTATTCAAACTAATAAGGCTACTATGGAGGGTTCAACCACTGATAAGGCCATGACAAGGGTTGATCATCAAGCTAGCAAAGTTATGGTTAATGATCCAAATAAGGATACGACTATTCAAGCTTAGGCTGATCCAATTCACACGGCTAGAGATTGGGCTAAGGAAAACAAGACTAATAAAGCTTAGGCTGATCATATTCAAGTTCCAATTGGACCAGTTACAAGGGTCAAAGATAAGAGATTCAAGGAAGACCTTAATAGATTGATTCAAAGCATTTGGGCTGAGGGAAATTCAAGGAGGTCTAAGAATGATTCTGTTCATGAAACACAAGGGTGGACTAAAATGATTCAAGCCTTAGGAAAGAGCAACCCAATTCGGCATCCTATGAGTAGCCTAAGCACGACAAGTATAAGTAGCTCGAGCAGCCCAAGAACAACTCATATAGGAAAGCATAAGTAGCTTAACTTTAGTCCAAAAATAAAGCCCAATTTAGTAAAGATAAGGTCCAAGAGTAGTAGCTCTAGTTTGGCTATTAAATAGAAGATTGCATGGATGATTTGTTTCCTTAATTAGGGATGTAACAATTTATTTATTAATCTTATTTAGATAGTAATTCTAAAAGCTTCTTATTTATGTCTATAATGCTGAATTGTAAGGCTTGCATGCCAAATTATTTACTTTCTTTTTTATTTTAAGCAGCGTAGCATAATTTTAAGAGGAGTTTTGATTTGATTTTGATTATAGATTTTAGAGGCTTCTATTAGGGCAACATTATTAAGGATTCTAGAGGATTATATTGATATGTATAAATAGCTAATAACTGATTGTAATAATACACAACTTATAACTCAGAATTCATACAAATTTGCTAGAGTTTATTATCTTTTTAGTTCTTTTAGAACTTCTAAACATATCGGAGTATTTTATGGCGTTCATCTTTTACTTATTAATCAAGAGTTCCATATATAATTGATTGTGACGTCTTTATTATACCAAGGTTCTTACTTCAATATAAGCAACGAGTCATGATTCCATTAATAACTTGGGCAGCTTCATTGATCCACGAATTCATCAATACATGGCATGAAATTTATCATTTGGTATCAGAGCTTAGGTTATTTCTAGTTACAGGTTATCTATCTTTTGTTCTTGTTTCTATATAAAAAAAAAACTTCAATTTACACGAACCTGTGAGTACCCAAACCGTGACAACCAATAGCCCAAACTGTTCAATTTTGCACAAAACCTGTAACTTCTTACAAACCCGTGACCAACATACTCAAACCAATCCGTGTACCAAAAGTTTTCCCAAACCCGTGACATATTATAGCCCCAATTCTGCAATTCTAGTTATATCAAACTAGTGCAATTCTGAAATATTATGATACCCGTGATTTAGCTTGCTACAGCCTTTAATCCAAATTATAACTTGCAAATCATGTCATACAACAAAGACAAAAGTACTTTCAGAGATCTGTCGTGGAAGGTGAATCCAAAGTTTCTTATAGAAGTTTTAATAAGTGAGATGAGGAGAGTATTACTGGAAGAGATGGAGTCAGTCCTTAAGCAATTAGATCAGATGGGGAATGCAGGTGTGGAGTAGTCATAAAATGCTCCTACTGTGCACATGAGGGAGAAGGTTCATATTTACAAGCTGCAATGGCTCAATGATAGTGGTGATTTGAGAACAAAATCTTTTTAAGATAATGGGAATAATGAGGCCACAACTACCTTAAATGAGGCTAAGGAGAAGGAGGGCACATATATAGTTAAGGAAGGCACGACTATAGCTCAATAGGGGGTTACGGCTAACAAGGCTGATCTTACTCAAGCTAATAAGGCTATTATAGAGGGTTCAACTACTAACAAGGCCACGACAAGGGTTGATTATCAAGCTAGTAAGGTTACGGTTAATGATCTAAAGGAGGACACATTTATTCAAGCTTAAACTGATCCAATTCACATGGCTAGAGCTTGGGCTAAGGAGAGCAAGGTTAATGGAGCATGGGCTAATCCTATTCAAGTTCTAATTGCACCAGTTACAAGTTCTAGAGCTAAAAGGTTCAAGGAATGCCTTAATGGATTGGTTCAAATTATTTGGGTTGAGAAAAATTTAAGGAGGTCCAAGAATGACATTGTTCATAAAACACAAGGGTGGGTTAACATGATTCAAGCTTTGGGAAAGGGCAGCCTAAACACGATAAGTATAAGCAGTTCAAGCAACCCAAGAATAGCTCATACACAACAAGTATAAGCAACTCAATTTCAATCTAAAAATAAAGCCCAATTCGACAAAGGTAAGGTCTAAGAGCAACAACTCTAGTTCGTCTATTGAATGGAAGATTGCATAAATGATTTGTTTTCTTAATTAGGGATGTAAGAATTTATTTAGTAATCTTATTTAGATAGTAATCCTAAAAGTTTCTTATTTATGTTTATAATGTTAAATTATAAGGCTTGCATGCCAAATAATTTAGTTTTTGTATTATTTTATTTTAGGCAGCATATTATTTTAGGAAGAGCTTTAATTTGATTTTGATTAGAGATTCTAGAGACTTTTATTAGGACGGTGTTATTAAGGATTTTAGAGACTTCTATTGATATGTATAAATAGCCAATAGCTAATTGCAATAATACATAACTTATAATTCATATTTCATTAATACTTGTGAGAGTAAATTCTTTTTTGGTTCTTTTAAAACTTTTAAACTTATCGGAGTATTTTGTAGAGTTCATACTTGACATATCAATCAATTGTTTCATAATTGATTGTGACGTCTTCATTATACCAAAGTTCTTGCTTTTATATAAGCAATGGGGCGGGTCTATCAACAATATATTCTAGACGTTTAACTTCATTGATCCACGAATTCATCAATACATGATGCGAAGTTTATTATGTTCAAGGAAGACAAATTAATTCTTCTAGGTCAGAAGAATGAAGAATTAATTTATGTGTTAGATGAATAGTTTATACATGGAAAAAAGACCAAAAAGAGCAACCATCGAGTTAAGTTCAAGGATGAAGTTGAAGTAATTGGGAATTCAAGTCGATGGAAAAATTGTTATGCAACTCCTTTAATCCTATTATGAGAAGAAATCTTATTTATGGTAGGAATTTAGTTTAATGGTAATCCTATTTGTAGTAGATATATTTATTATATGAGAGTGTCCTAATTAAATTATGAAAAAGGGAGTTGTGAGTACTCTATAAATAGAACCTTGTGTTTCGAGATAAACAACACAACCAAGAGATAGTAACATCTTAAAGAGTTGATAGATGGTGTAATTCGGTCTTGAATTGTGTGAGAGAGGATTTTTTTTTAGCTTTTATTTTGGGTAAAAAATTGTATTATAAAAATTAATATATTAAAGTCGATTCACTAGATTAAGTTATTGATAATTAAATCACATTAAATATTGTATTAATTAGTTTACGTGACTTAATTCCCAACATTCTTCATCATATCGATATGAATGGAATATCAATTTTTTATGTACTTTCCCCATGGTGATTCATTCTAGGAGTGTTCAAATATTTTGATTTTTTTGGTACTATGGGTGAACCGTACCAGATCGAACTGGCCGGTTCGATACAAAATCGACCAGTCCGGTATACCAGGTTTACTAGTTATAGTATCGGTTATGAATTTTGGATGTTCGGTATTAGTCGTACCGAACCGATTATACTGATAAATTTTACCTTTTAATTTTTTTTCATTCTTCCTTTCACTGACTCTTACCTACTTTACTCTTTCTTCAGTTTTCTACTTTTCATTCTCTCGACCCCATCTCCTTAGCGCTCAATTCCAATATTCCATCTCCGATCCTAAGCTCCGCCGTATTACCCACCACCGTCATATTGAGATCCAAATATGGTAGGAGGTTTACTGGGCAAGATCGCTTCTAAGTCTCTCTCTGTGGCCGAAAAATGGCAGCAACAGTAGCTTCGTCGTCTCAACATCCATGAATATCAGGTTACCTCCCTCTAAATCTCTATCCATATACAATACATGGGCCTATATATGTGTTGGGAGAAAAACAAACCAAACAACACTAATAGCACAGCAGAACAATATAATTCTCCCCTCTTGTGTAAACCCAATAAGAAAAATAATCTAAGCAGTTAAAAATTAAGAACAAACACACACAAGAACACAAACAAATTTTTATGTGGAAAACCCCCTTGATGTGAGGAGTAAAAACCACGGGACCATAGTCCGCCAAATCTTTCACTATCAATAATAACGGACAATACAATGTTCTCTCTAGCAATAACCATTAAGAATAATATATTCTTGACATACATCTTTAACAAAAAGAATAACAAAATAAAATTAAAAACTTCACCAACTCTCGTAAAAAATATATCAACAATGTATAGCAAAACCTATAAGATTTTTTTTAGTCAATATAATATAATAATAAATATCGTAAACTATCTTTAAAGTAATATTCACATTATTCACCGTAAGATTTGTTTTTGACAAAACTAGCTTTTACCTAATTATACTTGTTGTGTGTTATGCGTTATGCCACTAAACTTTTAATTTTTATAATTGACCCATCATACTAATTAAAAATTTTCAATCGGGTCATTCCGTCAAATTAAAATAACAGATGTTACTACGTGGTTTTTTTTAATTATTTAGGGCATAACGTGGAAATGTCATGTGGCTTGGGTTGGAAACAAAGGCAGGCCGAACTCACGTGACTGAGACACGGTGGAGCAACGCCGTTCTTGCTGGGGAATGGGTTTGGGGAAGAAAATTGAGCACGGTGGGTTGTCCGGCGGCGAGCAAAGAGTTAGTAAATCTTTGCAATGTTCTAGTGGGGGCTTCAAGTTGCAAATCATTAGCCAGGATTTAGAGGCAGTTGCTAAATATGTAAATTTTATAATTGGGTCTTAAATTACCATCGACAAGCTTTTTCGTCCTGTGCTTGCGGAAGGTTTCTGATCTTGTTTTGTTGCAATATGCTTATAGGAATCATATATTATGTTCAAGGGTAATATATGTTTGGAAGTTTGGTAGCAAATTGGATTTTTTAATTTTCTTCTTGGTATGAAAGAATGATTTAGGGTTTGTGACATTTAGGAGTTTTTTCATATTTTTCAATTCGAATTTCTCTAAATTCGTTAAGATTCCGATAAGAATTTGGAAAAAACTGGAAGGAGTACACACTTTATTGACTCCAAATACAAGATTATTGGAGGCATCTAGGAATTACAGATTGCCAATGCCACCAGACCCGTTCTTCTCCATCAAGATTGTGATATGATTTCACTCGAGATTTCGATCAAACTGTATAATATGAAGGCCAGAGAAAAAAAGGCGAGTGAAAAAAACTTAAAATGGAAAGAGAAAAAGGCGGAACTGAATGTTAGACCGTCTCATTGTGGATCGCCGGAACAGAAGAAGACGTTGTGGCTGCGGAGGAAGAGGAGAAGAGAGAGCAAGAAGAGAAAGTTAATGAAACAGACGACGTCGAAGCGTCGATGTTGTTAAGCTTTTGAACTACAAATATTTTAATTTCAAGTTCAAGTTTAATTTAATTTCATTAAGTACTTTTAATAATTTAATTTTTAAATTAATTTTATAATTTTAAAAAATTATTTTATATTTTCAAAAATTATATTATTTTAATTTTAAATTTCATTTTAATTTAATTTGCATTTTTATAAATTTATTATTATTATTTTTTTAATTTTCAAGTTTATTTTAATTTTATTTGTTTTAAAAAAAATTATTTTGTTTTGAATTTTATATTGTAATTTTTCAAGTTTATTTTAATTTTATTTGTATTTTTAAATTTAAATTTAAATTTTTAAAATTATTATTTATTTAAAATTTTCAAGTTTATTTTAATTTTATTTGTATTTTAAATTTTTTTTTGTATTGCTATGTCATTTTCGGAAAAGAAAAAAAAAGTTGCACAAGTCACTTGGCTTTTTCACGTTTTTTATGAGTTAATAAAAAAATATCATGTTGAAAATAAAGATAACTCCCAACCAATTAATTTAAAATAATGACCCAATTGAATTTTTTTAATTAGTATGATGGACCAATTATAAAAATTAAAAGTTCAATGACTTAACACACAAAACATGACAAGTACAATGAGAATAAAGCTAGTTTTGCCATTTGTTTTTCTATAATATTTACTTAATCATTTTAATTTTGAGTTTAAAAATGAATAATAATTTTATAATTTAAAATATAAAAAATAATAATTATATATTTAATTATAAAATTAGAGAATAATATTTTCATAATTATTTTATAAGACTCATCTAAGTCTTATGCGAAAGAACTAAAATACTCCAATAAAAATATCAAAAACAATCACGGAAGAGTCATCCCCTCTAAAATATGGGCGGTCTTGATTCACATTCAACTTGAGGTGGCGCGTGGGAGAAAGTAGGCGCACGTGTGTTGCCCTGTTACTGTTAGACAAGTTCGGAAAGTTATGCTTTGGTGAGTGGGCCTTGACGTAATTTTATTTTAGAAAACAGAAGGAATTTTTGTAAATAATCCAATAAATCTCCTATCCCATCCTCAAACTGTGGGTGAAGACGACGTGGAGTGCAAAAACTACAAACAAATATGCTTGTTTGTTAATATTCTCCTTAATTTATTTAGGAAATAAAAAAAAATTGACCTAATAAATTGTACAATATTTGTACCATTTCTTTTATTCGATCTAAATATTTTCATATATAATAATTAATAAGAATTTATTTATATTATTCCCTTTTTTTCGAAATGAGTCAATTAGATATATAAAATCAAAAAGATGTTAAAGAGAGAAGACCTATATATTAATTTTATTCATCTAATAATTTTTAAACTTGCGTGTCAAAAAAAAAAAGACGTATAATAAATATATGTATAAATTTATTCAATTAATAATAACATATTCTTTTAGATATCGGAACGTGACAAAATAAATGCGTAAATTTGATGTCAATAGCTGTAGGGAGTGCACTAACGCGCAGTAGTCGAGCGTTGGAGTAAAGTCCAAACATTATCCAAAATCAGTCGAACAGACGGAGTAAAAGGCCAAATACCGAATCACATTTCAGCCTGTAGCTAGCCGTCTGTGTTCTCGCCGAATATGTTGAGACCGCCGGCGGCGGCGATGGTGATGGCACTCAGTATCTTCATCCTCTTTTCCACCGTCATAGCGGCTGTTAGTTTCACCGGAGAATCAGAAATTCGCCGGAGCCGATCTCCTAACAGTGGTTTATGTGCTCAACTCATTGAACCTTCTGGTTACCCTTGCTCCGAACACACTGTAATCATTCTCTCTCTGCATATATATAATGGATTCATAGTACATAGTGTGTCAGTAAATGTAAATTATGCCTTTGTGATGAGAAATTTGATTCAATATTTAATTAATCCAGTAACTAAGTGGGTGGTGTGTTTTTTTTTTTTTTTTGGCTGATTCATACTCTATTGTTATTTCGGAGTGCAATTTAACAGCAATTAAACTATTTTTGGAAGTGGAAAAGTGGAGAAGAAAGGAACATAAAATGAAAAAGAACAGTTATCCGTTAAACTTGATTTCAGGGTTCAAAAAAGTATAAATTGTTACATTTGTATTTTTCAATAAAAATAAAAATAATAATCTTCTTTGTTTTTTTGGGGGAAAAAGCTTCTGTACTATTCATTTTCATTTTCTTCATCCCTTAACCTCGAGCCGTTTTCTACTTGGGACGTAATTAAGAGTGATTTTCTATTTCCTTTTTCAATATTTGTCAGAATTGAGTAGGTGAAGATTTGTTGATTTGCATGTTAACTGAACTGAGGAATGTATATTATAATTACAGGCTCAAACAAAAGATGGATACTTGTTGGGCCTTCAACGGGTTTCGTCTAGTATTGGAAATTTAAGAGGACAAAGGGGTCCTCCGGTACTACTTCTACATGGACTCTTTATGGTGATGATTCTTTCTACTGTTCGTAAAATTATAGATCATATTAGTTGATGTGCCTATTTTCAACACCTCAATTCTGCATATATTAGATACGTAATTGTGCTTGAACCTTGTTTCCGTGTTTATTGCTATTTTTTCTGTTTTTATTAGAGATGACATTGTTAGATAGGGGCTCATTCAAATCTCAGCACATGATTATATTTGAGTATTGGTACTAATATCATAGTATGCTATAACTTATGATGATCCCAGTAGGCAGTAGTAAGGTCAATATAAAGAAATCTAATACATGTGGTAATGCTACATCTATTCAAATCAAATACTAAATTTGGTTTACTTTAGAAAGTGGAATTGTAGCTCTGATTTGTAGTGTTCTTCTAGTTGCTGGTCGTAATGATTTGTCAATATGAAAAGTTCCTGATGTTCTTTGAAGAGATATAAAATACAGTAGTGCTTGCAGCCAAATTAAAGGCTGGGGTCGACTGCTGTTTGGGCATGGCAACTGTATGACTAAGCACCGTGCTATAGCTTGGATCCGTATGAGAAATTTTGTTTTGAAAAGGCAAAAAGGCTAGTAGCAACCCTCTGTGCGGATTAAGAAGGAGCGTGTACTGGGGAATTGTGCAAAAAAACTTTAAACGTTAGCTCTTTTCAGAAAATAAATTTCCTTTTTGTTTGCCCCCTTTTTCAGTTTCTCACTTTCTTGTATTCCAATTTACGCAGTTAAGATTCTCTTTAAAAATGATTTTGGACATATTTTCCACTGTGGAGGTATATGTTTATTCTAGGCAACTTAATTACTCACAACATATATTTTAATGTTTGGAATTAAAATTTAAGCAGGGTGGTGATGCTTGGTTTTTGGATTCCACGGATCAATCACTGGGCTTCATCCTTGCTGATCATGATTTTGATGTTTGGGTTGGAAATGTCAGAGGGACACATTGGAGTCATGGTCATGTGTCTTTGTCAGTGAAAGATAAGGTATACATAGCTTATTCATATTTCCAGTGCTCGTTTATTTTATAGATTTACAATTGTAGTAATTCTCTCTATAAAATATGCGAATGTGATTCTTGACATATATAAAAGTACATGAAAATTCTAGTGTGTGAATCAATTTATCACTCCTAAAGAAATCTATCTAGCAACGACATATCTAACAGAAGGGGGAGTATAGAAAGAAGGTTGAAGTGTTATACATATGCTGAGACAATATCTAGTGAGATTTTTGCAGCTAGATTAGATAAATTGCTCTGTGTAAACTTTGGCTCATTGAGTTATCACTTATGCATGCTGTTCTAATTCTATAAATAGTTATTTAAAAAGGCATTAATATTCCTTTGGATTATGTATTTTTTCTTTGTTTTTGGGGATTTAACTGTTGTTATGTCTCTTTTGCATATTTGGAAAGGACTCCTACGAGAGAACTTGTAATTTTATGTTGTGTGTGTGCATTTTAGGATTTTTGGGATTGGAGTTGGCAAGAGTTGGCTCTATTTGACCTTGCTGAAATGCTCCATTATGTCAATCATATTACGAACTCCAAAGTATTTGTTGTTGGACATTCACAGGTCTTAGCCTCTTCACAGGTCACCTTACATTTCTGTTATTTACTTGTTCTGTTTCTCTAAGATTTACTTGTTTTCACACTTGCAGGGAACAATTATGTCTTTGGCTGCTTTTACTCAGCCAGATATAGTAAAATTGGTTGCAGCTGCTGCCCTCCTTTGTCCTATATCATATTTGGATCATATCACTGCTCCGTTTGTTCTTAAAATAGTTCATCTTTATCTCGATGACGTAAGTTATCTTCTTGAATTGCTGTATGGAAATGGTTTCTGGAAATTTTGATATATTGATTATCTTTTGACAGGCGATGATTGGTCTAGGAATTCATGAACTTAACTTTAAGAGGTTTGAAAAATCTCCTTTACTGTTTCCTCATCTATTTTGTCAGGCTAAAGTAGTTCTTATATTAAAATTGAGGTTGCCTATGTATTCAGTGAATTCGGCACTACCATCATGGATATGATATGTGACTCGAATGTAGACTGCAACGACTTTCTAACTCCCATCACAGGTTATTCCTTCTCTCCTTCTTCATCATCTAGGCGGCATTATGCTGGAAGAGCATCTTCATAATGTTTTGGTTTTCGTTTTCCATATATAGTTACTATTTTGATTGCCTGTGCTGTAATATATTGGCAATTGTGTTTATCCTGTTCATTAATATGTATATACATAGTATATCAGAAATTGAATAACATCCTCAGTCTGATATGATATTATGATATGATATGGAATTGTGTAGTGTCTGTTGCCATAGTACTTTGGATTGCCTGCTTTCTCCTACCAAGGCACCTTCTTCCATAAAATTATCAAATGGCATCAAACTTGCAATTTCACCGTGTCATAGAAATTGGCTAGTGACAGTTCTATGTTTTCAGCTTCCTCCCTTAGATGGATGCAAAGATACCTGAAATTGAATGATCAGGTTCAGAAATTGCATGATTGCCTGATTTTGCAAAGAGATCTGCAGTTGTAGATTACAGTTAATCTCTTTTGGATATGTCCTGAGCATGGAATAGTGTACCCAGCTCAAGTGAGTAAAAACTCTGCAAATTAGAATTAATTTAGTCAACTGGTAGACTCCACATCTTTTTAGTTGCTAGACTTTTCTGGCAACACTGTATTATGGATCTTGGAAGTCTAATGCACAGGAACATTAAAGGACTAGTATGACACACGAAACACTTGGAAAATACAATAATAGTAGGTGGGATGGGGCAGGGCCAGTCACCTCCTAAGTAGCAAGCCATTGCCTCCAAAGCATTTCTGTTTTTATTTTTAGTTTTATAATGAGTGTAGTTTTTAGCCATTGAAGCTACTTCAATATACAAGTTCTGTATATACAAGTTCAGTATATATTTATATGCATCTGTACCAAAATAAAGTTAGGCATTCCTGATCATTGGTAATTTTGAGTTGTGTTGCTGATATTTTCCACAATTAACCCTACTAGTCATTAATTAAGGGCTTAACGCTTTATTTCAGTCTAACTCGTTTAACATAACTTTAAACTTAGCAATTCATTACTTTTCAGGTACGAACTGCTGCTTTAACGATTCTCGGGTGGACTTCTATCTTGATTATGAACCTCATCCATCATCAACAAAGAATTTGCACCATCTTTTCCAGAGTATGCTCTTTGCACTTTCTTGTATATGATACTGATTTATTAGTTGCAAAACTGCACCCTACTGTCTTACTTACTATTTTCAAGAAAGTCATGCCATAAATTTCAATTACCCATTCTTCAAGCTTTGCTTAATTGAAGACCTTTTTGTTTGCTTATTTGATTTTCTATATTTACCTTGGCTGTTATCCGAGTCTGAAGGCTTCAAATATGCTAAAAACACTATGTATCACTGGTTTTAGGTTGCAAGAAATACCATTGTTCAGTTTTCTTTGTATTGTTATGCTTTGATGGCATGATTTGATTTTAATTCCACTATATACCCAAGACCTGACCGGCTAGCACCCACCAAGTTCAAGTAGAATATATCACTACGGATGTATTCTTGGTACTATACCTCCTTCCTTGATCACAACTGACATGAATGGCCAGGCCATGGGAAGTCGTATCTGAGATCATCAATTTTTGAAGTAAACATCTTGCGTTGATGAAATCTGCCAACTGTTGGGCTGAAAGTAGAGGAGTGGGCGTGTCCTGCGTTGGTGGAGGATTAGCTGCTTGTACGGTTCAGATGTTTTGGATGGAAGAAGGATGTGAAGATGCTATGGAAGTGTGCCTCTTCTCTGTGTTTTGGGGGGATTTGGAAAGAGGGCAATGCTTGGCTCTTTGGAGATGGCTATATTTTTAATGTGTTTTCTCTATATTTCCCCCCTTTCTTAGTATGGGAGGATTCCTTGTTACCCATATACTTGTATTTTCTCTTTTCATCCGCTAAAATTTCTTCCCTTCCCTTGGTCATAAGTGGATGCAGTCAGGCAATAGGCTTATTAGGTCAGCTGCATATACTTGGTGGTTGTTTGTTGTTTTCTAACTTTGGCTTTTCTGTTTGGCAGTGATACGTAAGGGTACTTTTGCAAAGTATGACTATGGAATGTGGAAAAACATGAAGAAATATGGCTATACAAAACCCCCGAAGTTTGATCTAAGTCGTATTCCTGCTTCACTGCCAATGTGGATGGGTGTTGGGGGAAATGATGCGCTAGCAGATGTGAAGGATGTGCAGCACACAGTTGAGGAATTGCAGTCCAAACCAGAGATGCTGTATTTGAAGAATTATGGTCACTTGGACTTTCTGTTAAGTGTAAATGCAAATAAAGATGTTTTTGAAAATTTAATCGCATTTTTTAGGTCATTAGGAGAAAATAGTAGGACTAGTTCGTGACTCTGTGCTTCATTCCATGGGGCTAATGTCCGTATGTTCGGAATAACTATCTGTTATGTATAGTTCACGATATCCTCTCATTCTTATACTTCAAAGAGGATGAACAAATCAGAAATGTACAAGGTGATAAATGTTAATTTTTATGTGTGTATATATGAAAAGATCTACTGCTAGCCTCACAATCTAGGTAGTTAATTATTGAGTCAACCCGTATTAATTAGAATCATTCGGATTGGTTAACTAGTTTAATTTATGGGACAATTACATATTTTAGTACATTTTTAAAAATAATTACAATAATGATAGCATCCATAAAATAATTACAAAAGTAATAAATTTTTTCATATTTATTTACAAAATTAATATATTTAGCATTCCTTTAATTTAGGTGGATATTTTAAATTTTAAATTTCATCTTCATTACTGTCATTGTCAGAAGCAAAAATTTATTTCCTCCATTTCATCCACCCGCCTCCTCCCTCTCCCCTCTCCTGCCGACCACCACCCCCAGCCGCCGCCTCCTCCCTCTCCCATCTCCTGCCGACCACCTCCCCTCCTATGGCCGCCTACCCTCCCCCACCTCCCTCCCTCCTCCTCCTCCTCCAGATCTCCTCTCCCCCGCCTGCCCCCTCCCGCCTCCCCCTTCCTCAGCCGCCGATCCACTTCCGCGCCCCGTCCCTCCTCCCCTCCACCACAACCCCCCCACCCCCTCCGACCACCACCCCTCAGACGCTCTTCCAGATCTCCCCTCCCCCGCCTGCCCCGCCCCGCCTCCCCCTTCCCCAGCCGCCGACCCCCTCCCCCCAGACGCTCCTCCAGATCTCCCCTCTCCCGCCTGCCCCGCCCCGCCTCCCCCTTCCCCAGCCGCCGACCCCAACTCCCGCCCCCGTCCCTCCTCCCCTCCACCCCCACCCCCACCCCCACCCACCCACCCACCCACCCACTCACCCACCCTTCCCCTCCTCTCGTCTCCTTCCTTCTTCCCCCGACCGCTTGCCCCCCTCCCCTGCCTCCAGATCTCGCCTCCCTCCCCCCGCCTCCAACGCCTGCCCCTCTGTCCCGCCTCCCCTCCCCTCCCTTCCCACGCCTGCCTCCCCCTCCTCCAGTTATCCCAGACCAAAGCTTAGGAGATCAATGGTGGTTTTTTTTTTCTTCTGAACTTTATTTTCTATTTTGTTTTCAACAGTACTAAATTTTTTGACTATGCACTTATTTTTCTTAATTAATCATTCAAAATTAAAATTTACATAGTATTTCTTTATATATAAATTTACTATGCATTTGCTTTTATTTTTAAGGTATTTATTTTTAAATATATATTTATACAGAGGTAACCATTTTAGTTTTTGTGTGTAACCAAATATTCATAAAAGTTTGGTTACCTTTCTATTAAAGTTTGGTTACTTTTATATTAAAGGTTGGTTACCTATGTATTAAAGTTTGGTTATGTGACGCCCCCAAATCTGGGCTCACACAGCCCAAACTTGAGTCGTCAAAAGACTACAACAAAATTATTACAACAAAGCACAACGTACAACAATACAGTGTATAATAATACACAACTAAGTCTTCACTATTATTGCCACACTATTTTACAAAACGTGAAGACTATGATAACTATTCCTCGGACCCTCACTCCATTCCCCGGCTAGACCCTGTTATGTTTTCATCTCCTGTTGAAAAACAATGGAACAAAAGAAAGGGTGAGCTCAAATAGCCCAGTAAGAAATATCATGACTAAGATAATGACGAATAAATTATCATTAGCCTTCAACAGTTGAGTTCTTGATAGAATACAATAGAATACAAGGTTTATATCAAAAACTGCAGTTAAATTCTTAAACAATGTTCAGATCAATAATAGCAGCGGAATGAGTAATCTATTAGAAGAATAATGCAGACTATAATGTCCACTCGCTTCTCTTTTTCGTAAAAACATCATCAACTTTTATCATCTGAAATACCATTAGTCATGATAATATAAATTCACAGTTCCTGATCATAATCATGCACATCAACAGTTCATCTTTGCACTACGGGCCAAAGATATTCAATATAGCACCAACGGTCATGATTATACCAGATTCAGCCTTTGGTCATAATCATACCAAACAACAGTTCATCTTTGCACTACGGGCCAAAGAGAACATTCACCACGTGCCATAAAAGACACCGAACAGATGTATCGCCTTTAACCTATTATATCGCCTTTAACCTATCATCTGTTCAACAAATATATCACATCTGTGCCCCCCGCCACAGATATTCACAACAGCTTGATTTTTGGATGATTAGAATGATATAAATGATGAACAGAAGAAATAGGATAATAATAAGTATCGGAAGTTTACTTTGTACAGATTCAAATAATATCCAAATTGTCAACATGATGTGGAGTGAAATTTAAAAATGATATTCAAGATCCACAGTTCAGAATAACGGTTACAATTCAATAGAAAGGTTCACGTAAATAGGAAGGTTCAGTTGAAATAATGAAGTTCAACTATTATGGAACATATAATATTTTCAGGAATTATAGAAGCAATAGTTCCATAATAAATTTCGATTTAGGAGTATGAAAGAAAATAATATTCCTTACCGTAGCAGGTTTGATTAACAAAAGGTGAAGGAAATTAATACAAAGGGTTATTCACCAACAGGCGGCAATCCGCTCCGTAAGGTTATTCCCACAATTTAATAGAATTTGAGTACAAAGAGTTATTCACCAAACAGGCGGCAATCCGCTCCGTAAGGTTATTCTCAGAGATTAATAATAAATGAATACGAAAGGTTATTCACCAACAGGCGGCAATCCGCTCCGTAAGGTTATTCCCACAATTTAATACATGGAAATAAAAGGCACGTCTTATGAGTAAGGAAGAAACAATATTATTATCGAGAATCAAATAATGATAATCCCTTACCATAGTACGTTTGAATAATGGAAGATGAAAAAGATGGTATCCCTTACCTCAACACGTGACTGGATATTGATTTAAATGAGGTTGATTAACTTGAACAGTACACGTATACTTATAGATCTTCACAAATACTCAAGATGACTTAAGCACACTTAGAGAGAACTTTCACAAGAAGTATTTAGAGAGAGAAAGAAAGAACAAGTAAGGAAGTTTATGAAAAATCCTTAAGTTAAGGCTTCTATTTATAGCCAAAAATCTTATCATTCATTTAATCTAAACCATTCATTTAAAGATCATCTTTTAATCTACACCATCCATTTCAAATATTATATTATCTTTAATCTACACCATTCATTTCATATCACCTAATAATCACCTAACTTTATATTATAAACAAATCAATTTAATTATTCAACAATAATTCACACTTTAATCTACACCATTCATTTCATATCACCTAATAATCACCTAACTTTATATTATAAACAAATCAATTCAATTATTCAACAATAATTCACACTTTAATCTACACCATTCATTTCATATCACCTAATAATCACCTAACTTTATATTATAAACAAATAACTTTATCAATTCAATTATTATGACTAATTGTTATAAATACAGTATAGTTAGCTCTTAGATATCAAATCAATAAATTAATGAAATACAACTGTTTAAATAACATCATAATAGAGATAACAATAATGTAAAATAAAACATACGTTACTGTGTAATGACAATTATTGATTCAATAATGTTAATTACTGTGCATATGTTACTGTGACAATTATTAGGTTCAATAATTTTAAAAACAGTGCAACAACAATTATTGACTCAATGATATAAAATACAGTGTAATGACAATTATTAAATCAATAATGCAAAATACTGTGTAACAACAATTATTGAATTGATAATATAAAATATTATGCAGTGACAATTATCGATGAAATGATGCGTAACAGTTACGGTGTCAATTATCAGACCAATAATATGAGACACTATGCAATACCGTGTGTTACTGTAGAGTACCGTGTGCTACAGAAAATACCATAAACTACCGTATGCTACTATTCTTTTATCACCGGTATTTTAACAGTTCCGTTGACTATTTTTATTTAAAAAGGTTACTTCTGTCGTTTTCTATATCCGACAAATATTCCGTTGTGGGGTCCACCAATAATTTGTTATTTCGGCGCCGTCGGACCAAACGAATATTCCCCGACCAAACGAATATTGTCCGACAAAATAAAATTTGCACATAACATCCTTAACTTTTAACTTTATCGATTTAACCACTTACTGTTTAAAAAAAAATATCTATATGAAGAAAAATTAAATTTTGTATTTCATAAAATTCGGGGTCTTACAGGTTACCTCTGTATTAAAGTTTGGTTACCTTTATATTACAGTTTGGTTACCTTTTGTATTAAGATTTGGCTACCGTTGTATTAAAGGTTGGTTACATTTGTATTAAAGGTTGGTTACATGTGTATTAAAGGTTGGTTACCTTTATATTAAAGTTTTGTTACTTTTATATTAAAAGTTGGTTACCTCTGTATTAAAGTTTGGTTACCTCTGTATTAAAGGTTGGTTACCTTTATATTACAGTTTGGTTACCTTTTGCATTAAGATTTGGCTACCGTTGTATTAAAGGTTGGTTACATTTGTATTAAAGGTTGGTTACCTGTGTATTAAAGGTTGGTTACCTGTGTATTAAGGTTTGATTACCTTTGTATTAAAGGTTGGTTACCTGTGTATTAAAGTTGGTTACCTTTGTATTAAATGTTGGTTACCTGTGTATTAAGATTTGGTTACCATCATGCAGTTGGTTGCCAAATCTTAAGACCAAGGTAACCAATTTAGTTTTATTAAGTTACTAATTTATTTTTGAATGTGATGCAGTTGGTAGCAAAACTTTCACACAGAGGTAACCATTTACTTATGTTTGTAGAGCGAATGTTCTTCTTCTTCTTCTTCTCATTGGCAACTTGCTTTCCACCCCTTTCTTTTTCGCAGGATCTGAAACATAAGCTTAAGATTCATGACGGATCGCGATGGCAAAGGAGAAAGATGACGGAAAAATAATTTTTCGTGGCGGAGATTCGCGGCGGCGTAAGAGGAAGCTGGCGAGGGATGAAGACGACGGAGATTCGCGGCGGCATAAGAGGAAGCTGGCGAGGGATGAAGACAGACGACGAGATTTTTTTTATTTTTTTTTCATCCATATGATTTGAATTTTGAATTTTGAATTATGGCAGCCTTGATTTTAGGTTCCTTATTAATGTGAAATTAAATTGTTTGAAATTATTGTGTTATTTTTGTAATTATTTTGTGTGTGTTTTATTTTTGTAATTACTTTCTAATTGTTGTATATTAGTGTTAAGGACCCTTAATTTATTTAAATTAGGTAAAATTTGGGTCCATATTTAAAAAAAAAAAATAAGCCTAAATCAGGTAAACTATTTTCGAACCGATTTATGAGTATATTATTTGGCGGAGGAAAATTAGTTACAGTTGGGCCGGAGCACAGTACAGTACGTAATGTATGACTTGGTCTTGCTGTAGACCCTTCATGTGATGGGTAATGATGGGCTGTTTATTTTGGTGCTAAGTGGAAATAATTGACTAATTTTGTTAAATAATAGTAGAAAAGATGAAACAAAAAATAGAGAGATGGACATACCGCTCTATAATTCTACAAGTACTACTACTTACTACTAAATTAATAATGTACTAATACTTCCAAATTTGGTAATTAATCTCAACTAATAATATATATATATATATATATATATATATATATATATATATATATATATATATATAGAGAGAGAGAGAGAGAGAGAGAGAGAGAGAGAGAGTTAATTCACAGCAATCGGTTGCTATGGTTATTTTTTCAGCAACCCAAAATCAACTTAAAAAAATCCCTACCACTAAATGCTCTAGCGGCGAAAAAAAAAAATTCGAAGCTACCATTAGAGGATCTAGCAGCAGCTTTGAATTTCTCCCCTGTCGTTAGAGCCTCTAGTGGTAGGTACTGCCATAGTAAAAAAAAATTCTTATTTTGATTGTCGAAACAGTAACTCAGCAACCGGTTGCTGTGAATGCAGCTTCATATATATATACACGCACACACACTTCTTATATTCCTCCTCCTTTACAAAATCAGAGATGAATTTGTAAAGAATGATTTTTTAAGAAATTTATATTTCTTTGATCTATTTTTTATATTAATTAAAAATATAATAGTGATAATATGATAATACTCAATCAAATAAAAAATAAAAATAAAACGTACTAAAAATTTCATGCGACTTTTAATAAAAAAATAAAATATTTTATTTTAAATTTTAAAACAGACAAAAAAAATTACGTATCTAATTTTAAAATCGAAAATAATATATTAAACGGTAGCAGCCTTAGTGAGTTAGTGGTCCAATAATTAGGCCTGTTCAAAATATTCAGTATATACGATTTTTCGAACCGGTCCGAATCGGATGGTTTGGCACAAAATTATCCTGTCTGATACCGGTACAAAAAATCGTTATATATCGATTTTTTGGTACATAGTTTTTATGGTTCAGTATTTACTTAATTGTATCAGTTATACCGATTTTCTAATATTTTTTTAATTAATAATAATAATAATAATAATAATATATTAATTATAATAATAATAAAATAATAATTATATTAATTTTCTATATTTATTCAATTTTTGTTGATATCGAACCGACTTACCGGTTCGGTATACCGGTACTGAGATTTATTTAATTTCGATACAGGTCCAATTCAGTACCGATTCGATAAATACTGGTTGCACACCTCTGCCTATAATCCTATTTGCCTTTGATAAAAGATTGATTAAGTGGTGAATGGAGAGAATTCATGAATGAACGGAGATTTTATTTAATTGGACCATAATAATCGTAATCTTGAATTTTAAAATATGGACAAGTCTACATACATAGTATTTAAATACAAAATTAAATACTACATTCATCTTAATAATTAAAAAATAGGGTATGACACGAATTTCAATGTCAGATCTCACTTTTTAATAGTTAAGATGAATATAATATTTAAATGTTGTGCACCTATACTTATTCTTAAAATATGAGTTGATTTATATTTGACCCATAATTATATGATTTTAACCCACGCAATCCAATTAACCAATATTAAAAATAAATAATATAATTTTAATTTTTAAATAAAATCATAACTATATTTTATAAATTAAAATTAACCCATAACCAAATTTTATCAGACTTATCTATTGATTATGTCGTTTCTACTGATGAATTGTGAAATAATAATAAAATTGTCCAATTATGTCGACCGCAAGCATGTTATCCTAGCATGTGGTGTGCGAAAAATACGTTTGTGTGGATGTAGTAAAAGCCTAATGGACAGAATTATTGTATGAAATAATCAAATTTCAAAATATTATTAATAAAATATCTATACCGTTTTGAATCGTTATCCCGAGCGTTAAATGTATTAGTCTCGGTGGCATACACGTTTTATATGCAGTTATTGCAAAATATAAAGAAGTTTTATCAAATTTTGATAATTAAATAAAAAAAATAAATTATATGTGAATGATCTTTAAAATTAAAATTTTACACCTTTCAATAACAATATATCACGTAAAAAATTAAGAGAAAATCAAGTGATTTTAATTTTATTAACAGATTTTATATTTATTATTTACTATGGTAAAGCTGTTTTACTAATTATATTGGATTTAAAATCCATAGATTTTTTCCTAAATTTCTTGCTTGGCATGATGTATAACAAATACTTGTTATGGAGTAAGATAGGATAAATATTATCATTAGCGTCCAATATATTAAGTAATGACCCAAATTAAAATTGTAAAAATGCCACCTGCTACTAATAATAGCAGATGAGAGGATTAAAACTTTTTACCGTCCGTTACTAATAATAACAGATGTAACCCATTATCGTTTGCTATTATTAATAGCGAATGATTGAGTCATTCGTTACTATTAATAGTGGACGACATATTTTAATTTTTTAATTTCAGTCGTTGATTTTTATGATGTTTATTATGGATATTATTTAATTTATCTTGTTTCATAACAAATTCTTGTTATAAATCATTACCTATGTGTCTATATATATATATTCTCTAAGAAAATACATGAAAGTACTTTATCTGTTCCAAATATAAGAGTTATTTTAATTTTTTTACAATAATTTAATATAAAAGCAATTTTTTTAAATATATCACTCTATCAATTTTTTTGGGTACATTATACAAATATTAAATTTTGAGGTCTCTCTTTACTTCATTTAATGCACTATAAATGGTTTATATATAGTGCAATATATATTTTTTTTTATTTCAATTATATTGAATAAAGTTGTTTACAGAATTTGAACCTGGAATGGTGCTTCCGACTGTACTAATTTTTTCACGACTTTACACTATTATGTCCCTGCCATCCATAATACACTATTTATAATACTCATATCGTAACACCAAATAGTACACACTATAATTTTAAATTATATTTTTTGACACCAGCTAACCCGTGCTTTTTTAATTGAATGGATTATCTGTAGCATTTTAATTTCACATCGTAATTATATGTAAAATATTTGGATATGTATATAAAGATTTAAGGTCATGACTTTTAGAATGAGTCTGTGATAAACAAAAATATCCTAAAAAAATATTATTGGTCAAGCATGTATTGAATCTTATAATATTATAATTTAATTCGAATTCCGAATTAATTTGAGCATACATTTATCAATCTAGTATCAACCAAAAAGGTAATAGATTTAGCTGGTCAATCAAAATATATCCCGTATGGCTATAGCCTATATGGAAGCAATGTTTTAAAAATCGGATCGACGGTTCAATCGAAATAAATCGGAACCGGTTCGATTTGGCTCATCTATCCAGTTTTTGCAAAAAATCGATAAAAACCGGTGAACTGGGAGACCCAGTAAACTAGTCACCGATTCACGGGTTTTACCGTTCAAGCTTAATATATATAAAAAAAAAAAATAGGGTTTCATTGCTTCAGTTTCTATGTTCTTCTAAATCCTAATTTTCTTAGTTTCTCTCGCTTTTCTCTCTCTCTCACAATCTCACATTCTCACTCTCATCGCCATGACACTGTCAATTCATCTCTCGTTTCTCTGTCAACGACTCAACAAGGTCTGATCAAGGTGATCATCTCTTGCTGGTTCAATAACGATTCGACTATTAATTGAATTAGTGATCTATCCATCTTATAACTATTTTTTCGGTTGGATGACGGATCTAATTTTTAAAACATTGTATCAAAGTACTTTTGATCTATCCTGAATACTCTAACTTGGATTCATCCCCAACACAAAAATGAAACCAAATTCTCATCCTTATCTTTTTCCTAATAGGCCAAACCAAATTATTTTCACATCATGTTCTTCGATAGTGACAAACTTAAATTATTATATATTCCATGCTCGCTAATGGATTCCATCCACAAGACCAACTTTTGATTGCTTGTCCTATTAAAATGAGTGGCCAAACAGCCCGAGGGCTACATTATTTGTAGGATAATACTACATATAAAAATTAATGACAAAATTAAACACTACATCTATCTCAATTATTAAAAAGTGAAATTTGATATGAATTTTCGTGTCAAAACTCAAATTTTAATGATCGATTGAGATGCATTTTATTACCGATTTAGTCGCCAATTTTTGTAAACCTATACTTTTCCTTATTTTTTTTTGCAAACATGCAATATTGGCTATTTATCAACAAATTAAAAAAGCTACAACATTATTACAGTCCAAACAAGGGTGTAGCCAAGAATTTAAATTGGGCTGAGCTGGTCAAATCTATTCGAAGGCTATTTTGAATTGGGTTAACTAAAGCTATTCCTACTTAAAAGTACATAATTATATAGTATATCTAATAAATAAATAAAAATTTGGAGCGGAGCCGACTAGTAGCCCCCCTGATTCCAAACAACATGTAATGATCACCTAATTAAGAATAACCAATGATCTCATCAACAAACCATTGAATATTCCGGTCCGACGTGCCGCCACTGGCCACCGCCTCCCTCGCCTCCCGCTTCAACTCCGCGGCAGTTTTCTTGTATTCCTCCGATGATGGTCCGACCATAACTTCCTCAAAACATTTTTCCAGTTCCTCACCACTAAGTGCACCGTCTTGGCCCCGCCTCAGCCTCACCCCGACACGTAAAATGTCGACGAGCTTGGCGTTTGTCGGCTGATCGGTCCATTTCGGATAAGCAATAACCGGAACTCCGGCGGTGATTGTCTCTATCAGTGAATTCCACCCACAATGAGTCATAAAGCACGCAACCGAAGGATGCCCTAAGACCTCAACTTGAGGACTCCACCTCACAATTAGCCCTTGATCTTTAATTTCTTCAAGAAACCCTAATGGTAGCAGTTCTTCACCTTTTTTCACCACCCAAAGAAATTTAAATTTAGTTTTCTTTAGGCATTTCGCGACGACCTCCATTTCTTTTGTTGATAGCTCAGTAATAGTTCCAAATGAAATATAAATTACTGAAGAATTTTTCTGCGAATCAAGCCATTGGATACATTTATCTTCATGTAGGTTTTGATCATTTTCGCCTAGTAATAATGTCGATGGAACCAATGGACCGACAGGTCTAATGGGATGAACATTTTTCATGGAGTCAATAACATCTTTTTCTAACTCATAAAATGAATTAGCCAGTACCCATTTTATCTTATTCATATTTTGAAATAATTCAGCTAGTAATTTTGGAAAGGTTCCAAAAGTATTTGAAGGAAGAATAAAAGAGGGCAAGTCTTCACTTGCTAATAATGGAAGCCCTGGTAACTCTAAACTCATATTAGAGTTTGTTAACGTGGGGAACGAGTTTAGGTTATTATAAAACCGGTAATAAACAGCATACAGCATGCATGGCTGAATCCACAGCATGGCGCATGGGATTTCGAGCTCGGCCGCCACGTCAGCGACCCATGGCACAAAGGGGTTATTTATTATGCACGAGAATTTCTTAACACCAATAGTTTGAATAAGGGCGGATAGGTTTATAGGCCCGTACTTACCAATGCTTTCCATGAAATGATCCATGTTCGTCATGCGGTCGGCGTCGAGGCTTAGGCCGTCGGAGTAGAACTCGAGGTGGATTCCGGCAGCGGCGGGGGAGTTGACTATATGGTCACGGCAATCCTCGTTGCCGGCGAATGTAACGTTAATGCCTTTGGAAACTAGGCGTTTGCCTAGTCTAAGCATGGGGTTCACGTGACCATAAGCTGCGAATGCCACCATTAGCACGTGCGTCTCTTTCTTCTTTCCTTCCGAAGCCATTACAAGAGAGTATTAAAGCTATATAGCAATAACTAAGAAGGAAGAAAAATAAGAGCAAATAATCTCTGTGAATATACTGTCGATTGTGTTGTCTTAAAAAGAGAAAGGAGAGGTTATTTGTCGGCAACTCACTTTGAAAATATCGTAACAGACAAAATATATACGACTAATTGAATGTAAAGCCTATTAATCTCACATGCAGTATTCTCAGACCCGAAGTCATTGAACCGAAAAATGCTCATATGGCCAAAGGGCCGGCCCACAAGCAAACCAATCCAGCAGGTAACAGCAGCATGGGAGCCAAAGTGGATTCACATGGCAATAAATACAGCATAAATTGGCCCAGACCCAAGTGGACACAGCCTGCAAAGGTGCAATCATTGCATATTAAAAATTATTCTATAAATGAACAGCTTATCCCTTCCGTATATTTGTAGGGCCCGTTCTATGTTAGTGAAAAAATATACTTTTCAATTACTCCAAAAAACATGCAATAATTTTTCCACTCAATACAGTAATGCAGCAAAAGTGGCAGGCAACAGCCCGGGCCCACGGACAAACCCAATTGGACCACCACCCGAAGCACCAGGCACGCTTCAGCCAAGCACCCGGTCAGCCTCTTGGGATATGTGTAAGCCCACTGGTCAAACTTGCTGGAGGCCAACCCCAAACAATTCCGGTGGGACCTAGCCAGACTACCGGAAAACACCATGAATTCCGGCACAAGACAAGTCTGATTTCCCATTTCAGAACAATCATGGCAGGAACAAAAACCCAAGCCGACCCATAGGAACCCAAACAAAACCTCCCTTCACCCTCTCAAAGTATGGTGGGCCGGGAAAGAGGCACAATGGGTACAGTGAAAATCGGCAGGGAGCAGACCCACCACAACATAACTTCAATAGGAATATAAAACACCTGAAAAGGATACAAAATAAGAGCAAGAAACAGAATTCAAAGTGGGAAAGCCCAGAAACACCAAAACCGAAACACAGACAGAACCCATAAACCATAGCCCACAAGCAACACCACATTAGATCAGCAACCCATAGCCCAGCACACAAAATCACTCCCCTATTCATATCACAAGACATACCACAATCTAAATACCCTCGGACTTGGCTTACGTGGACCGTAAGAGAGATTTTCGGGTTAGCCCACATTCACAGCCGCAGTAAGTCTGAAAATAGATCAAAAGCAAGTGCAAGAGGAAGAGGAGAGCTGGTGGGACAAGGTGGAGAGAAGGGAGGGGTAGGAAGAATGGGAGGGCCGATGCTGTCGGTGAGATGGTGGTTTTACTAACCAAATTAAAGCCTGTGTTACTCTGGTGGGTGGGTTGGAAAGGATTTGAGTTTTCTAAAGATTCATAAGTTGGTCCAAAATGGAAACCAAAAAAGCCCAAGCCCATAACTCAGCTGTTGCACATCAACTTTCATAGGTTTCCTAGATGACCACGAAATGAAATTTTAGCTGAGCACTACCCAAGTTCAGATAAGAGATTCCTACTCTTTCATTCATTTTTATAATATTGATAGAAATAATTTTTTATTATTTAAAATTTCACATTTTTTTTATTTAAATGCATTTCATGCATATCTTAATTCTCCCTCCTCCCCAAAATACATTTAACTTTTAATGTTATTTTAAGACATTTTTAAATCCCAAAATCCATGTAAACCATTTAAATTTTAAGAATAATAAATCTTGTAGCTTGAATAGAATTTTTAAGTAATTTATAATATTTATAATTATACAAGTTATTTTATATTAATTTTAAATTTAAAAATACTTGAAATAATTTTAGTTGTTTAATGAACTTGGAGTCGAGGAATTAATTTATTCACTGAAATCATGATTAAAGTGAATAAAATAAAGAAACAATTAAGAATAAATGGTGTGCATCTACACCAAGAAGATGAAGTTAATAATAGCATCAACGTCATGGATTGACTATAAAGATGGGATGTGAAGCCCAAAGACGCTCAGTTTTCAGTGGGTTTGGCTCCTCCCCATTTTATCCTTCTGTATTTTTTTTATAATTTTTTTTATTTAATTAGGTGCATGCATGCAACAACAAATTAGTCCAAAATTCTGGTTCATTTCACTCTCACGAAAACCTTGCCAATGTTAGCTAATACTTGTTAGTCGAAATTGGAATTATTTATTTATATTTTATTTATTAATTAAATTTTAATTTTAAATTCGTTTGAATAAATAATGTGCAAGTATACACGGTTAATAAGTAATAAAGTGAAAGTAAAAGTTGATCCCACGAAAAATTAGTTCTAACAGTTTTTCAAATACTAATGCAAAACATATCAATTTTAGTTAAACATTTGATTGAATGAAGGAAGTGAAATAAAAAAGGACATAACGCAAATTAACATTTAAACTAGAAAGCAATTGAAGATAGGTGAATTTAAATCTACAATTTCTCCCAACACTTCAATTAAATCTCCTAGCTCTCTTCTCAATCTTACAGTTACGACGAATTGTCAACCGAGAATACGATAGTATTTATAGGCATCTTTCGATAGCCAAATAAGCATATCTCATCCAAACCTATCTTATTCTACATAATTCAGACAAGACCAACCCAAGAAAGATAATTCACTATATTTCTATGAGAACTAACACAAACAGAATTTTTAAGCACAAATTCTCATTGGATACACGCGGCATGCAGGTATATGTTTATCCTACACACAAATTATGCATACGCTCCTAAGAACAATTACACAACTTATGTTATCATATTTGAGTCCAAACCTATAATCCATCTTCTAATTTCATATAAGTTCCCCAAATCAATCATTTGTAATCAATTGATACATGAAGCACATAACATGATAAACCAATCCATATGGTGTCAATCAAGAGAGAGAGAATATTAATTCAAACAACAAATTAGGTTCAAAAGCATATTTAGATTCAATCTAGAAGATTAACCAATATTCGTTATATAATCCACAAGAATTCACTATACAACGAAATACAAAGACATAAAGAGTTAGAAGATAACACTTGTTGTCATCTAAGCAAAACCTCCAAGCTTCCTCATCCATGGTTGTCATCAACGGTAACCTTGCTTGCTCTTCATCTTCTTTATTTCAAAGTTCCAAAAATTGAAGGTTGAGGGATCAAGAATCTAAGGTTATGATGTTTTCCATAGTGGAAAACCCCATTCCTTCTTCTTCTCTCAAACCCTAGCATCTCTCTCTTAGCCCCGAATGAAATAAGGAAATAAGAATAATGAAAATTAGAGCTGAAAACTGGACTTACAATAAAAATTCCCGCAATGGAACAGTAGACCGTCGCGGCGGTAGATGGGGAACGTTGTGGCGCTCCTTTATATTTTTTGGGTAGAACCTTTGAGCGTCGCGGCGTTGGTATGAACTGCTGTTGCTGTCGCGGCCGCGACTTTGCTAAAAATTACCAAAATGCCCCTGTCAGCTATATTTTCCTACTAAAACGAAATTAAAATACATAAAATATATAGAAATAATATAAATTTACAATAATAATATAAAAACATATAAAACTAACTACAATGCTAAAGAATTCACAAAATCATTAAGTTCAAGAGTATTCAATAACTAGGTATAAAAATCAATCATCAAATACTCCCAAACTTAAATATTTGCTTATTCTCAAGCAAAACAAAGACGAACTATATTCTCAAAAATAAATAACACCAACTCGAGCAACTAATCAATATGAAAAACTAAATGGCCCCAAAGATTGTTTCAAACGATAACTACAAGAAAACTTCAAAACATAACCATGTCTAGAATTTCAACCGATATGTTAATCATACATTACTCATGAACCACATGCGTGTGTGTGTGCATCATTTGCAACAAACTAATTATAGCTCAGATTAGCCTATATACACAAATTACCTTATGAAAGAAATTAAAAACTTCAAAAGCATGCATAACACATCACTCTACACTAGTTCTAGTAGATAAATCAAATTTTATTCTTGACTTGCGTAATGTCTCGTTCTATTAGGCTCTACAGAGTTACCCATGTAACGAGCGCTTGACTAATGACTCCCAAATCAGTAGGCTTTAAGGCACTAGGTGTAAAGACACCTCTAAGGGCCTATTAACTCGAGCAACAAAGGCCACAAAATTTGACTAGTCAAGCAATTTATTATATATATATATATATATATATATATATATATATATATATATATATATATATATATATATATATAGAGAGAGAGAGAGAGAGAGAGAGAGAGGGGTTCAAGAGCATACCTTCTTAAAGAGCATATTAAGCATACCCCCTTTAGCGACGGACTGGGCGACGGTTTGGTCCGTCGCCATAGGTTCGTCCGTCGCTATAGCTTTTAGCAACAGACGAACCTATGGTGATGGACGTTAAATGGGGTATGTTTGGTATGGTCTTTAAGGGGGTATGCCTTTGAACCAAGTTATATATATATATATATATATATATATATATATATATATATATATATATATATTTGAGTGCGTTTTACGCTCCATCTCACGCCACCACAAAATAGACAAATAAACATAGGGAATCGCCTCGAGTGATGCATATACAAGTTCTAGAGTAAAAGCTCGCCTCTACAAGCATGTATTCATATAAACCTTCAATAAGCACCTAATAGGCTTGAACAAATGGCTAAGTGCTGAAAGTGAAAGAGATCACAAGCAAAGTAATAACCAACAACAAGTCAAGCGCACAAGCTACACAACATTAATCTATTTTCTACGAGTTATAATAAGAACAATCAATAGCATGATCAATGATACATCAAAATAATGCTCAAGAGATTCAAACCTATACTACAACAACTCTTAAACAAAACACAACACAAAATAAAAATAAACATAACTCCTTCATTTTTGTAGGAAACATGGTTGCACTTAGCCTGTGCAACAAGCCGTTAAACCCCAAGGTTATCCAAGAGGACGAGTTTTGTCTCATCAGTGTTTGCAGAGAATATACCTACAAAATTCAAAACTCAAAATAAATCCAAAACAAAATAAAACTAAACAAAATACAAAGCGTAGGCGACCCCCAAACTTGAAATTTACATTATCCTTACTAAAAGCTATGAAATAATTAAAGCAAAGGACTTCCCTTTGAAAGAAGTCAAAAACTTTAAAAACATGCATAACACATCACTCTACACTAGTCCCATTAGATAAATAAAATTTTATTCTTGACTTGTGCAATGTCTCATTCTATTAGGCTCTACAGAGTTACCCATGTAACGAGTATTTGACTAATGACTCCCAAATCAGTAGCTTTAGGGCACTAGGTGTAAAGACACCTCTAAGGGCTTATTAACTCGAGCAACAAAGACCACAAAATTCGACTAGTCAAACAACTTTTATATATATATATATATATATATATATATATATATATATATATATATATATATTATTTTTTCTTTATATATGTGAGTGCGTTTTATGCTCCATCTCACGCCACCACAAAATAGACAAATAAACATAGGGAATTGCCTTGAGTGATGCATATACAAGTTCTAGAGTAAAAACTTGCCTCCATAAGCATATATTCATATAAACCTTCAATAAGCACCTAATAGGCTTGAACAAATGGCGAAGTGCTCAAAGTGAAAGAGATATCAAGCAATGTAATAACCAACAACAAGTCAAGCGCACAGACTACACAATATTAATTCATTTTATATGAGTTATAATAAGAACAATCAATAGCCTGATCAATGATACATCAAAACAATGCCCAAAAGATTTAAGCCTATACTACAACGACTCTTAAACAAAACACAATATAAAACAAAAACAAACATAACTCCTCTATTTTCGTAAAAAACACGGTTGCACTTTGTACTGTCCTAGAATTTTCACGTCATTATTAATTAAATTATTAATTTAATTTCTAATGTGTTAGTTTTACGAGGTTATTTAAATCTTTTTGTGTGATTAAATGATTATGTGATTAATTGCTAAAGTTAATTAAAGGGAGTCACTAATAGTTTAATTAAATTAGTGAACAAACCCTAAAGTTTTAATATCAAAAGAATTGATAAGTTGTCCATTAATTAAATATTCAATTAAATTGAATATAATGAGTTAATTAAATTTTGTACATTAATTAATATGATTATTAATTAATACAAATAATGTGAAATATTAAGAATAATATTTATTAGTCCATTTAGTAATTTAATACTAATGGGTTGGAGTATTTGATTATTTAGTCAATCCAATTATTTATTTAATCATGGATTGAGTAATTAATATGTAACAAAATTAATAACTAATCATTGGGTTATATTAAATAGTCCAATGATAAATTAAATGGACTTGACTAAATAATAGTCCAAGTCATTTAATAGGAGTCCATTGGGTATTAAATGATGTCCAAAGTATGAGCTCACTTGGAATTAATTGTGTAACTTATTATTTATTAAAGGAGTTAACATGTGACAATCTTTTTGGGGCACAAATCCTTGCACCTGTCGTGTATAAGATGAGGGGAGATGGAATGCTAGTATTTGTTTTCTTTAATAAATTAATGTGTCCAAGTTGGAAGGAATTCTTGGGAATTATATCAATTAATGTAATAAATTAAAGATTATTAAAAGTACAATTCTTTTTGGCCTAAAATCCCTTAGTTGTCGGCAAGGGATGAATGAGGGAGTGGTATGATTTTAAAATTCATTTATTTTAAAGTATTAGTTTGCTTGTTTTGGAATTAGTGTTGTCCTTTTGGCATGAGAAGCTCAACAACTCTAGTCCTTAAGCTCACTTGTGCAAGTCTCTAAGATAAGTTTCATGATGGTCTAGATTATAAGATATAATATGTGTATGTAATATTTTTAGGAGTATACTTGCAAGTGTTGGTGTTTTGTTAATCATTTCTCTTTTTCTTTATTTATCAAGTTCTAGAGATAAGCTAGAGAAAGTTGAGAGAAAAATCTTTGTGAGAGTAAATATTTTGAGAGATTAGGGAGGAAGAAGGAGAAGCTAGTGTTGTTTAAGCCATTCACCACCTACTTTGGGAAAAGGAGGAAAATAACCACCAAATCTAGATATAAATTCTTATTTATTTTAAAACCTTAGTTTTATTTTTTCTTTCCATTTTATGTTAAAAATATTACATATGTAGACACCCAAATTTTGCACTTCTCTACTAACCCTGGCAGGAGGACAAAATCGTCATTTGACCCGACATGCGGAAAGGAAGGTGGACCCCAACACGAAGCCACCCCAGCGATTTACGGTCAAAGCCGCCACAACGGACAACGAGCATCCGGTCACTTGAGGCAAGGCGAGCAGTTGATCCAGAAAACCTGAGCTGACCACAAAAGACGACTAATGGCCACTCCGCTTACGATGTTTGGGGGTGGAAAGGGGGCAACGCCCCCTGGAAGTCAGGCACAATTATCAAATTCTATATCAAGTCGCAGCCCTCCGAACTAGCCTCCCAGAACAATATGGCACGTTTCCCAGGGATTTCCGGATTGCAAAAATACAGTCTTCCAAAATAATACCGCAGAATTTGGCGAATTAAGCCCGCGTGGCACGAAAATCGAGAAAAATAAGCCGGACAGCCGCGGATGCAATCGCGGCCACCGACAAAGGGGGCAGGCTCGCGGCTCGAGGGCGGCACACGATAACCGAGGGGACGGCTTGGACGGCCACAACAGGCCCAGCCGCAGATGCATCTGCGGCCAGCCGCAGATATATCTGCGGCTGCCTGCTGAACCAGTATACATCGCCATTTTTCCACCCGAGAGAAAAAGAAAAAGAAGAAACAGACGCGGGCGGGAAAGAAAATAAAGAGAGAAAGGCGACGGGGAGAGCGGAAAAGAGAGAAAAAATGAGAGAAGAAGAGAGGAAAAAGTGAGATTTCTTCCTCTTTTATACAATCTTTGTATCCTATGTTGATTTTCAAGTGATAAAGCGTCTATTGCATCGATTAGAATGTGAAAAAATCCGAGTTTTATGGTTTCGTTGTGTTTTATCTTGTGAATCTTTTAGATATAGTTTTATTTCGTTCTTATTGCATTTGTTGGGTGGATCTACTGTAGATCCGAAAATATTTGGTGCATTGCTATTTAAATAGTTTGATTTGGTGTATTTTGAGTTTAGATCCAATGTAGTCAACATATGTTGTAGATCTGTGGATTAGGGACGGTTATGGAGGATTTATTGCGGATGGAATCTCCTCCTAACCTCCCGATGATATCCTTTTAGTTTACTTTCTTGCTTTTACGTATGTAGCGATAGCGATGCATTTGTATTGTAAATATGTAATTTTCGGGCCTTAAAGCGATACCAAGTCGTGGTCGGGTTAAGACCCCGTAATAATAAAGATGTGTGATTGTGGGTGTTTGGGGTTGTCTGGATGGCTCACATGCCCATGGATAGCCCCGACACGTTTTGAATGCTTATTTTGATTTACGACACAAAACGATTTTCCAAAAAATAAAGCAAACAATAAAGATCTTCTAAAAAGAATCAAATTAGGATATTAGATACACGAGGTTTTAAAAGTAAAGAGTTTTGGCAAAACTTTGATCCTTGTTTGACGAAAAGGCTATATTTGGTTTTGAAATGTCATAAAAGATGTTTTCGAAAAATAAATAAACGTTTTCATTAAACTTTGTGCATAGGGTTAAAGAGTTCTAGAATTTGCCCTCATTTTATTTGAATTTACTGTTAGAAGGCGATGTATAGTCTCGATTCCTATTTGACAAAAGTTTAAAAATTATTGTTTTCTGAAAATGACATCTAAAAAACCCTCATCGTTTTCGAAATTAAAATTAATCTTTCTTATAAAAGCGAAGCCTTGTCATTCGGGTCAAAAGACGTCTAAAACACTTTCTCGATAAAACACATTTGCCATATAAAAAATCAAAGCAACTCTTATGCGAAAATTCACCACAAACATTCATTTAGGCACACACACACACACGCGCACACACACATTTTAGGATTTAAAAGGATAGAAAAACATCAAGATTGCGGTAACCGTGTTTCACGGAAGTCGGGGGGTGCCTAACACCTTCCCCTCGCTTAAGCAAGCCCCCGAACTCTATGAATCTCGGTTTGCGGACCATTTAACTCAGAGTCACATATGAGCCAGCGATTACGAAAACAAAAATTCGGATGAGTTGGTACATCCATTTCAAATATACCAACTGACGGCTCTGGTCAATTGGCTCATAAAGAAATAGATCTTTCAAAACCCGTCGACATTAAGCCGACCCTTTTCAAAATCACATTTAATTCAAAAGGCTAAAATTGGAAAGGGGATTTTAATTATTAAAAAACGAAACTACGGAAATCCCGGCGTCGACAACATAATGATTTGTATAGTTAAAATCATGCTATGTATGTTTAAATAGGTTATCATGAGTTTAACTTATGTTTTATAAGCTTTAATGTTGAAAAACATGTTCAAACTTTGAAAATCAAGTTTACCGAAAAGTCAAAAATTGGATCATCCGCTCCAGGAGTTACTGTTCACGATCCGTAAATTAGATTTTTGATCCGTCAACTCTAGGAGGTAGAACTTTTAAATACAAAATTCTCCAACTTGATTGACCTAAATCCGATTTAAAATGAGAGAGTTATGATTTTTCTACTAAAAACACCTACTGATAGAAGACTGTGCACAACAGTCGGCTGTTTGTAGTTAGTGTTCACGATCCATAAGTCGGAATCATGACTCGTCAACTTTGGGTGATAGAACTCTTCGATACGAAATTTTTTCAAGTGGATTGACTAAAAACCGATTTAAAACGAGTGAGATATGATTTTTTTAGTAAAAGACCCCGCTGTCGGAGAAACCGCACTGACAGCCGGCTGTTTGGCCACTTTCAATGGCCAAACCTTGTCCAAATAAACGATCCGATGATGGAAAATTTTATTTTAAGAAGATACGAAATTAACAAGACCGATTAGAAGTCAATCAAAGTTATGGAACTCAAGATATAAGCGTTTTTGCTTGGGACCCCGAAACTGTCCAGAAATGTGCGAATTTGCATCATGTTAAATCCATTTAATCATTTAAAATCCTAGTTAATTAAATTTTTAATGCATGTTAATGGATGTTTTAACTAATTAAATAATGTTTAAGTGAATTTAATCATTTAGTTATTATTTAAGTAATATTAGGTAATAATTAATTATTAAAGTTAGTATTGTTAACTAACTATTGAGATTAAATGATAAATAGAGTCAAATAATTAATTAATTGTTATTTAAATAGTATTAAATAATAATTAAAGAGTATTTAATTTTTTATTATTAAATAAGAAGTAAAGATAAATAAATATTTAATTAATATTTAATTAATATTAATTAATATTAAATAATAATTAAAGAGAAATAAGATTTTAGAAGTCATTAATTATTATTTAATTAATAAATAATAATTAAAGATAAATAAAGTTAATAATATTATTCATTATTTATTTATATTAAATAATAAATAAGGATAATTAAGTAATTATTTATTATTTAATTAATAATAAAAAATAATTAAAGAGAAGTAAGGTTAATTAATTAATTAATATTTAATTAATATTAAATAACAATTAAGGAAGATTATAATAAAGTTAAATGATTAATTATTATCTAATTAATCTTAATTAATAATTAAAAAGCATTAAAATAAATAAAATAAGTATTTAAGTAAGACTAATTAGTTATTATTTATAATTAAATAATAACTAAAGGTAGTTAATTAATTACTATTTAACCAATAACAAATAGTAATTAAATAAAGAAAGAATTAATTAAATATAAAGTATTTAATAATTCACTAATGAAATAATTGTATTAAATTGTTTAAAGGTTCCTTAAGTGTTTAATACTTAAGATGAATACTCGTAAGTTATTAAATAATTAACCTAAGTGTGTTTACGTGTCTATAGGGATTATGTTAGTATGTTAAATGATGTGAACTATGTGTTAGACTTATTTGGTAGATAAGTTCATAGTAAGCGTACAAACGAGCCAGTATACGCAGTGCTAATTGTTAGACCGACTTGATTAACGTTAGGTAGGGGTGAGCATGGTGCGGTTTGGTGCGGTTTGAAGCCCAAACCGCATATGAAACCGCTTAGGTGCGGTTTGACAAATCCAAAACCGCACATAAAACCGCATGGTGCGGTTTTAAAACTTGCGGTGCGGTTTCGATTTCGAAACCAATTGAAAATATACATTAGTTGTAATAAAAAGACAATCACTGAGTTTGAGACAAAAAAAATAGAGGAATAAATGAACATAAAAGGGAAAGATTGTGATTCAAACCAATGACATATAATATTTTTATTGTATTATTAGTCTACAATACAGGCACATGTAGCATATTTAAGCATTACATTGCACTAACAAACTAAAATTCATTGCAAGTTATGATAATATTTCAATGACATCTACTGTTGCTTCCACATTTCACACTACCATCATCACCCTTTGCCTTCTCATTTCTCAATTCATAACTCTCTAATACCTCAAAATGTTCCCAAGCAAGTAATCATAGTTGAACAGAGAGGTTTCTATAACATAACCCCCTAAAACAATATATGCTACCAAGCAATTGTAAGAAAATAAATACATAAATCATCAAAAAATTTGAATGAAGAATTAGCATTAATCAAGATATGTTTCAAAACATAATAGTAGCAGCTTCATTACTGGAACAAATGTCCATAGTAGTGCTAGTTTTGTACAAAGGTCTACTTAATTTAATAACAGACAAATTCCACAAAACAGTTCCAGAATCATTACAAAAAAGCGCTTTAAGTCTGTTCAATATCAAGGAAAAACCATTTCTGGGGACTTCATCATATCCATATTGATGGAGAATCAGCTGCTAAAGACAGAGTGCCAAACTGCCAAACAAATGGGGACTTAAATTAATAATAATACAATGTCTAGTCTTTAACCAGTAAAAAAATATTTGTATACATGTTATATAAGTGCAGCTGTTGTTATCCTGCACATGCAAATATTATAATTCAAGTTCTTCAGCAAGCCAGGCTAAATTGAAATTATTAAACTAATAATTCTGCACTGAACTATGTAATAAATGTAAATTGAGCAAATAAAAATGATTGGTCAATCAACATAACTTTGTTTTGGAACGCCATTCTCGAGATGTGGAAGTTGTAGTTTTCATTATTTGGGGCTTTTAGTGAATGTTAGGCTTATCCAGTAGGGGTTGTAAAGTTACTTCTTACCAGGTTTCACATTTCAGAGTTGCAGAGGACAAGATGGCAGCCTTCTTCCAAGGGCTATGTATTTATTTTTATATTTGATTATTGATGAACCCAACAATAAAAAAATTAATCTCTAATTCGTTAATTTTTTGATCTAATTGCTATGTGCTTAAATAATGAGCGAAAAAAGATCAAATTGATAGAAAATTCTGGTATGAATAATCTGTTAAAGAAAATAAATGGGAGAAAAAGAGTAATTTTATATTTAACCCTTTGTTTCTCATAAACAGATCAGATTCAATGTAGTGCAATATCATCAACAAATTAAATCATAGAAAGAGTCATGGAAAATAGCACATGACAAGAAGAACGAACGAACTTGTATAGTCGAACTATTATGCACATCTTATTACAAAATACAAACTCAAAACCTGCACATCTAAAAAGAGAGTAAAAACTCCTAAAATTGGCCACCTTCACATAATAGACCAAGCAGCCTACAAGGGAGGGAAGGTTGAGTCAGGCTATGATGACTGAAAAAAAATAGTTACCTCTCGTCATAAAAGGGAATATATTTCAGGCAAATTACCAACTAATTTGTGATATAAAATGTGTCGTTCAGATTAATAGTATTACATTTTTTTAATTAGGCAGTCTGATTGGTTCTCCTTGGTTCACAAAATATCATGTAATTTAATCTCGATTGGAATAACTGGGTAACACAGTTATTGACCAAACAAAAAACAGAGATACAAACCTATAATATATAATCATATTATACTTAAATGTATATATATAGAAGCAAATGAGAAGGCTTACCTATTTGCATTCCATTAGTCACTCGTCGACCACGCATTGCTCAAGCAATTGTCCAAGCGAATTGAATTCATCTATGAAGCATACAAAAGAAAAATATTATATGTGACAACATTTGAAAAAAGTACAATAAAATCAAATAAATAATTAAAAAATACTGTTTTCATCTACCTTTTTCAATATTTTCGAATTGTTGCAATTCTTCCGGTTGTTCTCCAAGGTCGACAAAAGTTTGTGAATTGCGTAGCCAATCCTGAGTACAAATCAATGCTTCGGCTGTCCTAGGAGAGAGTGAACTCCTATATGCATCAATAGTCCTTCCCCCGGTGCTAAAGGCGGCCTCTGAAGCAACTGTAGAAATAGGCATACCCAATACATGCCTAGAAATTTTTGAAAGAATTGGAAACTTCACCGAATTCATTTTCCACCAACCTAAAACATCGAAGTTTTCATCTTTCTTCTCTCTACCATCAACCAAATATATATCAATCTCTATTTTTCCCCTCCCCCCTTCAACTTGATCTTGCATGTACTTTTCAAAGTCGTCATCTAAATCTCCTTCAATGTGTACACTAGAAGAAGAAGAAATGCCACCTCCATTATTATCTTTATAATGCTCAAATATTTCATGTAGTGTCTTCATCACTTTTTCACACATTAATGTAGTTTTTGAAGATCCTTTCCCATAAAGTCTAGCAAAGCAAAATTCCAAATAGTGCATCTTATATCTTGGATCCAAAGTAACGGAGACATATAACAAGAAATTAGAATTATCCAAATTGTCCCAATACTTGTCATATTTATCTTTCATCCTTTTGGCCATGTCTCTCATCAAAAGATCCCCACTTGAACACAATTTCACTATTGCCTCTTGCATTTTTACGAGTTCAATGAAAAAAAGATTTGAAGTGCAATATTTGGAACCGGATATTTTCATTGTGACATCATAAAAGATCTTCAAAAATTGAATGAAACACTTGACATTTTTGAAATCAATCCACTCCGGATGTCCTTCAACCATCTTCTTCTTACTCTTTCTTCTCCTAGTATTATCCTCCCAAGCCTCATCATCCTCATGCTTAAAGAACCTCTCATAATTAAGATCCTCAATAAGCATCCTATCAAAAGCCTCTTCATACTTTACGGCAATCTCCAACATCGTATACGTGGAGTTCCACCTAGTCTCAACATCAAGACACACCATTTTGTCACACTTTATCTTCTCTCTTTCAACACAAGTCTTAAATTTTGCAAGCCTTGCCGGAGAGGATCTAACATACCTCACCGCATTTCGTATTCTAGCAATAGACACATGTTGATCTTTTAGGCCATCATTCACAACTAAGTTCAAAATATGAGCACAACATCTCAAATGTATATATTTATTCTCCAATATTGCTTCCGGACCCCGAAGAAATTTTTTCAAGTATGAGATAGCGGTGTCATTAGAAGAAGCATTATCTACCGTGATAGTAAATACACGGTCTATCCCCCACTTGGTCAATAAAGCATGTACGAATTTCCCAATTTCAACCCCTTTATGACTTTCAATTTGACAAAAGTTTAGAATTCTTTTACAAAGCTTCCAATCATCGTTAACCCAATGAGCCGTTAGACACATATAATTAACATTTTGAATGGATGTCCAACTATCCGTTGTGAGGTGACAATTTCCTTTAATTTCACTACTTCCTCCTTGTAAATTTTTAGACAATCTCTTGCAACTGTCCATCGAGATGGCATCTTAAACTTTGGTTCCGCATCACTCATCAATTCTCTAAACTCCTCATGTTCCACAATACTAAAAGGTTGGTTATCTTTAATACACATTATTGCAATTCTCTTTCTTAACCTTTCTTGGTTAAATGTATGACTTTCAAGGTTATAAGTTGCGCTCACATTTTTCTCTCTCTCTTCCTTTGTTAAAGCAACAAATTTTAAAGTCTTTTGTTTTTTGTCTTTATTGATTCGGAGGGGGGATCTAAGATAAACATTACGCAAGTGATTAACCATTGAGCCCGTGCCATTCTTTCTAATGTTACATCCCACTACAACCTTACAATATTTACATTTTGCTTTCTCATTACCCACTTCACAACCTTCTAATACCTCAAAATGTTCCCATGCAATCGAACGTTTTTTACTCTTAGGTTCTTCCTTATTCTCCTTTTTATCATCATCTACGTTTATAGGATTGGTAGCATTAGATGATTCATGTTGATTCTGAAAATAAAAAAAGTATATAAAATGATTAATTAGTTCTTAGAAATACATAGCATAACAGTTGATTTTATACCTCATTAGTAGCTTGTTGATTTTGTTCTTCAATATGTTCATTTGAAGTGGGTTGAGTAGACATAATTTGGAGCTAGTCGAGCTTGATTTAGATAAGCATAGCATTAATGTCTTTGATCCTGCTCTGCTTGATCTCTTTCTTGATCTGCACAAAGAAGTTAATTGATTAGGTTTCAGGGTCTAGATCTCATATTGGGCCAACCCATTATAAATCACTAGAACTTTAATTAAATAATGTGTGGCCATCCAAATTATTTGTAGAGAATTATTTATCACATATAATAATAATATATACTTGTGTCCCAGCAGAACAATTTTCAGATTCTAGTACTATATATTTACATATATGATATATACTATTATATGATATATACGTATATGATATATGATATATACTAGTACTATATAATAATAATACTTATAATTTGAAGCTTGGAAAAACAAGATCAAGTCCATATGCAATATTCAAGATTTAGGAGAAGTTTAAAATAATGGTCCTGCTTCTTTAACACCACTGGGATGTTAATGTAAACTAGTTAAAAATCCACATTCCACAACTAAATCTTATTTTACTCCCTGCTATGATTTTCACTTACCTTAAAAATATTATTATTTTTGTTGTGAATATATGTAAAAATAATCTGTTTACAACAAAATATCATCATCTTATGATGTGTATTATTTATCAAAAATTATTCTTTTTACATAAAAATTTTATTATTTTAACAAAATTCTAGTTACATAAATATGAATCATATTTACTATTTATACAAGAATAATGATGTAAAAATAAAAATATCAAATTATTTTAGTGAGAAAATCATTTTGTTAACACAAACATTTTCCAATTAAGAAAATTGAGGTCGACAAAAGTTTCATTTTCAGAAAAAGATAGTACCAGATTCTATCTCCACCCATATATGTATACAATGACATACTCCATCCATTAAAACAGCACACCAGCAAATGATTCCAGTCAATCGCTCTACTATTCCATTCCTTTTAGCGGTTGAGGGTTGAGAAAGCATACATACGTATATGATATATACTAGTACTACATAATAATAATACTTATAATCTGAAGCTTGGAAAGAATATAAGAAAATGAAATTCAGATTCTTTAACCTCAATTCAATTCACAAAGAAAGAATATTTCTTTCTTTTACCTCTGAGGAATAAAGGCAGAACAGAAAACCCCCAAAATCACCAAAGAAACCACAAATGATGGCGAATGAAAGGCATACGGCATACCTCTTATGAGTTCTTCTTGATTTGAAGTGAGACCTTCGGTTGAGGTCCTTGAGGAACGGAGGAAGGCTGGAAAAGTTGAAGACTGAAGAGTTCAAGAGAAAAGAGATGCGAATCAGAGAACTCGAGCCTGGAGGCTGGGAGCAACGAATTAGGGCTTAGTGGATATCAGGTATATATATAAATGGCCAAAACGACGTCGTTTTGGTCATGTAATATAAAAAAAAAATAAAAAATCCAACAGTCATCAGATATGGTGCGGTTCAGTTGAATAGGTGCGGTTTGGGCCAGAACCCGAACCCAAACCACAAATTCGGTTTTTCAACTATCCAAAAACCGTCACATACACCGAAACCATTGGTGCGGTTTTAATTGGTGCGGTTTGTGCGGTTTTTGGTGCGGTTTCGGAGGCAAATCGGTTTCTTGCTCACCCCTAACGTTAGGTCCTTCAAAGCCATTTAACTAAAGCTAGATTGTTGTAGCTGAGCAGACAGACAAGTTCTTTATCTCTAAACTTATTTCATTGAGCAAGTTATTTATTTAAGCTTAAACTGTAATTCCAAGCATGTTTTAAGTGGTTTAATTACTTTACAATTATTCCACATCGATATTATTGTTATTCGCACTTGGTGCACTTGAGCTTGTACAGTCTTTGACTTGTACCTTATTTAAAGTTCTATTGTTTAAAGGACTGTTCAAAGTTAGGTCTAAGTTATTGTTCGACTAGACATTTATGTTAAAGATTTTAAAAGCTATCCAAATTATTGAAGCTGCGGATTTTTGGATTGATATGAACACCCCTTCAATATAGGGGAGTAACCCATGTATCTAATATAAGATACAACCCTCAAAAATTAAATGTTATGCATACACATAGTGTACAAGAGGCTGATCCCCTCGAGTAAGTATTTCTGGTAGTAACTATTGTGTCAATTAGCTATTGACTCTAGTAGAAGTTTATAGTTCATAGTCTATTTGATTATCTTGATCCTAAAAGCAAATGATTATTCTTACTTATATTATTCATATTGTTGAATTGTTTCATTTATTCCTTCATTCATGATATAGTATCTCTCGTTGTTATTTAAACTTGTTGAGCAAACTTGTTGCTCACTCTTGCTATATCATGAAGTCTATTGCAGCTAAACCCGAATCATCTGGGAAGGACAAGGGTAAAGGAAAGCTGAAGTGATAGACTTCAAGAGGCAGTCTTTAGTTAATTGTCTAGCTAAATTACTTGTTATATAACGTAATCCCTAGGTACTTTATTAAGGGTATATGTGTACTTTTGTTGTAAGGTTACTGTATCTTGGGACTAGTAACACCTTTTGCATAAACAACATATGTTTATTATTCCGCATTTAGTTATTGTATGTTGTTTAGTGGTGAATGTTCGTAGTGGACTGTGATGACCGGATACAGGTGATTAGGACCTGAATTTGGGGGCGTCACAGGTTAGTATCAGAGCTGTAGGTTATAAACGTTAGGATTGCGAAACCTAGGTTATAGCCTTAGTAGTAAACTCGTATTGAGTGTTAGGAGATAAATCGGGGAAATTTATCATATGTGGTTTGGATGAATTGGGGAATTCATCGAGTTGAGTCGTACCCAATGAAATATAATTTTATTTCTTTAATGAATATATTTTATTGCTGTACTGATGTTGGTTTTTCTGTTGTGCTATAGGATGGCTATAGGCGAGACGAACAGAGCTCGAGAGAATGAGGTATTCATTGACATACCAGTGGATACCCAATAGTTGGTGGGATATGCACTCGTTGCACCTGTACCACCAGTAGGAGAGTCCAACTCGGAGGAGGACGATAGTATGGATACCGCAGAGCCCGTCAGAGGCAGTGTTATAAGGTCCGGTAGTTAGGACCATGTGACTGAGTCTGAGGATGACCCCGCTTGGGGCGAGGAGTCCGGGGAGGACCGAACATAGATGGAGGTTGAGGGAGCTACTGAGGAGGTACCCGCGGAAGGATCTCCTGTCTACCATCATTTTCAGACTGATTTACTCATGGAGTACACCAGTAGTATTGAGGATCTAGAGCAGATTATTGAGCAGCGGGAGGCCCGTGTTGCTCACCTGGAGGAACAGAATGTTGTCCATCAACAGATGAAAAATGTGTATAGGGATGATGCATACCAGAGAGAGATGGATTTGGCCGAGCTGCATGCTAAGGTTCAGCAGTTAGAGCAGGCTGCACCACAGATGGGTCCTACTGTGCAGCAGCTTATGATCTAGAATAGTCAGCTGAGACAGACAGTGGAGAGATTGGACGCTAGGGAGATAGCGAGTCAGACAGTTCTTCAGACCATCAGGACTGAGCTTGATAGGGAGAGAGTTGATAGGATGCAGATGCAGGAGGAATGACTCAAGTCCACTAGGAAAGTTGGTAGCCTGGAGAGAGATGTTAGAGTTGGATCTGCTAGGATCGACACATTGGAGTATTCCCTTGACACTTTGTTTGATCGACTGAGGCATTGTGTTATGAGGTACCCTAGGGAGACGGGTAACAGCCGACGCTGGATTCGTCGCCGCACAGTGGATGAGTTGGCCCAACAGACTTTACGCAGGGCTGTTCGCAGGATTGTTTGCCGCTGCAGGCGGTGATTTGTTGTTGTTATCTTATTTGTATCTATTAGTAGTGAGTCCCACCTTTTGTTTCTATTAGGGACGGTTCAGTTGTTGTAAATCCTTATGTTGTGATGTATGCATAGGACGTCAGTTAGACCCTAAATTTTGTTCTGTTAGAGGGGTAGATGGTAGTGAATCCTCACTTTTTGTTCATTTGAGGATAATTGATGATAGGCAACTTGTGCCTTGAGCATTTATAGAAGTATGCCACTTGTTGAGTCTGTACTAAAACATTGGTATATGACTATAAATTGTGACGCCCCCAAATTCAGATACCTGTACCTCGAATCTGGTGCTTCACGATCCAACTCATACAACATACAATAACAACTAAATACGGAATAGAAATATTTACATTGAGATAACATAAATATTTGCGTCCCAAACCTCGCAACCGTTACTAATACATGACATCACATAAGATAACAAGTACTGCATAAGTCTTAATTCAACACCGAATGAATTAACAACAACATCTCAATAAGGCTTTTCAGCAACTTTGCCTTTGCCTTTATCTTTTCCTGAGCCGGTGCCTTATTCAGACTTAACTGTAATATTTAAGGGAAGCAAGGGTGAGCAACGAGTTTGCTCAGCAAGTATATAAAAGTAAGTGTTCATGTGTAAGGATTCATATAACAAGGTATGTAACAATAATTAGAAACTCAGGAATTGAATAAATGAATTGTGAACAATGTAAGTGTCAAAAGTTCTAATTCTGACCATTTCTATTACTAAAAAGTCACTATGGACTGAAGGATATATATATGAAATCAAGAATTTTAATATTTTCAGATAAATAAATAATTGAACTGAGTGGTCACTATGGACCGTGAACACCTGCTTGAATTAACATTATTTTATTGCAAATTCAGAATAAAGTACCCTATGTTATGTATATGTTGTATTAAGACTTATGTAGTACTTGTTATCTTATGTGATGTCGCGTATTAGTAACGGTTACGAGGCTTGAGACACAAATATTTATGTTATCTCAATGTAAATATTTATATCATTTCGCATTTAGATGTTAGTAGAATATTTTATGAGTTGGATCGTGAAGCACCAGGTTCGAAGTACAGGTATCTGAATTTGGGGGCGTCACAGGTTGGTATCAGAGCTGTAGGTTATAAACCTTAGGAAAAAGATCCTTAGGCTATAACCTTAGAAAAAAGAGTTATAATAGAAGAAGATAAAACTCATGTAGAGTTTTACGTGTTAGTAGACTTGTTATAGGGAGTCTGTAGCATCATGAAATATATTTTCATTCCATACAATGAACTTATATTTTATTTCGAGATATTGATAGAGTTTGTTTGTTTTGTGTTTGTGGTTGTAGGATGCCAGAGTTAGGCGAGCCCAGTAGATTGATGGAGGATGAGCCGAGGGACATCCACATAGTCCTAGAGTCACTCCCCAGAGTAGAGCCCTTTACGGCTGTAGAGACAGAGTCGGAGGAGGACCCGGAGGAGCAGTCTGCAAAGGGTGATACCGTTGTACAGACTGTGCTGATATGTGGGTCAGATGGAGGATCCCCAGTGTTCCATACATTTGAGGATGATTTGATGGATTATGCTGATCACACTATAGAGCAAGAGCATAGGATTGAGGAGCTGGAGCAGGAGGCCCAGGAGCACTATGAGAGGATCCAAGAGCTAGAGGCCGAGGTGCAGGGGGCCAGGAGGCCGGGGCACAGATTGGGGTCACGTTACAATACTTGTGGGCCCGTAATGGGGAATTAGTAGGGAAGCTAGGACAGGCAGAGCATTAAATACAGAATGAGAAAGCCGAAAAGGAGGCTCTACGAGCCCAGTTAGAGAAAGAAGTTACTGATCGGATCCAGTAGGAGGAGATGTCAGAGGACGTCAGAGAGAGAGTTGGTGACCTCGAGGATGAGGTGAGAGGCAAAAGAAGAAAGATGAACAGGATGAGTTATGCTTTCAGCATAACATTTAAGAGATGGATGGACAGTATTCGTCATTATCCAACTGAGGTAGGACAGACTCGACACACTATTAGCAAGGAGTTATCGATCTATATGGGGCAGATCAAGTATGAGAGTGCTATGGAGCGCGGCATGCGCTGATGGACTAGTTACCTGGTGTATTTTGGTATTCAATGTTCTAATGTATAAGATGACCTTTACTTTTGTTTATGATATATTAAGTCCCGAACTCTTATATTGGATGATATGTGTAAGCCCCAACTTTTTTATTTGTTAGCGGGGTTGTACGTTTGTAGATCCCTAACTTTTGTTATGGATTAATGCTGGCGTTTATAGCAGTATGCTACAGGTGTTTCATGTATGATGTACTACTTATTGTCATATGAATATAAACGTCTTTATTAAACTGTGTTATTTGCATTGTGCATTAAAAGATAAATTTAAAAGAAAGTCATGAGAAATAATATTAAGTTTTCTTTAATATACAGAAAATGCCGCCACAACGTAGATAGCCAGTACAATCTACACAAGAAGAGTTTGTAAATAACGAAAGGGGTCAACAAGACCCGGTGCAGAGATTGGTAGAATTACTAGAAGGCGCCTTTCAGGGGAGAAATCCGGAACCAGTAAATCCCAGCCCCCCAACATTTCCTGTGGCAAATTTTAAAGATTTTAAGAATGTAGGACCTCCGAAATTTAAAGGGATAACTGATCTGATCGAGGCTCAGTTCTGGGTTAAAGAGATAAAGAAAACATTTGAAATCGCGAGGGTAGGAGACGATCAAAAGACTGCATTTGCTACGTATATGATGAAGGGAGAAACAAATTTCTGGTGGGAAGCGAATCAACAATGGGCTTTAGAATGAGTCATACCGTGGGACCGATTTAAAGAACTATTTTTCAAAAATTACTTTCCTAAAAGCATGAAGAATCGGATGGAGGAAAAGTTTTTAGAGTTGAAGCAAGGAGAGATGACGGTGGCACAGTACGCTGCCAAATTTAATGAACTCGCGCGTTTTGCACCGTATAAAGTAGATACTGAGGAGAGGAAAGCCCGACGTTTCGAACAAGGGTTGAAACCTTGGTTGTATAGCAAGGTATCTATTTTTCAAATTAATTCGTTTAGAAGTCTGTTGGAGAAGGCCATCATAGTTGAAGGAGGAAGCGAGGCCTTGAGTCAGTACAATAAAGAGAAAAAGAACAAGAGAAGTGGGGGAGATAATCGCGGAGGAGGTAGTAGCAGCGGTGGAAGTAATATTGAAAAGAGAAAATGGGACGGTAACAACAGCAACATTAACAATAACAACAATCAATCTGGTAGTAGACAAGGAAATTTTAAGAAGAAAAGCGAGACGTGTCCAAAATGTGGAAAGAGTCACCAAGGTGAATGTTAGAAGGGAAGAAATGTCTGCTATAACTGTGGCCAAGAGGGGTACCTTTCACCGAATTGCCCAAACCCGAAGAAGATTCGAGGATGTTTTGCTTGTGGGGCAACTGACCACCAAATCAAAGACTGCCCAAAAAGGGGAAACAGTGGAGGAAGTAAGCTAATGATTGGAGGACCTACTCAACAAAGCCGACCAACTGCCAGAACATTCAATATGACGGTCTAGGATGTGGTAGCATCCAAGGACGTGGTGTGAGGTATTATCCCAATCAATAATATAAATGCTTATGTATTATTTTATTCGGGTGCTACCTGTTCGTTTGTGTCTGATGAATTTGCTTAACGTTTATATTTACCCCAAGAACGGTTGGAAAATCCTTTAAATATAGAAGTCGCTAATGAAGAAGTAATCCCCATAGAATTTGTACATAGAGATTGTTGCGTAGAAATTAGGGGATATAAGCTGCCGATAGATCTAATCCCTATAAGATTGAGAGAGTTTGGCGTGATATTAGGAATGGACTGGTTATATAATCATGGGGCAGTAATTGATTGTCTAAAGAAGATTAAGAACCTTCAAACCCCTAATCGGTCGAAGGTAGTATTTTATGGTAGTATATCGCCTAGGCAATATAGCTATTTGACGATGATGCAGGCTAAGAAATTACTGAGAAAGGGATGTGTGGGGTACTTAGCCCATATTATAGATACTCAAAAAGTGAGAGCAGAGATGAATAGTATACCGGTAGTAAAAGAATTTTTGGATGTTTTTCTAGACGATCTGCCCGGTCTGCGTCCAGACAGGGAAATCGAGTTTGTAATAGATTTGTTGTTAGGAACGACACCAATTTTGAAGGCTCCGTATCGAATGATGCCAGTTGAGATGAAGGAATTGATGATACAACTACAAGATTTGCTAGATAAGGGATATATACAGCTGAGTGTATCTCCATGGGGAGCACCAGTTCTGTTTGTTAAAAAGAAGGACAGATCGCTACGACTTTGTATCGACTACCGATAGTTGAACAAAGTAACAATCAAGAATAAATATCTATTGTTAAGAATCGACGATCTTTTTGATTAGTTGAAGGGAGCGAGGTATTTTTCAAAGATTGACTTGAGAACGAGTTATCATCAGTTAAGAGTGCGAATAGAAGATGTACCGAATACGGCGTTCAGGACCCGATATGGACACTACGAATTTTTAGTAATGTCTTTCGGACTGACAAATGCGCCAACAACATTTATGAGCTTGATGAACCGAGTTTTCAAGCCATATTTGAATACGTTTGTGGTAGTTTTCATTGATGATATTTTGATCTATTCAAAGACAGAGGAGGAACACGCGGAACATTTGAGAGTGGTGTTGGAGACATTGAGGATAGAGAAGTTATATGCAAAATTTCCTAAGTGTGAGTTTTGGTTGGAGAGGGTACAGTTTTTGGGACATGTGATTGATAAGGATGGAGTATCGGTGGATCCTGCAAAGGTGGAGTCGGTGATTAATTGGGAACAGCCGAAGACGCCAACAGAAGTACGAAGTTTCTTAGGATTAGCCGGGTACTACCAAAGATTTATTCAGGATTTCTCAAAGATCGCTACACCGTTGACCAATCTAGCGAGGAAGATAGTGAAGTTTATTTGGACGGAGAAATGTGAAAAAGGTTTTAGAGAGTTGAAGAAGAGGTTGAGCGAAGCGCCTGTATTGTCATTGCCAGATAGTACGGGAGGTTTTGTGGTGTACAGTGATGCGTCACACAAGGGTCTTGGTCGTGTGTTAATGCAATACGGCAAGGTCATTGCGTACGCGTCACGTCAGTTGAAGGATTACGAGAAGAGATACCCTACTCATGACCTGGAGTTAACGACAATGGTTTTTGCATTAAAAATATGGAGGCACTATCTTTATGAAGAGAAATGTGAGATATATATGGACCACAAAAGTCTGAAATATATCTTCACACAAAAGGAGCTGAACATGCGTCAAACGAGATGGTTGGAATTAATAAAGGACTATGACTGTAAGATCATTTATCATCCAAGAAAAGCAAACGTAGTGGCAAATGCGTTAAGTCGAAAAGGAAGGGATAAATTATTAATGTTGACAGCTCAGGAGGAGCTTATAAGGGAGATGGCGAAATTGGAAATTGAGGTAAGAGATCCGAAAGAGTCGAAAGGAAATTTTTTTGTTATGGAAGCTCGTCCAACGTTGTTGGACAGAATAAGTGTGACGCCCCCAAATCTGAGCCCACACAGCCCAAACTTGAGTCGTCAAAAGACTACAACAAAATTATTACAACAAAGCACAACGTACAACAATACAGTGTATAATAATACACAACTAAGTCTTCACTATTATTGCCACACTATTTTACAACACGTGAAGACTACGACAGCTATTCCTCAGACTCTCACTCCATCCCCCGGCTAGACCCTGTTACGTTTTCATCTCCTGTTGAAAAACAATGGAACAAAAGAAAGGGTGAGCTCAAATAGCCCAATAAGAAATATCATGACTAAGATAATGACGAATAAATTATCATTAGTCTTCAACAGTTGAGTTTTGAATACAATAGACTACAAGGTTTATATCAAAAACTATAGTTAAATTCTTAAACAATGTTCAGATCAATAATAGCAGCGGAATGAGCAATCTATTTGAAGAATAATGCAGACTATAATGTCCACTCGCTTCTCTTTTTAGTAAAAATATCATCAACTTTTATCATCTGAAATACCATTAGTCAAGATAATACAACTTCACAGTTCCTGGTCATAATCATGCAGATCAACAGTTCATCTTTGCACTACGGGCCAAAGACATTCAATATAACACCAACGGTCATGATTATACCAGATTCAGCCTTTGGTCATAATCATACCAACCAACAGTTCATCTTTGCACTACGGGCCAAAGAGAACATTCACCACGTGCCATAAAAGACACCGAATAGATGTATCGCCTTTAACCTAGTATATCGCCTTTAACCTATCATCTGTTCAACAATTATATCACATCTGTGCCCCCGGCCACAGATATTCACAACAACTTGATTCTTGATGATTAATACAAATAACAGTGATACAAATGATGAACAGAAGAACAGGATAAACAATAAGTATCGGAAGTTTACTTTGTGCAGATTCAAATAATGTCCAAATTGCCAACATGATGTGGAGTGAAATTTAAAAATGATATTCAAGATCCACAGTTCAGAATAACGATTATAGTTCAATAGAAAGGTTCAGAAAATAGGAAGGTTCAGTTGAAATAATGAAGTTCAACTATTATGGAACATATAATATTTTCAGGAATTATAGAAGCAATAGTTCCATAATAAGTTTCGATTTAGGTGTATGAAAGAAAATAATATCCCTTACCGTAGCAGGTTTGATTAACAAAAGGTGAAGGAAATTAATATCCCTTACCATAGTAAGTTTGAATAATGGAAGATGAAAAAGATGGTATCCCTTATGAGTATAAAGGAAAATGATATCACTTACGAATATGGAATAAAAGTGTCATGTGATAATTCGTGTAGACAAATTATTTCCACACGAGACAAATAAAAAGGGTTATTCACCAACAGGCGGTAATCCGCGCCGTAAGATTATTCCCATCAATTTGAATACGAAGAGTTATTCACCAAACAGGCGATAATCCGCGCCGTAAGGTTATTCCCATCAATTTGAATACGAAGAGTTATTCACCAAACATGCGATAATCCGCACTGTAAGGTTATTCTCAGAGATTAATAAGGAATGAATACAAAAGGTTATTCACCAACAGGCGGTAAACCGCGCCGTAAGGTTATTCCCACAATTTAATAATTGGAAGTAAATGACACAAGAAAGGAATGATATGAGAATCAAAGAATGATAATCCCTTCCAGTAAGAAAGAAAATAATATCCATTTAGGATGATGAAAAGAATGATACCCCTTACCTTAACACGTGACTGGATATTGATTTAAATGAGGTTGATCAACCTATATATTTTTAATAAAATTAGTAATTACCACATATAAATTTCAAGGTGTATGATAATTCATATATTATGAACTATCAAAATTATATATATTTAACATAATTTTTGTAGTATAATATAACAACTTTAAAATAGTTTTTAAAATAATATTTCAAAATAAATCTTCCAAAGAAAGCTTTTAAAAATGAATCTTCTCAAAGAAGAGTCTTCTAAAGGAAGATTTGTGAATACCGTAAAAAATAGGAATTTATAAAATTACTACTCTTTAATAAAAGATTTACTTGAAAATTTTCTGCACTCCTTTTGGCTTTCAAACTCTCAAAATAGCCTTATTATTCTCAGAGAAAACTCGTAAAATTCTTATAGAAAAATTCTATGTTTTAGGTGTGATTTTTCTATTCAGCTGAGCAAGCTATTTATAGGAGAAAAGAAGTTACTATGCGTGGTAGGTGGGCAGAAAATTTTTCAGCAGAGGCTGCTGCGTAGCCTCCACCAACTCTTCCCAGCCAAAACTCATTTTACACATTTCGTGTGGGCCCCACATGTTTCTTACTATTCATGTCACTATTCACGTTACTATTTCAAATAGTAAAATTAATTATTTTATTTTTTATTTATTTATTTATTTATTTATTTATTTATTCTTCCTGTGAGTCCAACATATAAAATAATGTTACCATAATAATGTAAGAAACACGTTACATATTTTTATTAATTTAATAATATAAATTATAGTGTATTTGCTACTGTGACAATTATTAGATTCAATAATTTTAAACTACAGTGCACCAACAATTATTGACTCGATGATATGAAATACAGTGTAATGACAATTATTGAATCAATAATGCAAAATACTGTGTAGCAACAATAATTGAATTGATAATATAAAATATTATGCAGTGACAATTATTGATGAAATGATGCGTAACAGTTACGGTGTCAATAATATGAGACACTGTGCAATACCGTGTGCTACTGTAGAGTACCGCATGCTACAGTAAAATACCATAAATTACCGTATGCTACTATTCTTTTATCACCGGTATTTTAACAGTTAGCACCGTTGACTATTTTTATTAAAAAGGTTACTTCTGTCGTTTTCTATATCCGACAAATATTCCGTTGTGGGGTCCACCAATAATTTGTTATTTCGGCGCCGTCGTACGGCCCGAATATTCCCCGACAAAGCGAATATTGTCCGACAAAATAAAATTTGCACATAACATCCTTAACTTTAAACTTTATCGATTTAACCACTTACTGTTTCAGAAAAATATATATGAAGAAAAATTAAATTTTATATTTCATAAAATTCGGGGTCTTACAACCTCCCATCCTTATGAAATTTCGTCCCCGAAATTGACGTACCTGGCATTTAGAAGAGGTAAGGATACTTTGATTTTATCTCAGATTCTAGCTCCCAGGTCATTTCCTCAGTATCTTGGTTTCTCCATAAAACCTTAACTTGAGGTATAACCTTTGAGCATAGGATCTGCTCCTTCTTATCTAGGATCTTAACAGGTACCTCCTCGTATGTTAAATCCTCTGCTATAACGTCTGCTTCTAACTCAATGACGTGGTTTGGGTCCTTCACATATTTACGTAACATAGATATGTGAAAAACGTTATGGATGCGAGACATACTTGGTGGTAAAGCTAGTCTGTAGGCTACGGTTCCTACTCGATCGAGGATTTCAAATGGGCCAATAAATCGAGGGTTAAGCTTTTCTCTCTTTCCGAATCTCGTAACTCCTTTCCATGGAGAAACACGTAAGAATACATGATCTCCGACGTTGAATCTCTCATCTCTCCGATGAAGATCAGCATAACTCTTTTGTCGTTCTTGTGCTGTCTGTATTCGTTGTCAGATCATTTGGATCTTTTCGGTCGTCGAGCGTACCAACTCGGGTCCCAACAATTTTTCTTCTCCTACGTCATTCCAACATATTGGAGAGCGACACTTCCTTCCATACAAAGCCTCGAATGGAGCCATGCCTATGCTTGCTTGGTAACTGTTGTTGTAAGAAAATTCCACCAATGGCAAGTACTTATCCCAACTTCCTTTGAAGTCTAATACACAAAGTCTCAAAAGATCTTCGAGGGTCTGGATCGTCCTTTCCGATTGTCCGTCCGTTTGAGGATGGTATGCAGAACTAAAACGTAGTTCAGTGCCCATAGCTTTTTGTAGACTGATCCAAAAGCATGAAGTGAATCTATGATCTCGATCAGAAACTATGGAAACTGGCATGCCATGCAATCTCACGATCTCATTTATGTACATACTGGCAAGACGTTCAAGTGAAAAGTTTTCTCGTATAGGCAATAAATGAGCGGATTTGGTCAATCTATCTACGATGACCCAAATTGCATCTAAGCCTTGAGAAACTTTGGGAAGACCCGTCACGAAATCCATATTGATGTGTTCCCACTTCCATTCGGGAACCTCAAGTGGTTGTAATGGACCCTTAGGTACTTGATGCTCTGTCTTGACACGTTGACAAGTTAGGCATCTTGAGATAAACTCTGCAATCTCTCTTTTCATATTGTTCCACCAAAATGTATGTCGAAGATCTCGATACATCTTAGTACCTCCTGGGTGGATTACAAATGGCGTGTTGTGTGCCTCCATCATGATTTTATGCTTTAATTCAGGATCGTTAGGAAGACAGAGTCGAGAGTTGACTCAAAGTATTCCTTTCTCGTCGATTCTTGCTTCGGGAATGACACCTTCTTGTACTTTCTTCATCATGTTCATCAGTTCCGGATCGGTAGCTTGCGCAGCTTTAATTTTATCGATTAAAACCGGTTCTACTCGCACGTGAGCAATCTTCGAGTGGGTCCCTGGTGTCTTTAGCTGTATCTCCATCTTTTGCAAGTCGTACAAAATACACTTTTGTGTTGTCAGCAGTACACTTGTACTCGCATAAGATCTTCTGCTCAAAGCGTCAGCTACAACGTTTGCCTTTCCCGGGTGATACTGGATTGTGTGGTCGTAATCCTTCAATAGCTCAAGCCAACGTCGTTGTCGCATGTTGAGTTCCTTCTGGGTGAAGAAATACTTGAGACTTTTATGATCCGTATAGATATCCACTTTTTCTCCGTACAAGTAGTGTCTCCAGATCTTCAACGCGAAAACGACTGCTGCCAACTCTAGATCATGAGTAGGATAATTTTTCTCATAATCTTTGAGTTGTCGAGAGGCATAGGCTATAACCTTTCCATGTTGCATAAGGACACAGCCTAGACCTTTGCCTGAAGCATCGCTATATATGACGAATTCTCCTTATCCTGATGGAATGGTCAGAACAGGAGCTGAAACCAGTCTCCTCTTGAGTTCTTGGAAACTTTTCTCGCATTCCTCGCTCCATATGAATTTTGTGCTTTTCCGAGTAAGCTGAGTTAATGGAGTGGCGATTCGAGAAAATCCTTCTACGAATCTCCGATAATAACCAGCTAGGCCTAGAAAACTTCGGACTTCGGTTACTGTCTTGGGTTGTTCCCAATTTAGTACCGTTTCAATCTTCGCAGGATCGACTGATATTCCTTGACTAGAAATCACATGCCCAAGAAACGTGACCTCCTCAAGCCAGAACTCACATTTCTTCAACTTGGCATATAATTTGTTCTCACGAAGCTTTTGGAGTATCAATCTCAGGTGTTGTTCATGATCCTCGCGACTCTTGGAGTATATGAGGATGTCATCAATAAAGACAACCACAAAATGATCCAAATATTCATTGAATATTCGGTTCATCATGTCCATGAAAGCTGCAGGAGCATTGGTTAGTCCAAAAGGCATGACTAAAAACTCATAATGCCCATAACGAGTTCTGAAAGCAGTCTTTGGAATGTCCTCAGCTTTAACCTTTAACTGATGATATCCAGAACGGAGATCAATCTTTGAGAAATGTTGAGCACCTTGTAATTGATCAAACATGTCATCGATCCGAGGCAACGGGTACCTGTTTTTGATGGTGACATGGTTCAATTCTCGGTAGTCAACGCACAATCTCATACTCCCGTCTTTCTTCTTCACAAATAGAACAGGAGCACCCCAAGGTGATGCACTCGGACGAATGAAACCGGTATCCAACAATTCCTGTAGTTGTACTTTTAACTCTTGAAGTTCAATGGGAGCCATTCGGTATGGGGCTTTGGAAATGGGCTTGGTACCGGGTTCAAGATCAATACAAAATTCAATTTCACGGTTTGGGGGTAAGCCAGGAAGTTCTTCAGGAAAAACGTTAGGAAACTCATTAACAATGGGAATATCATTTAAGTTTGACGTATTTTTGTTCAAATCAGTGACATGAGCTAAAAAGGCTTGACATCCGTTTTTCAATAAACGAATGGCTTTATGGCTAGAAATAACAGTTATAGATTTCAATGGTTTAGTTGCTTGAATTTGCATGACAGGTTGATTAGGAATATGAAAACTAATAATCTTATGAAAACAATCAATTTTAGCATGATGGGTAGTCAACCAATCAATTCCTAAAATCACATCAAATTCATGCATTTCCAAAGAAATAAGGTCAACAGGTAATGTAAGGTTGTTGATTTGAATTAGGCAAGATTTATAGACAGTAGATGTAATGGTCATTTCTCCTAATGGGGTTTCAACTGATAAGTCAAAGTCCAAATTTTCAGGAGTTAAGTTTAAACGCTGAGCACATGCAGGTGAGATAAAAGAATGGGTAGAGCCAGTATCTAACAAAGCGTAGACTTCACGAGAATTTATGAATAGCTTACCGGTTATCACCTCGTTCGAGTTTCGTGCCATTTGGGATGTCACAACAAAAGCTCTCCCTTGAACTACAAATTTTCCCTTATCCGCGCTAGCTTTTGGTATCATCATTGCAGCTGGACTCGATTTTGTGGCAGGACAAAACCGCGCAAGATGACCCTCTTTCCCACAACTGTAGCACTTTTTGGACTGCTGTGTACAGTTTGGGCTGATGTGACCTTCCTGACCACACCTATAGCATCTCACTGGTGGTCGATCTTCTCCCCTTAAAACTGGGGTCGGTGCTGGTGCTGGTACTGGTGCTGGTGCCCTTCCATAATTATTATGGAATCTCTTTCTTTTGAAATTTTTCCCACTGGATTCTCCTCTTCTGTTATTTGATGTGGAATTACCACCGAAGTGTTGGTTACCTCCTCGCTGGTTCTCATTCCTGTGGTTGTTTTCATTCCTTTCTCTATGCTGATCATTAACTCTTGGCTGCAATGTTTCATCTGTCTGCTCCACCCTTTGAGCCTTATCCACAACATCTGAATACAAACTGAATTTATGAGAGCTAAGTTGTTGACGAATTTTGAGTCTCAAACCTCTTCGGAACATCCGACTCATTCGTGCTTCGTCATCCACTAGATGGGTGGAAAAACGAGATAACTCAGCGAACTTAGCTTCATATTGGGAGACTGTCATGTTTCCCTGCTCCAGCTTAATGAATTCCACCTCTTTCATATGGCTGATGCTTTCTGGGAAATACTTCTCGTTAAACAGTTCTTCGAATTCTGTTCAAGACATTTCGAGTGCTGAAGGTTGGATACGTTTTACCGCTTCCCACCAATGATCCGCCTCACCTCGTAACATAAAAGTGGCAAATGGCACATTCTGATCATCAGCGCATTGTAAGACATCAAGTATTTTTGTCGTCTGCTTTAGTCATGCCTCCGCTTTGAGTGGGTCAGGCTTCCCGTGGAATTCAGGTGGTCCCAATTCTTTAAATTGCTTGACAGTGACCATCCTCAAATTACCAGCGTTTCTACCGTTATTATTGACTGGATTTCCTCTTGCTTGATTCTGTATGAACTGCATGAAATTCCTAAAGAATCCATCGTTCATCATGTTATCAGGAACATTATTTCCTGAGTTGGTAGGAGGATTATTTGGGGCCTCCTGATTCTCGGCTACATTTGCTTCGGGTATTCCATAGTTAACCTCTTGATTTCCAGATGCCATACTTAACTGTGGTAACAAAATAATTGTTAGTTCAAACAAACTGACTCATCACTTCATGTCCCTATATTCAAATCAATTCATTAGGTAGGACGCACTAGTGACTGATTCTATTCGTCTCTCCCCTCCTAGTTTTAACCCCAGATCTCCATTAAAGACCATATCCCTAAGCTCTGATGCCAACTGTGACGCCCCCAAATCTGAGCCCACACAGCCCAAACTTGAGTCGTCAAAAAACTACAACAAAATTATTACAACAAAGCACAACGTACAACAATACAGTGTATAATAATACACAACTAAGTCTTCACTATTATTGTCACACTATTTTACAACATGTGAAGACTACGAAGGGTTATGATGAAAACGTAACAGGGTCTAGAAGGGTTATGATGCGATATGGGTCATCGTGGATAAATTGATAAAGTCAGCGCACTTTCTACCAATCAAGATCTGATTTAATCTAAATCAATTAGCGAAATTGTATATGAAAGAGATTATTTCACGATATGGGGTACCGGTATCGATTGTTTCCAATCGAGATCCGCGCTTCATGTCGAAATTTTGGAGAAGCTTATAAGGGTGAATGGGGACACAGCTGTGACGACCCCAAATCCGGGTTCTTTAACCTCGGGTTTGGTTCTCACTGTACAATGCATAACAACAATGAAATACATATATTGTATTCAAACTTCGCGGAAATAATACAAAAGGTTCCTTAATCAAAAGGCTACACTTCCCAAGGTCTATTACCTTAATCTTAACATTACATATCTTAAGGGAAATACAAAAGATTTACAACAGTAATTACATAACAGTAATATAAACTAGCATGCAATTACTAAAACTAAACATTCGCTTTCCCCTTGCCTTTGTCCGATTTAGAGCTTTCGGGAATGGCTGAAATATAATCATGATATAGCAAGAATGAGCAACTAAATGGCTCAGCAAGTTTATAAACAACAATCATACGATATATCATGATGAAGGGAAATAACTTCAAGGTTTCAACAATAGCAATTGTGAAAGATAACAAGAATCAATGTTCAATAAAAGAAGGAATTGACTCTTTACTGCTAAGTGGTCCTTAATGACCATGAACTGCTACTAAGGTAAAACAGACATACAATGTCTGACTCCTTGTTAAAAATAACGGGACACTTGAGAGGATCAGTCCTCTCATGTCCTATGTATATGCATCACATTTAGTTTTCTTGCGCGCTGTCGGGTCTCTGACAAATAAAAATCCCCTTTAACTAGGGTTGTTCTATCTCAGTCTTACTGTAAGAATCCGCACCAGCCAATAGTTTGGATAAGCTTTTATAATATTCAACTAAATGAATTTAACATGCATTTGTTTAGCCGAAACAATTAGCTTAGACGTTCTTAAACAGTTTGCAAAAGCACTATGTGTGAATACAATAATTAATAACGATGTGAAGTAATTTTCGATAATTAATTCACTCAAAGGTCTGTCAAATATCTACGAGTGTAGATACTTGCTCAACAATAATTGAATTGCTCAAAGTAATTAAAGTTGAATAATAATTGCAACAATAAGTACAAGTTAAGGGTAGAAGACTTGCCTCGTGCGTCGTTTACTGCTAACCAACTTAATTTAACAATCCTTGAACGGACCTAATAATTAAATCAGTTTGATCTTAAATTAGTATCATATACTTGTAAGTATAATGACCTTTATAAACCTTACGAACCACATAATTATATAATTATGGGTATATAAACACATAGGAAACATTATCATTAATTACTTGATAATATTTCAAACACAAAGAACCTATATTAATTATTTAATATAGTTCATACACTTATATAATATTATTAACAATTTAATAATATTTTATTAGTCTTGTAGTATTATTAATCGTTTAATAATACATTATTAGTCTTCTAATATTATTAATCTTTTAATAATATTCTATCAATCACTTAACATTATTAATCCATTAATAACATTTTATTGTCCTTATAATATTATTAATTATTTAATAATATTTTATCATCCTTATAATATTATTAATCATTTAATAATATTTTATTCACCTCATAATATTATTAATCATTTAATAATATTTTATTTATTATTTAATATTATTAACTATTTAATAACATTTTAAATCATTATCTAATATTATTAATTGTTTAATAATATTTTATTAATTATTTAATATTATTAATAATTTAATAATATTTTATTACCTCATTAATATTATTAACCATTTAATAATATTTTAAACATTATCTAATATTATTAATTATTTAATAATATTTTATTTAATATTCAATATTATCAATCATTTAATAATATTTTATTATCTTATTAATATTATTAATCATCTAATAATATTTTAAATTATTATCTAATATTATTAATCATTTAGTAATATTTTATTTATTATCTAATATTATTAATCATTTAATAATATTTTATTCATTATCTAATATTATTAATCATTAAATAATATTTTATTCATTTACTAATATTATTATTTATTTAATAATATTTTATTGACTTATTAATGTTATTACTCATTTAATAATATTTTAATTTCTTACTAATATTATCAATCATTTCATAATATTTAATTACTTATTAATATTATTAACCATGTAGTAATATTTTAATACTCTTTAAATAATACCAAAAGTTAACTTTTAAATTGGGTTAACCTTAGTATTTAATTTAAACATTTAGATAGCATTGATTTACAAATAGACTCCATATAAATTTGTTTAATACCCAAATATATTCATTTTACACCTATTTAAACTTAATTTTTCAAAGAAAACTCGACCCGGATCGACCCGACCCGACCCGAAGCACCAAAAATCTGTTTAGCAGATTGTTCTGACGCAGCTGCGTCAGTCCTGACGCGGCTGAGTCAGCCATTTTGTCTGAAAGTCAACTGTTTGACTGCTCGACCCTCCGACGCTCCGACAGCCATAACTTCTTCATACGAAAATATTTTGGGGTGATTATTAAGTCCATTCTCATCAGAATTTCCCCCTCTACAATTTCTCTTTAGATCACAAATCCAAATTCCAAACTTAACTAGACTCAAAATGGCTCACAATGTAACATAGGGTTTTAAAATCAACATCTTTTGCGGTAAAAGCCATAACTTCTTTGTTATTCATTATTTTTGAAAAGTTCAAAAAGGTTTTATCTTTAAAACTCATAGATCTAGCTTTCTAGCCATAAAAATCCACTTTTCGATTTGTACATTTCAAAATACAACCATAAACCTAGCATGCATAGTTAGGGTTTACCGGTAAAATTGTGTTATGAACTTTTCTACCATTTTTATGTATTTCTAACATATCAAAACATGTTATAAACACATAGATCTATGAATATACATATATTACATAGTTAAATACTTCTAGATCATCAAAACGAGTTTTGATCGATTAAAAATAGATTTTAACCGATCAAAAGCTTTCTAGACTACAAAAATGAAATAAGATGAAGTTAAGAGCACTTTTAAACCTTGAGGTCTTGGATGCTCTTCTTCTCCTTCTACCAAAGTAAGTTGTGTAGCTAGTGGACATACACCAAGGCTTCCTCTAGCTTTTCCTCACACAAACACAAGTGTATCTCTCTTTTAACTCACAAAAGCTCTCTCTCTTTTCTCTAGAAAATGTCTAGCAAATGACTAACAAACTTGAACCAAGTGTGGAGCATTCTATTTATAGCCATCAACTAACTCCTCATTAGCTTGCTAATTCACCCATGTTGGTGAAATTAGTGCTTAATTACAATTACTATTGCATGGAATGACTAGGTGATTGACTAGGTGATTGACTAGGGTGGTTGGCCAACCTTGTCATAGAGTGAATTAGAAGCAACATGGAAATCAAGCTATCCAAGTGGGGCCCTCCAAAAATTCAGCAAAATGGCTTTTCCAAGCCATTTTTCCTTTATTTTTAATACTAAAATGTGCATATATACATCTATATATATATATATATATATATATTGACCAAAGTTTTGACTTGTATTGGACTTTACATTGGGCTTGGGAATAACTTCTATTGGGCTCATTCAATTAAATTGTTTGGGCTCAATTTAAATAACACATTGGGCTTATATTAAATAGTCTAGGTTATATTTAATTAAATCAAGCATTAGGCTTGTTTAATTAATTACATGGGCTAGTAATCAAATTAATTACATGAGCTACTAGGTTAATATCTTTAACCTAGTTTATCAACTTATTTGGATTTAAAATATAATCCAATTAGATTTGTTTTAATTAATTATACACTTTGCTTTAATCCTTTAAATAAATATACAAGCACATAAGTACATTTATTTAATTATCTAATGCACAATTAATTAATGCGAAAAGTTTAAATTCATTGCTAAATATTTATTAAGTATATTTACAATGACTAATGAAATTCGTGGTCATTACAACAACTGAGGTTGAGTACTGCATATCATCCGCAGATTGATGGACAGAACGAAATGACAATTCAGACTTTGGAAGACATGCTCAGAGCTTGTGTGATGGATTTCAAAGGAAGTTGGGATGACCACCTACCTCTGGTCGAATTTGCGTATAACAACAGTTACCATGCGAGCATCGACATGCCACCATACGAAGCTTTTTATGGAAGAAAATGCAGAACGCCTTTATGCTGGGATGAGGTAGGAGAACGTCGACTTTTGGGGCCAGAGTTGGTGTAACAAATAGCTGAAGTAGTGAAGGGAATAAAAGCTCGACTAGTTACAGCTCAGGATCGGCAAAAGAAATACGCAGACCTACATCGCCAAAGTCGAGATTATGAAGTGGGTAGTTATGTGTTTTTGAAGGTATCTCCCTGGAAATAAAAAATAAGATTTGGAAAGAAAGGGAAGTTAAGCCCAAGGTTCATAGGATCGTTCGAGGTACTAAAACGAATAGGCGAAGTGGCGTACGAGGTGACTTTACCTCCTAAACTGGAGCATATTCACAATGTGTTTCACGTTTCAGTGTTACGACCATACAAGCCTGATTATAAGCATGTGATATCCTATGAGCCCATTCAATTAGAAAAAGATCTGACGTACGAGGAAATCCCTGTACAAATAGTAGATAGAAAGGAACAAATATTAAGGAATAAAGTTATACCTTATGTAAAGGTAATATAGCGTAACCACAATGTCGAGGAGGCTACGTGGGAGTTAGCAGATAAAATGAAAAGGGATTACCCCCATTTGTTTGTGTAACCTTGTACTGATTCCGATGACGGAATCTTTATAAGGGGGGAATAATGTAATATCCAAGAAATTTGTAAATGATTATATTAATGAATTACTTGAAAAATTATTTGTGTGCTCATACATTTATGTATTGTGTGGTAAGCATTAACAATTTACTTAAATATCTGATAAATAATAATGTAAGTGATGATGATGATGAACTTAATTAATTTAAGTTTATGTAATATGCCTTGTGTGACATAATAGTTAAGATGGACTAATTAATTAATTTATTAAATTAATTGTGAGTTGATTAAATAATTAAATGGATTCATGTGGGTAATTAAATTAAGCCCAATGTAAATATTAGGAGGTCACGTGAATTTATGTGACATAGCCCAACATGTTTGTAATTAAAGTCCATATATGTATGGACGACGATAATTAATTAAATTAGCCCAATAGAAATAAATGTTCATGGCACAATGAGACTTTAATTAGTGACCCAATGGAACCTAGTTGAATAAGTCCAATACATAGTCCAATTGTATGATCCAAATGATCCATTTTCTAGAATGCTTTATAATATATTATATATATGACATGAAGCTAGAATGCTGAGTTGATTTTTTTTATGAAGCTACACGGCTAATTTTATTTTTAAAATGAAGCTAAATAGGTCATCATGAAGGAGGATTATGATGAATCCCTTAAATTAGGGAATTGTACAAAACTTTTCCAAAATTTGTGAAACCCTTGTATAATGATTTTCTAGATGGTTAAAACCTAATGGATGAATACATGTATTCATACATGTATGTGTATTGTACATGTATGAGAAGTTGGCTATAAATAGGGCCATCCTATTTCATTTTCCAAGTTTGCTAGGATTAACTAAGTAAAGAGCTATAGAGAGAAAGTGAGAGAAAAATAGAAAACCTAGTGGAGATCTTGCAAATTAGAGTTTTAAAAATCTTAGAATCAAGCAAACAGAAATGGAGTAGCAAGGTTCATCTCTAAAAGAAAAAGAGCTTCAAAGAGGTATAAATAATTTCTAACCCTAAATATCTTTCTTAGTAGCATGTTGTAGCTAGTTGTGTAGATATTTATGTTTGGGTGTGTGAGATCTTGTGTGTGGGGATCATGACGGATTTCGAAGACATAAGGAAGGGTTTATGAAGGATAATATATGATTGATATTTGTTGGTATATGTTCTATGTCAAGATAATCAAGAATAATGCATGTAATCATAAAAACCCTAAGTGTACTAGTGAAAATTTGTGATTTGGGTAAAAATAGAATAAAATTTGTAATTCATTTACATGATCTAAAAATTGTAAGCTATAGTTCTATGAAATATGAAGATTTTTCAAGTGGAACGAACAAAAACGGAGCTAAAATGAAATTATGGTGAATTTTATTGTAAATGATGTCAAAATAGAACTCTAGCTTGAAAAACCAATAAATTTGGTTAAATAAATATTTTTAAAAATTAAAAAAAAAATTGAATGTTGAAGAGTTATAAGTTTATGAACTAACAAAACTGATTTGAGCTCATTTGGATTTAAAATGAGCAAGATATGAAATATTGAATAAAAAAGGGTAAGAAATCAAAACTTGGAAAAATGAATAAGTTGCTTTCTGCCGGTCAAAGTCATCCGTTGACCCGGGCGATCAAACCGGGTTGACCGGTCCGACCCAACCCGACCAAATTTTTTGATTTTTATTTTTATTTTTAATTATAATAATAATAATAATAATAATAATAATAATAATAATAATAATAATAATAATAATAATAAACAAATAAGTAATTAAAAATATGTTATTTGTAAGTTAATAATATTAACAAATAAAATAATATTTTAAAATTATTTTATTTGTGAGTTAATTAAACAAATAAAATAATTATTTTATTTGTGAGTTAATTAAATAATATTAAATAAATAAAATAATACTTTAAAAATTAATTTATTTATGAGTTAATTAAACAAATAAAAATTATTTGTGAGTTAATTAAACAAATAAAATAATAATTAAAAATATTTTATTTGTGAGTTAATAATAAAGATTATTTAATGATTACATATTTTCTTAAACAATTAAAATAATATTAAAGGACTATTTTAATTGTGAATTAATATTACATAAGCAATTAAAATAATATTATAGCTTATTTTAATTATGAACTAATGAGAGCTAAACAATTAAAATAATATTAAGAATTATTTTAATTGTAAATCAATAAAGAGTATGTAATTAAATCAGGTTAACAATTATTTTAATTGTAAATTATCAAATGATGAATAATTAAAATAATATTAAGAATTATTGTGTAATAATGAAACATAATAAGAGTAAGGATTACTCTAATTGAAATTAAACAAATAAAATGATAACTTAAATTATTTTATTTGTGGATTAATAAAGGGTGTTCAAAGAAGGTGATAATAAGTCATAAACAAATAAAGTGAGACCATTTTATTGTGAATCATTAAGAGATAATAAAGAATAAAGAAACAAATAGAATAATACAAAGTGTTATATTATTTGTGATAGTTAATGAATAAATTAAATAAGGAAGGTGAGAGACAATAAAGTACAAACAAATAATTTTATTTGAAATTGTATGCGTAAAATTTGAGAGTCCAAGTTATATAGAACTTGTGAGTCAAATCTATTAAATTATTATGTGAAGGTTAATAGAATTTAACTGTTAGACAAATATGTTGAACATAGGTTGTTCAAAGGATAAGGAATTACAGTCCGATAGAGTCGACGATCCAGGTAAATACTTTAACTTGTACTTTTATCAATTCGTACAAGTAGAATTAATTCCTGTTTATCTATATTATGAAGATTAAATAATTATCTCTGAAACTTAACTAAATATCATGATTATATCTTCGGACGATTATTCGAACCCTAGTTGCGAACATTGATCGTATCAATTGTTCCTAATTGTGTTGAGAAGTACGTCTATGCTATTTGTATTAGCTAGATCAATAATAAAATCGATTGGTAATCAATCATATTTTCTTGAGAAAGCTATTCAAACCAATGGCCTTGGTGATAACTCTTATAGTATGCTGAGATGAACAACTATTTTACGTCGGGAAATCGACACGCGCGCGAATAGCATGTCTGAGTGTTATGCATAACATAGGGTACTTTAGGCTGATCACCTATTGTACTTGTTTATTATTACGAATTTTTAGTAAAATACTATTAATTCAAGCAAGTGTTCATGGTCCATAGTGACCACTCAGTTCAATTATTTATTTATTTGAAAATATTCAAATTCTTGATTTCATATATATATCCGTCAGTCCATAGTGACTTTTCAGTAGTAGAAATTATCAGAATTGGAACTTTTGACACTTACATTGTTCACAATTCATTTATTCAATTCCTGAGCTTCTAATTATTGTTACATACCTTGTTATAAGAATTCCTACACATGAACACTTACTTTAATATACTTTCTGAGCAAACTCGTTGCTCACCCTTGCTTCTTTTAAATATTACAGTTAAGTCTGAACAAGGCACCGACTCAGGAAAAGATAAAGGCAAATGCAAGGTTGTTGAGTAGCCTTATTGAGATGTTGTTGTTAAATTCATCCAGTGTTGTATTAAGACTTATGTAGTACTTATTATCTTATGTGATGTCATGTATTAGTAAGGTTGCGAAGTTTGGGACGCAAATATTTATGTTATCTCAATGTAAATATTTATATCATTCCGCATTTAGATGTTAGTAGAATATTTTATGAGTTGGATCATGAAGCACCAGGTTCGAGGTACAGGAATCTGAATTTAGGGGTGTCACATAAATGCAGTTATTTCTTTGATAAATCAAATTTGCTTGATATATAGTTTTGACTTTAATTGTTAATTTGGCTAATATAATGCGTATAATTGTAAGTGTAAGTCTAAGATTTGCTCTTTAGCAGATCATGCCGCCAAGAGATAGACCACGCAATCAACATGTCGCAGAGTCAAAAAGTGAGGTTGGGGATCAACCCAATCCTATTAGGATGTTTGCAGAGATGCTGGCAAAAGCCAGCGCCGCACTTAGCAAATTTCAAAGACTTCAAACTGGTTGGACCACCGGAGTTCAAGGGAACTCTAAACCCGATCGAGGCACAGACTTGGATCGAGGAAATGGAGAAGGTGTTTGAGGTCGCTAGGGTGGCCGAAGAACAGAAGACTAGTTTCACCACCTTCATGATGAAGGGGGAGGCGGACTACTGATGGAAGGCCAACAAAGGTCGTGCGGAAGAAGGCGTTATTACTTGGGAGTGCTTTAAGGAAATGTTTATAGAGAACTACTTCCCGGAAAGCATGCAACAAGAAATGGAGGTGAAATTCCTCGAGTTAAAACAGGAAAACATGTCTGTGGCCGAGTATGTGGCTAGGTTCAATGAGTTGGCAAGGTTTGCAACTCATCAAGTTTATACTGAGGTTAGGAAGGCTCGGAGGTTTGAGCTGGGACTTAAGCCGTGGGTATACTGTTCTGTGGCAATATTAAAGATTAAGAGTTTTGCAGAATTGTTGGAAAGGGCAATCATTGCGGAGGGTGGTAATGAGGCCCTGGCTAAATTCAACTAGGAGAGGAAGAAAGATCATGAAGGGCAGAAGGCGGGGAGCAGCGGAGGCAACAACCCCAATAAAAGGAAGTGGAATGAGAGCCAATCATCCGGAGGAAACAAATTTAGAGGAGAGGCTAAGAAGGTTGACAGATGCAATAATTGTGGTAAGAACTACACGGGCGAATGCATGAAGGGCAAGAGTGTTTGCTATAGCTGCGAAAAGCCGGGGCACCTGGCCCCACAGTGTCCAAAGAAGATGAAAAGAGGGTGTTTCTCCTGTGGAGCACCCAACCACCGAGTCAAAGACTACCCAAAAAGGAAGGGCGACGCGGGAAATGGAAACTGCAACAATAACAACAACAACAGGCTGAGCATTGGAAGGCCAACCAGTTAGACAAACTGACCCACAGTGCACACCTTCAATATGACTGTACAGGATGCAGTCGACTCTAAGGACGTGGTGTCAGGTATCATCCCGATCAATGATATTAATGCATATGTATTATTTGATTCGGGTGCTACCTACTCATTTGTTTCTGAAGATTTTGCTAAGAGATTAGATTTACCCCAAGAAAAGCTAGAACACCCTATGAACGTAAAAGTAACAAACAAAGAAATCATTCCCGTAGACTACATTCATAGGAACTGTTGTGCGGAATTATGAGGGTTTAAGCTTAACGTGGATTTGATACCGATCTGTTTGGGGGAGTTTGACGTTATCCTTGGGATGAATTGGTTATCGAGTCACGGAGCGGTTATTGATTGTAAGAAGAAGTGTGTACCCTAATGACTCCGAATAAGTCGAAGGTGATATTTTACGGTAATAAATCGCCGAGACAATCAAGTTGTCTGACGATGATGCATGCACGAAAGTTGCTTAGGAAATGGTGCATAGGTTATTTGGCTCATGTAGTCGATATTCGATGAATCGGGGGCGAATTGAGTCAGATACCTGTCGTACGAGAATTCACTGATGTTTTTCCAGATGAGATTCCGAGGTTACCGCCGGACTGAGAAGTGGAGTTTGTTATTGATTTAGTACCGGAGACTGCACCGATATCGGAGGCGCCGTACCGTATAACACCGGTAAAAATAAAAGAATTAATGGTTTAGTTGCAAGAACTACTGGATAAAGGTTACATCAGACCAAGCGTGTGACCGTGGGGAGTGCCGGTTCTATTTGTAAAGAAGAAGAATGGTTCGATGAGGCTTTGTATTGATTACTGGAAATTGAACAAGGTCACCATTAAGAATAGATATTCGCTGCCCAGAATTGACGATCTGTTTGATCAACTTAAGGTAGCGAAATACTTTTTGAAGATAGATTTGAGGACGGGTTATCATCAACTGAAGGTGAGGGAGGAGGATATCCCAAAGATGGCATTCAGAACTCGTTATGGACATTTCGAGTTCCTGGTAATGTCATTTGGACTGATAAATGCACCAGCGACATTCATGGATATGATGAACATAGTGTTCAAGCAGTACTTAGACAAGTTCGTGGTCGTATTCATCAATGACATATTGGTGTATTCGAAGACAGAGGAAGAACACGCTGAACATCTGAGGAGTGCTTTGGAGTCATTAAGAAGAGAGAAGCTGTACGCAAAATTTTCAAAGTGTGAATTTTGATTGCAGAGGGTGCAGTTTCTAGGTCATGTTATCGACAAGGATGGTGTTTCGATGGATCCAGCGAAGGTCGAGACAGTTATCAATTGGGAACAGCCAAAGACGCCGACCGAGATTAGGAGTTTCTTGGGATTAGCGGGATATTATCGAAGATTTATTTAGGATTTTTCAAAGATAGCATCACCGTTGACCAATCTTACCCGGAAGACTGTGAAGTTTGTTTGGACAGAGAAATGCGAAGAAAGTTTCATGGAGTTAAAGAAGAGATTGAGTCAGGCACCAGTGTTAGCTTTACCAGACGACACGGGAGGTTTCGTAGTGTACAGTGATGCGTCTCACAAAGGTCTTGGTTGTGTGCTAATACAGCACGATAAGGTCATTACGTACGCGTCACGTCAGCTAAAAGATTATGAGAAGGGTTTCCTGACTCATGACCTAGAGTTAGCAGCGGTAGTTTTTGCCCTGAAGATTTGGAGGCACTACCTATACGACGAAAAGTGTGAGATATATACAGATCACAAAAGTCTAAATATATCTTCACTCAGAAGGAGCTATATATGAGGCAGCACCGCTGGTTATAGTTGATCAAGAATTACGACTGTGAAATTCTGTACCATCCGGGCAAGGCCAATGTTAAGCAGATGCCTTAAGCAGAAAAGGAAAGGATAAAGTGATGATGCTGACAACTCAGGAAGAATTGGTAAGAGATTTTAAACGTCTGGAATTGGAAGTCAAGTATCCGATAGAGACGAACGAGAAGCTATTCATGGTGACAGCGAGCCCGACTTTCTTAGTCAAAATCAAGAAGGCTTAGGAGAAGGACAAAGATTGTGATATTATTAATAAGTGAATTGCTGAAGGCGAGGAGCTTAAATACAAGATTGATAGTAATGGATTGGCGAGGTTTGAAGGGAGAGTCTGGGTACCGATAGATCCAGAATTAAGGGAAGAGATTCTTCAAGAAGCTCACAGTACAAGGTACTCAGTACATCCCAGAAGTACAAAAATGTATCAGGATCTACGGCAGAACATGAAGAAAGAAGTGGCAGAGTGCGTCAGCCGATGTCTGACATGCTAGCGGATTAAAGCAAAGCATCAGCGACCGAGCGGACTGCTTCAACCACTAGAGATTCCGGAGTGGAAGTGAGAGCACATCACGATGGACTTTGTGGTGGGTTTGCCACTGACACATAAAGGTTTAGACGCCATCTGGGTAATAGTGGATCGTCTGACCAAGTCAAGCCATTTTCTACCTATCAAATTATGGTACAATCTGGAGCAGTTAACAAAGCTCTATGTGAAGGAGATAGTGTCACGACATGGAGTGTCGATATCGATTGTGTCCGACAGAAATCCGCGCTTCGCGTCAAATTTTTAGAGAAGTCTGCAGGCAAGGATGGGAACACAGTTGAGGTTAAGCACTGCGTATCATCCTCAAATCGTCGGCCAGAGCGAGCGAACAATTTAGACCTTGGAGGATATGCTTCGAGCAGTCGTAATGGATTTAAAGGGTAGCTGGGATGACCATTTACCACTGGTGGAGTTCACTTACAATAACAGCTATCACACTAGTATCGGCATGCCACCATATGAAGCGCTTTATGGAAGAAAATGTCGAACACCATTGTGTTGGGACGAGGTCGGTGAGCGAAGACTGCTTGGACCTGAAATGGTGCAGCAGACTGCAGACATATTGCAACTGATTAGAAATTAACTGGTAATAGCTCGAGATCGTTAGAAGAAGTACGCAGATTTGCATCGCCAAAAGCGGGACTTCGACGTGGGCAACTTTGTATTTTTGAAGGTATCTCCCTGGAAGGGGAATATACGTTTTGGCAAGAAAGGAAAGTTAAGCCCTAGGTTCATAGGACCGTTCAAAATCTTGAGGCGAGTCGGTGAAGTGGCGTACTGTGACGCCCCCAAATCTGGGCTCATACAGCCCAAACTTGAGTCGTCAAAAGACTACAACAAAATTATTACAAGATAGAATAACGTTCAACAATACAGTGTATAATAATACACAACTAAGTCTTCACAATTATTGTCACACTATATACAACATGTGAAGATTACAATAGCTATCACTCGGACCGTCACTCCATTCCCCTGCTAGACCCGGCTACTCTCTCATTTTCTGAAAAACAATGGAACAAAAGAAAGGGTGAGCTCAAATAGCCCAGTAAAGAATATCATGACTAAGATAATGACAAGTAAATTATCGTTAGCCTTCAACAGTTGAGTTCTTGATAGAATACAATAGACTACAAGGTTTGTATCAAAAACTGCAGTTAAATTCTTAAACAACGTTCAGATCAATAATAGCAGCGGAATGAGCAATCTATTAGAAGAATAATGCAGACTATAATGTCCACTCGATTCTCTTTTTAGGAAAAACATCATCAACTTTTATCATCTGAAATACCATTAGTCAAGATAATACAAATTCACAGTTCCTGATCATAATCATGCAGATCAACAGTTCATCTTTGCACTATGGGCCAAAGACATTCAATATAACACCAACGGTCATGATTATACCAGATTCAGCCTTTGGTCATAATCATACCAAACAACAATTCATCTTTGCACTACGGGCCAAAGAGAACATTCACCACGTGCCATAAAAGACACCGAACAGATGTATCGCCTTTAACCTATTATATCGCCTTTAACCTATCATCTGTTCAACAATTATATCGCATATGTGCCCCCGGCCACAGATATTCACAACAACTTGAATTTGGATAATTAGAATGATATAAATGATGAACAGAAGAAACAGGATAAACAATAAGTATCAGAAGTTTACTTTGTACAGATTCAAATAATGTCCAAATTGTCAACATGATGTGGAGTGAAATTTAAAAATGATATTCAAGATCCACAGTTCAGAATAACGGTTACAGTTCAATAGAAAGGTTCACGTAAATAGGATGGTTCAATTGAAATGATGAAGTGCAACTATTATGGAACATATAATATTTTCAGGAATTATAGAAGCAATAGTTCCATAATAAGTTTTGATTTAGGTGTATGAAAGAAAATAATATCCCTTACCGTAGCAGGTTTGATTAACAAAAGGTGAAGGAAATTAATATCCCTTACCATAGTAAGTTTGAATAATGGAAGATGAAAAAGATGGTATCCCTTATGAGTATAAAGGAAAATAATATCACTTACGAATATGAAAGAAAATGATATTATAAACGAATATGCAATAAAAGTGTCATGTGATAATTCGTGTAAACAAATTATTTCCACAAGAGACAAATAAGAAATGAATACAAGGAGTAATTCACCAAACATGCGGTAATCCGCGTAGTCAGGTTATTCTCAGAGATTAATAAGGAATGAATACGAAAGGTTATTCACCAACAGGCGATAATCCGCACCGTAAGGTTATTCCCACAATTAAATAAAAATTGAATACGAAGAGTCATTCACCAAACAGGCGATAATCCGCACCGTAAGGTTATTCTCAGAGATTAATAAGGAATGAATACGAAAGGTTATTCACCAACAGGCGGTAATCCGCGCCGTAAGGTTATTCCCATAAATTAATACATGGAAATAAATGGCACGTCTTATGAGTAAGAAAGAAACGATATTATTTTCGAGAATCAAATAATGATAATCCCTTACCTTAACACGTGACTGGATATTGATTTAAATGAGGTTGATTAACTTGAACAGTACACGTACACTTATAAATCTTCACAAATACTCAAAATGACTTAAGCACACTTAGAGAAAACTTTCACAAGAAGTATTTAGAGAGAGAAAGAAAGAACAAGTAAGGAAGTTTATGAAAAATCCTTAAGTTAAGGCCTCTATTTATAGCCAAAAATCTTATCATAACCAAGATTTCCTATTTTAATCCAAACCGTTCATTTCAAGATAATGTTTAATCCATACCATTCATTTCATCTTTTAAGATAAACCATTCATTTAAATATCATCTTTTAATTTACATCATCCATTTCAAATTCTATATTATCTTTAATCTATACCATTCATTTCATCTTTTAAGATTTCCTTAATCTAAACCATTCATTTAAAGATCATCTTTTAATCTACACCATCCATTTTATATCACCTAACTTTATATTATAAACAAATAACTTTATCAATTCAATTATTCAACAATAATTCACACTTATTCATTATTATGACTAATTGTTATAAATACAGTGTAGTTGGCTTTCTGAGTTAGATATCAAGTCAATTAATTAATGAAATACAACTGTTTAAATAACACCATAATAGAGATAACAAAAATACAGAAAGTATGCAAAAGAAAGATTACGTTACTGTGTTATGACAATTATTGATTCAATAATGTGAATTACTGTGCATATGCTACTGTGACAATTATCAATTTAATAACATGAATTATTGTGCATGTGACAATAAAGTCAAATATTGTACGATAACCACTTTATCAGTTTAATAATACGAAACACTGTGCAATGCCGTGTGCTACTGTGCAATACCGTGTGCTACTGTGCAATACCGTATGTTACTTGTAATACCGTATATTACTATTCTTTTACCACCGGATATTTTAACAATTAAAAGTGATAGTACCATTGACCATTTAAAAATTGTTTATGTCATTTTCTGTATCCGACAATTATTCTTTGTGGGGTCCACCAATGATTGGTTCGTACGGCGCCGTCGTACGAATATTCCCCGACAGAACGAATATTCCCCGACCAAAAGAATATTGTCTGGCATAATATAATTTGCACATAACATCCTTGACTTTTAACTTTATCAATTTAACTACCTACTGTTTAAGGGGGAAAAAAATATATATGAAGAAAAATTAAATTTTATATTTCATAAAATTCGGGGTCTTACACATACAAGGTAGCATTACCTCCTGAACTTGAGCACATTCACAATGTGTTTCATGTGTCAGTGTTGCGCCCATATAAACTAGACTACAAGCACGTTATCTCCTATGAACCAATTCAAGTCGAGAAGGACTTGTCATACAAAGAAGTTCCTGTCCAGATACTCAATAGGAAGGAACAAAAGCTGAGGAATAAGATAATTCATTCTATTAAAGTACTTTGGAAGAATCACGCAGTTGAAGAAACTACGTGGGAGATCGAGGAGAAAATGAGAGCGAATTATTCGTTTTTATTTGAGTGACCTTATTTTACAATTCCGATGACGAAATTTTTGTAAGGGGGGGGGGGGATCTAATGTCCTAGAATTTTCACGTCATTATTAATTAAATTATTAATTTAATTTCTAATGAGTTAGTTTTATAAGGTTATTTAAATCTTTTTATGTCATTAATTAAGTACGTGATTAAATAATTATGTGATTAATTGCTAGAGTTAATTAAAGGGAGTCACTAATAATTTAATTAAATTAGTGAACAAACCCTAAAGTTTTAATATCAAAAGAATTGATAAGTTGTCCATTAATTAAATATTCAATTAAATTGAATATAATGAGTTAATTAAATTTTGAACATTAATTAATATGATTATTAATTAATACAAATAATGTGAAATATTAAGAATAATATTTATTAGTTCATTTAGTAATTTAATACTAATGGGTTGGAGTATTTGATTATTTAGGCAATCCAATTATTTATTTAATCATGGATTGAGTAATTAATGTGTAACAAAATTAATAAATAATCATTGGGTTATATTAAATAGTTCAATGATAAATTAAATGGACTTAACTAAATAATAGTCCAAGTCATTTAATAGGAGTCCATTGGGTATTAAATGATGTCCAAAGTATGAGCTCACTTGGAATTAATTGTGTAACTTATTATTTATTAAAGGAGTTAACATGTGACAATCTTGTTGGGACACAAATCCTTGCACCTGCCGTGTATAAGATGAGGAGAGATGGAATGCTAGTATTTGTTTTCTTTAATAAATTAATGTGTCCAAATTGGAAGGAATTTTTGAGAATTATATCAATTAATGTAATAAATTAAAGACTATTAAAAGTACAATCTTTTTTTGCCTAAAATCCCTTAGTTGTCGGCAAGGGATGAATGAGGGAGTGGTATGATTTTAAAATTCATTTATTTTAAAGTATTAGTTTGCTTGTTTTGGAATTAGTGTTGTCCTTTTGGCATGGGAAGCTCAACAACTCTAGTCCTTAAGCTCACTTGTGCAAGTCTCTAAGATAAGTTTCATGATGGTCTAGATTATTAGATATAATATGTGTATCTAATATTTTTAGGAGTATACTTGCAAGTGTTAGTGTTTTGTTAATCATTTATCTTTTTCTTTATTTATCAAGTTCTAGAGATAAGCTAGAGAAAGTTGAGAGAAAAATCTTTGTGAGAGTAAATATTTTGAGAGATTAAGGAAGAAGAAGGAGAAGCTAGTGTTGTTCATGCCATTCACCACCTACTTTGGGAAAAGGAGGAAAATAGCCACCAAATCTAGGTATAAATTCTTATTTATTTTAAAACCCTAGTTTTACTTTTTCTTTCCATTTTATGTTAAAAATATTACATAATGATTTGTCTAGTTAAAATCATGCTATGTATGTTTATATAGGTTATCATGAGTTTAACTTATGTTTTATAAGCTTTAATGTTGAAAAACATGTTCAAACTTTGAAAATCAAGTTTACCGAAAAGTCAAAAATTGGATCATCCGCACCAGGAGTTACTGTTCACGATCCGTAAATCGGATTTGTGATCCGTCAACTCTAGGAGATAGAACTTTTAAATACAAAAATTCTCCAACTTGATTGACCTAAATCTGATTTAAAATGATAGAGTTATGATTTTTCTACCAAAAACACCTACTGTGAGAAGACTGTGCACAACAGTCGGCTGTTTGTAGTTAGTGTTCATGATCCATAAGTCGGACTCATGACCCGTCAACTCTGGGTGATAGAACTCTTCGATATGAAATTTTTTCAAGTGGATTGACTAAAAACCGATTTAAAACGAGTGAAATATGATTTTTTTAGTAAAAGACCCTGCTGTCGGAGAAACCGCACTGACAGCCCACTGTTTGGCCACTTTCAATGGCCAAACCTTGTCCAAATAAATGATCCGATGATGGAAAATTTTATTTTAAGAAGATAAGAAACTAACAAGACCGACTAGAGGTCAATCAGAGTTATAGAACTCAAGATATAAGCGTTTTTGCTTGGGACCCCGAAACTGTCCAGAAATGTGCGAATTTGCATCATGTTAAATCCATTTAATCATTTAAAATTCTAGTTAATTAAATTTTTAATGCATGTTAATGGATGTTTTAACTAATTAAATAATGTTTAAGTGAATTTAATCATTTAGTTATTATTTAAGTAACATTAGGTAATAATTAATTATTAAAGTTAATATTGTTAACTAACTATTGAGATTAAATGATAAATAGAGTCAAATAATTAATTAATTGTTATTTAAATAGTATTAAATAATAATTAAAGAGTATTTAAGGTAAATAAATAAATTGTTTATTATTAAATAAAAGTAAAGATAAATAAATAATTAATTATTATTTAATTAATATTAAATAATAATTAAAGAGAAATAATATTTTAGAAGTCATTAATTATTATTTAATTAATAAATAATAATTAAAGATAAATAAAGTTAATAATATTATTTATTATTTATTTATATTAAATAATAAATAAGGATAATTAAGTAATTATTTATTATTTAATTAATAATAAAAAATAATTAAAGAGAAGTAAGGTGAATTAATTAATTAATATTTAATTAATATTAAATAATAATTAAGGAAGATTATAATAAAGTTAAATAATTAATTATTATCTAATTAATCTTAAGTAATAATTAAGAAGCATTAAAATAAATAAAATATGTATTTAAGTAAGACTAATTAGTTATTATTTATAATTAAATAATAACTAAAGGTAGTTAATTAATTACTATTTAACCAATAACAAATAGTAATTAAATAAAGAAAGAATTAATTAAATATAAAGTATTTAATAATTCACTAATGAAATAATTGTATTAAATTGTTTAAAGGTTCCTTAAGTGTTTAATACTTAAGATGAATACTCCTAAGTTATTAAATCACTAACCTAAGTGTGTTTATGTGTCTATAGGGATTATGTTAGTATGTTAAATGATGTGAACTATGTGTTAGACTTATTTGTTAGATAAGTTCATATTAAGCGTACAAACGTGCCAGTATACGCAGTACTAATTGTTAAACCGACTTGATTAAGGTTAGGTCCTTCAAAGCCATTTAATTAAAGCTAGATTGTTGTAGCTGAGCAGACAGACAAGTTCTTTATCTCTAAACTTATTTCATTGAGCAAGTTATTTATTTAAGCTTGAACTGTAACTCCAAGCATGTTTTAAGTGGTTTAAGTACTTTACAATTATTCCACATCGATATTATTGTTATTCGCACTTGGTGCACTTGAGCTTGTACAATATTTGACTTGTACCTTATTTAAAGTTCTATTGTTTAAAGGATTGTTCAAAGTTAGGTTTAAGTCATTGTTCAGCTAGATATTTATGTTAAAGATTTTAAAAGCTATTCAAATCATAGAAGCTGCGGATTTTTGGATTGATATGAACACCCCTTCAATATAGGGGAGTAACCCATGTATCTAATATAAGATACAACCCTCAAAAATTAAATGTTATGCATACACATAGTGTACAAGAGGCTGATCCCCTCGAGTAAGTATTTCTAGTAGTAACTATTGGGTCAATTAGATATTGACTTCAATGGAAGTTTATAGTTCATAGTCTATTTGATTATCTTGATCCTAAAAGTAAATCATTATTCTTGCTTATGTTATTCATATTGTTGAATTGTTTCAGTTATTCCTTCATTCATGATATATTATCTCTCGTTGTTATTTAAACTTGTTGAGCAAACTAGTTGCTCACCCTTGCTATATCATGAACTCTATTGCAGCTAAACCCGAATCATCTGGGAAGAACAAGGGTAAAGGAAAGCTGAAGTGATAGACTTCAAGAGGCAGTCTTTAGTTAATTGTCTAGCTAAATTACTTGTTATATAACGTAATCCCTAAGTACTTTATTAAGGGTATTTGTGTACTTTTGATGTAAGGTTACTGTATCTTGGGACTAGTAACACCTTTTGTATAAATAACATATGTTTATTATTCCGCATTTAGTTATTGTATGTTATTTAGTGGTGAATGTTCGTAGTGGATCGTGATGGCCAGATTCGGGTGATTAGGACCTGCAACATATGGTACTTTCAGCTCATCCAAAAGATATAACCCTCACCGCTTACGGCCTATCCCAATCAGCTTCTGGGAGTGAGGATCCTGCACACAACAAGAAGTGAGAGAAAAGAAGACTAAATATCCAGAGTCACATAATTGACTAACAGAAATAAGATTCAATGCAAGATTGGGAATATGATAAACATGCGGAAGAGACATATGAGATGTGACAACAGGACCAATTTCTGCTAAGGACATTAATGTACCATCAACAGTAATAACAGGCTTAGCATTAGTAGGTGAAATAGATGTAAAACAAAAGTGTCAGGTGACATATGGTGAAAAGCTCCAGAATCCAAAACCCAGATAGATGAAGATGTACCTGATGAATTTGGAGGTGACAAACCTGAGGCAGCAAAAGCATGAGACGAGGCAAGGAACTTCTGAAATTGTTTATTAAGTGAGTCCGTCATAGGCGGAGCAGAAGTGGATGCTCCAGTCACCGCATAGTCAAATGGAGGTACAGGTGCAGGAGTGCGAGGCTGTGGAGGCCTAGAACCACGAGATAACTGAGTGAACTGATTCTGAGAGAACTGATTATGCCTAGGTCGTTGAAATCGCGGTTGCACTCCCTTGTTCAACAGTTGAGGACATTGAACTATGATAGATTAATTGAAAGAGATTAATTGAAAGAGAAATAATATGAGATTATCATTCAAAGGAAGAAACCAAATTACAAGTAAAGTAAACTAAAAAGAGGCCAACTCTTAACTACGCAAAACTAGAGTAATATTAAGGAAAATAGAAAAATAGAAAAATACAATACTACCTTATCTAACATAAGCTAATAACAAAATAGTATTAATAATAACAATAATTCTAATAAAGTCTTATAATATTATAATTTAATTCAAATTCAAAATTTGAGGAAATTGTTACATTTATCAATTTAGTGTCAACCAACAAGGTAACAGATTTAGCTAGTCAATCAAAATCCCATATGGCTATATGGAAGTACTTTTGATCGATCTTGAATAGTCTAACTTGGATTCATCCCCGGCATAAAAATCAAAACCAACTTCTCATCCTTATCTTTTTCCAGATAGGCCAAACCAAATTGTCATCTCATAGGCTCGTAGCACAACCTCATTTATTGCTAGAGTAAAATGCACCAACACTTTTTATAAATAATTATAATAATATTAATTACTGTTTTAATATTTCAAATAACAGTCAGCACTTTTTTAATCTATAATATATAATATTTATTATTTCTAGTGTAATTGACTAATTAATATTAAAAAATATTTTTAATATAATGTTCAATAAACTCTTCAAGTTATAATGTTTAATATATTTATTAAATATAAATTTATATATTATAATTTTCACTTAACTTGATCTAATTAATTAAATTATGAACATCTGTAATAAATAACATAAATGTCAAAAAATAACAAATATTCATTTTTCTGACAATAATTGGAGTGGCTGTTTTTGCGAATTGTTTTTAATGATTTGAGGTTATTTATTTTGATATTTATTTTCATATTTGATTTGGTGATATCTAAGGTATTATGGAGGGACATTATCAGAGAAAGTACTCGGGGAGACATTAGAAGCTTTGGAAGTGCCGAGGAGTGAATACATTGTATCAACAAAATGTGGAAGGTATGCAGAGGGTTTTGATTTCAGTGCTGAAAGGGTGTCTAGAAGCATTGACGAGCATGGTTTTGTATCTGTGTCACTGTTGTGTTTATTTAACGGTTACCAATGTTAGACTTCAATGACTTGTGTGATTTTTTTGCTATTTAGAGTTAGAAATGCTGAACCTTGGATTTGTTTGGTTTGTAACAGATTGTAAATAAGACTATTCCAGCTCTACAAAAACTCAAGGAAGCTGGGAAAATCAGGTTCATTGATATAACTGGACTTCCGTTGGAAGTATTCACTCATGTCCTAGATCGAATGCCACTGGGAATAGTGGATGTAATCCTATCATATTGTCACTACAGTATTAATGATTCAACTTTATTGTCACTACAGTATTAATGATTCAACTTTGGAGGATTTACTTCCTTACCTGAAGAGCAATGATGTTGGTGTGATCAGCGCTTCTCCACTTGCAATGGGACTTCTTACAGAGAGTGGCCCTCCAGAGTGGCACCCAGCTTCACCTGAGCTTAAGGTTTTTCGTTCTTTAATGACCCAAAATGTTGTTAATTTTACTTTTTTACGCTTCTTTACTTTTTTTTTTTTCCTTTTTTTTTTTTTGTTAGTTTGCTAGAAATTTAACATTCTTGCCTTTGGCAAGAATGGTTCTTTACTTTTGGTAATACCAGATAACTAAAAAATCAATATATTGATGTTGTTAATAGTTAGCAATAGTTATGCTTTTAACTGGCTTTTTTCTTTTTCCTCCTTTTGTGTGTAAATGTGTGTGTGGGAGGGGAGGGGGAGATAGATTTTGGGTTGTTCTGTAGAGTGAATAGAGAAAAGTATTATGTTTGCTATTTCTTTCTATCTGGATGCTCTGCAAGGAGAAAACATAGTGATTTGTGGAATTTATTATAGGTTTAAGAAGTTCAAATCTTAGAGATCCATGCCTAGAGTGTCGGACTGGTTATCTTCTGCGACGAGATATTTACTAATTAAGGTTGCTAACTTATGTTTCATGGTACACTTTTTGCTAATTAAATTTCTTAAATATTAAGATTTATCTAATATACATCCAAATATATTTTTTTATAATTAAAAAGTAAAATTTTAATACTCATAAAAAGTACAAATTAACAAAACCAATCTTATTATTCATATAAAAAAAATATTAAAAATAATGTTAATTATTTTTCTCAAATATTTAACTTAAACATAAGTCACACTTAAGCATAATTATTTATAATAACAATGACAAAGTTGTTACTCAAAAAAGAAAAAATATATTAAAAGAAAAATCTTTTTACAAGATAGAGGTAATAATAAATATTATAATATTTTCTTTTTCAACATTGCCCAAAAACAACACCAACTGTATACTAAAAAATATTATCAAAATTATAAACATCCCAAATTTTGACATATACTCAAGAAAATTTAACATATAAAAATCATAATATGAAATTAAGAATTCAAATAATAATTTTTGTTGTTAACACCCAAAATTAAATTATCAACATACTCAATCACTCTAATTAGAGCAACTCCATTAATAATTTAATTTAAAATTCTTAATATTAATATAGTGGTTGAGTTGAACGAACCCTTGTATGGGCGGGGGCTATGATATGTCAGCGAACCAATTTGGGAGATGCTGCTGCGAAACTTGCACGATCAGTGTGTATCGAAGAAGAAAGATATGCACTGGTGGCACGTGTTTCCTTACAGTGTTGAACAGTTGGGAAACTGATGTATTTGTTCTTGGTTTAACGACCGCTTGACTTTCTATATTGATTAGTGGCCGAGTTGACCAATTTCTTGTATGGGCAGGAGATTGTGTTTGGTTTGACGACCACTTAGCTTTCTATAGTGATAATCGATTGAAACCTGGTGTCACGCTATTCGTTATATGTGTGTTGAGAAGGTGATTCTTTTCTCATGTGTATAACGGATAGATAGAGGATGTTAAGATAAGTTCGTGTTCTAAGAACTGACACGTATGGTAAGTTCGTGACTCATAATTGTATGGTGGAACCCCTCAGCGAATGGGCGACTTTGGCCTGACTAGGACAAGCTCCTCAAACCATATGATTGTGGTAAGTTCCTGAGCCCAAATACGTGGTAAGTTTGATGAACAGTGAGTATGGGTAGAGTTAAGTAGCAAGATTAAAGCTATACTAGATATAGTTATTAAGCTGTAAAAGAATGTGGAGGAAAAATTTGAGGTGTTTTGAGGTTTTAGGATATTCCAAATCTTCTAGTTATGCTAGACTTTGAAATTCTTAAAATCGTGTCAAATTCGCATTTTTGTGCTTTTGAAAAGACAAATGTATTTTTGAAATCATTAATGCATTTAGTGCAGAGATGATAACCGATGGAGTCATCAATGCAGAGTAACCTAGTGTTGGATGTATTTTTAAGCCCACTATGGTATGATGTAATATGACAAAGTCAAAATGATTTTTAGTATTTTGAAACGTTTAAAGAAGAGTCTATGCTAATTGTTTCGGCAAGACAAATTGATTTGAAAATATCAAAATGTATTTATAAAATCATCACACGCCATTAAAGCCATGGTGCATGATGAAAAAGACGGAATCCTCAACGCACTGTTGCAACGGTGCGGTATCATGAAGTCCTATAAATGAATTTTAGTACTTTAACTAATCTGAAATGATTTTTTTAATCGTAATATACGAACAATTCAATGATGTGAGTCTATGTCATTTATTTTGACTGGACACTTTTGGTCAGAAATGACTCAAGTTTTATTTTCCAATCCAACTTATGCTGGAGCGGAATTTTGTAGTAAGTCTGAGGTGAACAACCCCGTAATGGGGGATATGTCAGAGCCATGAATAAAGAACCCGCGAGGGGGCGCCCAACAGTGGTGGCATGCTGATATAGGTTGGTAAATCCAAAGAGTTCGACCCCGAGAGAAGTCGTTGTGCACAGCGCTAGAGTACGATAGGCTGATCACCTAGCGTACGAAACCATTGTGGTATGTTTTCAGTCTTTGTGATTGATAAACATTCTCGCAGTATGTTCACAATCTTTATGACTCCTCAGAATAGTATGAAAGTTTTAATGAATATTTTGATTTTCAATTTATTCTTTTGTAAGATATTGATTTTCAATTTATTCTTCTGCAAGATATTCCATTGTTCTGGAATTGTGAAAAGTATGAACTTCCTAGAAAAGGGTGGTCATAGAATGTGATGAGTGAAGATATATATTCAGAGATGAAAATTTGTTAGAAATGAGTATGATAAAATTTCGGGGACGAAATTCTTATAAGAAGGGGTGAATGTAATATCCCAGATATTTTTAAGATTTTAAATAATATCTTAATTGATTTTATTAAAGGTTAAGGTTTAAAACCTAGAATTTGAGAAGTAAGATGTGTAGAAAATGGGTGAACATTTTTTTTTTAATAAGATATTTGTTAGAAAATTAAATGTGAAAATATTTTAACGTTGCTTGTAAAGAATTTATTAAGAAAATAAATTCAATTAAAAAGTGAAGGTGATTATATTAATATATATACCTAGAGTTGAGTTTGTTAGTCAAACAAGATCATGTGTGAAGTAAATTAAGTACTCAATTAAACTAATAAATTAATTAGTTTAAAAATGGAGGAAGAAGGAAAGACATAAAATATAATTAATTAAGTTAATTATATTTGTTAAGGTTTAAAGTTATTGTGAAGCTAAAATGATTGTCTAGAATGACAATATTAAGAAATTAAATTAATTAAGTAATTAACTTAATTATTAAGTTGTTGTATAGAGTCCATTAATGGATTTAAGCAAGCCCAATATTTGAATGGTTGAAAGTCTTGTTGGTAATTATAGAGGTCCAAATAACTTTAAGGATCTAGCCTCATGAAGAGTCCAAGTAATTTAATTACTACTAGTGGACTAGCCCAAAAGAATTATAGATGTTAGCCCAATATGAGAATATTGATATAAAGTGGGTAATTAAATAATAAGCCCAAATGTTATGTTGATTATAGTCCAAGAGGTAATTAATATAAGTCAAATTAAATTAATTACCTAGCTCAAGTTATAAAGATGTGTGAGTTGTGTTGGGTAGCCCAAATAATTAAATAAGGGAGCCCAATGCAAAATAAACTAGTAGCCCAAATATTGAGTCCAAATTTAAAAGTCAAATATTGGTCAATATGTTGGGAGAATAAATTCAAGTATTGTTAAGTGTAGAGAATTAACTAATGTAGGGTTAATTGAACAACCCTAGTTGGTAGATAAGATAGAGCATTAACCAAACATTGGTTAAATGCTAGGTGGGTGAATTTGATGATGAGAATTAACTATGGATGAGTTAGTTGAGTAACCCTAGGTAGTAAATAAATTAAAGATTTAACTATGCATGAGTTAGTTGTAGGAAGAATATTATAGATACAATTGTGTATGTATATAATTCACCAAGGTAGAATTGGTAGGTAACCATGGGTTACATGTTGTAGAGAATTAACCATACATTGGTTAATGGTTAGTAGAAATTGCAAGTAATATATAAAGGAAAAATGGTGGAGTGTTGACCAAACATGGGGTCCCACTTGGAGATTGAGTAAAGATGCATGTTGCTTGTATTCAATTTAAATTGGTCAATTCAAGCTATGATGTAATTTAAATAAAATGTTATTGGTGAATATGTAGAGATATATATGTTGTAAGTATATGAAATGGTAGAGAGTTAACCAATGTTGGTTAAATGAATTAACCAATGGGTGATTCACCAACCCTAGTCAATGAAGATGATTAATTCTTATGAATTTATGTTGTAGAGGACTAACCATTGTTGGGTTACTTGTTAACCCTAAGTGGTAATAAAAAAATAAAACCTTAACCAATGCTAGAGTTAAGTGTTAGTAAATATATAAATATATTAGATATATATGTATAATTGATTGTAGAGAATTAACCCTACTTGAGTTGTTTGGTGGAAAATGTGTGTATGTTTAATTGATGAGCTTGAACCATGGTTGATAGTTGAGTTATCATAGGTTACAAGAGTAAAGGCCTTAACCACACTTTGGTTAAGTGTTGGAGAAAGTTGCTTTTGTTTTACTCAACCTATAACTTGTAAGCAAACTTGATGTAGGTCAATCAACATGTCAATCCTCTTGTCAATCAATCCAATAGTAATCTTAATTAAGCCTCTAATTGACCAATGTTAGTTGATTAAGGAAAGTTGATGGTGATTAAGGATGTGCTATAAATATAGTGCTATACACATTGGCTATGTTTGTTAGTCATTTGTCTAGAAAGTCTAGAGAGAAAAGAGAGAGCTCTTGGAAAGAAAAACAAGCAAACTTTGGGAGATTGATGATTCCACCAAGAAAAAGTGCTAGAGAATAGTCAAGGAGGAGTCCTTAGCAAGATCATATCAAGAAGAAGAAGAGCATCCATGTCCAAGAGGTTCAAAAGTGCTCTATCTCTTCCTTAGTGCATTTTTATAATTTATATAAGTTTTAAACGGTCAAAATATATTTTTAATCGATCAAAAGTTATTTTGATGATCTAGAAGTCTAAATCTATGATATATAGGTAGATTCATGGTTTGATAGGTTTAAATCATGAATTGGTATAAGTGGTATGCAAATAAATGGAAGAAAATTCCATATTGTGATTACCGGTAAAACCCTAGGTGGTTCGACCTTTAAATTTCGTGTCAAACGTTTTCAAAAATGTGATTGAACCATGAAATATTGTAAAACAAGAAGTTAGGAAGACAACAACACTAAGTTGGTGTCATTTGGATGTGTAGAGTTTATTATATTCAAGTTTGAACCATTAAAATCAAGGATTTGTGATTTTAGTTTTCACTTTGTCCTTGTGAGCAGTTTTTGGTCTAGTTACGTTTGGAATTTGGATTTGTGATCTAAAGAGAAGTTGTAGAGGGGGAAATTCTGATGAGAATGGACTTAAGAATCACCCAAAAATGTTTTAAAATGAAGAAGTTATGGCTGTCGGAGCGTCGGAGGGTCGAGCTGTCAAACAGTTGACTTTCGGACAAAATGGCTGACGCAGCCGCGTCAGGACTGACGCAGCCGCGTCAGGACTGACGCAGCTGCGTCAGAATAATCTGCTAAGCAGATTTTTCCAGCTCCGGGTCGGGTCGGGTCGGTCCGGGTCGAGTTTTTTTATGAAAATTTAAGTTGAAATAAGTGTAAAATGAATGTTTTGGCTATTAAACCAATATATATGAAATCCATTAATCATTAATTGGTAACTAAATGTTTAAAATAAAGACTAAAGTTAACACAATTAAAAAGTTAACTATTGGTATTATTTGAAGATTATTAAAATATTATTAAATGATCAATAATATTAGTATATGATTAAAAAGTTATTGAATGATGAATAACATTTGTAAATGATTAAAATATCATTACATGGTTAATAATATTAGTGAGTGATTAAAATATTATTAAATGGTTAATAATATTAATGAGTGATTAAAATATTATTAAATGATTAATAATATTAATGAGTGATTAAAATATTATTAAATGGTTAATAATATTAATGAGTGATTAAAATATTATTAAATGGTTAATAATATTAATATGTGATTAAAATATTATTAAATGATTAATAATATTAATGAGTGATTAAAATATTATTAAATGGTTAATAATATTAATGAGTGAGTAAAATATTATTAAATGGTTAATAATATTAATGAGTGATTAAAATATTAATAAATGGTTAATAATATTAATGAGTGATTAAAATATTATTAAATGGTTAATAATATTAATATGTGATTAAAATATTATTAAATGATTAATAATATTAATGAGTGATTAAAATATTATTAAATGGTTAATAATATTAATGAGTGATTAAAATATTATTAAATGGTTAATAATATTAATGAGTGATTAAAATATTATTAAATGGTTAATAATATTAATATGTGATTAAAATATTATTAAATGATTAATAATATTAATAAGTGATTAAAATATTATTAAATGATTAATAATATTAATAAGTAAGTAAAATATTATTAAATGGTTAATAATATTAATAAGTGATTAAAATATTATTAAATGGTTAATAATATTAATAAGGAATTAAAATATTATTAAATAATTAATAATATTAATAAGTTGGTTAAGTTTACCGACATGTCCAACTAGGTTTGTTGGGCTAGGATTTTTGTCCGGAACTTAAGGGTTCGTTTATCGGACAACTAAAGAGTTAATAATTTGAAGTTAAGGTCTTAAGTTAAGACTAATTAATAGTCCTGGTAGCTAATGATTATGTCAATTTGTTATATAAATTGTAGGTTGAGCAAATGACGCAAATAGGCGTAAATGGTAGAAGTTACCAGGCAAGTTTTTCAGAACTTGCTCCTATGTGCATTAATATGCTATAATGTGATTTATATTGATAATATGAAGATATATTGATAATGTTTGTGGTAGATGAACAACATGTGGTATGACTACATGAAAACTATGTATAAGAATGAAGCATGATTTGCAAAGTGCTAGTTGATGATTATATGTGATGCATGAGAGGTATGAAATGTTATTAATATGAAAAGCATGATATAAGATTAAGATATAAAGCATGTGTATTATGTGAATCATGTAATGTGTTATGTGTAACTGTTAAACTTGCTGAGCCGTCGTGCTCACTCTTGCTTAAACCAACATTTCAGATAGTACAAGTATTTGAAGTCTTGATAAGGATCAGGAAACATGAATGCATATTACATTCACTGAAGGTTTAGCACGACCATTGTAGATATCAGTCCGAATTGGACAGGTAAAATAATTGTGTAGTATAAGAATTGGTTGGTATGTATTATGAGAATTAAATACTCAAATTGATTGTAATAGAATGTCGTATCATGTATGATATTAAGACAGACTAGGAATGTATAAAGATTTCGATTCTGGAATAGAAAGAGATGTTGTAAAATTGTAAATAAATGATTATTTACCAATTATAATATTGTTGTAATTCTTAAACAATAAGGAAAAAGTTGTACTCGTGTTGAACCGGATCCGAGGTTCAAGGAACCCGGATTTGGGGTCGTCACATAGAGCGCCCCTCTCACATGCATATGGAGCCCTCTGTAATAAAGTTCACAAAAGACCCACATACATATAAGAGGAAGAGCATACTGTTCTTCATGCTCCATGAGCAAACAATAATTTTTCCTTATTCCTTGTGTCCACAAAGTCATTACCGTAAGTCCGTACAGCAAATTACATCAATCAACCAATTTATGTTTGCTTTTATTTTTACCTCATGTTCTTCAATAGTGACAAACTTAAATTATTATATATTCCATGCATGCTAATGGATTTCATCCACAAGACCAAATTTTGATTGCTTATCCTATTAAAATGAGTGACCAAACTGCCCGAGGGCCGCCTACATTATTTTTTGAAAACGATATTGGCTATTTGTCGACATATTAAAAATCTACAACATTATTACATACCAAAAAACATGTCATGCATGACTTAATTAAGCATAACCAATGATCTCATCAACAAACCACTGAATATTCCGGTCCGACGAGCCGCCACTGGCCACCGCCTTCCTCGCCTCCCGCTTCAACTCCGCGGTAGTTTTCTTGTATTCCTCCGATGATGGTCCGACCATAACTTCCTCTAAACATTTTTCCAGTTCCTCACCTCTAAGTGCACCGTCTTGGCCCCACTCCGACACGTAAAATGTCGATGAGCTTGGCGTTTGTTGGCTGATTGGTCCATTTCGGATAAGCAATAACCCGAACTCCGGCAGTGATTGTCTCTGTCAGTGAATTCCACCCACAATGAGTCAAAAAGCACGCAACCGAAGGATGCCCTAATACCTCAATTTGAGGACTCCACTTCACTATTAGCCCTTGATCTTTAATTTCTTCAAGAAACCCTAATGGTAGTAGTTCTTCACCTTTTTTTACCACCCAAAGAAATTTAAATTTAGTTTTCTTTAGGCATTTCGCGAAGACCTCCATTTCTTTTGTTGATAGCTCAATAATAGTTCCAAATGAAATATAAATTACTGAAGAATTTTTCTGCGAATCGAGCCATTCGATACATTTATCTTCATGTAGGTTTTGATCATTTTCGCCTAGTAATAATGTCGATGGAACCAATGGACCGACAGGCCTAATGGGATGAACATTTTTCATGGAGTCAATAACATCTTTTTCTAACTCATAAAATGAATTACCCAGTACCCATTTTATCTTATTCATATTTCGAAATAATTCAGCTAGTAATTTTGGAAAGGTTGCAAAAGTATTTGAAGGAAGAATAAAAGTGGGCAAGTCTTCACTTGTTAATAATGGAAGCCCTGGTAACTCTACACTCATATTAGAGTTTGTTGACGTGGGGAACAAGTTTAGGTTATTATATAACCGGTAATAAACAGCATACTGCATACATGGCTGAATCCACAGCATGGCGCATGGGATTTCGAGCTCGACCGCCACATCAGCGACCCATGGCACAAAGGGGTTATTTATTATGCATGAAAAATTCTTAACACCAATAGTTTGAATAAGGGCAGATAGGTTTATAGGCCCGTACTTACCAATGCTTTCCATGAAATGAGCCATGGTCGTCATGTGGTCGGCGTCGAGGCTTAGGCCGTCGGAGTAGAACTCGAGGTGGATTCCGGCAGCGGCGGGGGAGTTGACTATGGTCACGGCAATCCTCGTTGAGGGCGAATGTAACGTTAATGCCTTTGGAAACTAGGCGTTTGCCTAGTCTAAGCATGGGGTTCATGTGACCTTGAGCTGCGAATGCCACCACTAGCACGTGCGTCTCTTTCTTTTTTCCTTCCGAAGCCATTACAAGAGAGTACCAAATTAAGCTATAGAGCAACAATTAAGAAGGAAGAAAAATAAGAGCAAATAATCTTTATGAATATACTGTCGATTGTGTTGTCTTAAAAAGGAGAGAGGAGAGATTAATTTTGCTAGGGATATGAAAAGAAAATTGGCCAAACACCATGCATGGTTTCTATATATATATATATATATATATATATATATTGTAATGGATCTATCTAGAAATTAGGCACACCCCAAAGATTATTAGTTATTTTTTTGCTTGTTCTATTTGATATTTAATGTTTTTGTTTTTGGTGCTACATTATTTAGTTGACTTTATCATTTGATTTTGAATGGAATTTGGCCTTGCGTATCCAATGACATGTAATCTTGGGTACCAAGAAAATATATTTGGAGGCCAAAGATATTTGTCGGCAACTCACTTTGAAAATACGTAACAGACAAAATATATATACGACTAATTGAATGTAAAGTCTATTAATCAGACATGTTAAAAGCAGGCTGGCACGCACTTAGCATTTATACCACAAATTTATGGTACGTTCTGGGGAGTTTTTAAATGAAAATTTTTAGAGTTATTCATTTTTTTTATCTATTTTTTTATTTGTATATAAAATAAATGAGTGTGTCTTATTTATTTAAGTTAAAGATAAAATAAAATAGAACAATACTTATTTATCTTATATGCAAGTAAGAAAAAAAATATATATATATATAAAAAGCACTCTTTTTAAATTCATGTAATAGTACTGCTTTCCATGAATAGGTATGTTAGGATATATATGATTTTACTTATCTAAGGCCTAATAAATAAAACTCATATGTTCTACGCAAACATGGTCCAAATGGAAGTTTAAAGAAACTATATTTCATGTAAAGCTCAATTAGTTCACAATATATATGGCAAAGGCTAATGGGGTGTTTGTTTATCATTTAATAAGACTGAATATTTTTGAATCTGAATCGATCAGTCATTAAGTCTGTTTGATAAAACATTATATACACTGAATGATCACCCAATTTCTAAATAGAGCACTGATTCGGTAAGCCTAATTTTTTTGGCTGAATCGAAAAGCCAACTACTGAATGAACTTTTATTTAGCTACCATCGCACAATTTAAAATATTACTCTCTATATCGTATATTCTTCTCCAATCTATTTCGACTACCATGATTTCTAGCTCTAAAACCTAAATGGAAAGCACGATGACATAATGGAACTCAATGGACCGTCGCTGCAGTTCAAGCACAAGGCTTCCTTTGTTTTGAATGATAATGTCATGTATCATCTTAAAATCTACGCCTTCGATTGCTACTGAGAGCGAAATACAACGAAACCCCATATTGGCTCCTGGTGTAAGAGCTTGAATCTAAAAGCCCAATCAATCTTGGTCGAATATATTATTAACATACACTGATTTCGTTGAAACCCAATAACTGAGATGCAAAAATCCTAGAGAGAGAAACGGGTGGAAAAATATAACAATAATATAGTAGAGATAGAGAGGATGGTCAAGATGAAGATTTGGACGCAAAGACCAATTGCGCTTTGGATCTAGCTGGGAGTTTTGGCCATAAGAGATTTTTCAGAAGGAATATTGCTAATTGCATACTGGAACACTTACCCTTTTCAGAGAGGATGATTGTCTTTGCAGATAACCAATATTGTTTGTGATAATAATCATTTAGTTATTTTGATTTTAGTTTTTTTTAATTTTTTATATTATTTAGTTTTTATTATTATTTAATTATATTTTGTTAATAAGTCTATTAATTTGATTTTATAATTAAAAGATTTTTTTATTATAATTAATATATATTTATATTGCATACATTTTAAATTATCAAATAAACTAATTCAAAATATCTTTAAGGGTTAAAATTGTAAAATATACTTATTCAGATGTTCCAGACATATCAATTATCAAACAACTTTTTTTATTTAATATTTAAAATTTTGCTTCATTTAGATTACTTAAACATTCAAAACTATTTCATTCAATTTTATCAAACAGCCCCTAAGTCTTTATATATAGATATATGGAATCATACACAAGGCAAATGTAAGCTCTCTCTAGATTAATATACTCTCATACTCAATTGAATGCGTTTAAAGATTATAGGTAGAGTCTCACATTAGAGGAATTTTCTTGCGGTTCTGCCGTCGACCACGATATGCTCTTTTGGATCTGGCAACATCTTTTATAAAATTTAGGGAATTAATATTTTTATAAAGGAAATTGATATTTTCACAAAGTTCTACTCATATGAATAATAAATATGGTTCACTTTCATATAAGTAGAGTCTTGTGAAAATATCAATTTTTCTTATAAAAATATTAATTCTCAAAATTTAAGGCAGTCTTAACCAAACTTTACTAAAACAATACCTTAGATTATTTATATATATATATGTGGCCAGGATTATTTTTTTCTCGGACCGGCACTAATAGTAGCGGCCCGATGAAATTACAAAATTGCCCTTTGATTCATGAAGGGGCTGCCACTCTTAGTGGCGGTCAGGAACTTACTAAAATCAAAGTAGTGGAGAAAAATAGGAAAACTGGAGTAAGTGGAGAAAAAAAGAGAAAAATTGTAGAAAAAGGAGAAAAGTTGGGGTCAATTATAGCTGTAATTAAATAAGTAATTAAATTCAAACAAAAAATGAATACAGATTTGCACATAGATGATAAATCTTGTAAACATGAATAGAATTTCTAGATAATTTATAATTAATATTCATAACTGTACGGACTATTTTATATTAATTTTAAATTTATAAATGTCTCGAAATAATTTTAGTTGTTTAATGAACTTAGAGTCGAGGGATTAATTTATTCACTGAAATCATGATTAAAGTGAATAAAATAAAGAAACAATTAAGAATAAATGGTGTGTATCTACAACAAGAAGATAAAGTCAATAATAGCATCAACATCATGGATTGACTATGAAGATGGGATCTGAAGCCCCAAGACGCTCAGTTTTCAGTGGGTTTGGCTCCTTCCCTTTTTAAATTTTTTTTTTATTTTTTAATTATAATTAGGTGCATGCATGCAACAACAAATTAGTCCAGAATTCTGGTTCATTTCACTCTCACAAAAACCTTGCCAATGTTAGCTTATACTTCCCCTCTTAGAGTTGAGTTGACAAAATGTATGGTGTTTACCTCCTTAATTTCTCTGTGTCCAATAACAAACGCAAAAGTAATTAAGCTTCATTAAGAATTAAACTTTTTTACGCAAAGTGTAATTATAAGTATCATGGACCGTAAATAAGTAAGCACAGAATAAATTAGTCACACGACAAAAATCAGAAAAAATACGGGTAACTATTGACCCAATTAATAAGTAGTATTACTTAAGAAATTAGTAACTTTGACTTTTTAGAAATGGATCGCAAGTGAGTAAGAATGAAAGTCAAAAAGAGTGTTTAATTAGACCTAAGGATAACCCGCTTTGATACCGTGTTAGATTTTTAAAATGGGTCCAAGTCTAGTATATAAAGATATAAAGGCATAAAACTCTCTAACTAAAAATTAATTAACAATTAGAAGAGTTGATCCAAGTAATTATATATTACTCGATGTGGGACAGGATATATACTATAATATGGTCGAATCTGCACCAATTCATAGTAAAGAGAAGACCACTATATTCTATATTATTATTGAGAAATAAATTAAAATATATATTTTTCGTAGAATATACTCCAGCATACGTGACAGAGATTGGAGGTGGCAACAAAACTCTAAAACTTAAAACTCTAAAACTTAAGTATCGTTATACTGGTTTTTATAAAATAAATTTATCATTTTTGTCTCAAATTCTAGAATCTTATATTAAATATTTAATTAATTAAAATTACAATAATTTTTAGAATTTTATAAATAGAACTCATTTTATGAGATCTAGGGAGCTAGTAAAATTTATTTTACGTGAATAAAAAAAGTGGTGCATGTAAATGCAAACTTTCAAGCTTTTTCGTTTTAGGTGTGGCTGGCAGCTTCCGAATTGAGGTTAGGGTTGACTTGTAGGGATTATTGTCACGTAAAATTTTGCATCCCATGTAAAAAGGTAATCCATTAATTTTATATATCGTTTGACAGGGGTCTAAAGTACTTTGATTAAAACAGAAATTTTGAGTTCTTTAAATTGCAGTGCGCTAAAATTTCAAAAAAAAATCCAAATTTATAAAAGTGTCCCTAAATTGTTGAAAAATATTTAAAGCTTATATACCACACATTTGCGCATAAATTAATACCTATATTTAAAAGGACCACTTTACACACTATATCCAAACACAACACCAAACACAACATTCCATCTCACCATTAAAAAGTGGGGCCTAACATATATTTCCATGTCAGGACCCACTTTTTAATGGTGAGATAGAAATATTGTGTTTGAAGTTGTGAGTGGATGTAGTGTAAGTAAACTTATTCTATTTAAAAACTGTCTTTGAGATTACTTTTCAATTAATTCAAAGATCAACCGAGTTAATTCCGTAATAATTCATATTATTCAACCAAGTTAACTCAGTAGTATTAAGTTGAATGAATTTTTTATATTTTTTTAATTATTGATGATGTGTATGAAAATCTTAACATTAGTAATATACCCATATTTCTTCGTTTTTCAAGTTTCATTAATTTTTAAATTAACTTAATAATATATCTTCAACTATATAAAGAAAAACATAAAACTTGAAAAACGAAGTGACATAACTTTTATAAAATATAATGAACTTACACTCAGTGCAAAATAAAAATACTATTATTATTCATTTGAACAACTACTATAAGTTTTATTTAGATTATTTTAAATTCTACAAATTGTTATGCTATTATTCATTACATATTTGATTACAGAGTTTCAACAATTAACTATACATAAAAATTATTAAATTATCAAAAAAATTATAAAATAACACCCAAACAAGGCTCATGCCTCGTACGGGCTAATAGACTAGTTTGTACTAAACTTTTTTAAAATTACTATAAATTAAAATTACTACTTCCTCTGCCCCCCAATAATTGGCTTAGTTTATTTTTTTTTTATCATATTGACTAATTTTAAAATTAAAATTAAATATATTTATTTATATTTTTTAAATTATAAAAATTGAAAGTGATAACAAATTCAACATAATTTCTTAAAAGTGATTTTTTCTTACCGGAGAGCAAACAATAAATGTATTTTATTTCCGAAGAAGATGGTTTCTTCTAGCTTTCATGCTTCTAAGGAACGTAAGTTAGTTCCCAACAATTAGTGGCACATACGATATATATATAGTCAAATTAATCCTCCACCACTATACACAAATGTATGTATGTGTATATATATCTATAAGCAAGCTTATAGCCATAATTAATATTGAAAGTCCACAAATACAATTATACAAGCTTCCTATAATTTTCAACCTAGCAAGCTCTCTCTCTACCTCACTCACTCATTTGTTCAACATGGTTTCAAAGGTGGTACTTTTTTCCATCTTTTATCTTCTTCTTATTTCTCTGCTTTTGAGCTCGAAATCCGAAGCACGCAGGCCTATTGAGCAGTCGGAAGAGATGCGTATGAACTCATCTTCATCTTCATCTATTAATGAAAATTCAGAGTCAAACATTAGCCCGCTAAGCACAGATCATGACCTTCACTCTTTTGAAGCTCTTAAGGAGTCTGGTCCAAGTCCTGGTGTGGGACACTAATACGGGCATTAGTATTTTGATTAATATATATATATACACACACATACACATTCATATGCATGTCATGTGATATTTTGTTTCATAAATTCAAATATTATTATGTTGAAATGATTTTTTTTTCTTCTTTTTTCTTTGTTGTACGAGAATCGTCTAGTTTAATTATATTATTATACAAGAACAAAGAAGGGCATTGTTACATTTTGCAAGGGTGAAATTCAAGAGTGATCGAGAGGATTTACAACTAGCTAGACCATTACACACCGCCATTCTATCAAATTAAAAATGTTGTTTCTGGCGAAAGAATTATTAATTAGAAGATCTAAATGATGTAGATTATTTGAGATTGTATTGATATGTAGATTTGATGATTATATTATATTATTCTTCATGCTAATGAAAGATTAATGTTAATTTACCATGCATGCATGTACTAAATATTATCCATCAGATGGCTGCTGTTTTTGTTCCATAAATTTTATTCGATCTAAATTACTCCATATATTGTGAACGAATAAAGAGTAGAAGGGTGGTGTTCTTGATAAATTCTCTCACTTTTTTTTTTTTTTGATAGGCAAAAGTTAAAATTTCATTAGAAGTCAAAATAGTACAACTGTGGCAACTCCAAAAGGTTTGGAATTATATATAGCCACAAATGAAATACATTTCTTGACATGAAAGAAAAACCTAAATTATGCCTAGCTAATTCCATACTAAAACCCATTAAACCCTGTACACCAAGACACTAGCATGCAGCTAAAGAATGCATAATGAATTGCATAACCGAGTCATGAAAGCCTAAAGACTATCATCAAATTCTTCTTGAATTGTCCAACTTATTTTCCCTTCTTGAATGATCCAAAATACTCCGTATGTGTCCCACCTCCCAATTCAAATTTCCGATTCTAATTTCTGTTTTGGGTTGTCCCAAAGTTAATTTTCAACTCATTATAATCCATCATATCCAAAATTAAAATAATAATAATAATAAAAAAAGTAACTTATTAAAAATGTAAAAACTAGGGAGATAATTTAATTTCTTGAAAAATTAATGAGGCACCGTATACTGTATATTTTTCACTTCAAAAAGTTATTTCGCTCGCATGTGTTTTGGAATTTTAAATTTTAATGCAAAAAATTATACCTGCTATAAAAACTAACTATAAACTACTACGTACTAACTATTTGTGGTTTGAAAATTTGAATGAATTCATATCAATTTTATATTTTAAAATTTTATAAATTTCAGAATATTAATATATATCTCAGCATTGAATATAGTAACTAAAAAAAGAGTATTATTATGCTGACAAAAAAATCTTATAACTAACAAAATTAGGCAACAAACGAATCTTACAACTAACTTACAAAATTAGGTAATTCGGATAGTAACTAGGGAATGACATGACTACCATAAGCATAGTAATTAGGTAAGGTAGTATTACGAAGAAAAAACAACAAGAGAATGAATTAATTTCAACGGTGGAAAATGAGAACTATAATCAAAATCAGACAAAAGTTAAAAAAATAATTTTAAGAAAAAAAACAAAGAAAGAAGGTTAATGAGAACAAAATTATTTAACAAAATTAATGCAGCTTTTTGTGTGGATTAAAAGAATTAACACCTCTCTCTCTCTCTCTCTATATATATATATATATATGTGTGTGTGTGTGTGTGTGTGTGTGTGTGTGTGTGTGTGTTAGAAACAAATGAAGAAAATTCTTGGCTGAAAAAGAAATTTACCAAACAAAAATGTCAAAATGAATCTTTTGTTAGGTAACTCGAATCCTATTATGAGAAAAAAAATTATTTATGGTAAAAATTTATTTTAGTAAGAATCTTAATTATTTGTAGTAGATATATTTATTATATGAGAGTATCTTAATTAAATTAGAAAAAAAAAAAAAAAGTTGTGGGTACTCTATAAATAGAGTCTTGTGTTTAAAGAGAGTTAACACAACCAAGAGGTAGTAATATCCTAAAGAGTTGAGAGAAAGTGTAATTGGGTATTGAGTTGCTGTGTGAGGGAGAATTTTTTACTTTTTATTCCATGCAAAAAATTGTAATGTGAAGATTAATATTAAAGTTGATTTTGTGAATTAGGTCATTGAGGATCAAATTACGTTAAATATTGCGTTATTTATTTTGCGTGAGTTAATTCTCAACAAATGGTATCAAGAATTAGGTTAATTGGATCCGAGGTAGAGGGTGTAATATGATGGCAACAAATTTTGGATAAATTTGAGTTTCTAATATTCGATGGGAAAATAAGTTTCACATTGTGGTAGAGTAGTGTGTAAGATATTTTGGTATTGTAAGGACTTGATCAAGTTTTGGAGGAGGAAGAACCAGACGAAGTGAAAGAAGCAAATTGACAAATAATTCACAAGAAGGCGGTAAGCGCAATACGTTTGTCGTTAGCACCTAAGATAAAGTATGATGTGTTGAAAGAGACTGATCCGAAAAAAGTTGTGGAAAAAACTCAAGAAAAGTTATATTTTGAAGTCGATAATCAACAGATTGTGCTTGAAGATAGAATTGTACTCCTTAAAGATGGTTGAATGGACGAATCTCCATGATCATCTAATTACTTTTAATAGGTTAGTGTCTCAATTGTTGAATATGGATGAAAAATTAGAAGATGTGAAGAAGTCATTACTCTTATTGTCATCTTTGTCCAAGTTTTACAAGTCGTTGATGCAAACAATATTCGTGGAAAAATCAATTTTGATTTTAGATGAAGTGGTTATACTATTTTGTGAAAAAGTTAAAAGTTGATGGGAGAAGAAAGCAATAACATTGGTGAGCAAGCACTAACCGTGGAAAGTTCCAATCAAGTGAATGAGTCAAAGGAGAGATAATAGAAGAGGAATATCAAGATCCAAGCAAATAGATTACAGTGATAGAGAGTGTTATTATTGTGGAAAGAATGGTTATATCCAATACCAATGCAAAATATTAAGGGAGGACATGAAGAGTTTAAGAAAGTATCAAGAAAAACTGAAGAAGAAAGGAAAAAATTGAAGATTTTGTTAGTTTCCAAAGGCACACAAGTGATCTAGAAGGGGGGGGGGGGGTTGAATAGATCTCTTAAAAACTTTTTCCTTAAAAGTATATGATATTATCGAATAGTTTATTTAATCAAGATTAGTTTGCACAGCGGAACATTAGTTTGAAAACTCCCCTTAAAGATTTGTAAAACTTCTTAGTTTAGTTTAGACTGTATTGAAGATAGCCATTTATTAAGTAAACTAATCATAACAGATATATATCTATATATGACAGAATGTAAATGACTGAATGTAAATGGCACCAGAGAGTTTAAGTGGTTCGGAGACTGAATAACTCCTACTCCACTCTTCTACTTCAACGAGTAAAAAATTCACTAAGGATGGTTCACCCAGAACTCTTTAAGCCCAACAAGCCTGGAATCTCTGGCTCATAAAGAACCCTTCAAACCCAACACGTTTGGCTAGTTTAGTCACTAAGACAAGGACATAAATGCCCTCTTCAAGTCTAGTAGACTTGACTCCTTTAGTCATTAAGTCAAGGATACAAGTGCCCTCTTCAAGTCCAGCAGACTTGGCTCCTTGTTTGTTGATTGATGTTGGAGTTGCTACTGAGTTGTACTTTCAGTTCCATTGTCTTTAAATACTCAGTTGCAGGATGTGATTATACTTGAAATGATATTGAGTTAGGCAATGATGTTTGGCTTTTTTATGTACTCAATATCTTCTTGTGATCACCCATCGTGCTGTTAAGCTTTGGCAATTCAGCTCTTTTGGTACTTGATAACTTCTCGAGACGAACTTCTGAGATGACTGTAAAGCTCATTCATTTTGGTACTCAGTTGTTCCTTCTTATCATTGACAGTTCATAGCTTCTCGAGATGAGCTTCTGAGATGACTGTGATGCTCCTTCCTTTTGGTACTCAGTTGCTAACATGTGTGTATCAAGTTGGCATTTAGGCTTCTCTCTATCACATGTTTAGCAGCTTTGAACATTTTTCTTGTAATAGAGTCATATCTCTCTATGTTTTTCTCAATTCAGTTCTAGTGTTCTAGCAGATCATAGAGTGTTCTTCAGCATATTTATTTTTTTTGTTTCACTCTACGATTCTGTTGTTGTCCACCATCCTCTCTTTATTTTCGACAACTTCTTTCATCCATGTGAACATCTATGCTTTTATATGCTTGTGCATATTTTACCGTTGGAAAAGGTCCATTGGATTCCTTTGGCATTGTGCAAATCCTTGATATCTTTGAAGTTGACTTTCTGTTACTTGTGTCAGTGCTTTTTCTTTTTCTGACATATGTTTTGTCACATCAAACTGTAGTTTCGCTTTCTGCATTTTTAGTTGTTGCACTTCCAGAGTTGTTTATCAAATATTATTATATTCTTTGATATATTTAATTTTTTGATCCATCATTAAATATCTTCCTTGACTTCGATAATCAGTTGCTCTATTGCTTTCAGAGATGTCCCATTAATCAGACTATTTTCACCATCCTTCTGAGCAGTAGGTCCTGACTTATAGTCGTTTGGACACAAAGTCTTCTGTGACTCTGACATGTATCTGATCTTTAACAACATTTAATCTTTCTTTAATCTGGTCAAGGAATATTCTCTTTTCTCTCACACCATATTGCAGTTCTGTTAATTTACTGGTTCTGATCTTCACAGTAAATTGGTAGAGTAACTGTCTGATCATTCTGACTCTACGAATTCAGCTCCACGATTGTTACTTGAAGTAAGTCAAGTAAAACGTTTAGTTAGAGAGATCTTTTCTCTCACTCTACGATCTTGTTATTCTATTCAGATCGTAGAGTTACTGACTGCAGTGCTTTGCTTTACGATTTTGTTCTACGATCTTGTCCTTCTGTGCAAATCGTAGAGTTGCTGACTGCAGTGTTTTACCTTACGATTTCGTTCTACGATCTTGTCATTTTGTACAAATCGTAGAGTCGCTGACTGCAGTGCTTCTCCTTGCTATTTCTGGGCTTCTCTATGGAATCATTGAGTTGTTGTCTTCTTTAGCACACCCTTTATTTTTACTCAACGATTATACCATGTGTAGAACAATTGTCTGCATTGTCTTGTCTTCTAGTTTCACTCTATGATTTCGTCTATCTGTGCAAATCGTAGAGTTCTCATATGTGCTTGCTCTTCGAATCCACTCTACAATTTTGCCAACTTGTGCATATTGTAAAGTACATTTCTTATCTGGTTCTACGTTTCCTGAAGGTTTGCTTAGCTGTCTATTCGACATCATAGAGTGCTGCTCTACGTTTTGTACTTGATCAATTCTTCAATTCAACTTGTATATTCTGTAGAACTCTTGCACAGCTGTCTCTCCTTAATGATCGTAGAGTTATCCTGGTATGGAGTCGTATAGTCCACTCTACGAACATACCTAGTTGCTGCGAAGTCGTAGAGTCCACTCTACTAACAGAATGAATTGTTGAGTCTTCTTTGTTTGGAGTCGTAGAGTCCATTCTACGATCATATTGACTGAATAGATATAACATAAGATTAACCTAACAGATTTGATATTTTCTAACTAAGTCCTTTTGTACATTATTACATCATTACATATTGAAAGGACTTTACAAATTCTGCTATACACATATACAACAATGATTTATTCTTATATTTCTCTGCTTATATCATTTATCTTTTATGCAGAGTGACTCCTACAGAAAGATCAACCTAACATTTCTGATCTTTAATCTCTAAGTCATTTGTACACATATTTCTTTTCAAAAAGGACTTTACAACTTTTGAACCAGATAACTTTTACTCTTATTATAAGCAGCATATAGTTTTTAATAAGATCATATTGTGCTATATAAGTGTGCAATTCACAATATTTGAACCAGGTAATTTATTTCATACACACATGATCATGTAGACACATATTCAGATTAATATGTAATCACTTAGTCAATTAACCACATAAGCACTTTAAACATATATGCACATAATCAAGTAAACACATAAGCACATTATCACATAAGCACATTATCACATAAGCACTTAGTCAGATACATATAGACAATTAACCATATAAGCACATTCACCACAATTATTTTTACACATCAGTCATCATCATCAAATCAAACAACCTTCAACAGATTCTAATTTGCTTAGTAAAGTTAAAGAAGAAGTTGTTTTAACGGCTAATAGTGACTATAATGAATATTGGATTTTACGGCTTCTATATATACATATATGCAAAGAGAAAGATTACTTTGAGAGTTTCAAGCAAGATGGAGAATTTGGTTATGTTAATACAGTGACTAAAGGGAGGATGAAGATTAAAGGCGTTGAAAATGTTTCTTTTCAAACTTCATGATAATGCTACGATTTTTTTTGAGAATGTATGTTATGTCCCTAGTTGTTATGAAAATATAATTTCATTGGAAGAATTATCTTCACGTGGATATACATACGTGGGTTAAAAAGTTTCTTACAAATTTTTTTGATGAGGCCATAACTGCTTTAAATGAGGCTAAAGAGAAGGAAGGCATAAATATAACTAAAGAAGGCAAGGCTACAACTCAAGAAGGGGCTACAGCTAATAAGGGTGATCCTATTCAAACTAATAAGGCTACTATGGAGGGTCCAACCTCTAATAAGGCCATGACTAGGGTCGATCATCAAGCTAGTAAGGTTATGGTTAATGATCCAAATGAGGATGCGACTATTCAATCTTAGGCTGATCCAATTCACACAGCTAGAGATTGGGCTAAGGAAAGCAAGACTAATGAAGCTTAGGCTGATCATATTTAAGTTCCAATTGGACTAGTTACAAGGGTCAAAGATAAGATATTCAAGGAAGACCTTAATGGATTAATTCAAAGCATTTGGGCAGAGGGAAATTCAAGGAGGTCCAAGAATGATTCTGTTCATAAAACACAAGGGTGGACTAAAATAATTCAAGCCTTCAGAAAAAGCAGCCCAATTTAGCAGCCTATGGGTAGCCTAAGCACGACAAGTATAAGCAGCCCAAGAACAACTCATATAGGAAAGCATAAGCAGCTTAACTTTAGTCCAAAAATAAAGCCCAATTCAATATAGATAAGGTCCAAGAGCAGCAGCTCTAGTTTGGCTATTAAATGAAAGATTGTATGGATGATTTGTTTTCTTAATTAGGAATGTAACAATTTATTTAGTAATCTTATTTAGATAGTAATTCTAGAAGCTTCTTATTTATGTCTATAATGACTATAATGCTGAATTGTAAGGTTTGCATGCCAAATTATTTATTTCCCTTTTTTATTTTAAGCATCGTAACATGATTTTATGAGGAGTTTTGATTTGATTTTGATTATAGATTCTAGAGGCTTCTATTAGCGTAACATTATTAAGGATTCTAGAGGCTTCTATTGATATGTATAAACAGGGACGGATGCACTCTTTGGCATACCTGGGCAAGTGCCCCGACAGCCGCCTGTCGACCATTTCAGCCACTGCTTGTCTGCTTATTTTTTCGACAACTAAGTACCTCGACTGCCAGGGGTGGAACTAGGGGCGACCTTGAGAGAATGAGAGATAAAAGAGAGTAATATGTGCGCGAGTGAACTGAGTGAGGAGAATGAAAAATACAAGTTAGATCTATTGTGAGTGAGAAGAGAGAGATGGGTGAAGACTCAGTCAGAACAAATAGAGTACTGTGTTTGTGTGAAGAGAAAGAAGGAGAGTGACTGGATAAAAAGAGAAAGTTAGTGAGGTTAAGTCACAATCACAAAGTTAGTGGATAGAAAGAGAAAAAAGTATTTATCAAAAAAAGTTTGTGGGGTTAAGTCACAATCACATAGTCATGTGTATAATAATAATACAAAACGAAATTTCGGTACGGTACGGGGTTTATCCATTTTTGAAAACACATCACCATTACCAGTCCCGTATACCGGTATTTATCGGGAAAAAAATATCGATACCGAAGCAGTTATAAAATATACCGAATCGGTTGATACTATTCACTCGGTATCAGAAAAAAAATCGAATTTATCAATTTAAATGCACAGCCCTAAAATTTTACGCCAAAGCCTCCTAAACTACAAAACATGAAGTCCATAAAAATAATTAAGAAAGTGATTTAAGGGATATAAACAAACAATTAAATAATAATGAATTGAGAGTCAACTTGTTAAATGCAGCAAATAACCGCTTTATGCTTCAATGGAGAGAGCCTTTTTTTGCTATGAAGATCATCAACAGTCCACTTCGAAATAAAATAGGAGATTAGTGGTTGAGTGATAGCTTGATTGTTTATATTGAAAAAGATGTTTTTGCTTGTGTTAATAACGAAACCATAGTGCGACGTTTTCACGAAATGAAAACTCGCTGTGGACAATTGTAGTTTATATGTTTTTCTTTTCATGAATGATACTAGTCTCGTTAAAATTTTGCCCCCGGCTAAAAAATATTCCTGGATCCGTCCCTGTGTATAAATAGCCAATAATTGATTGTAATAATACACAACTTATAACTCATAATTTGTGACGACCCCAAATCCGAGTTCCATAACCTCGGGTTTGGTTCTCACCGATCAATACATTACTAGTAATTAAATATATACATTGCATTTAAACTTAGCGGAATAATACATATTGGTTCCTTACAAAAAGGTTACAATACCAGGATCTATTAACCATAACATAAACAGTTCCTAACATAAGGAATTACAAAAGATTTATCAACAGTAAATACAATTCTAAACATTAATTAACAAACATAATATAACTTAATTTCTGGCTTTCCCTTTTCCCTTATCCTTCTTGGAGCAGTCAGGTTTATCTGTAAAATGGTTCATGATATAGCAAGGATGAACAACTAGTTTGTTCAGCAAGTTAAGAACAATCATAGATATTTAATATATCATGAATGAATGGAAAATAACATCAATGGTTTCAACAATGGATAAAACAATTGTGAAATGAACAAGACTCAAATTTCATTGAACAGGAATATTCGAATCTTGAATGCTGAGTGGTCACCAAGGACCCTGAACTAACGAGGGTATAATAGAGTTTCCTCTGACCCTTTGAGTAGTTTTGGTTTTCAAGGGGATCAACCTATTCAACCCGCTGTATATGCATTACATTTAGTCAACTGGCGCCAAAGTCGGTTTCCCGACATAAAATCCCCTAATTTAGGGTTGTTCAATTCTCAGACTTAACATAAGAAATCCGCACCCAGCAATGGTTTGGATATGCTTTTAAAAGTATTCAAGTTATTGAATTTATAAACGCAATGTCTAGCTAAACTATTAGCTTAAGACATCTTTATTACAGTTCATGAATCAAGGATCATTAAGCTCAAATGCACTATGTGCGATTTCATAAACAATATGGATATGGGATAATTTTAAATAATTAAACCACTTCAAGCTTTGACAATAAATACAAGTATAGAAACTTGTTCAACAATAATTGAGTAGGGTTAGAGAACTTGCCTTGTGCGTGGTCTACTGCTAACCAATTCAAGTTAAATTCTCTTTAGATAAACCTAACAATTAATCCAGTTGATTTTCAAATTAGTATCATATACGCATTCATATGATAACATCTATACATGTTATACCTAACCACATAATTAATTAATTAAGGGTATATTAAACACTTAGGAAATCTTATCATTACTTGATAATATTCCAATCACATAAAACCTATATTAATTACTTAATATAGTTCACATTCTTATCTAACATTATTAACAATTAATAATATTCTATTAGTCTTATAATATTATTAATCATTTAATAATGTTCTATTATCCTTCCAATATTATTAATCCCTTAATAATATTTTTATTAATCTTTAACCATTTAATAATACATTATCACATTATTAATATTATTAATCATTTAATAATATTTTCTTTATTATCTAATATTATTATTCATTTAATAATATTTTATTCTCTTATTAATATTATTAATTATTTAATAATTATCTATTATTATTAATCATTTAATAATATTTTATTACTTTATTAATATTATTAATCATTTAATAATATTTTATTCCCTTATTAATATTATTAATTATTTTAATAATATTTTAATCATCATCTAATATTATTACTCATTTGATAATATTTTACACAATTACAATGTTATTCATCATTTAATATCTTTTTAATCATTTACTAATATTATTAATCATTTAATAATATTTTAGTAATAATTTTTAAACAATATTAATAGTTAACCTTTTAATTGGGTTTACCTTAACCTTTATTTTAAACATTTTGCTACCCATTATTTCCAAATATAGTCCATATATTGGTTCAATACACAAATACATTCATTTTACACTTAGTTCAACTTAAATTTTCAATAAAAACTCAATCCGGACTGACCCGTCCCGACCCGGACGGCTAAAACAGGTTTTTAGCATAATGTTTCCACCGCTGGTGGTACAAATTTTTCGAAACCCTAATTTGAGGACTGCCCGACCCTCCGACGCTTCGATAGCCATAACTTCTTCATTTTAAAATATTTTGAGGTGATTCTTGAGTCCATTCTCATCAGAATTTCACCCTCTACAATTTTTCTTTAGAACACAAATCCAAATTCCAAACGTAACTAGACTAAAAACTGCTCACAAGGATAAGGTAAAAACTAACTTCACAAATCCTTGGTTTTATTGGTTCAAACTTGAATAAAATGTGATCTATATGTCCAAATGACACAAACTCAGTTTTGTTAACCTTGTAACTTCTTCTTTTACAATATTCCATGGTTCAATAACATTTTTAAAACGTTTTACATGAAATTTACGGATCGAACCACTTAGGATTTAAAAACGACATCTTTTGTGGTTAAAGCTATAACTTCTTTGTTATTCAATATTTTTGAAAGGTTCAAAAAGGTTTTTCTTTAAAACTCATAGATCTAGCTTTCTAGCCATATAAATCCAATTTTCGATTTGTACATTTCAAAATACAACATTAAACATAACATGTAGTGTTAGGGTTTTACCGGAAAAACTTGTTATGAACATTTCTACATTTTTTATGCATTTTTCACATACCAAATCATGTTATAAACACATAGAGCTATGAAAATACATATATTACATATTTAAATACTTCTAGACTAGCAAAACGAGTTTTGATCGGTTAAAAATAGATTTTAACCGATTAAAACGCATATAGGCTATAAAAGTGAAATAAGAAATGGTTGGAGAACTTTTAAACCTTAATGTTTTGTGTACTCTCCTTCTCCTCCTACCAAAGTATGTGATGAGGTTGTTGGACATCCACCAAGCACTAGCTCTAGCTCTAGCTTTTTCTCTCAACACTTAGGTGTTTTCTCTCAAATACTCTCAAATGTTCTCTCTTTTTCTCTAGGAATTCTCTAGCAATGAATTAACCAACATAGAACAAGTGTGGAGTGCTTATTTTATATCACTCTACTAACACATCATTAAGCTTCCTAATTCACCTATGTTGGTGGAATTAAGGACTAAGTGAGCTTACTATTGCTTTGATTGACTAGTTGATGGAAAGTGTGATTGACTAGGGTTGTTCACCAACTATGACAATGAGTGATTTAGAAGCAACATTGCAAATCAAGCCATACAAGTGGGTCCCTCAAAAATCTCAGCAAAATGGGGTTTAAATCCCCTATTTTTTATTTAATTTTAATGCTAAAATATACATATATATATATGTATATATATATATATATACTTATATATATCTATATTGACCAAAGTTTTGACCTCATTTGGACTCCACATTGGACTTGGGAATAAATTATATTGGGCTCATTCAATTAAATTGTTTGGGCTCAATTTATATAACACATTGGGCTAGCATTTAAATAACTATACTACCTTTAATTAAAATAAGCATTGGGCTTGTTAAATTAATTACATGGGCTAGTAATTAAATTAATTACATGGGCTACTAGGTTAATACCTTTGACCTAGTTTAACAACTCATTTGGATTTAAAATATAATCCAATTAGATTTGCTTTAGTTAATTATATTCTCTTGTTTCATTGCTTTAAATAAATATACACATACACAAGTATATCTATTTAATTATATAATGCACAATTCATTAGTACAAAAAGTTTAAATTCATTGCTAATTATATATTAATTATAATTACAATGTCTAATGGAATTCGTGGTCATTACATAATTCATACAAACTTGCTAGAGTTTATTATCTTTTTGGTTATTTTAGAACTTCTAAACATATCAGAGTATTCCACGGTGTTCATCTTTTACTTATTAATCAAGTGTTCCATATATAATTGATTGTGACATCTTTATTATACCAAGGTTCTTACTTTAATATAAGCAACGAGTCACGATTCCACTAATAAATTGTTCTAGACAATCTTGGGCAGCTTCATTAATCCACGAATTCATCAATACATGGCATGAAATCTATCATTTGGTATCATAGCTTAGGTTGCTTCTAGTTGCAGGTTATTTATCTTTTGTTCTTGTTTCTATATAAAAAAAAACATTAGTTTACACAAACCTGCGAGTACCCAAACCATGACAACCAATAGCCCAAATTGTTCAATTTTGTACAAAACCTGTAACTTCCTACAAACCCGTGACCAACATACTCAAACCAATTCGTGTACCAAAAGTTTTCCCAAACCCATGACATATTACAACCCCAATTCTGCAATTCTAGTTATATTAAACTAGTGCAATTCTGAAATATTATGATACCCATGATTTAGCTTGCTACTAGCCTTCAATCCAAATTGTAACTTGCAAATCATGTCATACAACAAAGACAAAAGTACTTTCAAAGATCTGTCGTGGAAGGTGAATCCAAAGTTTCTTATGGAAGTTTTAATAGGTGAGATGAGGAGAGTATTACTGGAAGAGATAAAGTCGATCTTTGAACAGTTAGACCAGATGGGGAATGCACGTGTAGAGCAGTCATAAAATGCTTCTATTGTGCACATAAGGGAGAAAGTTCATATTTACAAGTTGTAATGGCTCAATGATAGTGGTGATTTGAGAACAAATCCTTTTTAAGATGAGGGGAATAATGAGGCCACAACTACCTTAAATGAGGCTAAGGAGAAGGAGGGCACATATATAGCTAAGGAAGGTGTGACTATAGCTCAAGAGGGGGTTACGGCTAACAAGGTTGATCTTACTCAAGCTAATAAGGCTATTATAGAGGGTTCGACTATTAACAAGGCCACGACAAAGGTTGATCCTCAAGCTAGCAAGGTTACAGTTAATTATCTAAAAGAGGACACGTCTATTCAAGCTTAAACTGATCCAATTCATATGGCTAGAGCTTGGGCTAAGGAGAGCAATGTTAATAAAGTTTGGGCTGATCCTATTCAAGTTCTAATTGCACCAGTTACAAGTTTTAGAGCTAAAAGGTTCAAGGAATGCCTTAATGGATTGATTTAAATTATTTGGGCTGAGAAAAATTTAAGGAGGTCCAAGAATGATGTTGTTCATAAAACACAAGGGTGGGTTAACATGATTCAAGCTTTGGGAAAAGGCAGCCCAATTTGGCAGTCTAAGGGCAGCCTACACACGACGAGTATAAGAAGATTAAGCAGCTCATCTCATACACGATAAGTATAAACAACTCAATTTCAATCTAAAAATAAAGCCCAATTCGACAAAGATAAGGTCCAAGAGCAACAACTCTAGTTCGGCTATTAAATGGAAGATTGTATGAATGATTTATTTTCTTAATTAGAGATGTAACAATTTATTTAGTAATCTTATTTAGATAGTAATCCTAGAAGTTTCTTATTTATGTTTATAATGTTAAATTGTAAGGCTTGCATGCTAAATAATTTAGTTTTTGTATTATTTTATTTTAGGCAGCATATCATAATTTTAAGAGGAGGTTTAATTTGATTTTGATTAGAGATTCTAGAGACTTCTATTAGGGCAGTATTATTAAGGATTTTAGAGACTTCTATTGATATGTATAAATAGCCAATAACTGATTGTAATAATACATAACTTATAATTCAGATTTCATTCATACTTGTGAGAGTAAATTCTCTTTTGGTTCTTTTAAAACTTTTGAACTTATCGGAGTCTTCCGTGGAGTTCATACTCGACTTATCAATCAATTGTTCCATAATTGATTGTGACGTCTTCATTATACCAAAGTTCTTGTTCAATATAAGTAATGGGGTTGGTCCATCAACAATCTGTTCTAGACGTTCAACTTCATTGATCCACGAATTCATCAATACGTGGCGCGAAGCTTATCATGTTCAAGGAAGACAAATTAATTCTTCTAGGTCAGAAGAATGAAAAATTAGTTTGTGTTAGATAAACAGTTTATGCATGGAAAAAAGACCAAGAAGAGTAACCATCGAGTGAAGTTCAAGGATGAAGTTGAAGTATTTGGGGATTCAAGTCGATGGAGAAATTGTTAGGTAATTCCTTGAATCCTATTATGAGAAGAAATCTTATTTATTGTAGGAATTTAGTTTAATGGTAATCCTATTTGTAATAGATATATTTATTATATGAGTGTCCTAATTAAATTATGAAAAAAGAGAGATATGAGTACTCTATAAATAGAATCTTGTGTTTAGAGATAAACGACACAACCAAGAGATATTAACATCCTAGAGAGTTGATAGATGGTGTAATTCGGTCTTGAATTGTGTGAGAGAGGATTTTTTTTAGCTTTTATTTCGTGTAAAATATTGCATTATAAAAATTAATATATTAAAGTCGATTTACTAGATTAAGTTATTGATAATCAAATCACGTTAAATATTGTATTATTTAGTTTACGTGACTTAATTCCCAACATTCTTCATCATATCGATATGGATGGAGTATCAACTTTTTATGTACTTTCCCCATGATGATTCATTCTAGGAGTTTTCAAATATTCCGATTTTTTTGGTACTATAGGTAAATCGTATCAGACTGAACTGGTCGGTTCGGTACAAAATCGACGGTTCGGTATACACCTAATTTACCGGTTACGATACCGGTTATGAATTTTGGATGTTCGGTATTAACTGTACCAAACCGGTTATACTGATAAATTTTACCTTTTAATTTTTTTTCATTATGCCTTTTACTGACTCTTACCTACTTTACTTTTTCTTCAGTTTTATACTTTTCATTCTCTCGATTCCATCTCCTTAGCTCTCGATTCAAATATTCCATCTCTGATACTAAGCTCCGCCGTATAACCTACCACCGTCATATTGAGATCCAAATATGGTGAGAGGTTTGCTAGGCAAGATCGCTTCTAAGTCTCTCTCTGTGCCCAAAAAATAGCAGCAATAGCAGTTCCGTCGTCTCAACATCCATGAATATCAGGCTACCTCCCTCTAAATCTCTATCCATACACAGTACATGTGCCTATATATGTGTGTGTAATATATGTTTGTATTTTTGAAAATAAGAGATGTAGAGTTTTTTTTAATTAGTTTGTTATGAAATCAGGGAGCTGAATTGATGGCAAAACACGGAATAAATGTTCCTAAAGGTGTTGCTGATTTTTATAAGGTTTATATTTGAGGTTGGGTTGTATTAATTAATTACAAGCATTTTGTAGTTTTTACTTTTATATCTTTTGAGAAGTTGGTAATTTACTACTCTTATATCTTTTGGAGCTGACCTGATTTTAACAATATGCAAGTTCTTTGCCTTAGCCAAAAGAGGTGAACCAGAGAAGTAAAAAATGATTGGGGTTTTTAAGAGGGTGTCTTTGTATTTTTTTTTCTCAGAAAAATGATCTTCCATGTTTGGAGATGTGGGAATTGCCTGAAAAGGTGAACTAGAGGAGTAAATAATGGGATAATATTTTTTCGGTACAAATTAGGTAAAAATCGGTTTTGAACCAGTTTATAAGTTCGGGATACCGGTTCTGGTATCGATATCAAGTTTTAAAGAAGTTTGATATTGATCCAATCTGGTTCAATTAATACCGATTGAACACCCCTAATTCATTCTTCTTGGGATTTTTAGACCTCCCAAAAACAGCCACACATAGTGATATCATGACATATATATTGTGGCACCCTCAAATCTGGGCTTACACAGCCCAAACTTGAGTTGTCAAAAGACTACAACAAAATTATTATAAGGTAGTACAACGTTTAACAATACAGTGTATAATAATACACAACTAAGTCTTCACAATTATTGCCACACTATTTTACAACACGTGAAGACTACGATAGCTATCCCTCGGACTCTCACTCCATTTCCCGGTTAGACCCAGCTAAGTTCTCATCTCCTGTTGAAAAACAATGGAACAAAAAAGAAAGGGTGAGCTCAAATAGCCCAGTAAACAATATCATGACTAAGATAATGATGAATAAATTATCATTAGCCTTCAACAATTGAGTTCTTGATATAATATAATAGACTACAAGGTTTATATCAAAAACTGCAGTTAAATTCTTGAACAATGTTCATATCAATAATAGCAGCGGAATGAGCTATCTATTAGAAGAATAATGCAAACTATAGTGTCCACTCGCTTCTCTTTTTAGAAAAAATATCATCAACTTTATCATCTGAAATACCATTAGTCAAGATAATACAAATTCACAGTTCCTGATCATAATCATGCAGATCAACAGTTCATCTTTGCACTACGGGCCAAAGACATTCAATATAACACCAACGGTCATGATTATACCAGATTCAGCCTTTGGTCATAATCATACCAAACAACAGTTCATCTTTGTATTACGGGCCAAAGAGAACATTCACCATGTGCCATAAAAGACACCAAACAGATGTATCGCCTTTAACCTATTATATCGCCTTTAACCTATCATCTGTTCAACAATTATATCGCATCTGTGCCCCTGGCCACAAATATTCACAACAACTTGATTTTGGATGATTAGAATGATATAAATGATGAACAGAAGAAACAGGATAAACAATAAGTATTAGAAGTTTACTTTGTGTAGATTCAAATATTGTCCAAATTGTCAACATGATGTGGAGTGAAATTTAAAAATGATACTCAAGATCCACAGTTCAGAATAACGGTTACAGTTCAATAGAAAGGTTCACGTAAATAGGATGGTTCAATTGAAATGATGAAGTGCAACTACTATGGAACATATAATATTTTCAGGAATTATAGAAGCAATAGTTCCATAATAAGTTTCGATTTAGGTGTATGAAAGAAAATAATATCCCTTACCATAACAAGTTTGATTAACAAAAGGTGAAGGAAATTAATATCCCTTACCATAGTAAGTTTGAATAATGGAAGATGAAAAAGATGGTATTCCTTATGAGTATAAAGGAAAATAATATCACTTACGAATATGAAAGAAAATGATATTACAAACGAATATGGAATAAAAGTGTCATGTGATAATTCGTGTAGACAAATTATTTCTACAAGAGACAAATAAGAAATAAATACAAAGGGTTATTTACCAACAGGCGGTAATCCGCGCAGTAAGGTTATTTCCACAATTTAATGGAATTTGAATACGAAGAGTTATTCACCAAACAGTCGGTAATCCGCGCCGTAAGATTATTCTCAGAGATTAATAAGGAATGAATACGAAAGGTTATTCACCAACAGGCGGTAGTCCGCGCCGTAAGGTTATTCCCATAATTTAATATATGAAAATAAATGACACATCTTATGAGTAAGAAAGAAACGATATTATTTTTTAGAATCAAATAATGATAATCCCTTACACGTAAGAAAAAAAAAATATCCATTTATGATGATGAAAAGAATGATACCCCTTACCGTAGTAAGTTTAAATAATAGAATATGAAAGAAAATGATATTTCTTACCGTAATAAATTTAAGAGTGTGAAAATAATGATATTCCTTACCTTAACACGTGACTGAATATTGATTTAAATGAGGTTGATCAACCTATATATTTATAATATAATTAGTAATTACCACATATAAATTTCAAAGTATATGATAACTCATATAATATGAACTATCAAAATTATATATATTTAACATAATTTTTGTAGTATAAAATAATAACTTTAAATAGTTTTTAAAATCATATTCCAAAATAAATCTTCCAAAGAAAGCTTTTAAAAATGAATTTTCTTAAAGAAGAGTCTTCTAAAAGAAGATTTGTGAATACCGTGAAAAATAGAAATTTATGAAATTATTACTCTTTAATAAAAGACTTACTTGAAAATTTTTTGCACTCATTTTGACTTTCAAACACTCAAGATAACCTTACTATTCTAATAGAAAACTCATAAAATTCTTATAAATTTTTTTTATGTTTTAGGTGTGATTTTTCTATTCAGCTGAGCAAGCTATTTATAGGAGAAAAGAGGCTACTATGCGCGGTAGGTGAACTGAAAAAAAATTCAGCAAAGGCTTCTACGCAGCCTCCACCAACTATCCAGCCAACATTCATATTTTTCACATTTCATGTGAGCCCCACAGTGGGTCCACGTACTATTCACGTTACTATTCATATCAATTAATTTTTTAAAAAAAAAATTATTTATTTATTTTCCTGTGGGTCCAACATATATATTAAAATAATGCAATAATTTAACAATAATGTAATAAACACGTTACAGATTATTATTAATTTAATAATATAAATTACTGTGTATTTGCTACTGTGACAATTATTTGGCTCAATAATTTTAAAATACAGTGCACCAACAATTATTGACTCAATTATATGAAATATAGTGTAATGACAATTATTGAATCAATAATGCAAAATACTGTATAACAACAATTGTTGAATTGATAACATAAAATATTATGCAGTGACAATTATTGATGAAATGATGTGTAACAGTTACGGTGTCAATTATCAGATCAATAATGCAAATACTATGTAATAACCAATTTATAAGTTCAATAATATAAACGTCGCACAATACCTTGTGCTACTATAGAATATTGCGTGCTACAGTAAAAATACCACAAAATACCGTATGCTACTATTCTTTTATCACCGATATTTTAACAGTTAAAAGTAATAATACCGTTGACTATTTTTATTTAAAAATGTTACTTCTATCGTTTTCTATATCCGACAAATATTCCGTTGTAAGGTCCACCAATGATTAGTTATTTCGACGCCGTCGTACGACCTGAATATTTTTCGACAAAACGAGTATTATCTGACCAAACGAATATTATCCGACATAATAAAATTTGCACATAACATTCTTAACTTTCAACTTTATCAATTACTTACTGTTTCAGGGGAAAAAATATATAAGAAGAGAAATTAAATTTTGTATTTCATAAAATTTGGGATTTTACATATATATATATATATATATATATGTGTGTGTGTGTGTGTGTGTGAGAGAGTCAATTTACTTCAAGTTATAACCTGTACGTAACTTCATCATCACAAACAAAAATAATTTCGCATGCGCTGAAAATGGACTAATTTCTTTCATTTAAGTTATACTTATCTCTCTATCTCAAAACTACGGACTTGACTCCATGCGAAGAAAAGTAATATTTTTCTTAGACATCCATCATGTACATATTTTTAGAAATGCTTTTATTAGCAAAGAGCTACTATTTAATGTTGTTGACAGAGTATTAATTATGAAAGAATAATTGTCTAACTTGACTTATGACAAATTTACTTATCATAATGTCCATTCAGATAAATATTAAATTCGACTCTAAACCGAAAATTATACGTGCTCTGAAGGATGTTTTTAATTATAAATTTTTTTGTTTATAAAAAATATTTAAAAATACACGAAGTAAACATAAAATATGTATAAACACTAATTTATCTTCTAAAGTATATTTAAGTGAAGTTTATTAAGTTCAGAAAAAATAAAGATCCGTTACATGGGGTCTAATACGAGTAAAAATAATATTTATTTTATTATTTTTTTTAATATTAATTTTACTAAATTATATAAAATATATATTTTGGACATTTTTTACGAACGGAAGGAGTAATAATCTCTTTATTTGTTTATTTATTTTTTTGCATCAAGTTAATTTGAACCTATCAGTCGAGCAAAATAAACTTGCTACGGTTTCATATATAGTTCATTTATATGAGAACATTAGTCTACTGACATCATGTCGAGCGAGCCTGCCTTTACCTGTAGCGTTGAACTCAGAATGTAGCGGTAATCTTTGGCGTGAGGGTGAAGTAAATGTTGCCTTCTGGGATACATGCGAAGCATCTTTATCAAGTTGTTTTTAGTTGACTTGAAAATAGTTAAGTCCAATAAAAATTATTTTAGGTGAACGAAGGATGCTGCTGTCAAATTTGACTTTAGCTAATTATAAGCTACTAGGGGTTTATATTTTACTTGTAAATAATTTTAAGATTAAATTTTTTTTATTAAGAATAAAGTAAAAAATTATTAAAATTATAGGATAGAATATGAAAAAATTTAAACATAAGGACTAAATTTGAAAATAAATTTAGTTAGACCAAAGAGACCAACGCCCGCCTTATATATAGATTTTTATAATGTAAGTTTTGTCAACTATTACCATTTCATAAATGTAATTTTTTTTTATTTTCCTATCTATGACAAAAAAAAATGATATATAAATGAGCTATATTAAACTTTACTATATAAAACAAAATAGATCGAGAACTTGGAGGTAAAAAATGATAATTACTATGGCATAGTATGAAGTTGTACGATGAATGACTTGGGTGTGACCACTAAAAGTTATTATACTTTAACTTAGTTTAATTACATTAACTATGTATGTTGTGAAATAACACAATTAGCTTGACATGATTTCACTATTAACTTGACTTAATTCAGCTCGGTTAGTTAAGATAAATTTACCAATTTAATAAATTTCAAATCAAAACAAGTCATTTGTCAAGAGAAACGAAACAAATTGCTCAACCTTATGTACACTAGTCACAAAATGGCCAATAATAGCTAATATTCTCAATAATAAACTCATATGCTACCTTTTGATTAGAGAAATAAATGTGAGAACAAAATAATTGAAATTAAAAAAATTATATTTAATTACTCTATTAGAATGCAATTGATCATTCCTATTCCTCCCAAATTTATAAATTTTATTCATTTCTTAATGATATCGTCATTTCAATAAATCATTCTACTCTCCATTATATATTTTTTTTCATTCTATTCTTTTATCCATTTTATTCATTCAATCCAAACGTATTACGTTTGTATTGAAAAAATAGAATGAGTGAAATAATTGAATAGAGAAAGAAATGAAACAGAGAATGAAATGATTCATTCTATTTCAACTACAATGAATCATTCTATACCTTTTTAAGGAATAAAATTTATAAATTTAGGAGGAATAAAAATTATTTATTTATTTTATTCTCACATTCATTCCTCTAATCCAAACGTAACATAAATGTCTCAAAAATAGCTAGGATCCTATTTTTATTTTTTTATTTTTTAAAAAATACAGAATTTAATGGGAATAGCCTATTTCGCCATGGAAAAGCCCACCATTATGGAGTATCTTAAAATTTGTGTACAGATCGTCAGACCAACCCAAGTAGTATGGGCTTAATGCAGTAACCGGCAACCGATAATTGAACCTTTTCCCCCCCCGGTTGTTTAACCCATGTTTAATTTCCTTCTGATAATTCAAAGCCTAAAACCCTAAACCCGTGAAAATGGCGGGCTATTCCTTCCTCCGCCGAGTTTTCCTCCGAATGCCGTCATCCACCGCCGTATTCCGCTGCGACCGAGCACTTGCTTCCAATTATTATGACCAGCGAACTCAATTCACAACTGACGCAACTTCTGATACCGTTATGGAAGGCGAAACTGATAAGAAGGAAGGTAAGTGGTTAACTTTACCGCCGTTCACTTCCACCGTCGACGGTGCTGCGTTGGGTAAAGAAATTTCAGGCCTGCGCTCGGCAGATACCCCCGCCACCACGACGGCGCTCAAATGGGTGATGAAATGCTGCCCGCAGTTGCCGAAGTCTCTTGTACATAAACTCTTTCGCTTGAGGCAGGTCTGAATTAGTGGCAGTGGAAAAAAGAATCTTTATATTGGGTTTTGGCAACTATGTGAAATATCATGTTCTTTTTATTGGTAGAATGAAAATATATGTCACTCTTCTTTTTCCTTTTTTGTAGCAAAATTATCTCAGGGCATGTTTGAATGGTCACATTTCTTGGTGTTCATTAAGCTTGTAAAAAGCTGTACGTTAAACCCATGAAGCAATATTAGCAAGCATTGATTTTTATGAAACCGCTCGACTGTAAGGAGCCAAGTTTAGGCCAATTAAGCATAGTAGAGAACTTATAAAGCTTCAATTTATTTCACAGACTTTTGTAGGTGGTTAGGCCTCTCCTAGTTAGGAAACTTGTTATGTTTCAATCTCTAGAAATTATGGGTTTGTACTTGTACTCATATTTGCATAAAGTGGTAGCCTCACTTTTTGAACCTGCTTTCTTATCCATTTCTTGTTTGTTTGTTTTTCCTTTTCTAGTTCCCAAAATTTTGAATTGAATGAATGTTACAAAATTAGACATATCAGGGAATTGTAGCGTCGGTTTCTCAAGTTGTGTGTGAAATTTCTTAAATGTTGATGGAAAATTCATGGTGAAAGCAAGTGGTAAAATGACCTAACCAAAAAATATTAGTAAAGAAAGCATGCGTTCATTCATCTTCTTCTTCTCGATGGTGAATTGTGAAGCCTATTCTTCGCTGATTTGATACAGGTTCGAAAGGAATCTTTCAACATCTCAACTTACGATGTGGGTGTACTAGCTCATGAACATCGAGTCAAACGGGTAATGCATGCTTATTCTTGCCTGATTAAATGGCTGATTCGCAGTGCAATGCATGCTTAATTACCAATTTTGCTTACAGAAAGAGGCTTTACACTACTGTTCCGTTACAAATAATGAAGCAGGTACTTTTCGTCTTATTTTTTAAATTATTGAAAGGTGGCAGCCAAGGACTCTATGGAATTTGGAGATAGAATATTTCTTCCTAATACTGTCCAGGAGTTGCCTTCTGAGAAAACAAAGTGCCGCTGCAATGAGGAAGAGCAGAAGTTTGTCCATAGCCTTGAATTGTATAAGGTCCTTATGTTTCCGCCATTTTAGAATGATATATATCTCGTTCTTTTACTTTCATATATGACAACCCCTTCCTTTTCCCTTTCTTGGTTACATAATATTTTAGGATTCAGCTATCATAGTTGTCAATAAACCCCCTGGAATGCCTGTTCAGGTAAGCTATACTCATCTTTATATATGACATCATTCGATGCTGCCAGATTATTGCCATCAAATTTTAACTATATAAATGAACTTTTGGACAGGGAGGCGTTGGCATAAAAAGAAGTCTTGATGAACTAGCTGGAACTTATTTGAAGCATGACTACTCAGAATCCCCAAGACTGGTGAGTGCAAACACTTCATTTCTTGACAAAAAGAACAGTTATTCTCAACATGCACATCTTATCTTTCATGTCAAATGATTTAATGACTTTTAACCCACCACGGAGACCTTAACATGTTTGTTACTAATAGAACTCTAGGTCCACCAGAAGCAGGAAAGACCATATCAGAGATACATCGATTGATTGTCCTTTTATTTTCATGTGGTGTCTTGTTTATTTGTTCAAAGAAAAACTGGTTATACACTTGCAAAATGTTTGAAAATTGAGCAAATTTCTAATGGCCTATATCATGTATGCTAATAGCTTTTCACAAAATGACTTTAAATTTGTGAAGATAACCTATATTTATTTTTAGGCATTACAACTTCTCAAATACCCGCAATCATGTTAATTAACTATTATAATGCACCTATCTCGCCTTCCCATTTTTTTGATTTTTAGAAAGAATTGTTGGTGTTCAGAATTTTTCATGTCTCATGTCTCTGTATAACCATGTTCTTGGAAAATCATTATATAGTAGAAAAAATGACAACTCTATGCAACCTGAATCATATAGATGTCAATTAGAATAAATTTGATCGTTAGTTAATGGATTTGTTCCTATAAGGTGATTTGCATATAGAAAGAATATATCTGAAAGGAAGAAGAAACATAGGGAAAAAAGATTCGTTCACCCAAAAAAATCTTGCTAAAGTAGCTAAAATATAGATGAAACCTTAAGGGTGTTTCTCGCTTAAGCATTTCAATCCTCATATTTTTCTTGCTTTTTTTCCCTCTTAAAAAGCTAAAGAGGTGACCAGTTAGCCTACCACAAGCCAAACAGGTAGAGAATGAAGTTATCTAAATTGGTTTTTAAACAATTAGCAAAAGAATAATGTTTAAGCTTTGATGCTGATGGAAGCTAATGTTAAAGCTTTGATGCAGATGGAAGCAAAATATATTTAATATTATTAGGCTATTATTATATATTATTATATACGGATGATTTCAATGTAATTAATTTATTTAGTAGATAAGATTAGGATATATATTTAATTATATTAGTAAAATACTTTAAAATATTAATTATTTAAGTCAGTAATAATTAGTAGGATTTTATTTCCTTATTTAATTAGGTTACTTAATATTTTACTTAGCCTCCAAATATTAGGATTTTTTCTATTCCTGTATAAATATATGTAATCCATCATTATTATTAATTATTGAAGGATTGATATTATTGAATTTTAAACCTTGTGCTTTGTGGCTTTTAGCCTCTTTTATCTCCTTTTAATCTCCTTATTCTTTTCTCCATCCTTGTCCTATATCATAATGGTATCAATAGCCAAAAGTTCCTGATATTTTTTGATTTCACCAATTGTCGAAGTCATTAGGGAATTGACAACATCTGAGACGATAACATAGTCTCAAATCTATCTCAAAACTTTTATTGGAAAAAAAAATTGCAACAGTATGCGTTAAAGTGTTACTGTTCATTCGTGACAAAAATATAGATCGGTACCCCAAGATTTCTGAAACTTTCAATTCAGCTCCTAAAGTTTTTAAAGCTTTCAATTCAACTCCTAAAGTTTTACAAAAGTTCAAATCCATCCCTAAGGTTTCAATTTATCATGGAACTCGATATCCCGAAATTTTGCATAGAGGATTCTTCAAAGTGTGACACTATTTTTCATACTTTTCTTTGTTATGGAGGAAAACGATGTAAAATTATCATCAAAGAAGAATGTGTAGTCAATATTATAGGTCCATGTGCGATAGAAAAATTAAACCTTGTTGCTGAACCGCATCCGAGGCCTTACACTATTCCTTGGTTAGGTAATACTTCTTTGCATGTTATAGAAAGATGTTTGGTTCCTATCTAGATGGACATATATTCCGATTTAGTATGGACGATGTGATATTATACCCATGAATGTTGTACATATTTATTGGGTTAAGATTAGAGTGAATGCTTAAATGTGGATCATGAAGAAGGTGATAAATACTCTTTTGAATATGAGCATTATATTATAAAATTAATTCCCTTCATGCTTAAGGAAAGTCCAACAAGTTGCGAAGAAAGAGCAGAATGAAGAAATTCCACAATTCTATGACAAGTCACATAAGATAAAGTTGAAATTAATGATACAATGAGCAAGAGCGAGATTGAGCAGCAAGTCGATGACGCATTCTCAAAGTAACTTGATAATCTATATGAAGACACCAACGATCAAATCATCGATTTCGTTATTAACGAGAGCTCCAACAAGATGCAATACAAGGGAATTCACTTCCTTATTGTTCTACATATCAATATGTCTACAAGGAGAACAAAAATTTCTTGCACGTTTGGAGTTCGGTTCGTGGACTATGGATTCTTCTATACTTTGAAACTCGAGGATGAGTTTTTTTCAAAACACGGGAGAATAATGCGGATGGAAACAAAATATATTTAATATTATTGGGTTATTATTAATGGATGTTTTAATGTAATTAGTTTATTTAGTAAATAATATTAGGATATATATTTAATTATATTAGTAAAATACTTTAAAATATTAATTATTTAAATTAATAGATAATTATTAGGATTTTATTTTCTTATTTAATTAGGTTAATTAATATTTTACTTAGCCTCTAAGTTTTAAGGTTTTTCCCATTCCTATACAAGCATATGTAATCCATCATTATTGTTAATTATTGAATGATGATATTATTGAATTTTAAGTCTTATGTTTTGTGGCTTTTAGCCTCTTTTATCTCCTTTTAATCTCCTTATTCTTTCCTCCATCCTTGTCCTACATCAAGCTTCCATAAAAAATTTGTGTTATAGGAGTCGAGGAACATTTCCTAATTTAAGACTAGCAATTCCTATCGACTTTTGAGGTTTGTCATGAACAAAAAAAAAAATCACTGTGGAAGCATGAATTTGGTGTATTATTTTAGTTTCCTTCTCTATAGAAGTTTATAGTTTAATTAGGTCCTCTTAATATAAAAGAAGCATATTGTATTGATGAAAAGAGAAGAAATTCCAATGCATGTAAAAGACAAGTAGTCTTCCCAAAAGAAAACCTAAAGAAAGCAAAGAAAATGAGTGGAAAATACATCCATGGATTAATGAACCACTGGCTGTCAATCTCTCCAGAGTCTAGCAAAAGGAAAGAGAAGCAGACAAAGACACTTTCCCAAAGTAAATTGATACGACTACACCAAATCTAGCAGTCCCTTTGATCCAAACTCGCCACAAAATTGTGAAATAAGCACATATCCAAAAAATCCTCCTATTATATACCCAATGTCAAAACCCTAAATCTGCATAGGAGAAAATCTTCCACCATATTTTGCAATGTAGATCTTACTGTGAACTTTTACTTTATTGATTGGAGAGGTAACTGTTTAGGGTTAATCTCATATATGTGTATCTTGCTGTGGACAAGCTTGGTGTTTATTAGGTGCACAGACTTGATAGAGATAGTAGTGGCATCTTGGTAATCGGGAGGACACAGTTAAGTGCTACTGTTCTGCATTCTATCTTTCGTGAGAAGACTTCTGTAGCTTCCAGTGAGGTGTGTAATTTCATACTCTTCATTTTGTTTGTTTTATTATAGTTCGAAGGCGAACATTTTCATAAAAGTTGCACTGTTGCCATTTTTATGATCTTCCTTCTTTGTTGTGTGGGTTTTCTGGTTTGGAGTTCTTGGAACAAATTTCAGGGTGATAATATTTCTTATTTTCAAGGATCACGAGGGGAAAAAAAGAATTCTGCAGAGGAAGTATTGGGCACTTGTTTTTGGATCTCCCAGACGTCCACACGGATTAATCTCGGTGCCTTTGGGAAAGGTCAGATAATCTTTATTTTGTTTACTTTTGATTAGGAGCTTTTTTCCCATGTACTTACCAGTACCAAACTTAAACTTTTTAACAGGTATTTTTAACCTCAGTGAACATGCTATACTTTTCTAATGTAGTAGTCATTTTCTTCACTAAAGACACCCATTAAGCCTCACAAGCATGTGGTTTTTTGAAGGATTACGCATCAAACAAAAGTGTGTTGATATAACTTTAATGTGTGGCAACATACTTAACCTTGTTAGTGACTCATAACTACGAATGTCCATTAGGTTGTATGGTTTGGATTTTATCTTGAATAAAAGTTATTTACACCATTTTGTACCGTGTAAGAAATAACATTTCACACAAAAAAACAATGTGCATTGCATGTGTGCCAAAAACAATTTAATTATAATAAGATGTTTCCTTTTCTTTAATCTTACAAACCTAATCTTGCTTTTTCTTGAACGAAATGTGACTTTTAAAACTGCTTTTCTTAAGGTGGTGGTGGACAATGGAAAATCTGAGCGGATTACAGTCATTGATAATGTCCAGAATATGCCATCTCAGCATGCAATAACAGAGTATCGTGTGATTGGATCATCTTGCAATGGTTTGCTCTGAACTCGCTACAATACTAACTCCAAAGAAGCTAACATAATTAAGAGTGCTTTGGTGACTTTCATGTGGTCCAAACCTCTATTGTCATAACTTTTAGCTTTCCAACTGCATAATGGCTGTTTCCAGCACATATTTTATCTACTATTCTCAAATTCCAGCTTCCCTCATCTCCATTCAAATTTCAGCATTTTGATGGATGAAAAGAGAACGTCGCCCAACAAATGTATAACTATGTCTTCAACGTGAACTAGCTCTAGCTGTTATTTCTTTTTTATGTTTACTATCAAGAGCACATAATTAGAAGATATGTATCGCATTCGAAGACATTGAGAAGATAAATTTATTCTCTCTTTTTCCCTTCAACTTATTGAATTAATTAAGGTTTTAGAAGCCAAAGTAGCATCTTTACCATAAACTTCTATCCTTTTGGTGCATGGCTCTAACATTTGCAGTAAACCTGCAGGTTACACATGGTTAGAGTTGTGTCCTCGCACTGGTCGAAAACACCAGGTACAAAAAACTGCTCCTTGATCTATACTTGTATCAGAATGTCTTTATTTACAAAGCCCACATACTCATTATTCTCCTCCTCTGCTGGTATATAAGCTCCGTGTTCACTGCGCTGAGGTCTTGGGGACACCAATAGTTGGAGACTACAAATACGGATGGCAGGCTCATAGAAAACATTTCCCTTTATCTGATCTTGAGCAAGACCCGAATGAGAAGCTTCTCAAGCGAAGGGCACTACCATTTGGTCTTGATTTGGAGTATGGAAGCATATCCGAAAAGCAGCCTCTTCTACATCTTCATTGTAAGGAGATGGTTTTACCTGATGTGTCTGTGGCTTTAGATCGTGCTCAACGATATTCAACTCGTGATCTTGCAAATATCCAAAGCCTCAAGTTGGACACCCCTTTGCCTTTTCACATGCAAAGAAGTTGGGATATCTTGTATTCTTGAGCGAGAACAAATTTATTTTACAAGAATTATGCAATTCCCTTCCCTGTTAAGTAACATTAAGTTGGGCTCCGTGGCATATTATCGCAGCCCATGATGATTTCTTTTGAGATTGTAAGAGAGGTGGTTGGAATTTTAAGTTTCTATATTTATATCATAAGCACAACCAAATGTAAACTTTTCTTATAAATTGGAAAGTAAGGAATTGATTTTGCTTTTAGGTTGCTTTTAGTAATGTCATAATTTTGGGGCCATATTAACTGAAAATGGTCATTGCGTCAGACTGGACGTGAGCTAACAAAGGATGTTCTTCTAAACACACAATATGAAGAGAAAAAAATAAAAATATACATTTGACAATTGAGCTTCATTAAAAGGTTAAAGTAATATGTCATACCCCCATGGCCCATTCCCGACCTTACACTAAGAGCTGAGGTGTCCCCTAATTGAGTGACACAGCTCCAACTTTTGACCTCAGGTCCTCCCTCTTCTTCCTCCTCAGTCCTCCGTACATCTATATTCTATATATATGTCCAAATATTGATACCCCACCCACTCTCTTTATAAATTTCGCTCTGAATTCCCAAAAAATGGGCAGTTTGGAAGTGGGGAGGACAATTACAGGATGGGGCAGCAAAAGACCCATCTGGGCTTCTCTCGCCATACACCTACACTCTCAGGTACACTACCCTTAAACCCCTCTTTCTATATACTTCTCTCTCTCTCTCTCTCTCTCTCTCTCTCTATAAATGCATAATATATCAACAGAGATACAGGCCCAGAAGATTTTTTTTCAAGATTATTTGCTGTGGGATTTGCCATACTGATATTAATGAGATCAAAAATGATCTTGGAGCCTCAAATTACCCCAGGGTATGTTTTAATTCTAAAAATTCCTGTCTTCAGCCTATATATTCACACATTTAATTATATTCATTTTGGAGTAATAAAATTTGTTGTTGTAAAGTAACATTTTTTTGAATTGTTCCTAAAATTATTGTGCAGTTATAATCTATACAAGTATGTGGAGCCCACTTTTAAAAGTTAAAATGATGTTAAAAATATTTGACTTCATATTCTTGGTCTACTCTTTTGATAACATTTGCCTATGTTCTTTGCTAATGGTGAAGGCATGAAATTGTTGGTGAGATTGTGGAGGTGGGATCAGATGTGAGCAAGTTCAAGGTAGGAGAATGCGTTGGTTTGGTTTACTTGCTGGATGCTGCAAAAATTGTCGTCCATGCAAATCAGACGTTTACTCCAGCAAGAAGATCTGGTCCTATAATGACATCTACACCGATGGCAAGCCCACCCAAGGAGGCTTCTCCAGTGGCCTGGTCGTCGACCAAAAATAATCAAACGGTTCTGCTAACACCTTCATATATCATCATATGCATGAGAAACTATTCCATACTCATGGTGAATAATTTGCTCCTCCTCTCAAATGCATGTGGGTCCTCTGTGGGCTCCACTACATAGGGTCCCAAATGCGTGTGAGAGGAGCATACTATTCTCCATGCGCTAGAAGCATGGAATAGTTTTTCCATATTAATACACCTACCACACACTGAATAAAGAATTAAATGTTATACTTGTTAAAGGGTTTATTAGGCAAACCTCCTAATATCCTGTTACTCAAGTTGAGTCAAGTAGGTGAAAATCAATAGAGTCTAGCCATGAATATTTGTTAAAGGGTTTATTAATCTAGTCTCCTAATCTTGCCGATTCAAATAGGGGTAAATTAACCAAGTCGAACCATAAATTTTGGTTACAGGGTTTACTAATTAAGCCTCCTAGTCATTTCAATTCCATCAGGTGGAAATGAAATGAGTCCAAGCCATACATTAATTTGCTCAAATTCACTATTTTTTTTCTTTAACAAAATCTAAGATTTGTTCAAAACCTATAAGCCCATCTCAAGTAAGCCATTAGTCGAGCAGATGCAAAGTTAAGTAGTTTGCCTGTTTATCTTGATTTAAGATATAGTAATCTATGTGTTATCAATATCCCTTTGCAATTTATGACCCCCATGGTTTTGCTTGGTAAGTCTCTATTTCACTCACTCTGTCGCATTTATTTTTTTAACCATTTTGAACGTATTAAGGTCTGTCTCGGGCACATTCAGACGTAATTTTGTTAGATGATTTTATTTGAGGTTAGTGATATTAGTACTTCACAAATTTTTATTGGCTCTAACTGTCGAAGAATGTATTCAATTAAACTAAAAAAGGAATCTCTCATTTGAGGGCACCTTTGGGTTTATGATAAGATGTGGAGTGTGAATAACAATACATGAAGTGACAATATCAGTTCCTTAAATATTATGGGATGCTTTAGTTTGCTTCTTATTGAATTCAATGTTACATTGCCCATCACACACATAGAACGCTTATTACACAAGCGTGAAATATTGTTGAATGACATGTCCTAGGAGCTGCTGACATGGAGCTGAGTATATTGAAGTGGAAGTAGTCAAATAAATTAGTCATGTGGAGCTGAGTATATTGAAGTGGAAGTAGTCAAATAAGTTAGTCATGTGGAAGATTTACCTATTCCTTAGGAAGTATTTGTTGGTTTTGTTTCTATTCTTTAGGAAGTATTTATAGGTAGCAGGTTTGTTGCTATTTTTTAGGAGGTATCTGCAGGTAGCAGATTAAGCTGCACTTTTTATGTTTTTCTGTTTTAAGCTAGCTGTATAAATAAGTGCTTTGAAGCTTAATAAATTACCAAACTTTAGATGTCTCAATGTTCTGTCATTTCCTGAGAGTTTCTACACTTTGTTTCTATCAAAACCTACAAATATGTATACATAAGAAAATTAAGTTGACGTATGCATATATATATATTATAAACATATAAACAATAGAGTACTAGAAAGTACAGTTCTTTTGCATAATTATATTCTCATTCGTAGCATATTGATAGTTCTTTTGTTTGGATTCTGATATTTTCTCGGGTAATAATCTTATGAAGAAAGGAAGGCCATCACAGGGAGCTTCATAGGAAGCATGAAAGAGACGTAAATTTCTGCCATGAAAAGAGAGAAACTTCCACAATTTTTGAAGTTGTGAAAATGGATTACATTAACACAGCTTTTGAGAGGTTGGATAAGAAGGACGTCAGGTACCGGTTTGTTGTAGATGTTGCCGGCGGCAAAATTGATCAAGAAGCATAAATCTAGTTCAATAATGTAACAAAAAAACCATAATTTAAACTTTGTTTCACAAATGTTATTAAGAGTGGGGATGTGTTCTATATATATTTACTTGAAATGTATACAATAAAATGGTGTGTTTTGATGTTGTGACCTCCCAGATTATATATGAAAAATGATATATCTAGTAACTTTATGTCTATTTTTGAGTTTTTTTGTTACAAGTTACGTGGATAATTATAATTAATAATATTTAAGCGATATATTTGATATAATGAGTCAACCTATTAATACTATCAAATCTCATATGTTGATATACGTCGTAATTGTAATTCGGCTAAAAACTTTCGCAAAACATAGTGGGACTCGTTATATATTTCAACAAAATGATATATTGTACTGTTTTGATTTTTGACGTTGAGCTCCCAGATATTTAATTATATTATTTGAGTGTCTTTATATACAAATAAAATATAAAAATAGAAGAAAAACATCTTGTCTCGTCCCTTTGTAACCGGATGAAGTCAAGCTCATTCCTCAATTGGCAAGGTAAATGAACCTTCCTCAGTCGGAGGAAAAAATATTGGATGCAACGGTTATCACTGTCATTTGTATCATCGTAAGACACAAAAATATCAAAAAATAAATAAATTGTCTATCTTTTATTATAATTGGTCAAGTGCTAACTCATATATATATATATATATATATATATTCTCAACTCCAGCAAACGCTTCTTCTTTGACAACACTAAATAGGTGGACGAGCCTTTATATACCTGACAGTTTTGTGTAATTAACACGAGCCAGCTTTAGAACAGAATGAACTTTCAATCACTCCCAAATAATTCAATGGTGAATCTAACCTAAAATAATAGAATTAATATATAAGCAATTTTTACAACATTAATTTAGTGTTGTTTTCCTTATTACCAACAATAAATATAATAAATTATTTTCTTTGTTGGGGTTGGGGTTGGGTTGGGGTGGGGGTGGGGGTCCGGGTGGGGTACCAAACTTTCATTCAGCTTTCAAAGTCTCAATTTTGGGTGAACCGAATTGACTTCATCCTTCCTCCACGCATGGAGTGAGTACATAAGAAACTTTTTCCCACTAGGAATGTTGGACCATGCCATGCGTCTCTCCTTCATATAATGGTGAACTTGTACGCTGTGCTCTTGCTTCTCTGATGTGCTCTCTCAAGTTCCCTATATTAAATTCAAAATTGGCATTAATTCAATTAACAAAAATTATAAACTATCTTGAAAGTACTAGTAATTACGAAATATCATATTCGGATTTTAAAATATTTCAAAATTGCTAAAATTGAAATGAAAAACGTTGTTTTGGACTTGGAAGGCTCGATGACTGCCATTGGCCTTTGATTTTGAGGAATAAAATTAGAGCCACGTGATAATTATCATAGAATGAATTTGCAAGAACAAAGCCAACGAGGAGCTAGAGCTAGAGTCATGGAATGATACAATTTGAGTTCCTCATAAAATATAAGAAGCTAAAGCTCCAATTCCTACAAAGGGCTAAATGAATATCACCATTGTTCCTTCAAAACTAGTGTGATCTGGTGACCTATGCAGATCTAATCACTCCTAACAATAAAGAACTATGTGCTATTCGTGTTATCAATAGTGATTTTCTGAAAGAACTCTTTCTGTAATCCAAAAGAGAGCAATTACACAATGCAGGAAGAACGTAGTTGACAAGGAGGAAACTAATTACACGAAACAGATAGGTTAAACAATTTTCCAGGCCGCAACGAAAACATTTTAGGCCCCTGAGACTCACTCTGTTCAGATTTTCACTAGCAATGGCAAATTGCCCACGTACAAATTATAGAAGCCTTTAAGCATCGTGGTCCTTCCTTATGTTTTACGTATAAGGTCTTCTCATGCTCATGTCTGAACTGATCCCCACCCCGAATATTATGTAATCTCTAGGTTGCAGTTTATCATAACCATCTGCTAAAGTAAATGTTGATGAAGTATCTTGACGGATTGAAGCCACTCAAAATCACTGCAACATAAAACAAGTTGGATTTTCTGGGGTAACAAATCAATTAAAAAAATGACGACAAAGAGAGGCATTTTATACTTACAAATAGGTGAAAGGATTATGACAAAGCCAATCGTGTACAGGGAGAAAGTGGTTTTCTCCAAAAATGGAAGTACTGCATCAAAAAAAAGACTATCTGAATAATCATTAATGAAAGCAATCTTTATAAGGCTTCTTCACCAGTCTCTTCTAGTTCGTAACTGTCATCTGGACAGACAACTGTATACTACATACAAATGACACAGGTTCATAATTTCATTATAATTTTTTAGCAGAAAAAAGTACTAGCCGACCCAGTTATACTTCATATATTCAGCAGCACGTTGTACACCTTGAATAGCTTAATGGAAGAGATATGCATGCTCAGCTCCTATAACAGACACCAAAATTTAATGAAAATCCCAGAAGCATAACATCAATTATAATGAATATGCAAACCCCCTCCATCTGACAAAAGCATTGACTAATTCTATAACTATTTAAGTCAACTGATCTAATTTGTGGGCCTCACAATAACATAAACAAGGATGATTTATCAGGGGCTTACTATAACAGGAGATGTTTAACATGTACAGATCAAAGCATTTTCCCACCATTGCACCAGTGTGTTTCTCATTTCCCTATTTAAAAGGAGAGAGAAGAGATGGACTGACAACTGACAAGTAAATACTTAAGTTACCATCATAACCTAGAAAGTTGAGGTAATGATAATAGGAAGCTGCAACCATCAAAAGCAGATTTGACAGCAAAACCAGAATGAAACCATGAGCAACCAAGAGAGGTGACAGAAAATAATGTATCACTGTGGTAAAAAAAAATAAAGGACATTAACATTCCAATTGAGAAATTGAGTCTGATAATATCGAAGAGAAGAACATTGTGCATACCATAAAGTATAACAAACATTGGGAAGAAAGAGTTGCAGTGCACATCAAATGCATAAAGCCTTCACTACAAAACATCCACTTAGTAGCAAACTACACAAGAAAAAAATGATGCAGCCATATATGTGTATATACATACAGAGATATGTGTGTGTGTGTGTGTATTTAAATATGAATATATGTATTTGATTATACATTCGGAGCTTCCGAATGTATAAAAATACATATTTGAATACATATATAGATATATATATAATCGAAATTTACATACAAATGTATACACATATATTCATATATTTACACACACGTGTAAACTAGTGGGAACTATCTGAACTTGCCATTCAACCCGCTGCTCCATTGCATGACTGTTCGGAGCTTCCTCTCGAAGATAGGTATTTGTAAGGAACCTGCACAGCATCCATGAAGAAAATCTGCCATCATTTGCTTCCTAACACATGTATAACGTCAAATATCGACTAAACATACATTTCTTGTTAGCATAGTAGAAAACGGAAAGAACACAGTAACAAGTTTAATATAACTCCTATGAAGCTTATTTGGAAAAAAAAAAATCTGAAATTATTTATAGGATACACAAAATGCCATAGCAAGACACGGCAAAAAAACAATGCAGGAGCAAGTGTTAACAATTATTGTATGAATATATATAATAATGGCAGCACTAATGTTTCATTATACGCCTATATTAGCCTCACAAACATCAGCAAGGAATGAAAAGAAGACGGAGGTGTATCTGAAATTTTAAGACAAGCTGTATCTACTGCACATTGGCAGTAACTCTTACTGGCAACATGTAGCCAAAAGTGCTCCAGTAATTAAAAAATGGAAAAGCAATACCGAAATGACTACAAAAACAGCATGTCCCGCACTATGATCATACCTGAAATAAATGAAAGATAGCAAGATAGAAAAAGAATCAGCGTTGAAATACACGAAGGACGTATACAGACGATGAACAATAATCATCATCAAAAGAAAGGGAATAAAAGAAAATTTATGACATTTTTTAATTTTTATTTAATAAGTAATTATGTCGAAAAGCAATAATCCAATTGAGAGAAAACTTGAACCATGAAATTTCTCAATTCCAGAGAGACCAGTATATTAGAATGAATCACTTTTCATGTACATATTATTTGAATTCTAGTTCGGAAACATTATTAGAAGGATATGCTCATAAAAGAATTGCTTCAAGAGTTTCTAGTAATTATTATAAATAATTTTTAAAAAACATAAAAAACTAATCTTGACATGCGTAGATTTGTTAAACATCAATACTAGGATAGGTAGCAAGGACTAGTATATGAAAAACTTACGCAGCACAATAAGCAATAGTTGAAACTGCCAAAAGAAGACTGCAGATTACAACAAAAGCCAGATCATCATGTGCCCACTGGTTCTTGGTTTCTGCAACAAAAAGATAGGTTCTTAATATAAGTACAATATCTAGTCAATTAAATTCAAGAAATTGCTGAAATATTCGTTACTTTTGTTACTTAATGTGTTCTAATTGAGAATATACGCAGCAACAATAACAAAATAATACGAACACGTGGAATTGCTCAAGGTCCCACATCTCACCCTCCAGTGAAACATGGACCAGATAAGGAGCTGTCTTGGCTATTAGAAAAACATAGCACAGCATATTAGCCATTTGGCCAAAATTTGGTTTAGGATGGTTAAGCATTGGTTGTTGGGGCTATTCAAGTGATACTCTAGGATTTTGTGGTTCTAAAATTTTCTGAAGCAGATAGTTGCTTGTTGATGAGGTCAAGGTTTGAAGGAATGGTCCACAAAATCTGTTTGCAGGTCAAAAGTTAAGAAAAAGAGTAAGAAGATTACAGAGAAATAGGAATCACTCCTAGAATCCCTTAGGCATCCCACAAGGGATTTGAGCTGCACATCATAGATTCCCATAAGGACTTCATATATTTGTAATCGTACAATATATAAAATGAAGGCACACAGCTTGCACTATTCATTGTCGGAATCACTTGCTTATTAAACATGCACTGCAATCATAATCATTGGTTTTAGAGTTTGATACTAGAAATAAAATCGCCATGCTCTAACGGAAGTTTGATGTCCAATATACCACACTATTTGTAGAGTTATAATATTCATGTTCTGTCATCCGCATTACAATCATGATCTGACTGCAAAATGATAACGGAAAAAGTAAGGGAGGGAATTCCATACTTCTGTCTAGCAACTGAGGCAATTAAACAGTATTTGGCCTAACGTCTCAAAAAAGGAAGATAAAGATACCCAGAAAATATTATATGCTAAACAACTTAAAAATCACTTATGAAAAGGAGACTTACGTTTGTGATACCTAGTGCGCTGATAGCTGCATTCAGAGTCCGGCCCACATGCAAAATGTGGAGTCTAATTTATTAGTATGTTTCATACATGAAAAACAATATGCTCTTTCAATAAACACTAATGTTGCCTAAACCCAATATTATCTGAGTGGTAGGATATAACATAAACAAGTTCCTTACCAAGAGCCAGATAAAGATAAAGAGGGTCATTCAATTCATGCAAAATCAGAAAAAGGGTTATAAATGTAAAACACCAGAGAAAGCACCTAGTAGTTTTGATGTGGTGAATTTATATAGGACTAGGAACCATATGAAAGTGGGATTTATTGAACGTTCAGCATAGAATAGGTGAGTACTTACACAAATTTTGGTGAGGTGCATAAGTGAAGCATTTGCCAGAACGTACATTCAATATCCATTTGTTGCCACTGCAATGAATAAGATGAATGAAAAGAATCACTAATAGAAATTAGAAAAAAAAATTTGTTAACAAGATTAGTGAGCAGCAATAAGAAAAACAAGATGAGTACACAAATAGAAAAGCAATCTTAAGAAAGAATAGGTGATGAAAACATGTACTTGAGTAACTTGTTTGCAATGCAAAACAAACAAACTAACTAACAAACTAATTGGACAGAACAAGTGAGTCTTTTACAGGGCAAAAGCCGATGAGGTGGAAACCGATCAAGATAATTACAGAACCTTATAGATGGAAGTAGGAACGAGAGTTTGCAGGGGTTGGAGAAGAACATGAACATGGCGTTCAACTTAGATAAGTAGTTTAACAATTTAGTCTGTACACACTCCACGTTAAGAGAAGGAAGCAAGCAGGGTCAGACAAAAACTGTTTAAGATATCTACAAAACTCAGGAGATTCTTTCCAAGGATGGAATTGATAGAATATCACTCCGATTAAGCTTTCAAAGTCTGGGCCAATTCGTAACTTTTATACCTACTACTTCCATCCCAAATTAACAGTTCTATTTTAAAAAATCAAAATTTACAAAAAATTGAACTAAATATAATTAACGGCCAAGACCAAAAAATATTTGAAAATGACCGAGATTTGACACAAAGTGGCTAACACTTATAGACGTCCCAAAACACATGAACTTTGAAAGTGACTAACATTTATGGACAGCCTAAAAAGTATTTGAATTTTTGACCTTCCACGGACAAAAAATTCATTACTATTCTTAACTCTATTAAGAACTATATAATCGAATGCCATTCCAAATAGACTTGAATTTGGTAAGCCATAAATCAAACCACTGAACTCTGAATGAAACCCAAATGGGAGTCAGATACAATTCAGCCACTACACCACTTCAACAAGTATACCAAAATCTATTAATGATCACTTCTTTTAGCAAGCAAGCTAATGATCACTTTCTTTTAGCACGTAAGCTAATGACCTCCAAAATACACAGACCATAGATGAACTTCCATATCAAAGGGTGCTAATATAGACCGCAATCAATTCCTTCAATCTGTGTAACAAAGCAATAGCATTTTCTAAACAATGAGTTGCAAAATTCAGAGTATTCCGAGCATTGGCAACACAGATAACTACAAAGCTGATAACTTTAAAATTTAGTAAGATCAGAAAATCAGATCTCTGGCAAAACATAAAATTCAAAACAGATATACAAGACGCATTGAATTTGATTGTGAAAGGAGAGAAAGGAAGAAGAAAGGGAGGAACCTTGATTATTCTACGGAGGTAACTGTTATGTATACTGCAGATTTCAAATGTTCAGAAGAATGCCTCAACCTGCAGCTGGATTTACAAGAAGAGAATTGATTGGCTGACTGTAATACCCAGCCCTTCGTTGCTTTTAAAAAAAAAAAAAAGCAAATTATCATGCATATGTATTCTGCTGACTGTAATGTTGTTCTAAGAGTCTACCATCTTTATGGTGTTGTCTTATTTTCAATGATTCATCTAATCATATGAAAGTGCTGCAACACATGTTTGGATTTCAGATGAGACCTAGGTTCTTTGGCAAATTAAACTCCTTTAATGCTAGGAACCATTATAAGTTCTGTAATGAACTTGTTAAACCAAACAATCACCTTTGCAGCTTCACTTATAGTTATTTACTATGTCTTTGTCATTAAATCAGCAACTTCTTGCTGTTTGGAACTTTTCCAACTCACTGCAGCACCATTCAAGGTAATCATATTACCTGAAATGGATATGCTGTTATCTTGGTTAATCTGAACAAACTTGAGTTTGTTAAGCACTCTAGTTTTATATCAGACTCATCATTAGAAACTCTTTTCTAATATTCTTCTCCAGAAATGGACTGATATCTGCTTATCATGCATAAGCAATATCAGGTCAAATACATATCATCCCGTATATGATAGATCTTATTGCTGAGACATAAGAAGTCTTACTTATACGGTCTCTCTCTTCAGGTGTCTTTGGGGCCTGCTTCTTCGAGAGATGTATTTCAGAACCCATCGGCATGAGCCCTTTTTTGGAATCTTTCATGCTAAATTTCTTTAGCATATAATCAATGTACGTTTCTTGGGACATGCCAAGCATCCTTTTAGACATATCTCTATAGATCTTTATCCCCAAAATATAGGATGTTTCTTCTAAGTCCTTCACAGAGAAGTGTTTAGACAACTACATCTTTACTGATTGTAGTATCGATATGTCATTCATTATCAGTATTATATCACCATATAATACTAGGAATGTCACAATGCTCCCACTAACCTTTGTACACACTTAGTTCATCATCGTTTTTGATAAAATCAAACTCCTTTGATTGTCTCATCAAAATGGATGTTCCATTTTCGAGAAACTTGTTTCAATCCATAATTGGATCGTTGTAACTTACATACTTGATTTACTCCATCTATATGGAGACAAATCCTCTTGGTTGTATCATATATAAATCCTTTTGTATAATAAGCTACAACTGCAAGTAAAATCCGAATTGATATATGCATTTTCACTAGTGAAAAATTTCATTATAGTCAACTCATTGACCTTATTTGAAATCTTTTTACCACTAGTCAGGTCTTATAGGTCGCTACCTTGCCATATGCTTTAGTCTTTCTCTAAAGACCCATTTCGAATTTTATGATCATCAGTCATTTCTCTTGAGTATCTAATACTCATACCTCATCGTATGTAACTGGATCATCATCCACTATGATGTGTACCTCATCACCATCATTTATGATGAATCCATACCTTCAGGTATCTTCGATACTAAACCAGATTTACAACTTGGTTGTGGTACAATAAGTTTATCTACTTATACAGATTCCTTCACTTGATCTGTAGTGTTTTGTGGTTTTTGAACTTCTTCAAGATCTATTTTACTCTCACTAACCCTTTAAGGAAAAACCTCTTTTCCTATAGGTAGCGTGTTTCAACAAACACTTTTTAATTAGTCGGATCATAGAAATGATATCCTAAACTTTCTTTAAGATATCCCACAAGTTTACACTTGTCAAATCTTGTCCTAAGCTTAACACTGTCAAACCTTTTGACATAAGCTAGACAATTCTAATCTTAACATATTTAAGACTTGGTTTCCTCCCCATCCATAACTCATATGAAGTCTTAGGGATGGAATTTGAAGGTATCTGATTTAGTAGATATGCGACCGTTTCTAAGGTATAACCCTAGAAGTATACTGGAAGATTAGTATAATTCATCATGAATCATCACCAAGTCCATTATGTGAGAATACCATTTCGCTTGAGATGATCTAAAAATTTATTGCTTAAGTATTCCCTTCTCGATCTAATCGAATAACTTTAATACTTTTGGCCTTTAGTTTCTATACTTCACTTTTGAATTCTTTGAACGTTTCAAACGATTTGGATTTGTATTTCATCAAATACATATATCTAAATCTAGAATCATTAGTGAAAGTAATGAATGAATACCTTCTTCTTGTATTTTTTGTCATAGGTCCCACACACGACTGTGTGTACCATTTCTAACTCCGCAACTCGCTCTCCATATCCATTAAATGAAGATTTAGTTATATTATCCATGATACAAGATTCACAAGTTGTATTTGATTATCAAAAGGCTCTAAAAAACCTATCTTTATACAACTTGTTTAGTCTTGTTTCATCAACATGACCGAGTTAACAGTATTGCATAAAGGTATGATCTATATCATCTCTTTACCTTTAGTTTGTTCAATTTTGAAATATTTTCATGTAAGTCAAGCTTACAAAATCCATCAAGTAATCAACATAGTAACATCTTACTAACTAAATGGATTTGCCCGTAGGCAATGCTAAACTGTAAGTTCCTGTGATTAATGTAGCAACCTTTTGCTCCATTTCCCACACACGTGATTACTTATCTTTAGTTCAGCCTTCTACTTCTGCCTAGTCTCTGTAACGGCTTGCATATTTGAGACCTCCAACCGGTATCTAATACCTAAGTAGAAACTTGACTTATAGAAAGTTCTATTTCATTATGAATAAATCTATATCTGCAGTTGAAGCTTCACTAAGCTTCTTCTGCTTAACTACTACAAAATACTCATTGCAGTTCCTCTTCTAGTGTCCCAGCTTATCACAATGAAAGCAAACTTCTTTGCCCTTGGAATCACTTTTATTTATGTCCTTTGTTTAGCCTTTCTATTGCCTTCTATCTTTTCTGACTCCTCAGAAACACCTTTGGCCATCTTCTTCAACTTAGAAGATTCATCTACTAGTAAGACTTAGTTTTCCTTCGAAGGAAAGTGACTCTCAACTATATTTAACATATTTAAGCAAATCAGATAAACTAACTTCAAGCTTATTAATGTTAAAGTTCACAACAATTTGTGAAAGGGAGTCAGTGAGTGACTGCAAGATCAAATCTTGACTCAACTCTCCATCTTTGACAAAACCTAAGTGTACTAATTGATCATCTTTAGGATACGTGTCTTTACTATAGTGTCATTGGTTATTATAGATCGAAAGAGCTCCTTAGATATGTTATATCTAGTTGACCTACTTTGCTCACCAAACAACTATTGAATGTGCAACAATATAGTAGGTGCATCAATTTTCTCGTGTTGACGCTGTAACTCGATACTTATGGATGCGAGCATGATGCATTGAGCCATCTTTGCATCATCTTGTTATTTCTTAAAATAACAATATCTTCCTCATAGGCTTAGTCTACAACATTTGCAGGAATAGGCAAATTAAGGACATTTGCTAGTTTTTCAGCATTGAGAACTTTTCTCAAATTTGTTTAATCAATCCAAAAAATTCGGTTCGATTAATTGTTAGCATACGTTATGCTATGCAGTGTTAGTGAATTAAACATAGCAATATTCTTTAAGTGAATTAATAACAACATTAACATGCATTCATTTTATTAATTACCAAAATAAATTAGATCTTTATTTAAAATGGTGTCTCTCATTATTTTCATCAAACTATATTACCCTCCTTATATAGTTCGGCAAATCTAGTTAAAGATTTGCTAGTAAGAATAAGGATCCTATTTCAAATGTATATAGCCTTGTGTGACACAACAAATGATATATAAATAAATAGGTAGACAACTTCTTGTCAATTACATCAACATGTAACTCCTTGTAATTTGCCTCTTAGATTATTATGATCATGTGTGACACATCCAAATCAAATTTATCTAAGTTAAGTCCAACCTAGCATTTTCTTATATTAGAAGAGAAAAAGATCGTCCTTGTGTGATACAACAAAACAGTAATGTTCAATTCTTTTATAAACATCAAATGTGATAAAACAACATCTCAAAAAATTAATATAAGTCTTGTGTAACACAACAAACTTATAATGATTATTTGATACTCTATCGTTTTACCATGCTAGAAGGCGACGTTTGTGACGACCCCGAATCCGGGTCCCTCGAACTCGGTTCATCACAAGTACAACATTTTTCTTATTGTTCATGAATTACAACAATATTATAATTGCTAAATAATCATTTATTTACAATTTTACAACTTCTCTTTCTATTCCAGAATCGAAATCTTTATACATTCCTAGTATGTCTTAATATCATACATGATACGACATTCTATTACAATCAACTTGTGTATTTAACACTCATATAACATACAAACTAAAGTCTTATACTACACAATCATTTACCTGTCCAATTCGGACTAATATCTACAATAAATATTTAGATCTTCAGTGAAAGTAATATGCTTTCCTGTTCCTTGATCTTTATCGAGAACTTCAAATGATTTGCACTATCTAAAAATGTTGGTTTAGGCAAGAGTGAGCACGACGGCTCAGCAAGTCTAACAGATAGCACATAACACATAGTTCATGTTTATACATGTTTCTCATGCTTCATGCATTACATTATATGAATGCATCATACTTCTCATGCTTTGCATTTATTCATGCAACATACTGATCATGCATTGGAATGAATACATGACATACAGTTCAACTTATTCAATTAAATCAGGTTTTCTATCGTATAGAATCAACACACCTCATATGGTTTCACAAAAACATATTTAATTCAAATTCTCACATGCTTCAAGTGCACACACAACAGTTATACACATAGCAACAATATCTGAAAAACTTATCTGGTTCGCTTTTACCAGTTATGCTTATTTGCGTCTTTCGTTCAACCTACAATTTATATAGGAAATTGACATAATCATTAGATGCAATGACTATTACTTAGCCTTTATATAAGACTCTAACTTTAAATTATTAACTCTTAAGATGTCCGACAAACGAACCCTTAAGTTCCGGACAAAACCCTAGCCCAAACCTAGTTGGACATGTCGGGTACAATTAACCAACTTACGCATTCACTATACGTTCCTCGTACGACTTACTTTTAATAAGTTGTCTAAAATTTAGTCGCAAACGGACTATTTACTTTGATTTAATTCAATTAAAATAACCATTTAATAATATTTTAAATCTCTTACTAATATTATTATTCATTTAATAATATTTTAGTCATTTATTAATATTATCAACCATTTAATAATATTTTAATCACTTATTAATATTATTATCCATTTAATAATATTTTAATCACTCATTAATATTATTAACCATTTAATAATATTTTAATCACTTATTAATACTATTATTTATTTAATAATATTTTAATCACATATTAATATTATTATCCATTTAATAATATTTTAATCACACATTAATATTATTAACCATTTAATAATATTTTAATCATTATCTAATATTATTAACTATTTAATAATATTTTATTTATTATATAATATTATTACCCTTTTAATAATATTCTAATCACTTATTCATAAACTCTATATATTAGTTTATTATATAAACACACTCATTTTACACTTATATGAATTTAATTTTTCATAAAAAATCCGACCCGGACCAAATCGACCCGACCCGGACGACAAAAAAAAAACTCTGATGGAGTAGCGAGGTCGCCCCATAAGGTGGCGCGGCCGCCCCGAACAACAAAACAACACAAAAACCATCTGGTGGAGTGGGGCGACCGCCCCGTAAAGTAGCGAGGCCGCCCCGATCACGCAGCAATTTTTCACTATTTGGGCTGTCCGACCCTCCTTCGCTCCGACAGCCATAACTTCTTCATTTTAAAACATTTTGGGGTGATTCTTGAGTCCATTCTCATAAAAATTTCCCCCTCTACAATTTCTTTTTATAACACAAATCCAAATTCAAAATGGATCTATGCTTAAAATCACTCAAAATGCAACATAGGGTTTTAAAATCAATATGCTTTGAGAAAAAATCCATAACTTCTTTATTTTTCCACATTTTTGAAAGATTCAAGTTGGGTTTTCTTAAAAACTCATAGAGGTAACTTTTTAACCATAGAAATCAAATTTCCAACTTTTACATTTCAAACTACAATATTAAATAGCGTATAGCTACCTAGGTTTTTACCGGTAAAGCTTAATATAGACATTTCTTACATTTTTATGCATACCGCTTATACCAATACATGACTTAACTATATTAAATCATGATTCTACCAATATAACGTAGCTTAAGACTTCTGGAGTATCAAAATAACTTTTGATCGGTTAAAAACATATTTTAACCAATTAAAACTTATATAAACTATAAAAATGAAATAGGTGAAGGTTAGATCACTTTTGAACCTCTTGATCATGGATGCCCTTCTTCCTCTTGACATGATCTTGACTTGTGACTCCACCTTGATCATCCTCTATCAATTTTCCTTGATGGAAGTCTCCAACAATGCTCTCCCTTCTCTCTAGAATTCTTTCATCTCTCTAAAAATACTACCAAGCATAGAAATGACCAACATTGGTCATGTGTTGGTGATTTCTATTTATAGAACTCTAGGAGTACTTCATTAACTTCTTAATCAACCAACATTGGTGCAATTAGAAGCTAAATTGGTGATTACTATTACTTTGAATGACTAGCTTGATTGACCAAGTGATTGACATGCATCAAGCTTGCTTACAAGCTATTGGTTGATTGAAATAAAAGCAACACAAATGTAACAAGTCACCCCCAAGTGGGCCCCTCTAAAACTCAGCAAAATGGGATTTAATCCCCCATTTTTGCTTTATTTTTATAGCTCAAATATATATATATATATATATATATATATATATATATATATATATATATATATATATATATATATATAAATGTTGATCAATTTTGATTACCATTTGGACTCCACATTGGACTCTAGGATTTAAATATATTGGGCTCATCCATTTAATTTGTTTGGGCTCAATTTATTTATTACATTGTGCTAACATTAAATACCATATGTTACATTTAATTAAAACAAGCATTTGGCTTGATTAATTCTAACTTGAATCAAGGTCTAATTAATTACATGGACTACTAGGTTAATTTATTTAACTTAGTTTAATACATCAATTGGACTTGTAATATAATCCAATTAGACTTACCTTTAATTATTCTACCACATTGGGTTATATAATTAACTCATCCATAGTTAATTCTCAACACTGCCTTCTTTTCTTTAGCAATTAACCAATGTTTGGTTAATGCTCTCTCATGTCTACCAACTAGGGTTATTCAATTAACCTTACACTAGTTAATTCTCTACACTCAATCAATACTTGAAATTTCCCAACATATTGACCAACATTTGACTTTTAAATTTGGACTCAATATTTGGGCTACTAGTTTATTTTGCATTGGGCTCCTTTATTTAATTATTTGGGCTACCCAACACAACGCACACATCTTTATAACTTGGGTTATGTAATTAATTTAATTGGACTTATATTAATTACCTCTTGGACTATTAATCAACATAACATTTAGGCTTATTATTTAATTACCCACTTCATACCAATATTTTCATATTGGGCTAACATCTATAATCATTTTGAGCTAGTACACTAGTAGTAATTAAATTACTTGAACTCTATACCACAACTTAATAATTAAGTTAATTACTTAATCAATTAACTTTTTAATATTGTCATTCTAGACAAACTTTCTAGTTTTTTTATATAACTTTAACTCATAACTAATATAATTAACATAATTAATTATATTTCATGATTTTCATTCTTACTTCATATTTAAACTAATTAATTTATTAGTTTTATTGAGTATTAATTTACCCATCTTCTTGTTTGGCTAAGAAACACAACTCTAGGAATATATAACTATGTATATATATCCTTATAACCGTCTTCACTTCTCAAATGAATTTATTTCCTTAATAAATTCTCTATATGCATCATTTCAATATTTCACATTTAATTTCTAACAAATAAATTATGTTAAAAAAAATGTTCACCCATTTTCTACACTTCTTACTTCTCAAATTCTAGGTTTTAAACATTAACCTTTAATAAAATCAATTAAGATATTATTTAAAATCTTGAAAATATCTGGGATATTACAACGTTCAATATTTTTAATAAATATCTTTGAACGTTACAACTTAATATTACGAGTAGTAGAATAAATATATTAGAACCATTCTAATTTTATTTAATTGAATTAAACTCCTTTAATTCATGAATTAAACATTTTAATTCATTTTATAAATAATATTTATTCTACATCATGAGGGGTTTATTAATATTAATTGTCTCATCTTGTTTAGCGCGCATGCACACATATATATAAAATACGCGTCATATTATTTAACATGCGAAGCATGTTTGGATAATATATAATATATATAAACAAGCATGCATATATAGAATACTGTATTCTACTTGAATTAATTATGGACTTTTATTCTAATTTGGTTTACTAGAGCCACTAAGTGAACCAAAAGGTCAAACCTAGGGTGCAAGAATAAATTAAATTAAATATAACTATTACATTTAAATTTGGGCTCCATTACAAATGAGTTTTCATGCGCTCCTTACTCATTTGCTCCAATTCTTCAAAATAATTCTTGTAGACACCCAAATTTTGCACTTCTCTACTAACCCTGGCAGGAGGGCAAAGTCGTCACTTGACCCGACATGCGAAAAGGAAGGTGGACCCCAACACAAAGCCACCCCAACGATTTACGGTCAAAGCCGCCACAACGAACAACGAGCATCAGGTTACTTGAGGCAAGACAAACAGTTGATCCAGAAGAACCTGATTTGATCACGAAAGGCGACTAATGGCCACTACGCTTACGATTTAGGTAACAGCCTTCCAAAATAATCCAGCAGAAATTGGCAATTTAAGACCGCGTGGCACGAAAATCGAAAAAAGCAAGCCGGGCAGCCGCGGGTGCACCTGCGGCCACCGACAAAGGGGACAGTGCGCGGCTCGAGGAGACAACCCGGCAGCCGAGGATTCGACGCGGACGACTAGCGAACCCAGCCGCAGATGCACCTGCGACTGCCTGCGGAAGGCTATACATTGCCATTTCCACCCGAGAGACAAAAAGGAAGAGAAGAAATTAGGAGTTTTAAAGAGAGAGAGTGCGCGGGAGGAGAGAGAAAAGCTCGGTTCTTGGATAGATTTGAGTGTTAAATCCATTTTCTTTTGCTAATTAGTCAAGTGTTCCTGTGTTTGTGTCCGATTCGTGAAATAAGAAGCTTTCATCGGCATTTTGCAAGGTGAAAAGGGTGTTTTTTTGATATTTTATTGTTTGTATTACTAGTATAATCTTGCGTTTTGGGTTGTTTAATGTAGTATGTTAGTATATTGATGATGATCCGTGGATTAGGGGTTATTAGCGAGGGTTCTGTCAGAACGTAACTTCCTCCTAATGCCCCGATGACATCCGTATGGTGATAAATCGTTTATTGTGGTAAAAAATAGTTCGTAGTGTTGGGTTTGCGATTTTTGAGTTGTGTAATGTAATAACGAGTTTAGTATTGTTAGATTTGCCGTAGTATTGGTTATGCAGTGATTTGGGTAACTGTGAGCCTAGGGAGGAGATCCTCGTGATCAAATCCCGATGATAGACATTTTTTTGTGTATGTAATCATTAGATAGGATTTATGGTTGTACATATGTAATATCGGGCCTTAAAGCGATACCAAACCGTGATCGGGTTAAGGCCCCGTAATAATAAAAATATGTGATTGTGGGTGTTTGGGGTTATTTAGACGGCTCACATGCCCATGGATAGCCCCGACACGTTTTGAATGTTTGTTTTAATTTACGACACAAAAAAATGGTTTCCAAAATAAGGCAAACGATGAAGATTTTTTAAAAATGATCAAATTAGGATAATAGATTCACGAGGTTTAAAAATTAAGAGTTTTGGCGAACTTTGATCCTTGTTTGACGAAAAGGCTTCATGTGATTTTGAAATGTCATAAAAGATGTTTTCGTAAAAAAAAAAATAAACGTTTTCATTAAACTTTGTGCATAGGGTTAAAGAGCTCTAGAAGTTGCCTTCATTTTATTTGAATTTACTGTCAGAAGGCAATGTATAGTCTCGATTCCTATTTAACAAAAGTTTAAAAACTATTGTTATCTGAAAATGGCATCTAATAAAAAACTCTCCTCGTTTTTCGAAATTAAAATCAATCTTTATTGTAAAACGAAGCCTTGTCATTTGGATCAAAAGACGTCTAAACACTTTCTCAATAAAACCTATTTGCCATATAAATCAAAGCAACTTTTATGCAAAAATTCACCACAAACATTCATTTAGACACACACGCACACTTATGCGCACATACACATTTTAAGATTTAAAAGGATAGGAAAACATCAAGATTGCGGTAATCGTGTTTTCACGAAAGTCGGGGGGTGCCTAACATCTTCCCCTCGCTTAAGCAAACCCCCAAACTCTATGAATCTCGGTTTGCGGATCAATTAACTCGGAGTCACATATGAGTCATTGCGATTGCGAAAACATAATTCGGATGAGTTGGTACATCCATTTCAAATATACCAACTGGCGACTCTGGTCAATTGGCTCATCATAAAATCGATCTTTCAAACCCCGTCGGCACTCAAGCCGACCATTTTCAAAATCACATCTTAAATTCAAAGGCTAAAATTGAAAATGGCTTATTTAATTATTAAAAAACGAAACGACTAAAATCCCGGTGTCGACAATTCTAACTAATCCTATTACAAATTATTTATAATAAATAAGAAATCTTGATCAATAGTCAATGGGAAGTACATAGGAGAGAGATAGAATTATACATAAGAAAAATTAGAAAGACGAGGTACGCAGACCCCATTTATAAAACTCATTCATTCATGCATCCATTTAAAATTAAATCCAATCACATTGGTCAAATAGTTCATAATCAATCTCATTTATTATCATATATATCAACATATATATCAATAAATAATATTTATCACATGAATTAAATAAATCATTCCATATATGTATTGGTATCATTTATTGGGCAGTTAAAGTTGCATGAAATCCAATTTCATGTTTAAAATAAACCTTTTATTTTAATTATAAAATTATTTAAAAATAACTATTTATTTTTATTATTTTAAAATTACTCAAAATAAACTCTTTTATTTTGAAATTTTAAAATCTGCACAAAGTTACCAAACTGTTTGGCTAATTAATATATATATTATAAATATATCATATATATTAATAATACATATTTACTAATCAATCGGTAATAATGTATTTATATATACTATCCAAAACACTAGTCCCAAAATTCGGTAATCATATATATATATATATATATATATATCCGAAAGTAACTTTGCTTTTCCAAATTCATTTAATCCGAAAAGTGCACCAAAACAGTTGCAGCTTTATTTGGTAAAATGAGTCTTATTTCGGGACTAGTCATATAGAGTAAAACCGTGGCTTGCTGCTTTACCAATATATCATATGTATATATTAGTCTTTTTTTGGTGATGCACAAAAGTTCCGGACTTTGCAATAAAAAGCAGAAAAGCAGCGCAACAGTTTTTTTTACTTCATGAATAAATATTCCATGACCGAAAAACAGTGCAGCAGCTTTGATAACGAAACCGTGCGGCAGTTTCATTTATTACGAAATCCGAAACCTTTTAATAAAAAAATAATAATTTTATATAATAAATTATGTCTAATAAATTATTCTAAATACATACCCATACATATATGAAATCAAAACAATTAATAATTCGCATAAAGTTTGGCTCTTGATGCCACTGTTGGTTTGTAAAATTCATAGACGCAATCAATTTGCATAAAATAGCGGAAGCATGGTAAAATCAAATTTAAAAATTTACAAATCATAATTCAGGATCGACCTTTATGCGCAACTATTAATTAATAAAGAAGAAATTAGAGATATACCCTTGTAGAACTCAAAGTTTCAACGGGTACAAGTTCACCTCCAAATCTTTCGCGTTTTCTTTGAATTTTACCGATTGGATTCCAATGATCAATGTTAGCCACCCAAGTGTTTGACCTCTAGAGGTGATCCACCGAGGAATAATAATAATTCAAGAAGTGGGTGATGACAAACCCTAATTTTTCTCTCTCTAGAGAATATGTGAGTACTCTCCCAAAAACTTATGGAAGTATATTTGTATAACTTTAATCCATAATAAGACTTCTCTTATTTATAGATTTAGTAAACCCTCCTAACACCTTTAGGAATAGGGTTTTTAATTAAACTCCTAATCTAATTAGGAACTTAATTGATTTAATATAATAATTATAATTCCTAAACCATTTAGGAACTTAATTATTAATTATGAGAGTACTCTTATTAATTAATTTCTAAATCATTTAGGAACTAAATAATAATGATAATAGTAATAATAATAATAAGACTCCTCTTATTAATTTATAATTAGTATTTCCAAAATACTAAATAGTAAATATTAAGCTATTTAATTTATTCTATCCACATAGTATAAATTAAATATGCTTAATTCATTATTACAATTATGCCATTTACTTCTTAAATAATTTTATTTTTTTTGCGGTGTGACCATTTAGGTTCTCCATATTAAACCGGTTATAGAATAAATTAATTAGAACTATTCTAATCTTATTTATATAAATAAATTAAACTATTTAATTCATTTAAATAAATAATATTTATTTCATAATAAGGGTAAGCCCTCTTAGCGATCAACGACTTTCCAGATAATATAGATTTCAACATTTAATCACAAAAGAATCTATTCAGTGAATAGTTACCGTACAATTCAATCATTCTATCTCACAACGTCCCAATCAAATATAAGACATGGTATAACTGTCAAGTCTTATTTTATTTGATTATATGCATTTCGATCCTTAAATGAATAACTCTAATTAATGTAAATTAGAAACTACTTTCTAATTTTCATTCTGCCTTGGCCAAGGATTACTGAGTTGTCATTTATCGAGTCTCATAGGACATTCCCTTCTTTTACTAGAAGTGGTAGATTCTTTGTTGATCACTCACCTATCTCCATGTATGACTTATTATATCCAATCATACCCTTTGATACACCCTAAAGGTTTTAAGGAATGTGTCAAAATATAATTCATCATACACAAGATACTATGATGATCTCAAGTCTAAGGATCACTTGTACTACTATCACAAAAGGAACTCCCATTGACAGGCAAGTAAGACTCCATTAGGTGTTCCTTGAGTGAGTCACGTCCAGTGAACTTATTCTCTAATAAGCACCTACATATTTGCTTTAGTATCTCTACACAAATGATTATGAGATCAATCATTCTCTTTATAAGAGCAAGCATAGTATGTGTTGAAGGTTGTTTTGATTTGATGATGATTATTGTTGTGCAAAAATGATTGTGGTAAATGTTCTTACATGGTTGATTGTCAATGTGTATCGGACAAAGTGCTTATGTGCTTATGTGCTTAATTGATTATGTGGGTAGATACTCTGAAAGTGCTTATGTGCTTAATTGACAAAGTGATTATATGTTAATCAAATTATGTGTCTACATGATCATGTGTGTATAATATACATTACCTATGTCTAAATACTGTAAATCTAGACACTTGTTTAACACAAATATGATCTTGCTGAAAACTATCTTGTCTTATAAAAGAAAATGAAAGTTATCTGGTTCAAATGTTATAAAGTCCTTTTAAAAGATATTTGTGTACAAAGGACTTAGATTTTAAAGATCAGAAATGTTAGGTTGATCTTTCAGTAGGAGTCACTCTGCATTAAAAGATGTATGATATAAGCAGAGTAGCATAAGAATGAATCATTGCTGTATTTATGTATGACAGAGTCTGTAAAGTCCTTTCAATATATAATGATGTAATAATGTAAGAAAGGACTTAGTTAGAAAAGATCAAATATGTTAGGTTGATCTTATGTTAGATATGATCAGTCTACATGATCGTAGAATGGACTCTACGATTCCAAGCAAAGAAGACTCAACGATTCTGTATAAATCGTAGAGTGAACTATACGACTCCTTACCTGAATAACTCTACGATCTTCAAAAAGATACAGACGTGCAAGAGGTCTACAAAATAGACAAGCTAAATTAAAGAACTGATCAAGTACAAATCGTAGAGCATAACTCTACGATCGTCGAACAGGCAGCTAAGAAGACCTGGAGTTAACGCAGAATCAGAAGTGAAATGTACTCTACGATATACACAATCTAGCAAGATCGTAGAGTAAACTTGAAGAGCAAGCACATACGAAAACTACACTATTTGCACAGTTATAAGAAATCATAGAGTAAAACAGGATGACAAGACAATGCGAAACATTATTCTACACATTGAATAATCGTTGAGTAGAAATAAAGTATGTGCCAACAAAGACAACAACTCAACGATTCCACTGAGAAGCACTGCAGTTCACAAACTCTACGATTTGAACAAAGAGACAAGATCGTAGAACGAAATCATAAAGCAAAGCACTGCAGACTAACTCTGCGATCTGAACAGAATAGCAAGATCGCAGAGTAAAAGAGAATATCGCTCCAACTCAACCATTTACCCGACATACTTCAAGTAACGAGTGGAGCTGAATTCGTAAAATCCAAATGAGCAGACAATCACTCTACGAATTCAATATAAGAAGCAACAAAGGATCATAACTGCAATATGGTGCGAGAGGAGAGAGTGTATTTCTCTTCCAGATTCGAAAGAGATTAAGTGCTTTTGAGATACAGATGCATGTCAGAGTCACGGAAGACTTTGTGCCTAAACGACTATAAGTCAGGACCCACTGCTCAGGAAAATGGTGAATAAGGTCAGACTAGTGGGACATCTCTGAATGCATCAGAACAGTTGGTTCTAAAAGTCAAGGAAGGTATTTATTGACAGATCAGAAGATTAATTAGCAAAGATTATAATAATCTTTGCTGAACATCTCTGGGAGTGCAACGACTATAAATTCAGAGAAAAGTTGAGCTACAGTTTGATATATCAGAACATGTCAGAAAAAGGAAAAAGTACTGACACAAGCAACAGAAAGTCAACATCAAATATATCAAGGATCTGCACAGAGTTAAAGTAACCCAACGGATCTTTCAACGGAAAAATATGAACAAAGATATAAAGGCTTTGATAATTAAAAAACAAAAAGTAGTTGTTGAAAAACAAAAAGAGAGGATGCTGGACAACAACAGATCGTAGAGCAAAACAAAGATGAATATGCTGAAGAATACTCTACGATCCACCAGAACACTAATACTGAATTGAGAAAGTCATAGAGTGAAATAACTCTATTACAAGAGAAGTGTTCAGGGCTGCTAGGCATATAGTAGAGAAAAGCTTAAACGCCAACTTGATACAGACATGAAAGCAACTGAGTACCAAAAGGAAGGAGCAATACAGTCATCTCAGAAGCCCATCCCGAGAAGCTATAAACGGTCTATGATAAGAAGAAACAACTGAGTACCGAAAGGAAGGAGCTTCACAGTCATCTCAGGAGTTCGTCTCGAGAAGTTATTAAGTACCAAATGAGCTGAAGTTCAAAAGCCTAGCAGCACAATGGGTGATCACAAGAAGATATTGAGCATATAAAGAAGTCAAGCATCATTGCCGAACTCAATATCATTTAAGGAATGATCACATCCTGCTACTGAGTATTTAAAGACAATGGAACTTAAAGTACAACTCAGTAGCAACTCCAACATCTATCAACAAGCAAGGAGCCAAGTCTGTTGGACTTGAAGAGGGCAGTTATGTCCTTGTCTTAGTGACTAAATGAGCCAAGTCTGCTGGACTTGAAGATGACAGTTTTGTCCTTGTCCTAGTGACTAAACTAGCCAAACCTACTGGGTTTGAAGGGTTCTTAGTGAACTAGAGTTTCCAGGCCTGATGTGCTTGAAGGGTTCTGTATGAACTATTCTTAGTGAATTTCCTACTCGTTGTAGCAGAAGAGTGGAGTAGGAGTTATTCAATCTCTGAACCACTTAAAACTCTCTTGCGTTATTTACATTCAGTCATTTACATTCTGCCATGTATACATATATAGATATAACTGCTAAAACTGGTTTACTTGACATGTGGCTATCTTTAATACAGTCTTAACTCAAAGGAGTAGTTTTACTAATCTTTAAGGGGAGCTTTCAAACTAATATTCCGCTGTGCAAACAAATCTTGATTAAATCAATTAATTGGTAATAAACTTTTGAAGTTAAGCAAAAAGTTTTAAAAGATCTATTCACCCCCCCCTTCTAGATCACTTGTGTGTCTCCGGGAACTAACAGTATGTACTAATCTATCCGGATTCACTAATCCCCATTTTAGTGATCCAACGATTAGGAACAATTTTAGTTTTGAGCTATCTAGAATTTAAATCTCATTAGCATGATCCTCATCATGGTTCTAAAAGCATTGCTAAAAAACTATGTGTTTATCCATTTGATTAATTTAAGTAATTAATCATGAATAAAGAAATGCCTTGATTCTTTTATTAATAAATAAACAAGATTACAAAGAATATGCTTATCACTTCAAATGTAATTGGCTTGAGGGCATACTACTTTCACCATGTTCATCTCCTTAGACTTTGTGCCAAGAACTATGTTCTTGTGTTTAGACTCCTCATATTACTACTCATTTTCTTCTTGGCCTCCTTATTCACCATGGCCTGATTCAAAAAGTCCTCTAACATTACAAGAGCCTTAATGTAAAGATTGGGTACCTTCTTTGACTCCGTAACCTTATGATCTTCTCAAGCTGCTTATTAATTTTATTATAGCTCTCTTGTAGGCTGACCCAATCATTAATCTTCATACCATTCTTCATCTGATCAACAGTAGATAAGAGAGAATGAGGTGATTAAGGAGAATAAAAGGGATGGTTGTGGCTTGAGATAGTGGTGATGATTGTGTAAGTTGCTTGGCTGACAGGCTCACTCAAATCACCCTTTCAGTCAATAAGTCCGACCTAGCCTGGTCTGACCGGGTCAATGGTCAAAGCCTGGCAGGCCTAGACCGAACCAGGCCAGACAGTCTGTTTGTGCACGACTAGGAAGAGTTATGAGTAAAGTTGGGTTCTCTGAGTCGGATATGCAAAATTTCGTTAGAGATATTAGACCTAATACGATGAATTTGAATGATGCACATGCCACATTAGATTACTTGATAAAGTTACAGCGTGAGAGCCCGAGTAAATTTTATTTTAGTGTCAAACCAGGTGTGAAAAATCGTATTACATGCATTATGTTGGTAGATTATCGGTCAATTATACCTTACCATAATTTTGGCAACGTTGTAACTTTTGATATCATATATCAAACAAATAAATATTACATGTCATTTGATCATTTCACAAGTGTATATCATTATTACTATTCGGTATTGTTTAGATTTACACTTTTGAGCGATAAGACTGAGGATACATTTGTATGGTTGTTCAAGAAATAGTTTGAAACAATGAATTTCAAACATCCCATAACCATTGTCACTAATCAAAATCGTGTTATGTCAAATGCAATTGCTAGAGTTTTTCCTAAAACCCACCATGCATTGTGTATGTGGCACATTAGCAATAAATATTCTAAAAAACTTGGTTATGTATATTCTTCACATTTGTTTTTTAAGTCAGATTTTAATTAATGTGTCTTTAAATCTTTGAGTATTAAATAATTTGAGGATATATGAAAATTGTTGATAAAAAAAATAAGGTATGCATAATCATGAATGGTTGAAATCTCTGTATGAATTAAAAGAAAAATGGATTACGTTATATTCAAAAAAATTCTTTATAGCGAGAATGACTACCACATCCAGCAGTGCGGGTATGAACAATTTTTTTTTTGTTTTTTTGACATATATGTAAATAGTACTACGAGTATAAATTTTTTTGTTTTAAAGTCCCAAAAAACTCTTGAGAAACAGTACATCAGAAAGAAGCAACATGATTATATTATAGTTAACCGAAGAAGAAAATTGGTACTTGGTGAACCGTTAGATATGCATGCAGCTAAAATATATATCAAAGAAATGTTTCTGTAGTTTCAAATTGAACTAACCACATCGCACAAGTTAACCTTTAAAAAGGTACATGAGATGTCAACTCCTGATTCAAAAAATTACTTAGTTTTCAAAGTCGTAGTTCTTGAATCTTGTCGTGGATACTTCACAGTTGTGCATTATATAGATACCAGGATGGCGAAATATAATTGTAAAATATTTGAACATGTTGGTACTATATGTCGTCACATTCTTAGGCTATTAACTTCGAAGAACTTTGTTGAGATTCCCAAAAAAATAATACACAAGCGATGGACTAATGATGCAAATTAAACAAATGGTGTACGTTGTGACCTTAGTCACAAATTATGTTGAGACACAAACTGAATGGTACAATCATTTGTGCAAAAGATTTCTAGGTCCAATTTTGGATGCTTTATAATTTAAATAAGACACTAAATATGTTGATGACATGTTAGATCGTAAGGAAAAGATTATGGCAAAATTCCATGTCGAACGTGTTAACATCAGACGAGAGGACAATATGCAACCTATCATCAAGGCTGATGATATTATAGAGATGAGTGATGATGATCCTAAAGTCGATGATCCCATTTATTCGTAGACTAAAAAGCGTAAAAAATCAACACGATTAAAAAGTGTCGTGGAACAAATAGCATGACAAAAGTCAATTTGAAAATGTGCAATTTGTGGAATATTCACAAACCATAATATAAAAAAAAACCATTATAAAGTGTTGGGATTAACAAAACCTAGATCTTCATAAATAAAAAATTGTCTCGATGTATTTTTAATAAAGTTTTGTTAACATTTGAGTTATTGTTTGTTGGTTGATTGTTAGTTATTTGAGTACCAACATATTTGATATTTTATTAAGTAAAAATTTTGATGTCATTTTATCATTTAATTGAGTACCAATGTATTTAAAATTATACTCCATTTGTCCTGTATTAAATGTCCTAATTTTCTTTTTAGGATGTCCCAAAATAAATGTCCTATTTCTAGATTAGTAACTATTTTTATCTTATTTTTCCTCTTATACCCTCATAATATTTTTAGTCTAACTTTTGTTGGAAACTTAAGAAATGATAAAAGGTTTACATTGGGAAGTGATGTATTGTTATACCACTTTCACTCTCATATTATCGGTATAACATATCTTCTATTTTATGGCTCTTTAACATCTTTTTCTCTATTCATTATAGCTTTTGTGCACTTTCTTCTACATTCACCACATAAATTTCCCTCTTTCATGTTTCATTTATAGTTTCTCTCAAAATCTCTACCTTCTAAAGCTGTAAAATTTTTGTTTTACTTATGTCATCTGAAGATAGCTTGGAACATAATCTTCAGATTTGAGAATTGTTGGACAAGGATGTTGAAGATACTATAATTCTAGAAACGTTGGACAAGATAGATGTCGAAGATATGATACAATTGCTACGCAAAAAAATCAAAGTCATGCAAGAACAAATTGAAGTTCTCTAGAATTAGATTGTATTTTTTAAAAATAGGATCCAATTAATGGAACAATGCCAATCGCACAATGAGAACCGGAATGATTGTTGGTTGTGCACTTTCGAAAAATGTTCATAATCTTATGAATCTAGAAAACTGATGTTGCATTTTGAACTAGTTTGGTGTTGTAATTTGGTGATATAATTTTGAAATGTCTGTTTTTTGGGGTGGATATTTATTATGCTTGTAACTCAAAATTGGAGAATTGAATTTTAATGTAATCAAGGACTCAAGTTATTTTTAAAATTGTTACAAACTTTGTTATTCACATTAAAATTTATAATTCAATGTTAGTTTCTAACACATGCTAAAAAAAAAATTAATTTGTGATCCATGAGTCAGTGAGATACATTCAAAAAAAGAGATACTTCAAATTTTTTAAAACAATACTAGAAGCAAAATAAAACCCATGATCATAAACTTTTACACTATTGCTTACTCCAATTGTAGATGGTGCTTAGGTTCTTCCACATTACTGTTATCACATTGAAGACAAATAAGAAGATTACCATCCATTTCCAAGGCTTTTTTGTTCATATGCGGCAACTTGTAGTTATTTTCGCCAAACCCCTTGATCACTTCAATTATACATTATAGCAAAGGTAAAAACACATAATTGAGACTTCTTTGTCGAAAGTTGATTAAAATATTTTTCTATGACAGCTACTAATTCATCAATAGTTATTGGAGCTTTTTGATGTTGTAAGGATTGGATGGCCCTAAAAAAACCAAGATCAAGGACATTCATATTGGGGCTATTGGGGGGCTGGCATGCCAATTGACTATCAAATCCATCTTTTCTTGTAGCTTCTACGAACTCCATGTCGTCAATGGATATTTAAGGTTTAGCATTATCTTGTTGCACAATAATGCGTTCACGAGAATTAGAAATTGGTAATTTCTCTCTTATTGCCGGCAAAACCTTTTCAATCAAACAAGTCTTATACACTTTTTTGTCTACTGAAATGAGTTTTGTTTATAATGTACCGACATTCATATTTTTGCTTTTTCTTTGAGTAACTACTTTAGAAACAAAAGAAAAAATGTCAATTTTTCCTGTAAAAAATTCATTACCATTTACATTAAATCTTGGACGAGCCACTTTTTGGAATGGATTTTTACTTTTGCACATTCTTAACGGTTCGGTCTCGTTAGGAAGGAGGTAGTACTTTTATGATGTTTTGGTAATATAAAATCACTTTTCATCTATATGAACATAATTGAACACATCAATAACAGTTGATTGATTATTGGGTCTTTCAAGTATTTTAGACAAGCAAAATTGCAACCTTACCTTCTTGTTTTCATTGGACAAATAAGGCTTGATTACATTTGAATGAGCTATTAAACCACCCTCTCGGATCCTTCGATGCATCGTGGTATTGGGTACATTCATAGCAACCGACAATGAGCTAATATTTGTCCTCCTTTGAAGAGGAATATTTGAAACTTGATTGAAATCAACTTGTACTCTTTTTTGGCCAACACGACCGATACATTGTGAAGATAGTGGATGCAAAACTCTTTGTTTGTTGCCAAATTCTTTTATTCGTTTGAGTCAATTTTTCGAATATGGATGCTAGATTGATCATTAATCCATAACTAACCTTCCCATTTTTGCTTTCCTTCAACAACATCTCATATATGGCTTGTCTTTCATCATTTGTGAAATTTTTCATTTTTTTTTCTTTGACAAAAAGTAAAAAGAATAGTTTTATTTGTGATATAGTGGGTGGGTTTGGAGAGAGAAATATACTTATTGGAATGTGAGAATAATAACAAAAATGATCTAGAGAACTGGTTCATGTGGGAAAAGGAAAGGAATAATTAATGTTGGGGTCATAGAAAAGTGAATGGGTACTTCAATTAATAAGTAATTTAGAAAGGCAATTTAGGTTTAAAATATATTATTAATTAGCATGTCAAAATCAATTAGGACGTTTATTTTGAGACAGAGTGAGTATTAATTAATAATATTTTGGACATTTTACCAAATTCATTATCACACTTAAGAAAATTTAATTAATGATGACAACTAAATTGAGGATTGCTCTTGCTTATAATTTTTTTAAAAACTCCCTATAAGGTTTTGTCTAGAAAAACTCCCTATATAGTTTTCCTAGAGTCTGCACAACTAAAGTGCGCATTGGTCTTGGTTATCAATTATTAAAAATCTTTGTATGGTTTGTATAGAATCCGCACAACTAAAGTGCGGATTCTATTTATTTTTATTACTAAACTTCAGTATAGTTTCCCTAGAGTCCGCACTATTAAAGTGCGGATTGGTCTTGGTTATTAATTTTTAAAACTCTTTCCTTGGTTTATCTAGAATCCGCATAACTAAAGTGCAGATTCTATTTATTTTTATTACTAAACTCCATGTATGGTTTTCCTAAAGTCCGCACTACTAAAGTGACGATTGGTGTATTTCTTTTTATGTTATTCCTTCAATCCACACAACTAAAGTATGGGTTGTCATATTAAAATGTGTAGGATCCGCACTTTAGTTGTGCAAAGTATGTTTCTTTTAAAAAAAAAATTGTATGTTATGTCTACAATCAACATAACTAAAGTGTGAATTGCCCTATTATAACTTCTTTTTCTTTTTTTTATTTATGTTTTATATCAACCTAAAACACAACCTGTATCTTATAACATATAATGTGTAAATGCTTCATAAATAAAACCAACAATCAACCAACAAACAATAAGTTTGTAACATAAAATTATTATATTAACAATACAAGAATACAATTTTTTTACAAGTATGTAAATTTGACAAGTACAAGTCAATAAAAACTAAGATACATCCGAAACTTTAGCATTCATGAGGGTAAATTCCATCCTCTAGTCCTATTTATACGTAGTTCATGGTCAATCTTATATCTAAATAATGACACATCATCCTCGGACCAATCCAATGTCCCAATATAAATTCCTTAGATAGAGTAGTTAACGTACTTCATCATGTAAACTCCGCAGTCCGTACTATTCTTTTATTTAGGACAATTGGCTTTGATAGTAAGGGCAATTTTTCTTAGAATTTTTTTTCTTTGACACATAAATTCAAAGGGTGTTGACAAGAAAATTATGTTGTACCAAAGAAAAAAACAAACATTAAGAGTAGCATATAACATAAATGTGCATGACAAATTATAAAGTTAAATATCATCACGTACCATATATTTTATCTTTAGTCTGTATCAAGTGGTGATTTTATATCCTTTCTGATCGTCATACAAAAAATCTTTTAGTATAATTCTCCAATCCTTAATAGATAACAAACAAAAAATAATGATCGTTTCGATGATTAACCGGCAAAATGCGAAGTCACAATCTAACAACTGTAGTTGTTCTCCTTGGTTAAAAAAATGGTGAGATTTTAGAAATATTAAATTTATTCTTTTGAGACATAAAGAGGTTTATATATGAAACATACTATACTGACAATAGTTAGAAGAAACATCATGGTATCAAATAAATTTTGTCCTATTCATATCGACCTTCCCGTAGACGTTGTTCACCTATCACATCTATCGTCTAATCCCATATAAGGTTTCCTGGCCTAAGTGAGCATACATCCTTATGAACCAATAAATACTTGCCTTGGGGACCTATATAAGAAAATTGGAATTCGTCGACGTTATTTGAAAACCAATTTGTATTAAGCCATTCGACTTTGTCTAACTTCAATGGACGAAGAATATATTTTCTAAATTTAGATGACTAAGCACTTGTAACTATAAAATAAGAATATTGAACCGGTCATCCACCCTGCTATTGCTCGGTCCCAGTTGACAAACTAGTATTTCTTCGAGTAACAGAGTCAAGTGTATAGCATGAATGCCTTTCATACTCCCAAAATTACCTCCATGTGTTGGCATGTATATGTATGATGGAGGAGGTGTTGATTGCAACTTAGGTTCCTTTTCACCTACAAATGGGAGCTCGGGTTGGTAGGGGGATCCTTGACCGAATGGATCAAAGTCGGAGGAAGATATATCTTGACTAAATTGGTCTGGTCAAATGTTCGAAATGGTCTCATTAGGTCTTTATAAACCCCTCAGTGTACTTCATTGAAAAGTACCGACCTAGTATACCACTCTTCATATACATGACGAGAGTTGTGCACAGGTGACTCTTGCAAAATATTTCTAACAAATGCTCAAATTGATTCAACATATATTGTAAAAGGTAGGGGTTCACACAAAATCAAAAATAACTGAAAAATCGACCTCATCAAACTGAATCGTTAATAAACCAAACCGAAGATCATAAAGCCAAAAAATCGAAACTAAATCGGTCGATTTTGGTTTGGTTTATTCAAAAATCGACCAAACGTCTTAATATTATAATATAATTTATATATATTTTTTAATAATTATTTATTTTATATAATTGTATATTTATTATATGCCTTTTGTGATGGATTTACAGAACAGAGAGAGTATGTATTAGCAGTTGTTTACCCAATTCTCTGTTATCCAACAATACAGTGCTTTAAAATTTGGCGACATACCAACTCTATCTTTTATCTTTAAGTTTTAATAACAGACTAAACCGATAACCGATTACGGAGTAAAAATTTGGACGATTTTGATTTTTTATTTTTTTATAACCAACTTAAATGATTTAGTTATTTTTTGACCTACAAATTGACCAAACCGACCGTTGTGCACCCCTAGTAAAAGGTAAAAATAGTTAACAAATATTTTTAGACTTGTAAATGTTTATAAGAAAACATAATTCGTCTTAATCTAAACTTACAAGGTTCGCAGTATTGTACTGATGGAATATGCCACGTGGGGGCATAACTCTCATCTGGAACAAGTTGTGGATGGCTAATTTTGTTACTTGTCTTCCGTTGATACTACCTCAAGTATTTTGAAAGAGGATTAACTGTCTGGTAGCCACCACAAAATCAACAATAATGTCCTGCCATGTGTTCCACATGGCAATATACTCTTTTCACAATTCACTATAATTAATCATGCAGATCACTTCTTGGTCCCACCTTAGTTCAACCATACCAGTCGGGGCCTCGCGTATATCTTGTAATTCCCTTACTTGTCTCAAACTTCTGTTTGACGTTTAAAATTCTACAACATCAAGCAAAATTAAGGAAATATGCGAGGCTCCGTTATACCAAGCTTGTTCATACTCTGCTCCAACTAAATTTTCAAACCTCATATAAGGTGCCCACCTTATCATAGCACCTGTCATGCCATCCAACTAACCTTTGTAAAAAAAATTGATTGTGATGCGAGTATAGCTTTTTATTTGTTCCATTGTATCCTTATTTCTTCGATAGGCACATGCTCTTATACGGGGTAACCAATACTCTAGTCCAAGTGCATAATTAGACCTACCGATAAATATTCGTTCGTAAGCCCAAACTTGTGTCATAAATTATTGAGTTTAGTACGAACAAATACAAATCTTGTATGTACATAAATATATACTAGATATAGAAATAAGATACCTGAAGTAGGGTCAAATAACCACCAATGTTCTTTGCGTCTATCCGAGTGATTTTATGCAAATTCCGATATAAACAAGTCAAAATTGCGGTTCTTCATGCGTAGGTACATATTTTATCAATATCTTCAAGAAATAGAAGATATCTCGCATGCACATCGCCACAGTTTGATGATAAAAATTAAAAAAAAAATCAATCACAAACAACACGTAATCTTTGGTGTATGTCACCACCATTTTCATGTCTGCATCTCGAGTGAGTTGAGAAAATGTGGAACATAGTCATGACAATACAATCCCCCTCGTTACACAAACCACTTTATCCCCCACTACATATCTACTAAATTCACTCCTTTGAAATATATATTTTAACTCTTTTATTAATGTACATGTAATCGGTGTACCAAGAACATGTAATCCTAATATAAAATATACATCTTCTAAGGTAATTGTCACTTCACCTATAGAGAAGTGAAATATATTTGTCTCACTTCACTAACGCTCTACTAATACTTTAACCAATAACGCATCTAATTAATTACACATAAAGATTTGTATAATCCCCAAAATCCCAGTATTGTAATAAAAAAATTTGTACATCATCTAATACCCATAAAACTCAGCGACTATCTATTTTTAACTTGCACTTGTAACGGGGATTATTCCATACTTCTGTTGAAACATGTTAACTTGATCCCACAATACTGTGTATTGATCAATCTGGGATTAAATTCTATATTTCTATTAATAACATAAGAAAAATATATATATCAAAAGACATTAATATTATTATTAAATATTAACAATATTAAACACAAATACTCAATTAATAAATATAATTTAATTATTATACCAATAATCATATTATAAACAAAGTTGATTCAATAATAATGAAAAAATTCACATCATTATATAACATAAACACACACACACACACACACAATTTTATTATGATATGAACAAGAATAATAATGTATGACAAATTACCCAAATTCATGTTCAATCATATTACAAACAAATTTGGTTTAATACTAATGAAAATAATTCACTTCATAATATAACATATACACAATTTCATTGTGATGTGAATAACAATATTAATGTATAAAAAAATTACCCTAACTCATGCAAGGATTTTACAGCTTCAAACAAAACAAATCTAACCTAACAACGATGAATAGTACCAAAAATGAATGTTTTGTATATAATAAATCTTTTTAGCCAATAGTATATATAATATATACAACGATTCGTGGCTATAAAGGAATGTATACAACAATTTACATATATATAAATGATGAATATATAAGACTTATAAAATTTAGATAATAAAAAAAATGTAAGATTTAACAGTTGAGAAAATTGTTTAGCTGCAGCGTTGTTGTCTCTCTCTCTCTCTCTCTTTCAGTGTTGTGTGTCTTTAGATTTGTAATAAAGAAAAGGAGGTTGCAACATCCTTGTTGTACTAAAATAATTATCGTTCATACTTTTAAAATGCGGACGAGTGATATATCTTAAACAACGTCGTTTCTACAATTTGTACTACTAAATTGCAGACGAAAATATTATAAAAATGGCATTGTGTGGACGAGTTATATCTGTTAAACGGTAACGTCTTTACAATCCCCACTTCTAAAGTGCGGACAAGGATATTATAAAAATGCCATTATACGTACGGGTGCTTTGTATGTCAAACGGTGTCATATTTACAATCTGCACTCTTAAAGAGTAAACAAGAATATTACAAAAATGTCGTTACATTTAAAATAAGTGACCAAAATGTCACCATTCACACTACTAAAGTGTGGACCATGAAAAGTATTTTGGTCATTTTTGATTTTGCACTTTAGTTGTGTGAGCGTTCCCATATTATAGTGCAGACGAAATAATATTTTCACCGTTAAATTTACGAATAAACGACTATGATCATTTGTAAAAGATAATTTTAAGTTTACAAAGCTAATTTTTTATATATATATATATGGTAATGAACCCATTTAAGTGAAGTTTAGAAATAGTCGGGTCGGACTTGTAATGGCCCACGAGTCCACGACCCGTCTATGTCGCATTCGGCTCCAGATTAACTAATAGGAGTATTAAGTAGTACCAGCGAAAGCTCAATAAACCCCCCACAGAGTGACAATCTATTCCAAATTCCAATCAAATTGACATTGATGACGAGGTGAAGGATCCCAATCCAGTTGATATTTTTTTGGGGCTTTTTTTCGAGGGGAAAGTAATAATGTCATCAGGTAGGCCGTCGACGGCGTCGGATATGCAGCTGGTTGCTGCGCCGGAGAGAAAGTTGGCCGCACTTCCTCGTCCTCCGTTGGTGTCGTCAACCGCCCTCGTTGAGTATGCTCCACCTGCTCCTAAACGGGAAGAGGAGGACCTAGAGATCAAGCTCCGCCGTATCCTCGAATGCGTTCCCGTCCGTGTTAGCAACACTTCCGGCAGTTCCGCCGGTTCTGGTTCCGGTGACTTCCATCAGGTATTCCATCAATCCAGCTCTCGTAGCTGGCAACCCTAGATTGCAAGGCTCTATCATATTATGTAGAAATTGATGTTTCTTCAATTAATTTGTGATTAGATACTTCTGGTGAAGATAGTATTAATCCCCTGTATTTATAATTTGTTGCATTTGAGAATACTTAAAGTACTATTAATAAACTTCATTCTCAGTTTTAGTTATTTGTTATTGGGGAGAAATAAACTTCTTCTTTTTTATTATTAATAAGAAAGGAAGAAACTTTTAGGAACAACAGAACTGAGTCACAGCTTAATGGTCTCAGATGGGTTTCAACTACAGAGCTGGGATATTAGGGATTGAAAACTAGGATTTTTACTCACAATGTTAGATGTGCTTCATAGCCTGCATGGGTACTACTCTGCTACTAGAAGTGGCTAAACAAATACGCTGCCCAGTTCACACAATATTGGTTGAAATTGGGGTTGTCGGATTTGCATTGTTTGAGATCCCTTTTTATTTTGTGAACAAATGTTATAAAACGTGGTTTGTTTTGGTAAGCAGCACGAAATGGGTACGCAGTATGCTACATAGATAGAACACGGTATGCTAGGTTATATTTATACAACTTCTTATAGTTAGGAATTTTCTTAAAATCTAAATGTAATAAATTTAAGTTTTGTAAAATATTTTTAGTTGAATCAATAAGTTGATTGTGTTATAAATAATTTAATATAAATGTAATATTTGAGTATCCAATCCTAACGTAGAATATTGATATTTGTGCAATTATAGATAAAGTAACAAAGGAATTTTTTCGTACGTTAAATTTAGAGTATTGGTACATATGAGTACCTTGTTTGGGTACACAAGTATTAATACGCTGTTCTTTTATGGTTGATTTTTCACCGAGGGCTAAAAACTAAGGATAGGTTGTCTAATTGTGGTTTGGTGGTTGATCCAGTTTGTAATCTCTATAATATTCACTTGGAGACTACTAATCATTTGTTCTTCCAATGCCCATACTTCTACTAAGTTCTGCACGTAGTTATGAGATTTTGTGGTTGGAGAGGGCTCAGTCGTAATTGGTCCTGTATTACTAACTTCCTCATTACTCGATCAAAGAACAAGCTCCAGTACTGTATTCTTCACCTTGGTTTTGCAACAGTGGTCTATCATCTTTGGCATGAACTCAATACAAGGATCCATGATAACACTGTTCTCCCAGCTAGGACCATTTTCCATAATATTATGCATGTGATTAAATGTAAATTGCACGCTAATTATAAGTTCCTTAAAGTAAAGGATAGCTTTATAATGTGAGTCCTCTAATGCTTGTATAGTCATGACTTCTTTGGGCCTGTCTTTTGAAGTCTATACTATACTCAGTTTGAGACTCCCTGACATGTATTCTTTTTGTTCTTTTAATATATATTCAATTTAGCAACAAAAAAAAAAGATTTGTTGTTGTTGCTTGCTAAACCAATATTATGTTGGGAGACCCTGCAAATATGGGGCATAAGTATACCTGATTGTCGGATATCCGCAAATTGAAGTCAATGACAGATGCCTGCAGCCTTATAGTATCCAATAATGATGTTATCATTTATCTCTTCAAGTAAACATTAGAGCAAGCCTTGAAGTCCAGTGAAAGTTAGTAAAGCTGTCAAAGTTATTCTTTATTATAAAATGTTGTTGGGGGACATAGACATTAACTTTGCTGTCCCTTAATTGATAAATCTTGAACAAATGGTGGTATAACTCAATGTGTGCTCCTTCTGATGGTAATTTGGATATGGTTTAATAACAAGAACTACGTTTAGCAAATGTAGAGAGTTCAAGCCATCAAGAACAAAGAACTCATTTCAAGTCCTATGCAGCACTCAAATACTTGAATTCCTTGGCTTATCAATATGAAACCAAATCTTAAAATGATACAACATTTGAAACACGATGCTTTTAAGATTTTTGAAAACGCAATGTAGTCAATAAAGAACTGCATCTAGTCCATAAAATCACGGGCTTGGCCTCTGCCCTTTGGATTTCAGAATTCTGGGTTATAAATATTGAACATCATTTCTATGGGTAGAGTTATCTGTCAAGGTAACTCAGTGGGCAGGAATGGTTAATAGAGATATTAAACACCTGCACTTACTTCATGGTTGCGCATGAATTTGTAGTGCCCCCCCCCCCCCCCCCACCGCGTCTATCTCAACATGTATCTATCAAATTTCTTGCTGCACTGGGATAAAATCCTATTTTAATGTCATGATGTAGAAAATTGAGAGGAAAAGGACTTGGCAATATATAAGGGATAGTTGTAGGGTTTTATATTTCTTATTGGGAGTGCACACCTTTGATTAGTTAAAGTGGCTTCTCTTTTAAGGTTGATGGTATCATGAAGATTTACCCTTTTCATGGTTATCTATCCTCTGGTGGGGTGTAACATTTGCTTTATTTGATAAATTTTAATCTATGTTTGTTGTCCCTTTGGTATCATATCATCATGTATATAGTTAATGAATAAAAAAGAGCTTCAATGTTGTTAATCTGTAGAACAACCCAATGACAACTCTTAGGAAGCCTTGCTGGAAGTGCATGAGCTGTTGATGACTTGCTTGGGTATGGGAGAAAAAAGGGACCACCAGTAAATGGAATTTTTTCTCTGTGCATTCTCATTAAGTTGACTGTTGGTTAATAATATTTCCATTCACATAGAAAATAAAGAAAAAACTGCTATCACATTAAATATATTTGTTTGACAGAGCAACCATGATTTCATGCCGTTAGCTTTTATAGGTTCTTTGCTGTTTTTCTTACTCCTTTCATCTGAAACTCCTCTCCATACAGTATCGGCAGATGAGGCGGAAAGAGCAAGATCGACTTACAAGGATGGATGTGGACTACCAGAAAAAGAAAGAGGAGGCAGAGTTCATAATGAGAAGGGAGGAAAGGCTAAAAGCTGCAGAGGAGCGCACATCTAAGAAGCGTTTAAAACGGCAAAAGAAGAAACAAATAAAACAAGAGAAGAAGAAGATCAAATTGAATGCCAGTGGAGAAGAGCAGCATCAAAAGGAAGAAGCTTCAGATGCCGATGAAAGCTCTGAAAATGAAACTACAAACTAAACAGAAACATACACTCCAGCATCTCTCTGAGCAGAAAGAAGTAGACAGTTCATCCCTCAGAATCTGTAATTTCAGCATTTTTTTCTGTTATCCTTGAGAACGAGATAATAGATGATGGGTTGTAATTTGTAAAATAGTTGAATTTGATAGGACAATCTTGTTTTCTTCTTTTGGCAGGATAGGGATCCCTCCCTCCCTCCTGCTTACTTATTTCAAATGACAAATGAGAGTCCTCCTTATTTTGTTTGCATTTACACACATGTTTTTATGTATATTTGGGACATATAATTTATAATTTTTAAAATTACTTCAAATAAATAAAAAATAAAAATGAAAAGTACATAGAACAACCTCAGGTCAAGTGAACCTGAGTAGCCAATTGACATGATTTAAAACAACATATGAAGATTAATGATTTTTGTAATGTAATTTCAAAATTACTCACCGTAAGTAATAAAAATAAGAATAATTCTAAATGTATAAATTTTATGCATAAATTTCATTTAAATCATCTAAAAATGAGGTCTGACACAAAAATTCGTGTCAGGTCTTATTTTTTAATAGTGTATATGGAATTTGTATTTTAATATGTGTAAAAAATTTGTGTTTATAGATTTATCTTAAAAATAATATATATAGTTGATATAACAACATAATTAGAAGGTAGTGTTTGCTATTTTCCAATTTGATTTTAGAAATAAATCAAAAACCCTTTTACTTTTATATTTAAGAGTAAATTTTTTATTTCATCTCAAAAATAAAAAATATATTGAATTGAGAAAAAGAAAAAGAAAAAAAAAGGTCACCATAACACACTATGAAATTACCAACTAATCCCCTTCAAAAATCTCCCCCCTGATTCCCATTCTCTAGTCAGACAAGTCTCGCTGTCTCTGTCAGTTTCATTTATCAGGAAAAACCCTAATTCGCCATGGCAGACTCTCCTCGCTCTTCTGTCTATCACGCTCTCGGCGGTGGTGCAGGTTTTCTCTCTCTCTCTCTCTCTCTCTCTATATATATATATATATATATATATATATATCATTTATATACGTATATCTATACTTACATTTATATACATACGTGTTTAATGTACATATATAGAAATTCATTCATCAAATAGTTGCCTGTATTCTAGTTTTCATCGCTCAATTTCGTTTCATAATAATGTAGTTCTTCTGTAAGATCGAAATCGAATTACTTGTGTATCTCCCGTTGATTACTTGGAGTCGAAATTCTTATGTGGCATTGAATCATGTGATCTCCATTTCCATTTCCAGTTTTCCCTTGTTTCGTTAATTTTCTTGATATCATTAAGATCGGTGCAGTTGCTGATGTATTGTTGTGGAGGAAATGGACTGGAGGGCTTGTTCTGCTTGTGACTACCACTGTTTTTTGGCTACTCTTTGAAAGAGCAGGATATAATATTTTACAATTTGTTTCAAATGTTCTATTGCTTCTCGTTGCAATCCTTTTCTTCTGGGCTAAATCTGCATCAATTCTCAACAGGTAATTGCATTCAATTGAAGTGCCTGATGCTTTGTTAGGATTGGTGTGAGTGCTCCCCCTATTCCACAAGGAAAATCCCATTTCAATTCTTCTGCGCGTTACAGAAAAAAAGATATTTTTTCTACTGTGAAATTTTACAACTAAAATATGCATTAGGAATTTTTTTTATTAACATAACCTATGTTTAAATGTGTCATTCACAAGCTGGTTAGAGTTCTTGTTTTCTTTGGATTTAATCACTGTTGTCTAGTGCTTTTACATGTACTTCTTGATACGTGGTGCTTATTAAATGATGGGTTTTAATTTTTTCTGATTTGCCATATGCTTTTGTTTTGCCTTTTGTAATAACAAAGTGTCAAATATGTGATATTAGACCTCTGCCTCCTCTTCCCGATCTGGAGGTTTCTGAGGACGTCATTTTGAAGGCTTTTGACGGGATGCGTGTGTGGATTAATCATGCATTGTTGGTTGCGTGTGATATTGCTATTCATGGAAACTTGAAAGTTCTTATTCAGGTGCGATTATCTCTCAGTAACCTTCTTGGATTGAAACTTCTTAAAATTGTGTACTCATCATTTTGCCCAATTTATTGAAACTCTTCTTATAAGATGTGAATTGGTTTTTAGGTAGCGTCTGGCTTGTTGGTGATTTCTTACATTGGTAGCCTGTTTAACTTCCTTACTGTAGTCTACATTGGTGAGCCCTTCTGCTGTTTTTTTCTATAATCCTTTCGTGGAAATTCTTGAATTAATCTGCCTCAATGATGCTTCAGGGGTTCTTCTTAGTTTATCGGTGCCATTGTTGTATGAGAAGTACCAGGATGAAATTGATGATAAGCTGATCATAGCACATAAGGTCATCCAAACCCAACTGAGGAAACTTGATGAAAATATTTTAAGAAAGATTCCAATGCCTAAAAACAATGAAAAGAAGACTCAGTAGACCTAATGTAATCTCTCTCTCTCTCTCTCTCTCTCTCTCCCTCCCCCTTGCCCCTGCCCCTGCTCCCACCCACCTGCATATTAACCACCATGTCAGATTGTTATGGTACTATATCATTATTCTGGCTAAAAAAACTTCTAGAGTAGTGCTACAAAAATAAGTGAAGTTATCTTCAATAAATTGGTTATGTAGCAGTATGTGCCATAAAATGTTAAAACTAGAGCAAGACAAATTGATTATCTTGTAGCATTTTTGATATTATGCTTATATGGTTTGTAAATTGTAGATCAATAGCTGAACTAGAACCAGGTAAAATCTGTATGGCTTAACCATATATAAAGGATGGCATTGGACTTGGATTATGTAAAAATGGGGTCTGTATATAGTTGGGATTATCACATGTCTGTACAAAAATCTTATTCTCAGGAAACAGGATTGAAAAATTATAACTTGTCAAATAGAGATGCTAGAACTTGGGGTCTACTCTTCAGAATTACCCAAAGGCTTTAGATCGCTGGGGGGAAAATATAGTTCATATTTAGATAATAGGTAATTATTGAAATGTCACCATATCCACGTGTATTTTTGAGTTAGCTCTAAGTTTTGTACTGGGGATTTATATATTTATTATAAGTAACATGAGATTTATTGCTTTAGGACACTTTTATTTACTTACTGCTGTCTCTGGCAAGGGGTTATACATTGGTGCAAACGATTTGCATTTCCATGTTGTTTAGGACAAAACGCATACTAGCAAAGTTAAAGGAATGACATAGTGGTGAATTACTTGTCATGTTTAATTGTGTGATATTTTGATGTGTTAGGCCCTTGTGTTTTTCTTTTTTGGTTAAGGCTTCACTGCTACTAGGTTGAACAAATTCTTGTTATTTTTTTTCTCTGTTATTACTTTTGCCATGGTCTTTATAGAGGATTTGCTTTAAGATTGTTGGCTTCCTTTGTTGCTACACTCTTTATTTGTAGAATGGCCTTTATGTTCTATGCATAGGACCTTAGAAGTTATTGGAAAATCATCAATGTGCAACCATGTTAACAAAGATTTATGAGATGGCTTAGGGATATTCGGCCATATATTTTTTAAACTGTACTTTTTTTACAGCGTTGAGGTCTTGAACTACTTTGTTTATTGCACTTTTCAGCATTATACTCTATAGGATCCACCATGTCAATTAGAAGCGATGGATGAAACTCTTAAGACTTAAAATATTAATGGTTTTCCGCTTGTAGCTCAAAATTTGAGGATCCGTAGAAAGTGAAGAAGTTATGCTGTACGATATTAATTAAACATTGATGATGATGAGGTTGAGCCATACACTTGCTGTAATTTGTTTCATGATGTTCAACCTTTTGAAGTTAGCTGGGTAAAGTGTTGGTCTGTCTATGTAGAAATTAAAATCATCTAGTATTCAGATGGTGTATACAGTCAAAAGTAGGCTCTTTCCCCCAGGGATTCCCAAATAATTACTCGTTGCTTGGCCCGAGAGGACTCAAATCTGTGACCTCAAGGTTTTTCCTTGTAGGCCTTTACTAATTTGTGGTTACCCAAGGTGTTTTTATTAAACATGATATATAGAGTTTCTGTTAGATGCTATAAAGTATCTCTTAATATGGTGATAGATATAGGCAGTAAAACCCTTCAGTGTCAGGTGTGATAACATATTTACCAAGTTAGAGAACTTAAGAAACCAAAAAAGGAGGTCTTGGTTGTGGTTGGTGCTTGTAGTTTCGTTCTCATTTTCTAGATTTTTGATTATGTAGGATGCCCGTGCATATCTAAAGATTACAAGATCAGAGAGAATTTTCTAATATGAATAAGCTTTTTGCAGGTTCCTCTAGTGGCATTCATATGAACTACACTCCACAAGACTAACCATAAGAATGGAATGGATTGCCATTTCCTCCCCACATATTTCTGGGAGAATTCAGATCTCATTGTTCATTTCTCTTGGCACTCATTCTTGGTTATGCAAGTACTCGTACCCATGTTTTACATGTTTATTCCACTGAATAGATTATAACAATAATCACGGTTCTGGCAGTGGGACTTGAGGCTTGTAATTTTGAGAGGCGACGTGATTAATTGGCTGAAGGATTCCATTTTGAATATTATCTAGTGTGAAGTTGCTATAAATTGACATATTGTTTTTCAGGTCTGAAGAGCTTAGCTGCGATTTCATTGTTGCTTGATATATTGAGATCTAATCCTTATTGTTCTAAGAGAATCTTGTGAAAATAAGCATTTTGGTTGATGGAAATTTACTAGTGCCGAACCAAGTTTTTCTGATGGATCAACCAAATTTGGCCAATATAAATATTTACTACAGCCTATTGTTGGGGTTTAATTCTTAATCTGATCTCTGAACCAGTAATAACTTTAAGGTTGCTGGTTAAAATCCCCAAAAAAATCAGAACTCTAATGGGGGTACAACTGAGGTGGCAATCTAATTCACATTTCACACCGATGAATAGTTAGTTTGTATTGCTGCTCTCAGCATCTCGTGCAATGTGCCATAGTAGCGAGTTAGTCTACCTTTAGGGGGAAATTCAGTTTTAGTTATATGTAATGATTTATTTATGCAATGATTTTTTATAAAATAATAAATTTCATATGACAATTAAAATATAAAACTCATTATTTTATAAAAAATTATTGTATGAATGATTATGTATAACAAAATTGGAGAAAATCTAATCTAAATCTAGAATTGAAGGCAGAGATATCAGATTCAGGTACAATGTTTAAGATTTACAATTTGCACCTTGGACTGATTGATAATGTGGAAGCTACCTGTAACCAACCATGCAAGAGGCCAACACTGCTTTATTTATAAATAAAAAAATCATTTGGTGTAGTTACAAAAATGCTTGACATATAATTCAAGAGTACAATTGCAAAATGTTCTTAGACTTGATACTGTAATATATATATATATATATATATATATATATATATATATATATATATATACACACACACACACAAACACCCACCCACCCACCCCAACCATTCTTGTTTGAAGGTATTTTCACTGAAGAAGAACCCTAATGATTATCAAATACAGAGAAATCGGGGGTGTAAGATCTTGGAAAAGATGTACACACGGCAAAGAAATTATAATCACAGAACTGGGACCCCCTCAGCAAAACACCGTGGCTGGAGAAACATGGTTCTGACCCCAAAGTATAGTTTTGCTCTCTGCTAGTCTCATGCCATCCTGGGAACTGAAATGCTTTCCGAAGGTGGTAGAGTCACAGAACGTAACAGCTCTAAGGATAAAACAAGCCCCAAAAAATGAGAAAGGATAGTGTTCGCCGATGCCTGTCAACACTCAGTAACGTTTATATACAGAGAGCAACCAAGTAGCACAACATATCAAAGATTAGCTTCACCTACTTTTCAGAATTTATTCCAAAGTCAATCATGAAATTAAGCTAACATCCAGAGAAAAAGTGCAGGGATCTAAGCCTTACAAATCATATTAAGGTCCTTGCTATCTAGTTGATTATATGAACTGAACCCATGATTAGAACTGTTTCATAAAAAACAACAAAAACTTGGGTTTCCTAGAAGGATACACTAACCACAGTTAGTGGTGCATACTGGCTTATAAGATTTTGAGAAGCTCACCAATGGGAAATGTTAACTGGAAGTCTGAGATTATGGCAGTGAGGTATATATGGGTGATTATAATTTGGGTTTTAATAATAAAAATTATAAGCTTTGCAAAGAATTCAAGTATATGCCGACCTTGTGGAGGCAGTACAGTATTGGTATAAAGATAAAAGGTGCAATGGAGTTAATAAGAAAGTGGGAGAGGGACCTGGCTGGAAATGGACAGGGTTTTTGTAGCAAAAGTACTTTATAATCCTTATTTGTGTGTCAGTTAATTACTTGGATAATACTGGAACTTTCAAAATTTTGGTGTCGTAACTGTCCCTTGTAAGTTGGAGAGTAGCTTCTATCTCTATATAGTAATAGATCACTTTCCAAAGGTCACACCATATCCAACACTATGCAGATGTTCAAATGAAAGGCCGAATCAAATCTAGATGAATACCTGCACCAAGAACACATCCAATGCAAGAACAGGACTGCTCCCTGGGGAGATACCCTGGTAAAATGGATTGGCAGAGGTAGTCAGAGCCTTAGCCACCAATAAGCCTACTGTGGCTTGCATGCCAAGAACAGCAGCACCCATTCCCAGGAGGTTCACTAGTATGCCATTTTTCAAGCTTTGGACCACATCAGCACGCGGAGGAGCCTGAAAGCTACAAACCTTCAGTACAACCCAGAACAACTTATATTTTTCTTAATTGACAAAATCAAAGAAATTAATCCAATTTACTTTATGGGCCTGAAGGGCAATGATCTGTTATTACGTAGCCACCAAAGCAGTGTAAAAATCTGTATGACACCATGATATATATGATGCACATATTGCATACATTATCTGAAATACAAAGGACTGGGAATCCATTTATGAATAGCGAAACGCTTCAATGAGACGAGGCAGAAATTCAAAGAACTGGGAATCCATTTGTGAAGTATGGAATGAAGATTAAAATCTTCTCGAAAAAACCTCAGCTGCAAATAAGCCTTTTTAATTACGTACTACTGTAGTTCTTGATGCTCAAACTTTTTAAATAATAGTAATTTCATTTTAAATTTACCCACTAATTAGAAGTTATGATGTGCCAAAAGTAAATGTTTGTAACTGTGTTGACGATGTGGTGACTAATTTAACTATCATATCATATATATATATTAGCAGTACTAGTCAAGAAACCAAGAAGTTTGTATTGATAAGTAACAAGTTTATCTTGAATTCACAAATTAATATGCTAACTTACTAAGCAATAGCTTGTCCTGGGGTAAAAACTAATAAATTTTGACACTTTCAGTTCACTAATCAAATAAATAATAATACACCAACTAATATTCATAGCATTTTTCTGAATCTAAACTCACAAGAATCTAAAACTTTGTATTGTAAGAAATGAATTTACCTTTGAAGGATCAGTAGCAGTTTTCCGGAGCTTTTCAGAAAGACGAATATATCCAAATGACCAAAATACTGAAATGAAAGCAGCCGCAATACCACCAGCAGTAGCATAAAATGCAGCAGGTGAACTGATCTTCCCAGTAATAACAACAGAGAAAGAAAGGATCACAGCAGCTACAATTGTACACACCAGCTGTCCCCAAAATCCTAAACTACCCAACCTCTTAAAATACCTCGACGTATTCTCTAATCTCTTAGCAACCTGCATCAAATTCAAGCTACAATCTTGAACCTACCGGGATAATACAAAATCTTCTTAAAATGGCATTATAAAGTACTATAATAACAGAAATATTATTCACTACAACTATATTCTAAACCTCAAATGCAATTACTGAAGAAATGCAATGCGAAAACATTTTCACATAGAACTTAACTTGAATTGTTTTCTTTTTAAATGCAAACTAGAACCTAAAAAAAAATAACAGAAATTGTTTTCTTATTTTAAATGCAAACTTGAATGAATGACAGCTTTCAAATCTGGTTCTGCAAAGAAAATATCTCCTCAAGCCACATTTCAGTACAATTTCAAGTAAATATTGCTTTAAATTCTAGTAAAGAGCTAAACATTGTTCTCCAAAGTTTATATCTTTTGATAAGTTAAAAAAGTCCAATTAAAAATATATAAAAAAAAATATTACGCAAAAAGCATCAAAGTAATGCCTTCTAATTGATCTCAAATACAGCATAAAACCCTAAACCCAGAAATTAAAGGTGCTTTTTACAATGTAAATCCATGAGTTAATCCTTTCAAATCCATGAGTATATACCAAATTGTATCATCAATAATGCAATATATACACAAGCGTCTGAGAAATTACCTGAGCAAGTTTCGCCTTTTCAGACTCGTTGCTGGAGGAAGAAGTGTAAGCGGTAGAAATTGGGGCCGAACCAACAATTCTCGTTCTGTGATTTAGTGCAACATAAGGTAAAGATTGAGTTTTTAGAGGAGAGAGAAAGGATGAAGAGAGAGAAGATGGGAGATTGAAGGAAATTGTTTGCTGAGAAGATGAAATGCCCCGAGACTGTGAGGGTTTGGCCGCCAGTGACGGCGGGAAAATCGGAGAAGAGCCGCCGGAGCGAGCTGCCGGCAACAATAGAGTTTGCATAGCTATCAAATCTTTGAGGCTGAGACAGAGAGTAGGCTTTCTATGAAGCAGCAGCTTGAAGCAGCTCCTAAAGCAGAAAGTATTATTCACTTTGGGTGGTTGTATAAATATTCCTGCCTTTTTTCTTTTTCAAAATTAATTTAACTCAATATTTCTATTATTCCAAATATAATGAAATTTTGTTTGTCATTAAATATAATAATCTAGGAATATTATACAATTTTTTTTCCTTCAAGAAAATAAGAATCCTCCTTCCAAACTCAACTTAATTAAGAAAATATATTACAAATTTTAAAAATGAGAGGGTTTTTTTTTTTTTTTGTAGTGTTACCTTTTTCGCAAAATATAATACTTTGACATAATTTTTTGTAAATTATAAAGATTATGGATTTCAGCAATTCTTTTTGTTCATCTTTTTTGAGCTTACTTAATAAAAACTTTAATCAGTTTACAAATGTAGACCATATCTTTTGATGGAATTCCAATGTCATGATGTTAAACAACCTATAGATCATATTCATCTTTTGATAGAATTCCAATGCCAAAAGCTACTTGATGATGTTAAAAACCTTTATTAGATCATATTTGATCATTTGATGGAATTATAACATGTCATGCATTAACAAAATAAGTGCCAAGTTATATAATAATATTAAATAATGATGTATTTTATTAATTATAATTTTATATTAATCTCAATTCAAATTATTATCGATCGACATATAAATTATTTAAATAGTGTTATATATATCAAAAAATTTATATTAATATTAAATATTTAAATAGTGTTATATATATCATTTCCGCTGCATGTAGGCTCTATATTATTACACTCTTTGTTTGTATGCAACCTCGACACTCTACGCAACCAGGTACTTCTAGAGCTCAATCTGGTTCGATTTTAGGACCTTATGAAGCTGGTGTTAAAACAGATAAACCTGATAGTATTTTTAAGACGATCAAATTCAATTTTCCTAATTTTGGGGGTGAAAACCCTAGGTCTTAGATTAGGAAATGTAATAAACTTTTCATGAACTATGATGTGCCTGAAACTTAGAAGTTGTATTTAGTTACTATTAGTTTGGAGGGTGAAACTAAGTCCTGGTATTTAATATTTATACATGATTTGCCTATCTCTTTTTGGGAAGACGCATTGTTAACTGCGACACGTATACTTAACCAAGTTCCTTTAAAATCAGTACAGTCCACCCCATGTGAATTGTGGACTGGCAGAATGCCTAATATAGGCAATTTGAGGCCTTGGGGTTCGACAACTTATGTTCATAACACTTCTCATAAGTATGGGAAGTTGGGCCCAAGGGGTAAGAAGTGTATCTTTATAAGGTACTCTGAACACTCCAAAGGCTATGTGTTCATTGGAGAGCAGCCTGACGGGACTATATCTGAAATTGAGTCACGAGATGCTGAATTTCTAGAAATGAATTTTTCGAGTAGAGGTGATGTTAGCAAGTATAAAGACTTTTATGAGATGGAGGAAGAAAATGGCGCACCTAATCAGATGGTTGAGACTGAGGAACTTATTCCTTTGGCTCCTATAGATAGTGGGAGTGGAGTGATATACTTTCAAGTACTCTTCCGTCAAATGAAGAGTCACCTGTTCTTCAAATGCGAAGAAGTCAAAGAGGCAATATTCCATGTCGTCATTTTGAGATTGAGGGGAATGCTTTTATGGCTAATACGCAAGATCATGATGAACCTCGATCTTATCGAGAAGCTATATCATCTGCATTAAGTGAAAAGTGGAAAGTTGCAATGGATGAAGAAATTGAATCTATGAGGACTAATCAAGTCTGGGACTTGGTTGATCTTCCAACTGGGCGAAAAGATGTTGGGAACAAATGGGTTCTCAAAGTTAAACGCAAGGCTGATGGTTCCATTGAAAGACATAAAGCTCACTTAGTAGCCAAGGGTTACACTCAGCAAGAAGGGATTGATTATGAGGAAACTTTCTCACCTGTTGTAAGATTTGCCTCGATCCGTCTCTTATTAGTTATTGTCGCACATTTGGACCTAGAACTATACCAAATGGATGTTAAGACGGCGTTTCTCAATGGAGAACTTGTCGAAGAGATATACATGGAACAACCAGAAGATTATATTGAAAAAGGTTTTGAGCGCAAAGTTTGCAAGCTCAAACGTTCCATTTATGGCCTGAAACAAGCATCTAGATAATGGTATCTTCGGTTTCATCGAGCAGTCATTGATGATGGGTTTACAATGATCAAAGAGGACCATTGCGTGTATCTCAAAAGGTCCAATGGAAAGTTTCTTATCCTTTCAATGTATGTTGATGACATTCTACTTTCTGGGAATAATAAGGAGATGATTGTCGCCACTAAAAGGTGGTTGTCCTCTAATTTTGAAATGAAGGACATGGGAGAATCGACTTATGTTCTTGGAGTAAAGATCTTTAGAGATCGATCAAGAAAGCTTCTTGGTTTGTCCCAAGAGACTTACCTTAAGAAGGTTCTTGAATTATTCCAGATGAACAACTGCAAACCTATAGACACTCCTATTGCAAAAGGTGATGATATTGGCCCTGAGCATTGTTCTACCTCTCCCGAGGAAATTGAGAAGATGTCCCGTGTTCCATACGCTACATCTATTGGAAAATTGATGTATGCAGTTCAGTGCACACGACCAGACATTGCATTTGCAGTTCATGTTCTTGGTCGATACCAGTCAAACCCTGGATGTGCACATTAGAGAGGAATTAAGAGGATCTTGCGATACTTGAGAGGCACATTAGATTACATGTTATGCTATGGAGGACCTGATCTTCACTTAGTTGGATACTCCGATGCTAGTTATGGAGGCGATCGTGGGAACCAAAGATCTATCTCAGTATATGCATTCTTGCTAAATGGAGGTGCCATCACCTGGCTAAGCAAGAAACAAACTTGTGTGAGTATATCCACGATGGAGTTAGAGTTTGTAGCATGTACATCTGCCGTCCAAGAATCTTTATGGCTAAAGAGGTTCTTTGAGGATCTTAATCTTGTACCTCGTGCTTCGAATCCTGTGACAGTTTTCTGTGATAGCACATCGGCACTTAATTTTATCAAGGATCCCAAGTATCACGACAGGACAAAGCATATTGATTTGAGGACATGTTTTATTTGAGAGAACGTAGCAAATAATGAAGTGGTACTAAAGTACTTACCCACCGATCAGATGATTGTTGATCCCTTAATGTAGCCGATTCCTAGAGATGCATTTCAGAGACATGTTCGTTCTTTAGGACTTCGTAGGGTTTGATGTATTTATGACGTTTCAGTGTATCACTTATTTTTTGACTTATATTAGAAATTAATATCATTGGATATAATACATGAGTTATTTATCATTTAATGCAAAAGACTTTTTTTTTTCTTTCCACATTGTCTTTATTGGCATATGATAAATTGAATTCACACAGTTATTAACTATAACTACATATTATATATGTATTTTATAATTATATGTCTAACATGTTGATTGGCTCTCACACACGAGCAATCGCATTTGGCAGTTTAGATAGCGAGCAATTGATGTTTAAAGTAAACAATCAGTTGGCGCTGAAAAGCGAGCAAAGATGAGATATTTCATTTATTTTCACTTTGGACAGCGAGCTATTGACGTTTCAGATTGTGGTCAATCGACACTTAGTAGTGAGAAAAATGATATGTTAATATATCGTCTTGGTTAAAACCAAGATGAGGTCAAGTATATTTGACCGAATATGGTAAGTCCCACTATCCATATTAACCTGATAATTAACTGGATTCGAAATCTTATAGTTGGCGTTTAAAGAAGCGAGCAATTCAAGAATTCGAGTTAGGCACTCGAGGAGTGACTGAACTAAGTTCCGCACAGTATGACTGTAAGACATATACTCACAATTGTGAGATTGACTACCGTGACATGTTAAGCGAACGTAAAATTTCAAAATTGGCGCTTCGAAAAACGAGCAATTTGAAGGTTTTAAGTTAGACACTCAAGGAGTGACTAGACTTGAGTTTACACAACAAGGCTATTTAATTAGTAGGTTGTGAGAATATAACATGTGTTTTAGCAACAAAATAAAGGAGGTGAGAAAAATGATCCCTATTTTCTCACTGTGTGTTGTTCTTTTTTCTTATAAAGGATAAAACATTCCTTGATCCTTTTATTAAGTACTCTTTGTGATCTTTGACTATGTTACAAAGAGATGAATTAATGTTGCTACTTTGGTTTCATTTCCTAAAGTCTGGACTATGAGACTATATGGGGTGATTCTGGGAAAGCAGTTGATTCAGATTTGAGTAACATTAGGGCAAAGGGAAGATAACTTAATTTCACCCTACTCTGCACTTATTGTTGACAACTATAACGTTTTTGGAAACGATATAGTAATAAGTGAGATGCAAAATATAGAAAGGCCTAAAGGGGTTAAGTACGGTTCTCTGAGGGATCAAAGATAGTTAACAAGCTGAAAATTAAAGTTAATCTGTGGTACTCTGAGTTTGAGAGGTTGTAGCCTCAATGTAAACCTTAACCAGTTTAGCATGATGGTTCCCACATTGCATATTTTGTTAAAAGGGTTGATGCCTTTTTTTTGGCCCTAACGGGTTTGATTTAGAGTTCCCGCATTGCAGGTAAACTCAGCGGTCGCACGATTCGGTGGCTAAACAAATTTTTGACTTACATCTTTGAACTTTATTAGCTTATATGATAACAACATCGTCCTCGCCATGGGCGAGTGAGAGATGTTGGGTTATGGACCCAAATCGAAGCGCCCATGGAACATATGTCCCAATGGGTATAAACCACATTGTTCATTGTCTAGATACAATGAACATGTGTACATAACCTCTCTATTTAAGCTCTTGGGGGTTTCATGAGTGACATGCATGGGAGTTATATTGCTCTTAAACCTATTTGAGAGTTACATAGGTTATATGCTCTTAATTCCTTTGGGAGTTACATGAGCTACTCTTCTTAGAGTAGTATAAAAGGAGAGCAATGTTGATCATTTTAGACACCAAGAAACCAAGCAACAAAAGCCATTTGAGAGCAATATAGAGAGTTTCATATAAGCCATTAGAATAGTCATTCTAAAGCTTGAAAGTTTGTAGCTTCTTGAATTATGGAAGATAATTTAACACTCATTTGTAGTCTAAATTATCGCTGAGAATATTGTTCGTTGTGCACGAGATTTTAGCCGTTCGTTGTTGTGGGCATATGCTTCAAAGGTAATCGAAAAGATGTAATTATTTTTCGATTCATTTTCGCTGCATGTATACTCTATATTATTACACTCTTTGTTCGTATGCAACCTCGACACTCTACGCAACCAGGTACTTCTGGAGCTCAATCTGGTTCGATTTTAGGATTTTATGAAGCTGGTGTTAAAACAGATAAACCTGATAGTATTTTTAAGACGATCAAATTCGATTTTCCTAAATTTGGGGGTGAAAACCCTAGGTCTTAGATTAGGAAATGTAATAAACTTTTCACGAACTATGATGTGCCTGAAACTTAGAAGTTGTATTTAGCTACTATTAGTTTGGAGGGTGAAACTAAGTCCTGGTATTTAATATTTATACATGATGGTAAGGAGTTGACTTGGGAGGGATTTGTAGAGGAAATTATTACACATTTCAGTCCTGAAACTCAAGTTAGTCTAATAGAAGAGTTAAAGAAATTGCAGTAGACTAATTCAATTGATGATTACAGGAAGAAATTTGAGGAGCTTAAAGGGTGGGATTTAGCTAAGAATCCTGCTCTAAATGAAGAGTTCTTCATGGACTATTTTTTAGGAGGGCTAAGGGAAGAAATTCAGCTAGGAGTGTAAGAGCTTCAGGCCACATCTCTTAAGGAGTTGATTATGTTGGCAAGGATTGGGGAGGCCAAGCTGGAGGCCTGGCTTAGGAGGAGTAGAATAGTTAGCAAAGGTTTGGTGGTCAATAATCCTTAGAATAGTACTTGCATGACCATGCCAAGATCCATCCTGTGTTTCATGTGTCCATACTCAAGAAAAATATAGGAGCTTAGTGTTCTTCATCCCTTACATTGTCTATACTTGATGTTAATAGTCAGTTCTTGGTAAAGCCTATAACGCCCCCAAATTTGAGTACTCACTACTTTAGATTTGGTGCACTATGATCCACATCTTCCATACTATCTATCAATATTATATTAATTTAGCTAACACATACCTCGTCTTTGAATCGTAACCTTAGTCATTACCTCCTTCTACTGATATCAACCTATACTCACAGCGGATCTAATTCACGAATACCCTTGCAGGCTTTTATAATCTTCCATGCTTCACTTTCCTTACTTCCTTATTCTTGACCTTTCTAGTCCTAACATTCCTTTTTATCTATAACATGTTAACGAATACCAAGAATAAGCATCAAATATACTCAGCAAATATAGACAACTCAAGAATCAATTTATTTTAAACAAATGGATGATTATCCAAGAACTTCAACAACTCGATTAGTAGAAATTTATGAATCAACATGTATAAATAAGAATAATAGAATTATCATAGAACTTCAGCAACTTTACTCATTAGAACAACATGAATAAAAAGGAAATAAAAGAATTCCTTTAATTTCAATCATTTTTTGAAATCATACTGACTGGTCATAAGGACCTTAAACTTATACTACGTTCAACAGTTAACAACTGTGAATGATCCAATAAACCATGTTATACATAACAATCCACCAATGTTATGTACAACAATCCTTTTCACCATGTTATGCATAACAATCCTTTTTATGCTTAAAGTGTCTAGTCGGATTCCCGACATTTTAATCCCCTTTATCAGGGTTGTTCAAACTCAGTCTTAACTTCAGAATCTGCACCAAAGCTGTAAGGCCTCGAAATTATGAAATACAAATTTAATTTTTCTTCATATATATTTTGTTTTCCTGAAACAGTAAGTGATTAAATTGACAAAAGTTAAAATTAAAAATATTTTGTGCAAATTTATTTTGTCGAGGAATATTCGTTCTGTCGGGGAATATTCGTTCCGTACGACGGCGCCGAAATAACCAATCATTGGTGGACCCCACAACGGAATATTGTCGGATATAGAAAACGATAAAACTAACTTTTTAAATAAAAATAGTCAACGGTACTTTTATTATTTTTTTTACTGTTAGAATATCCGGTAATAAAAAAATAATAGCATACGGTATTTTATGGTATTTACTGTAGTACACGGTATTAAACAGTAGCACACGGTATTGCACAGTGTCTAATATTATTGATCTGATAAAATAGCTATTGCACTGTGTTCATCAATAATTATTGTTACACAGTATTTTGTATTATTAATTCAATAATTGTCATTGCACTGTATTTTATATCATTGAGCCAATAATTGTTATTGTACTGTATTTTAAAATTATTGAATCAATAATTGTTACAGTAAATCATGCACTGTATTAAATTAATAATTGTTACAGTAACGTGTTCTTACATTATTTTTGAATTATTGTTATCACTGTTGTGACATTAATTTAATTATTGATATTTTGAATTTTACAATAATAAAGGTGGAAAAAGTATAAAAAAGTGGGAAGAAAAATAGAGCAAGTAGGGATAAGATATTTGATTTATTATAATATATTGTTTTATTATAATATATTATAATAAATATAATATTTAAAGTTTTATTTTATTTTATTAGGAATAGTAACATGTGGGCCCTCTATGGGACCCACCCGAGGAAAATGAAAACTTAAAATTGTGCTACAGAAAAATTTGAAGCAGCGAGGCTGCTAGCTGCTGCGCCTTTTCAGCTCTGGCGTGCAGCAACCAGTTGCTCACCTACCGCGCATAGTGCATTCATTTCTCCTACAAATAGGTTGCTTAGCTGAATAGAAAAATCACACATAAAACATAAAGTTTTTCTACAAGTATCTCGTGAGTATTTCTCTAAATAGTAAGGTTATTTTAAGTGTTTGTAAACAAAAAGGAGTGCAGGAATTTCTCAAGTAAGTATTCTTTTTTAAAAGTAGTAATTGCATAAATTCCTATTTTTCACGGTATTCACAAATCTCCCTTTAGAAAACTCTTCTTTGAGAAGATTTATTTTGAAAAGCTTCATTTGGAAGATTTATTTTGAAATATTATTTCAAAAATTATTTTAAAGTTGTTATATTATACTACAAAAATTTGTATTATATAAATACTTTTGATAGTTCATAATATACGAGTTATCATACACCATAAAATTTATACGTGGTAATTACTAATTTTATTATAAATATATATAGGTTGATCAACCTCATTTTTATCAATATCCAGTCACGTGATAAGGTAAAAGGATATCATCTTCTTTCATATTCTATTATTCCAATTTACTACGGTAAATGATATCATTCTTTCACACTCTTAAACTTACCACGGTAAAAAAAATATTATTTTCTTTCATATTCGTAGGGGATATTATTTTCTTTCATATTTCTCCATTTATGGTAAGAAAATATTGTTTGTTTCTATAACCTCATTATTAAATGATGAAAATTCCTGAAATTAGTAGAATATCCTTTCACCTGAATCTTTCTATTTCGTTTTAGACGTTATAGTTAAAATTGTGAACTTTATTTTATTATTAAGCTAAATCAAATTTCTGGATATCATGTTGGCAATTTGGACAATCTTTGACTTTGAATAAATTAAATTTTAAATCTCTAATATTTATCCTTGATCTCACTGTATTTATTTTTATTCATCCTTTATATCATTATCATCATCCTCACAAATAAATTATGGTGAAAGTTCTCTTTGACCCGTAGTACAAAGATGAACTGTTGTTTGGTATGATTATGATTAAAGGCTGTAGACTGGTATGATCATAACCATTGATGTTATATTTGAAAGTTCTCTTTGGCCCGTAGTGTAAAGATGAAGTGGTGTTATATTTAAAAGTTCTCTTTGGCCCGTAGTGCAAAGATGAACTGGTGTTATATTTGAATATCTTTGACCCATAATGCAAAGATGAACTGATGTTATATTTGAATATCTTTGGCCCGCAGTGCAAAGATGAACTGGTATTATATTTGAATATCTTTGGCCCGTAGTGCAAAGATGGACTGTTGTTGATATGATCATGACTAGTGGAATTTCAAATGATAAAAATGATTATGATTTTTTTTGAAAAAGAGAAGCGTGTTGACATTATAGTTTACACGACTCTTCTAATGGATTGTTTATTCTGCTGCAGATAATTATTGAAGACTTATTGTCTATTGTATTCTATTATTCTACTGCAGTTGTTGATCTAAATTTTGTTCAAGAATTTAACTACAGTTGTTAAATTGAAACTTGTTGTTTATTATATTCTATCAAAAATTCAACTGTTGAAGGCTAATGATAATTTATTTATCGTTATCTTAGTCATGATATTCTTTACTGGACTATTTGAGCTCACCCTTTTTGTTCCTTTGTTCTTCAGGAAATGAGAGTGTAGCGGGGACTAGCCGAGGAATGGAGTGATGGTCCGAGTCTGTTGTTAGTAGTCTTCACATGTTGTAAAATAATGTGACAATAATAGTGAAGACTTAGTTGTGTATTATTATACACTGTTTGTTGTACGTTGTACTATTTTGTAATTATTTTGTTGTAGCCTTTTGACGACTCAAGTTTGGGCTGTGTGGGCCCAAATTTGGGGGCGTCACAGTTGGCATCAGAGCTTAGGGATATGATCTTTAATGGAGATCCGGGGTTAGAACTAGGAGGGAAGAGACGAATAGAATCAGTCACTAGTGTGTTTTACAAAAATAAATTAATTAATTTTTGTTATCTAATCAGTCGGTTTGGATGTAGGGTGTCAAGAAGCGACGAGTCGGTTTGTTTAACTAATTTTTATTTATGACTTGTGAGCGAGAATCTAAAATGAAATCTAAGTATCATTACCTCTTCGAAATGCTAGGTACGTCAATTTCGAGGACTAAATTTCATAAGGAGGGTAGGTTGTAAGATCCTGAAATTATGAAATACAAATTTAATTTTTCTTCATATATATATTTTGTTTTCCTAAAACAGTAAGTGGTTAAATTGACAAAAGTTAAAATTAAAAATGTTTTGTGCAAATTTATTTTGTCGGGGAATATTCGTTTTGTCGGTGAATATTCGTTTCGTACGACGGTGCCGAAATAACCAATCATTGGTGGACCCTACAATGAAATATTGTTGGATATAGAAAACGACAGAAATAACTTTTTAAATAAAAATAATCAACTATACTTTTATTATTTTTTTTACTGTTAGAATACCCGGTAATAAAAGAATAGTAGCATACGGTATTTCATGGTATTTACTGTAGTACACGGTATTACACAATAGCACAATGTATTGCACAATGTCTCATATTATTGATCTGATAAAATAGCTATTGCACTGTGTTCATCAATAATTGTTGTTACATAGTATTTTGCATTATTGATTCAATAATTGTCATTGTACTGTATTTTATATCATTGAGCCAATAATTGCTATTGCATTGTATTTTAAAATTATTGAAGCAATAATTGTTACAGTAAATCATGCACTGTATTAAATTAATAATTATTACAGTAACGTGTTCTTACATTATTTTTGAATTATTGTTATTACTGTTATGACATTAATTTAATTATTGATATTTTGGATTTTACAATATTAAAGGTGGAAAAAGTATAATAAGGTGGGAAGAAAAATAGGGCAAGTAGGGATAAGATATCTGGTTTATCATAATATATTATTTTATTATAATATATTATTATAAATATAATATTTAAAATTTTTATTTTATTTTATTAGGAATAGTAACATGTGGGCCCTCTGAGGGACCCTCTTGAGGAAAATGAAAACTTAAAAATTGTGTTGGAGAAAAATTTGAAGCAGAGAGGCTGCCGCGCCTTTTCAACACTGGCGTGTAGCAGCCAGTTGCTCACCTACCACGCATAGTGCCTTCCTTTCTCCAATAAATAGATTGCTTAACTGAATACAAAAATCACATATAAAACATAAAAATTTTCTGCAAGTATTTCTCTAAATAGTAAGGTTATTTTGAGTGTTTGAAAACAAAAACGAGTGCAGAAATTTCTCAAGTAAGTATTTTTTTTAAAAAAAGTAATAATTGCATAAATTCCTATTTTTCACGGTATTCACAAATATTCATTTAAAAAACTATTCTTTGAGAAAATTTATTTTGAAAAGCTTCATTTGGAAGATTTATTTTGAAATATTATTTTAAAAACTATTTTAAAGTTGTTATATTATACTACAAAAATTTATATTATATAAATACTTTTGATAGTTCATAATATACGAGTTATCATACACCATAAAATTTATATGTGGTAATTACTAATTTTATTATAAATATATATAGGTTGATCAACCTCATTTTTATCAATATCCAGTCACGTGATAAGGTAAAGGGATATCATCTTCTTTCATATTCTATTATTCCAATCTACTACGGTAAATGGTATCATTCTTTCACACTCTTAAACTTACTACGGTAAGAAATATTATTTTCTTTCGTATTCGTAAGGGATATTATTTTCTTTCATATTTCTCCATTTATGGTAAGAAAATATTGTTTGTTTCTATAACCATTAAATAGTGAAAATTCCTAAAATTAGTAGAATATCCTTTCACCTGAATCTTTCTTTTTCGTTTTACACGTTATAGTTAAAATTGTGAACTTTATTTTTTTCTTGAGCTAAATTGAATTTCTGGATATCATGTAGGCAATTTGGACAATCTTTAACTCTGGATAAATGAAAATTTAAATCTCTAATATTTATCCTTGATCTCACTGTATTTATTTTTATTCATCATTTATATCATTATCATCATCCTCAGAAATAAATTGTGGTGAAAGTTATCTTTGGCCCATAGTGCAAAGATGAACTGTTGTTTGGTATGATTATGACCAAAGGCTATAGACTGGTATGATCATGACCATTGGTGTTATATTTGAAAGTTCTCTTTGACCCGTAGTGCAAAGATGAACTAGTGTTATATTTGAATATCTTTGGACAGTAGTGCAAAGATAAACTGGTGTTATATTTGAATATCTTTGGCCCGTAGTGCAAAGATGAACTGATGTTATATTTGAATATCTTTGGCCCGTAGTACAAAGATGGACTGTTGTTGATATGATCATGACCAATGATATTTCAAATGATAAAAATGATTATGATTTTTTTTAAAAAGAGAAGCGTGTTGATATTATAGTTTACACGACTCTTCTAATGGATTGCTTATTCCGCTGTAGATAATTATTGAAGACTTATTGTCTATTGTGTTCTATCATTCTGTTGCAATTGTTGATCTAAACTTTGTTCAAGAATTTAACTGCAGTTGTTAAATCGAAACTTGTTGTTTATTATATATTCTATAAAAAATTCAACTGTTGAAGGCTAATTTTAATTTATTTATCGTTATCTTAGTCATAATATTCTTTACTGGACTATTTGAGCTCACCTTTTTTATTCCTTTGTTCTTCAGGAAATGAGAGCGTAGCGGGGACTAGCCGTGGAATGGAGTGATGGTCCGAGTATGTTGTTAGTAGTCTTCACAGTTGTAAAATAATGTGACAATAATAGTGAAGACTTAGTTGTGTATTATTATACACTGTTTGTTGTACGTTGTAATATTTTGTAATTATTTTGTTGTAGCATTTTGACGACTCAAGTTTGGGCTGTGTGAGCCCGAATTTGGGGGCGTCACAAAAGCAATTTAGATTAGACTTGATCACTTAACAAAAGTAATATCAATAGCTTAATTTATCACATCGATTATGTCTAGCCGAACAAGTGGCATAGACTTGTAACAATTCATAACCCACCTGATAATTAAAGAACGATTATAGTTCATCAAAGAACGATTCACAAATGCACATAAGTGCGAAAACATATAACTCAAAAAAATCTCAAGTAACTTGCACACCTTAGAAGAATAACATAAGTTAGCGAACTTGCATCATTTAAGAACTCACAACAATTAAGAAACTTGCTCAAAAATAGGAAGTTACGTAATTTACGGAATTTGCATAGAACAATAAACTTTCACAAGTTAGAGAACTTGCAATAAAATAAAGAACTTCCAATAATATAAGAACTTGTTATGGGTCAAGAAACTTGCACACACGCTAAAAAATGTAGCTTAGAGTGAAGGAACGTGCACAACTTGCAAAAAGTGTCTATGAATTAAGGAACTTGCTCAAAGCCAAGAAACTTGCTCAAAGCATGACAAATTTGAACATTAACTCAATAAAATATAATAGTTGAGCTTAGCCGAACAAATGACATAAACTCTTTTTACAGACGGTCCGAGAAGCATTATAAAAATAATTTTTAATTTATCATCGGACCAATTTCTGATTGCTTTAGAATACTAGAACTTACACGGAGTAATAAACTTGCACGAATTAGGGAACTTGCGACAATTTTGGAATCTTACACCGTTAATAATTAACTTTGCTCAAAATAAGGAATCTTGCATACAATCTTAAAAAAAACTTGAACAATTCAAAGAACTAACATAGTTAGGGAACTTGTCTCGGTCTGTAGTTCATTATCCACATCATTCACATCCCATATTTCTTCCTTTTGTACTCAATTTTGAGTCATCTACAACATTATAGAACGTATTCCATCAACAAATTAATTTTCTTATAATAGCATACATTTTTATTGATTTACTTTCCGTAATTAAATTTTGGCATCTCTGTTAATTTCTCTATCATTCGAAATATAATCCAAAAATTCACCAAAATTATGAACAATTTCTTCTTCATGTTAAAATATGTCATTTTATATCAAATTATATCATTATCCCAAGTTTCGTTTCAAAATAAATTATAAAACTCGTTTTAATTTCTTAACGAACGCTGTTTTTCATTTAATGATAACTCATTCCTTACTTATCCGTTTTCATTCATTCTGTCGTCAAATTAAAACTTATACAGTCTACTTTAACACCACATAGGCCTTGATCCCTGGGTCCATCCCAATCAGTTCAAATTTTAAGGTTTACCAACCTAGACCAGAAGGTTAAAAATATGGACAACTTTACCCTGTCTTGCTAGAAAAATCATAACAAATAATCTACGAGGTATTTTTGGGTGATTCTTATGTTCAGGCGTAGATAACTTCCAGGCCTTGCGAGTCCCACGTTGACTTGCCTCGTATTGCTTGCTAATTTCGTCTTTGGGGTTTCTTGACTCGAAAACTCAAATTTTCATGTTTATATTCGTTTTCTATTAATTTTTACGTCCCCGACGTCATGATAACGTCCGTTTCTTCAAATTCATCTTCGAACTCCAAATTTGACTTTTTACTCGTAAAAGTCAACCGTTGACCAAAAAGTTAACCCAAACCCATATCGTGTTTAGTTCTTACTTAAATTATATCGACGTTCTAGATGCAACGGTACAGTCCGTTTTCCAAAATTCATTTTTGAACTTAAATTTGACTTTTTAAATGTATAATTCCCTCATTCGTATCAACGTTTACTTCAAATCTCATTGTTTCCTTTCCATTTATAATTTTTTTTTCATTATTCAAAAATTTTGGGATATTACAAAGCCAATTGCTGTGTTAGATAGGAATATGGTCAAGGAAAATAATGCAGCTGTTGTGAAAGTACTGGTACAATGGTCTAACACATTGCCATCTCAAGCTACTTGGAGGATTGGAACCAATTGCATAGCGGGTTCCCTCACTTCCGGCCTTGAGGACAAGGACCTTCTTTAATGGGTAGGGAAATATAAGAAATAAGCTTGTTAGTTTAGTTAGTTAAATGAGTTGTTAACAGGGTATTATCGTCTTTTCACTTAATAAGTTGTTATAACAATAATTAGAATGGGAGAGTGTGTTGAGAGTGGGTTGAATGGTTCATGAGTTTTATAAGCTGATTTCTATTTATAATCTAGAACATTGTGGAATGTATTTATTTTCTTCCTTCTTAGTTTTCTCTGAATGCTCTCTCTAATTCATCTAAATATTCCTCTCTTCTTCTATATTCTGCCATTTCTATTTCTTGTTCCTTAAAGCAATTACAGTATTGAGTTGAATCTATTCAATTCATTACAAGCAGTTGCAATCTTCCTTTTTTTTTTTCATCTTTTCCCTTAAAACTCTTTCTTTTGGTTGTTGTTTTGTTTTTGTTTTTGTTTTCTTACAGTAAATAGCAAAAATCAATTATATAATTAAAAACATAAATTTAATTTCACCAATTTTTGGTTTCACAATTTTTTGTCTAACCTTTTACTTTCCTATCCAAATTAGTATAAATACTATTCAAATCTATAACAATTAAATATTATCCAAATTTGTAAAATATTCTAAAGGAACCTTAATCTGTTAGAAAAAAAGAAAGATATTATATGTTTTTATATCTCCAATAAGAAAATGAATTTATAAAAGGTTTTTTATTTTTTGCTCTACCAATTTTATTACTAGCTTTTCTATCATAATTTTATTTTATGTAAGGTAATATATATCTTAACAAATTTTATGTAGGATAATTCTATTATTACAATTTTATTGAGATATTAAGATATCCAAAAAAATCTCTTAACATATCATGCGATTAATTATATTAATATTAGTCGTAAAATTTTATAACTAAATTAATGTCCTAACTAATTCAAATTTATTAGAACTTGAAATTTTACCACATCACACGATTAGTTGTATTAATAATATACATGATTATTTTTTTAAATGTAATAATTGTAAAATTAATTGAAAACTATAGCGGATTCATTAATAATTGTCATAACAAAATTAAAACTTATTAAACTTTTGTTTCGTAATTTTATTCGGATTAGAATTTCAAGCAAATTTTGTCTATATAAGCACTAAAACAAAATTCTATTTACAAACTTAAAAAAATTAAAAAAATTATTTTTTTTCATAATCATAATTTAATAAATATGCATTTCATTCAAATGTTTAGCTTAATAATTAATCGAAAGAACTTATAATATATAATTGAATAATTTATTAATTACATAAATATTTAATAATTTAAGAACAAAAAATATCTTTTCAAAATTTTAATTAAATATTTATCTATTTAATAATATAATAAATCAATATCTATGGTCTCCGTGCTTCGTTTAAGGTTGGTGAGCTTGATAGAATAGTAAAAAATAGTTTGAAATATTTGATTGTTTCTCATTTCTTTTCTCTTTATTATAATTAGTAATTTGCCTATTTACCTCCCACAAAGTGTCATTATCCTGGCCAGGCAGCCACTGGCGGTTGTTGCTAGCACCAACAATGAACTAGTTAAAATATATATATTGTGACGACCCCAAATCCGGGTTCCTTGAACCTCGGATTCGGTTCAACACGAGTACAACATTTTCTTTATTGTTCATGAATTACAAGCAAATTTTGTCTATATAAGCACTAAAACAAAATTCTATTTACAAACTTAAAAAAATTAAAAAAATTATTTTTTTTCATAATCATAATTTAATAAATATGCATTTCATTCAAATGTTTAGCTTAATAATTAATCGAAAGAACTTATAATATATAATTGAATAATTTATTAATTACATAAATATTTAATAATTTAAGAACAAAAAATATCTTTTCAAAATTTTAATTAAATATTTATCTATTTAATAATATAATAAATCAATATCTATGGTCTCCGTGCTTCGTTTAAGGTTGGTGAGCTTGATAGAATAGTAAAAAATAGTTTGAAATATTTGATTGTTTCTCATTTCTTTTCTCTTTATTATAATTAGTAATTTACCTATTTACCTCCCACAAAGTGTCATTATCCTGGCCAGGCAGCCACTGGCGGTTGTTGCTAGCACCAACAATGAACTAGTTAAAATATATATATTGTGACGACCCCAAATCCGGGTTCCTTGAACCTCGGATTCGGTTCAACACGAGTACAACATTTTCTTTATTGTTCATGAATTACAACAATATTATAATTGGTAAATAACCATTTATTTACAATTTTATAACATCTCTTTCTATTTCAGAATCGAAATCTTTATACATTCCTAGTATGTCTTAATATCATACATGATACGACATTCTATTACAATCAACTTATGTATTTAACACTCATATAACATACAAACTAAGTTTTATGCTACACAATCATTTACCGTCCAATTCGGACTGATATCTACAATAGATATTTAGATCTTCAATGGAAGTAATATGTTTTCCTGTTCCTTGTTCTTTATCGAGAACTTCAGGTAACTAGCCTTATCTGGAATTGTTGATTTAGGCAAGAGTGAGCACGACGGCTCAACAAGTTCAACAGATAGCACATAACACATAGTTCATGTTTTATACATGCTTCTCATACTTTATGCATTACATTATATGAATGCATCATACTTCTCATGCTTTGCATACAATAACAACTAGCATCTAACAAATCATGCTTCATATTGATACATATTTCACATGTAACCATATTTCATGTTATTCACATATCACAAATATTCTCAAAATATCTTCATACTATTAATTTAAATCACATTATAGCATATTATTGCACATAGGAGCAAGTTCTGAAAAACTTGCCTGGTTCGCTTATCCGCCTTACGCTAGCTCTGCGCGTTTTGTTCAACCTACAATTAAGTATGAGATTGATGTAACTATTAGTTACAATGATCATTCATTAGCCTTGATTAAAACCCTAACTTTAATTTTATTATCTTTTATCAAGGTTCGACAATGAATGTTTAACGTCCGGATAACCCTATCCAAACCATAGTTGGACATGTCGGGTACACTTCCCAAACTTACATCAATACCTTGCTTTTAACATACCATGTATATTTAATACGTTGATTTATTAGTTAGTCACTCACGGACTAATTACAGTGGTTTAATTAAACTTTCTTCTTTAGCATAACTTATCATTTAGACATTTAATAACGTGCCAAACGCTTCCCATATTATCACCCTTTGATAATATATTACCCTCGTATAAATATTATTAATCATTTAATAATATTTTTAATTATTCATGAGTATTATTAATTATTTAATAATATTTACCCTCTTAATAATATTATTAATCCCTTAATAATATTTCATCACTTACATACATTATTAATCATTTAATAATGTTTTACTCTTTTAGTAATATTTAAAGGTTTAAACAATTAACTAAAAATTGTTTAATCACCTCTTTATTCCTTTCATTCATTCATTTTATTTATTTAATATTAATTAAATAAATAAATAATTAACTTTACTTGTTTACTTATCTTTACATAAACAATTATTTCCTTAACCTTATTTCCTTTTAATTATTATTTAATATCCTTTAACTCATAATTAAATAATTACTTAACCCCATCTATTATTTAATATTAATTAAATAACATATGATTATTTTATTCACTTCATCTCCCTTTAACTATTATTTAATATCCTTTAAATAATAATTAAATAATTAAATCATTATTATTTATTAAATAATAAATAATTACCTTATTAACTTTCTCTTCCTTTAATTATTATTTAATATCCTTTAAATAATAATAAATAATTAATCATCCTTACTTATTATTCAATATTAATTAAATAATAATTATTTTGCTAACCTTATCTTCCTTTAATTATTATTTAATATTGTTTAAATAATAATTAAATAATTAATCATCCTTACTTATTATTTAATATTAATTAAATAATAAATAATTAATTTATTAACTTTAATATCCTTTAATTATTATTTAATATTAATTAAATAATAATAATTTATTTATTTAACTTTACTTATTATTTAATGTCGATTAAATAATAAATAACTAAATCATTTACTTTAACATCTTTTAATTATTATTATTAATTAAATAATAATTAATTAATTACTTAACTTTACTTATTATTTATTATCCATTAAATAATAAATACCTAACTTATTCACTTTAACATCCTTTAATTATTATTTAATATTTATCAAATAATAATTAATTAATTACTTAACTTTACTTATTATTTATTATCCATTAAATAATAAATACCTAACTTATTCACTTTAACATCCTTTAATTATTATTTAATATTTATCAAATAATTAATTAATTAATTAATTAATTAACTTTACTTATTATTTAATATTAATTAAATAATAAATAATTAATTTATTAGCTTATTTACACACTAATAAATAGCTAATTGATGATGAATCACCCAATTTTTTTCACATATTATTTTACATCACTCGAATAATATGTCAAGAGTTCAAATATCATTTTTCTGTAATTAATAATAATTTTTCTATAATTATTATTAATTTAGTAAGCTTTAATCCATCATTAATTCTAATAAATACCAAATAACAGAAAATTTCAGATTTTAAATTTTTATAATTTTCTTTATAAAATTATAAGCATTTTCTCTTTTGGAACCAACTCAAAACCGGCCTAAAAATGCCCGAACCGGCCCTACCTAGAGATCATGAAAAACCGGAAAAAACCGAACCGACCGGTTTTTAAAAAAAAAATAGGCAGATTTGTTTCTGAGTTTTCCAGACTTGGGGTCTCCGACGGGAACTTGAATAAAATGAAATCCACAAGTCCGATTGAGGTCTATTAGGTATCGATGAATTCGTAACTTCCCGAACTACATGATTCTGTTATCAAACATCAAATTTGGATTTGTTTTGGTCACTGAAAATAGCTCTAAACCAGACTGTTATGCACAGCCCTAAAATCAGTGGGGTGTTTTGGTAGAAAATCCATATCTTGCTCATTTTAAATTGGATTTTAGTCATTCAACTTGGAGAATCTTCATATTTCATGGATCTATCACCCAAAATTGACGGATCATAAATCCGACTTACGGATCGTGAACAGTAATTCCGTGAATGGGCTGCTATGTATTAGATTAACTTGTTTTCGTCGGTAAAAATTTATTCAATGAGTTTGATTAAATTTTTCATCACAAACACATATAAAAACCCGTGTTAAACCCATGTAACCCTAGATATACCAATATAACATGGATCTATCTATTTAGACTTTGAAAATTATATTTCTACCATAGAAATTACATAGTACCCAAAGAACAATACCAAGCTAGAAGGTTTTATACCTTTTGTTGATTATCCTCTTTGTTAGAACTTTGAAAAGGCTTGGATGATCAATCTTCTTACATAGATAGCTTCCTCTTGATGAGACCTCCATTTTTAAATCTTGCTCCAAGATCATCCAACCATTAATGCTCACAAGATCTAACTTTCTTTTTCTTTTTCTCTAGAGCTTTTCTCTATTTTCTTTCTCTCTAGTTTTTCTAGTAAAAAGACTAACAAACATAGCACAAGTGTGGGATGTCTTATTTATAGCCCTCCACTAATACCTCATTAACTTTTCTAATTCACCAATGTTGATAAAATTAAGGCTTAATTGAGCTTACTATTGCATAAATTACCATTTGGAATGACTAGCTTGATTGACCATGGTGTGACATGTTACTTGCAATTTTTCAAGCTAGCAAAACAAGTAACCAATTGAGTATATAACACTCAATCACCAAACTCATCAACATTTAACCTTGGTCACACAATACTCAACCTTAGTTAAGGCTCATCTTATTTATATATACATATTTATATATCTCACAACAACTAACCACAATGTGGTTAACTCTCTACATTAAAATGACCTAGGTTGGTCCACACACCCAATCATGGTCTAAACTCATCATATAAATAGATATACTTATTTTATCATTTCCTCAATTAACCAAGGTATGGTTAATTATCTACAACATCCAACTCATGGTTTACCTACCAATTCTATATTGGTGATTTATATACATACATAATTGAATCTATAATATTTTTCCTACAACTAACCCATGCATAGTTAAATCTTTAATTTATTTACTACCTAGGGTTATTCAATTAACTCATCCATAGTTAATTCTCATCATCACATTCATTCACCTAGCAATTAACCAATGTTTGGTTAATACTCTCTCTTGTCTACCAACTAGGGTTATTCAATTAACCCTACATTAGTTAATTCTCTACACTTAACAATACTTGAATTTATTCTCCCAACATATTGACCAACATTTGACTTTTATATTTGGACTCAATATTTGGGTTACTAGTTTATTTTGCATTGGACTCCCTTATTTAATTATTTGGGCTACCCAACACAACTCATACATCTTTATAACTTGGGTCAGGTAATTAATTTAATTGGATTACCACCACATTATATACAATACTTGCCAACATAATTTAATTGGACTTATATTAATTACCTATTGGACTATAATATTTGGGCTTATTATTTAATTACCCATCTTCATGCAAGTATTCCCATATTGGTCTTGTATTAAATCCATTAATGGACTCTATATAACAACTTAATAATTAAGTTAATTACTTAATTAATTAACTTTATAATATTGTCATTCTAGACAATCAATCTAGTTTTTCTATAACTTTAACTCTTAACTAATATAATTAACTTAGTTAATTATATTTCACGACTTCCCTTCTTACTTCACATTTTAAACTAATTAAATTATTAGTTTAATTGAGTATTTAATCTACTCATCTTCTTATTGGGCTAATAAACACACATTATGTGTATATATATTAATATAACCACCTTCACTTTTCAGTTGAATTTATTTTCTTAATAAATTCTCTACATGCATCATTAAAATATTTTCACATTTAATTTCTAACAAATACATTATGTTAAAAAAAAATGTTCACCCATTTTTCACACATCTCACTTCTACAACTCTAAGTTTTAAACCGTAACCTTTAATTTATATTTAAAATCTTATTTACAAATTTTATAAATATCTGGGATATTACATATATACACCCCACTTATCCAGTTATCCCCTCATAATTAGAATGATTACCACTTTGAGTAGAGTCCGACCCGGGGTTCAGGTTTTAATTATGCTCATTTAAAATATCATATCATTTCTTTAATTACTGATTTACCTGCCTGTTCTTTCCGGTACGATGAGGTAATACTACTTATTTGTTCGTTGCTGCACTCCCACGTAATCGTTTTGGTGAGTGATTAAACAATATGCAAATTAACCAGACACAATTTTTTCATTCCATAGGAATCCATTTCCACCTTTATTCTTTCAATCCTAAGGTAGCATAAGATCTAAATAAACCAATGAAGTAGAAGTGGCTGCGGAACAAATATGTTGGCGTTTTTCTAGTTGGTAAGGCATTGCTGTTATGGGTTTTGGAAAAGTTGGTACAGAAGTTGCCAGACGTGCAAAGGGGCTTGGTATGCATGTGATTGCACATGATCCATGTATATGCCCCCAGCAGACCGTGCTTGTGCCGTAGGAGTAGAGCTTGTGTCCTTTGATGAAGCCATTGCCACTGCATATTTCATCTCACTTCACATGCCATTTACTCCTGCTACCTAGCTAAAAAATTCTTAATGATGAACACTTTGCAAATTCGAAGAAAGGAGTACAAATTGTTAATGTTGCTCGTGGGGTAGTAATTGATGAGGATGCATTGGTGAAAGCTCTAGATGCTGGCATTGTGGCCCAGGTTCTTATCTTTTAATCTTTGAAACAAAATGTTCTTTGTTTGTTGGAAGAAAAGGGATAACATTGTCCTTTTTCTGCAAGCTGCACTTGATGTTTTCACGGTGGAGCCACCGGCAAAGGATAGCAAGCTGATACAGCATGAAAGTGTTACTGTAACTCCACATCTGGGTGCCAGTACCATGGAAGCTCAGGTTTGTGATGCTTGGAGCCATCGCTAAGAATTTAGATTGTCAAGAATTAATTTTCGAATTTGTGATGCAGTAAGGAGTGGCCATTGAAATAGCTGAAGCTGTTGCTGGAGCCTTAAAAGGGGAGCTTGGTGCTACTGCTGTGAATACCCCCATGGTTCCTACTGAGGTATCCTTAGAAACTTGTACAAATTATTACTTAACTGACAACATATATCTCATCTTTGAAATTCTATGTTTTACTTTTCCTTTCTTCTTTGTCCCAAGCTATAATTTGGATCCATTTTTTTTGGGTGTTAGTTGGCAGATCTTTACTCAAAAAGAGTCAATAATAAATATTTAAATAGTTGACACTGATTTTGTAATTACTAAGGGACTGTTTGATAAAACTGAATGAAAAATTCTGAATGTACAAGAGAATTTGAATAAACTGAATGGGGTAGAAGCTTTGAATACGGAATGAAAGGATATATTTGATAATTGTTTGTGTAAAACATCTGAATACGTATATTTTCTATTTTAATATTTTAGAGTGTTATAAATAAATTTATTATGTAATTATAAATAAACAATGTTATATAAGAAAATTTAAATATAAATTTTTGAACAATCTTTGATGGAGTATACTATTAATAACATAATTTTAGGAATAAAACACAAAAAATATTAATTGCATTCTATAAGTTTATAAAATCAAAACAAAAGACTACAACAACATTCATTAAATTGGTTATGGTTATTCATTTTGAGTTGTAGTGCCCACCGTCATCATATAACTTAAACTCTGAGCGGTATGATTTATGAACAAGAAAGAAAAGGGAATTGGGCTACTGTTGCGGGGAGGGAGATTTGGAGATTATGAACTGCTAAATATGCAGCAATTCCAGCAGCATAACCAGCGAATGCAAAACCACTCACCTGTATAAAGGAGAATCATTTCTCTTACTAAAACACAATTTTCTAATTTAATAAAGGTAAACCGTAAGGCATAAAGAAGCAGTATATACCTTCCGGACGTACCAAAAGAAATCAACTTTTTCCATTCCCATAAATGCAACTCCTGCTGCAGAACCGATAACCAGCATGGAACCACCTGTACTGGCACAATATGTAACCAATTGCCAGAACTCAGAATCTTGGGGGAAGGAGGTTAGGTTATACATTCCCATTGTGGCCGCGACCAGCGGAACATTGTCTATGATTGCCGATACAACTCCAATCGAACTTGCAATCAACTCAATATTAGGAATATGGGCATCAAGGTAATTTGCTAATTCTCGAAGAATCCCCGCCGCCTCAAGGCTAAAAAACCAAATTAAAAAGTTTTGAGAACATAAAAATCTAATGGAGTTCTTCTAAAGGTACAAGAGTTGAACACCCTGCCGTTTTCTTAATGATAATATGTCACATATAATTCATCCAGCACACGACATATATGCTCAAGATTATGCAGCAATTCAATACCGATTCTTGATGCTCAATGCAATTATCCCCGAAAACTGAAGGCATAGAAATTAGTTAAGATTGCAGAAGACAATTTATGCAAGAGAGTGAATCTACATATTTCTAAGATATAGGAAGAGGTGGATCCGGTTAGCATAAAATTAACTTCATGGTAAGTTGGATAATGGACCAATACAGTACTGACACACAAGTCGGGAGTGTTCTCTCTTTTTACGTGTCAACACTGTAATGGTCCATTATCCAACTTACTATAAAATTAACTTCATACTAACTGAATCCAGAAGAGGTAATTATCCATGTTGAAACCATTTTCGAAACTCTAGATGTATATTTTGGCTGTTCAAACCTTTAGTAGGCGTCCTTATGGTTATTGGGAAACCCTCCTATAAACACTGAACTATTGGAACCTTGTTAGGAAGATATAAAGAGATGTGCCTAGGTTCATTAGGTTATATATATATTGTAATAATCGAGAACTTTTTTGTACAAAAATAAAAATAAAAATAAAATAATAATGAGACTGAGAGTTATTTAACAAGAATTAAATTACAGAATATGAATAATAGTTATAAATTAAACTCATGCAAATGAAAATTTGAAAATTATTTTATCAGTAAATTTGAAGAAATAATTTTTAATAAATGCTTAGAAAATAAATGAATTAAAAAAATAAGTAAGCCCAATTATGATTTATTGAATAAAGCTTAGGTCCATAAATTAATTGGACAAACACACACACACACACACACACACACACACACACACACACACACACATATATATATATATTGGATTAGTGAAGCCCAAGTCCATAAATTAATTATGGATATATCTATGTTGGATTAATAGAACCCAAATACAAGCCCACATGCAAGCCCAAATCTAGAATTTTCTTAATTGTGCATATGGGATAATCTCAACTTGGATAAAAAAATGATAATTATACAGAAAAGGAGGAAGTAGCCAACCCCCGGGGGTGCCAAGGTGTCATGTGAATAATAAATGAAGCTAATTAATACTTACTTGAGTTGGCAATTAAAGGATGGAGAAATGTGACTATATATTTATCAAGTAAATAAATTAATGGAACCATGTGATGCTATTAAATGTTGGTAATTAATGAGTGATGAAATGTGGATATGTTTTAAACCACAATAAAATTATACAAAGCAATTAATATTTTGGGGTGTGTGTGTATATATATATATATGGGTGCTGATCCATAGCAAGCACTTGTTATAGGAAAAAAGTGGGCAATCACTATCTTCATCGTCCATTATTAGAACCAACGGAGGAGATTAAAACTGCTATTACGCACGTCCGCTAGTTGTACTAGCGGACTATTTAATCAAATTTACTGGACATTTTTGCCCCTAAGAAAAATATGTTGTTGAGAAAAATTCATCCCATCCGCTAGTACAACTAGCGGATGCACATCAGTATAAACAAAATGATTTTCAGGGGAAGTTTACATTTTTCTACATGTCATGTCATTGTGGTCCTTTCGTCCTTATGTGGCAAGAAGGCTAAATACGGGCATCATACACTAAACCCAACTTCTCAATTCAGTCCTATAAATTGGAATGCAAAAAACCATTCACATATCTTTCAAAATGTTTTTTCGTTACTACTTATGTAACAAACAAACAAATAAATATTATATATGTTCAGCAAAGAAACTGCTACACAAGTTAGGATGCAGATCTAAGCTAGAAGTACTTGTATCATTAATTTGTCAACGAGTTAGACATCTTGCTAATTAAACTATAAAATGACTATATGTACTTCAATTAACAGTTTATTAGTAATGACCAATCTCTGTAGTGAACAAAATCCAGTTACGATTGAACGTTGTTAGAGGCTTCCTTCCGCAATAGCGTCCCGAGATTAGCATTGTAATTAATTCTGTCATTAGCATAGTATTTCCAGTATATAACTGATATGATGAGAATCATTTCTACGTACAGGAAAATAAGGAATCTGACCGGGATTATCCACTAAAGTAAAAAAAAAACACAAAATTACATCTAAATCTACTTAAAAGGTCAGCAGATGCTTCTTCATCAGTACCCAAATCATGTCAGAGGGCTCATTAACATCTTCTTATAAAAATGATCATATAATCTTCCTTTGAATTTAACATGGACAACAAACCTGAAAACAGAGTATAAGATGACTGGAGAGATGTGCGTCCGCTAGTTGTACTAACGGATGAGATGATTTTTTCTCATTTTCTTCGGTTTTCTTAGGGGCAAAGATGTCCAGTAAATTTGATTAAATAGTCCGCTAGTACAACTAGCGGACGTGCGTAATAGCAGTTTTAATCTCCTCCGTTGGTTCTAATAATGGATGATGAAGATGGTGCTTGCTCACTTTTTTTCCATAGCAAGTATTTGCTATGGATCGGCTCCCTATATATATATATATATATATATATATATATATATATATCTTACCAAGTAAGCTATTAAATAAAATAGAGAATAGAAAATATCATATGGGATAATTAAAGGGAGTATGTCGGCAACTAGAAGAAGAAATAAGATAAACTTGTGGCAAGATTATTTTATTGAAGGACCAAGAAACTTGACCCAAGTGACCATATCTTTGTATATATTTTTTTATTAGGAATACTTACATTATAACCTTAAAAGAGAGAGAGAGAGAGAGAGAGAGAGAGAGAGAGAGAGGAGTATTCGGGTAAGTGGGAGAGGAGGAAGGAGAGAGCAAGCAACAAGAACGAAAGGAGAATAACCTAATCAAGGAAGGTATAACCTTTAAATTATGCGTTTATATAATTTATTTCATGAAATACTTAGAATCATAGTAGTAAATAGGTAATATATTCATGTATGTGTTAATATGTTGGTACAAGATGATATATAATTTGTATGTTGGAAAAATTCACAAAGAAGTAGGGAAAAATAATTTATTCGTGTAAATAAAACCCTAATTATGTTTTATTTATTTTCTTTTATGAAATATATGGAGATATGATGAAAAATAGGTATGATATTCATGTGTGTGTGAATAAGTTGAAACATGATGATAAGCAACTTACATGATGGGTTGATTAACAAAAGAACTAAGAAAACGCTTTAAAATGAAAGTTGGAAATTTAAAATGTTAGTATGCGGGTTAATTTTTGGAGTATTATAACTCCTTGTGTAATCTGAAATTTTAAGCTTGGATGGTTTAGAAATGAAGTCTTGTATATGAACTACACGTAGGAAAAAAGAATTGCATAAAACGAATGTAAAACGAGAAAGTTATGAAGCTTTAAATAATGCAAGAAAGTAAGAAAACCGTAAAAACTGTAACAAACACTGTTTTTTTAGGCTTATATTTTCTTGTGTACATGGAGTTAAGATGAGTATTATATATCTAAAAATAGGGTGTAGTACTATCTACGCGTAGGAAAAATAAGCACTCAAAAATATTTCGTAAATTAATTGTTATGATTTTTTAAATTTGGCCGTGCGAACACGAAAAGTTGAAAATAACATAAAAAAAAAGTTGTTGCCCAGATTTTCAGGCCACTATTTGGACAACTTAGAAAGCCCAGAAAATTGAGGCCTTTCAGGATCTAAAAGTATGTTATAACAACTACCTCCTTTATGAAAATGAGCTAAAACAGACTTCATATAAGTTAGTTATGATAAAACAAAAGTTAGACTGCGTAAATAATAAAATTGCCAAACCAGAAGCTAGACAACTCAGAAAATTATGAATTTTTTTATAGGGGTAGATATGAGGAACATTATGGGTAAATTTCAGTTTTTTTTAGAGTAAATCTCAATTTATGAAAAATATTGCAGTTTTAAGTAGAAATGACTTGTTTAAAAATAGTAAATAAAGTCAAAAAATTAAGAAAAAATTATTTTGGGCGTGAAATAAAATTAACTAAATAGTGTCATATTGAAGAAAAATAATAAGATAGTTAAGTAATTTTAATAAAAAAGATTGAGACAGAAAAATTAAGGAAGTTGATTAAAATTTAAATCAAAAATTATATAATAAACTTTTATCAAGTAATATGTAATACAAGGGATATATGAACTCAAGAAAAAGTTAATTATTTTTTTTTATGAAAATAATATAAAATGACGTAATAGGGTGTTTAAGGTAGAATTAAATTGGAAATGAATAATTATCGGATTAAGTTACTGACAATGATTATTAATTAAATAAATCTTTATGGACGTGGTAGGTAATTGTTTGGCAAAAGTTAATTTTGTAACCGAAAAAAGGCGAACAAGTAAGTTCTCTAACTTGTTTTAATTTATTATTTTGTACAAGTTGTTCACTGCAAGTTCCTCAAGTTTATATAAATCTCTATATTTTGTTGGCTCGATAATAAACTGTAAATTAATTCCGTGATGCTTTTTGGATCGTCTGTAAATGAGTCTATGCCAATTGTTTCAGCTAGACATATTTGGTATGTGAGTTCAGTGGTTGTTGTCATTTTAATAGCGATTAAATCTAATCCAAATTATTTTGATGCAGATTCTGTGACTAAGACTAAGTATGAACAACCCGATGAAGGGGATTTGGATGTTGGGAACCCGACTGAGAATTTTGAAGTCAAGGGATTGTTATGCATAGCATGGCGTACGATAGGTTGATCACCTAGAGTACCATTGACTGATATTAGGATGGTTCACATGTACCGACTGTTGAACTTGGTATAAGTTCATGGTCCCTACGACCGCTCAGTGTTCTTCTCAAGACTAAGAAAATAAAATCCTTTATTCTCGTTTTGTTGTTGTTGTTCAATAAATTCTAATAATCCAGTTACTAAATTTACTCAATAATTAATCATTCTAATTGTGATATTTTATAAAATTATTTTATACTTATTGAGCAATTAGTTCATCACTTTTGAAAATTACATTTGCAGTTACTGCCGAAGGATCAGAAAAGTGGGATGCTAAGGATAAATGGAAGGGAAAAATTGAAGAAGAGAATTAAAATAGTAATGTTAATATTTTTTTGATTGTTTCAATGTTTAATATTGTAATCTTTTGAGATACTGATGGTAAATGCATTGTAAGTAAATCCTGGATTTATAATATTAAACTATAAAATGTTGTATTTATATTTTAAACTAATTATATTATATAATTAGTTATGTATCGTGAGGCGGATCGTAACACACCAAGTCTGGAGTAATGAGTACCCAGATTTGTAGGATGTTTGAAGAGGAAGACCAAAGAGATAATCCTATAGTTTGGAAATATATCTAGGTAGATCAAGAAAAATTAGTAACAGTACTTGAACCCAATGTAGCTGTAGCGCCCGATGCTATAGTCAATGAGAATGACTTGGAAACAGATTCAAGAGAGAATTCTTAATCCAAAGAGGGATATGATGGGGATTCAGAAGATAGTTTAACAGACTCAATCTTGGAACTTAGTTAGGGATGCATATACAAGGCTTAGTGGCTAGAAATTATGAGTTAGAAAATGAAGTTTGGGAATTAGAAGATTTTACACGGGGACTATAAGCTAAAAATTTAGAATTAAGGAGTAAAGTGCGAAGACTAGATTTTGAGAATTGCAGGCAGAAAACGAGCTTATACAGGCATGCTGGGAGGAAGAGATAAAAGACTTAGAAAAAGCTGAGGCACAAATGACTGAGTTAAGTGAAAAACTGGAAAAGAAGAAAAGAAAAGTGTGTGACGTCCTAGAATAAATATGTAGATAATGTGAATATGTAAAATAGTTTGTAAATAGTAAGGTAGGCAGTCGTGTGTAATAAATATGTAAATAGTAGTACTAAGAATGTAAAATAATATGGAATGTATAAAAGTTTGTTATGGTGTGATATTATGTTCAAAGTTATAATTTTTTTTGTGCATGTCATCTTTGTAGAAAACATAAGTTATGTGTGATATAATTTAAATTTTAACTTTTTTAAAAATAATGGAATATGTAATAAAATAGTGTAATGTATTAGATGTAAATATTATAGTAAGTTACATGTTATGATATATTGATGTATTAAATTTTCTAGATCATTTAAATTGCATGCCTTAATATATTAATGTACTAAGTTAGATATTTTGTTTTATTGTAGGATGTCTAGTGTAGAGGAAACTAGAGATATTCATGTAGCATGGGAGGCACCGATAGCTGAACCCTCAACTAATGTAGAACCAAAAGTCAACAGAGAAACAGAAGGAGATTCAGAAGAACCTGCAGAACCTATAGAAAATCAGACAATACTTGAATCACCAACAATTAATGTTTAACAGGTTGAAGGAGACGACTCAGAAATGAATATGTTCGAAGATCTATAAATGTTGATGAATTATATAGTTGATGGTAATCGAGAACTTATGGGAAGAAATCAACACTTAGAGGAAGTGAATCAGGGATTGAATGCTAGGAATCAAATGTTAGAGGTAAGAGTTCAAGCATTAGAGGAGAGAGTTTAGGAGGTAGAGGATAGAAATTGAGTGTTGGAAGGACTATGGAATGCAGAGATTGACACCCGTATTAGGGTGGAGGTAATACTAGCTGGGATGGAGGAAGAACTGAGAAGGAAGAAAAGGAAAATAGATAGAATGATGTACCATTTTGGGACTTCATTTGGGAGGATTATAAATAAGGTCGAAAACCATCCTGCAGAGTTCGGACAGACAAATTATACCATGAGTAGAGATTTGGTACGTTTCATAGTCCATGATGAGTACGAAGACACTGCAGCTGGAAGGTTGTTTCACTAATGGTAATGAGTTACTTTTGTATGAAATAGAAGTTACTTACGTAGGAAGTATATATAATTAAGTGTGTACATATATATATATATATATATACACATCTATAATCTTATGTTTTGATGTATAATTATGAAATGTATACAGTAAGGTAGGGGTTAGAATTTATATATATCTGACTGTAGAATGTGCAAATAGTAATGTGAATATTATAGTGTGTTTTATGTATATGTCTTGTAAAGGATAAATGATATTCAAGTGTGTGCTTAATTTATATAGTGATTCTAATGATATATTGTTACATCAAACAGAAAATGCAGAGGGGAAGACCACGAACAAGATTGGTTGATGAGATTGCTAATGCAGAATTAGAAGAACTGTAATGACCGAAAAAATTACTAACCCAATTTTTTTTTTTTTAATTATATCCATAAGAAAATATGGGGTATGAGGTATGTGTGTATGTGTTAAGTTGTATGATGAGATGTAGTAAATTAGTTAATTAAATTAATTAACTAAAGAAGGAAAAAGATTGTAAGAGAAGCGTATGTGATGAAATCACGAAGTTTGAATGTTGGCTTTGTATGACAATGAAGAAGATTTATAGTGAACAAGTTAATTACTTGTATGAATAATGAGAAAGAAGAAGTAAATGAATTATTAAGATAACCCAATGTGGAAATAATTGTTTGTGTATGGTTAGCTATATTATAAACCCAAATTAATGATAAGGGTTAGTGAATGAATTAATTTAATCAAGTCAAAGTACTTGTATTAATATGTGTTAGGGTTTTATTAAAACAAACCCAAGAATTGATAGGTAATTGTATTATGTAAGTTATCTTAATTAAGGAGTCCAATGGACTTATGAATAACAAATCTAATTGGATTATATAATAAGTCCAAATGATATATTAAACTAGGTCCAATAAACTAACATAGTAGCCCATATAATTTAATTAAACATTGATCCATGTAATTAATTAAACAAGCCCAATGCTTATTTTAATTAAAGCTAGCATAGTTTATTTGATGCTAGTCCAATGTGTTAAATAAATTGAGCCCAAACAATTTAATTGAGTGAGCCCAATAGAATGTATTCTCAAGTCCAATGTGGAGCCCAAATGAAAGTCAATTGTTGGTCAAATAATTTATATATATATATATATATATATATATATATATATATATATATAAGCTATAAAAATAAAAGAAAATTGGAGCCAAAAAGGCCATATGGCCGGTCAAACAAGGGAAGGGGGGGGGGGGGCACTTGTGGCTTGTAGCATTTTTGTTGCTTCTAAGTTACACAATTGCTAACTTGCAAGCAAGCTTGATGGAGGTCAATTCATGTAGCCATTCAATCAAATAGTAAGCATCTATTAGCCTCTAATTTAACCAATGCTAGTTGATTAGTAGGAGTTAATGGTGATTAAGAAAGTACTATAAATATAGTGGTGCACCAATGCTTTATGTTGGTTGCTCAATTGTTAGCATTTTTCTAGAGAGAAAATTGAGAGCTTTGTGAGAAATGAAAGTAAACTCTTGTGAGTTGGAATTTCACCAAGGAAAATGCTAGAGACTTATCAAGGAGGAGTCACCAACAAAGTCTCTAGCCAAGAGAAGAAGAGCATAAGGTTCAAAAGTGTTCTATCTCATCTTTATTACATTTTTGTAAGCTATATATGTTTTATATGGTCAAAATATATTTTTAACCGATCAAAAGTTGTTTTGATGGTCTAGAAGTCTTAAGCTATGATAAATTGGTAGATACATGGTTTGATATGCTTAAATCATGTTTTGGTATGTGTGAAAGGCATAAAATTAGAAGAAATGTCTATATGGAGATTTACCGGTAAAACTCTAGGTAGCTATGAGCTATTTAATGTTGTAGTTTGAAATGTACAGGTTGAAAAATTAATTTCTATGGCTAGAAAGTTAGATCTATGAGTTTTAAAGAAAAACCCAACTTGAAGCTTTCAAAAATATTGAATAACAAAGAAGTTATAGCTTTTACCGCAAAAGATGTCGTTTTTAAACCCTAGATGGTTCGATCCGTAAATTTCATGTAAAACGTTTTCAAAAAGGCGATCTAACCATGGAATATTATAAAACAAGAGGTTAGGAACACATCAACACTAATTTGGTGTTATTTGGATGTGTATATTTCATTTAATCAAGATTTGAACAAAAAGTATCAAAACTGTCAAAATTGAAAAAATTGGATTTTCATTCTGCCGGACTGCGCTGGGGCGCCGTCTTGCATTGTAATCACTGCGTTGTGGCACAGTGCACTGTTTCCATAAAAATGATTTTTCTGTACCGGGTGGGGTCGGGCCGGGGTTTCCGAGTCGGTTCGGGTCAGAAAAGTGAAAAATGTTCCAAAAATTATATTATTATTTTTGGACCTAATAAATGTATTTTTAAAATTGTGGAAGGTTGATTTAATAAGAAAAAGGTAATAAATATTATTATTGGATTAATAATATATGTAATTTAAATAAAATATTATTAAATAAATAATAATATTAGAAATTTTTTAAAATATTATTAAATACATAATAATATTTGAAAGTCAATAAAATATTATTAAATAGTTAATAATATTAGAAAATAAATAAAATATTATTAAATGGTTAATAATATTAGTAAGTTAATAAAATATTATTAAATAATTAATAATATTAATTAAGGATTAAAATATTATTAAATGATTAATAATATTAATAAAGGATTAAAATATTATTAAATGGTTAATAATAATAGTATATGAATAAAATATTATTGAATAGTTAATAATATCAGATAATGAATAAAATATTATTAAATGGTTAATAATATTAGTAAGTTAATAAAATATTATTAAATGGTTAATAATATTAGTAAGTTAATAAAATATTATTAAATGATTAATAAAATTAATAAAGGATTAAAATATTATTAAATGGTTAATAATATTAGTAGATGAATAAAATATTATTAAATAGTTAATAATATTAGATTATGAGTAAAATATTATTAAATGGTTAATAATATTAATGAATGATTAAAATATTATTAAATGGTTAATAATATTAGTAAGTTAGTAGAATATTATTAAATGATTAATAATATTATTAAAGGATTAAAATATTATTAAATGGTTAATAATATTAGTATGAGAATAAAATATTATTAAATGGTTAATAATATTAATGAGAGAAGAAAATAGTATTAAATGATATTATTTTGAGTGTAAAATATTATTAAATGGATAATAATATTTATAAGTTATTGAATATATTATTTGATGAATAATATTATTTGAAGAGTAAGACATTATTAATAATGTTAACATATGAGTGAAATATTATTAAATGATTAATAATATTAACTAAGGATAAAGATATTATTAAAGGATTAATAATATTATTGAGAGGATAAAATATTATTAAATGTTTGATAATATTTATAAATGATTAAGATATTATTTGATAATTAATATCATTGTGGATAGTGTAAAGGATTATTTAATTATTAATAATGTTAATAAGTGTTTGAGATAATAAAGAGGTTAAGAGAATTATTAGATGGTTAATAATATTGAGGAGCTTAGTGATTTATTATTGAAATAATAAATGGTTAAAATATTATTATACGATTAATAATATTATACGTAGTAATTATATATTATCCAATGAGGTCATATTATAAAGCAATGAAGTGATGGTTATGTGAGTTAAAATATTATCAAGGGATTGATAATATTATTAAGAGTTTTAAGGTTATGATTAAGTGATAGATGATTTAAGACATATATGTTAAGGTTATTAATGTTAAATAAACCTTTATGCGTTATGCTAATTGGAGGATCAATGTTATTGAATATTAGGTCACCCAAATGAAATATTTTTAAGTTGAATAGCAATAATCAGCGGAACAAGCAAGTTCTTCTCAACCTTAACTTGTATTTATTGTTGCAAGTTTCCTTCAACTTTATGTACATTGAGATATTCAAATTATTGTTGAGCAAATTCTACACTCGTAGTTATTTGACAGAACTTAAAGTGGATTAATTATCTAAAATTATTCCACCTCATTATTGCTTATTGTATTCGCACATAGTGCCTTTGTAAATGTTATAGTTCAGTAATTTATGAACTTTTTAAGAATGTCTAAGCTAATTGTTTCGGCTAGACAAATGCATGTTTAAATTCATCTAATTGAATATTATGAAGGCTTATCCAAACCATTGGCTGGTGCGGATTCTTACAGTAAGATTGAGAAAGAACAACCCTAGTTAAAGGGGATTTTTATTTGTCGAGAAACCGAACGCGCGCAAGAAATCTAAATGTTATATATATAAATAGGACATGAGAGGACTGATCCCCTCGAGTGTCCCGTTATTTTTAACAAGATGTGAGACATTGTATGTCTTTTCTACCTTAGTAGCAGTTCATGATCCTTTGAGACCACTCAGCAGTAAAGAGTCAATCCATTCTTTTGTTGAACATTGATTATTGTTATTTCATAATTGTTATCTATTGTTGAAACTATCGAAGATAAATCTTTTTCATTCATGATATATCATTTCTTATTTATTTAAACTTGTTGGGCAAAGTAGTTGCTCACCCTTGCTATATCATGAACTATTTTTAGTTAAGCCGAGTGATCTAAGGAGGTCCATGGCAAAGGAAAGATGAACGAGTAAACGTAATTAATTCGTACTATATGTGTAAACCTTTTGTAGTATAAGGTAATGATGATGTATTAAGGTTAGTGGAACCTGGGATTGAAGGTACGTTTTGAAATGAAATTATATATGTATATTTTCCGCGAGTTATTGAAGTTTTAGTTTATGAATGTTTGTCAAGTGATGAATAGTGAGCACCGAACCTGATGTTCAAGGAACCCGAATTTGGGGGCGTCACAAGTTGTTATCAGAGCTGTAGGTTATAAACCTTAGGTGAGGGAAAACCTTAGGATTATGACCGTAGAGAAGACAAGAAAACTCATAAAGAGTTTAGGAGATGAATTGTGGAGATTCATGAAGTAGGAAAAGTTATGTGTAAGTAAGAAAAGATCAGTTATTAGATCGGAAGAGTATGAGGATTTAGAAGATGATCCGAAGGTTAGAGTTGAGCAATGATGAAGAAAAGAGAGTAAGGATTGAGAGATACTTAATCTATGGAGAATAGATAAGAAGAAGTGATCAGATGTAAATGTGGCTAAGGTAAAATAGAAGAAAATGATGTTAAGGAATGATTCAAGGACATTGAGGATATCTTGAGAAGATTGATCTATATGGATCGGTGGTAGTAAAGATGATCAGAGTAAATAGAGATGAAATGATGGGTTAAACAAATAAGTTGTTGCAGAGTTAAATGAATTATAGAAGAATGAGAAAATTTTGGAGTCAATCATAAAATCAGATAATGATGAAGTGATTGAGGAAAAGTAGAATGATTGTAGAAAGAGATAAGCATGATAAAGAATTACATAAGAATGATAATAGTGTATGTTAAGGAGTCTAACTTTAGAAGTATATATCTTTGGGAGTTTGACTTTGGAGAATATGTTTGAAGAATTACGTTTCGGAAGTTATTTTAGAAGATTAAAAATCGGATGATTTTCTAATCTGTAAGTTGAATTTGATCTATGAGAATGATGAAAGAAGTTATAAATTTTGAAAATCCCAATTTTGAAGTTAAGAAGCGGGATATGTTATGTAATTAGCATGGTGCTGAGAACCAGTATAGTACTAAGTACTAATGTGATGCATATTAAATTTTTTATTAAATATGCAAATGGATGATAGAAAGACAAGATGACGATAGTATGGAAGTTTGAAGAATGTAGGTTGAATGTGAAGATCGAGATATAGCGTTTAGGCTATCAAACGATTTGAAGATAGGTGACAGATAATTGTGCGTATGGTTAGTAGGCAAAAGAATGCTTAAAGGTGAGTAACTGTATAAATGATGGGGTATAACGTACCAAGGAAGAATACGTTAACAAATTTTAAGTGATGGATTATATGTTGGCATTAAAAGTATATGCCTAAAATCTATAGAGAGGTAATAATACTACCGTATTATGCCAAACGATAATGTCAAGAGAAAGTTCTAAAGAAAGAATACAATAGGGAAGAAATTTAAGGAATTAGACCATAATTCCTTACGAGCGATTGACGTGTCTAATAGTAGACGTTTTTGATGAATGAATCAATGAAATTGGAGAAATTCAGAGGCAAGAAATTAAATTATGTAGTAGCAATATCGGAAGGAGGATATTAAGGAAGTTATTTAAAACATCTTACAATAAGATTGTTGAGCAGTAGAAAGAACAATAATAAGATCGTGTAAAGATCTAAAAAGATGAACTCGTAAAAGAGTTATGTGCTAAGGTATGAATTAAGAAAATTTATATTAAGTTAATAAGAAAATTAGAGGTTGTAGATTTTATTTGAGGACTCATATTAGTGGTTGAGTTGTGCGATTCCTTGTATGGGCGGGGAATTAGTGCTTGGTTTTAGAACCGCTTTGCTTCCTATAGTAATATAGTGGCCGAGTTAACCAATTTCTTGTATGGGCAGGAGATTGTGTTGGGTTTGATAACCACTTAGCTTCCTAATTATGATAATCATTGAAATCTTGGGTCGCGCTATTCGATGTATATATAGTGAGAATGTGAGTCTTTTCTCATAGTATATCGGATATGTAGAGAATGTTGAGGTTATGAGCGTGTTCTTAAAACTCACACGTATGGTAAGTTCGTGACTCATAATTGTATGGTGGAGCCCCTTAGCGAATGGACGATTAAGGTCTGACTAGGATAAGTTCCTCAAGCCATGCGATTGTGGTAAGTTCCTGAACTCATATTGTGTGGTAAGTTCGATGAACAATTGATGGAGGTTAGAACAAGGCCATATATAAAGATTTAAGAGTTATCAGTGAATTGAGAATTTTGTGTGGCCAGTATTGTTCTCCTGAATACTACTGGTAGGTTGTGTTATATAGTGATGTCTTGCATCAAGGAGCAAGCTATGATTTGAAGAAGGATAAGGTAGGTAATCACGTTTGTGTCACCACAGTTACTTAGGTTTGAAGATAATCATTATCAGAGAAGGTGTGAATATTTGTTTTAAAGATACGGAGACTTCAGAAAGAAGAAGAAAGGAAAGAGCCGATAAACTGCATGAGAAATTATCGAGAATACGATTATAGGTATAAGATTAATGAAGTATATGATGAGGAATAAATGACAATGTTTAGCATGATAGTGAATTTTTCTGGATGATGAGAAATTAAAAAAGAATAGTGATACACTACTTAGTAATCAAGTACGTGTAAGGAAACATAAGAAGAAGACGGTATTCGAGTTATTAAGTTCCAGGGTAAGGAAGGTAAAATATGTTGTATGAAAGGAAGAAGAAGTGAATAAGAGGAGTAAGGGATACTATGTGTTTGTAAAACCCAACTCTTAGAGTATGTGGGTTAGATGATTATGTTAAATCCCGACTTTTGCAGTCTTTATGGGATATGAACGTTTATTGAAGTAGGTTTCAGAATGAAATGTGCTAAGGCACTACTGTTTGCGTATAAATATAGATGTTATGTTTATATGCTTTAGAGTGATATTGTGAGCATTAATATTAAATGCTACAAGAATGAATGTAAGGAACAGAATATAAGAGCATGACGTAAGTTTTATTTTAAAAATAGATAATGTCATCGCATAGACAACCTCAAAACCGTAGGATAGAAGAATCAGTTAATAGTGAAGGAGGTCAAATGGACCCGATACAAACTTTTGCTAATATAGTAGCAGAAGCGATATAAAGCAGAAATCCAGCATTTGGAAGTTCGCCGAAAAATTGAGTGGCAAATTGTAAGGATTTTAAAATGATAGGACCACCTGAGTTTTGAGGAGCGACAGATCCAATCAAAGCTCAGACAATGATGGAAAAGATGGAGGAAGTGTTTGAAGTTGCACGTGTTGCAGAGGAACAGAAGACAACAATTGCCACCTTCATGATGAAGGGAGAGGCTGATTATTGGTGGAAGGCTAGCAAAAGCCGAACAGGAGAAGGAATGGTTACATGAACTCGTTTTAAGGAATTGTTCTTTGAAAACTATTTTCCAAATAGTACAAAGACAAGAATGGAAGTGAAATTTTTAGAACTCAAACAGGGAAGTACGACGGTAGCAGAATATGCCGCTAAGTTTAATGAGCTAGCGAGACTTGCTCCACATCAAGTGGACACGGAAAAACGAAGGGCAAGAAGGTTGGAACAAGGATTAAATCCAGGGATCTATGGTAAAGTTTCAGTTCTTCAGATTAACACATTTTCAGCAATGGAAATGGCAATCATAGCAGAAGGCGGATGTAAGGCTTTGGCAGAATATAATCAAGAGAGGAAAGGAAAGAAGAGTGAAGAAGAAATGGTAAAGGTAGTAGCAGAGGTTGTAACGCTCAGGAACGAAAGAGGAACCATAAAAATGGTGAGAATGGTCAAAGAAAAGACAAACGAAGAATAGAAAGTGGTGAAAGTTGTGGAAAGAACCACATAAGAGTAAGTCTAAAAGGGACATATAGTTGTTATAGATGTGTAGGGGAAGGACACAGTGCTTCGAACTGTCCTGGTCCAAGAAAGAATAGGAAGTATTTTAGTTGTGGAAGAATGGGTCATCCGTTTAAGGACTGCCCGAAAAAAGGAAAGCAAGGCGAGAAGTAATATCAAGAAAGTCAAGAGGAATGGTGACATGTGTTTTTCAATCAATAATATAATCGTTTAGGTATTATTTGATCCGAATACTATCTGTCTGAGAAATTCACAAAGTAAATAGAATTTCTCGAAGAATGTAGAATACTTTATTCAAATGAAGTGTCTTTAAATCAAAGAATTGTGTTAGATAGATAAAGAGTAAGTTGTCCGTAAAAATTAATTCGGATATACGAGGAAAAGAGTCAGGAAAAGAACAGATGATAAGAAAATCTTAAGTAATCTTATAACGGTGATTCTGGGGACAGAATCCTTATAAGGATGGGTGAATGTAATGACCGAGAAAATTACGAACCCAATTTTTTTTTTTTTTTAATTATACCCATAAGAAAATATGGGGTATGAGGTATGTGTGTATGTGTTAAGTTGTATGATGAGATGTATTAAATTAGTTAATTAAATTAATTAACTAAAGAAGAAAAAAAATTGTAAGAGAAGCTTATGTGATGAAATCACAAAGCTTGAATGTTGGCCTTGTATGACAATGAAGAAGATTTATAGTGAACAAGTTAATTACTTGTATGAATAATGAGAAAGAAGAAGCAAATGAATTATTAAGATAACCTAATGTGGAAATAATTGTTTGTGTATGGTTAGCTATATTATAAACCCAAATTAATGATAAGGGTTAGTGAATGAATTAATTTAATTAAGTCAAAGTACTTGTATTAATATGTGTTAGGGTTTTATTAAAACAAACCCAAGAATTGATAGGTAATTGTATTATGTAAGTTGTAATGTCCTAGAATTTCCACATCTTTATTAATTAAATTATTAATTTAATTTTCAACGAGTTAGTTTTATGAGATTATTTAAATCTTTTTATGTGATTAATTAATTATGTGATTAAATAATTATGTAATTAATTACTAAAATTAATTAAAGGGGGTCACTAATATGTTATTAAATTAGTGAACAAACCCTAAAGTTTTAATATCAAAATAATTGATAAGTTTCCTATTAATTAAATATTCAATTAAATTGAATATAATGAGTGAATTAAATATAATAAATTAATTAATATGATTATGAATTAATGTAAATAATGTGAAATGTTAATAATAATATTTATTAGTCCATTTGGTAATTTAATACTTATGGGTTAAAATATTTAATTATTTATTCAATCTAATTATTTATTTAACATGGATTGAATAATTAATGTGTAAATTATTAAATTAGCCCAACATGGGTCAATTAGTAGCCCAAGTGGGGAATAATAAAATTTGACAATTTAGTAGCCCAAACAATTTAATAGAAGCCCAATTGGTATTTTAAATTAAAGCCCAATGATTGGCCCACTTGGAAAAACAATTAAATAACTTATTAATTAATTAAAATAAGAAAAGTGAATTGATTTTTTGGGACTTTTTGAAGTCCATCAGCCGACATAATGGGGTGAGGAGGAGAGAGAGTGTATTGTTATTATTTTTATTATTAGTATTATTATTTGATTTTCATTTATTTAATTAAAAGGGTTGCTTGTTTTCTTTTTGTAGTACATGCACCATGCTTCTTTTCACCTAATGTGGTTAACTTGTGTAAGTATCCAATGGGTGCATGATGGGCTAAAATTATTAGATATAATTTATGTATCTAGTAATATTTCAAGTATACTTGAAATGTGAGATATACTTCATTTTATTTTTCAAGCAAAAGAGAGCTAGAGAGAGTTGAGAGAAAACTTTAAGTGAGAGCATAATATTTGAGAGATCAAGTAAGAAGAAGAAATCCTAAGTTAGTTCATGCCATCCTCCTTCACAACATATTTTGGAAAGAAGAGGAGAATAGCTATCAAAACAAGGTAGTTATTTTTAAACCCTAATCTTGCTTTTCTTTCAAGTTATAGTATAAATATTAGTGTAATAATTTCTATGGTTAATATCATGCTATGTATGTTTATATAGTTGATCATGGGTTTAACTTATGTGTTATGAGTTTTATTGAATGAAAAACATGTATTTGGTTGTGTGAAAATAAATCTCAATATAATGATTAACTATAATTTTTGATAATATTTAGATTTGATGTTCTAATATTATAGAACATTAAATCATGAGAAAAATAAAGTTTGAATCACTCAAAATGGAGTTTTATACAAAAAGTTATGATTTATGGTAGTTTATGTGATGTAAAAATTTTTATAAAAAAATATTGATATTAAATCATGAAAAATTAATTTTTCATGTTATAAATTAATATAAGGTGATTGGTAATTTTTTTGGATTTTTATTGTAAAGTTAAAGATTTATTAAAGGTATAATTTTTGTTAAAAATGCACTGTTCACATTCTGCTAGAAGGAGAAAAAAAAGGAACAGTCCGCGCAATGCGCGCGAGGCGTTAGGCCGGCAAAACGCGGAGCCAAACGACGTCGTTTGGCGTTTGTGAAGAATTCACTCCGCGCAATGCGCGGAAGCCGTTTACGGCTTCTCAAAACGGCACCGTTTTGGGCCGTTGTTACTGAAGGCGCGCGCAATGCGCGAGCGCCGGTTTTCTGCGAAATTACCAGTTTGCCCCTCCGTGTTTTTTTCGGCAGAATTACCATTCTGCCCTCGGTTCAGTTTTCGAATTATTTACGAAATTGCCATCGGTCCGGTTTTTCAACTTAATTACGAAAATGCCATTCGGGTTAATTTTAATTAATTTAAATATTTAAAAATTAATTTAAAATTATAACAAAAATAATAATAATACAAAAATAATATTGGGGAGGATATTTTTCATAAAGTTTAATATTTAAATATTTTAAATATTAATCTAGTTAGCTAAACCATGGTTAGGTTAAATAAATTTATTATTTATTTATTATTTTAAATGTTAATAATAAATAAAGATGATAAATTAGCAATTATTATTTAATGCCTATTAAATAATATTTAAAGAGAGATAAAATTTATAAATTAATTATTTATTATTTAAATATTATTAAATAATAAATAAAGATAATTAAGTAATTAATTATTATTTAATTAACATTAAATAATGATTAATGGAAATTAAGTTATTAGAGTAATAATTTATTATTTAATTTAAATAATAAATAAGAATGATTTGATTATTATTTAACCTTAAATAATAATTAAAATTAATTAAATAATTAATTATTATTTAATTGACATTAAATAATAATTAAAGAGGATTAAGATTAGTAAACTATTATTTAATTTCCTTAATTAAATAATAAGTGAGGTTAATTACTTGGTTAATTATTGGTTGATTAACATTAAATTAAAGAAGGTTAAAATTAAGTTAATAATTATTTATTATTTAATAATAAGTAAGTACAATTAGTTATTATTTATAATAACTAGAGTTAATTAATTAATTTCTATTTAATCAATATTAAATAGTAATTAAAAAGAGATTGAGTTAATAAAATAAATTGAATTTAATTAAACAATTATAATAAGTTGTTTAAAGGTTTAATAAGTGTCCAACACTTAAGAAAAATATTTTCTAACTTATTAAATTATTAACCTAAAATGATTGAGTGTCTATAAGGTTAATAATATTGTTTTGACTAATGTAAATTATGTGTTAGTGCTTATGTGTGGTAAATAAGTTCGTTATTAAGCGTATAGTTATGCAAATACGCCGTACTAATTATTAGACCGACTTTATTAATGTTAGGTCTTTCAAAGCAAGTTAGTTAAAGCTAGACAATTATTGTAGCTGAGCAAACAGGCAAGTTCTCTAACCCTACTCAATTATTATCGTTGAACAAGTTTCCATACTTGTATTTATTGTTAAAGCTTGCAGTGGTTTAATTATTTAAAATTATTCCACATCCATATTGTTTATACAATCGCACTTAGTGCATTTGAAGCTTATTAGTTCTTGATTCATGAACTGTATTAAAAATGTCTTAAGCTAATAATTCAGCTAGACATTACGTTTCTAAATTCAATAACTTGAATACTTTTAAAAGCTTATCCAAACCATTGTTGGGTGCGGATTTCTTATATTAAGTCTGAGAATTGAACAACCCTAAATTAGGGGATTTTGTGTCGGGAAACCGACTTTGGGCGCCAGTGACTAAATGTAATGCATATACAGCGGGTTGAATAGGCTGATCCCCTTGAAAACCAAACAACTCAAAGGGTCAGAGGAAACTCTATTATACCCTAGTTAGTTCAGGGTCCTTAGTGACCACTCAGCATTTTAAGATTCAAATATTCTGTTTATTAAAATTTGAATCCTGTTTCATTCACAACTGTTATATCTATTGTTGAATCATTGATGATATTTCTCATTCATTCATGATATATTAAATCTATATGATTGTTCTAAACTTGCTGAGCAAACTAGTTGCTCATTCTTGCTATATCATGAACCATTTTTCAGATAATCCTGATTGCTCAAAGAAGGATAAGGGAAAAGGAAAGGCCAGAGCTTAAGTTAGTTTATGCATGCTAATTAGATGTTTAAATTTGTGTTTACTGTTGTTAAACCTTTTGTAATTCCTTATGATAGGAACTGTTTATGTTAAGGTTAATAGACCCTGGTATTGTAACCTTTTTGTAAGGGAACCAATATGTATTATTCCGCGATATTTAAATGCAATGTATGTATTTAATTGTTAGTAATGTGTTGAATAGTGAGAACCAAACTCGAGGTTATGGAACCCGGATTTGGGGTCGTCACAGGTTGGTATCAGAGCTGTAGGTTAGAAACGTTAGGATTTGCGAAACCTAAGTTATAACCTTAGTATTAAACTCATATCGAGTGCGTTAGGGGATGAATCGGGGAGATTCATCATGTTGTGTATTTTTGGAGATGGATTGAGAAAATCCATCGAGCCGAGATGTACATGATAAAATATCATTTCATTTCATCAATGAATATATTTTATTGCTGTACTAACGTGTGTTATTGTTTTATGATATAGGATGGCAGAGATCGGACAGTCGAGTCGCACTGCTGAGGAGGACTATATTGATATCCATATGGATACTGCACAGCCGCTGGTGGCTGCACCCGTAGAGGAGCCAGAGTCAGATCCTGAGGAGGGGGATCGTGTGGAGCCCGTCTGGGGCGGAGTCATGAGGCCTTACAGTGAGGATGAGGCAGAGTCAGAGGAGTCTGAGGAGGAGGAGTCAGCTGATGGCATGGGCACCACTGCCGCTGACATCATAGAGGGACTGACCGATAGGAACGAGGGGCTGGAGGCAAGGGTCCAGCATCTAGAGGAGCAGAATCTGACCCACCAGCACATGGAGGATCAGTATAGGGATGCGGCTTACCAGTTCTCTGGCGAGAACACAGAGCTGAAGGAGAGGATAGTAGGACTGGAGGATCAGGTACAGGAGTACGAGGATTCGGTGGAGCACTTTGCAGTGCTGACACATCAGCTGGTAGATCAGGATGTGGAGCTGCAGGCTAAGTTAGCAGTAGCTGAGACTAGGTTAGCCGAGGCTGAGCTGAAGGTTCAGCAGGTTCAGGCAGAGAAGGCCGCCATCCATGCACACTGGCAGGAGGCGATAGAGGACCGTATTGAGATGGAGAGACAGCGGGATGCCGCTTATGGACAGATAATTGAGCTAGAGGAGGAGGTCCGCGAGAAGCGGGTGAGGACGGATAGACTTAGCTACGTCTACCGATCTTCATATGGTAGGCTTCAGAGCAGGGTGCACTACTACCCAGCTGAGGAGGGCCAGTCTATGCACACCATCAGCAGGAGTGTGGTGATGGCCATCGGGGATGAGGAGTATGACGACGCGATCCGTAGGGGGATGCGCATTCAGTAGTAGTAGTAGTTGTTTTCTAATTTCGTATGTAAATAGATGCAGTAAAACCCAACTTTTGTTTTATTAGAGGGTTAATATGTCACTAAATCCCAACTCTAGGAAGTTGTAGGATATGTCAGATCCCATCTTTTGTAGCTTCTCTGGGATAGAAGCATTTATAGCAGTATGCTTTTGATGTAAAGTGCTACGCACTCCTGTTTTAGCATATGAGTATAAATGCAGTTGAATTTATGTTTATATGCGTGTTGAAATAATTACTTGTATTTTAGCTAAACATTGTCTAAGATACAAAATAATGAAATGAAAAAGATGAAACCAGTATAATAATGTAAATTTTTGTTTATAACAGAAAATGCCGCCACGTAGACAACCACCAAGGAACCAGGGGGTAGAAGAGTCAGTTAACAACGACGCGGGGGGACACAACGTAGACCCTATGCAAAACTTTGTCGACATGCTAGCTGAGGCAATGCAAAACCGCCACCCTGTAGTAGCAAATCCGCCACCACCACCAAATCAGTTGGCGAATTTTAAAGATTTTAAAGCGGTGGGACCGCCAGAGTTTAGGGGAACGTCGGACCCGATAGAGGCCCAGTCTTGGATAAAGGAGATAGAGAAGGCGTTCGTTATCGCAAGAGTAGCTGAGGAGCAAAAGACAGTTTTTGCTACCTACATGATGAAGGGCGAAGCCAATTTCTGGTGGGAAGCCAATCAGAATAGGGCTGGGGATGGTGTGGTGCCCTGGACGAAATTTAAGGAAATATTCGACGAGAATTATTTCCCGAAAAGTATGAAGAGTAGGATGGAGGTAAGGTTTCTAGAACTGAAACAGGAGAACATGTCGGTACCGGAGTACGCGGCAAAATTTAATGAGTTGGCCAGGTTCGCTCCACATCAGGTAGACACGGAGGAACGCAAGGCCAGGAGGTTCGAGAATGGATTGAGACCTTGGATATTCAACAAGGTAGCAGTATTGCAGATTGACTCGTTCGCAACTTTGTTGGAGAAGTCAATCATTGCTGAAGGTGGAAGCGACGCGTTGACCAAGTTTAACCAGGAGAGAAACAAGAAGAAAAATGAAGGGGGAAGCAAGAACAGTAACAGCGGAGGCAATAATAATAATAACAGTAATAAGCGTAAATGGGACAACAACAGTAACGACAAGAGCTCGGGGAATCAACAAGGAAGTGTTCTAAAAAAGCCAGCATGCAATATATGTGGGAAGAACCACTTCGGGGAGTGCAGGAAAGGGAAGAATACATGTTACAATTGTGGTCAGGTGGGACATATTTCTCCAAATTGTCCCCTCCCAAAGAAAGGGAGATGCTTTTCTTGCGGAGCATCTGACCACCTGATAAAGGATTGCCCCAAGAAAAAGAATGACGGGGGTAGCGGCTACAAGGGCAATAACAGCAGATTGGCTATCGGGGGACCGGTACCACAGAACAAGCCGACAGCCCGGACGTTCAACATGACGGTGCAAGATGCAGTGGGGTCAAAAGACGTGGTGTCAGGTATTATTCCGATCAATAATATAAATGCATATGTATTGTTTGATTCGGGTGCTACCTGTTCATTTGTGTCTGATGATTTCGCTAGACGATTAGAGTTGCCTAGGGACAAACTAGAAAACTCAATGAACATAGAAGTTGCTAATAAAGAAGTGATTCCGGTAGAGTACATACATAGAAATTGTTGTGCTGAAATCAGGGGTCAGAAATTAAATGTGAATCTAATTCCAATACGTCTGGGGGAATTTGATGTAATACTTGGGATGGATTGGTTGTTTAACCACGGGGCGATAATTGATTGTCAGAAGAAGTGCATACACCTTAAGACACCAAATAAGTCTAAGGTCGTATTTTATGGCAGCAAATCGTCAAGACAGTCTTCTTGTCTGACGATGATGCAGGCCAAGAAATTATTGAAGAAAGGTTGTGTAGGGTATTTGGCTCATGTGGTTGACACACAAGTGGTGAGTCCCGAGATGGAGCAAATACCAGTAGTTAGGGAGTTTACGGATGTTTTTCCAGATGTACTGCCGGGTTTACCGCCGGACAGGGAGATAGAATTTGTGATTGATTTAGTACCGGGGACAGCACCGATATCGAAAGCACCATATAGGATGGCTCCGGTAGAACTAAAGGAATTGATGGTGCAATTGCAGGAGTTGTTAGACAATAAGTACATTCAGCCAAGTGTTTCTCCATGGGGAGCACCGGTGCTGTTTGTAAAGAAGAAGGATGGATCGATGAGATTGTGTATGGATTATAGAGAGCTGAATAAGGTGACAATTAAGAACAAGTACCCGTTACCACGAATTGACGATCTTTTCGATCAATTGAAAGGGGCGAAGTACTTTTCAAAGATTGACTTAAGGACTGGTTATCATCAGTTGAAAGTCAGGAAGGAGGATATACCCAAGACGGCATTCAGAACTCGATATGGGCATTATGAGTTTCTGGTGATGTCGTTTGGACTAACGAATGCGCCAGCCGCATTTATGGACATGATGAACAGAATATTCAAGCAATACTTGGATAAATTTGTAGTCGTGTTCATTGACGATATTCTGGTGTATTCCAAAACGGAGGAGGAGCATGCTGAACACCTAAGATTGGTGTTGGAGGTTTTACGGAAGGAGCGGTTGTACGCTAAGTTTTCAAAGTGTGAATTCTGGTTGGAAAGAGTTCAATTTTTAGGTCATGTTATTGACAAGGAGGGAGTTTCGGTTGATCCGGCGAAGGTTGAATCGGTAATGAATTGGGAGCAACCAAGGACGCCGACAGAAGTAAGAAGTTTCTTAGGGTTAGCGGGTTACTATCGGAGGTTCATTCAAGACTTCTCAAAGATAGCAACACCGTTGACCAACTTAACAAGAAAGACGGTGAAATACGTGTGGACAGAGAAGTGTGAGGAAAGTTTTCAGGAGTTAAAGAAAAGACTTAGTGAAGCACCTGTATTGACCTTACCAGACGATACAGGAGGTTTTACGGTCTACAGTGATGCATCGCACAAGGGGCTTGGCTGTGTGCTTATGCAAAACGGCAAAGTCGTTGCGTATGCGTCCAGACAATTAAAAGATTATGAGAAGGGATATCCTACCCACGACTTGGAGCTGGCAGCGGTAGTGTTTGCCCTTAAAATTTGGAGACATTATCTGTACGGAGAAAAATGTGAGATATTCACAGACCATAAGAGTCTGAAGTATATCTTCACACAGAAGGAGCTGAATATGAGGCAACGGAGATGGTTGGAATTGATCAAAGATTATGATTGTGAAATTCTATATCATCCCGGCAAGGCCAACGTAGTAGCGGATGCTCTGAGTAGAAAGAGCAGGGAGAAATTGTTCATATTGACAGATCAAGAACAATTGGTTCAAGAGATGGCTCGAATGGAGTTGGAAGTGAGAAGTCCAAACGAGTCAATAGAAGTCGAGGTGAGCCCAACCTTGTTAGATAGGGTGAAAGAGGCTCAAGACAAAGATGAGGAATGTGACAGAATCCGGAAGAGGATGACCGATGGAGAAGAGGTCAAGTTTAAAATTGATAGCATGGGATTGCTGAGATTTGAAAATCGTGTTTGGGTACCGCTAGTGCCTGAATTACGAGAGGAAATTTTGCAAGAGGCCCACAGTACAAGATACTCGATACATCCGGGGAGTACGAAGATGTATCAAGATCTACGTCAGCATTTTTGGTGGCCGAATTTAAAGAGGGAGGTTGCAGAATGTGTCAGCCGATGCCTAACTTGTTAAAGGGTAAAGGCCGAACATCAGAGACCAAGTGGATTGTTACAGCCGTTAGAAATTCCTGAGTGGAAATGGGAGCATATCACAATGGATTTTGTGGTAGGACTTCCAGCAACACAGAAGGGATATGACGCAATTTGGGTGATTGTGGATCGGCTAACAAAGTCAGCGCACTTTTTGCCGATCAAGATTAGGTTCAGTTTGGATCAGTTGTCCAAATTGTACATCAAAGAGATAGTTTCAAGACATGGGGTGCCGGTATCGATTGTGTCAGACAGAGATCCGCGCTTCACGTCAAAATTTTGGAGAAGTCTTCAGGAGAGATTGGGGACACAGTTGAGAATGAGTACAGCGTATCATCCGCAGACCGATGGGCAAAGTGAGAGAACAATTCAGACATTGGAAGATATGCTCAGGGCCTGCGTAATGGATTTCAAGGGCAGTTGGGAAATCCATCTACCACTAGTTGAGTTTGCATATAACAACAGTTATCATGCGAGCATAGGTATACCGCCTTACGAAGCTTTATATGGCAGAAAATGCAGAACACCTCTATGTTGGGATGAGGTAGGAGAACGCCGACTGTTGGGGCCAGAATTGGTTCAACAGACGGTAGAAATTATCAAGGTAATAAGAGCTCGGCTAGTAGCAGCTCAAGACCGTCAAAAGAAATACGCCGATTTACATCGACAGAAACGAGACTTCGAGGTAGGGAGTTTTGTGTTCATTAAGGTATCTCCCTGGAAAGGGAAGATCAGGTTTGGAAAGAAGGGGAAATTGAGTCCGAGGTTCATAGGACCGTTCGAAATATTGAGAAGAGTGGGTGAAGTAGCATACGAGGTAGCTTTACCTCCTGAATTGGAACATATTCACAATGTGTTTCACGTGTCGGTATTGCGGCCATACAAACCAGACTACAAGCACGTTATCTCCTATGAACCAATTCAAGTCGGGAAGGACTTATCATATGAAGAAGTTCCTGTTCAGATACTCGATAGGAAGGAACAGAAACTGAGAAATAAGATAATTCATTCTGTCAAAGTACTCTGGAGGAATCACGCCATTGAAGAATCTACGTGGGAATTAGAGGAGGAAATGAAGACAAATTACCCGTTTTTATTTGAGTAACCTTATTTTACAATTCCGAGGACGGAATTTTTATAAGGAGGGGAGAATGTAATGTCCTAGAATTTCCACATCTTTATTAATTAAATTATTAATTTAATTTTCAACGAGTTAGTTTTATGAGATTATTTAAATCTTTTTATGTGATTAATTAATTATGTGATTAAATAATTATGTAATTAATTACTAAAATTAATTAAAGGGGGTCACTAATATGTTATTAAATTAGTGAACAAACCCTAAAGTTTTAATATCAAAATAATTGATAAGTTTCCTATTAATTAAATATTCAATTAAATTGAATATAATGAGTGAATTAAATATAATAAATTAATTAATATGATTATGAATTAATGTAAATAATGTGAAATGTTAATAATAATATTTATTAGTCCATTAGGTAATTTAATACTTATGGGTTAAAATATTTAATTATTTATTCAATCTAATTATTTATTTAACATGGATTGAATAATTAATGTGTAAATTATTAAATTAGCCCAACATGGGTCAATTAGTAGCCCAAGTGGGGAATAATAAAATTTGACAATTTAGTAGCCCAAACAATTTAATAGAAGCCCAATTGGTATTTTAAATTAAAGCCCAATGATTGGCCCACTTGGAAAAACAATTAAATAACTTATTAATTAATTAAAATAAGAAAAGTGAATTGATTTTTTGGGACTTTTTGAAGTCCATCAGCCGACATAATGGGGTGAGGAGGAGAGAGAGTGTATTGTTATTATTTTTATTATTAGTATTATTATTTGATTTTCATTTATTTAATTAAAAGGGTTGCTTGTTTTCTTTTTGTAGTACATGCACCATGCTTCTTTTCACCTAATGTGGTTAACTTGTGTAAGTATCCAATAGGTGCATGATGGGCTAAAATTATTAGATATAATTTATGTATCTAGTAATATTTCAAGTATACTTGAAATGTGAGATATACTTCATTTTATTTTTCAAGCAAAAGAGAGCTAGAGAGAGTTGAGAGAAAACTTTAAGTGAGAGCATAATATTTGAGAGATCAAGTAAGAAGAAGAAATCCTAAGTTAGTTCATGCCATCCTCCTTCACAACATATTTTGGAAAGAAGAGGAGAATAGCTATCAAAACAAGGTAGTTATTTTTAAACCCTAATCTTGCTTTTCTTTCAAGTTATAGTATAAATATTAGTGTAATAATTTCTATGGTTAATATCATGCTATGTATGTTTATATAGTTGATCATGGGTTTAACTTATGTGTTATGAGTTTTATTGAATGAAAAACATGTATTTGGTTGTGTGAAAATAAATCTCAATATAATGATTAACTATAATTTTTGATAATATTTAGATTTGATGTTCTAATATTATAGAACATTAAATCATGAGAAAAACAAAGTTTGAATCACTCAAAATGGAGTTTTATACAAAAAGTTATGATTTATGGTAGTTTATGTGATGTAAAAATTTTTATAAAAAAATATTGATATTAAATCATGAAAAATTAATTTTTCATGTTATAAATTAATATAAGGTGATTGGTAATTTTTTTGGATTTTTATTGTAAAGTTAAAGATTTATTAAAGGTATAATTTTTGTTAAAAATGCACTGTTCACATTCTGCTAGAAGGAGAAAAAAAAGGAACAGTCCGCGCAATGCGCGCGAGGCGTTAGGCCGGCAAAACGCGGAGCCAAACGACGTCGTTTGGCGTCTGTGAAGAATTCACTCCGCGCAATGCGCGGAAGCCGTTTACGGCTTCTCAAAACGGCACCGTTTTGGGCCGTTGTTACTGAAGGCGCGCGCAATGCGCGAGCGCCGGTTTTCTGCGAAATTACCAGTTTGCCCCTCCGTGTTTTTTTCGGCAGAATTACCATTCTGCCCTCGGTTCAGTTTTCGAATTATTTACGAAATTGCCATCGGTCCGGTTTTTCAACTTAATTACGAAAATGCCATTCGGGTTAATTTTAATTAATTTAAATATTTAAAAATTAATTTAAAATTATAACAAAAATAATAATAATACAAAAATAATATTGGGGAGGATATTTTTCATAAAGTTTAATATTTAAATATTTTAAATATTAATCTAGTTAGCTAAACCATGGTTAGGTTAAATAAATTTATTATTTATTTATTATTTTAAATGTTAATAATAAATAAAGATGATAAATTAGCAATTATTATTTAATGCCTATTAAATAATATTTAAAGAGAGATAAAATTTATAAATTAATTATTTATTATTTAAATAATGATTAATGGAAATTAAGTTATTAGAGTAATAATTTATTATTTAATTTAAATAATAAATAAGAATGATTTGATTATTATTTAACCTTAAATAATAATTAAAATTAATTAAATAATTAATTATTATTTAATTGACATTAAATAATAATTAAAGAGGATTAAGATTAGTAAACTATTATTTAATTTCCTTAATTAAATAATAAGTGAGGTTAATTACTTGGTTAATTATTGGTTGATTAACATTAAATTAAAGAAGGTTAAAATTAAGTTAATAATTATTTATTATTTAATAATAAGTAAGTACAATTAGTTATTATTTATAATAACTAGAGTTAATTAATTAATTTCTATTTAATCAATATTAAATAGTAATTAAAAAGAGATTGAGTTAATAAAATAAATTGAATTTAATTAAACAATTATAATAAGTTGTTTAAAGGTTTAATAAGTGTCCAACACTTAAGAAAAATATTTTCTAACTTATTAAATTATTAACCTAAAATGATTGAGTGTCTATAAGGTTAATAATATTGTTTTGACTAATGTAAATTATGTGTTAGTACTTATGTGTGGTAAATAAGTTCGTTATTAAGCGTATAGTTATGCAAATACGCCGTACTAATTATTAGACCGACTTTATTAATGTTAGGTCTTTCAAAGCAAGTTAGTTAAAGCTAGACAATTATTGTAGCTGAGCAAACAGGCAAGTTCTCTAACCCTACTCAATTATTATCGTTGAACAAGTTTCCATACTTGTATTTATTGTTAAAGCTTGCAGTGGTTTAATTATTTAAAATTATTCCACATCCATATTGTTTATACAATCGCACTTAGTGCATTTGAAGCTTATTAGTTCTTGATTCATGAACTGTATTAAAAATGTCTTAAGCTAATAATTCAGCTAGACATTACGTTTCTAAATTCAATAACTTGAATACTTTTAAAAGCTTATCCAAACCATTGTTGGGTGCGGATTTCTTATATTAAGTCTGAGAATTGAACAACCCTAAATTAGGGGATTTTGTGTCGGGAAACCGACTTTGGGCGCCAGTGACTAAATGTAATGCATATACAGCGGGTTGAATAGGCTGATCCCCTTGAAAACCAAACAACTCAAAGGGTCAGAGGAAACTCTATTATACCCTAGTTAGTTCAGGGTCCTTAGTGACCACTCAGCATTTTAAAATTCAAATATTCTGTTTATTAAAATTTGAATCCTGTTTCATTCACAACTGTTATATCTATTGTTGAATCATTGATGATATTTCTCATTCATTCATGATATATTAAATCTATATGATTGTTCTAAACTTGCTGAGCAAACTAGTTGCTCATTCTTGCTATATCATGAACCATTTTTCAGATAATCCTGATTGCTCAAAGAAGGATAAGGGAAAAGGAAAGGCCAGAGCTTAAGTTAGTTTATGCATGCTAATTAGATGTTTAAATTTGTGTTTACTATTGTTAAACCTTTTGTAATTCCTTATGATAGGAACTGTTTATGTTAAGGTTAATAGACCCTGGTATTGTAACCTTTTTGTAAGGGAACCAATATGTATTATTCCGCGATATTTAAATGCAATGTATGTATTTAATTGTTAGTAATGTGTTGAATAGTGAGAACCAAACTCGAGGTTATGGAACCCGGATTTGGGGTCGTCACATAAGTTATCTTAATTAAGGAGTCCAATAGACTTATGAATAGCAAATCTAATTGGATTATATAATAAGTCTAAATGATATATTAAACTAGGTCCAATAAACTAACCTAGTAGCCCATATAATTTAATTAAACATTGATCCATGTAATTAATTAAACAAGCCCAATGCTTATTTTAATTAAAGCTAGCATAGTTTATTTGATGCTAGTCCAATGTGTTAAATAAATTGAGCCCAAACAATTTAATTGAGTGAGTCCAATAGAATGTATTCTCAAGTCCAATGTGGAGCCCAAATGAAAGTCAATTGTTGGTCAAATAATTTATATATATATAAAATTAAGCTATAAAAATAAAAGAAAATTGGAGCCAAAAAGGCCATATGGCCGGTCAAACAAGGGAGGGGGGGGGGGGGCACTTGGTGGCTTGTAGCATTTTTGTTGCTTCTAAGTTACACAATTGCTAACTTGCAAGCAAGCTTGATGGAGGTCAATTCATGTAGTCGTTCAATCAAATAGTAAGAATCTATTAGCCTCTAATTTAACCAATGCTAGTTGATTAGTAGGAGTTAATGGTGATTAAGAAAGTACTATAAATATAGTGGTGCACCAATGCTTTATGTTGGTTGCTCAATTGTTAGCATTTTTCTAGAGAGAAAATTGAGAGCTTTGTGAGAAATGAAAGTAAACTCTTGTGAGTTGGAATTTCACCAAGGAAAATGCTAGAGACTTATCAAGGAGGAGTCACCAACAAAGTCTCTAGCCAAGAGAAGAAGAGCATAAGGTTCAAAAGTGTTCTATCTCATCTTTATTACATTTTTGTAAGCTATATATGTTTTATATGGTCAAAATATATTTTTAACCGAACAAAATTTGTTTTGATGGTCTAGAAATCTTAAGCTATGATAAATTGGTAGATACATGATTTGATATGCTTAAATCATGTTTTGGTATGTGTGAAAGGCATAAAATTAGAAGAAATGTCTATATGGAGATTTACCGGTAAAACTCTAGGTAGCTTTTGAAATGTACAAGTTGAAAAATTAATTTCTATGGCTAGAAAGTTAGATCTATGAGTTTTAAAGAAAAACCCAACTTGAAGCTTTCAAAAATATTGAATAACAAAGAAGTTATAGCTTTTACCGCAAAAGATGTCGTTTTTAAACCCTAGATGGTTCGATTCGTAAATTTTATGTAAAACGTTTTCAAAAAGACGATCGAACCATGAAATATTATAAAGCAAGAGGTTAGGAACACATCAACACTAATTTGGTGTTGTTTGGATGTGTAGATTTCATTTAATCAAGGTTTGAACAAAAAGTATCAAAAATGTCAAAATTGAAAAAATTGGATTTTCATTCTGCCGGACAGCGCCGGGGCGCCGTCTTGCATTGTAATCACTGCGCTGCGGCGCAGTGCACTGTTTTCGGAAAAATGATTTTTCCATACCGGGTGGAGTCGGGCTGGGGTTTCCGGGTCGGTTCGGGTCAGAAAAGTGAAAAATGTTCCAAAAATTATTTTATTATTTTTGGACCTAATAAATGTATTTTTAAAATTGTGGAAGGTTGATTTAATAAGAAAAAGGTAATAAATATTATTATTGGATTAATAATATATGTAATTTAAATAAAATATTATTAAATAAATAATAATATTAGAAATTTTTTAAAATATTATTAAATACATAATAATATTTGAAAGTCAATAAAATATTATTAAATAGTTAATAATATTAGAAAATGAATAAAATATTATTAAATGGTTAATAATATTAGTAAGTTAATAAAATATTATTAAATAATTAATAATATTAATTAAGGATTAAAATATTATTAAATGATTAATAATATTAATAAAGGATTAAAATATTATTAAACGGTTAATAATATTAGTATATGAATAAAATATTATTGAATAGTTAATAATATCAGATAATGAATAAAATATTATTAAATGGTTAATAATATTAGTAAGTTAATAAAATATTATTAAATGATTAATAATATTAATAAAGGATTAAAATATTATTAAATGGTTAATAATATTAGTATATGAATAAAATATTATTAAATAGTTAATAACATTAGATTATGTGTAAAATATTATTAAATGGTTAATAATATTAATGAATGATTAAAATATTATTAAATGGTTAATAATATTAGTAAGTTAGTAGAATATTATTAAATGATTAATAATATTATTCAAGGATTAAAATATTATTAAATGGTTAATAATATTAGTATGAGAATAGAATATTATTAAATGGTTAATAATATTAATGAGAGAAGAAAATAGTATTAAATGATATTATTTTGAGTGTAAAATATTATTAAATAAATAATAATATTTATAAGTTATTGAATATATTATTTGATGAATAATATTATTTGAAGAGTAAGACATTATTAATAATGTTAACATATGAGTGAAATATTATTAAATGATTTATAATATTAACTAAGGATAAAGATATTATTAAAGGATTAATAATATTATTGAGAGGATAAAATATTATTAAATGTTTAATAATATTTATAAATGATTAAAATATTATTTGATAATTAATATCATTGGGGATAGTGTAAAGGATTATTTAATTATTAATAATGTTAATAAGTGTTTGAGATAATACAGAGGTTAAGAGAATTATTAGGTGGTTAATAATATTGAGGAACTAAGTGATTTATTATTGAAATAATAAATGGTTAAAATATTATTATACGATTAATAATATTATACGTAGTAATTATATATTATCCAAGGAGGTAATATTATATAGCAATGAAGTGATGGTTATGTGATTTAAAATATTATCAAGGGATTGATAATATTATTAAGAGTTTTAAGGTTATGATTAAGTGATAGATGATTTAAGACATATATGTTAATGTTATTAATGTTAAATAAACCTTTATGTGTTATGCTAATTAGAGGATCAATGTTATTGAATATTAGGTCACCAAAATGAAGTATTTTTAAGTTGAATAGCAGTAATCAGCAGAACAGACAAGTTCTTCTCAACCTTAACTTGTATTTATTGTTGCAAGTTTCCTTCAACTTTATGTACATTGAGATATTCAAATTATTGTTGAGCAAATTCTACACTCGTAGTTATTTGACAGAACTTAAAGTGGATTAATTATCTAAAATTATTCCACCTCATTATTGCTTATTGTATTCGCACATAGTGCTTTTGCAAATGTTATAGTTCAGTAATTTACGAACTTTTTAAGAATGTCTAAGCTAATTGTTTCGGCTAGACAAATGCATGTTTAAATTCATCTAATTGAATATTATGAAGGCTTATCCAAACCATTGGTTGGTGCGGATTCTTACAGTAAGACTGAGAAAGAACAACCCTAGTTAAAGGGGATTTTTATTTGTCGGGAAATCGAACGCGCGCAAGAAATCTAAATGTTATGCATATACATAGGACATGAGAGGACTAATCCCCTCGAGTGTCCCGTTATTTTTAACAAGGTGTCAGACATTGTATGTCTGTTCTACCTTAGTAGCAGTTCATGGTCCTTTGAGACCACTCAATAGTAAAGAGTCAATCCATTCTTTTGTTGAATATTGATTCTTGTTATTTCATAATTGTTATCTATTGTTGAAACTATCGAAGATAAATCTTTTTCATTCATGATATATCATTTCTTATTTATTTAAACTTGCTGGGCAAAGTAGTTGCTCACCCTTGCTATATCATGAACTATTTTCAGTTAAGCCGAGTGATCTAAGGAGTACCACGGCAAAGGAAAGATGAACGAGTAGACGTAATTAGTTCGTACTATATTTGTAAACCTTTTGTAGTATAAGGTAATGATGATGTATTAAGGTTAGTGGAACCTGGGATTGAATGTAAGTTTTGAAATGAAATTATATATGTATATTTTTCGCGAATTATTGAAGTTTTAGTTTATGAATGTTTGTCAAGTGATGAATAGTGAACACTGAACCTGAGGTTTAAGGAACCCGGATTTGGGAGCGTCACACGAGCAACCACAACAACAAGAACATCGTGAACCAAATCAGAATCCTCTACAATGATTTGTAGACTTATTGATAAAAGCACTTCAGAATAGACCTCCAAATCCAAACCCAATCCCACCTACATAACAAGTTGTAACTTTGAAGGATTTTAAAAATGTAGGATCCCCAGAGTTTAAAGGAACCACTGAACTTGTAGAAGCTCAGACTTGGATTATAGAAATAGAAAAAGCTTTTGCAATAGCTAGAATATGAGGGAATCAGAAAACGATGTTTACCACCTATATGCTGAAAGGAGAAACTAATTTTTGGGCAGAGGCTAATCAAAATAGAGCTGAAGAAGGGGTGATTCCATGGGGTAGGTTTTAAAAACTATTTTTCAAAAACTATTTTCCTCGTGTTATTCAAAGTCGCATGGAGATGCGATTTTTAGAATTAAAGCAAGGGGACATGAGAGTGCCTCAATATGCTGCTAAATTTAATGAATTAGCAAAATTTACTCTACATCAAGTGGACATTTAAGAAAGAAAGGCAAGAAGGTTTGATCAGAGCCTCAAACCTTTGTTGTACAATAGGTTGTCGATTATGTTACAAATAGGCAATTTTGCAACTTTATTAGAAAAGGGCATTATTGCATAGGGTGGAACTAAAGCATTAATAAAATTTAATAAAGAACAAAAGAAGGGTGAGAAAGGGAAAATTGAAGGTACTAGTGGAAATGGTAGCAATAATAATAAACGAAAGTGGAATAACAACTATCGAATAGGGAAAGAGGGAGAAAATAAAAGGAAAATAGAGGCATGTAAGACTTGTGCGAAGAATCACACAAGTGTGTGTTTAAAAGGTAAGAGGGTATGCTATTGATGTGGACAAGAGGGTCACATAGCTCTTAATTGTTCAAATTCAAAAAGAAGTGAGTGTTTTGTCTATATGGTGCTTTAAACCACCAAATGTCCAAAGAAGAAGGTAGAAGCATGAGAAAGTAGCAAAACTAGTAAACCACCAATGATCACTAGAACATCTGCATCAGTTAGACCAACAACACGGACTTTTAATATGACAATTCAAGACACAATGACACCTAGAGATGGAATATCAGGTATTATTTCAATAAATTACATAAAAACAATGATTCTTTGTTAGTTACATTTTATGAAAGTTTGATCATTTTTTTTTTGTGAATTAATAGAAATTCTTTTAAATATGGAATGATGCAATTCCTTGTGTGGAATGTGAGTTATATGAAAAGTATCTGTGAATTGGGTTGGATATCAGTTGTATGTGGATATTCTATAAATGAAAAGAACTTAATTTATAAGGAAATAATAATTTTAGCGATTCCAGGGACATAATTCTTATAAGGAGGGGAGAATATAATAACCGAGAATTTTTTCATATAAAAATAATAATAAAAATAAAATTATAATGAGGTTGAGAATTATTTAACAAGAATTAAATTACAAAATATGAATAATAGTTATAAATTCAACTTATGCAAATGAAAAGTAAAAAATTATTTTATCAATATATATATATATATATATATATATATATATATATATATATATATATATATATATATACACATATATATGTTGGATTAATAGAGCCCAAATACAAGCCCACATGGAAGCCCAAATCTAGAATTTTCTTAATTGTGCATATGGGATAATCTTAACTTGGATAATTTTTTTTGATAATTATAGAGATAAGGGGGAAGTAGCCGATCCCGCGAGGGAGGGGGGGGGGGGGTTCAAGGTGCCATGTGAATAATAAATGAAGCTAATGATGTTATTAAATGTTGGTAATTAATGAGTGATGAAATGTGGATATGTTTTAAACCACAAAATAAAATTATACAAAGTAATTAATATTTTGGTGTACACATGTGAATATATATATATATATATATATATATATATATATATATTACCAAGTAAGTTATTCAATAAAATAGAGAATATAAAATATCATACGGGATAATTAAAGGGAGTATGTCGGCAACTAGAAGGAGAAATAAGATAAACTTGTGGCAAGATTTTTTTAGAGAAGGATATATCAAGAAACTAGACCCAAGTTGAACATATCTTTATATATATATATATTTTTATTAGGAATACTTACATTATAACCTTAAAAGAGAGAGAGAATATCAAGAACCAAGAGAGAGAGAGAGAGAGAGATGAGTATTCAGGTAAGTGGGAGAGAGGGAAGGAGAGAGCAAGCAACAAGAACAAAAGGAGAATAACCCAACCAAGGAAGGTATAAGCTTTAAACTATACTTTTATGTAATTTATTTCATGAAATACTTAAAATGATGGTAGTAAATAGGCAATATATTCATGTATGTGTTAATATGTTGGTATAAGATGATATATAATTTGTATGCTGGAAAAAATTTCAAAGAAACAAGGAAAAATAATTTATTCGTGTAAATAAAACCCTAGTTATGTTTTATTTATTTTCTTTTATGAAATATATGGAGATATGATGAAAATAGGTATGATATTCATGTGTGTGTGAATAAGTTGAAACATTATGATAAGTAACTTACATGATGGGTTGATTAACAAAAAAAACCAAGAAAACGCTCAAAAATGAAAGTTGAAAATTTAAAATGTTAGTATGCGGGTTGATTTTTGGAGTATTATAACTCCTTACGTAATCTGAAATTTTAAGCTTGGATGGTTTAGAAATGAATTCTTGTATATGAACTACACGCAGGAAAAAAGAATATCATAAAACGGATGTAAAACGAGAAAGTTATAAAACTTTTAATAAGTCAAGAAAGTAATAACATAAAAAGGAAGTTGCTGTCTAGATTTTCGGGCCACTATTTGGATAGCTTAGAAAATCTAGAAAATTAAGGCTTTATAAGATATGAAAGTATGTTGTAACAACTACCTCCTATCCGAAAATGAGCTAAAACTATTTTCGTATGAGCGAGTTATGATAAAATGAAAGTTTGACTATGTAAATAATAAAATTGTCAAAACAGATGCTAGACAACTCAGAAAATTATGAAATTTTTACAGGGGTGACTTTCAGATATGAGGAATATGCTGGGTAAATTTCAAATTTTTTTTGGAGTAAATCTCAATTTATGAAAAATGTTGCAGTTTTCAGTAGAAATGACTTGTTTAAAAATAGTAAATGAAGTCAGCAAATTAAGAAAAAAATATTTTGCTCATGAAATGAAATTAAATAAATAGTATCAGAAGGAAGAAAAATAACAAGGTAGTTAAGTAATTTTAATAAATAAGATTGAGACAGAAAAATTAAGGGAGTTGATTAAAATTTAAATCAAAAATTATATAATAAACTTTTAGCAAGTAATATGTAATAAAAGAGATATATGAACTCAAGAAAAAGTTAATTATGTATTTTTATGAAAATAAAATAAAATGACGTAAGGGGGTGTTTAAGGTAGAGTTAAATTGAAAAAGAATAATTATCGGATTAAGTTACTGACAATAATTATTAATTAAATAAATTTTTATAGATGTGGTAGGTAACTATTTGGCAAAAGTTAATTTTGTAACCGAAAAAGGGCGAACAAGCAAGTTCTCTAACTTGTTTCAATTTATTATTTTGTACAAGTTGTTCACTACAAGTTCCTCAAGTTTATATAAATCTCTATATTTTGTTAGCTTTATAACAAACTGTAAATTAATTCTGTGATGCTTTTTGGATCGTCTGTAAATGAGTCTATACCAATTGTTTCGATTAGACAAATTTGGTATGCAAGTTCAGCGGTTGTTGTCATTTTAGTAGCGATTAAATCAAATCTAAATTATTTTTATACGGATTCCGTGACTGAGATTTAGTATGAACAACCTAATGAAGGGGATTTGGATGTCGGGAACCCGATTGGGAATTTTGAAGTCAAGGGATTGTTATGCATAACATGAGGTACGATAGACTGATCACTTAGAGTACCATTGATTGATATTAGGATGGTTCACAGCTACTGACCGTTGAACTTGGTATAAGTTCATGGTCTTTACGATCGCTCAGTATTTTTCTTAAGACTAAAAAAAAATCCTTTATTCTCATTTCGTTGTTGTTCATTAAATTCTAATAATCCAGTTACTAAAGTTACTCAATAATTAATCATTCTGATTGTGATCTTTTATAAAATTCTTTTATACTTGCTGAGCAGTTAGTTGCTCACTCTTGCAAATTATATTTGCAGTTAAAGCCGAAGGATCAAAAAACTGGGTTGCTAAGGATAAAGGGAAGGAAAAAATCGAAGAAGATAATTAAAATTGTAATGTTAATATTTTGTTGGCTGTTTCAATTTTTAATATTGTAATCTTTTTGAGATATTGATAGTAAAGGTATTGTAAGTAAATCTTGGGTTTGTAATATTAAACTATAAAATGTTATATTTATATTGTAAACTAATTATATTATATAATTAGTTATGTATCATGAGGCGGATCGTAACACACCAAGTCTGGAGTAGTGAGTAACCGAATTTGGGGGTGTTACATATATATAAGGTTATGTTATGACAAATTATGGCAAACACAATAAATCAACATAGAAAGATAAAGATAATAACACAAGGTTTTACGTGGAAACCCAAATTGAGAAAAAAATCACGGAGAAAGGCAGAAGAAATTCACTAAATAATAATATAAAGAATACAAGATAAATAGAGAACTCTGAGAATTATTATATTGTTTCTGAATATTTCTTCTCCAGATAACTAAAACTTATATTTATAGGTCGTAAGAAAATTTCATAACTAAATAGGATAAAGAGTACTAAATTGAGTATGACTAGAAAAGATAAATTTTCTAAACCAAAACGGATTCAAGGTAATACCTAAATTCAAATCCAATAAGGATTCATGTCATGCTCAACAAATCTCCACCTTGACTTGAATCCTCCAAAGATAGCACAAATAGTAAACTTTCTCCTCTTCTCAAATGCACAACTCAAGTGCATCGAACATTAACCAAGTCCAAAGAATGTTCGAACTTGGTACGTGGTAAAGACTTCGTTAATATGTCAGCTGGATTGTCTGTAGTACCAATTTTCAAGATCTTAATGTCACCATCTACTGACATATGTAAGGTGTAAAGATGTTGTTTAAGTTTCAATCTATTGGTGAGAAACTTCGTCAAATAGAGATACTCTAATTTCTTTCACAAATCAGCAACTGTAGTTTTCATTAACACCTCCTGTAACACATCATTCGAAAGACACAACTGAATTGTTGAAAGCGTTTTATCATCTATAGTTTCCTATTCTGACTCAGATGTCTCGCTAGCTTTCTTCATCTCCCAATTCGTATAAGACATATCTACAGGTTTCACCGATTTCCTTATAATGGCCTTGCTGAGTAAGAAAAACCTTCATCTGAACCTGCCAAAGACTAAAACTAATATTCCCATCAAATTTGTCAATATCAAATTTCGTTGATGAAGTCAAACATAACGCCATAGTATGGATCGAAAATAACCAGGCTTTTGATACTAGTTTGTTATGACAAACTATGGCAAACACAATAAATCAACACAGAAAGATAAAGGCAATAACACAAGATTTTACGTGGAAACCCAAATTGAAAAAAAACTACGGAGAAAGGTAGATGAAATCCAATAAATAATAATCTGAATAATACCAGATAAAGAGAGAACTTTGAGAATTATTAGAATGTTTTTGAATGTCTTTTCTCCAGAAAACTAACACATATATTTATAGGTCATGAGAAAATTCTATAACCAAATAGGATAGGGAATACTAAATTGAGTATAACTAGGAAAGATAAATTTCCTAAACCAAAATGGATTTTAAATAATACCAAAATTCAAATGTAATAAAGATTCATGTCATGCCCTACAAGTTATAGTTTAGATTATTGACTGAAACTTTCACTATATATTCCACAAAAATAGTCCATGCCTCTTATGTACAAAATGATGTAATCAAATGAAGAAAACTAAGCGACTGGCTAAATCAATTCCCTGCTGTGTTAAGAACAGATACATAGGACCACAGGAAAGATGAGTGTGAAATAATCGACTTTATATATGGTGTGCAGGGGCGGATCTATATAGAGGGCAACGGAGGCAGCTGCCTCCGCTGACTTTTTTGTAAGGTAACAGAAGCAGTTGCACAGCCTGCACTATTTACTCAAGCTAGGGGCAGATCTATAGTTTCTTTTGAGATGTTCATCTTGCTTAGTGGGTGAGTTGTTCCTTGTTCTATCCTTTTCCAATTCTAGGTGATAGATTTGGTTTGTTTGGTTCTTATTATCTTGGGTTAACTTCCTGGGTTGTCTTATTCTACCGATCTGTAATGATTTGTCGGATTCTTCTTGGTGTTTTTTTATGTTTGTTTCAACGATACGATGTTTCTTGTTTCCTATTTATCTGAGTCTATCCTTTGATGGTTCACGACCTCTGTTTTAAGGGTGTGCTATTTGCTTTGTTTTGATCTGTGCTATGATTTGCACTCTTGGAGTTCCTTTGCTACACCTTTTATCCTATTCTACTATGGATCAAATTATTTGATGATTTTTGCTGCCCTGTGCTCCCATTCTACTGTGGATCAAATTATTTGATGGCTTTTGCCTCCCTGTGTTTTAGGAAATTTCGCTTGTAAAATATAGATTTCTTTAATGATGATTTGATTTTTTGGGTCTACATTGAGATGGAGATTCCTGAGTTTTTTTTGACTTTATTTGCTCTGGATTCTAGGTTTGTGTAGCCGGAATATTGGATGTGGTTGTTGGTCCATTTTCTCGTGTACCACACGTGGTTTGCGCGCGATTGGGTTGTGGGTGTAGGCTCAACTTCACGTGGGTCTACCCCTTCTACCTGTCTATTAGCAAATTAATGTGCTAATGTTCTGTCATGCATTTCCTTGGTTCCCGCGTGTGAAACTTTGTTGGTAGCTGTGTTTGACTTGGTCTTGGATCTCATTGTTAGGACTGTTTTGGGCTGCTGGATGAGGACAAGTTTTGGGCCTGTTATTTTAGCCCACGTTGGAATGCTGGTTTTCCTGCCCATGTTATTGTTGAAGACTTTGTTTTTGGACTGACAAGTAAGTTTCTAAGTCTTTTAACTCATGTTTTTATTTTGAATTTTTTTTAGTTTGGATTATAATTTTTTTTTTTTGTGTTTTAAAATTTTATTTATGTTGTAATTTACATAAATTAGTTGTTTGTTTAGGGTTGTTAATTGATTTAGGCATTCATGATATATTTGCATAAATATGTTGTTTGTTTGTAAAATCTGCCTCTGCTGAGACAAATTTCTGGATCTGCCCCTGATGGTGTGGAAAGAAAATGGTTCATGTTCGTAATTTTGTAATGACTCTCACATGGTCATGACTGTGGTTATAGGGAAAGCTAGGCTGTAGAGAACTTCCATGGAGATTAAGGTAGAAGAATTCTGAGAGAAGAAAGAGATAGAATGTGGGGTTAGAAAAGAAGGGGAGGGAGAAGATACTTGTGACTCAAAAGAGCACAAGTTTTCATATATTCATCTCATTAAAATAAGCATGGGTTCCCTGGTTACATCATGATTTTATAGACTATACATGACTAAATACTGAAATACCTTTCCAACAACTACTCTCCTTCTCACAGAAAATATCTCATGTTCTCTATTTGCCAATTACCATTGAATTTCTAATTATTTACTATTAATACCCGTAACAAAAACTGTGCAGATATGACAAATTTAGTAATTCGTCATCAACTGATTTGAGTAGACACAAGCTTTGAATTATCATTCTTGGAGATTAAAGAGTTTCTCCTTATAAAAGTTATTCCTTCAATATGAAAGATATCACCGATGCTTGTGAAAGTTCCGATCATAACAAAGTTGTATTTCCCTAATTCTTTTTTCACTTATTTGAAGGCGGATGAAGTAAAAACTATGAGTTTAACTTATCAGTTAAATAATATTTAATACAACTGTTAGAATAGGGACAAAAATCACACAAAAAGCTAAAGAAGCATAAATTATACCACTGAAGTAATAAATTCTCTCTAAAAAAAAGTATACTACTTCATTCCAAAACAAGTCTCTTTTTGACTATATATAAGAAGTCAATTCACAAAATTTTAATACTTAAAATTGATATGAATTCATTTAAGTTTTGTAAACAACAAATTTTGTAATTAGTAGCACTTTTTTGATAGTTTACAATATTCATAATTTTATTCACTAAAATCAAATGAATTAATATATTTGGATTCAAAAACATTGTAAATTGAATTAAGAAAGTCAAAATGGGACATATTTTGGAATATATAAACGAAAAGGGATTTTCCAATGAAAATGATATAATAAGCAAGGATTAGTGATAGTGATTAAGTGTAGCGACCGAGAATATTTTAATATAAATAAAGGAGATTACTTACAGTAATTATAAATTTCTGTGCGATTAATTTAAATCAGTGTATGATGGTTTGATTTATTTAATTATATGTTGAGATAATTAAAGGAATTGAAGGAATGTTCAATTAATGGATTTAGTAAATTAATGGACCAATCTAGGATGTATAATATCAAAGTTTGATAGGGTTATTGAGCTATGCGATTATTTGATTAAATAGCTAGCAAGTTAAATTTGAGGAGTAAATTAGTTAATGTGGTTATTAATTAATAAGAATGCGTAAACATTAATAATGTTATATTTATTTTCATTTGAAAAGTTGTTAATAGTGGATTATTAATATTTTATAATTCCACTAGGAAATTAATAATTTGAATTTGTCAAATTGATTTATTAAACAAGCCCAATTTAATTTAATTGTTAGTGGACTTGTAAATTGGTCATGAGATAATTTAATTGGCACAACATGGTGAATATGGCAAGCCATATAGGAGGTCCCATGACGTATTTATTTAAGCCAATGAAAATTTAGTGTTAGCCCAAAACCTAGCCCAATGGATTAATTTCGGTAGCCCAACTTGGAGTTCAATTAATTTAATTGTTGGGAGCCCTAAAGGATTTAATCTAGTAACTCAAATGGATGTAAATTGGGAGCTCAAACATAATTAAATATGTAGCCCAATGAAAGTTATTTCATAGTCCATTTTATAGCCCAATAGTGTGCATGTGTTGGGAAAATGAATTCATGTATTAATATATATGCACATGATGGTATAATGAATAAATGAGCACTAAAAATATAAGTAATTTGGTTGATAAAGAGAGGGAATGGCCGGCAGTTTTGGGGGCTAGAATGGGAGCTATTGTAGCTTCCCTTGGAAGCTCAAAGTGTTGGGAAGAACAAAGGCTAGTAGGCCTATTTTGGTTGATGGATGGGTGATGTGTGTATACTTACACCAAGTGTAAGTATACATTTCATCTAATAACATTCACTAATATCCCTTTTACTCTATCACTCTCTCATTCTATCATCCTTTTCATCTTCCAAATCTAGAGAGCAAAATAGAGAGAGGTTAGAGAGAAAATGAAAGAACACTTGGTGTTCTTGAGCTTCTATGAAAATAAATCACCAAGTGAGGCTTGGAGGAGGAGTGCACGGAAACTAGGAGGGTCTTGGATGTCTTCAAGCTTCATCTTATTCTTTGGAAGGAAGAGAAAAATAGCACACAAGCCCAAGAGGTATAAAAAGTTCATACAAACCCTAGCTTGTGCTTTCATTTGTATTTTTGGTAATTTCCATGGTGAAAAATCATTTTCAAAGCTATAAATGTTTATATCCATGCTAGATTAGTAAATCTAGGGTTCAATGGATTTAAAATGTGTATTTATGGGTATCTATTATGAAAAGTTTAGCAAAAAGCTTAAAAACGATTTCTACCGACGGAACCCTAAACGAACGTGTGATTCGGAGCTTTATATTTTGAAACCTAAAAGTTAGGTATGAGATTTTCTTCTTGGTTGTGGTAAATATATAAGTTAAGAACAAAACCTAGTTGGTAAAATGTTCGTGTGAGTTGTTATGGTCAAGATATGATTTTTAGACCAAAGAAGGCCATTTTAAGAACTCAATGTGCAAACATTCCACTTTGTGGCTATTTTTCATAACCAAAACTTTTCCAAAAATTTGATCCAATGATGGAATATTGTAGCTTAGGAAGATACGAATCCATCGATACTAATTTGAGGTCATTTGGATTTGTAGATTTCATTTTATTCAAGTTTTAATCAAATGAGCAAAAGTTGAAAAAATCAGAAAATGGCAATTCTGCAGATTCTGCAAGAGGAGGGCCGGGGCCCTTGTTTCCTTTGTAAAAGGAGGGCCGGGGCCCTTGACACTGTTCATCGACAGTGAATTTTTCGTTCCGGGTCGGTTCGGGCCATTCGGGTCGGGTCGGTTCGGGTTATTTAAATCCAAAATGGATCAAAATGTTTAAAAATTAATATAATTAATTTGAAAGCAAAAATTAATAATTATTTATTATTTATGATAAATAATAATTAAGGTAAATTAAAAGTCATTATTATGATAAATTAGTTAATTAATTATTATTTAAATGATATTAAATAATAATTAAAGGGAGATAAAGTTAAAATAGTAATTATTTATTATTTAATATTAAATAATGAATAAGGATAATTAGTTCATTAATTATTATTTAAATGATATTAAATTTTAAATAATAATTAAAGGGAGATAAAGTTAAAATAGTAATTATTTATTATTTAATATTAAAGAATGAATAAGGATAATTAGTTAATTATTTATTATTTAAATAATATTAAATAATAATTAAAGGGAGATAAAGTTAAAATAGTAATTTTTTTTATTTAATATTAAATAATGAATAAGGATAATTAGTTAATTAATTATTATTTAAATGATATTAAATAATAATTAAAGGGAGATAAAGTTAATATAATAATTATTTGTTATTTAAATAAATATTAAATAATGAATAAGGATGATTAATTATTTAATTATTATTTAAAAGATATTAAATAATAATTAAAAGAAGATAAAAATGATATGGTAATTATTTATTTTTTTATAAATAAAGATGATTAATTATTTTATTATTGTTTAAAAGGTATTAAATAATAATTAAAGGGAGATGAAGTGAATAAAATAATTATTTATTATTTAATTAATATGAAATAATAAATGAGGTTAATTAATTAAGAAATGATTATGTAATTGATATTCAATAATCATTAAATGAATTAAGGAGAATTAATTAATTATTATTTAAATTAAATAATAATTAAAGTGAATTAAGGTTAATGAGATAATTGTTATGTAATAATAAATAACAAGTAATGTTAATTTAATTATTTATTTAGATGATATTAAATAAATAATGAGAAGGAATTAAGGAAATAATTGTTTATGTGAAGATAAATAAACAAGTAAAGTTAATTGAATTAATTATTTATGTAAATGATATTAAATAAATAATGTGGAGTAATTAATGACATAATTGTTTAAGTGAAGATAAATAAACAAGTAAAGTTAAGTGAATTAATTAATTATTTAAATGATATTAAATAAATAATGTGAAGGAATTAAGGAAATAATTGTTTATGTGAAGATAAATAAACAAGTAAAGTTAATTGAATTAATTATTTATTTAAATGATTTTAAGTAAATAATGTGGAGTAATTAATGACATAATTGTTTATGTAAAGATAAATAAACAAGTAAAGTTAAGTGAATTAATTAATTATTTAAATGATATTAAATAAATAATATGAAGGAATTAAAGGTAATAAAGTGTAAACAATTGACGGGTAATTGTTGGAGTGTTTAGTTATTACCAATATTATAAATTATCATTAAAGGATTTATAATTGACGGTAAGTAGTTAAATATTATTAACGGATTAATAATATTGGTAATTGGGTAAATATTATTAACGGTTTAATAACATTAGTAACCAATTAAGGTATTGTTAAGTACCTAAGTACAGTTTAAAATTTAGTGATGTATTATTAATGTATAATAATACTGATCAGTAATTAAAATATTATCCAAGGATGATAATATTGTCTTATAAATTATGAATTAATAAATAGGGAATTATGTATTGTAGAGTCAATTCTTTTGTGAATGACAGCTGAGTCCCTATGCGCTTTACTAATTGCCAGATAAGCAAATTAGGTCTTTCGGATGCAGTAATTCAGTTTGTCGAGCGTTAGTGATGGAACGCGGATTTCAGACTGGTAGCGTAAGTCAATGCGCATATCAGGCAAGTTTTTCAGTACTATGTGCTATACTTGTGAACCTGTTTGCTATATGCATAAACTATTAAGTGTGCACTCATTTTATGTGCTAACTGATTTTTAATGTGCTTGTGTACAGTCATATGTTCTTAATAGCTAATTTTAATGAATGCTATGAGTTGAGATGTGTTATATGAGTTATATAACCTGGAAATATTAACATGCATGGTAAGCATCGGTTAATTATATAAATGCAAAGCATGATAAGCATGGTGCCTATATAAATGCAAAACATGGAGCATAAATCATAAATTAAATGTGACCTACGTGTTATGTGTTAGCTGTTAGACTTGATGAGCCGTCGTGCTCACTCTTGCTATAATAAACATTTTCAGCGAGGAACGAGAAATTTGAAGATCCCGGTAATCGCAGAGAAGATGTTTGAGGTTTATTTTTAATTTAAGACGTTGTTATTAGAACTGCTTTAAGCTAACGTCGTAAAAGCCTTGTATTAATAGCGAAAGGCATTTGTATATCAAGACGAGTGTAAATGTTTTGTAAACTCGTGTAATTAAAAGCAATTAGTAAATAGTCATGTCGACTTATTATTAGGTTGCGAGCTTTTATTTGTTCCCAATGGTTGTAATACACTAGGTCATAAAAATATGAATGATCTGAGTTGTAGTATTTATGTAAAGATTGCGATTCTGAGGCAAGGTTAAGTAAATGTCATAAAAATTTAAATTTACTGAGTTTTCAACAACATGTTTTTGTTTAAATGTTGTGGAGATTATTCGTTGACGAACGGGAGTCACAGTTGGTGTCAGGTGATTTTCCCCGGGGCGTCACATTAAGTACTTTAACAACTGCACAATGATGCATGAGGAATCAAGGCCGTGGATGTTGAACACATCGACGGCGTTGCAATGCATAGAATTGGCTGGTCGGCACAAGCGAAAATGTCTTTGGGATGCCTTCGAATGATGTTAGATGTCTCCACGATGCCTTCAGATGCCATCGGATGTCTTCAGGATGACTTCAGACAAGTCGGACAGCTTCGGGAATGTTTCGGGAGTCAGACAATGTTTGGGTTAAGAGCTCGGACGTCATCTTCGGGGCATAACTTTGCTTAAGAAGTTATATATATAACCTCAACAATAGGCTTGAGTTCGAAAGACGTCCTCCTGAAATTGTCTTGGCTTCGGGGTCAATTTCATGAGTTGGCTTCAGATATCTTTTTGGCTTTTAGCTTCGACCACTATTGGCTTTCAACGTTTTTGGCTTCGAGCGTTATTATTAAAGCATTATTATTTTCAGTAGTTTATTTTGTTTCAGTTATTCTGTTTTATTTCATAGTAACGATTTAGTAAATCTTTTCTTTTTATTATGTAACTAATCACGTGGCATAACTTTAGGAGTAGCTAGAATTAGTTACGCAGATCATATGTACGTGATTGTAAAGACTTTTTACATGGCACAATTTTAGGGAAATGTCAGGATTTGTCACATGACTGTAGGAGTAAAGTTGTTTCTTGTTGGCCAAGAACTATCAGCTATATAACCCAGCTTGTGGGTTAATAGAAGGGAATTTTGGTAGTTGAATATTTTGATAATTTTAAATCTAAAAGTTAGAGAATTTTCTCTAAGTTTCTTTTTGGGATGTCTTCTTTCTTCTGTTGTCTATAAATTTTTCTATTAAGCTCGTTTGCAGGATAATCACTATCTCTGCACACGACTTCAGTTTGGTATCAGAGCTCAAGCATCTCTCTGGGGTTAATACTATCAGTTTCGATGGTAGTGGTCGTCGTGGACAGGTTTCGACTGAGGAAGTCCGCATCGTGATCATAACTTTCGGGTCGTGATGATTAAGGATTTATAGAGACAAGTTGTAAAGTTAACCCGACGTCTAATGGCGCAAGATCTTGGTCATTGTGGGCAGATTCTGGTTGAGAAAGTCCCGTACCTTAATCAAAACATTTCGGATTTCCGCACCATAGTCGTAACGTACTGGATCGTGAGATGGAGAATCACAATACCGATTTCAATTTTGAAAACCCATATCACAATTAGATTCAATTTTGTGAACGTGAGGATCAACATCGCGATTTAGGCTTTAAAGTGGAGTTGTCGGAGTTTTTTGGTACTTCACAGGCTGAGGATTTCATTGATTAGGTGAACGAAATTGAGGAGTCCGGAGAAAATAGAGAACCAGTGTATGATAACTATGAAGATGTGTTTTATGGCGATGGCCATGAGACGTTGGTCATTGGTGATGTAGGAGATGAGCTTGACTCAAAAGAGCACACATTTTCATATATTCATCTCATTAAAATAAGTACGGGTTCCCTGGTTACATCATGATTTTTATAGACTATATATGACTAAAAGACTGAAATACCCTTCCAACAACTACTCTCATTCTCACAGAAAATATCATGTTCTTTATTTGCCAACTACCATTGAATTTCTAATTATTTACTATTAATACCCCTAACAAAAAATGTACAAATATGACAAATTTAGTAATTCGTCATCAACTGATTTGAGTAGACACAAGCTTTGAATTATCATTCTTGGAGACTAAAGAGTTTCTCATTATAAAAGTTATTCCTTCAATATGAAAGATATCACCGATGCTTGTGAAAGTTTCGATCACAACAAAATTGTATTTCCCTAATTCTTTTTTCACTTATTTGATGGCAGATGAAGTGAAAACTATGAGTTCAACTTATCAGTTAAATAATATTTAATACAACTATTAGAATAGGGACAAAAATCACAAAAAAAGCTAAAGAAGCATAAATTATATCCCTGGAGTAAGAAATTCTTTCTAAAAAAAGTATACTACTTCATTCCAAAACAAGTCTCTTTTTGACTATATACAAGAAGTCAATTCAAAAAAATTTAATATTTAAAATTGATATGAATTCATTTAAGTTTTGAAAATAACAAAGTTTGTAACTAGTAGCAATTTTTTGATAGTATACAATATTCATAATTTTATTCAGTAAAATCAAATGAATTAATATATTTGGATTCAAAAACATTGTAAATTGAATTAAGAAAGTCAAAATGGGACATATTTTGGAATAGATAAAAGAAAAGGGATTTTCCAATGAAAATGATATAATAAGCAAGGATTAGTGATAGTGATTAAGTACTTTAACAACTGCATAATGATACAGGAGGAATTGAGGTCGAGGATGCTGAGCACATCGACGACGTTGTAATGCATAGAATTGGTTGGTCGGCGCAAGCGAAGATGTATTTTGGGATGCCTTCGAATGATGTCAGATATCTCCACGATGCCTTCAGATGCCATCAGATGTCTTCAGGATGACTTCGGACAAGTTGGATAGCTATGGGAATGTTTTGGGAGTTAGATAATATTTGGGTCAAGAGCTCAGACGTCATCTTCAGGGCTCGACTTCGCTTCAGAAGTTATATATATAACCTCGACAATAGGCTTGAGTTCGAAAGACGTCCTCCGGAAATTGACTTGGCTTTGGGGTCACTTTCATGAGTCGGCTTCAGATATCTTTTTGGCTTCGACCACTATTTGCTTTCAACGTTTTTGGTTTCGGGTGTTATTATTAAAGCATTATTATTTTCAGTAGTTTATTTTGTTTCAGTTATTCTGTTTTATTTCATAGTAATGATTTATAAATCTTTTCTTTTTACTATGTAACTAATAACGTGGCGTAACTTTAGGAGTAGTTAGACTTAGTTACACAGAGCATATGTACGTGATTGTAAAGACTTTTTACATGGCACAATTTTAGGGATATGTCAGGATTTGTCATGTGACTGTAGGAGTAAAGTTATTTCTTGTTGGCCAAGAATTATCAGTTATATAACCCGGCTTGTGGGTTAATAGAAGGAAATTTTGGTAGTTGAATATTTTGATAATTTTAAATCGAAGAGCTAGAGAATTTTCTCTAAGTTTCTTTTTGGGATGTCTTCTTTCTCCTGTTGTCCATAAATTTTTCTGTTAAGCTTGCCTGCAGGATAATCACTATCTCTGCACACGGCGTCAGTTTGGTATCAGAGCTCGAGCATCTCTCTAGGGTTAGTACTATCAGTTTCAATTGCTGGTGGTCATGTTTGTGGTCGTCGTGGACAGGTTCCAACTGAGGAAGTCCCGTGTCGTGATCGTAACTTTTGGGTCGTGATGATTGAGGATTTACATAGACAAGTTGCAGAGTTAACCCGACGTCTAATGGTGCAAGATCTTGGTCATAGTGGGCATATTCTGGTTGAGAAAGTCTTGTACCTTGATCGAAACTGTAACACCCCCTTCCCGACCAGTGGAAAGGGAGGCTACGCACGAACGAATTCTAAACAGAATGTCAAAACAAAAAGGAAACTGTCCTCACATTTGCCCTTGAATCCCCTTGCAAACCTGCCGGGAGAAAAACACAGCATGAGCCAAACGCCCAGTACGGATAAAGAGTGCAGAAATAAGAACTGAAATTGAATAACAAAATCAAATGAACCAAACTGAGATTAACAAAATCAACTGAACTGAATAACAAAATCTACTGAACCGAATTGATCTACTGAACTAAATAATAAAATCTACTAAACTGAACTGATCTACTAAACTGAACTGATCCACTGAATAACATAAAAGGCTGAATTGAATGGTTGTGTTTATTTCATACCGAGCTCAGAACAAAACAGAAATATAACTTGTCACAAAGACAAGTCAAAATACTGCCACACAGGCAGGCACACATTGGACTGCAGATCCAAATGCATGCAAAATCGGAAGGTGTGTTCGGCACAAACAACACCAAACCGCAGAATAGAACAGAACAAATAGCTAGGGTCGACCCATACGCCTCCCACAACAAAACACCAATTGGCCAACTCCCATCGGAGCACACAAAATGGAGACGCCGTGGACTAATCACACTGCCACGGAAGTGTCATGCCTCGGTGCCAAGAGGACATGCCTGTGGTACCCCCACAGGTGGTTATAGCTCAGGTATACCCTACGGTACTTTCTAACAAAAATATCATGTCACAACGAATGCGACACAATATCACAAAAGGGGTTCTAATACGCACATGCTAAACCGAAACAAATCGACACAAAGTCTCCCAATTATACTTGCATGTACCTTTCTACAGAATCAAAATAAATACTAGACATGTTTAATAAGTCTAAAGAGTACAAGATAAGTTGTGAATATCTAAAATCAAACAAAACTATCATATGAATTTGACTATGAACAATATATCGAAATAATATCCAAATTCTAATGAGGAACAAAACAAACAAATTAAAATCAAAGGAATATTGCTGAAGGAGTACGGAATCCGTACCTGGAATACGCAATGAAATATCCGAAATTATATTGCAAAACTGACTCGTTAAATTCCCTCCATCGGAACTAATTAAACAAAATAAATGAATTGATAAATAAATAGTTAATCAATTGATTAAGTTTTATACCTTTTCTCTCTTTTAGGCAAATCTGAAATCCTTCCATTCTAAACAAAATTATACCTAAAGTTATACATACATAAATATTCTAATCATGGTAACGTATTAATAAATAATAGTTTTCTTGTTCCTTCCGAAATACATATAAGTATATTTTCAAAAATATTCTTTCCATTTTTAATTCTATTACAAACAAATATTTTATTATTATTATTATTATTATTATTATTATCTGACAAAACTTTAAAGTTACAAAAATACTAATTTAATATTTCAAAATGCTAATTACTAACAAAGATATACTAAAATATATAAACTAACAAACTAAATAGCATACAAAAATTAAAGCTACAAAATTAAAACTACAAAATTAAAATGAATACAAAAAAATTAAATAATTGCACAAAGAAAGAAAAGGAGACATACCCGAAATTATGAGGTTCGTAGTCCGCCCACGTCCTCGACACCAAAAATTTTAACTAGGGAGGTACTTACTAAAAAGACCCTCACACAAAAAGGTTTCCTCACATTGGGAAAAACCTAAATGTTTAGTGTATTAAAAGAGAGGGGTAAGGCCATATATTTATAGGTGAAGGAGAGGGGAGGTTTTTAGTGGGTGGGTGATGTGGGACTAAAAGGAAAAAGGAGCCGGGTATTACAGAAACATTCCGGATCTCGGTCGTCGTGGGCAGTTTTTGACTGAGGAAGTTCTGCACCGTAGTCGTAACGTATTGGATCGTGAGATGGAGAATCACAATACCGATTTCAGTTTTGAAAACCCATATCACAATCGAAATCAGTTCTAGGAACAACGTGAGGATCAGCATCGCGATTTGGGCTTTAAAGTGGAGTTGTCGGAGTTTTATGGTACTTCACGGGCTGAGTATTTCATTGATTAGGTGAATGAATGAGAAGAAGTCCAGAGAAAATAGAGAACCAGTGTATGATAATTATGAAGACGGTTTATGGCGATGGCCATGAGACGTTGGTCATTGTTGATGTAAGAGATGAATGGTTGAAACCTAATCATTTTAATGATACGACCCTAGTTAAGGTTCCATTGATGGGGGCCACGGAGGGTACAAAAGGGCTTGATGAGGTTAAGGTTGAAGATGAGGGCTATAGTGTAAGCAAGGCTAATTTAATTTAAACTGTCAAAGTCACAGTTGAACTTAGTCCGCTTAATGAGGACATGACTGTGTCTAATTACAAGGAGGGTTCGACATTGGAAGAGGAATCCACAGATTGTGCTCCAATTGTCGTCAATTTTGTTGAACATGTATCGTGTTATGACCTTCTAGATGATATTGTACATTTTGTGCCTAAGATTAGCTATGCAGAATCAATGGGGTTGCATTCTGCATATGGTTATGAAAGTTTCGATTCTGATCAGGTCATATTGGACAAATTTACGTTGTTAAATGATGGAGTTGATACCTTTTATGTTGTTCGGGAGATTGAGAAGAAATCTATCGAGGTTTCTTTTGTTATTATGGATGTTGCTACAACGATACCTAAGGTCCAACTTATGGTTCCACAAGAGGTCCATCAAATCTACTATAGTGTTTGGGAGGAAGATCATGGATATGTTAATATTGTTGAGAAGGTGCAGCAGCTAAAAACAGAGTTTTCTAATTTTATATCGGAGAAGCTTCCTCTTGGACTTCCACCAAAGATTCCATTCGAGAGGTTGGATTTAGTTCTAATTCGTCGTGTAGGCCAATTGAATCCCAAGGCCAAAGGAATGATCCAATATCTTCAAAGTATTCATGAGCAGGTGAGAGGGTCTATTCACAAGCACATTGCCAAGTACAAGGATCGGGCCGACAGTCATCTTCGTCAGGTACTTTTTGACATGGGTAATTTTGATTGGGCAATATTAGTCAAGGCTATGTTGGAATGGAAGATCGCATGGAGTCCTGGTTTCATGGAATCTAAAGTCGCCAATGTGAACTCGAGGACGAGTTCTTTCTAACCCTGGGTGACTGATGCAGGAGGAATCAAGGCCGAGGATGCTGAGCACATCGACGGCGTTGCAATGCATAGAATTGTTTGGTCGGCACAAGCGAAGATGTCTTCGGGATGCCTTCGGATGATGTCGGATGTCTCAGCGATGCCTTCGGATGCCTTCAGATGTTTTTAGGATGACTTTGGACAAGTCTGATAGCTTCGGGAGTAAGACAATGTTTGGGTCAAGAGCTCGGACGTCATCTTCAGGGCTCGGCTTCGCTTCAGAAGTTATATATATGACCTCGGCAATAGGCTTGAGTTTGGAAGACGTCCTCGGGAAATTGTCTTGGCTTTGGGGTCACTTTCATGAGTCGGCTTCGGAGATCTTTTTGGCTTTTGGCTTCGGCCACTATTGACTTTCGACGTTTTTGGCTTCGAACGTTATTATTAAAGCATTATTATTTTCAGTAATTTATTTTGTTTCAATTATTTTGTTTTATTTCATAGTAATGATTTAGTAAATCTTTTCTTTTTATTATGTAACTAATCACGTGGCATAACTTTAGGAGTTGTCAGAATTAGTTACACAAAGCAAATGTACGTGATTGTAAAGACTTTTTACAAGACACAATTTTTGGGATATGTCAGGATTTATCACGTGACTGTAGGAGTAAAGTTGTTTCTTGTTAACCAAGAACTATCAACTATATAATCAGGCTCGTGGGTTAATAGAAGGGACTTTTGGTAATTGAATATTTTGATAATTTTAAATCTAAGAGCTAGAGAATTTTCTCAAAGTTTCTTTTTTGGATTTCTTGTTCCTTCTGTTGTCTGTAAATTTTTCTGTTAAGCTCGCTTGCAGGATAATCGCTATCTTTGCACATGGCGTCACACAACCATAAATATACTCTTCTTTACATGCTCATGAGATGATATGTAATCGTGTCAAATCAGTAACAAGTTACATGAGGTGATAAGTTGTGGGTAGTTAAGTGATGTAAACTATAAAATACTTGTAGAGACGATAAATCAACATTTCACAACGTTATAAAGTCATAACTTTTGACAGACAATAGGATTCCAAGGAAAAAAAGAGCTCCTTGCGTGTCAATGCGTGACAAAGCCTGTGGTACTTTCAAGCGTTGTCTTTCAGATTCACCATAATGAATAGCATCTGTTAGGATCCAAAGAACTCCAAGTCCAAGCAGCATGCCCATGTAAGGAGGTAACCCAGTTAAAGCTTTAAACACTGGAACAAATACTAAAGCCCCAATCCCAACTGAGAAAACAAGCTTCCCACGAGGAGCCATCTGTTCAGATATTGCTAAAACATTTGAAGAATCATTTCCGTCTCCTTTAACTTCACTGAAAAGGGGAAAAGTACTTGTGACTTTCAAAACCAAGACTTCTGAATTTTCTTTTGTCTGTGCACGAAGAAGAATACCTGGTGAAGGACAACAGAGTCAAGGGGACAGCCAAAGAAACCACGGAAGGAATAAATAAGTCCTGTAAGAAGATAAAATATGGTTAGAAAATGTCTTTTATAAACATTCAAGTCCTGTAGAGGCATTGTAATTTGCACGTGTTAGCTTCGATGAAAAGACCATATACTACAACAGTACGGTTGAGGAGGGAACTCTCAACCATATTTCAGCATGATAAAATCATTTGGTTCCTGTTTTGCAGCTACATAAACTAGTTAACCAGCTGTAAGCTTTTCCTATATTAGCTTCTTGCACTTAGAGTAATATACATATCAGGTCCAGATAATTATTCAAGATGATACTGTAATGAGGTTCTCAAGTTCAAAGAAGGAATGAAAAGACCTTCATAGTCTGCACCGTGGATATTTGACCATGCATCCAGAGCATAGTGGTTGTAAGGTCACCAATAGGAGTCCATGCTCCACCAGCATTTGCTGCAATCACCACAACAGCACCAAGCAACCTGGTAATCAAATTATTTAAGGCATTAGAAAAGCTTTAGTGAATCAGAATCTAGGAAATGGGTATACTTTGCAAAAGCTGATTAACAATGTTTTACAAGATTAGCCTGACATGTAATTAACCAGAAGAAGATATTAACACTTTAAAGAAGAATTGTGGTTCAACTCCAAAAAGAATAAAAACAAGTACTGCAGTTTAAAAAGCAATATATATGGAAATAAAAGTGTCACAAAAAGTGCCTTTGTTGAGTCATAATTTCACAAATCAAATCATTCTTCTTCTTCTTCTTAGTCATAATTTCACAAATAAAATCATTCTTCTTCTACTTCTTGATGCAAGTACCACAGCATCCCAATATATAACAAAGCTATAATATAAGGCTAACTTTAACCAAATTAACATGTCATAAAGTTCCCACATCAATCATTCACATTCTTGTGAAGATTCAGTAACATCCAAAGCCACTTTAGAAAAAGTAAAGAAGGAAAAAAAAGAAGAAACTACCATGGAATTCTCAAGGTGAGACATCCCTCCCAAATTAAAAGACACCCATGGATCTCATAAAACCATATTGATGGAGAAAGGAGAAAGGAGAAAGGAGAAAAGAAATCTCTGTAGATACAAGTCTGACTACATTTACCAAAATCAAAAATGGCTAATAAAATTAGAGAGCCTCCATTAGACAAAATGTCAAAGCACAAAGAAGCAGCAGGATGAACAAAAATAAACAGTCAACTACATGGACATAAGCTTTGTTCTCTTACTTTCTTCTTTCCGGTCATTAAAATTTTCATTTCTTTTGCTTTCTTCTTCACTCTCTCTTTTAACATTTTTCTTTGGAATGAAACATGTTAAATAGCTTTTTGACGTCCAACTTACAAAAATTGCCAAAATCCTTCATTGAAATCAAACAATTTTTACAGTAATACCACAATTGAATCTGAAAAACAGATCAGAAACCAATAATAATTTTCTGATTAACAGAGGACAAAAGAGTGGCCCACATCACCTGACTGAATACCAAAAATTACAACCATGCACTAAAATAATAAAGTAGGATTCTTTTAATTATAGCATAAGAAAATCATTTTTTAAGACATGTAAGGAGCATTAAGTGACTGGTTAAATTGTTAAAATATTACTTTGGGGACTTTTGGTCTTAATATGATGAGAAACCACCTTCTTTTGACATCTTAAATAATGACTGAAATGTGAGGTCTGCGATTTAACATTAAACCCTTCTTGAAGTGATTTTATTTTTTTTCCTCCTGTATAAGAACTTGCAGTCCTGTACGTACTGATCAAGTTAACAAGAAAAAGAATGAGAACTTTCAGTTTGAGGACCTAATAGAATCATTAGACATCTGTCTTTTTCTTTTGGCCAATGCCATAAGCTTTTCAGATGACAACTCAGAACTAGCATTTTTTTTAGCAATGTGTTCAGCATTTTTTTCTTCTCTTTATTGGTGATATTGAAACTTTGCTAAAATACTATTTTATTAAAATCAGCTGTATTCGAATAGAAACAAAGCAAGCTTTGTCATTATCCGGCGGGTTAAGTTAATATCAAACTTACAGCCGAAAGAACAAGAGATTTACCCAAATAAACAAAAAGAACTCTTCTCTAGTTCTAATATTCAAAATTCAATATTCAACAACCCTCTCTCTTAACCCACAAGCTAGGTTATATAGCCAAAGATTGCCTGAAAAAACTGGGGTTTCTGACGAAAGTTAAGTTTCTGACGGAAACTTAGATCAGCGCCGGAGATTCTGTCAGAAATTTACATCGCCGAAAGTTCCTATCAGAGAAACTGACACATCATCATCAACCCACGTGATGTAGTTACGTGGAATTACAAAATATATAAAAAAAAAAAAAAAAAACATAAATAACAAAGAAACCGAGTTCTAAACTCCCGAGGCCAAAACAATTTCCCGAGTTCAAGCCCGTTGTCGAGACCATATGGAGTTCGAGGTGAAGCCGAGCCCCAACTCAGAACTAGCATTTTTTTTAGCAATGTGTTCAGCATTTTTTTCTTCTCTTTATTGGTGATATTGAAACTTTGCTAAAATACTATTTTATTAAAATCAGCTGTATTCGAATAGAAACAAAGCAAGCTTTGTCATTATCCGGCGGGTTAAGTTAATATCAAACTTACAGCCGAAAGAACAAGAGATTTACCCAAATAAACAAAAAGAACTCTTCTCTAGTTCTAATATTCAAAATTCAATATTCAACAACCCTCTCTCTTAACCCACAAGCTAGGTTATATAGCCAAAGATTGCCTGAAAAAACTGGGGTTTCTGACGAAAGTTAAGTTTCTGACGGAAACTTAGATCAGCGCCGGAGATTCTGTCAGAAATTTACATCGCCGAAAGTTCCTATCAGAGAAACTGACACATCATCATCAACCCACGTGATGTAGTTACGTGGAATTACAAAATATATAAAAAAAAAAAAAAAAAACATAAATAACAAAGAAACCGAGTTCTAAACTCCCGAGGCCAAAACAATTTCCCGAGTTCAAGCCCGTTGTCGAGACCATATGGAGTTCGAGGTGAAGCCGAGCCCCAAAGATGTTGTAATAACTAAGAAATTTTTTGAATAATAATAATAACAATAATAATAAAATAAAATTAAAATAAAATAATAAGTAAATGAAAAATGAGATTCATAACTGTTTCAAAACACAAATAACAATTATATATAAATTAAATTTATGCAAATGGAAATTTGAAAATTATTTTACAAATAAATGTGAAGAATTATTTTTAAATAAAGGCTTAGAAAGGAAATGAATTTGAAGGAATGAGTAAGCCCAATACGGATATTTGAGTAATTAAATAAAGTCTAAGTCCATAAAATATTTATTGGACCTATATATATAAGTATGTACTTAAATTGTAAAGCCCAAATCCAAGCCCAAATATTAGCCCAATTCTAAAAATTTCTTAAATTCTCACATGGGATAATTATATAATAATAAAATATATTTATAGAGTAAGAGAGAGGCTGTTGAAATGGATTGGAAGAAAAGGAATATTATGCCATGAGAAGCAATTAATAAGCTATTTAATGATCATCCATGACTTGGCAAAAGCATTTAATGAAAATTGTCTATGTTGGCAAGAAATAAATGGAGCAATTAATATTCTCTTGAGTTGACATGTTATTTATCAAGTAAATAAATAAATTAATTAAAGCCATGTGATAAATTAAATGTGAATAATTAACGAAGCATTGTATTGGCAAAATGGAAGTGGAAGCATGTGGCATTTAATAAGTGGGATGATTCAACCTTATGACTCATCTTTAAAATTAATGGAAGTAGATGACTAAGCTTGGCAAGTAATGAAAGGAATTACTGAGGAGAATTAATGAATTTGGTGACTAAGCATGATGAGTCACTAAGGAATTAGTGAAGGTAGGTGACAAGGTATGGTGAGCCATTATAAGAAGTTACTGTGGTGGTCACTAAGCTTGCAAGATGGAAAATTATGATTGGTTACAAAATTTGGAGATTAAGTTTTGGATAGTAACTAAAAAGCTGGAATAATTAACAAGTTAGAAATTTTTTTAATTATACACATGGGATAATTTCCAATATATATAAAATATATAAATGACTAAAAAAGAACGGTAGCTGACCTTGAAGGGGAGAGAAATTGTGGCTATGTGAGGTTTAATTATGGAGCATTTAATGAATTCTAATGTGTTGACAACATTTCTATCAAACAAATAACCAAATACATAAAATAAAAATAATATATATATAGATAAGAGGGAGAGAACCGACTAAGCCAAGGGGGGAGTAAAAAAAAGGCATTTATGAAGTTATTTAATGCACCCTTGAGTTGGCAACATAGCTACCAAACAAATGAGTAAATAAATAAATAAATAAAAGAAATGTTAAATATCACATGGGATAATGCAAGAGCCAAGTCGGTTATGAGAAGGCAAAGATAAGCTTATGGCAAGAATATCTATATATACATAATAATACTACATGTATGCTAAATAAATAAAAGAAAAGAAAACAAATTGCAACACAGGAAGCAAAGTCGGCAACTTGAGGAGATAAAGGAGCATAAGATTTTAATTGGAACTTTCGAGAAAACTTGACTCACTTGACTACTTTTAATATAAACATACTAGCATGATTAAAATAAAAGGAAAGAGAGAGAAAAAGCAAGACCAAGAGAGAGACAGAAAGAAAGTGCACGACTAGGTGGGAGAGAAGAGGGAGAGGAGTTCATTCAACCAAATCAAGAGGAAATAACTTAGCATAAAAGGTATGAGCTACAAGCTATTCCTTTAATTAATTTCTCTTATTAAATATTTAGATTAAGATAATAAATATGTAGAAAGTATGTGATATATTCATGTATATGTTAATATGTTAGAAACGAAATTTATTCAAGTTACGCATGATTCAAAAATTGTAACGTATTAAAATGAAGTAAAACATGAATGTTTTAAAATCTTAAATATCAAATAATATAAAAGTATAGAAATAAAGTAAAGATGTTAAACAAAATTTTGAAATGAAATAAAAAGTTTTCTAAAACTATAAAAATTAGATAGCGTAAAATTATAAAAACAAAATAAAAACTTTAAATAAAAGTTGGGATGAAACAAAAGTTATTCTGAGTAAAAATTGAACGACATGGAAATATTAAAAAACGAACAAGGATAGTAATTAAAGATTAAAACGGAATAAAAATCATTCTGAGTTATATTACGACTAATAATCAGGTGATGGTTTTATAAATTGTGTAGGCTGTACGAGAATTGAAAATTTAAGCTTAGGCCGTAAGAAGGGTAAAATAGGCAAGTTCTCTGTACTACGTTATTTTATTGCAAGTTTTTTAACTTGTGCAAATTTATTATTTTGTACAAGTTTTGTAAAATTTTATAATTTTGAATCAGTTTCTTCAATCTGAATAAAATTAATTCGTTGCAAGCAAACTTATTTACTTCCATTAAACTCAGTTATCATTATGTACAAGTTTCCTAACTTGTACAAGTTTTTTTTGATCCATTGCACGTCTCTCAAACTTATGTGAATTTTTAATTCATGCGAATCTCTATATTGTGTTGGCTCTATAATAAACTGTAAATTTATTTTCGTGATACTTCTTGGACCATCTGTAAAAGAGTTATGCTATTGTTTGACTAAACTCAGTGAATACATTTTTTGAAGTACTATTCAAGTTTCTAAATTATGAGAAATTATTTCTTTGATCGTTACGTGAGTCGCAAGTTGTTTTATATTTGAGTCTATGTCACTTGTTCAGCTAGACGTAGTTGGTAGTTGAGTTAAACTGTTGATAATATTTGGCAGTAATTAAATTCAATCCAAATTGTTTTAGTGCAGATTCCATATGACTGAGACTGAGTATGAATAACCCAGATGAAGGAGATTTGGATGTTGGGAATCTGATTGGAAATTTTGAAGTCAAGTGATTGTTATGCATAACGTAAGGTACGATAGGCTGATCTCCTAGAGTACCATTGACAAGTAAGTGGATAATTCTGTTGAACTTGGTATCAGTTCTTGGTCCCTACGACTGCATAGTGTAATACTTGAAATTAAAGAAAATTTTAATTTTTCATTCTTGTGTTGTGTTTCATAAATGAGTTGCTTAAATTATTCAATGATTATTTATTCCAGTCATGATCTTTCATTACTAAAATTCTTTTATACTTGTTGAACAAATTAATTACTTATTATTGTAAATTTATATTTGCAGTTAAAGCAGAAGGGTCAGGAAAATGGAACGCTAGAGATAAGAGGAGATGAAAAGCCGAAGAAGGAAAATAGAACAATAATATTAAGAGTTGAAAATTATATTATAATCTTTTGAGATACTAATATTAAAGGTATTGTGTGTAGATCCTGGGTATGTAATATTAAATTATGAAATGTTATATTAATATTGTAAATTATTTATATTTTATAGATGGTTATGAATGGTTATGTATTGTGAGGTGTAGCGTAATACACCAAATATGGAGTAGTGAGTACTTGGATTTAAGGGTGTTACAGATGTCGTCCGAGCTCTTGACCCCAAACATTGTTTGACTCCCAAAGTATGCCGAGCTCCTCCGAATGCATTAACAAACATGTCGAGCTAGTCCGACCTGCTTCGATTAACATTTGTTCCGTTGGCACCGATTCCTTATCTCCATATAATTCAGTGCTAATAATGAATTATATGACAAGTGGTCATTGGCATCATCAAACTCAGATCCTCCTACATCACTTTGAGACTATATTAAGTTTTTATTCCTTTATCTTTTTCTCAACCTTCCTATGAAGTTAGTATTTTCTCTTATTAATTAAGCATAATTAGGGATAAAAGTTTTATAACAATTCCACTACTTGATTACATCTCTACTTCACTGATGATCTACTTCTCTTTTGTCATGGTGATTCAAAATCTATGAGTATTCTTACCAAGAGCCTCAATGCTTTTTCAGCGTTCTCAGGGTTATCTATCAACTGTAGTAAAAGTCTTTATTTTATTGCTAATGTTCATCCTACTGAAGCCAACATTATTACTTCCACTACTCAGATCCCTTTTGGTACCCTCCCTGTTAAATTCTTGGGGGTCCCTTTTATTGCAACCAAGCTCTTTGCACAAGATTGTGTCCCTTTGCTTCACAAAATAACTCAAAAAATCACCTCTTGCGCCAATCGATTCCTATCGTACGCCGGAAGATTGTAACTCATCAGATCCATTCACTTTGTTATACAATCCTTTTGGTCAGCTAATTTTCTTTTGCCAAAATTTGTCATTAAAAAGATTGACCAACTACTTCATATATTCCATTGGAAAGGCTCCTCTCTGGATAAATACGTGTCTAAGGTAGTTTGGGTTAACATCATTCTCCCCTTAAAGGAAGAAGGGTTGGGACCGAAAAGTGTGGAAGACTGGAACAAAGCGCAAATTCTATATCACCTATGGAAGGTTGTAAGCTTTAACTCTACATCATTTTGGGCAGAATGGGTAAGAAAAACTATCCTTCTCAAACATAACTTCTGGACTACTCTTACTCCCCATGATGCCTCTTGGATTTGGCAAAAAATTCTTAAGCTTAGGAGTTTAGCTGCCAGGTTTATCACTTATAAGGTGGGTAATGGATCTTGTATCCTTTTATGGCAAGATCTGTGGCTTAAGGGTCAACCTCTGGTTAACCATCCTTCTGATCCTATCATTCAGAATATGGGGTTGCCTTATTTCGCTAAGGTAGAAGAAATTATTTCGGGAACCAACTGGCATCCATCATTGTCCAATCGCTCGAGTATTCTTGTCCTAAAAAACAAGTTGTCATCAGCTCCACTCCTTTCAAGCTTGATATTCTAGGAGGGTCACTTGCATACGTATATCAAAACTATAACCATATGGAACTCTATCAGGCAAGTTGGCTCTTTGGTTAGTTGGTACAATCTAGTATGTCATAAACTTCATATTCCCCGTTTTTCTTTCTTCCTTTGGTTGGCTATGCACAAGAGATTACTTACTTGGAGTTTTAACTTATACTGCCTATGCGATCAATATTTTGAATCCTTTCAGCATATTTTCTTCGAAAGTAAATATTTGAAATTGCTGCTTAATTCTGCTTTTCGAATTACGAGTTTAGTTTGGAGTTCCTCACTGTTGGGATCATCTTGTTAATCCCATTCAAGTCTCAAGGATGGATCACATGACCTCTAAGATTACAAAACTTTGCCTTACAACTGAAAGTATTATGCACATTAGCCAATCATATTTGATATGATGTAGCATATACTTTGTAGTCTTATTCGTTTATAAATAAAAGAATTTATTTCTTTAAAAGGCATTTCATTTATCCATATTCTGCTGTTGAATTAAATGTGATAAACCTATAATTTTGAGTAATACTTTTAGAATCATGATGATAATCATGCTAATGAGATCTAAATTCAAGATAGCTCAAAACTAAAATTGTTCCTAATCGATGAATCACTAAAATGGAAATTAGTGAATCTGGATAGATTAGTACATACTATGCTTATTAGAGAATAAGTTCACTGAACGTGACTCGCCCGAGAAATACCTAATGGAGTTTTACTCGCCTATTAATAGGAATTCCATTTGTGACAGTAGTACAAGTGATCATTGGACTTGAGATCATTATAGTATCGCATGTATGATGAGTTATGCTTTGACATATTCCTTAAGACCTTTAGGGTATATCAAAGGGTATGCTTGAGTATAATAAATTATACATGAAGATAGGTGAATGATCAACAAATAATCTACCACTTCTAGTAAAAGGAGTGAATGTCCTATGCGATTCGATAAATGTTAACTCAGGAGTCATTGGCCAAGGCAGGATGAAAATTAGAAAGGAGTTTCTAATTTACATTAATTAGAGTTGTTAATTTAAAAATTGAAATACATATGATCAAATAAAGTAAGACTTGACAGAAATCTCATGTCTTATATTTGATTGGGACATTGTAAGGTAGAAGGATTGAATTATAGGGTAACTATTTACTGAAAGGTTCTTTAATGATTAAATGTTAAAATCTATATTATCTGAAAAGTCGTTGATTGCTAAGGGGGCTTACCCTTATTATAAGAATAAATATTATTTATTAAATAAATTAAATGATTTAATTTATTTACTTAAATAAGATTAGAATTGTTCTAATTTATTTATTCTACAACTGATTTAATATGGAGAACCTAAAGGGTCACACTGCAAAAGAAAACTATTTATTTAAGAAGTAAATGGCATAATTGTAATAATATATTAAGTATATTTAATTTATACTATTGTGATAGAATAAATTAAATAGCTTAATATTTATTAATTAATATTTTAGAAATACTAATTATAAATTTAATAGAAGATTATTATTATTATTATTATTATTATTATTATTATTATTATTATTATTATTATTATTATTTAGTTCCTAAATAGTTTATGAATTATAATTATTATATTTAATTAATTAGTTCCTAATAAGATTAGGAGCTTAATTTAAAACCTTATTCCTAAAGGTGTTAGGAGGGTTGATTATATCTATAAATAAGATAAGTTTTATTATGGATTGGATTGCACACTCTTTTACAAGAGAGAGAGTACTCACATATTTTCTAGAGAGAGAAAATTAGGGTTTGCCACCACCCACTTCTTGAATTAATATTATTCCTTGGTGGATCACTTCTAGAGGCCAAACACTTGGGTGGCTAACGTTGATAAAAGGAATCTAAACGGTGAAATTCAAGGAGAACGCGAAGGAATTGGAGTAGAACACGTAATTATGCAATTTAATTGTATGTCTATGGATTATTGCAAACCAACGGTGGCATCAAGAGCCAAACTTTGTGTAAATTATTAATTGTTTAGATTCCATATATGTATGGGTATGTGTTTAGAATAATTTATTGGGTATAATATGTTATATAAAATTATATTTTTTGGAAGAAAATGTCAAAAATCGTGTTTTTTGAAAAAGACAGAAAAACCTGTTTTTCGACTGGCACAGAGCGCATCGGGCTTATGCAAATATGGCGCGGGGCGCGCCGTTATATGCCTTCGGGCGGCGCGGGGCCCGCCGGACATGCAGAATGTCTACTTCAATTTTTGTGTTATTTTTAAAAAAAATAATTTAAAAAGTTTATTTTGGGTAATTTTATAATTAAAATAAAGAGTTATTTTAAATTTGAAATAGAATTTCATGTAACTTTAAATTGCCCATTAAATAATATCAATGTATATATTGAATGATTTATTTTTCATAAGATGAATATTATTTATTGACATATATGATAATAAATGGGATTGATTATGGACTATTGACCAATATGTGATTGGATTTATTTAATATGGATGCATGAATAAATGAATTTTTATAAATGGGGTATGCATACCTTGTCTTATCTAATTTTTTTTAATGTAACTTTTATCTCCCTCTAATGTACTTTCCCTTGACTGCTGATCAATGTTTCTATTTATTTTAAATAGTTTTGTAATAGGATAGTTAGAATTAAACTTGAAGAATTGGAGTCAAGGAGCAAGGAGCGCTTGAAGACCCGTTTGTAATGGAGCCTGAGTTTAAATGTAATAGTTACATTTAATTTAATTTATTCTTGCACCCTAAGTTTGACATTTTGGCTCACGTAGTGGCTCTAGTGAACCAAACTAAAATAAAAGTCCATAATCAATTCAAGTAAAATATAGTATTCTATATGTGCATGCTAATCATATATATATATATATATATATATATATATATATATATATATATATATATATATATATATATATATATATATTATCAAATATGTTTTGCATGTTAAATAATATGACGCGTATTTTTTATATATATGTGCATGCGCGCTAAACAAGATGAGACAATTAATATTAACAAACCTCTCATGATGTAGAATAAATAGTATTTATAAAATGAATTAAAAGGTTTAATTCATGAATTAAAGGAGTTTAATTCAATTAAATAAAATTAGAATGATTCTAATTATTTATTCTACTACTTTAAAAATATTAACTTGTAACGTTCAAAGATATTTGGAATATCGAACGTTACCTTCTAGTATGATAAAATGATAGAGTATCAAATAATCAATATACGTTTGTTGTGCACACACAAGACTTACATTGATTATTTGAGATGTTTTATCACATTTGATACTTATTTACTGTTTTGTTATGCACACATAAGGGCAGTATTTTTCTTTTTACTATATGGAAGTGCAAGGTTAGACTTAACTTAGATAATTTTGATTCGGATGTGCACACACTTGATCATAATAATCTAAGAGGCAAAATACAAGGAGTTACGTGTTGATATAATTGACAAAAGTTGTCTACCTATTTATTTATATATAGTGTGTTGTGCACACACAAGGCTATATACATTTGAAATAGGATCCTTATTCTCGTTCCCTCATCTGGGATCTCTGGGGAAGAGGATCAAGTTGGCATTGCGAAAGTCTTTAATTAGATTTGCCAAACTATATAAAGAGAGTAATATAGTTTGATAAAAATAATGGGAGATACCAATTTAAATAAAGACCTAATTTATTTTGGTAATTAATAAAATGAATGTATACTAAAATGTTGTTTATTTTCACATGCAGAATTTTACAAACGTCAAACTCACTATCACTGCGTTGCATACTTGATGCTAACAAACTGATTGGACCGAATTACACGGACTGGTTAAGAAATTTGAGAATAGTTCTTACTGCTGAAAAGCTTTCCTATGTCCTAAATTCGTCTGTCCCTGCAACTGTTGCAGAACAGCCTCTGAGGAAGAGATTGCTACTTTCAAGAAGTGGTAAGATGATGCAGTTGTGGCTCAATGCATCATGCTTGCATCCATGAGTAACGAGCTTCAGCGTCAACACAAAAAAATGGATGCTCCTACTATACTGCTACACCTTAAAGATCTTTATGGTGAGCAAAGTAGGACTGCTAGATATCATATATCTAAGGAGCTCTTCTGATCTCGGATGACTGAGGGCATTACCGTTGAGACTCATGTCCTTAAGATGATCAATCTGATTGAACAACTTGGACAACTAGGGTTCGTGATGGATGGAGAGTTAAGCCAAGATCTGATCTTGCAGTCAATCCCGGACACCTTCTCACAATTTGTTGTGAATTTTCACATGAATAAGTTGGACATCAGCTTGCCTGAGTTACTTAACATGTTGAAAAACCAAGTCTTGTTGGTGGATGATTCTTCTAAGAAAAGGAAGAGGCCCAAGGGTTCTTCTCAAAAGAAGAAAACCAATAAGGCTAAAAGCAAGGTGAAGACAAAGGATAATAAAAAGGCAGATCAAGATAGCAAATGAATATGCCTTCATTGCAATAAGCCGGGTCACTAGAAAAGAAACTGCAAGGAATATATTGCAAGTTTAAAGCAGAAGAAGCTTGGAGAAGCTTCAACTACAGATCAATGTTAGTTCATGATTGAAATAAATCTTTCTGTAAGTTAAACTTCTACTTGGGTATTAGATAACGGTTGTGGTTCTCATATATGTAATACTATGCAGGGATTAAGCAGAAGTAGAAAGCTGAACAAAGATGAAGTTTTTCTGTGCGTGGGAAATGGAGCAAATGTTGCTACATTAGCCGTAGGAACTTATTGTTTAGCAATACCTACGGGCAAACCCATTAGTTTAAATAATTGTTATTATGTTCCAACACTTATTATAAATATTATTTCTATTCCTATGTTGGACAATGATGGTTTTGAAATTATAATTAAGAACAACGATTATTCTATTTATAATAATAATGTTTTATACGGTGTTGACAATTTACTGAATGGACTTTACTTAATTGACTTACAAGAAAATATATTACAAATTGAATAAACTAAGAAAATAAAAAGAAATAATGTAAATTATACATTTATGTGGTGCTGTAGACTTAGTTATATTAATGAAACAAGATTAAACAAATTGCATAAATATGGACTTTTAGAGTTATCTGATTATGAATCATATCCAACTTGTAAATCTTGTCTCATGGAAAAAATAACCAAATCTCCTTTTAGTGGAAAAGGTGAAAGAGTTACAGAGTTGTTAGAGTTGGTACATATAGATGTATATGGACCTATGACAACGCATGCACGATGAGGGTATTTATATTTTATTACCTTCACTGATGATCATTCTAGATTTGGATATGTGTATTTAATAAAATACAAGTCTGAATCGTTTGAAAAGTTTAAAGAATTCAGAAGTAAAGTAGAGAAACAAACTGGCAAAAATATTAAGATTCTTCAATCAGATCGAGGAGGGGAATACTTAAGCAATGAGTTTTTCGATTATCTCAAAGAAAATGGTATAGTCTCACAATGGACTCCACCGAGTACACCACAATTGAATGGTGTATCTGAAAGGAAAAATCGAACATTATTGGACATGGTTCGTTCCATGATGAGTTTTACCGATCTTTCAGTTTCTTTTTTGGGTTATGCCCTAGAAACGACAGCATACCTACTTAACAAGGTACCTTCTAAATCCGTCCCAAAGACTCTATATCAAACATGGACAGGGAGAAAACCAAGTTTTAAGTATGTTAAGATTTGGGGTTGTCCAGCTTATGTCAAAAGGTTTGAGCATGATAAGTTAGAGACAAGATCCGACAAGTGTAAATTTGTAGGATATCCTAAAGAAAGTTTATGATATTACTTTTATTATCCAATTGATCAAAAGGTGTTTCTCGCAAAATATGTTTCCTTCTTGGAAAAGGAGTTTATCCTTAAAGGGGTCAATGGGAGTAAACAAGCCTCATGTACCACAACCTATTTATAAATCTGGAAGAGTACCGAAGATACCTGATAGGTATGTATTCATCATAGAAGATGATGATGAGGTACGCATCATAAATGATGATGATCCATTGACTTACGAAGAGGCAATGAGTAATAAAGACTCAGAGAAATGGCTAGCAGCCATGAAATCCGAGATGAACTCCATATATGAGAACCAAGTATGGACTTTGGTTTCTCCACCTGAGGCCATTAAGCCCATTGGGTGCAAACAGGTCTTTAAGAGAAAGACTGGAGCAGACGGCAAGGTAGAGACCTATAAGGCCCAACTGGTTGCAAAAAGTTTCAAACAAAGACAATGTGTTAACGATGATGAAACCTTCTCACCAGTAGTTATACTCAAGTTCATTCGAATTTTGCTAACAATTGCAGCTTATTATGACTACGAAATTTGGCAAATGGACGTGAAAATGGCATTTCTCAACGGAAAACTAGAAAATGATGTATATATGATACAACCGGAGGGTTTTGTTTCAAAAGTTGGAACAAATCAAGTCTATAAGCTACAACGTTCCATTTATAGATTGAAGCAAGCTTCTCGAAGATGGAACATCCGTTTTGATGAGACAATCAAAGAATTTGATTTTATCAAAAACGAGGATGAACCATGTGTATACAAGAAGGTTAGTGGGAGCATTCCTAGTATTATATATTGATGATATATTACTGATAGGGAATGATATTCCAATGCCACAATCAATCAAGATATGATTATCTAAAAACTTCTCCATGAAGGACTTGGGAGAAACATCCTATATTTTGGGGATAAAGATCTATAGAGATAGATCTAAAAGGATCTTTGTCTTGTCCCAAGGAACATACATTGATTCAATGCTAAAGAAGTTTAGCATGAAAGATTCCAAGAGATGACTCATGTCAATGAGTCACAGAATACATCTCTCCAAGAAATATGCATCAAAGACATCTGAAGAGAGAGACCGTATGAGTAAGATTCCCTATGCCTCGGCAATATGATCTATTATGTAAAGGATGATATGTACAAGACCAGATTGTGACGCCCCCAAATCTAGACCCACACAGCCCAAACTTGAGTCGTCAAAAGACTACAACAAAACTAAAATAAAATGATACAACGTACAACAATACTGTGTATAATAATACATAACTAAGTCTTCACTATTAATGCCACACTATTTTTCAACATGTGAAGACTACTAACAACAGACTCGGACCATCACTCCATTCCCCGGCTAGTTCCCGCTACGTTCCCATATCCTAAAGAATAAAGGGAAAAAAATGGTGAGCTTAAATAGCCCAGTAAAGAATATCATGACGTAGACTCATTGTTCTACGATCATGAAGATGCAAACGTAGACTCATTGTTCTACGATCATGAAGATGAACATGGCGACTCTACGATTTGGGATGATAAGGCTTGCTTGGTTATTAGTCACAGGATCTGGAGATTATGATCGGAGAGATAAGTGCATTTGGTTCATCAATCACATTGTTTTGGGACTTTGTGACTGGAATGAGAAAGGTAGTCCAATGAAGAACAGATTTTCCTTCTGCTTTCCTTCTGTAGAAGTAGAGTTGACAATAATTATCCCAAATTGCCTTCTGATGAGTTTTGTACTTCTGAGCTTGCTTTCTTATTCTACGACTTGGCTTAGCCATTTTACGATCTAGCCTGAAGTGCAATCGTAGAGTTATGATTTGAATTGCTCTACGATCTCTGATAAGACTGGAGGCTTTAGATGAATTCAGAGATCTTTGTTAAGCCTGTTTGACAGCTCAATAACAGCCTTCTGAATAGACTTGGTAGGGATCGTTGTCAAGACTCTGATTTCTCATGTAGATATTGTTCTTTGATTATGTTGGTTTCGTAGACTGGATGTAGAAAGTCGTAGAGTGTCTGATTTTGTTGACTCTACGATCTTGAGAGCGAGCTGTATGACGAGGAGACAATTCTACGTTCTTTGGAGAGGAAACTTCAATTTGCCAAGCCTTAAACTGCAATCGTCTGACAGACTCTACGATCCTTCTTTGTGAGATGAACTTCCTTCTTACTTGAATGATCTTTTTATTTTACCATGATATTAGTGACACCATATCTAACAAGTTCCACTAAATCAATAGGTGAGTTCAAAGATTAATAGATTCTTTCCTTTATGACCAGCTTCTTTCTCTTCTAGAGAATCCCAAGATTCAAGACTTCTTCATGCATCAATAATCAGACTTCATTCAATCTTTCATAGATTGACCTCCTGCAACTTCGTTGAGTAGGGTATACTACGAAATTCATCGTTGAGTCTCAAAACAATTTTCTCCTCCTTCTTTATATCGTAGAGCTTTTCTCTTGAGGCTACAACATTGTTTCCTTCCTGTTGATCTGCTTGGATTATCTTCATCCAGAATGATTTGTGAGGGTGTATGCTTATCAAAAGACTTCCGGTTTAGCATATTATTGAGCTGACTTCTTCATAGAAACAAGCAGATAAATCTTCAACCATTTCAAACTTAGAGCTTCTTCTGATTCATTGAAGTTGGAGAGCCTACTGCCAAAGGTTATGAGTGTGACCATTTCTTTGAGATGCACTTTTCCTCTTCTCATAGATTGAAGGGTGATTTCTGAAACTTAGAGTAAATCATTCGTGATTACTCCTTTTTGCCTTGATCTACTCACCCTTCTCATTCATAGATTGTTTTGAAGAATTTTGACGCTGAGAGCATTTGCCTTTTAAGTATGAGCTACATGTACACTTGGTGTGCCTGGCAAAGACTTCTTTATTGTATGAGCTGCTTTGTACATGAATGAGGTTCTTCAACTCTTCTTGATCTTTAATGATCTGCAGAATGAATCTTAGATCCGGTGATCATAGATATACATATATGTCCATTCATCCGTGCTGAGTTGATTTCCAGGTCTCGGGCCTGATATCTGTGATTTAGGGAAATGACTTTGAAATCCATCACCAAGGATATTGCAGTGAAGTATACAACTGTAATTTGATCTACCTCTCAATTTCAGAGAAGTAGTTCCATAAGACCATTGAAGACTTTTGAATTAGATCTCTCAAAAACCAGTTAAACTAGAGATCATCCATTAGAAGAAATTAGAAATGCTGCTCGTGGATTTCATCATTGATTGCCATTTAAAATGGCTTGACAGAACTCTTGATGCTGCTTTAAAATAAATGAAGCACTTCATTTGACACACATCTTCAGATAAGATCCTTAGAATATTAGTCCTTAAGCTTATCGGAAAGCTTAATGCTGAGCCCATCGAGTGAATATAGATTAGAGACTGATTTCAGCTGCTGACATTTGGTAGATAGAAAAATTATTTATCAATTTAAGCATAGATTTCTGTGGGGCTTGCTTCTGCTTCAAACTTTTAGAACCGGTGAGAAGTAGATTTGTTAGTGCTTGGTACAGTGATGCTTCCTTAGAGAAGAATAAGATCCGGTGTCCTTTGGCATCAAGATATAAACTTCCCATCTTGTTTGAAGGCAAAAATACACGTTTGTATCCTTCGAGTGAATCAATTAATAATTCTTGTCAACAGAACATCCTTTTGATTTCTTCAACTTGCAGCACCAGATTAACTTTGAAAGTTCACTCGATAGCTTCTTTGCTGAGATCATCTGAATTTGTATTAGGAAGTATTAATGTCAATTAATATTCAGCATCAGACAGGGAATCACTCAACATTCAATTAGTACCTGAAAGAAAAACATTATTTTGTAAGCTTGTTCATACGAAGTGTTTTACTTCAATTCTTAAACTCAAAAACAGAAATTTGCTAGTGCCATAGGATCTACTGAAAGCGTAGCTTTAAAAGTTCGTGAGAACCTGCTCTGATACCAATTGTTAGTTCCCAGAGTCACAAAAGTGATCTAGAAGGGGGGGTGAATAGATCTCTTAGAAACTTTTTACTTTAAGAGTTCATTACCAAATAATTTATTTGATCAAGATTTGTTTGCATATCAAAATATTAGTTTGAAAACACCCCTTAAAGATTTGTAAAACTTTTCCATTGAGTTAAGACTATATTGGAGAAGGCTACTTGTTAGGTAAACCAATTAACAGTCATATATATATATATATATATATATATATATATATATATATATATAAGACAGAATGTAAATGACTGAAATTAAATAACACCAAAGAGTTTAAAGTGGTTCGGAGACTGAATAACTCCTACTCCACTCTTCTACTACAACGAGTAGGAAATCCACTAAGGTTTAGTCCTCCGGATTAGGACACTCTTGCCCTCATCAAGTCCAGCAGACTTGGCTCTTTTAGTCACATTAAGACTAGGACACTTTTGCCCTCATCAAGGCTAATAGCCTTGGGACTGTAGACTAAGTCCAGCAGACTTAGAATCTCTTGTACCCTTCGGTACTCAACAAGTCTAGCAGACTTGATTTGTTTGTTCGGTGGGTTGTGCTGCTAAGTAGAACATTTGCTCTTCTTCATCTTTGGGTACTTAGCAGCTGCTTGTGATCAATCATTGAATGCTACTGATATTTGTCGTTGATGTTCTTCTTCTTTCTATATTCACCAACTACTCATGATCACCCATTGTGCTGCTAGGCTTTTGCACTTTAGCTCCTTTTGTACTTGATAACTTCTCGAGATGAACTCCTGAAATGACTGTGAAGCTTCTTCCTTTTGGTACTCAGTTGTTCCTTCTTATCATAAACAGTTTTAATGCTTCTCGAGATGGGCTTCTGAGATGACTGTGATGCTCCTTCCTTTTGGTACTCAGTTGCTACCATGTATGTATCAAGTTGGCGTTTAAGCTTCTCTCTACTATGTGCCTAGCAGCTCTGAACACTTTTCTTGTAATAGAGTAATTTATCTCTATATCTTTCTCAATTTAGTGTTTGTGTTCTGATGGATCGTAGAGTCCTTCAGCATATTCATTTTCTGTTTCACTCTACGATTGGTTGCTGTCTTCCATCATCTCTCTTGTATATTCAAAAATTGAAACAACAACCTTTTCTGTTTTTTCTGTAAGCCTTTATATCTCTGAGCATATATTACCGTCAAAAGAAATCCCGTTAGTTTCATTTGGCTTTGTGCAGATCCTAAATATCTTCAATGTTGTCTTTCACGCTGCTTGTGTCAGTGCTTTTCCCTTTTCTGACATGTTCTGATATATTGACCTGTAGCTCAGCTTTCTCTGAAATTATAGCCGTTGCACTCCCAGAGTTGTTCAGCAAGGATTATTATTTCCTTTGTTAATTAATCTTCTGATACATCATTAAATACCTTCCTTGACTTTTAGAACCAACTGTAGAGATGTCCCATTGGTCTGACTTTATTCACCATCTTCCTGAGAAGTGGGTCCTGACTTATAGTCGTTTAGGCACATGGTCTTCTGTGGCTCTGACATGCATCTAATTTCTCAAGAGCACTCACTCTACCTTGTATCTGGGTGAGGAGTATTCTCTTTTCTCTCATACTATATTGCAGTTATGATTCTTTGCTGTTTATGATTATCGTAGAGTGACTGTCTGCTCATCTGGACTCTACGAATTTATCTCCACTCGTAATTTGAAGTATGTCGTGTATATGGTGGAGATGGAGCGTACTTCTCTTTTATTCTGCGATCTTGCTTTTGTGATCAGATCGTAGAGTTTGTCTGCAGTGCTTTGCTTTAAGATTTCGTTCTACGATCTTGTCCTTTTGTTCAAATCGTAGAGTTTGTGAACTGCAGTGCTTCTTAGTGTAATCGTTGAGTTGTAGTCTTTGTTGGCACATTGTTTGATTCTACTCAACGATTGTTCCATATGTAGATCAATGTTATGCATTGCCTCATTATTCTGTTCTACTCTACGACTTCTTCCATCTGTGCAAGTCTCAGTTCTTGTAAGCTTGCTCATCAAGTTTACTCTACGATTTTGCTAGAGAGAGTGTATCGTAGAGTACATTTCTTTCTCTGGTTCAGCGTTATCTGCAGGCTAGCTTGGCTATCTGTTCGACGATCGTAGAGTCTTCTGAATCACAATCGTAGAGTCCATTCTACGATTGGTTGTCTTGATCGTAGAGTCTTCTTTGCTTGGAATCGTAGAGTCCATTCTACGATCATATAGACTGATCAACCTAACAGATTTGATCTTTTCTAACTAAGTCTTTTCTAACTAAGTCCTTTCTTACATTATTACATCATTACATATTGAAAGGACTTTTACAGACTCTGACATACACAAATATAGCAATGATTCATTCTTATGCTACTCTGCTTATATCATACAACTTTTATACAGAGTTACTTCTATTGAAAGATTAACCTAACATTTCTGATCTTTAAAATCTAAGTCCTTTGTACACATATATTTTTTAAAAGGACTTTACAATAAGTCTTGATCGTAGAGTCTTCTTTGCTTGGAATCGTAGAGTCCATTCTACGATCATATAGACTGATCAACCTAACAGATTTGATCTTTTCTAACTAAGTCTTTTCTAACTAAGTCCTTTCTTACATTATTACATCATTACATATTGAAATGACTTTTACAGACTCTGACATACACAAATACAGCAATGATTCATTCTTATGCTACTCTACTTATATCATACAACTTTTATACAGAGTTACTTCTATTGAAAGATTAACCTAACATTTCTGATCTTTAAAATCTAAGTCCTTTGTACACATATATTTTTTAAAAGGACTTTACAATATTTGAACCAGATCACTTTCATTCTTTTTAATAAGCAGCAGATAGTTTACAATAAGATCATATTTGTTTAAACAAGTGTGTAAATCACAGTATTTGAAATGAGTAGTATACGTCAAGCACACATGACAATGTAAATCCACAATAATGTAAGCACATAATTAAATTAACATATAATCACTTTGTCAAATAACCACATAAACACTTTTAGACAAACTGTGCACATAAACAAGTAAGCACATAATTACATTTAGAACATCTACGCACTTTTTCATATACACATTATTTATCAACCATGACAATCAACCATGTAAGCACATAAACACTTTCAGAGTATTTAAGCACATAATCAATTAAGCACATAAGCACATTAACACATATGCACTTTGTCAGATACACATTGACAATCAACCAAGTAAGCACATTTACCACAATCCTTTTTGCACAACAGTCATCATCATCAAATCAAACAACCTTCAACAAACTGCAGTTAAATTCTTCAACAAAGTTTAGATCAACAACTGCAGCAGAATGATAGAATATAATAAACAATAAGTCTTCAATAATTATCTGCAGCGGAATAAGCAATCTATTAGAAGAGTCATGTAAACTATAATGTTAATACGCTTCTCTTTTTCAGAAAATCATAATCATTTTTATCATTTGAAACACCACTAGTCATAATTATACTAATAACAGTCCATCTTTGCACTACGGGCCAATATATATTCAAATATAACACCAATTCATCTTTGCACTACGGGCCAAAGATATTCAAATATAACACCATTGGTCATAACCATACTAGTCTACAGCCTTTGGTTATAATCATACCAAAAAATAGTTCGTCTTTGTACTACGGGCCAAAGATATTCAAATATAACACCAATGGTCATGATCATACCAGTCTACAACCTTTGGTCATAATCATACCCAACAACAATTCATCTTTGCACTACGGGTCAAAGAGAAATTTGACCATAATTTATTTATGAGGATGATGATAATGATATAAAGGATGAATAAACATAAATACAGTGAGATCAAGGATAAATATTAGAGATTTAAAATTTAATTTATCCAGAGTCAAAGATTGTCCAAATTGCCAACATGATATCCAGAAATTCGATTTAGCTCAAGAATAAAATAAAGTTCACAATTTTAACTATAACGTGTAAGACGAAATAGAAAGATTCAGGTGAAAGGATATTCTACCAATTTCAGGAATTTTCACCATTTAATAATGAGGTTATAGAAACAAACAATATTTTCTTACCATAAATGGAAAAATATGAAATAAAATAATATCGCTTACGAATATGAAATAAAATAATATTTTTTATCGTAGTAAGTTTAAGAGTGGAATGAAATAATATTCCTTACCACAGTAAATTTAAGAGTGTGAAAGAAATGATATCCCTTACGAGTATGTTTAAGAGTGTGAAAGAATGATACCATTTACCGTAGTAGATTTCAATAATAGAATATGAAAGAAGATGATATCCCTTTACGAATATGAAATAAATGATACCCATTACCGTAGTAAATTTAAATAATAGAAGATGAAAGGAGATGATATCCCTTTACCGTAGTAGATTTGAATAACAGAAGATAAAAGAAGATGATATCCCTTTACAATAGTAAGTTTAATAGTGTGAAAGAATAATACAATTTACCGTAGTAGATTTGAATAATAGAAGATGAAAGAAGATAATATCCCTTTACCTTAACACGTGAAAAAAGACTACTTTAAATATAGTGGATCAACCTATATATATTTATAATATAATTAGTAATTACCACATATAATTTTCATGGTGTATGATAACTCGTATATTATGAACTATCAAAAATATTTATATAATATAAATTTTTGTAGTATAATATAACAACTTAAAAATAGTTTTTGAAATAATATTTCAAAATAAATCTTTCAAATGAAACTTTTCAAAATAAATATTCTCAAAGAAGAGTCTTCTAAAGGAAGATTTGTGAATATCGTGTAAAATAGAAATTTATGAAATTACTACTTTTTAAATAAAATATTTACTTGAGAAATTCCTGCACTCCTTTTGGTTTATAAACACTCAAAATAACCTTACTATTTAGAGAAATACCCACAAAATACTTGCAGAAAAACTTTATGTTTTAAGTGTGATTTTTCTATTCAACTAAGCAATCTATTTATAGGAGAAATGAAAGTACTATGTGTGGTAGGTGAGGCTGGTTGCGCACGCCAGTGCTAAAAAATTCAGCAGCAACCGCCTGCGCAGAAAAATTTCTCCCAGTATATTTTCCTTCTCCATTTTTCTCTGGTGGGTCCCACAGAGGGCCCACGTGTTACTATTCCTAATAAAACAAAAAAACTTTAAATATTATATTTATTATAATAAATCATATATCTTTTCCCCACTTGCCCTATTTTTTTCTTCCCACCTTATTATACTTTTTCCACCTTTATTATTGTAATATCCAAAATATATATGAAGAAAAATTAAATTTGTATTTCATAATTTCGGGGCTTTACACTGATGTTGCTCATGCACTTAGTGTAACAAGCAGATATTAGTTTAATCCTGGAGAAGAACACTTGAAGGCAGTGAAAAACATCATAAAATACTTAGGAAGAACTAAGAATGTATTTCTTGTCTACGGTGGGTCTGATTTGAAACTAAAGGGCTATACATACTCAAGTTTTCAAACTGACCAAGATGACAACAAATCTGTTTCGGGTTATGTATTTACCTTAAATTGTGGCGTAGTAAGTTGAAAAAGTTCCAAGCAACAAACGATTACTGATTCAGTGACAGAGGTAGAGTACATAGCTACAAGTGAAGCTGCAAATGAGGCTATTTGGATTAAGAAGTTCATAACTGAACTCAGGGTGGTTCCTAACGTTTAAGGACTAGTGCATTTATTTTGTGACAACACAAGGAGTTGTTGCACAAGCCAAGGAACCTAGGTCTCATCAGAAATTCAAACACGTGTTGCGGTGATTTCATTTGATTAGAGAAATCATTAAAAGAGGATACGTCACCCTAGAGTGAGTGGACTCTCATGACAACATAGCAGATCTATTTACTAAAGCATTAACTCAGCAGCAGTTTGATCGTCACTTAGAGAAGATGGGTATTAGATACCACGTCGATTGACTTTAGTGCAAGTTGGAGATTGAAAGTATTATGCACACAAGCCAATCATATTTGATATGATGTAGCATATACTTTGTAGTCTTATTCATTTATAAATAAAAGAATTTATTTATTTAAAAGGCATTTCATTTATCCATATTCTGCTGTTGAATCAAATGTGATAAACCCATAATTTTGAGCAATGCTTTTAGAATCATGATGATGATCATGCTAATGAGATCTAAATTCAAGATAACTCAAAACTAAAATTGTTTCTATCGATGGATCACTAAAATGGGGATTAGTGAATCCGGATATATTAGTACATACTATGCTTATTCTTATGAAGAAAATGATTGATCTCATAATCATTTGTGTAGAGACACTAAAATAAGTATGTAGGTGCTTATTAGAGAATAAGTTCACTGAACGTGACTCGCCTGAGGAATACCTAATGGAATTTTACTTGCCTGTCAATAGGAATTCCATTTGTGATAGTAGTACAAGTGATCATTGGACTTGAGATCATCATAGTATCTTATGTATGATGAGTTATGCGTTGACAGATTCCTTAAGACCTTTAGGGTATATCAAAGGGTATGCTTGGGTATAATAAGTTATAAATAGAGATAGGTGGATGGTCAACAAAGAATCTACCACTTCTAGTAAAATGAGTGAATGTCTTATGCGATTCGATAAATGTTAACTCAGGAATCCTTGGCCAAGCCAGAATGAAAATTAGAAAGGAGTTTCTAATTAGAGTTGTTCATTTGAGAATCGAAATATATATGATCAAATAAATAAGACTTGACAGAAATCCCATGTCTTATATTTGATTGGGACATTATAAGGTAGAAGGATTGAATTGTATAGTAACTATTTACTGAAAGGTTCTTTAATGATTAAATGTTAAAATTTATATTATCTAAAAAGTCGTTGATCGTTAATGGTGCTTACCCTTATTGTAAGAATAAATATTAGTTATTAAATAAATTAAATTATTTAATTTATTTATTTAAATAAGATTAGAATTATTCTAATTTATTTATTCTGCAACCGATTTAATATGGAGAACCTAAAAGGTCACACTGCAAAAGAAAAATATTTATTTAAGAAGTGAATGACATAATCATAATAATATATTAAGTATATTTAATTTATATTATTGTGATAGAATAAATTAAATAGCTTAATATTTATTAATTAGTATTTTTAAAATACTAATTATAAATTTAATAAGAGGAGTCTTCTTATTATTATTATTATTATTATTATTATTATTATTATTATTATTTAGTTCCTAAATAGTTTAGAAATTGTAATTATTATATTTAATTAATTAGTTCCTAATAAGATTATGAGTTTAATTTAAAACCCTATTCCTAAAGGTGTTAGGAGGGTTGATTATATCTATAAATAAGAGAAATCTTATTATGGATTGGATTACACACTCTTTCATAAGAGAGAGATAGAGTACTCACATATTCTCTAGAGAGAGAAAATTAGGATTTGCCACCACCCACTTCTTGAATTAATATTATTCCTTGGTAGATCACCTCTAGAGGTCAAACACTTAGGTGACTAATGTTGATCAAATAAATCTAATCGGTGAAATTCAAGAAGAACGCGAAGGAATTGGAGTAGAACACGTACATGTGAAAGATTTGTTCTACAAGGGTATAATTCTCCACCTCTTTCTTGTTTAATTAATAATTGTGCATAAAGATCAATCCTGGATTATGGTTTGTAATAAAATTTTAAAATCTGATTTTACCATGCTTCCACTTAATTATGCAATTTGATTGAATGTCTATGGATTATTGCAAACCAACTGCAAGTGTGGTGTATAAATTATGGATTGAAAGAAATAGAAAACTTCATGGAGGTCATCCAACTACTGCGGTTATTTTAGTGAAATAATGCATTAGAATTGTTAAATATAGGTTAACTTCAACTAGGAAGTTCAGAAGTAGTGTTGAAAAATATCCACACCTTCGAGTATGACAATTGTAGTTAATATTTAATGCTTGTTTTCTTTATAGTTTAGGCATCATCTGGAGTGCCTGGTGATGCGGGAGCTATAACAGTTAAGGGGTAATTCCCTAGCTTGTATTTATTTTTAGCAATATAATTATTCAAATTAGCAACAACCAAAAAAAAGTTCATATTTTTGTCCGAGGATTTTCCACATTTCTCAATTTTGGTATATATGTACAAAAGTTCTACTGTGCACTAACACCCATTTCCGTATATTGATTAGCCAAATTCATGATGAATGCCCATGAAAATGGAAGATCCACTAAAAATAAAGGACTCATCAATTAAAATTCATGTTATTCCTGTTTGATATGAGAAAATATCATATAACAATGGATACATACTTTCGATATTCCGATGGAGGTACCAGTTTCCTCAATATGGAAACCATGAGAATAGTGCAGGTTAGATTGTCAAGAATCGAACCTAGGAAAAAAGTCACAAAACCAACCTGATAAAAAAGAAAAAATGGTTAAAAATAACTTTATGCAAATAACTTTATGCAAATTATATTAAACTATGCTTTATAACTTTGGTGCATTATAATTACACAGACCAATTAGTAATTGCATTTTTTGTTAATTTCAACAATTTTGGCTTCAACTAGAGTGTCAGCATCTATATAACTGATACCACTCAAGAAAATGCAATAATACTAAAATTTGGTAAACAATTTCTAATGAAAGAACATTCAGTATCAAAGTAAAATGAATGATACTACCACATTTAGAAACAGTAGAATTGAAGATGGTTTATTTGAGATAATAGTACTTTACTCCAGAAATATGCAAACAACAAAACATAAAAGAAGTAATGTCTTATCCATGACTATAATTTAGGTCATGATAGCAAAAAGGATCACTAACCACCCATAGGAGAGTTCGTGGTTTGCGAGTGGTAATATTGTCAGTAATCAGCTTAAATCCTTGATGAGCATCTACTATCTCCACAATGGTCATCGCACCAAGCAAGAAAAATACTATCTCGCTGACTTCTGCAGATGCATGCGATAACTCTGAAACAGCTATATCAGTCGAAGGGGCCTGTATAAAAAAAGTTGGACAGAAAAAATATTAATATGTACAATATCAAGTTAGAATCAATATCCAAATGTGTGCGCGTATATACATGTGTATGTGTATAGCTAAAGAGATAAGAACCTAACTGGAATAACTACAGTGGTACAACTAACAAAGAGGGGTATTATTTATACCAGGTAGGAATGAAATTTTTAAGAATTGGCACTTTATAGGCTATATGTTTTTAGCAGGGCGGTGGTCATTTCATTTTGAAACAGAAAAGGATGGAGAACTAGAAACAGTCGCTATAAATGTGTTGAAACATAAGACTCACAAGCAAGCTCAAGAATTGAAGAACTGTATATAGTCTTACTCCAATGCTTAGTATAACCCATAAACTAACAGCCATCAGTAATCCTACTCCACTTTTGTTGAAGGCAAGAGATTTTTCAAAAATGATGCCTACATATCCTATTCCAAATAGCAATGCCATAGCAAGATCCTGCGTCATAAAACAATATCAGACTAACTCAAGTTTACGCTAGATCCATCAGACAAGTGCCCAAGGAAGTTTGCTGATTAACAGAGAAACACTTACCCAACTGCCCAACGAAGTGCCTTCAAACGCATCCATACTACATGTAACAGGGTGATAGTAATAGTTAGTGGTAGCAAGTTAGAAAAAGTAGAAAGTTTCAAGCACTTGCAAAAAAATGTAAAAACAAGTTTCAGTTAAATTTAATTACACTGGTTGATCAGCTGCGTGCTAAATTGAGGAATAAGTATAAGTACATTACATAAACCACAACACCAAACACAAAAAATAATCTCAACTATTGAAAGATAGGGCATGACACGGAAATCCATGTTAGGTCCCACTTTTTAATGGTGAAAATGTATGTAGTGTTTGTAATAATGTTTGGTTGTAGAAAAAATTCTTTAGTAGTCCCGGACTACGGACACGTGGTGTTCCGCACCAATAATATCTCTTCATTTTAGTAAGTCCCTCCCCATTTTAATTTTTCAAAGTTATATGTAGTGGGACCCAACTAAAATGGAGAGATATTATTGGTGTAGAACACCACGTGTCCGTAGTCCAGGACTACTGAAGAATTACTCTGAAAAATGGGGCCTGACATGGAAATTTATATTAGATCTCACTTTTTAATGGTGAAAATATATATAGTATTTGGTTGTAGTGTATGTAAAGTTGTCTTAAATTAAGATTACATGTCATAAATTGATGATACGGACTTGCATGTCATTTAATGCTTATGTTCTAAAAGTGAGTTAATTTGCAATTTTTCTTTTCATTTTATGTAAGTAAGGGCAAAGTAGTAATAGAGTATACTTATGTTTACAAAAAATAAAATAATAATTAAACAACACAAAATTAAAATAACAATTTGGGCAAACACTATTCCACCACCGTTCAACTCCTTTCTCCACCAAAATCCTCCATAACCGCCAACTTTCTCACCAATCTTTTATTTCTCTTTCTACTAACACCTTCTTTCTCCTTCTCTTAAACTAAATCCCCATAGGCCCATACCCATACTTTTAGCACCAAAATCTAACTTGTCCACCTTCACCCCACTAACTAGATCCCACTACAAGAAAAAAAGATTAATTCCGACGGAATATTCCGTCGAAAATAGGCCTATTCCATCGATGTAACACCCTAGTCCCACATCAGTTAATGTGAGATATTTGGATGTGTTTATAAGGACCCAAAGTTGCTATCATTAATATCTTCAGTCATGATCTTTTGGATGAGCCTGTGGTGGGTTAAGATGACCCAAGAAGATATTATTGAGACAGCTCATTGGACCTTATTCTGCTGTGATTTGATTCGGACTCGAATTCGGGTCGGGTCGTTAGATATGGTATCAGAGCCGACTCTCGAAAGCTCGGGTCGGGTCATCCGATCTGGTTGTCGGAGGTGGGGACACGAAGGCGGACGGGCCTAGTAGGCCGCTGGTATTATCCCACAATAGCTAGAGAGGCAAAGTTTCTGGGCCTTGTGTGACTATGTGTTCGGCCTGACGGGGACGTCAGGTATTTAAGTGGGGGAGTTTGTAACACCCCAGTCCCACATCAGTTAATGTGAGATATTTGAATGTGTTTATAAGGACTCAAAGTTGCTATCATTAATACCTTCAGTCATGACCTTTTGGGTGAGCCTGTGGTGGGCTAAGATGACCCAAGAAGATATTATTGAGACAGCTCATTGGGCCTTATTCTGCTGTGATTTGATTCGGACTCGGAATTTGACTCGGGTCGTTACAATCGGCCATAAGTTATTTTCGACAGAGTATTTCATTGAAAAGTTTGTCGAATATAACCTGCTCGAAAATAAGTTAAGTTCGTTGGAAAGTCGGTCAAAAATAAATAATATCGACGGAATTTATTTTCGACATGTTTCCTTCACTATCCTCCCCGGTCTACCATCGGAGCAACCAAACAGAATAGAAGAAGAATTGAGTAGATTGATTTATGAAGAGAATCCGATGATGGATTTGCCTAAAATTTGCAAAAGATTTGTTTTGCAGAAGATGGGATTTTTTTTCGTTTTGTATAAATTTTTGTTTGAGAAGCTTTAATTGAGAGATACGGTCGATGAAGATAGAGATTTGGGTTTTGGTTTGCAATTTTAGGCTTGATCCTAATGTCAGATCCCCACGACATGGTTTGCAATTAAGATATTTAAAATATAATTTGATTTTGTATTTTAATAATCTAAATATTAGAAAAGAGAAATGCCATGTAAGTTTTTTTTTTTTTACACAAGCATTTACTTGCCATATATATAGGGTCACATTATCAATTTTTGATGTGTCAAATGAATTTGAACGAAAATGAAAAAAAAATAATAGTATAAGATTAAAAGACGAAGCATCGAAATAAAAAAAATTAATAATTTAAGATAATAAAATATATTTAAACCTAAATAAAATATATAGAAGGCATAAATATACTCAGGTAAGTTTGGATATGGTTCTCATAGCTATAATTGATTGTAAACCACTTAATGTTATGTTATATTAAAAAATTATTAATAAAATTCTCATCAACAAAATATTTGAAAATTAATATATAATAGTTTTAAATTTAACAAATTAATTAGAAAAATCAAACGGACACTTTTAACTTGAAGGGGGGAGTGATAATAAATTTAATAATAAAGTAAGATTTTCAAATTTCTAAAATTATTATGAACATACCGATCGATCTATCAAAGTAGAGACCAATAAAATTTGGTTCGTTTTTCTTACAGCTTTAATATATATTCTGCAAGGTCCGGCCAGTGAATAATATTACGGGTAGAGAGAGAAAGAGAATAGGAGAGAGAGAAAAGCTGTAGGAAGAAGCAGGAGGTGCTGGTGGTGCTTTGTGAAAATCAGCTTTCTTTTAAGGCATAGCTTTAAGCTTTTTCTCTTGCTTTGTTTGTATTGACACCTACCCACTTTGACGAGGACAGTGCTTCAAAATTTGGGGCCCTGAGAGAAGCATTTTGTACATTTGTCTAAACTCTCATTATTAAAATGCAGCAGCCTATGCCTACAACTTACGTACGCTAACTTGCTCCTTCTCTTAACCTTCCTTCTACCTCACGTAACCTTTTCATCGTCTTGTTAAAAATTAAATCGTCGTAAATTAAATAATATAAAATAATAAAAAAAAAAAAAAAAATAAGATTTAACGTGAAAAAATCTTAAAGAGAAAAATTATAGGTCAAATTTAGAATTTCTACTATCACAATAATAATGGGCTTACAAATTTTTCCCAAGTTTTACGCCCTAACACTCTGTTTCTGAGTTTTAAAATAGACAAAAAAAAAGAAGAAATTGACGAAAAACTTAAGTTTTTTGTCCTGAATTTTTTAATTAACGGAAAAGAAATGAAATGGATAGAAAACTTGATCACTTTTTCTGCCAAAATTTTTCATTCAAAATTAGTCTGATTTGGACGGAAAGGAAAATAAGATAAGTAATATTTTCATATTATTCTCGACTTATAATATAACAATTTTTTAATTGTAATCTATGTTCCCAATTTATCTCTTTCCTAATCCTAACTCTGTAAGATCATAACTCATCAACAATAGATGACGTAAATAAAACATCAGACTGATCAGAAACTAAAATATTGCAAATTAGTGAGTAAAAAGGTCTAGTTCTTTTACATATTTCTTATTTATCAATTTCAATGCAATTAAAATCTGGCTTCTTTAAAAGAAAAAAATAGTAGAACAACTTCATTTCTGTGTGTAAGTGTAACCATGGTAACGTAATAATTCACGGCACAAGTTGACAGTTAAGATTCTTATCTTCCATGATATAACTATGACCGACATTTTTTTGATGATATGCTTCCTTGAATAATGAGAGAAAATGAACAAAGGTAATCCTTTAAAAAGATATTTTTATTATGATGAGGACATCTATCCTCGGTCAATCATTGTGTATCAATTATCAAACCCCTGAACAATGTATTCTCGTATGACATAAAACTTACAACCAAAAAACTTACAACCAAGTTTATCCTTATACTCCCTTCCCTCTATATATATATATATATATATATATATATATATATATATATATATGGGAGTCGATCTATGACATGTACGTGCTATGGAACATTATGTGACATATACCATCCATATTATCTATTATAAGAATTAAAGGATGAGATTAAAAATTAAAAACATGATGTCTGCTACTGCAAGAAGCGGACTACTGCACATCCGCCAGAAGAAGTAGCGGACCGGACGATGAAAGAAAGCAAGCAACCAAGGACCATCACTTTGATTGGACGTACTAAATTAAGGAGCTCCATTGATTCCTTTCACATGGCCTGCCCGACACTATTCAAAAAGAGGTGTAATAATAATAATAATAATAATAATAATAATAATAATAATAATAATATCAATAATAATAATAATAATAATAATAATAATAATAATAATAATAATAATAATAATACCGATAATAATAATATTTATAATTTTCTTAATAATAATAATATTTTTATTTTTTAAATTTTAATTTAATTTTTCGTTATGCCGTGCCTTCAGGCATGGGCAATTACTAGTATAACTATATGCAACATAAATTATACTCTCTATCTCTTTAAAAAAAATTATATAAATTAAAATTTAATTAATTTTTAAATTATTAGAAAATTTAAATATTTTTTTAATTAAAAAATGATAGCAAAAATAAATTTATATTTTATATAAAAAATTAAATCGTTAATACGTACTCAAAATTCACAAATGACAAATAAAAAAAATACATTTAACTCTCTAAAAATACAAAAAAAATATCATTTAAATTTCAATATGTACACATATACACACACTTATATTATGGATTACTGAGTTCATGAGGACGCATTATTTCTTATTCTTACAAATTATATTCTTATATTAGTTAAAGAATATTTTAAACTTATAATTTATATGATAGGGGGCATTTATTATATTCAGGGATTAAACTTTTTGAAATATATATTTTTGCTATTAAAGGGCGGAAAAATATTTTTTTTTTCCTTTGATAATATTCCCGTTGATTTTCTTTCACCATGACAGCCCGTGGGCTCATACCCTACATAGGCTAGGAGTGTCTTTTTGAATAGTGTCGGGCAGACCATGTGAAAGGGGAGCTCCTTAATTTAGTACGCCCAATCAAAGTGATGGTCCTTGGTTGCTTGCTTTCAGTGATTACCATTCATTCTTTGTCCTTGGTTGCTTGCTTTCAGTGATTACCATTCTTTCTTTCGTCGTTCGCTATTTCTTCTGGCGGACGTGCAATAGTCTGCTTCTTGGAGTAGCGGACAGCATGTTTTTAATTTTTAATCTCACCCGTTGATTTTTATGATACCGCCAGAAGAAATAGCGAACGACGAAAGAAAGAATGGTAATCACTGAAAGCAAGCAACCAAGGACAAAGAAAGATAGCGGACGTGCAATAGTCCGCTTCTTGGAGTAGCGGACAGCGTGTTTTTAATTTTTAATCTCACCCGTTGATTTTTATGATACCGCCAGAAGAAATAGCGAACGGCGAAAGAAAGAATGGTAATCACCGAAAGCAAGCAACCAAGGACAAAGAAAGATAGCGGACGTGCAATAGTCCGCTTCTTGGAGCAGCGGACAGCGTGTTTTTAATTTTTAATCTCACCCGTTGATTTTTATGATACCGCCAGAAGAAATAGCGGACGGCGAAAGAAAGAATGGTAATCACTGAAAGCAAGCAACTAAGGACAAAGAAAGAATGGTAATCACTGAAAGCAAGCAACCAAGGACCATCACTTTGATTGAACGTACTAAATTAAGGAGCTCCCCTTTCACATGGCCTGCCTGGCACTATTAAAAAAGACACTCCTACCCTATGTAGGGTATGAGCCCACGGGCTGTCATGGTGAAAGAAAATCAACGGGAATATTATCAAAGGAAAAAAAGAATATTTTTCCGCCCTTTAATAGCATAAATATAAATTTCAAAAAGTTTAATCTCTAAATATAATAAATGCCACCTATCATATATATTATAAGTTTAAAATATTCTTTAACTAATATAAGAATATAATTTGTAAGAATAAGAAATAATGCGTTCTCATGAACTCAGTAGTCCATAATATAAGTGTGTGTATATGTGTACATATTGAACTTTAAATGGTATTTTTTTTGTATTTTTAGAGAGTTAAATGTATTTTTTTTATTTATCGTTTGTGAATTTTGAGTACGTATTAACAATTTAATTTTTTATATAAAATATAAATTTATTTTTGCTATCATTTTTTAATAAAAATAAAAAAAATATTTAAATTTTATAATAATTTAAAAATTAATTAAATTTTAATTTATATAATTTTTTTTAAAGAGATAGAGAGTATAATTTATGTTGCATATAGTTATACTAGTAATTGTTCGTGCCTGAAGACACGGCATAATGAAAAATTAAATTAAAATTCAAAAAATAAAAATATTATTATTATTAGAGAAATTATAAAATATAAAAAATTATAAATATTATTATTATCGGTATTATTATTATTATTATAGTTATTATTATTATTATTGATATTATTATTGATATTATTATTATTATTATTATTATTATTATTACACCACAGGGTATGAGTGTCGGGCAGGCCATGTGAAAGGAATCAATGGAGCTCCTTAATTTAGTACGTCCAATCAAAGTGATGGTCCTTGGTTGCTTGCTTTCTTTCATCGTCCACTACTTCTTCTGGCGGATGTGCAGTAGTCCACTTCTTGGAGTAGCGGACATCGTGTTTTTAATTTTTAATCTCAAGTGAGTTTTTCATTAAAAATGCATTCATGGTCAAGGCTTCAGTTCTATATTTCAAAAGCGGAAAGCCTGCTATGTCTACAAGGTTTTCAGTGCAATTCAAACTCAGATATATTAGAACTCAAAATCTTAAATAATTTATAATTCAATAGTTATAATTATAATTAGTATATCACATATAATATAAGGATAAATTTATAAAAGTAATATTTTTCTTTTCTGTTCATTAGAACTCAGAAGTATAAGATTTTATTTTTTTAACTTTCTATTCCTTTTTATTAAAAACTCAGAAACAACTAAAAAAAAAAAAAAAAAACCTTTAAGTTTTCTATTTTTTTTATTTTTTGTTTTAATTAAGTTTTCTACATCGGTAGCCTATTTAACTTCCTAACTGTAGTCTACATTGGTGAGCCCTTCTGCTGTTTCTTTCTGTAATTTTCTTGAATCCTTTTGTGGGAATTCTTGAATTAATCTGCCTCAATGATGCTTCAGGGGTTCTTCTTAGTTTATCGGTGCCATTGTTGGATGAGAAGTACCAGGATGAAATTGATGATAAGCTGATCATAGCACATAAGGTCATCCAAACCCAACTGAGGAAACTTGATGAAAATATCAGTTATCACACAATTAAGACTGACCTCTGTAGTGGACATTTATAATGTACCAGTTATCACACAAATTAGTAACTGAAAAATATCTCTGCCAAGATTCCTTGGATCTCTGCAGATACGTGGGTGTCATGATGTACACCATATGGTGACATCAACTAGGATTATTTGATTATCACAAATTGTTGTTATTTTTCATACAATCTTGTTAAGTGGGAAAAAAAAATCTTAATTCACAACAAAGGGTCTTATCCAAACTTAAATAAGTAACATTTATGATATGCTTGTTTGTAAAACATAAAGAAAATAATGACGAAATTCATTGGATGCGTGCCCTTTTATGTGGGAGATTATTCCAAGTTCTTGGGGCAACTGAACAATATGCTTCCTCCTTTTACACACCTGTAGGGTCCGCATATGGTGGGGCCCACATGTATGTGAGAGGGGGAACATACTATTCACTTACTCCAAGAGCATAGAATAATTTTTTCTTTTATGTTGAAATCCACACAGCAGAATGTTGTTAGGAGTATTATTGAGTTGATACAAAAACATTACCAGGTACCTTGCGTTGCTGTCCAATTGGAAATAAATACTACAGATAAGATTTATGATTTAGCTTGAAATTTGAGTTTGACAACAGAAGCTTTGGTGTCATGAATAATATTCAGCTTCTGTATATACCTGATACCACTAAAGAAAATGCAATAATACTAAAATATGGTAGACAATTTCGAAAGAAAGAACATTCAGTATCGAAGTAAAATGTATGATACTACCACATTTATAATCAGTAGAATTGAAGATGGTTTATTTGATATAATAATACTTTACTCCGGAAATATGCAAACAACAAAACATAAAAGAAGCAATGTCTTATCCATGACTATAATTTAGGCCATGATAGCAAAAAGGATCACTAACCACCCATAGGAGAGTTCGTGGTTTGCGAGTGGTAATATTGTCAGTAATCAGCTTAAATCCTTGATGAGCATCTACTATCTCCACAATGGTCATCGCACCAAGCAAGAAAAGTACTATCTCGCTGACTTATGCGGATGCATGCGATTACTTTGAAACAGCTATATCAATCGAAGGGACCTGTATAAAAAAAGTAGGACAGAAAAAATATTAATATGTACAATATCAAGTCAGAATCAATATCCAAATGTGTGCGCGTATATACATGTGTATGTGTATAGCTAAAGAGATAAGAACCTAACTGGAATAACTACAGTGGTACTACTAACAAAGAGGGGTATTATTTATACCAGGTAGGAATGAAATTTTTAAGAATTGGCACTTTATAGGCTATATGTTTTTAGTTGGTCAGTGGTCATTTCATTTTGAAACAGAAAAGGATGGAGAACTAGAAACAGTCGCTATAAATGTGTTGAAACATAAGACTCACAAGCAAGCTCAAGAATTGAAGAACTGTATATAGTCTTACTCCAATGGTTAGTATAACCCATAAACTAACAGCCATCAGTAATCCTACTTCACTTTTGTTGAAGGCAAGAGATTTTTCAAAAATGATGCCTACATATCCTACTCCAAATAGCAATGCCATAGCAAGATCCTGCTTCATAAAACAATATCAGACTAATTCGACAGGAAATCGGTCTCGAGTCAAAACCGCCCAAACAAAATCACCAACTTTAAAAAGTACTCGACGACGATGACTATCAACCCAATTCTTGTATGTCGCGTTGCTCTCGTGAATGGATCGTTGAACCATGTCATGGATATCTCGAAGATGTTCTGCCATTTCATCCGCTTTTGGATTAATACATCTAACTCGTGGAACAGGGGTTAAATCCAAAACTCCGGATGGATTCTAACAATACACAATCTCAAAAGGACTTAATCCGGTAGTTCGGTTTCTTGATCGGTTGTACGCAAACTCTGTTTGGGCAAGCGCTAGATCGCACTACTTTGGCTTAGATCCGGTCAGACACCTTAAAAGATTACCTAAATTTCTATTTACCACTCTGACCATCAGTCTGAGGATGATAAGCACTGGTGAAGTTCAACTATGTCCCATGTTTTTCCCATAGGCTTTTCCAAAAGTTGCTCATAAATTTGGTATCTCGGTCAGAAATGATTGACTTTGGAACACCATGTAGACGCACAATTTCTCGAAAGTAAAGATGAGTAATCCAATAGCATCCATGGTTTTCTGACAATCAATGAAATGAGCTATCTTGGAAAGCCTATCAACACTACTACAAAACAGTAAAAAGATAACACCTAAAAAACGTTGTAATTTTCTCCCAGAAACGTCGAGGTTAAGGGTGTCATCTATTTGACACATTTTATACAACGTTTTTAAAACGTTGTAGTTGGCTCATAATACAACGTTTTTTTACTAAAAAACGTTGTACATTGTCTTTAAATAAATACTAAGATGCTTGAAAACGTTGTAGATGGTATCATTCCACAATATTTTCTGGTATAAAACGTTGTAGTTTGATACATCACACAACATTTAGACTAATTTATACAACGTTTATAAGATGTCATCTATTGTAGTACGTTCAGACAACGTTGTACCTGCAATGTTGTACTTGTAGAACTGCTAATATTAATGCAATGACATATAGGTAAAAATACTCTAAATTCTCATTTAAAACTAAAATGTATCAATCATTCTCAGTTTCAAAATACATCTAATAATACCATACGTTTACAGTTTCAAATTACTACGTCCACAAAATATACAACTATCCACAAAAAATATATAAAGCAGCAGCAGGGCAAAGGATAAAACATCCTATAAACTAATTATATCATTCTGTAGCTACTACACATCATGTAGCTAGATTTCAAGTACTAGCGAAATTCTCAAGGCCGCTAAAGTCTCCAAGTCTGCTACATTTCCTTCGAATGGTTTCCTCCTGCAAGACATGGTCTGCCATCAGTTTTCTTATTATGTTTGAAACAAAATATAGTCTATATATACATGAAAAAAATAATTGTTTTAATTTATTCTCGGGGACTAAGGTTATAGAACATTCAATTTCCTTAACATACATGAAAGAGATAAGATTGAGTATTTGACATTAGTATATATCTTTTGAATTTAAATGTAAATCAATAAATAAAAGTAATATTAGTTATGAAGTTAAACTAACATATACAAAGCATGAAAGCATGAAAAGGACCTGCTGCTTTGTAGGTTTTCGGAAGCTAAGAAGTAAGCAGTATAAGTTCATAAGACTCCAGCAGACATTCCATCAACCTCATCTACAATCAGTATAGTTTTTTGATGCTTCGAGCTGATATAAAAAAAATTGAGTGTGTTAATAAAAGACCTTGCATAAAATAAATAACTACAAAATCTAATTTACGTAAAAATAAGAAAATAAAAATAGTAAAAATAACTTCACAAATTCACAAATTCTGAATTTTGTTTGATAATCCAACTCCTCATCTCTCTGCAGCCAAAAACTATGAAAATCAGATGCTCATTTCATTTCTCTGGTAATTCATTAGACACTCATTTCCTCAGGGCAGAACTGGCTGAAGAATATGATAAATACTATACCAAAAAATATCACTTACAGCGTGCCAAGAGCTTCATCACATAGGAAATTCAAGATTCTTAGTTTTTTGGAAGAGTTTAACTCCTCGTATCCACCAAGGCCCACGTTAAGAAAATCTAAAAACTGCTCTTTTGATGGATATTCAGATTGCAGAATGCAGTTCTTAAGATCTTCAAGCCACAAATTTCTAGTTTTCAAGGAAGAATAGCTGCATAATTTTTTTAAGGACTAACACAAACCAGGGAAACAAGTATAAAATATGTCAATTCAAGACTAAAGCTACATACTCTTTTCCTGAGTTGTGTTGTATTAAAGAGAGAAGTTTGATAAGAAGCCGAACAACTGAAACAATTATCACCAACAAACTGAAATGCTGCAACCAAATACATGATTAGTAGCATATATATGACAGCCGAAAAGATTTGAAACGATGGAAAATACATTACAATTCAACTTTGAAAGGGTGGCAATAGATGTACATTAGAATTAATGGTACAAGACAGAGCAATGGCCACAAAAATTTTGTCTTGGTCTGGTGATTCTCTACAATTTGTGTTTCTATCCATATGTACGAGTATTGTTTGTATGGGGAGTCATTAATATAAAAGATTTTAATAAAGAAAATATTATTGCTTTATATACCATGTATTAAATCAATAACTAGCCCTCTCAATCCCAAAATAAAGGTTTCATTTGACTTTTTTCCACATTTAAAACCGAGTCTAAACCATGATGGTTGTCCTTCAATTATATTATACAGAAACAAAATCTAAATTTCACCAGTAATTTTGCTACATAAAATATACCTGCAGGACAGCCAGATAATTTTGAAGAATCTGACTTGATACTGAAAAAATAGACACACAAAGGGACCAAATATGTATCCGTGAAATTGCCTACTCAACTGATACTTTAAAGGAATCTAATACAATAATAATGGAATCCAGATGGCAAAGTTCTCAAAGGAAAAACACTGTTGTTATATATTAGCGTAAAAGTTAAAACTTGCATTGCTTGGAGGCAATTAATGAAAGATATAATGACATTCCCATTCTCCTGTACTAAACAATAAATCAAATGGTTGTGATAAATAGACAACAAAGTACATGAGAATAAATAAACTATGATAATTTAAAGCAGAACTACCTTATATCCCATCTGCAAAAGGGCAATGAAAATAACAAAAGACATACACTGTACGACAATTTACAACTTTTGGCAATCTCCAAGTGTATACAGAATCAAACGATCAAAATTCAGCATTTGATCACACGGTGCCACAACCATAAATCATACATTACCATATGGAACGCATCAAATTTGACGGGAGGTGCGTTCCACTGGAAGTGCTTCTGGATCTGGTACAAAGATGACACACACAATCTTGATCAGCAATTTATAGTCGTGTAAAAATTGATCAAAAGAAAGAAATAGCTGCCACTTCTATCCATTGTCGGCATTCAGAAATTTCTTTCTCATTTAGCAGTAAAAGACTATCATTTCAAAAGGACTATCATTTCAAAAGAACTATTTCTTTCTCCTCCAGTTCTAAAATCAGTAAATGTCATTCTAACGGGAATTGTTAATGCTAGAGCATTATTTGTTATTTCCAGAGCAAAGTATAACCAAGCATATAGTACAATTCAATATATACCTTATATATATGACTATGGCATAAGCCTCATTGAAATGAATCTATACCTTCCTCGAGGAAGGGAACACAAGTCACATAATCTTGTTCACTAGAAATGATCAATATATCATCTAGGAGCAATTTATCCCCGGTTGCGTCTGTCTGAATTTTCTCCACTACCTGAGGACCATATTATAAGAATCTCACCATGATAGTAAACCATATTATACGAACTGCCTCAGATGACACCTAGAAGAGGTTTACTGAACTTCCACTAATGAAATCAAAGACAATGGCAGAATTCTTTACCTGACCGCAAACTGCTTTGACCAAGCTTTCAATCATTTCTTTAGAAGGTTTCACATTCAGAGTAATAAAGACTCTTTGACCCTGGTGGCGAGTAGCACATAGATCGTAAGACATCACTCTTAAACATTTAAACAAACACTTAGTAGGCAACATCCGAAAACACAAATAACTTTGTGCAAAACTCCGTCAAAACCATCACAACTTTAAAGGATGAAATAGAAAAAGAAAAAAATAAGAATGATGAAGAAGCAAATGGGTTACCTTAGTCGATACTGAAAGTGAGACAACAACCACGTAAGCATGCAGTAGATATATATGGCCAAAATTAGTGGATGAGGAAGAAAAAGAAGAAGATTACAAGATGATTAAAATAAGTCATGGAAAAATTAAAACCCTAACTTTTATTTTCATACCTGAGCGAAAAATTTGGGGTAGAGGCAACAACTAGCATTCACTTGCCCATAGTTTCATGATTTCGAGTCTAGATTGAGCGAGAAGGGGAGAGAGCTAAGTTAAGGATGAGTGAAGTAGATGAGTTCGATCAGGGACGAGAGAGAGAGCTGCTTCACTTGTGAGGATGAGTGAAATTTGTTCATTTAATAATCAGAAACTATATATGCTCCGTGTTTTAATTTCAAATTTTCACTTCCGCGCTGTTTTTTCAAGCTCCGTGTTTTTTAAATAGATAACGTTTTCATTAAGAAAACGTTATAACTTTAAAACCAAATATTGCCTCTTATAAATACATAACGTTTTTGCATATATATCTATAACGTTTTTTGAAAAAACGTTGTGAAAAAAAACACCACAACGTTTTTTATAAAAACCTTGTTGTTTAAGTGTTATCTTTTTACTGTTTTGTAGTAGTGCAACCACCATAAAAATAGAATCCATGGCTTGTTGGGTTCGGGGTAAACCCAGCACAAAATCCATGCTAACATCAACCCATGGAGCTGTAAAAATAGGTAAAGGAGTATACAGACATGTATTAGTAAGAAACCACTTGGACCTTTGACATACATAACACCGTTCACAAAATGAGCCACATCACTAGATATCTTCGGCCAATAATAATTAACCGAAACCAAGGCCAAGGTCTTATCCCGTCCAAAGTAACCCTCATTGTGAAGTTCATTTACTATCTGTTCTCAAAGTGAGCAATCGGGAATGCATAGCTTTAGTCCCCAAAACATATATCCCTTATTCAAAATAAAGTCATGTTGCCTACCTTCTTTTACTTCTCGCAATATCTTCCCAAAGGAAGGGTCATCCTCATACTGGTCGCTGAAGGTTTCGAAACCTGTAAGTTGGTTGCCCATAGTGCTAAGATCACTGCACGCCAGCTACGGGCATCGGCAACACGATTCAGACTTCCCGCTTGATGCCTCAGATTGAAGGTAAACTCCTAAAGATATGCCACCCATTTGGCATGTCTTCGACTCAGCTTATGTTGGTCATTGATGTACTTCAAGGCCTCATGATCAGTGAAAAGAATGAACTCCCTTTGTACCAGATAGTGACGTCAATGTCTCAATGATTAAACTATGGCATAGAATTCCAAATTATATGTGGAGTAATTCTTCTTTGACCCCGACAACTTTTCACTAAAGAAGGCCACTGACTGACCCGATTAGCTCAAAACACCACCAATGTCGATCCAGAAGCATTACAATTCACTTCGAACACCTTATCAAAATCAGGAAGTGCTAGTACCGGTGCTTCGGTCATCTTTGTCTTAACCAGCTAAAAACTGATTTCGGCCTTTTCGGACCAATAAAACTCACACCCTTTAAAGCACTCAGTAAGAGGTGCAACTAAAGTACTGAAGTCTCTAATGAACCTCTGATAGAAAGACACCAATCAATGGAGGCTTCTAACATCATGTATGGCCTTTGGAGTTGGCCATTCCCGAATAACATTTATCTTGGACTGATCGACATGTACTCTTTCGATTGAGACAACAAACCCCAAAAAACTGACCAAAGTTGTAAAGTAAGAGCTCTTCTTCTGGTTAACAAATAGGTTATCCTTACTCAATGCTTCAAAAATAGCTCGAAGGTGCTCATGGTGCGACTCCAAGTTCGGACTATAGATCAAAATATCATTAAAGTAAGTGACCATAAACTTCCCCATAAAGGGTCATAATACTTGATACATGAACCTCATGAATATACTGGGTGCATTAGAAAGACCGAAAGGAGTGACCATCCATTTATACAATCCCTGTTGCGTCTTGAACGCTGTTTTCTATTCATCTCCAGGCCTGATTCTAACCTGATGGTATCCGCTTTTAAGGTCAATTTTGGAAACAAACTTAACTCCCGACAGCTGATCCATCATGTCATCTAGACGAGGAACTGGGAACCAATACTTCACCGTGATCTTATTAATCTTTCTTCGATACTAGTAGAGTTGGCACTGCACATGGGCTCATATTTTCACGGAGATAACCCTTCTCCATTAAATCAACTACTTGCCGTTATAGCTCTTTGGATTCCGTGGGACTAAGTCGGTTGCTAGTTTGTTCGACAAACTCGATCCTGGCACAAGGTCAATTTAATGCTGGATATCCCTCATCGGTGGTAACCCAGAAGAAAACTCCTCGGGCATCAGATTAGAGAATTCTTACAGCAGTCCTTGCACATCAGTTGGTAGTTTAGCGTTCCCATCAGTTACATTACTCTTATATGAAAGTAAAACATATACTACCACTTTTGCTCTACCTCGGTGAGAAACCTTGACATAGATAGCAAATTGGCATTGTTGACTCGCCGAACCAAACTGCCTTCTTCCCGACGCGGTGCTAACACCAATTTCTTACCTTTGAGGCTAAAGGAGTACGTGTTCCTCCGACTATCATGAATGACATTTCGGTCATGTTGCCATGGTCGACCCAATAATATATAACACGCATCTATAGATACCACATCACACCAAGCATTATCAAAATATTTCTTACTAATGGAAAATGATATAAGACATTTTTTATAAATTGTTACCTCATTGCCTTTATTTAGCCACGACAACTTATATCGCTTGGGATGCCTATCCGTTTTAAATTGCAACTTCTGAACAACTTCTTTGGATACAATATTTTCACAGCTATCACTGTCAATAATCCGTTTGCATACCTTATCTGCCACTGTACAAGTTGTGTGAAATATATTAGTTCTCAACTAATCATCTTCTAAATCATCTTTTGGAGTCAGTAGACTCTTGCAAATGACCAGAGTCTCATGGCCATCTCCATACATCACATCTTCTTCCTCATAATCATCATACACAGGTTTTTCCCACTCTTCCATAGCACCTGCTCCATCTTCCTCGATCAGGAGATTTTTTCCCTTCATGTTGGTAGGTTTCCGGCACTCATTGGCCTTATGTCCTTGTTCACCACATTTAAAACATCGAATATACTAGAACTGGGGTTATCTTGTGGTTATTGTAGCATAGGACGAGGTTGTTATGGTTGTATTGGTCTGCTGGGTGGAGTGCTCCTCATCATCGGTCTCCTGTTCTATTGTTGTTCTGCATCACGTGCACGCTAATAAGCCTTAGAAACAGTCCATAGGGAATGGAGACTTAGTACATCCTGTAGCGGCAGCCGAAGACCCCCTAAATATCTTGCTAACAACTACTCCTCCGTCTCTGATAGATCATTATGGGCTATCAACTGGTAGAACTCTTTCGTATAGTCATCAACGGATCTGTTCCATTTCCTTAATAAGTGTAGCCGAATAAATAGAGACTGAGTATAGCGAAATGGAAGAAAGCGTGACTGCATCTTCTTCTTCATGTTTTTCAATCCGTAATTTTAGTTCTTCCTTGTCTTTCTCGTGAGCTCCTTAACTGCTCCCACCAAGCCGATGCTCTGCTTGTGAGTCTAATGACAACTAGTTTCACTTTGACATCTTCTGGAACCTCCTTATATTCGAAGATTCGTTCCACTTCATTCACCAATCGATGAATCCTTCAGCTTGTAGCGCACCAGAAAACTCCGATAGCTCCACCTTAAAACCCAAATCACGACGATGATAATCTCGACCACATTGTTCCCAGAACTAACCCCTATTATGATAAGGGTTATTGAGACTAGACTCGGAATCATATTCCTCCTCCTCTTGGTCAAGGTGTAGGACTTCCTCGTTCAGAACCTGTCTATGACGACCCAGATTTGGCGCTGCTAGACTCTGGGTTAGCTCTGTAACTTGTTACTGTAAATTCTCAATCATTACATTCTGAATGTTATAATCACGGGGTGGGACTTCCTCTGCCGGAATCGGTCCACGACGTCCACGACCACCAGCCATTAAAACTGATGAAAATAACTCCAGAAAAGATGCTTGAGCTTTGATACCAATTGACGCCGGGCTAGATTGTGATTATCCGGCGGACTAAGTTAATATGAAATTTATAGGTAAAAGCACAAGAAATTTATCCAAAGAAACCAATAGAGCTATTTTTTAGTTCTTAGATTTAAATTCAATATTCAACAACCCTTTCTTCAACCCCACATGCCAGGTTATACAATAAAATGATCCTTCTTGGACAAGCCAAAGTTGTCTGGAATCGAGGAGTTTCTGATGGAAACTCAAAACATGGTCGGAGTTTCTGTCAGAAACTTAGATTGCCGAAAGTTCTGCCATAAACTTACATCGCCGAAAGTAAGTTTCTGTCAGAACTGTTTCATCCTACAACCCATGTGATGTAGTCATGTGAAATTACAAAATAGCTGATAACTAATAAACATAAATAAATAAACAAAATTTAATATTGCTAAAACTAGTGGCTGAAGCCAAGGTTAGACCGATGTCGAGGTCGATGTCGGGCCGTTGCCGAGGCTGAGGTCGGACACTAGTTGCTAAAGCTGAGGCTGAGGTCAAAAAATTGATCGAGCTGATATGTCAACTCGTGGAATCTCAGGGCCAACAATGTACTATCAGACAGGTCGGTTTCCTTAGCTTCCTCTGACTTTGATTCTCCTGCATCAATCTTTTATATCATGACGATTATCTTCTGAATTTTATTAATATTTTAAACGCCTTTGTAAGGAATAGGCTGGAAACAGCACGCACAGTTGTTGAGTTCTTGATATGCAACCTCTTGTTATTGCATTTGTACGTACTATCTTACAATCATCAACGAGCAGCCTCGTATATATGCCTGTATGAATACACCAATTTTTGTTAGTTGACAATCACAAATACTCTAGTGAGGTTTGTCAAAGTAGTATGGAGAATTGGGAATAGACAATGTGAGATAGTGAAACATAATGGATATATATATATATCAAGTACTACCAACAATAACAGAAGTCCAGGCCCGGGGCAGAAGTTAAAAAAGTTCTGAAACACTTCGAAATTCAAAATCATCAAATTCTTAGGGTTTCAACTTGATATTCAAATATTCAATTCCATTATCACCAATCTCAATATCTTAATTAGCCATAACTGAGTAAGAACTTTGTATTGTATTTACATAAGCTTAAATATATTTTACTACTGTAGCCACCGAGAATATTTTAATATAAAGAAAGGAGATTTCTTACAGTAATTATAAGTTCCTGGGTGATTAAATTAAATCTGAATATGATGCTTGGTTTATTTAATTATGTGTTGATATAATTAAAGGAATTATATGAAGGTTCAGTTAATTGATTGATTAAATTAATGGACCAACCTAGGTTGTATAATATCAAGGTTTGATAGGGTTAATGAGCTAGGTGATGATTCAATTAACTTGATAAATAACGAGTTAAATTAGAGGTATAAATTAATTAATGGGATTATTAATTAATGATAATGTGCAAATTAATTAATGTGAGTATTAATTAATGAAAAAATGCGTAAACATTAATAATGTTATATTTATTTCCATTTGGAAAGAATGGGGTATTAATAATTTATATTTCCATTAGAAAATTAATAATTTGGATTTGTCAAATTGAATTATTAGTTGGCCCAATGTAAATTAATTAAAGGCCCAACGTGAGTTGAAGAGAAGCCTAATGGTGAAATTAGTTTCTAAGCCCGATGATTTAATTATCAAAGCCCAAAATCTAGCCCAATGAATAAATTTTGGTAGCCCAACTTGGAATTCATTTAATTTAATTGTTAGGAGCCCTAAAGGATTTAATTTTGTAGCCCAATGGAAGTTAGTACATAGTCCATTATATAGCCCAATTGGTTTAAATGCCTAGCCCGTCGATTTAGTTAATGTTTGGTGCAATCATTTAATTAATTGGAGCCCAAATAGAGTTAATTGTTGAGCCCAAACAAGTTGAGACATTAAGCCTAAATGAATTTAATTTATGACCCAAGGTGTAGCCCAAATACATGTGTATGGGTGATTATATATTATGTGTCAATATATATAATTTACTAACACATTTGGATATTTAAAATAAAAGGAAAAGGGAACAATTCTTGGACCCTTTTACCCTCAAAGTGTCGGCAGCTTTAGGGACTTTAGGGGCTGATTTGGTTGCTCATTTAGGAGCTCAAGGTTTGGGGAAAAGCAAGCAATCACTACAAGCTAGTAGGCCCATGCTTGGTTAATGTGAATGATGTGCATACTTACATAATTTGTAAGTATACACAACCACTAATACACTCACTCTCTCATATCATCCATCGTCTTATTTTCATCTACCAAGTTGCTAGAGAGAAAAAGAGTGAGAGGGAAAATAAGAGTTGAGAGCAAAATAGAGAGAAAGCTAGAGAGAAAAGAGAGAAGCCATGGAAGAGAAGCATTTTCCTTGATGCTTGGATGGTTGGATGAAGAAGGAGCAAGGTTTAAAGATGAAGGCCTCCTCATGATGAAACTTTCTATGTGACACCCCCAAATCTGGGCCCACACAGCCCAAACTTGAGTCGTCAAAAGACTACAACAAAATTATTACAACAAAGCACAACGTACAACAATACAGTGTATAATAATACACAACTAAGTCTTCACTATTATTGTCACACTATTTTACAACACGTGAAGACTATGATAGCTATTCCTCGGACCCTCACTCCAACCCCCGGCTAGACCCCGTTACGTTTTCATCTCCTGTTGAAAAATAATAGAACAAAAGAAAGGGTGAGCTCAAATAGCCCAGTAAGAAATATCATGACTAAGATAACGACGAATAAATTATCATTAGCCTTCAACAGTTAAGTTCTTGATAGAATACAATAGACTACAAGGTTTATATCAAAAACTGCAGTTAAATTCTTAAACAATGTTTAGATCAATAATAGCAGCGGAATGAGCAATCTATTAGAAGAATAATGCAGACTATAATGTTAACTCGCTTCTCTTTTTAGTAAAAATATCATCAACTTTTATCATCTGAAATACCATTAGTCATGATAATAAAAATTCACAGTTCCTGATCATAATCATGCAGATCAACAGTTCATCTTTGCACTACGGGCCAAAGACATTCAATATAGCACCAGCGGTCATGATTATACCAGATTCAGCCTTTGGTCACAATCATACCAAACAACAGTTCATCTATGCACTACGGGCCAAAGAGAACATTCAATATAGCACCAGCGGTCATGATTATACCAGATTCAGCCTTTGGTCATAATCATACCAAACAACAGTTCATCTATGCACTACGGGCCAAAGAGAACTTTCACCACGTGCCATTAAAGACACCGAACAGATGTATCGCCTTTAACCTAGTATATCGCCTTTAACCTATCATCTGTTCAACAATTATATCACATATGTGCCCCCGGCCACAGATATTCACAACAACATGGTTCTTGATGATTAGAATAACAACCGTGATATAGATGATGAATCAGAAGAAACAGTATGATCAATAAATATCGAAAGTTTATGACTTTACTTTGTGCAGATTCAAACAATGTCCAAATTGCCAACATGATGTGGACTAAAATTCAAGAATGATATTTAAGATCCATAGTTCAGAATAACAGTTAAGGTTCAATAGAAAGGTTCACGTAAAATAGGAAGGTTCAGTTGAAATAATGAAGTTCATCTATTATGGAACATACAATATTTTCAGGAATTATAGAAGCAATAGTTCCATAATAAATTTCAATTTAGGAGTATGAAAGAAAATAATATCCCTTACCGTAGCAGGTTTGATTAACAAAAGGTGAAGGAAATTAATACAAAGGGTTATTCACCAACAGGCGGTAATCCGCGCCATAAGTTATTCCCACAATTTAATAGAATTTGAGTACAAAGAGTTATTCACCAAACAGGCGGTAATCCGCGCCGTAAGGTTATTCTCAGAGATTAATAATGAATGAATACGAAAGATTATTCACCAACAGGCGGTAATCTGCTCCGTAAGGTTATTCCCACAAATTAATACATGGAAATAAATGACACATCTTATGAGTAAGAAAGAAACAATATTATTTTCGAGAATCAAATAATGATAATCCCTTACCGTAGTAAGTTTAAATAATGGAGTATGAAAGAAGATGATATTCCTTACAAGTAAGAAAAAAGAATGACATTCCTTACCACAGTAAATTTAAGAGTTTGAAATGAATGGTATTCCTTACCGTAATAAATTTAAGAGTGTGAAAAGAATGATATTCCTTACCGTAATAAATTTAAGAGTGTGAAAAGAATGATATTCCTTACCGTAATAAATTTAAGAGTGTGAAAAGAATGATATTCCTTACAAGTAAGAAAAAAGAATGACATTCCTTACCGTAATAAATTTAAGAGTGTGAAAAGAATAATATTCCTTACGAGTAGTAAATTTAAGAGTATGAAAGAAAATGACATCCCTTACAAGTAAGAAGATAATACCATTTATGATGATGAAAAGAATGATACCCCTTACCGTAATAAATTTAAGAGTGTGAAAAGAATGAAATTCCTTACGTAGTAAGTTTCAATAATAGAATATGAAAGAAGATGATATTCCTTACGTAGTAAGAAAAAAGAATGACATTCCTTACCGTAATAAATTTAAGAGTATGAAAAGAATAATATTCCTTACCTTGATATTGTGAAACAAGTTTATAGCCGAACAAATCCTTCCTTGTTTGTAGCAGTAAAGAATCTGACTTTTGAGTCCTCTAGAGTTTTTAAAATCTCTTTATGTTTTTAAAATAATGTTACTCTCGGAAAGATAGACGGCATAGACTCAAGAATCACTCAATTCGGAGTTAATATGAATGAGTTATGAATTTTCAAAACTAAGACTGAAAATAGTGACGAAAATCAGAATAGATTACGGTTTTTAGTATTTTAAGGCATGAAGATGACTTCAGATGACTTTTCTTCCTTCTTCAAAGTTGTAGAGGACGAAAAACTGAAGAGACAGGCTTTTAATTCATTAAATTCTGACAAATAATGAATTTACTATGATTTTTCGAAAGAGTTACTGTACATAAGAAAATTCCACTCGGGAATTCAAAGAAAAATGCAAAAGATTTCAAAACTAGGAATGACTTAAGAACACTTAGAGAGAACTTACACAAAGAAGTATTTAGAGAGAGAAAGAAAGAACAAGTAAGGAAGTTTATGAAAAATCCTTAAGTTAAGGCTTCTATTTATAGCCAAAAATCTTATCATATCCAAAATTTTCTAATTTAATCCAAACCGTTCAATTCATATCACCTAACTTTATATTATAAACAAATAACTTTATCAATTCAATTATTCAACAATAATTCACACTTTAATCTATACCATTCATTTCATATCACCTAACTTTATATTATAAACAAATAACTTTATCAATTCAATTATTCAACAATAATTTACACTTTAATCTACACCATTCATTTCATATCACCTAACTTTATATTATAAACAAATAACTTTATCAATTCAATTATTCAACAATAATTCACACTTTAATCTACACCATTCATTTCATATCACCTAACTTTATATTATAAACAATTAACTTTATCAATTCAATTATTCAATAATAATTCACACTTATTCATTATTATGACTAATTGTTATAAATACAGTATAGTTAGCTTTCTGAGTTAGATATCAAGTCAATTAATTAATGAAATACAACTGTTTAAATAACACCGTAATAGAGATAACAATAATGTAGAAAGTATATAAAAGAAAAATACGTTACTGTGTCATGACAATTATTGATTCAATAATGTGAATTACTGTGCATATGTTACTGTGACAATTATCAGTTTAATAATATAAATTATTGTGCATGTGACAATAAAGTCAAATATTATATGGTAACCACTTTATCAGTTTAATAATACGAAACACTGTGCAATGCCGTGTGCTACTGTGCAATACCGTATGTTACTATTATTTTATCACCGGTATTTTAACAGTTAACACCGTTGACTATTTTTATTTAAAAAGGTTACCTCTGTCGTTTTCTATATCCGACAAATATTCCGTTGTGGGGTCCACCAATAATTAGTTATGACGGCGCCGTCGTACGGCCCGAATATTCCCCGACAAAACGAATATTGTCCGACAAAATAAAATTTGCACATAACATCCTTAACTTTCAATTTTGTTAATTTAATCACTTACTGTTTCAGAAAAAATATATATATGAAGAAAAATTAAATTTTATATTTCATAAAATTCGGGGTCTTACATTCTAGCTATGGAAGTTAATCATCCAAGAAGGTTTAAAAGTTTCCAAACCTAGCTTTCCATTTTAATATATGTTTTAAGTGTTTGAAGTGGTTTTGATGGTCAAAAATCCATTTTTGATGGTTCAAAACTAATTTCAAAGCTCTAGATGTTTAAAACCATACTAGGTATGTTAATCTATGGTTTGATGGGTTAATATATGTGTTTAAATGCTTAGATGATAAAAAGGTTTATCAAAAAGCTTGAAAAGAATTTTTACCATTTCAAAACCCTAGCTGTGATTGTGGTTTGATGGTTATTTTGAAAAGTTGAGATAGTCATTTTATGAACTCTATAGCTTGAGAAATAGCTCTAGAAGTTATAGAAATGCTCCAACTTGAATCTTTCAAAAATGAGTCAATATGGTAAAGTTATGAGCATTCTAGTCAAAAAGGGTCACTTTGAAACCCTAGTCGTTCGATCGCTTCTTTCATGACAAAAACGTTTTTACGAAAATGATCAAACCATGGAATATTATAGTGCATAGAGTTATGAAGCTATTAAAATCGATTTGGAGTTATTTGAATGTGTAGATTTCATTCTATGCAAGTTTGTTTCAAAACTATCAAAATTGGAAAATCAGGGTTTTGCAAATTTGAACTACCGCCGCAGCGGTGGTACTCACCGCTGCGGCGGTAAAACATTATGTCAACAACTTGGTTTTTGATCCGGGTCGGTCATTCAGGACGGATCGGGTCGGGTCATTTAACTCCAAAATGGGTCAAAATGCTTAAAAATTAATATAATTAATTTGCGAGCCAAATTTAATAATTATTTATTATTTATAATAAATAATAAATAAGGTAAATTAAAAAGCTATTATTATGATAATTTATTTAATTAATTATTATTTAAATGATATTAAATAATAATTAAGGGGAGATAAAGTTAAAATAGTAATTATTTATTATTTAATTAATATTAAATAATGAATAAGGATAATAGTTAATTAATTATTATTTAAATAATAATTAAGGGGATATAAAGTTAATATAATAATTATTTGTTATTTAATTAATTTTAAATAATGAATAAGGATGATTAATTATTTAATTATTATCTAAAGGATATTAAATAATAATTAAAGGAAGATAAAGATAATAAGGTAATTATTTATTTTTGAATAAATAAGGGTGATTAATTATTTAATTATTATTTAAAGGATATTAAATAATAATTAAAGGAAGATAAAGTTAATAAGATAATTATTTATTATTTAATAAATAAGGATGATTTAATTATTTAATTATTATTTAAAGGATCTTAAATAATAATTAAAGAGGAGATGACGTAAATAAAATGATCACTTGTCATAAATGAGGTTAATTAATTAAAAAAATGATTATGTAATTGTTATTCAATAATCATTAAGGGAATTAAGGATCATTAATTAATTAATTAATATTTAAATTAAATAATAACTAAAGTGAATTAAGGTTAATGAGATAATTGTTAAGTAATGTTAATGGAATTAATTATTTATTTAAATAATATTAAATAAATAATGTGAAGTAATTAATGAAATAATTATTTATGTGAAGATAAATAAATAAGTAAAGTTAAGTGAATTAATTATTTATTTAAATGATATTAAAAATAATGTGAAGGAATTAAGGGTAATACAGTGTAAACAATTAGCGGGTAATTGTTTGAGTCTTTAATTATTACCAAGGTTGTAATTTATTATTTAATGATTTATAATTAATGATAAGTGGTTAAATATTATTAAAGGGTTAATAGTATTGGTAAGTGGTTAAATATTATTTATGAATTAATACTATTGATAATTGGGTGAATATTATTAAGAGCTTAATAATATTAGTAACCAATTAAGGTGTTGTTCGGTACCTGAGTACAGTTGGTAATTTAGTGATGTATTATTAATGTATAATAATACTGATCGGTAATTAAAGTATTATCCAAGGAGGATAATGTTGTCTTATAAATTATGAATTAATAAATAGGGAATTCTGTGTTGTGGGGTAAATTCTTTTATGAATGGAAGTTGAATCCCTATGCGCTTTACCAATTGCCAGATAAGTATATTAGGTCTTCCGGATGCGGTAATTTAATTTGTGTGAGCGTTAGTGATGGAACGCATATTTTAGACTGGTAGCGTAAGTCAATGCGTATATCAAGCAAGTTTCTCAGTGTTATGTGTGTTGTGCAAGTTTTTCAGTACTATGTGTTATACTTGCGAATTGTTTGCTATATGCATATATTATTAAGTGTGCACTCATGTTATGTGCTAATTGCTTATAAATGTGTCTGTGTACAGTCATATGTTGTTAATAGCTGGTATATAATTAATGCTAATAATTGAATGTGTTATATGAGTTATATAACCTGGAAATATTAACATACATGGTAAGCATGTGTAAATTATATAAATCCAACGCATGATAGCATGATGCCTATGTAAATGCCAAGCATGGAGCATAAATCATAAATTAAATGTAATATACGTGTTATGTGTTAGCTGTTAGACTTGCTGAGCCGTCGTGCTCATTTTTGCAATAATAAACATTTTCAGCGAGAGGCGAGGAATTTGAAGATCCCGGTAATCGTAGAGAATATGTTTGAGGTTTATTTTTAATTTAAGACGTTGTTGATTTGAACTGCTTTAAGCTAACGTCGTAAAAGCCTTGTAATAACAGTGAAAGGCATTTGTATATTAAAACGAGTGTTAATATTTTGTAAACTCGTGTAATTAAAATCGGTTAGTAAATAGTCATGTCGACTTATTGTTGGGTTGCGAGTTTTATTTGCTTACAATTGTTGTAATATACTAGGTCATAAAAATATAAATGATCTGAGTTGTAGGATTCATGTAAAGATTTCGATTCTGAGACAAAGTTAAGTAAATGTTATAAAAGTTTAAATTACCGAGTTTTTAGCAACATGATTTTATTTAAATGTTGTGGAGATTATTCATTGACGAGCAGGGCGTCAAAGTTGGTAAACCCCGGGGCGTCACAACTACCCTAAACTATTACCTTTTTCCACTTCGATGATTCACATTTTAATTTTATCAATTAGATGATCAAACTTTTAATTTTTTTCATTTCAATTCAATTGAGATGACACGTCACAAATTGATGACATCGACTTGCACGCGTGGCATTTAATGCGTATGTGCTAAAAGTGAGTCATTTTGCAATATTTCATTTATCATTTTATGTAAGTAATAAGGGGAAAGTAGTAATAGAGTATACCTATATTTACTAAAAATAAAATAAGAATTAAACAAAAGAAAATTAAAATAACAATTTGGGCAAACATTATTCCACCACCGTTCACGTACTATCTCCACCAAAATCCTCCATAACCGCCACCTTCCTCACCAATCTTTTATTTCTCTTTCTACTACCTCCTTCCTCTTCCTTCTCTTAAACTAAATCCCCATAGGTCCATACCCATACTTTTACCACCAAAATCTAACTCGTCCACCTTCACCCTACCAACTAGATCTCACTACAACAAAAAAAGTAAATTCTGACGGAATATTTTGTCGAAAATAGGCTTATTCTGTCGGCCATAAGTTATTTTCGACAGAATATTTTGTTGGAAAGTCCATCGAATATAACCTAGTTGAAAATAAGTCCATCGAAAAGTCAGTCAAAAATAAATAAAATTGACGAAAATTATTTTCGACGTATATTCGATTGGAAATAAAGTAATTCCGACGGGAAATATGTCAGAAATATTACTCCCATGTACGTTTCCTTCACTATCCTACCCCGATCTACCATCGGAGCTACTAAACAGACAATAGAAGAAGAATTGAGTAGATTGATTTATGAAGCGAATCCGATGATGGAATTGCCTAAAATTTACAAAAGATCAGTTTTGCAGAGATGAGATTTTTTTTCGTTTTGTATAGATTTTTGTTTGAGAAGCTTTAATGAGAGATATGGTTGATGAAGATAGAGATTTGGGTTTTGGTTTGCAATTTTAGGCTTGATCCTATTCTCAGATCCCCACCAATGGTTTGCAATTAAGATGTTTAAAATATAATTTGATTTTGTATTTTAATAATCTAAATATTAGAAAAGAGAAATGCCATGTAAGGTTTTTTTTTTTTTTTTTTTTTTTTTTACACAAGCATTTACTTGCCATATATATAGGGTCATATTATCAATTTCTGATGTGTCAAGTGAATTTGAACGAAAATGAAAAAAATTAATAATATAAGATTAAAAGGCGAATCATCGAAATAGAAAACGGGTAATAGTTTTAAGATAGTAAAATATATTTAAGCCTAAATAAAATATATAAAAGGCTTAAATATACTACTATCAGGTAAGTAATTTGGGTATGGTTCTTATAGCTATAATTGATTGTAAACCACTTAATGTTATGTTATATAAAAAAATTATTAATAAAATAATAAAATTCTCATCAACAAAATATCTGAAAATTAATCTAATTTTTCACGGTTGTAGAAATAGATAATACAAAGTTTTGAATAGTTATAATAACTGTCATACTTAACTAGTTGTGATAATGGTTAAAGATAACGTAGTTTAACTAATAAAAAATTAAAAATAATTATAATAAAATACTAAAAATATATCAATTAGTAATATTGCAACAATTATGTAACATCCACGACCATCATCCTACATATAATAAAAATTTATGATTACAAATTTGATGCAATATATATATATATATGATGTTAGAATAATGAGACGTTATTAAGATAAGTCTGTTACACAAAAAGAATTTGATTTCACTTTACTATTAAACCATTTATGAAATTCTAAAATTTGAATGGACTATAAAATAAATTTAACTTTGAATATTATAATTTTGTTCTTAATATATAATAGTTTTAAATTTAACAAATTAATTAGAAAAATCAAATGGACACTTTTTACATGAGGGAACATGACGTAAGAGGATCTGAACCTGATGATGATCACTTGTTAGATAATTCAGTAATAGCACTGAATTATCTAGAGACTAGGGATCGGTGCAAGGTCTGCAAATGTTGAAGTCAGGTCAGTAGTCAAGAGTGAGGTCGGCCTCAGAAGCTATGCCGACAGAAAATTCTTTTTATGTATTTATTTATTTATTTATGTTAATATATTAGATATTTTGTAAATTCCACATGACTACCTCACGTGGAATGATGGGATGATAATGTGTTAGCTTTTGGCAGAAACTTTCGGCCGTGTAAGTTTTTGATAGAAATTTCGTCGTTGTTTTGAGTTTTTGGCAGAAACTTACACTTCCATCAGAAACAGGAGTTTTTTTAGGCAACCTTTGGCTATATAACCCAGCTTGTGGGTTAAAAGAAAGGGGTTGTTGAATATTGAATTTTAATCTAAGAACTAGATAATAGCTCTCTTTATTTCTTTGGGTAAATCTCTTATACTTTTACCTGTAAATTTTATATTAACTTAGCCGTCAGATAATCGCTATCCAGCTCGGCGTCAGTTGGTATCAGAGCTCAAACATCTTTTTTGGAGTTATTTTCATCAGTTATGGCTGGTGGACGTTGTTGACCGATTCTGATAGAGGAAGTCCCACTCCATGATCGTAATGTTCATAATGTAATAATTGAGGATTTATAGCGACAAGTTGCAAAGCTAACCCAACGTTTAACAATGCCAAATCTTGGTCGTCGTGGACAAGTTCTGAATGAGGAAGTCCCACACTTTGATCGAGAGGAGGTGGAATATGATTTCGAGTTTAGTCTCGATAACCCTTATCATAATAGAGGTCAGTTTTGGGAATGACGTGGTTGAGATTATCATCTTCATGATCTGGGTTTTAAGGTGAAGCTACCGGAGTTTCTGATACGCTACAGGCTGAAGGATTCATCGATTGGGTGAATGAAGTAGAACGAATCTTTGAATATAAAAAGGTTCCAAAAGATGTCAAAGTGAAACTAGTTGCCATTAGACTCAAAGGCAGAGCATCGACTTGGTGGGAGCAGTTAAGGGGCTCATGAAAAAGGCATGGAAGAACTAAAATTACGGATTGGGAAAAGATGAAGAAGAAGATGCAGTCGCACTTTCTTCCCTTTGGCTATACTCAGTCCTTATTTAAGTGGCTACACTTATTAAGGCAAGGGAACAGATCTGTTGATGATTATACAGAAGAGTTCTACCAGTTGATAGCCCACAATGATCTATCAAAGACGGAGGAGCAGTTGGTGGCAAGATATTTAGGGAGTCTTCGGCTGCCGCTACAGGATGTACTAAGTCTCAATTCCCTCTGGACTATTTCTGAGGCTTATCAACACACACATAATATAGAACAACAACAGAACAGGAGACTGATGATGAGGAACACTCCACCCAACAGACTGATGCCTCCACAACAACCTCATCTTATACTACAACAACTACAAGGTAACCCTAGTTCTAGTATTCGATGTTTTAAATATGGTGAACAAGGATATAAGGCCAATGAGTGCCAAAAACCTACCAATCCGAAAGGGAAAAATCTCCTAATCGAAGAAGATGGAGTGGGTGATATGGAAGAATAGAGAGAACCCATGTATGATGACTACGAGGAAGAAGATGTGTTGTATGGAGATAGCCATGAGACTCTAGTCATTCGCAAGAGTTTGTTAACTCCAAAAAATGATTCAGAAGATTATTAGTTAAGAACCAATATATTTCACACAACTTCTACGGTGGCAGACAAGGTCTGCAAGTTGATTATTGACAGTGGTAACTGTAAAAATGTTGTATCCGAAGAAGTTGTTCAGAAGTTGTAGTTGTAAACGAATAGGCATCCCAAGCCATATAAGTTGTCGTGGCTAAACAAAGGAAATGAGGTAACAGTGGATAAAAAAATGTCTTATATCATTTTCTATTGGTAAGAAATATTTTGATAATGTTTGGTGTGATGTGGTATATATGGATGCATGTTATGTATTGTTAGGCCGACCTTGACAATATGACTGAAGTGTCATTCATGATGGTCAGAGGAACACGTACTCCCTTAGTCTCAAAGGGAAGAAATTGGTGTTAGCACCGCGTCGGGAAAAAGGCAGTTCAGTTCGGCTAGTCAATATTGCCAATTTGCTATCTATGTCAAGGTTTCTCACTGAGGTAGAGCAAGAAGGGATAATATATGCTTTACTTTCATGTAAGAATAATGCAGCCGATGGGAACGCCGAATTACTAACTGATGTGCAAGGACTGCTGTCAGAAGTCTCTGATCTGATACCCGAGGAGCTTCCTTCTGGGTTACCACCAATGAGGGATATCCAACATTAAATTGACCTTGTGCCAGGATCGAGTTTACCAAATAAACCAGCATACCGACTCAATCTCAAGGAATTCGAAGAGCTACAACAACAAGTAATGGATCTAATAGAGAATGGCTATCTCTGTGAAAGTATGAGCTTATGTGCAGTATCAGCTCTACAAGTGCCTAAGAAAGTTAGTTCTTGGCACATGTGTATTGACAACTAAGCAATTAACAAGATCACGGTGAAGTATCGATTCTCAATTACTCGTCTAGACGACATGATGAACCAACTGTCGGGAGGTAAGGTTTTTTCCAAAATTGACCTTAAAAGCGGATACTATCATATTAGAGTCAGGCCGGGAGATGAATGAAAAACAGCGTTCAAGACGCAACAAGGATTGTATGAGTGGATGATCACTCCTTTTGGTTTTTCTAATGTTGCCAGTACATTCATGAGGTTCATGCATCAAGTATTACGACCCTTTATGGGGAAGTTTATGGTCATCTACTTTAATGATATTTTGATATATAGTCCGAACTTGGAGTCACACCATGAACACCTTCGAGCTATTTTTGAAGCATTGAGGAAGGAAAGCCTATTTCTTAACCCGAAGAAGAGCTCTAACTTTATAAATTCGATCAATTTTTTGGGGTTTGTTATCTCAATCGAAGGAGTACACATCGATCAGTCCAAGGTTGATATTGTTCGGGAGTGACCAACTCTAAAGACCATACATGATTGCAGAAGCTTTCATGGATTGGAGTCTTTCTACTGAAGGTTCATTAGAGACTTCAGTACTTTAGTTGCACCTCCTACTAAGTGCCTTAAAGGGCGTGAGTTCCAATGGTCTAAAAAGGCCAAAACCAATTTTTAGCTGGTTAAGAAAAAGATGACCGAAGCACCGGTACTGGCACTTTTTGATTTTGATAAGGTGTTCGAAGTGAATTGTGATGCTTCTGGGATCGGCATTGGTTGTGTTTTGAGCCAATCGGGTCGGCCAGTAGCATTCTTTAGTGAAAAGTTGTCGGGGTCAAAGAAGAATTACTCCACATATGATTTGGAATTCTATGCCATAGTTCAATCACTGAAACATTGGCGTCACTATCTGGTGTAAAAGGAGTTCATTCTTTTCACTGATCATGAGGCCTTGAAGTACATCAATGGCCAACATAAGCTGAGCCGAGGACATGCAAAATGGGTGGCATATCTTCAGGAGTTTACCTTCAATCTAAGGCATCAAGCGGGAAATATGAATCGTATTGTCGATGCCCTTAGCCGACGTGCAGTGCTCCTTAGCACTATATGCAACCAAGTTTCAAGTTTCAAAACCTTCATCGATCTGTATGAGGATGACCTTTCCTTTGGGAAGATATTGCAAAAGCAAAAAAAGGTAGACAACATGACTTTATTTTGCATAAGGGATATCTATTTCGTTGATTAAAGTTATGCATTCCCGACTGCTCACTTCGACAACAGATAGTAAATGAATTATACAATGAGGGTCACTTTGGATGGGATAAGACCTTGGCCTTCGTCTCGATTGACTATTATTAGACGAAGATTTCCATGAAGTGGCTCATTTTGTGGAGCGGTGTTACGTCTGTTAGAGGTCCAAGGGGTTTCTTACTAATGCCAGTCTATACACTCCCTTACCTATTCTTGAAGCTCTATGGGTCGATGTTAGCATGAATTTTGTGTTGGGCCTACCCTGAACCCAACGAGCCATGGATTCTATTTTTGTGGTGGTTGATAGGTTCTCCAAGATGGCTCATTTCATTGCTTGTTAGAAGACCATAGATGCTGATCGAATTACTCATCTTTACTTTCGAGAAATTGTGCGTCTACATGGTGTTCCGAAGTCAATTACTTCTAATCGGGATACCAAATTTATGAGCAATTTTTAGAAAAACTTATGGGGAAAGCTTGGGACACGGTTGAACTTCAATAGTGCTTATCATCCTCAAACCGATGGTCAGACTGAAGTAGTGAATAGGAGTCTGGGTAATCTTTTAAGATGTCTGACTGGAACTAAGCCGAAGTAATGTGATCTAGCGCTCGCTCAAGCGGAGTTTGCATACAGCCGATTAAGAAATCGAACTATCGGATTGAGTCCTTTTGAGATTATGTAGGGTCAAAATCCATCCGGAGTTTTGGACTTAACTCTTATTCTTAGAGTCGGACGTATTAATCCAAAGGTGGATGAAATGGTAGAACATCTTTGAGATATCCATGACCAGGTTCAACAATCCATTAAGGAGAGCAATGCCACATATAAGGATCGGGTTGACAATCATCGTCGTAAGGTAATTTTTAAAGTTGGTGATTTTGTTTGGGTGGTGTTGACTCGTGACCGATTTCCTGTTGGAGGTTACAACAAGTTTAAGGATCGGAATATTGGACCGTTTGAGGTCTTGAAGAAAATTAATAACAATGCTTACCAGTTGCGCATACCCAGCCATCTGCAAACTTCAGACGTTTTTAATGTTAAACATTTGAGTCCTTGTTTTGGAGAATCCAACGATAATCAATTGAACTCGAGGATGAGTTCTTTCCAACCCAGAGTGACTGATGTAGGAGGATCTGAGCCTGATAATGATCACTTGTCAGATAATTCAGTAATATCACTGAATTATCTGGAAACTAGGGATCGATGCAAGGTCGGTAAATGTTAAAGTCAGGTTTGTAGTCGGGAGTGGGGTCGGCCTCGGGACAGGAAGGCCTCGGGAGCTATGCTGACAAACGTAGAAGTCAGGTCGGTAGTCGAGAGTGAGGTAGGCCTCGGGACTGGAAGGCCTCGGGAGCTATGCATAGGAAATCCTTTTTATGTATTTATTTATTTATTTATGTTAATATATTAGATATTTTGTAAACTCCACGTGACTACCTCATGAGGATTGATGGGAGGATAATGTGTTAGCTTCTGGCATAAACTTTCGGCGATGTAAGTTGGCGCTGTTCTGAGTTTCCGACAGAAACTTACACTTTCGTCAGAAATGGGAGTTTTTTCAGGCAACCTTTGGCTATATTACCCGGTTTATAGGCTAAAAGAAATGGGTTGTTGAATATTGAATTTTAATATAAGAGCTAGAGAATAGCTATCTTTGTTTCTTTGGGTAAATCTCTTGTGCTTTTACCTGTAAATTTCATATTGACTTAGCCACCGGATAATCGCTATCCAACCCAGCGTTAGAATAGGAGAGAGAGAAAAGATGTAGGAAGAAGCAGGAGGTGCTGGTGGTGGTTTATGAAAATCAGCTTTCTTTTAAGGCATAGCTTTAAGCTTTTAACTTTTTCTCTTGCTTTGTTTGTATTGACTCCCACCCACTTTGACGAGGACAATGCTTCAAAATTTAGAGCCAATAAGGAAGCATTTTGTACAAACAAACAAACAAAACTCTCATTATTAAAATGCAGCAGCCTATGCTTACAACTTACGTACACTAACTTGCCCATTCTCTTTACTCTTCAATTCACTTGACCTTCCTTCTACCTCACATAACCTTTTCATCATCTTGTTAAAAATTAGGTCGACGCAAACCAAACATTATAAAATAAATAACAAAAAATTTAACGTGAAAAATCCTTAAAGAGAAAAATTACAGGTCAAACTCCGAATCTCCACTATCACAATAATAATAAGCTTACAAATTCCTCTCATGTTTTACACCCTAACACTCTATTTCTAAGTTTTAAAATAGATAGAAAAAAAAATGGATGAAAAACTTAGGTTTTCTGTCCTGAATTTTTTAATTAACGAAAAAGAAAAGAAATGGATAGAAAACTTGGCCACTTTTTCTGTCAAAGTTTTCAGTCCAAAATTGGTCTGATTTGGACAGGAAAAAAATGAGATAAGTAATATTTTCATAATTTCTATATTATCCTCGACTTATAATATAACAATTTTTTAATTAAAACCCATGTTCCCAATTTATCTCTTTCCTAATCCTAACTCTGTAAGATAATAATTCATCAACAATAGATGGCGTAAATAAAACAACAGACTAATCAGAAACTAAAATATTGGAAATTAATGAGTAAAATGGTCTAGTTCTTTTATATATTTCTTATTTATCAATTTCAATGCAATTAAAATCTGGCTTTTTTAAAAGAAAAAAAAATAGTATAACAACTTCATTTCTGTGTGTAAGTGTAACCATGGTAACGTAATAATTCACGACACAAGTTGACAGTTAAGATTCTTACCTTCCATGATATAACTATGACCGACATTTTTTTTATGATATGCTTCTTTGAATAATGAGAGAAAATGAACACAGGTAATCCTTTAAAAAGAATATTTTTATTATGATGAGGACATCTATCCTCGTCAATCATTGTGTATCAATTATCAAACCCTTGAACAATGTGTTCTCGTATGACATAAAACTTACAACCAAGTTTACCCTTATACTCCCTATATATATATATATATATATATATATATATATATATATATATATATATAGGGCGGATCTAAAACATACATCTTAAATAGAATACATCTCTTAAATAGCATATCTTTATTAAAACTACGTCGTTTTGAATATTCTTTTAAAAAACAAATGGGGTCACGGGTGACATTTTTGTAAATAAAAGGAAAGTTAATGGGACCACTCTATTTTAATATTGTTTTATTTTTTAAAAGAATGTCCAAAACGACGTAATTTTAATAAAGATCTGTTGTTTAAGAGGTATTGTGACGTCCCCAAATTCGGGTACTCGTACCTTGAATTCAGCGTTTCATGATACCATCTAAGCATCCAACATAACTACCCAATCGATACATAAAAATATGCCATAATACATTACATTAATAATTGTCTTACAGTTATCCCAGGTCTGAACAACCTTTACTAATACATCTTAAGTCTCAGGTACCAAACACTAATACAATCAGAGTTTAATACAACTATAATTTCATTATCAACCCTAGACTACTTGGTAGCCTTGGTCTTCCCTTTATCTTTTTTGGAGCCACTAGCTTTCTCCGTCTTCACTGGAAATGGGATTTAGAAGCAAGTATGAGCAACGAATTTGCTCAGCAAGTATATAATATACAATAATCGTCAATTGAGGTCAAGGGTCTATGTAATTACAAGGATTCAAAAATTTTCTGATAAGTCATGGGATAGTTCAATGAATCATAAATGAGTCACATAACAAGGAATACGAATTCTGATAAGTACAAGGTCTGATAAATTTAAAAATAACCAATCATAATGTATTGGCACAGAAGAATTTCGATCTAACAAGGCATGAATATTCCTTGTTACTGAGTGGTCGCCAAGGACCATTGAACCCTACAGAGGGTTAACAGTAATTAACTAAGAAACCTCTGGGAAACAAGTACATGAGGTGATCAGCCTCGTAGTACCCTACATTATGCATAACATTTTATCATAGGGCGCGAGTCGGATTCACCGACGTAAAATAATTCCCCTTTATCAGGGTTCTTCATCTCAGCACAATAGAGTCCACACCAAAGCAATTAGTTTAGCTTACTCAAAGAAATATGATTAATTGATGGCTCGTGTCATTAACTGTCTAGCCGAATCAAGTGGCATAGGCTCGTCCTTCAAACAATTTTCTGTAATTAAAGTTCTCAATATTTACAATTTCATATTTGGGAAATCTTCCAAAGCGTATACATATGAGTGGGTGCATTCAAGTAATAACAGTTAAGTTCAAACATGTACTTCATATATGAAACTTGTACGAAATAAACAAAGGCACAAGTAAGATGTACTTGCCTGCTACGTTCGTTTTTTCTCCTTCTAGGTTATTGTCCTCCGGTCGACCTACATAAGTCATGATTCGGTCTATCGGTTAATCTCTATCGTATCATAAATAAACTCTTATCGATCTATTATTAACTCGTAACCCTTCTCCATTCATCGTCCATATCCTTCAACATCATCATCCTCATTCATCTCCTTTATTATGTTTTCCTCCTATTAATCTTTCTCACTGACATAATTCTTATTACCTTATTGGTTATTCATTTCTTAGAATCGTTTAATATTTATTAAACGTCTTCACAAATAAAATAACTTTATTTTGTTTATTTTTCCCTTTACAAATATTCTTCATTATTAATATCTATTCTCATGTTTATCATCCACAATGAAATAATCTTTGTTATTATTTTACTTGCTTAGTTATTCTTTACACATCTTTACCTCTCATTAATATTCATTTAATCATCTTCACCATTCTCTTCGCAAATAAAATAATCTCATTATTATTTTATTTGTTATATCTCATCTCATTAATTATTATCAATTAATTTTTATTATTTCACATTATTGTTCCTCGCAATAATTTTATCATTTATTGTTTAACAATCTTTACATTTCACTATTATTTTCCATTTACCATAATCATCGCCCACAAATAAGATAATTGTTATTATTATCTTATTTGTTTAATCATATTTCATTAACCCTCATATTAATTAATCTTTGTAAATAAAATAATCTTCATTATTTTATTTTTTTAATCATCTCCCTTTATTAATTATTATTTATTAACTCCATTATTTGCTACAAATAAAATAATATTCCTTATTATTTTATTTGTTTAATTAATATTTAATTATCATTTATCTCAACAAATAAAATAATGTTCATTATTTTATTTGTTTAATTATTATTTATTTCTTATATTTATTTTATTATTTACTTTTTCTTTTTCTTTTTTGGGTTAGGTCAACTCTGTTGACCAAGACCTGACCCGGTTTGACCCTGATCCTGGTCAACTGGTTTTTCGGATCGACGTGGGGCGTACCCAAAAAGAACTAGGATTGGCGCGGGGGGCACCAGTCCATCAAAAACTTTTCTACTGCAGTGGCATGGGGCGCGCCAGGAAATGATTGGGCCTGGTGCAGGGCGCGCCAGTGCACCAGAAATTTCTTTTCATGTTTTTCAACTTCCTTCTCGCTTTTAAGTGTTACAACTTGATTTCTACATATCCACATAAGTTCAATCTTGTCTCATAACACATTGAATGTATATCTCATCATTATTTCATGATCTTGAACATTTTTACCACAATTTCCTTTTAGTTCATTTTTACATCATTCCACTTAAGTTATCTTCAAATCTTATAGATCTACCATTTATGAGTTGTAAATCCCAAGTTTCATATATCCATCTAGGGTTTCATAACTCAAAAATCATTTATCTCACAAGTTAATTTATAAACTCATCATATGCATATTTTTACATACCAAACTATGATATAACCACAACCATCTCCATCACAACCATCCTTGTACCTTCGGAACCCACCATGGTTCACCACAACACAAAATCCTCCTACAACAAACATAGTCTACACATATATGCTAAATATGCAAGAAACTTAGAAATATTTAGGGTTAGGGTGTTATACCTCTTTTGTGCCCTTTTTCTCTTGGCTATGAACTTGTTGAGTTCCTCCACTTTGATCTTTTTACCTCTTGCTCTCAAGCTCTCTTAAATCCTCAGGAGTTTCTCTTAAATTTTCTATTTCTCTCCTGCTTTCCTTATTCTCTTCCTACAAAGTGACTAACCTTTCAATTGAGTTGGAGGAGGTTTCTATATATAGAGAATCCCTAAGCACACTTAACTCCCTTAATGATCCCAATACTTTCCAATTAGCTTACTCTAATCACCCAACAAGGTTCCCTAAATTAAGGAAAAAGTGGGTGCATGGCTCAAGGTTGCAAAAACCAATATCATCTCACAAGGCTCAATGAAATTTTAAAAAAAAAACAATGTTGACCAACATGTGACAATAGGGGGGCGGATTTTGTGTGTATGCTTTGTATATATATCTTCTTCTTCTTCTTCTTCTTTTGTAAATATTCTTGGAATTTGGCATCAATTGGGTCAAAGAATGGACTTTTGACTTGGACTTACATAAGACTTATGCTTGGGTTCATTTTAATTCCAACATAAACTAACCTTGGGCCACTTTTAATTTCTCTACCAATCTCAATAACATATATGTACATACATATGGGCCAATTTAATTTCCACATGCTTTGGATTGAATCCAATTTCAATCTCTCATTCGGCCTATGGACTTAATTAATCATTCCCATAATCTACATTCATAAAAATCTAAACTTTCATTTTTTTGATTTATATTAATCCTCTTCTCATTAATTCAATACATGATTAATTCCTTAGTCACGTCAACACTTCATCTTGCCACACAAGGCTTAATTATTCCAAGCTTAGTTAATTTATAACTTAAACTTGTCACGTAGTTTCATAATTTAATTATTCATATTTACTTTTTTCTTTAATTAATTCAACTTTATTGAATTAACAATCTTTATATTCTTCTTATCACATAAGTACACATACACACATTAGCGCACATAAAATTTCATATAATTTCTTATTTTATTAATTTAATATTCTTTACAAAATTCTTAGTCATTACAGGTATGTTTTAGATCCGTCCTTTCTCTCTCTCTCTCTCTCTATATATATATATATATATATATATATATATATATATATATATGTGTGTGTGTGTGTGTGCAGTATGGAGTAGATAAATTTCTAGTGATTTCTTCATTAAAAATGCATTCATGGTAAATGCTTCAGTTCTATATTCTAAAAGTGGAAAGCATGTTAAGTCTACTAGGTTTTCAATGCAACTCAAACTCAAATATATTAGAACTCAAAATCTTAAATGATTTATAGTTCAATAGTTATAACTATAATTGGTATATCACATATAATAGAAGGATAAATTTATAAAAGTGATTTTTTTCTTTTCAATGGAACTCAGAAACATAAGATTTTTTTTTAAACTTTATATTCTTTTCTATTAAAAACTCATAAACAACACAAAAGAAAACTTTAAGTTTTCTATTCTTTTCTTTTTTGTTTTAATTAAGTTTTCTAGTCTTTTCTTTTCCATCCAAAACTCAAAAACAAAGTGTAAAACTTGCGGTTACACAATACCACGACACAACTTTTTGTACGGAATAAAAGCTGTAAAATCCTCCCTCTAAGAATACAAGTTTTTTGCATAGAATATAAAAGTTGCAAAAACTATCCCCCTCACACAAACCAAAACTCCCCTCGCACACCCTCTCTCAACTCCTAGAATGCTACATCATATTTGGTTGTGCTACACTTCATCAACTAAACATAATATTTTATTGAGTACCCATAACTTTTTTCTTCTTATTTAAAATATGACACTTCCACAATAATACTCTTATATACAAAAACAAGAGCCCTTCTCGTAACAATACTCCTATTAAAAATAGGACTTCTTCCTTCCCATAATAGCAATTCTTTTCTGAATATGATTCAAGGAGTAGTCCAACAATTCCTCCTCGACTCGAATCCCCAACTACTTCAACTTCATGTTTGAATAGGATTTGAGGAGTATCCTAACAATTTCTCTCTCGACTCAAATTCCCAAACACTTTAACTTTATCACTGTCACCATTGTAGTAGTCATCGCTATCATTCACATCATTTGTAATATCCGCACTATCCATATTATCCGTATCATGTGCGTCAACTGCTACGTCCACAATATCTACATCATCTGCGTCACCCGCACTATCTGCAACATCCACATCATTAGCCTCACTTGCATTATCCGCATTATTTGTGTCATCTGCATCATCTTCATCAACATCTCTATCATCTTCATCATCTAGCGGATGCAACAGTGATCCTCCATAAGCGCAAAATCTCTTATTCATCAACACCATGACCAACATCTATAATTCCTTTAAACTTCACTCTCTTTATTTGTCATATCAGTACGACTAATTCTATTTTACATTGGATCCAATCAATCTTGCTCCTAATGCCACTTGTTGGGAATTAAGTCGACGTAAACCAAATAATATAAAATAAAGAGAAAAATGTTAGCATATTTATGTTTAAGTCCGGTTGGATTTAATGATGATTATTTTAAGTGATGAAATTAATGTATAGTTGTTCAAGAAAAGAAAACAAGTAATATTGTACAGTCCTTCAGAGATACTCATTGTAAAATGACTTATAGAAGGATCAAATAATACTAGGTTGATCCATTTTGATAAAGATAAAACTTGTAATGGACTAGAAAGTCCAATTTGAAGGCTGAGTCTTAGTTACTCTGAGATCGCAGAGTGAACTAAGTAAATGAGAAAGTCGTCGAGCATAATGCACAAGATAACTAGGAGTTCGCAGAGTGAACAACAGAACAGTAAAAATAGTAGAACGACTCCAGATAGCCAAATCGTAAAGTCAATCAAGATCGTTGAGTGAAATGTCTGAAGCTTGACTCTACAACCCCTGACCCTCATATCGTAGAGTACAACCTGAAAAGTTATCGTTGGACATAAAGCTTCCCCAACACACAACTACTGAAGATCTTGAGAGTGTGTTGATAGAAATAGAAAGATCTAATCAAGCCGCAACTCCAACAACTATATTTGGTACAATCAGTCTGTCACAAAGAAGCCTGACACAGTTGACAAGTCAGAACGACTGTGACGCCCCCAAATCCGGGTCTTCTGAACCTCGGGTTCAGTTGTAATACCTGGTAAAAATAATTAAATAAAGAAAAAATTATATATTGTTAAAATATATTGTTTGGACTTTGTCTTTTAATTGGGTCAAACTAGTCATTTAATTTATGTGGGCTAAAAGGTATGTATAGGTAATGGATAAGTTAATTTGGTTCAATTGGGCCTTAAAACTAATTGAGTTTAATTTATATTTGCATAATTTTGAATTCTATTAAAATTTGGAGATTTAATAAAATAAACAATTAAATATATAAAGCATGGACTTTAAATAGAGTACCTACTTTTATTCTTTTGTTCGTCTGATAAAAAGAAGAGGAGCCGCCGCCGCTAACTTAAGGAGGAAGAAACTCAGGTTGCTAAGAAGGAAGGGAAAAAGAAACTTGTAAGATTTATTCAATTAATTAATTTCTTTCGTAAGTTATTAAATTATTGATGATTTGAAATTATATTGTGAATGTACTGATCTATATTTTAATTTGTAGTAAGACGTCAATGGATTGTCAGCGAGTTTAATGAAGGGATGGGTGTGTATTTTGTTGGTTCCGTGAATTGCTTTTTACCCATGATATATTGGTTATATAAAAAAAATTGACTAATCCAATCATGACAGAAAAGGGGCACTTGAACTTATTAGTATATGCATGCATATATTTTAATGGTATACATGAAAGTTAGTATACAGATTATGGAGTTGTGTGCATAATTTATTAATAAAATAAAGGAACCTATTATGCATTTGTGTTGGGTCGACAGTGAGTGGCCATTTTACAGGGGGGAATTGATTTTTAACCTTACGGATGGTATAATAAAATATAATAATAATAATAATAATATTGGGAAAAAAAAAGATTATTAATTAGTAATTTAGCGTATAATTTATTAATTAATTTATTCTTTTTAATTTGTGTAATTAATTCAGACGGAGGAAATTTAATGAATCATACGTGGGATTATAGTTTGGATATTAGCTTTCAACACATACTTCAATTTGTCGTTTCCTTGCATTCCTGGTTCCCAGTTTCATTAAATTTTGGCTTTTGGTTTAGTTTTTTTCTCTAAAAAAATAAGCAGGATCTAGTAATTTTGCATCATGTGGTGATTTATCTTTGCTTTTATTGTTTATTGTCTTACTGAATTGTCTTGAATAGGTTCGTTCAAGGTTCTTCTGACAACACTGGCCAATCTATGAGGGTCTTCATTAGCTATACAACAATATCCCTGGAATGCAGCAGCAGTAATACAAGCTAGCTGCCATTCGGTGTCACTTCCAAACATTCGATAGAGATCGAATGGGACACTATTCTAATGGCCATGCACAACCTCAGTCGTAGAATGAGCAAAACATAACCAGCTAAGAGAAAGGCACTGAAGAGAGAATTTCGTCAAAGACGAGCTCTCAATTCAATGAATTTCTTTCGACTCTTCCATCAGGCTGCAAATGAACTTAAAAACAGAGTGATGGGATTTAAAGAAAGAGAACATGCCGACCAAAGTTGGGAGAAGAAAAGGCGTGAGGCAGGACTGCAGGAGTAATGGCTGGTTATCCTTCTTAGGGGGACTACTATTGCATCGGTCTTTTGCTTTTTTGTTCCAATTTTATTGGATGTCCCGTCTTTTGATGGTTGCATCAAATTCGAGATTGAATCAATTTTAAGAATTTATAGTTTTTCTTCGCTTTTAAGATAAAAGAATGGGAAATTATTCAGTAATTCCGGACCACGGACACGTGGTGTTCCACACCAATTATATCTCTCCACGTCTTCTAAAATGGGGAGGGACCTACTAAAATAGAGAAATGTGATTGGTGTGGAACACCATTTGTCCGTGGTCCGGGACTACTGAATAATTTTTGTAAAAGAAGGGAGTCTTGCATCGTCTTAATCATGTCAAAGCATGATCAGGTAGAAAAACAAATATTTGTTTTGTATTATCGAGCTTCAATTAGTTCAGGCCTTGCCCGAAATCGTCCAACTGCTATGAAGTGCAGGTAGTCTGAGCCATATATATGATTCATGATAGTCCATTACTTGGAAGTTGACCTGACTAGCAACTTAAAGAGAAGCTTTTGTCCTGATATACAGGTTTATATATACATATAAAAAGGTATTCTGAGGCGCATATGATTATCTATTACTTGGAACCTCATAGAGTAACTTGAATAGAAGATTATGCACTGGTACAATAATTTGAGGATTACTTGTGCATGCCACTGGAATCTGTTGAGATAGTGCTCCGATGTCTTAAGAAGAAAAAACCCAGAAAAAATGATGAAATAATGCTCTGAGGGGGTAAAAAGAAAACCCAACGACTAATCAAGCTCCTTAAAAATATGCATGAAAATAATTAATATACGTCTTCCTTTGTCATACAATTCTTAGTGTAAGGAAATTAAGAAACGACAAGATTTCTCATCCGAATTCATAGCGTAAATAAATTAAGAAACAACAAGAGCTGCATTAATAAATGGAGAAAAGTAAAAATAACATTAATCCATATGAAGATGATACAAGTTAAGGGTGAGCCATTCACAATATTCCACATTCTTTAAGACATGGTCAAAATTGGGCAGAGGTTTGAGGATGGGAATTGAATAAGTAAAGCTCACAAAATCATGGACAAAAAGAAGCTTGTGTGTTCATAATCTTAAATCAGATCTCCATAATTTGAGGTCCAGCCGAAGCTTTAGACTTTTTCCCTTTTGCCCTCTTCCTTCCTCGTTTCGCATGCTTTTTTACTGGTTTCTCATCTGTAGAAGGCTGTGTGCTCTGTAAATGTTGATGAATGGCAGCCAACGGATCTGACTGGAAAATAGGATGGTTAAGAACTGTTCTCAATTGATTTCCCTCCTTCAATCTGAAATGAAAGAGAAAGAAAAGGGAAAAACAATATTATTATATTGTGAACTGGAAAAGTAACAAGATATTACAAGAAGGAAAAGTAAAATGCTCCTAAGAGAATGAAAATTACAGGAAGTGAAGCACTTACACTAGGCTTTGCCTGGATTTACTATTTAGCTTAAATTCAGAAACAGGAGCTGGTAGCTTTGAACCCTTCTTCGGATCAGGAAGGAAATCCGATAGGGCAGAGAGATCATACGCTTTTAATTTCCTTTGCCGGCTTCTAAGTTTTTTCTTCTGGGAGAATAAGATGTATTTCTTAAGCATACAAAGTCGTTTAAGTATCTTGCAAATGGATACTTATGAATGATCTGTCTAAACATTCCATCACTAATTTGTATTGTAAACATATATTCAGATAAAACAAAGAAACATATTGCATGTCTCATTCAACTTATAAAGGCCAACTTGCAAAATAACGAGGAACAACAGCAATCACATTCAAGGGAACTTGACACCATAAAATCAATCCACACATGCTCAAAGAGATGAATAGTGCCAGCAAAAGAAGATAACTCAATTTTTTGAATATTAAGGTTTGCATTTGACATACTTGGACTTAATTTTTCTCAAAAACTTTTAATACTTATAATTTTTGAAGTTCAATATTGAAAATAAAAAAGTCATCCACAAAATTTATGTGTTAGTGTATCCAATGCAAATCTTATTAGTGGGAAGAAAAAGAAGGAAAAAAGAAGAAGTCAAGAAATGAAACAACGTTGGAATATTTTAAAAAGACATTGGAATATTTATCTTCTCAACTAGTCAACTGTTCTTTCAAATTATTCTCATTCTCCATCCTTATAATTATTTCTGTTTATCCTGTGCATTACATGCTTTCAAACCCCAGCAACCCTCCCTAACTGAAGTTTATCCCATGAAATCAAAATTAAAGAGAGAGTATCACCTTTTAAACCTCGTAGGCGAACATCTACTAGACTTTTGTTTTTCCACTAATGGGTTTCAAAAAAACAAAACACGTCCGTAACCCTAAGCTATCGTGTAAGCTTTTGAGCAGCATGTTTCTCCCTTTAAGAGTTTGCTCCATATCATCCTCTCAATACTTACTATAAAAAACTCACTCAAATTTGAACGAGTGACCATCAGTAAAACCCAATAGAATAACATTCAAATGCCATGAAAAACACCATCAAATACTCGCTGTAATTTGAAATGTCACTTGATGAAAACAAATTTTTAATCAATAAAACAATTCAAGTTGTTGCATATCCAAATAAAAAATAAAACATAAAAAACAAGCTGAAATTAACTTTACAGCTTTAAGATTAACAGTTCTCACCTTGCCAATGGCTTTTTGGGCACCTAAAGAAGCAACCGTGTCTCTAACCTCTGCAAGGGGTAAGTAAGAAAAAGGGTAATGTGAATTCATTTTTCTAAATCTGTATGTAATATTCTTTAACATTAGCTACAGGTAATATCAAAGGTATCATCCACAGATTTTGAATTCTCTGAAAAAAATAAATTAATTTTAGCACTTCAAAATGAGTTTAGACCATATGTATACGCTGATTGTGTTCACTTTTTATACAATTAATTATATTTATCATTAATAATTAAAAAAAGGACCAAACATGAATTTTAATTTGAAATGGACTACATATTTACATTATTAAAGAACAACAATAGATAGGAGGGAAATCTAGCTGTGAAACAATTATACAAAGCCATTCGATAGAACAACAATAAGAACTTACTGGCGTAGAACTGGAGTTTCTTTTCAAATTTCTGGTCAGCACGAGTAGATGCTTCTGACGTGGAACTGTATCAAAACAAAAAGAAACCAAACAATTAAGAGAAAACCCAGCATATAACATGTATATATATTCATAATATACGTAGGTTTCATATGAATTTTACCTTGAACTAGTCTTCCCCATTTTCCTTGAGCTAAACCTTCGAAACTGTAACTAGGGTCTCAGAAACCCAGAGAGAGAGGGGGGTGGGTTTATGGAGAGTGAGATATGGGTCGGGAAGCTGCAAATCGGGCGGGTTCGTTAATCAGGTTAGAGCAAGCCTGACCTTTTTAAGGCTAAGCCCATTAAAATGTCAACCTATGGGCTTGTGTTGGGCTTTCCTACGGCGTTACGTAGCAGTAAAAATGAAACTTCATATTCCATTACTTTGTCATGTATGCAAATGTGAGAATATAGTATCCATAATGTATGAGGTGAATGTATCATTTATACAAGTATGATAGTTTTGCTGAGCCCTTTTTTCATTTATTGCAAGATAAATAATGATAATTTACTGTAATTTAATCCCATATTGTAATTTGATCCAATTACTCGAAAAGAAAGAAAGGAATAGGCCCGCTTCTCGTCTGAAAGAACCGCTCACTAGCTAGCCGGACTAGTGGGGGCCCTATATGGAGTCGTAATGAAAACCATCTATATGGAGACAATGAAAAGCGTGTATTTTGAAACGAACGTAACAACCGTATTCGAATGGGGAATTGTGGATGCCTTAGGGGGGACGGCGGCTCGTTTCTTGCTGGATTTGTATTAAGTTAGATAAATATTGTCTAATTTATATAGATTGTACAACGCTTACTGTTTTGTCTAGGCAATGTGGTTGGTTATCCAATGTGATTTTCTTGTTCGAGTTATGCAGGAATCAACCAGTTAACTAAGTTTAAATCTCAGTAGTTGCAAATGATGGAATCTTCCTCGTATATAGTAGATTAGAGTATTTATCATAGTCTAGAGGGAGAGAGAAAAAAATTACATTTTAATACAACCTAAATACTAAAAAGTAAGCATCTTTTTTACTCTCTTAAAAGTTGACAATTTGGTAACCCCCCTGCCTGCTGGAATAAAAATTATTAACTAATGTACATGTACACATGTTATATTGCACATTATTGGGGAATGTTTGGCTAAAGCATCTTGCCAACTGGCCCCTCTCACTTACCAAAACACTGATTAAAAGTTTAAAACCTTATGCTACTTAGGAATAAAGCTATCTAGTCATGAAGATTTTTGCCTCCTAACAACCTATTGATTTGTGGGTTAATATTTTAGTTAAAAGACAAATACAACTAGATATTACTTGGTTAGTAATTTGCAAGGCAAAAAAAAAAGTATATATTGCTTGATGCTGGTGATAATGATCAAAGAAAAATGATAAGTATGTCGATTTTTTTTGTTTCGAAATACGCGAATAATTATAATTGATAATAATTTTATATAATATGTCAATCTTATAATCTTACTCGATCTTATATAAGAATTAATATGCATTACAATCGAAATTCGATAAAAAAAAAAAAAAAAAACTTTCACAATACATGGCGGTACTCATAATGAAATTGCAAGTTTAATTTTAATTGGTGACAAAAAAATCCTATGCACTAACTAGAGATTATTTTTTAATTTAAAAAGATTTCAACAACCAATTTCTTAATTGCAATTCTCAAAAAGTCAAACTTATAATGTTAGGTTTGGATTTGAGAAATAAATATGAGAATGAAATGACTCATTATTATAGAATAAAAAAATTGTGTTTAGTTGTTATATTAGAATGAAATTATACCATTCTCATTTTTCCTAAATTTATAAAATATATTTCTTAAGAGTACGTATGGAATGACTCATTTCAATTGAAAAAAAATAAATTATTTCGCTCTCTATTTTATTTATTTCTTTATTTTATTTCTTCACTGATTTTATTTCCTCTACCCAATCCAAATATAACATAAAAGTCTGTGGTGGGACATGCCTTCTGCAAAGAAAATCTCTCCCTCACATGGGGGTGGGGGAACAGAAGAAAAAACTACACTGCTAATATTGCTCATATAATTATTGTCCTTGCCAAAACTCTGTCCTCATTTGTGTAGAGTGAAGTATCTATCAAAGTTAGTTGCCGACTTCTACCATGTAAACCGGACCGGCTACGCAAGACATATAATGCGAACTACAAATTAAATTGTGAATAATAATTTCAAATCCGAAAATTGATATATATATCAAACATATTTAATAATAAAATTAAATTATGATTAACGTAAAAAATTTTGTGATAAAATAAAATAATATTATATAAAAAATTAATTTTTTATTATAATAAATATATCAACATTTATTATTAATATAAATTTTTCGTTATATGTAACAAAATTCTTACGTACTAATTATACAAATAAGACTTGATCTGAATACTTATACATCGTGATGCAAAAATGGGACAATCGTATTTACCATAAAGACTATATGTATAGCGTCTTTTTGCTTAGAAAGATTTTCATTTATAGTCTTTTTATTTTTGTAATTTATTTAGTTTTTATCATTATTACTTAATATTACAATTTTAAAAAATTTCATTCATTTAGACTGTTTCAAAAATATAGATTAGGATCTTAGTTGTGCGGTAACAAACCCTTCATGTTTTATGTTTGTTATATTAATATTATAAATATATAAATAAACACTTTAAAAAGAATAATATTCCTTCAAACTATGTAAACTTTTTAAGTGAGCCCAATTAGAATCCTTTTTATGCATTATGCATAGAAAAATTCCGTTGAATAATTTACATAATCTTTATTACGATTCTTAATTATTCACTCATTTTTTAGTCAAAAATCCTTGTCAATATATATATATATATACACACACACATACATGAGGACAGGTCTAAAACATATCTCTTAAATAACATATTTTTATTAAAATTATATCGTTTTAGAAATTCTCTTGAAAAATAAGTGGGGCTGCGAGTTATATTTTTGTAAATAAAAATAAAAACAAATGAGACCACTCTCTTTTAATATTATTATTTTTTTTAAAAACTCCAAAACAACGTAATTTTAATAAAGATATATTATTTAAGAGATGTATATTATTTAAGAGGTATGATTTAGATTCATCGTCTACAAATGCGGAGTCAAATGTCGGCTCTGCAAACTGTAACCCGATTCAAAAAAAAATTATTCTCCTTTTTCAAGAATTATAGTTCTAAATTTTGATATTATAATATTCTTAACTCATCTTAATTAAAATTTATGATTCTGTCACTGATCTTCTATATATATATATATATATATATATATATATATATATGGTAATATATAAATAAATAGTAAAATTTCCATAAAATTGGTTAAATATCTCTATTAATAAAACCTTCACCTTTTGATAACGTGATTCTAGGTCACAATAAAGTTGATTAAACATCTCTATTAATAAATCCTCCACCTTTTGATAACGTGATTTTGAATCACAAACTAATATAAAAAATAAAAAATGTAAAATATTTTTTATCTATATATTATTTTCTTTACTACTCTCGCATTCTACTTTCACTTAATTATCTCTTCACTACTCTCAGATTTTACTCTCATTTACTCATCTCTATATAATTATCTTTTCATTATTTAATTTTTTTTAATAATTATTAATAATTAAGAAAAATTATATACGTGAATGTGTGCCCAACAAACAAGTATATTTAAAGCGAAAATTTATTACCATATAAAAAAAATCAATGATACAACATATTATTTTATTTCACAAAAATATAATTTTTTGTTGTTGATATTTTCGCTTTAAATTTCTCTTACATTTCCTATTAAACAAATTTACATCATTTTAACATTCTGAGAAATGTGGAGCTGAGATATCATTTCCGAATTAAATAATAACTTTTAAAACCATGGTCTGTCACTCTGACACTACAATCTTGGTTTCCCATATGTTCGCTGGCAAATCCACGTAGGTTTCTGTGATTTTACACACAGTGGCGAAGAAACAGGGCAACTCTGTAAACAATTGTCCCCTAAGCTACCGGAAACCACCGCCTCGCCGGAAAATAACCCCTCCGGCGGCGACCCATTCAAGAAATTCCCATCAAGAAACAGCCTCTTAAACTTCTTGCTGTACTCCCACGGGATTGGTCCGCGTAGCCGATTGTTGCTTAAGGTGAGAGAAGATAACATTGGGTAAGCGAGGAAATTAATGGATAAATTTCCTCGTAGCTTACTGAACCCAAGATCAACGGCCACGAGGTTGCTGTAAAAGTTTCTGGGCCTCCAGATTTCAACACGTGTGAACTTGTTTTTGGATAAATTGACTTGTTGAAGTGAAGGTAAGAGAAAGAACCATGGCTGAAGTACTCCGACAAGAAAGTTTTCGCTGAGTTCGACCGTGTCTAGCCGAGTTGACTCGGAAAATGATGATTTTAAAAGAAACCCAGACAGAGAATTGTTCTTGATTGCTAGCTGTACAAGGTTTGGCGGTAATTTGGGGATTGACCCGGTGAATTTGTTGAAGCTGAGGTCGAGTCGACTCAGGCTGGCGAGTGAGTTCAAGGTGTTTGGTAAAATGCCTGAAAGAGAATTATGAGACAAGTCGACGGCCTGCAGCGACTTGAGGGTGGAAATGGAGGCAGGGACTGAGCCGAAGAACGAATTGAATCTGAGATTCAAGGTTTGGAGGTTGGAGAGGGAGGAGAGAGAATTAGGGATTGGGCCGAAAAAGTTGTTCTCAGAGAGGTCGAGGTGGATGAGTTGGGTAAGTTGGGAAATGAGTGGGGAGAGAGTTCCCGTGTAACCCGCTGGGTCAAGGGTGAGTTGGGTAACTCGGGAGTTGGTGCAGGTAAGGCCGCAGGTGAAGTGGTTGATGTGAGGGGTTGAGCATGGGTCGGAACTGAAGATCCAGGAGGCTAAGCAAGAGTAAGATGGGATGGTGGTGGGTTTAATGGAAGCTTTGAAGGCTTGGAGGGCTGCTATGTCGGAGGGGAAAGTGAGGGAGGTGGTGGTGGAGATGATGAGAGAGGAGAGAGAAAGATAGTGGAGGAAGATGAAGAAGGTAGGCATGGGAAGAAGTTGTTGAAACTGCAATTCTAGGGAGAGGGAGAGAGTTGTGGCTCTTGAAATTCTAATGGAAAATGTTTGTGGTACAGTAGTAGTAGTAATTTTTGGCTTTTGCTATGGCTGTGGTCTATGGCCCTCAAGTGTCAGCATTTATATATACTATAAGTTGGATTTGTTTCCCAAAATATAAATTTGATATCATGTCATAATTTAAGTAATATGATAAAATTATAATATGACGATAATTGATTATTAGACGTATATATTTAGTTGATTCTTGTTATTTGTGTTATAATTATAATATTATTATATTATATTTAGTTTATTAAATTATATAATTATATATAATAAATAAAATAAATTATAAGTTAAAATATTAAATTAATTATAATTATAATTATTTTATCTTTTATGACATATTATATTATAGTCGTAATAGGTAATATATCAATTGGACGATATAATGAAAATCTTAAAAATTAATATAATAAGCCCATAATAAGTAATAGGTAAATCAAATATAGATTTGACTTGAATAGGTAAATCAAATATAATAAATATTATATTAATATAATAACCTATTAAATTACGAAATTGTTATATAGATTTGACTTGAACCAATTATTACCATTGGGTAGGGGTACACACAAAATCGACTAAAATCGAAAAATTGATTAAACCGAACCAAATCGTTACTATTTCAAATCGAAAAATATAAAATCAAAAAAATCAAACATTATAAAATTAAAAAACCGAGATTAGTTCGACCGGTTTGGTTTGACTTTTCAAAAAACCGAAATCGACCAAACCGACCGAACAATTTAAAATTATAATATAATTTATATACTTTTTTAATAAACATTTATTTTATATAATTATATATTTATTATATGTCTTTATTGTGAAGAATTTACAAAACTTCTATCCTAGTGAGTGAATTAGGTGATTTTTATTTTTCGAATTTAGAAAACTTCTATTATAATTAGTAGTTATTGAGTTAGTGATTTATTAATTATTATGAAAAAAGGGTAATATAATAAATATCAAATTATCAATTACGGAACAGAATAACTGAATAATCGAATAAACCGATCGATTTAACCGAAACTGAATAAATCGATAACCGATTACGATATAAAAATTTGGGCGGTTTTGATTTTTAATTTTTTATAACTGCCTTAAATGGTTTGGTTATTTTTTTCCCAAAAAATCGACCAAACTAACCGTGTGCACTCCTACCATTAGGTGTTGATATATTTTTGAATATTTTTCGCAAAAGATATTAAGACTAGATAGGATCGTAACGGTGACATATTATATTATATGTTTTTTTTTTTAAAAATTGCTCTAAAATATACATAAATGGTAACAAAAATATAAATATATAAAATCATAAAATATACTATTTCTCTATAAGATGATGAGAATCGATATTTTCAGACAATGCTGAACAGTAAAAGACGCTTAAATTGATGTGAGTAAGATTTTATCAAAATATCAAAATTTTTGTTTAAATTAACAATTCTCCATGTGATTTAGGTGAATTATTATATAATTAATACCTTTTTGTGTAAATATATTTATTAGATGGAATAATTAATTTTTATATTTATCTATTATATAACGGGAGAGGAAGAAAAATAATTGTTTTATGTTGAAGCTCTTTCACAATTTAAAAACTCTACTTATCTTTTTTCTATTTGTTTTTAAAAAAAATTCTTCTCTCCCCCACCCCTTTTGAGCCCCTTTTTTTTTTTAAATTGTTTTAACTGTACACACAAACAAAACACACACAGTGAAAGTCAAGTATACTAATATTATACGATCGGTGATAGTATAATAATTAATTTGTATATTTATATTAAGTCTTCTGCTCAATTGAACACCATGAAACTAATGACTTCAGATTCGGATCAATTATTGAATTAAAAAAATTATCAAGTGAATGAGCTATCGATTCAATCGATTGTTAAATCATTATTGAATATGTGATGTCATAAATATATAAAATTATATATTATTAATAATTATTAAAAAATTTAAAATATCTCATTTTTGATAAACTAAATTATAATGGCTGTGTTAAAATAGAAAAAAGAAAAGAAAAGGTGCCTAATTTTAATATTAAAACAAATTGATACAAGAAATATTAAAAAAATAATTAAAAATTAATTATTAAGTAAAAACTTATTCAATTTTACTTGTTGAACCATCGGTTCAATCGATGATCTGGTTCAACTTGTGCTCAATCAGTGTAATTTAAATTTTGACCAAACTAATTCAAATCCAACATAAGATCACCTTCCGATTCAAGGTGTCGTATTTCAAAACATTACATGAAACAAGTTTTCTTTGCTTGTAGTTCTATCACAATTCACAAGTATTATCATTAATATTGGTTTCTCTTTTTGATATTTTTTGTTTCTCTTTATTCAATTTGGGCCCCTGCCATGGTCCAACACTAAAGTGAGTCCAAAAAGCATCGTGCTCGAAAAGGACAAAAAGGGAAAGAGTCGTCGTAAATGGTGAAAAATAAATTATTTACTCCAAAATAGAGAGAAGGAAAAGATCAATCATATAATCATCCTTTGATATTTCCTCGGTTGCAACATGGGAATTTTAATTTCTTTTGTCGGATACATAATGAGTCCCATATTTTAGTAAATAACAAGTATTTATTCTTTAGGAGGTTGTTGCACCTAATCTCTCTATTTATATTAAAATATAATAAAATAAATATCAAATTATTTTAGTTGATCATTTCTTTAGTGAATTCAACAATTTAAATTGGGTGACTTAATAGTCCAAATTTTTTATTTATTTATTTTCTTGGTCATAAATTTTAATATTTTCGAAAGTTAACTCAATAACTCAAAAATTAATTTTTTTACACAATTTTAGTACATATTTACTATTAAAAATATTATATATTCATTTGTTATTAAGGATTGAACAAATATATATATATATATATATATATATATATATATATATATATATATATATATATATATTGTGCCTATCCGTGACAATCGATTGTTAGGATACTGTTTCAGCTACTAATGCAGATGACATTTTTTATTGTAGATTGGTTATGCCATTACTCTTTGCGGCAAACCGTGCCACTACTTCCTCTTGCGACAAATTAATTTACGCTTAAAATTGGTCCTGTCACTACTCATTCTTGCTGCAAATTAATTTTTGCGTTAATTGACTATGCCGTTACTCTCTCTTATGACAGACCAATATATATATATATATATATATATATATATATATATATATATACACGTTTGGACTATCGAATTACTACACTTGGATTGTTGAGTTGATACGATATTAACTAAAATATTGCTTAAATATGACATTTAAAAATTACCTAATAAGTCGATTCTAAGCTTATATATACTTTACACGAATTATTAAATTTATTTATATTTAATAATAATATTGTTATTATTTAAATATGTTACGCTATAATGTTAGCATAAATAATTGAAAATAAAATTACCAATTTAGTAGGGTTTTAGAAAGTTAATTTACCCCTGAAAAGGGTGTCCATGCTATCAAGCATCTTACGTGAGACATATCCACTTGCTCACCTTTTTCTATAAATACTTAAATAGAATAATTTACTTCCTTCTCACGGTACTGCTTTATCAAACACAAATATAAAGCTTATGTAAATAATAAATATTTTCTCTATTTTAAATTATAACATCAATATTAATTTAAAAAAAATTAATTTTAAATATTTTTAAATTTAAAATTGAGATAAATTTATTTTGTCAATATCAATACAATTATAAATATTATAAATTAAAAAAAAATTATTACTAATTATAATATTTATTATTTTAAAAACTTAAATAAATTATGTCAATTTTAAATTTAAAAATATTTTAAATTAACTTTTAAAATATTAATAATAATTATATAATTTGAAATGGGAGGAATAATTTAAAGATGAGAACTATGATATAGATAAATGATGAGAAAATCTTGAAGCTAACAATGTTATAATGGTATCACAGTGGAGAAGAGAAAATAAGTTATCAAAGGTCATTGACTCGAGTAATATTATTTAATTTATAATATTTATGAGTGTGTAGAGAGTTGAATTCTTGACAAAATTAATATAAATAACTGTGTGAGTGTGTGAGTGAAATTAACAATAAAAAAATAAATAAACGTAAGTCGCATATTTTTTTCTCTTTGTTATAATAAATTAATCACATATTTCTTGTTATGATGATGTATCTTGCATTATTTTGGAAAAATAATGTTATCAGCTCTATTTTTCTATTTTCAAGCATTACAAAATAATGTTTTATCAGTTATTTTTCTGAGTATTAAAAGTTGTACCTTGCGTCGAAAATAATAAAAAATATCTAAGAAATCTTTATTTATATAAGAGTTTAAATTTGATGCATTAATCGTGTATATATAAATAATATTATGATATGTTATTAAAATATTTTTATTAATAATATATTTATGATAAATTAATAAAATAATATAAATAAAATATTTATGATACATAAAATATCTTTATGTCAATGATGTGTGATTTATCTTTATTTACTCGAAATTGATGAGGTTGTCCATCCTTGGCCTTGTTGGACTGTACTGGGGGGACGACTGTAATGGATCAGCTTTTTCACGGAAGACCTGGCATTAAAAGCCCCAATAATTTTGATGACTCTCATGTCACGTGTAGGACCTGATTTCTCCTGTTGGCCGCTTATCATCTGTAGACATCAACAGACGCTAGTGTACAAAACCACACTCCATACCACCCGTCTCGAACTGAGTTGGTATCATTCGGACCTTACATAGCGAAGACATGGACCAGATTTTCTGTAACAATTTATTTTATTTTTTTGTATGGATTATTTTCAGGGTTTATAAGAATAGTATGTTCTATTTTTATAAAAAAAAAAGACTGTGACAATAGTATATATTGTTACATTCTAAAAATTATCGATATAGGTCTCAATACAGATAAACAAAAAAATTTAATTACAGAGAATTTCGTGCCGAAGACATGAGGTTCAAATTCCTTTATTATCTTGTCATAATAATAAAGCAAAAGTAAAAAAAAAGTTGATATTTTCACAAGTTAATTTAATATTTTTACAAAATCAAATGAGACTTACTTATAAAAATATCAAATTAATGTATAATAATATAAATTCTCATATAGAATTAATATTTCCTCAAGCAAAATGGACCCAAAATCAAATGAGACTCACATGTATAAATATCAAATTAACTTGAATAAATATTAGTTTCCTAAAATAAAAAAAAAATAGACTGCATCAATTGTCTATCAAACATTTAATTGGATTAATATGTATTTGAGAGTAGCACAATCAATGGTCATATATAACATAATGTAACAAAAAAGAAGTTTTATAATATGACTATACACATGAAGAATGTTAATATTACAATATACAAACTTTATATAGTAAAAGATCTAGGGTTTAAATCCCTTCATCATCTTGTGATAACAAGAACTTAAAAGTATAAGAAAAATAGATGGTATCAATTGTCTATCAAATGCTTAATTTGATTAATACATACTTGAGAACTACACAATGGTCATACATAATAAGAAAGAAGTGTTATAATTAGGGTTGAGCAAAAAATTGATTTGTTTTTAAAATCGTACAAAAAATCACATAAACTGCACTAACAGTTCCGGCGTATGTGACTGTTTTAGGTGAGTTAAAAAATTGAATTTGAGGTTTGTGTTTGATTTCTGGGCAAAAATCACATTTAAAAAATCACACCGCACAATCACCAATAGTTTTCGACTCTTCGATACGCATGTTCGCATCATTTTGTCTCTTTGTTTTGGTTTTTTACTTAATAGACATATATACGAATTGTGCTTGCTGAATTTGGTTTACAAATTTGCTTTTAATAGATAAGACCTTTATTCATTTGCTAAATGTAAAACTTAAAACTTGAGAACACTGTTATCTGGTAATTAACGAGCCTTCATTTTGCTCATAAATTTGTAGAAAAGTTGTGAAATTTTATTAAACTTTATTGGTAGCATTATACTTTTAGAGTTTTTTTTTTATGGGATGAGGAAAGACAATGGTACCTTGTATAACATTGAATAATTGAATTCGAATCATAGGTTGTAATTACTTTGTGAGGCTTGAAGTAGACATTGCCCATATTATTGAGTATATTTATTTACCTAGTTATTAATATTTGGACAAATCACATTTTATCAGTTTACATTATAAGGGTTACTGAGCCTGAACAATTACAACTCAATGTGACATTTTTTAGTTCATTATAAGTAGCATTCACTGTAAACTACAATGAATATTTTTATTACCATCAATTTTTGTAATAGAAAAATATTTTTTAATATGTATATATTCAATTGGTTTTAAAACCGAAACTGCATCCAAATAAAATCGCACTTTTTATAATCGCACCAAATCGCACTTTACGATTTTATGTGCGATTTTAAATTTATCAAATCGCACTTAAGCGGTTTCGGGTGCGATTTGAGCTTCAAACCGCACAAAATCCAAACCGCACTCGAAACCACACCATACTTTGCCCTAGTTATAATGTGATTATATGCATGAGCAATGTTAATATTACAATATACAAATAATATTAAGATTATGATACATTATTAATAAGTAATTATTTTAAATAAAATTATCTTTATTTTAATAATATATTATAATTTTAATGTTGTTTTTTGTATATAATGTCAATGTATCAAATTAAAAACTCTTGTTTATATTCGTAAAACTCTACTCACATTAAAGTGGACTCTACTTACTATTTATATGAGTAGAGTTTTGCGAAAATATTAATCCTCAAAATTAAAAAGATTTAATTATCAAAATAACTCTATCCATATAATTATTCATAGCCCAACAATTGACTAATACTAACATAATTCTCGAATTTAAATAAATTTAATTGATTGGTAGTGTCAAAATAAAAATTATATACGTATAACAATATTTTTGTAATTATTTTACAAAATTATTTCAGTCACATTAATTGATCAAAATAAGAAAAGGATTGTAACCATCGTCATCATGATGATATTAATAAAGATAAACTGGTTAAATCTAGTTTTTTTTTCTTCACTATATTCGATCCCAATTTATATATGCATTATTGTACTGATTTTTTTTATAATCGAGTCATTGTACTCGATTTTTTTTTACAAAAAGTGAAGTTTTCTTCAAAGACTGTTAATCATTTAACAGAAAAATGACGTAGCAGTATTAAATATCATTTTCATCATTGAACTGGAAGTTAATTTATAGTTACATCACTGAAAGAGAAAATAAAGAAATAAATAGAATGAGGAGTAAAATAATACATTCTATTTTAGCTTAGATGAGTTATTTCATACATTTCCTCAAGGAATAAAATTCATAAATTTAGGAAGAATAAGAATGACCCATTCCATTTTAATGAAACAATTAAATATAATTTTTTCATTTAATAAAATTGAGTCATTTCATTATTACATTCATTTCTTTAATCCAATCTTAAGGTAAGGGTTCAAAAACTCTCACAAGAAAATAACCTAGGATTTGAGTGCATGCTTCTTATGTAATATGCTCACTCATAATTTATAATCTATTTACATTTTTTTGTTTGAGTGAAATTATATTTTTAATTTAATCCCTTTCAAGTGATTAAATTTAAATTACTACTTTAATTTATATTATATACTTTGGTGTTTGTAAATATTAACCATACGATACTTTCGGTAGTAATGTTATCTGTTCAACAGACTTTCAAATGAATAGAGATTGGGCTGCGTAGTAAAACCTTATCTATTGTACTTGTCATCTTATCTTATCTTGTATAACAAACACATGTATATAGCTGAGTGATCTGGTTGTTAAAACAACACAGGAAATACAATTCACAAATTCTTTGAGTTTATATTATTCTCTCATCTTAACTTGGTATCAGAGCTACAGAACCGACATTATGTCGTCATCCGGATCCTCTTCAATTGGTTCCCAACAACAGCTCACGGTGAACACTCTCACATCACAGCTCAATTTAACAAATCCAACTCAAACACTGGTGATGAAACTTCACCCAGGTAACTATCTTTCATGGAAGGCTCAACTATTGCCTCTTCTACGAGGAAATAACTTGAAGAGATTCATTGATGGAACTGCTGCATCGCCACCGGAGAAAATCCCTGTCGCTATCACGGGTACGACACCCATTGATAACCCAGATTACTTGATTTGGTATCAGCAGGACCAAAACCTGCTTAGTTTATTGATCTAATCTCTTCGAGAGGACATCATTCCATTAATTCTTGATGCACAGTCCTCCCGTGAGTTATGGACAATGCTTGAGTCTGTATATGCATCACCTTCTACAACACGACTTATGAGTCTTCGTCTTAGCCTTCAGGAAATCAAGCAAAATGATGATTCCATCTCTAATTATCTTTATCGAGCAAAAGCAATCAACGACCAACTTGCAGCCGCCGGACAACCCATGTGCGTGACAGAGTTTACTTGCATAATTCTCAAAGGACTACGACAGGAATTTCATAGCGTCATTCCTTCTATCACAAATCGGACGGAACCTATTTCCTTTACTGATCTTCACAGTACTCTTCTGAATCATGAGTTACTCACCCAACATTTTTCCGCTGCTCCTACATCTCTTCCAAGCCAGGCTTGTCCCTCAGAAATTCCAGTTGCAGTCCCTTTCGTCCTACCATCTGCTAATTTAGTTCAGCGAACATCAAATCCACGGAATGGTGCTGGCTATTCTACTCGTAATCCTCAGAATGAGAACAACCGGAACTTTCATAATCGATCACGTAATTATCAAGATAATAGGCGCTACAACAATGGTCGCCCAAATTCCGGACAGACTACTCAGTCTTCTCAATGTCAAATTTGTCATCGGTATAACCATACTGCAGCAACTTGCCGCCAGCGCTATAATCATGCGCATCAGCCGAGTGCACACACAGTTTCTTTCTACCCTGACAACTACACTGATGCGTGGTTCCCAGACACAGGGGCTACTCATCATTCCACTCCTGATCTTCAACAGTTAGATCACTCTGTTGCATACACTGGCTCTGACACTCTCCGAGTGGGTAATGGTAAAGGCCTTAATATAGTTCATCTAATTTAAAGTTTGAGAATAATTCATTTGCCTTACATGACATTGTACATGTTCCTCATCTTACAAAGTCGTTGCTTTCCGTTACAAAATTTACAACTGATAATGATGTCTTCTTTGAGTTTCACCCTACTTATTTTTCTGTTAAGGATCGCAAGACGAAGAGAACGTTGCTGTCCGGGCCAAGTAAAAGAGGACTCTATTCTCTACCTATTTCAACTTCTTCAGCAAATAAACAACCTACAACTCTTGTTGCAACCAAAGCTTCCTCTGCATGTTGGCATAGTCGTTTAGGCCATCCGCATTTACAAATTTTAAATAAAGTCATTTCTAGCAATAAGCTACCAGTTTCAAATTCGACTTTTAAATTTTGTAATGCCTGTTAACTAGGCAAAGCCTCTAGACTTCCTTTATCTGTCACCAAGCATAATGTTTCCTCTATTCTTGAATTAATTTACAGTGATGTGTGGGGTCCTTCTCCCATTCTTTCTGGTGAAGGTCATCATTTTTTTGTAATTTTTATGGATGCCTTTACTAAATTCATCTGGTTTTATCCTATGCAAGCAAAGTCTCATGTCTTTGACATTTTTAAGTCATTCCAAACACTTGTTGAGCGCCAATATAGTGCAAAAATAAAATCTGTTCAAACAGACTGGGGTGGGGAATTTCGTCCTTTACAAAAATATTTTATCTCACTTGGTATTCATCATCGTTTGATTTGCCCACACACACATGAACAAAATGGTATGGTTGAACGTAGACATCGACATATTGTTGAGATTGGTCTTACTCTTTTAGCATCTTCCCACATGCCATTCAAGTATTGGCAATATGCCTTTGACACTTCTGTTTTCTTAATTAATCGTCTTCCTTCCTCTGTTTCTAATGACAAGTCACCTTTTGAATGTGTTGTAGGACGTCCACCTGATTACTCATTTCTCAAGACTTTTGGATGTCTCTGCTTTCCTTATCTTCGTCCGTATAATACTCACAAAATTAATTTTCGGTCTCAACCATGTCTTTTTTTGGGATATAGTTCACATCATATGGGTTACAGATGTCTTGATCTTCACACAAATAGGTTGTATGTGGCCCGTCATGTGCGGTTTAATGAAGAATTTTTCCCTTTACAGTCCATACGCTCGGTGGCTCCCTCCATGCATCCGTCCCATGCTTGGGCCGTGACACCTCTTTTCCAGCCTAGTAGTCTTCCTATGTGCCCTTCTACCAACACCTTTTCTCCATTGGTCTCCTTTGTCTCTCCTCCTCCTCCTAAAGAAAAATCCCTTTCCAGTATCTATCGGACTACACCTGTGCTACCACCCATTGATACCACTCAGTCACCCACTCCTCCCGTTCGTTCCCGTTCTGGTGATTCACCCATCCACTTACCCTCTCCTATATTTTCTCCTAGTTTACAACTTGCTTCTACTCTCAGACCATCTGCCCCGACTGCAACGACCTCTTTGCAAGGCGATCCTCAACACACTGGTGTGGTGACTCGAGCAATGTTGAGAAAAATGAATCAATCCACCACAGAGGCCCTCACTATAGCTCTTGACAATCTTCCTGATGTTGAACCTTCCTGTTACTCACATGCTATTAAATTTCGTAACTGGCGTGATGCTATGGATTTGGAATTTAATGCTCTCATTTCGCAAGGTACGTGGATCCTTGTTCCACAACCTCCTCATATAAATATTGTTGGTTGTAAATGGGTTTACCGCATCAAACGCAAACCCAATGGGGAAGTTGACAGATATAAGGCCCGCCTTGTTGCCAAGGGTTTTAATCAAGAAGCTGGCATTGATTTTGCAGAGACTTTTAGTCCGGTTGTTAAACCCACCACCATACGGGTAGTTCTCTCTCTAGTCGTCTCCCAATCCTGGCATATTCACCAACTTGATGTCAACAATGCTTTCTTAAATGGAAGGTTAGAGGAAACAACTTATATGGCTCAATCTCGAGGTTACGAGGACAAGAATTTCCCTAATCATGTTTGCCGCCTTCGTAAATCTTTGTATGGACTAAAACAAGCTCCTCGAGCTTGGTATCAACGACTAACTAAATTTCTCTTAGAGTTGGATTTTTCTATTTCCAGTTCAGATACATCAATGTTCTATAAGTCGACTGGCATGGACAAATTGATATTGTTAGTTTACGTGGATGATATTATCATCACGGGTAACTCTTCGGTAGCAATTGACAGCTTGATGAAGTCTCTTGGTGCTGAATTTGCATTAAAAGATCTTGGCCCTCTCAGTTTCTTCTTGGGTGTTGAGGCAATTCGCACTCCACATGGTTTATTATTGTCCCAGAAAAAGTATATTCATGATGTTATTGCACGGGCTAACATGACTGCTTGCAAACCAATTCGCACACCGTCGTCCACCCATCACTCATCTTTGGTTTCTCCAACAACTTCTCACATTGATGTTCGATTTTTTCGCCAAATAGTTGGTGCATTACAGTATATTATGTTAACTCGTCCGAACATCTCATTCGCCGTGAATAAGGCATGTCAATCAATGCACTCACCAACTGATTTGGAATGGGTTGCTGTAAAGAGGATCCTTCGTTACCTCCAACATACAACTCATTACGGTCTATCAATCTTACCATCTAAGACGTCATTCGTATTGCAAGCATTTTGTGACTCTGACTAGGCTGGTTGTCAACAGGATCGACGCTCAACAACAGGTTTTTCCATTTTCATGGGACCAAATCTTATTTCCTGGAAGTCTGGTAAACAACGTACGGTAGCTCGTTCATTTACGGAGGCAGAGTATAAATGTTTAGCCGATATAGCAGCTGAGTTAACATGGCCTTCAATCTTTGTTTTATGAGTTAGGACTCTTCCTGTCCGAACCACCTGTGTTGTGGTGTGATAACATTGGTGCCACTTACTTGGCGGCTAATCCTGTTTTCCATGCTCGCACAAAACATGTGGAAGTTGATTTTCATTTTGTTCGTGAGAAAGTTGCACGCCGTGATCTTACTTTTTTTGACTATAACAAAAATGAGCAGAAAACATTACTTTTTTTACGATATCTATATTACGGATTTAATTAAAAATTTACTTCACCATAACCATCTATTTACAAGCACAAAAACGAGATATAACAAAAAGATAGAATTGTGACATAATTTAAAAATCACATTTTCTTTTATTTATTAAACAATGTGATGGAAAATTATTAGTTTATTTAGCAAAAAATATTATTAGTTTTTCATTTTTATTTCTCTTTCTCTTAATTTAATAGTCCGTGTGCTACTGCTACTACAGTCTACACTCTACAGAGGCCAGCCAAAACCCTCCAATCTCTCTGGGGTTTTAAAAATCCCAAAACCTTCGCTTCACAGTTAAGAAAGAGGAGAGAGAAAATGGAAGGAGGAGCTTCCTACCAGCGATTTCCGACGGTGAAGATTAGAGAACTGAAAGACGACTACGCCAAGTTCGAGCTCCGAGACACCGATGCCAGCATTGCCAACGCTCTCCGGCGAGTCATGATTGCCGAGGTTCCCACCGTCGCCATCGATTTGGTCGAAATCGAGGTTAACTCCACCGTACTCAACGACGAGTTCATCGCTCATCGGCTCGGTCTCATTCCTCTTACCAGCGAACGAGCCATGAGTATGCGCTTCTCACGTGACTGCGACGCCTGTGACGGTGACGGCCAGTGCGAATTTTGCTCCGTCGAGTTCCATTTGCGGGCGAAGTGTATCAACGATCAAACCCTAGATGTTACTAGCAAGGATCTCTACAGTTCGGACCATACTGTTGTTCCCGTTGATTTCTCGGAGTCCTCTGGCTTCGAAGATTCTGAACAAAGGTCTTTTCCCCTCTCCAAATTTATATTTCTGTGTTTACAAAATTTGTATGTTTTAGTGAAATTTTAGTCTTTAGCTTTGGATATATTGATTTTATTACCTCTAGTTTGGAGAGGAAGAGATGGGCATGCAACTATATAGTGTATGTTTGTGTTTTTAAAAAAAAATGTGTGTGTGTATATATATATATATATATATATATATATATAACATGATGGAAATGTTTTTAGATTGTTTGTGAATTTTGGTTTTTAATACAAGATTAAAAGGCATCCTATTTCTTGGTGAGAATGGAGAAAAGGAGGAAAGTTAGACTCACATTATTTTGATTAGATAAGTTTGCTTAGGAAATGGGGGAATCAGGAGAATATAGAAGATTGCTTCTTTTAGGCCTTGTTTGGAGCTTGGAAAATGTGAGGGAAATGAAAGGAAAAGGAAACTAAAATCAGAAAATGAAAACTAAAAGAAGTTAAACATACTTTTATCATTATACTCTATACTTAGTAGCAATTCGTATATGGAATTTTTAGAATCATATATGGTTGAACTTAACTTTATTTCCAGAATCATATATGAACTTTTTATGCAAAGTACTTTTTTAACTTTAATTTTGGAGTACAAGAAAATAAGAAGGAAAATATTAATCGTATAATTAAGTTTTGAATTTAAGCTTTCTATAAAATCTCCTTGGAAGTTAAGGAGCAGAGACAGGAAAGGAAATAAGAAATGAAGTTAAAATATGACTGGTCTTATGTTAATCTTGTTATTTTGACATTCAGTAATAGAGAAGTGAACTCCTCTAGTGCACTTTTTGTGTTAGCTCAATTGAGGTGGATATTTCTGTCTTTAGCTATCTTTAGAAGTTCCATGAGACATTGTCTGAATCACGAGGTGCACAAATATATTGGCCTCAAATAAAATTTATGGGAATACTATATAATAGTCATGTACTCTTCTCATTACTCAGGCCCGTAAATACATAGGCACTTTATTACATGTTATTTATAACAAAAGAAAACTGGTCTATATGCTTGTGCTGTTCTTTTGTTCTAAGTTATGTAGGTTAGATGAAAAATGGGATGCATGTAGATACACTTAAAGAACATATACTTGTTCCTTTCATCTAGAAAAACACTTCCGGGGGGGTGGGGGTTAGGAAAGCAAACCAGCCTGTTTATTTATTAATTTATTTTTGCAACTGGGTTTTGGGAACTTACCATGTATCCATCACCCCATGAGGACCATGACGGTGAATTAACTAATTAAAAGACATGACTGCCAAAAAATATTGGTCTCAGGTAGTTTGTGCATTTTCATTTTGTTGAACTCGAATAGAAGTGCCATCTGCAATGTTGACAGAATATTTGATAGGAGGAAAAGCTCCCCCACGTCAAGTGACTCAAGCCTACATGCCAACGGGCAACACCATCCAATCAAATCATTGAGGGCTCCTTATCACAATTGCTTTACTTACCTACATAATCTGAAGCAGCTTTTCGAGCTTAAAGGGCTAGTTGTTTATTTTGTTTAGAAAACCCCAGTATACTTGTTTTAGATGCCTTCATGCAGCCTGCTAATTTGTTAATTGAGATCTTGATTCATTTTTTTTATTAATAATTGAGATTCTGATTCATCTTTCAAAAATTCCTTCTTCAGTCTTTGTGATAAATTGATATAGAGTGCTGATTTTTAAGCATGTGCTGTGGTTTGTATTATTTTAGGGGAATAATAATTGTGAAGCTCAGCCGTGGACAAGAGCTGAAGCTGAGAGCCATTGCTCGAAAAGGAATTGGCAAGGATCATGCCAAGTGGTCACCTGCCGCAACTGTTACTTTCATGTATGAACCTGCCATTCATATCAATGAAGATATGATGGAGAGTTTAACACTTCAAGACAAACAAAGTTTTGTCGATAGCAGTCCTACCAAAGTCTTTGAAATTGACCCTGAAACCCAACAGGTTAAGTTTTTCCGTTTTATTCTTCTTGGTTTCTTCTGATGGTTAATATTCAATTGACTGTTGACATAATGCTAGATGATAAGCTAATATGCATCATGATTGTAGTCATGCAAGGTGGAATCTTTGTTCTTATATGCGCACGTGTGTGTATGTGTGTGTGCGTAGCTATTCAGTTAATGATTGAATGCTAAAAAGGATTATATTACACTCTAGGGTACATAACATCCCTTACATCGGCTAGAAGCTGATGTTTAACACACTCCATGTGTGTTTAAAAATGTGCATAGATTTTCACTGGGAATGTAACCCCATGTGGGATATCAGCACCAGTATTGATTGCTATCAAATGTGATTCAATGCCCCTTCAGCTGTTTCATTAGGTGCCTACTCTTATTAGTCTTTGTGACTTATGCCTCGGTCAGTGTAGTTCTTTTAGTAGTGGTAATTTAGTTTATGTGATGACGATGGTTTGATTCAAATGATGTTTGTGTTGCTCATAGACTGATTATTCAATTTTTCAAACTCTCAATCTTGCTAACTTGAGATTCCATATACATTTTCCTTCATAGCCTCACTTGGACCGATGAATGTTTGTTTTAATATATTAAATTATTTATTCTGTTACTTTAGACATGAGAATATTCTAAAACTAAATAAGTGGAAAAATCAGATTGCAGCTACTTGGCTTTAATTTTAAACTCCAATTCTGAAGTAATGTATCTTTTAGTCAAGTGATGACTATGGCTTAGCTGAAAGTTGAGGTACAGCAGGTGGCCCATTGGTTTATTGTTTAACTAAATAAGGATGGAATTCTTCTCATTAAGGGTCACACATTTTTTATGAGAATGTGAAATAAAGTTGTATCTCTCTGAAGGTGTTTTTTAACTCTTATCATTTCATTTGTATTCCTTTTGGTTATTTGAACTTTCTTAAAATTGCATTGGATCCTGAAGGGAAAATTTATCAAAAGCCGTCATTTTTTAAAACAAATCTTCATCTGCTTTATTGTTCTCAGGTTAAGGTTGTTGATGCTGAGGCATACACGTATGATGATGAAGTGCTCAAGAAAGCCGAAGCTATGGGGAAGCCAGGACTTGTGGAAATCTATGCAAAAGAAGACAGTTTCATTTTCACAGTTGAATCCACTGGTGCTGTCAAAGCTTCACAATTGGTGCTCAATGCTATCGATATCCTGAAACAGAAGCTCGATGCAGTTCGCCTGTCAGATGACACTGTGGAAGCTGATGAACAGTTTGGGGAATTGGGTGCACATATGCATGGAGGGTGATCCATGGAGTGCCTGGATTCTTCAGATATTATGATGCAGTTTTCAATTAACAGCCCATGGGGTGCTATCCTCTTTTGTAAGTATGTCATATGTCATGTCTCTGATATTTTTACCCTCTGACTTGTATGTAGTTCAGAAATTTGGAATAGCTTGCATCTTTACATCCATGTTGAAATTATGTTGTCCTGCCCAGCAAATTATCATTTCATTCAACTTAAATGCATTCCTTAAAACAAAAGGGAGATATAATACAATCAGATTAATCCTAGATATAGATTGATATAAGCTACAATAAGCCCGTAAAGGTAGTACTCCATTAGATATGAAGAATGTAAGCACACAGGTGGCAGGTGAATAATTTTTTTATTTTTATTTGCAAGTGGAAACCAAGACTTGCTATGATATATGGTCTTATTAGGGTGTGTTAATATAATCATAACAATTTTGATAATAAGATCAAGTGACTACAAATATATGATTTCATTTTTAATTATTAGTTTTTTTTGGTTCTCTTTCCCCCCTTTTTTTATGAAGTTCTAAATGCAGCCTGAGAAAAACAATAATGGGCTTTATACATAATCTAGATTTTGTGAACCGATAATGTCACAACTTTTGACTATATTTAGATGATATGGGGTCCTCCATTTTGCTGTCATTTCAGCTTTACAGTTGAGCAAAAGATTTGCTGCTAGAGGAAAATTAGATGGAGGGGTTTGGTTTTTACCTTTATAGTCCAGAAACGGTGGGAGCAGAAGAGTAATTGATTCTCATGTGCTTCACTAATGAAATAATAATAAGAAAGGGAAATAAAAATGAAGTGATTTGAGGGGAGGTCAGAAAGGAGGCAAGTTCTTTTTAAGAATGATCATCAAGCTAAAGTATCCCCTATTCGATAAGCCATTATCATATTATTATTCTACAATTATTTGTTTGGGACGACTGTTCCCTCTCCCCCTTGAAAAACCAACTCTCTCTCAACTTATTTTATCTTCTCTTTCTCTATTTTTTTTTCCCTTTCCTTTCTCGACAAAATTGATTTATACGTCAATTACACTTATGCTTTATGAGTAGTTATTTTATCATTGAGTCGAGTCTCATGTATGTGCTCGAGTTACATGCAATACGTTTTTATATACGTTACAATCACGTTGATTTTTTGTTTGCTATTTTGAAGGGAATTTAACATTCTTGCCAAGGTAAAAATGGATCTTAAGATCTCATTTATTTTACCATGGCTTGAGCCAAGAGGGGGGCTTGGTCCGTTGAATTTTAAGAATTACATGCAATAGAATTGCACATATTTAATGAGTTTTTCCCCCTCAAGATTTCTCTCATAAATAATGGGCTAGCTATCTACTCCCATGAACAAGATACACCCCACCAAATTCAGGACAAAGGTTGGAACATTTGAAAATATCCCATGAAAGTCAAATATTGTCTCCCAAATTCAAAATCCCTCCACCCTTTTTGCCTTTAAACCCCTTTTATGGGGTTTTGTTTTTTTGGTATCCAAAATGCTCCCACCCTGCTACCCCCTTCCAAGGCTTCTTTCTGGCCCATCAAGAAGCCTTTTCAATCGAGTGGTGTTTTCTCCTTTATAGTGTACTTATACGCACTCCATGACTCCATCCTAAAAATAAGAATTATATGCTTATTATTATTATTATTATTATTACAAATTTTAAGATTTGTACAAGACACATTGAGATATAATTGGTAGTCTTTTTTAGCACTAAACTTTAAAGACTAAAATGTATAATCACAAAAATTTGTTCAAAAAATTTATGTCAAAGTGTTCCGTACAAGTATTTTAATATGAAAAAATCAACAAAAAAGAAGAAGAAGAAGAAGAAGCAGAACATTCATTTTGCAACAAAGAAAAAATATTTGAGTATAAAAGGCAATTATTTTTTTATTAATATAAATGTTTATATAAATATAACAATGTGATATATTTGGCTTAATAATTAACTATTTAGATGCGTCTTAATCCTCACAGGTGGGAAATGGTAACGCCTTTAGTAGTTGGTAGTTCACACAATGTCACATTTTTTTGGCTCTAAAATATTTTTGTGGTATAACACGAGAAAAAAGCTATAAATTTAACCACCCAAAAGCAATCAAGAATCCACTAAAATTCCTATCTATCTATCTACACACACACACACACACACACACACACATATATAATAAACTATTTGTGGTTGTTGAAGTGCAATTTATTAAAATAACCCACGAGAGAATGAATGTAAACTTTGTGTAACCTGAGAAGTTTGATTAAAGTTAATTACTATAACCTCATAATTATGGAGCGTAATTAAGATACCAGCAAAAATTCGAGATTTGATATGCTTGGGAATAAATAAGTGTGTTCACGGGTTTCTACGCTTGGATGGTGGCGCATAATGTACAATACAAAAAAAAACATTACATTAAGAAATAAGTCAAATAATCAAATACATAATTACTGTTATACCCAGGGCCGGTCCTGAGGGGGTGCGAGGTGGGCGACCGCACATGGCCCCCAAATTCAGAGGGCCCCGGAATTTTTTTTTTTTGTATATGTATACTTTATATAAATATTGAAAATGTGGTTAATATAAACAAATCTTACCTTAGATGCGCTGACTAAAATTCTTAAGTTCAAAGCATGTGACACGAGTTCGACTCTTACAGATATGGGTGAAAATGATCCCGAGTCGATCCGAACACTCTGATGCTCAAGCTCGACTCGGATCAGAAAATTTGTGTTCAGGTTCGACTCGAATTCAAAATGATAATTTCTAAGGCTGCTCAAGTTCGACTCGATGAATTACTCGATACTACTCGGCTCGAAGTTACTCGACTCGTTTTCAGAACGAGTAATTCGCGAGCCTCTATTCGAGCTCGAATCTGAGATGGATCACACCAAAATGAGACATAAAAATGAAAATTTAAAAAAACTTCAGTTTTATTTATATATAAAAATACAAGTTACAAAAATTACAATGATAAATTTATAATATTAATGTGACGCCCCCAAATCTGGGCCCACACAGCCCAAACTTGAGTCGTCAAAAGACTACAACAAAATTATTACAACAAAGCACAACGTACAACAATACAGTGTATAATAATACACAACTAAGTCTTCACTATTATTGCCACACTATTTTACAAAACGTGAAGACTAAGATAACTATTCCTCGGACCCTCACTCCATTCCCCGGCTAGACCCTGTTATGTTTTCATCTCCTGTTGAAAAACAATGGAACAAAAGAAAGGGTGAGCTCAAATAGCCCAGTAAGAAATATCATGACTAAGATAATGACGAATAAATTATCATTAGTCTTCAACAGTTGATAGAATACAATAGACTACAAGGTTTATATCAAAAACTGCAGTTAAATTCTTAAACAACGTTCAGATCAATAATAGCAGCGGAATGAGTAATCTATTAGAAGAATAATGCAGACTATAATGTCCACTCGGTTCTCTTTTTAGGAAAAACATCATCAACTTTTATCATCTGAAATATCATTAGTCAAGATAATACAAATTCACAGTTCCTGATCATAATCATGCACATTAACAGTTCATCTTTGCACTACGGGCCAAAGACATTCAATATAACACCAACGGTCATGATTATACCAGATTCAGCCTTTGGTCATAATCATACCAAACAACAGTTCATCTTTGCACTACGGGCCAAAGAGAACATTCACCACGTGCCATAAAAGACACCGAACAGATGTATCGCCTTTAACCTATTATATCGCCTTTAACCTATCATCTGTTCAACAAATATATCACATCTGTGCCCCCGGCCACAGATATTCACAACAGCTTGATTTTTGGATGATTAGAATGATATAAATGATGAACAGAAGAAATAGGATAACAATAAGTATCGGAAGTTTACTTTGTACAGATTCAAATAATGTCCAAATTGTCAACATGATGTGGAGTGAAATTCAAGATCCACAGTTCAGAATAACGGTTACAATTCAATAGAAAGGTTCACGTAAATAGGAAGGTTCAGTTGAAATAATGAAGTTCAACTATTATGGAACATATAATATTTTCAGGAATTATAGAAGCAATAGTTCCATAATAAATTTCGATTTAGGAGTATGAAAGAAAATAATATCCCTTACCGTAGCAGGTTTGATTAACAAAAGGTGAAGGAAATTAATACAAAGGGTTATTCACCAACAGGCGGCAATCCGCTCCGTAAGGTTATTCCCACAATTTAATAGAATTTGAGTACAAAGAGTTATTCACCAAACAGGCGGCAATCCGCTCCGTAAGGTTATTCTCAGAGATTAATAATGAATGAATACGAAAGGTTATTCACCAACAGGCGGCAATCCGCTCCGTAAGGTTATTCCCACAATTTAATAGAATTTGAGTACAAAGAGTTATTCACCAAACAGGCGGCAATCCGCTCCGTAAGGTTATTCTCAGAGATTAATAATGAATGAATACGAAAGGTTATTCACCAACAGGCGGCAATCCGCTCCGTAAGGTTATTCCCACAATTTAATACATGGAAATAAAAGGCACGTCTTATGAGTAAGGAAAAAAAACAATATTATTATCGAGAATCAAATAATGATAATCCCTTACCATAGTACGTTTGAATAATGGAAGATGAAAAAGATGGTATCCCTTACCGTAACACGTGACTGGATATTGATTTAAATGAGGTTGATTAATTTGAACAGTACACGTATACTTATAGATCTTCACAAATACTCAAGATGACTTAAGCACACTTAGAGAGAACTTTCACAAGAAGTATTTAGAGAGAGAAAGAAAGAACAAGTAAGGAAGTTTATGAAAAATCCTTAAGTTAAGGCTTCTATTTATAGCCAAAAATCTTATCATTCATTTAATCTAAACCATTCATTTAAAGATCATCTTTTAATCTACACCATCCATTTCAAATATTATATTATCTTTAATCTACACCATTCATTTCATATCACCTAATAATCACCTAACTTTATATTATAAACAAATCAATTTAATTATTCAACAATAATTCACACTTTAATCTACACCATTCATTTCATATTACCTAATAATCACCTAACTTTATATTATAAACAAATCAATTCAATTATTCAACAATAATTCACACTTTAATCTACACCATTCATTTCATATCACCTAATAATCACCTAACTTTATATTATAAACAAATAACTTTATCAATTCAATTATTATGACTAATTGTTATAAATACAGTATAGTTAGCTCTTAGATATCAAGTCAATAAATTAATGAAATACAACTGTTTAAATAACATTATAATAGAGATAACAATAATGTAAAATAAAGCATACGTTACTGTGTAATGACAATTATTGATTCAATAATGTGAATTACTGTGCATATGTTACTGTGACAATTATTAGGTTCAATAATTTTAAAAACAGTGCAACAACAATTATTGACTCAATGATATAAAATACAGTGTAATGACAATTATTAAATCAATAATGCAAAATACTGTGTAACAACAATTATTGAATTGATAATATAAAATATTATGCAGTGACAATTATCGATGAAATGATGCGTAACAGTTACGGTGTCAATTATCAGACCAATAATATGAGACACTATGCAATACCGTGTGTTACTGTAGAGTAGCGTGTGCTACAGAAAATACCATAAACTACCGTATGCTACTATTCTTTTATCACCGGTATTTTAACAGTTCCGTTGACTATTTTTATTTAAAAAGGTTACTTCTGTCGTTTTCTATATCCGACAAATATTCCGTTGTGGGGTCCACCAATAATTTATTATTTCGGCGCCGTCGTACGGCACGAATATTCCCCGACCAAACGAATATTCCCCGACAAAGCGAATATTGTCCGACAAAATAAAATTTGCACATAACATCCTTAACTTTCAATTTTGTTAATTTAACCACTTACTGTTTCAAAAAAAATATATATGAAGAAAAATTAAATTTTGTATTTCATAAAATTCGGGGTCTTACAACCTCCCCTCCTTATGAAATTTCGTCCCCGAAATTGACGTACCTGACATATCAAAGAGGTAAGGATACTTAGATTTCATCTCAGATTCTAGCTCCCAGGTCATTTCCTCAGTATCTTGGTTCCTCCATAAAACCTTAACTTGAGGTATAACCTTTGAGCGTAGGATCTGCTCCTTCTTATCCAGGATCTTAACAGGTACCTCCTCGTATGTTAAATCTTCTGCTATAACGTCTGGTTCTAACTCAATGACGTGGTTTGGGTCCTTCACATATTTACGTAACATAGATATGTGAAAAACGTTATGGATGCGAGACATACTTGGTGGTAGGGCTAGTCTGTAGGCTACGGTTCCTATTCGATCGAGGATTTCAAATGGGCCAATAAATCGAGGGTTGAGCTTTCCTCTTTTTCCGAATCTCGTAATCCCTTTCCATGGAGAAACACGTAAGAATACATGATCTCCGACGTTGAAACTTTCGTCTCTCCGATGAAGATCAGCATAACTCTTTTGTCGTTCTTGTGCGGTCTGTATTCGTTGTCGGATCATTTGGATCTTTTCGGTCGTCAAGCGTACCAACTCGAGTCCCAACAATTTTGCTTCTCCTACCTCATTCCAACATATTGGAGAGCGACACTTCCTTCCATACAATGCCTCGAATGGAGCCATGCCTATGCTTGCTTGGTAACTGTTGTTGTAAGAAAATTCCACCAACGGCAAGTACTTATCCCAACTTCCTTTGAAGTCCAATACGCAAAGTCTCAAAAGATCTTCGAGGGTCTGGATCGTCCTTTCCGATTGTCCGTCCGTTTGAGGATGATATGCAGAACTAAAACGTAGTTCAGTGCCCATAGCTTTTTGTAGACTGATCCAAAAGCGTGAAGTGAATCTAGGATCTCGATCAGAAACTATGGAAACTGGCATGCCATGCAATCTCACGATCTCATTTATGTACATACCGACAAGACGTTCAAGTGAAAAGTTTTCTCGTATAGGCAAGAAATGAGCAGATTTGGTCAATCTATCTACGATCACCCAAATTGCATCTAAGCCTTGAGAAACTTTTGGAAGACCCGTCACGAAGTCCATATTGATGTGTTCCCACTTCCATTCGGGAACTTCAAGTGATTGTAATGGACCTTTAGGAACTTGATGCTCTGCCTTGACACGTTGACAAGTTAGGCACCTTGAGATAAACTCCGCAATCTCTCTTTTCATATTGTTCCACCAAAATGTATGTCGAAGATCTCGATACATCTTGGTACCTCCTGGGTGGATTGCAAACGGCGTGTTGTGTGCCTCCATCATGATTTTATGCTTCAATTCAGGATCGTTAGGAACACAGAGTCGAGAGTTGACTCGAAGTATTCCTTTCTCGTCGATTCTTGCTTCGGAAATGGCACCTTCTTGTACTTTCTTTATCATGTTTATCAGTTCCGGATCGGTAGCTTGAGCAGCTTTAATTTTATCGATTAAAGTTGGTTCTACTCGCACGTGAGCAATCTTCGAGTGGGTCCCTGGTGTCTTTAGCTCTATCTCCATCTTTTGCAAGTCGTACAAAATACACTTTTGTGTTGTCAGCAGTGCACTTGTACTTACATAAGATTTTTTTTGCTCAAAGCGTCAGCTACAACGTTCGTCTTTCCCGGGTGATACTGGATTGTGTGGTCATAATCCTTTAACAGTTCAAGCCAACGTCGTTGTCGCATGTTGAGTTCCTTCTGGGTGAAGAAATACTTGAGACTTTTATGATCCGTATAGATATCCACTTTTCTCCGTACAAGTAGTGTCTCCAGATCTTTAACGCGAAAACGACTGCTGTCAACTCT